>OZ021732.1:9984973-11442473 GCA_963978545.1 Linyphia triangularis
GAGAATTTCCATAAAACGAAAGGTATTTTTAAGCTTCTTCTTCACAGCGGGAGAATCGAACGGCGTTTCATGACGTTATAAAATACAAATATTAGTCTAAAATTGCATAGATACTACTTGGATTTATAGTGACATGTTTAAGATTAATACAAAAATAGCAAGTAAACGCAAAAGTAACATAATTTATTTACAACGTTAAAGATGTGCATTCTTCACACGAAATAAATAAAATATCGAAAACTGTAATTGCAGAAGTATAACGTATACTACTGATGATTAGAAAATTAATAAATATAAAATGTAGGCATTAGTAAACAGTATTCAGCAAAGTGTGATTATTTTACAGAAACATTTCACTGTAAACACAAATGTAACTTGATCGTTGAAATTATTTATAAAATGAAAAAATCACTTGATTCAGTAAAATTTTTAAAGGATAACTTATTGAAATTGCTTAAAAAATGTAGTTTGAAATAAATGTAATTTAAGGAAGTAAATTTTTTTTAAAAAAAAAGGACACTGTTGAAAACCACACAAAACATATGTTCCACGATTCCAAACACGTTAGACAGATTAAAAATATACATACAAAAAATAAAGCTGCTTTGTTTGTATAAAATAATTTTTTTTTTTGTAATCTCAAGAAATTCTGTTCCGATTCACCCCGCTGTTCCTATTCACCCCATTTTACGATAATTGAACGTTGTGCGATTTTCCACACCTCTAGTTTACCTTGAATTAATCTTTGATAGTTTTCAAAAGTCATCTACTATACGGTCCCTTAAAGTGAGCGTTTTTTACATTTTTCACTAAAAAATCGAGAACTAAAAGTCAAAATGAAAAGAAAAAAATGTGGTGGGGTTTCAGACAATGGTGAATCTAATGAAAGCAAAAAAAATATATGTTTCTATTCAAAAAATTTTTAAAATTGTTTTATTAATTAATAATTAATTATTAAAAAAGAAATTAATGCAAAAGTTGATTGCTATTTATGTTTGGCCATTTACAAACTATCTTTTGAAAAAAAAAATTACTTAAATATATCAATTATTTAAGTATTTATGGCCAAAAAACCAACTTTTTTATTTAACATTAATTTATCATTTTCGTTTTATCATTTAAATTACAAACCATTCATTAGAAAATTACGAATTTTTGTATTTCGCATGTTTTTTTATTGCTGAATCCAAATATGGAATAATATTATGAGGTTGCTATTGGACTTTTTAAAGTTTGGTTCTGTTTTAATATGTAGATGATCCCTCATGATAAAAAAAACTACATACAATTATTAAAAACCTTCCACGATTTACAACGGTACCTTTTGTTTGTTATTTCAACAATTAGAACAAAATATATAGTCATCGTTCTGTTTTTTTTTGGGGGTACTGTACAATATTTCCTCTAAACACTATTCAGCATTTGTATGATTCGATTCACAGGCGAACTCAAGCTGTATTACATGCCAAAGGTGGTCCTACGTCATATTAGTAAATTGGATTCCTTAAAAATCAAGGGTGTTTCCATTATTTTGATAACCACCTGTATGTCGTAACATTTTCAGCAATATCAACTTCAACAATTGCATCTAGTAATGTTGAACTTGTTTTAATGATTTTGAGTATTGACACTTGAGCAAACACCTTTCTCCATATCCTCGCTGCATCAATGAGATGACATTGTGATCTTGACGGTATTGACGTGCAATGATCATGTTTATTTTTAAGCACCACTATTATGGCACGAATCTGACTAGATTGCCCAAGTTTCCGTTCATGAGACCATAATTTAACTTACCGAACCACTGGAGGTATAAATTATAAGTGGAATAACTATTTTGTTGTTAGTTTAGTTTTGAATAATGGTATCCCTAATTTCAAGATAAACATCTATAGAAGGTTGGGAAATAAAATTTTTTTTTTTTTAAATAATTTTTATTTCTTATTTAAAGTTCCTTTCTAAAGTTACATTAACATTGGTTTTAGGTTGTAAGATAAATGCTGCTTTCCGTGTGTTAAAGATTTTTAGATTAAAGTTCAAAATTTTATTCAAATTTATGTTTAAAATGTTATAGTACTTTCGTATTTTGATACTAACATGGAACTAATAAAACATTGACAATATCTCCATGATGAATTTGTTCTGTAGAACTGTTGTTGCTGATCTATACCACTATACACTACAAATTAGTATTTTTTTACTAGTTATTTCTTAAAGAGTGTATGGGAAATAACGATCTTATAGTGTTCGTTGGAGATGGAATGATTCTATAGACTGATTAATGTCACGTTAAGTATTAAGTAAGTTCATTTATTAGTCTTAATTGAATTTTATTTTGGTGATAATTTGTAGAAATAATTTTCTTATTGAGGATATTCTGTAAAAGTAGTTTTGTTGTGCTATAAGATACTGCACAGTGAAAGTATGATCATACAGTGAAAAGAATTGCATTATTTGTAAAATCTTAAAATGTTTTTTAGTTAATTCTCTCGAACTGTCTAGTCATAAACTGTATTCCTTGAATTTTCATCTTGCAGATAATACAATGAAGTTATGGTAATGTCAAAGATGTTCTGTACATGTGGTTTTGCTGCGTTATACAGTTTAAACATTGAGACCTTTACCAGATGGTGAAACTAGTCCTTTGAACTGTAATATTTTGACACATTTCTAATATTTTGGACCAGTTAATTTTTAAAAACGTAGGGAAATAACTTTCCGTTTGTGTTTGTTGTTTACTGTAATGATACCTCGAATTCAATTTCAACTTGCAGATAAAACCGTGAAATAATTTTTACGCTAAAGATGTTCTGTAAAAGTGGCTTTTTTGTGCTATAACACTTTGCACAGTGAAACTTAGCTCAGGCATTTTTTGATTTGTAAAATCTTTAAATTTTTATTAATTCTTAAGAAAAGTTAAATGGAAATTATTCCTTCATTGAATTTTCTTCTTCCAATAACACAATAAAAATATCTCAATTTTCCTGTTGGGAATATTCTGTAAAAGTGATTTCGTTGTGCTATGAATACGATATGTACAATGAAACCTTGTATATATAACCTTGTATAAATAAACTTGTATATATGCAATGAAACCTTGATCATTCCATGAAACCAATATCTTGATTTGTTAAATCTTAAAAATTTGTCTAGTTAATTCTCAAAATTTTTTTTGGGTTGAAATAAACTCTTTCATTAAATTTTCATTTTACAGATAACACAATGAAGTTATTTTAAAAATGCTCTTTACATGTGGTTTTGCTGCGCTATAACATTTTAAACATTGAGTACCGTTTCAATAAGTAATTTGACTCCCAAATTCTTAATATTCTGGCACACTCATAATATTTTGGACTAGTTAATTCCTAAAAATGTAGGGGAATAACTATCTGATAATGTTTGTTGTTTTGTAATGATACCTCCAATTCAGTTTCAACTTTCAGATAACATGTTGAAACAATTCGTGTTAAAGATGTGCCGTAAAAGTGGCTTTTTTTATGCTATAATACTCTGCACCAGGATCCTTACTCAGGCAGTTTTTGATTTGTAAATTCTCACAGAGTTAAATGGAAATTATTATTTCATTAAATTTTTAGCTCCAGATAACACAATAAAATATCTTAGTGTTAAATATGTTTTGTACGTGTGGTTTTTTTGTGTTTTTATTGTTTAAATATAGAGACCTTGACCAGATAGGGAAACAAGTTATTTGACTTAACAATATCTAGTAATTTGACTAGCTGATTCTTAAAGAGTAGAGGAAAATAATTAACTTTTTGCGCTCCTTGTTTATAATAATGAAGTCCGTAATTTAGTTTCCGCTGGTATACAACATATTAAAACAATTTTAATGTTGGATATATTCCGTGAAATTGGTTTGGATGTGCTACAAAAAATCCTTTTGACTCTAAACGGTAAAATTTTGATCAGTTAATTGTTTTCCTTTTTTTCTTTTCTTTTTTCATCTTTAATATTTATTTCAACATTAAGATACGTTTCGTGATTAGTGAATCTGTAAAAGTTGTTTTTCTATACGAATATACTTACAAATAAAGCCATTTATCATCGCCATTTATCAGTCCTTAGAAATACGTATATTATATTTATACTGAGGTATATAGGGTTCCTAATAAATGACTGACACATGTTTAACTTCAATTATAAAAACACAGGTTTGAGGTAAAAACTACTTGGCAAACCTCAGTATCTCTCAAAACCTGCTGCTTTTCTAGTACTTTCTAGATTCAAGAAGATATTTGTTCGACCGTAATTTTAAATGAAAAAAAGCTTACATCTATATACATTTACATCTACTTGCCGGAAAACTTGAAATATAACATACAAAAACTGACATTCAAAATTACGACTAACTACAAGCCAAAAACCTACATCCTGGTTGCTCCAGTTTAATTTTTCCTTCAGAAATACAAATCCAGCTGCCTTTTAAAACTGTTGATTTCAATATAATATACGATATGGTCCACTTATCAATACTAATCACTCTAATGTAAAAGTAGTATTTACTGTTCATCACGTTAAAATGTGATTTAAACAGCTTGTATGAATGATCTCTTACCTTGTTTCCCGTACTCTAAATCCTTGATATCGCATAGTATTATAAACAGGACAGTGTTCCTTCCAGTTATTAAAACTCTCCTCTACAGTAATGTTTCACGTAACTCTAATGCAGGTGTTTCGGCACCAGGTTTGGCACCTAGTAAACTTTTTGTTTTGAACCCTTAACATCGGTCATGTTTGATAAATTTAAGCAACTGAATATAATCCTATCCATACCTTCATTCCTCTAACCTATACAAAGGGTGATCATAAAATAACGTTGCCAATATATGGATCTCTAGAGGCCTGTCTCTTTCAACAGATCGAGATGAAATTTCAGGTATAGTTATTCAGAGGATTAAGCTCGGGATTCTGTGAATGGCGCTAACAGTTAAAGTTATAGTTACAGAATCTCGAAATTTTCGAATGGTAACACTTTTTCTTGTTGCAAAATGTTCAGCGCATACGAAAACCCTAAAATGCGTTACAACGGTACGTGTATCACAAAAAACGTATGCGTTATCCACGCACAAAAAACCCGATTCGGCGAGCTGCCAACAAAAACGCAATCGAGGCGCACGGTAGACATTTGCGTATGACTTAGGCCAAAATTCACACGGGTGCCGCCACAGGCAATTTTATCGCTTTTCTATGTGCAAATTTTCTCCAAGGATCCCGATCTTGTTTCTTTTGGCCTTTCGCAGAGCTGTTTTTTGGGGCTTGCATAACGCGTTCGTTTTTTGTAATGCACGTACCGTTCTAACGTTCTGTAGGGTTTTCGCATGCACTGAGCATTTTGCGACAGGAAAAAGTAGATGTTGACTTTCGAAAATTTCGAGTTTCTGCAACTGCATGAACTTTCTAAAACCGTAAGCACCATTTTATTGCTATTAATAGAATCCCAAGCTCATAACTATGAATAACTATACTTGAAATTTAATCTTGGTCTGTTGAACGACACGGCCGCTAAAGGTCCATATATTGATAAAGTTATCTTATGACCAACCTGTATATTTGTATTCTTCAATTAAGCATCATAATCCAAACTCGAATGTATAATTTTTGTCTTGTATCACCGACTATACATGTATACTAATATTCATTCCTACTTCTTCATCAAGTTTAAATGCCTGATTAATTTTTAATATACAGTTTTTACTAAGTAAAATCAATGTTCATAAGAAAAAAAAAAGAAAAAGATTTTCCTCCATGGAAGTAATTTGATAGTTGACTCGAATATCACTTAAAATATCTCGTTTACAGATTTTGTGGACACTCTTCCTACCGTGTAGAACCAACTACATTCCCCTCCTCTTCCCAAGCGAGGTATCCCACAATCACAAGAGATGAGCAACGTTGAGTTCTTTCCTCAGCATCCTTCCCACAAGGGAGCGATACACAATCCACCTGTTTCCCAACAAAACAAACCACCGAAGCAGATACAGTTCCCTTTTTGCTTTCAACCACCACACCAGAAACTGGGGTGACCCACCACCATTTAAGTAATTAGGATACGTTACCCCCCCCATTTTTTTCTGTGGGTAAGGGGGGTTAGATGGATTGCAGGCCCAAGGAGGGGAAGGGGGGAGAGTTTTCCATCAGAGTAATTGATTTCAGTAAGAGAGAGAGAGGGGAGGGGGGGGGGAGTTGGATGGGATGGGCGCAAAAAGGTGTGTGTAATGTTGGCTTATTTGCATACCAGTTTTTGACATTCATTGCGCCCGTTGCGTTTTATTGCTTCTGGGGATAATTGGGGTGTGCAGAGGTTTTTAGCGGTCTCTTAGCGTCTTTTTCTTTTAGGGTGGGAGGGAAGTCGTGAGCTGAAAATGATCAATGCTTGGATTATTGTCTTCGGTGTATATTTTTTAAATCCTTTATATTAACTTCGATTTTGTGTGTGTGTCGATAGGAGGAAAATCTGAGGAGGCCTAATTAGCCCCCTTGCCATCTTTTAATCGGATTGAAACTTGGCAGATAGATTCGATGTCGATGACAATGCATTCTATAAAATTTTTACTGTCACCAAAAGGTCGCTTTTACGGAATACTAATAAACCAACTTGCAGTCATTCAATCGCTCTGAAATAGAATTGAACTGCCCCTTGTTGAAACTCTTTCCCGTTGCCAATTTTTTTTAAATAAATAAATAATAAAATTGTTTCAATCAAAATAAATTAAATATATTTGTATGTGGATGTAAGCGTGACGCTCACTTTTAATAAATAAATTTTAAAACTTAGTTTTTGTTATGACCTACTACACTTTGCCATTTTATATATGAAACCTTTCCATAGTTTTCCAAAGTAAAAATTAAAATTTTCTACTTTTTACAACTTTTTTTTGCAAATTCAATTCTGAATGATCCATGCAGTGCTGTTATCCATAATAAAGGCAATTATGCGCCAAAACCACAAGCTAAAATTACAATTGTAAAACATGACGACTAAGTTTAATATGTTATTTCTACAAAACACTCTTATTAAATTTTCTTTGTGCAATATATTCTTAACTATAAAATCAGTCCCTCGCAGATAATTAAATTGAACTCCCCCCCCCTCCCCTCATCAAAATCAAAGTCTTACTTCATTTGGAATAATCCACTATATTTCTTAATTTCCTATCACACACTTCACTTAATTAATCCTTCATTAATAAAAATAAAACCCAAACCATCTGACTTAAAACATATATATATATATTTTTAATCTCTATTCTATCTTAAAGCCTATTCCAAAAATAAATCCCATCACAAACTATTCATCGGGAATACATTCTGAAGCTGAACTGTCTCTTCTAATCGGCCCAATTCCAGGCAAATCGGATAAAATTCCAGTGGAGCATCGCATCTGCTCCATCTTACATTGGAAGAAAGCGAAGGGGGTTAAATTTGCAGAGTGTGAAAGTCTTCATCAATTGGATAAAGAGGAAGAATACTGACCCCCCTTTTATCCAGTTAAGCATCGAAGGGTAAAGGGAGGATTGCTCTCTTTCTGGCTGTGACCTATTCAGCATCGCTTGCTGTTTCTGCTATTGATGAGTGGGTAGGATATAGGGTGAAAGAGTCACAGAACTTTTTTTTTTTGTATTTTGTTTTGGGAAAAGAAAAGTGTTATATAAACTAAGATTGTTACTTGTGTTGTTACTTTATAAGACATACAAGGGCAAAATGAGGATTGCTGAGATTTTGTGAAAGGATATGTGATTGGATTCAAGGGTTCCAGAATTCCGTATTTTTGCATAAGAAAGGAAATTGTGGTAACGATGGATATTGCCTTATATTTTTATGCGACAGGGATGATTATTTCTTAGTCAATGGTATTAATAATGTTTAGACACTGAAGAATATTTTATCATACAATTGAAATGTCTGTTATGTCACTCGCTTGTAGCTTTATTATAAGTCATAATCAATTTGATAACTTTAAAGCACTTTTTTTTTCTAATTAACTTTAAGAGGAAAATACAGGAAGGTGGGGGATGATAACTGCTTGTTTATCCTTATCTACAATATAGATATTAATTCAAATTATAGTAAGCATAAAAAAAATACGTAATAGAATTAATTAAACTTTCAGTTTGTTCGATTGTTTTGTCTTCTTGATTTTTAGGATTTGTGGTATGGCTTCTCTAAAAGCAACTTCATCCACATTTTCCATATTTATGATGTACAGGTGATTATCAAAATAAAGGAAATACTTTGTATTTAAAAGCAATCCTTTACATATATGGTGTAGGACCTTCTTTGGCATGTAATAAATCTTGGATTCGTCTGGGAATCGAATTATACAAGTGCTGAATAGTGTTTAGAGGAACATTTTACCATATTTCATTTCTTTTTAGACATCAATCCGCTTCAAAACATCTTCTTCTCTTAGCTTCTCATAATTTGCTCTACCGAGCTTGTCTTGCTGCGTTATCCGTTCGCTGTCATGACTTTAGACACATTACCTCTAGAAACACCTGAAAGCTGGAATGTTTCGTTCATATTTGCTCTAGCTAGTCGGGCTCCTACAATTTGGCCACTTTGAATGTCTGTGAGGTCTGAGTAGCTTAGTTGGTTGGTGAGTTCAACGGCTTTGTACGCTAATACACAATAACGGCTAATCAGGCTGGGACCACCAGCTTTACATGGTTTCCTAACCACAACGAACATCCATTTCTAATCCGGGATTTGAACCCGGCCTCTTTGTCATGCGATTCAATGTCGATGACAATGCATTCTCTCGAATTTTGGCCACTGTCACTGTCACCAAAAGGTCGCTTTTGCGGAATACTAATAAACCAATTTGCCATCATCCAATCTCGCTGAAATGGTATTTAATCGATCATTGAAGAAACTCTTTCCTGTTGCCAAATAGTTTTAATAAAGAAAGAAAGAAAGGAAGAAAGAAAGAAAGAAAGAAAGAAAGAAGGAAAGAAGGAAGAAAGAAAGAAAGAAAGAAAGAAAGAAAGGAAGGAAGGAAGGAAATTGTTTTTATCAGAATAAATAAAATATATATAAATGTGAGTCACATCTATTTTTAATGAATATATTTTGAAAAAGTAGTTTACTGCATATTTTACTGATAGAAATATTTTTATTATTTAAAATTAGATGCAAACACCAAGCATACGCTGGGAACAGAAACGCGCTTTGTTAATGAATATAAAAATCGGCAATGCACATAAAAGATTTATATTAAAAACTTTTTTATGGGCTATATTATTTTATTTTTTAAGTAAAAGGAACTATTCTGAAACATCGTGCAATTCAGTTTTTACCTTATAAGATTGAATAAATCAAACCTTATCATTTCTCATTTTTAGTATGTACTGAACACCCTTGGGTAGAAATACATTTTGAGTTTCGTTTAGAAATATTTTATGAGGAGCATGGGAACCATACAGTAACTGCAATCTCCTAGAATTCCATAAATCAGAAAACAATCTCGAAAACGCAAACGTAATAAATAAAAATATATTTGTAGGTTGGTTTAGTATATGAAACTAATGCTGAATCCACATATAAAGATAGAAAGTGCAAGAAATCAAAAGACTGCTCAGCTGGCATTCTCTTTTGATATCGTAAACATTTTTAAAGTCCTATCCCCCCTAACTTCACACTCTACTCGGAATATTGTTAGTTAAACAATGATGAGAAATACTTTGTTGCTTTTTTTAAATACCAAGCTGTTTAATGAAATATTATTTTGAATGGACAATTCCCGCTTTTTTAGAAACGAGTAAAATCAGTTTATATTTATGAATAATTTCTTTCTGATTCCAAATATTCAAGAAAAAGTTCTTTAAAAAAATTAGTTATTTAAATATTAAGAAAGGAAAATGCCCCCGAAACGAGCCAGTCTGGTCAAAACACTCCGCTATAGCTGTGACGTCACTGCATCCTTTCGCGGAATCCAAAATTGCACACAATATTTATTTATAACCTAGCTGTAATGGCAAAATAGCTGAGAAAAGAAAACAATCTGGCTATGCGAGATTGAATGGAATGTGATATATGCGAGATTGAATGATGTGTAATTTCAACATGCGTGTTCTGACGCAATATGCAGTGAGAAAAACAAACCTATCGAACAAAATGTTCCAAAATTATCTCTACTTTGAGTAACAAGTAATGTGCAAGTAATTTATCTAGAAAAAAATGCAAAAATTCTAACTGTAAAAATATCACTGTTTCCCATTCTCAAATTTAGTATGTCCCATGCGTCACTTACAGAATGTCCCATGCTTCGGTCGGCTTCAAGTGTCCAGTGCGCCATTTTACGTTTTTTTTTTTTTTCATTAAATCCATAAAAATAAACTTTTTTGCAAAAGTTTTATTAGATATAGTATAATTATAATTTTGCCTAAATGTACCTATGAATTTCATAATTTTAGTGCCTGTAAATTCAGAGAAATTTTTAACTTTTGATTTGAAAGTAATTTACTTTTGTTTCTCCGTGACCCGCGCATCGGCTGCCTGTAAATGCATATTTGACATAATTAAAACATTAATTTTTTCATTTAACTTTGTGACCAACTAAAACCATAGAAAACAAAAATATCACTAGTAAATTCATCATTAGTTTGCTATTCTAATTTGTTTAAGAAATAAAAAAAAAAAAAAAAAAAAAAAAAAAAGCGCAAGATGTCCCATGCATCAGCTAGAGAATAGCCCATATATTAAAGCTAACTCTTTATTTACAGTTAAGACTTATAAGTACCATTAGTTTTCATATGGTGCTGTATAAATTTATGGCTTTGAAATAAATTGGGACTTTGAAATCCACCATCTATGAAGTTCACTCTTCAATGGACAATTCCCGCATTTTTTAAAAACGAGTAAAATTAGTACATATTTAGGAAGAATTTCTTTCTGATTCCAAATATTTAAACAAAACTTCTTTAAAAAAATTAGTTATTTAAATATTAAGAAAAGAAAATGTCCCAAAACCGAGCCAAAATCAGTCCGATCGAAACAGTCAACGAAATTCGTGACGTAAAGAGATCCTTGTGTTTCTATGGTTATCGTGAGGTTTCTGCCAAATAGTTATCGTTAAAAATGTTGGCGTTGGTAGACCATTGCCACATTCCGTGCAGATTGGCGTGATTTGCGAGAAACTTGCAAATGTCTGGTTTCCGCTGCTGCATTTCAAGCCAAGATGTTTGAGATTTCTTTACGTCAAGTTCAATGCCAACGAAATAAGTTGTTTTCTCGCCAACCTCTAACAAGGTAATTTTGATCGCAAATTAAAAAAAAAGAAAAATCGCATAGAGTAGAAATTTTTATGTTTATGGCCTTTTCGAAACATTTAGAATTGAATAAAAAAAAAAAAAAAAAAAAATGTGGGAATTGCCCATTGTTGGATGGTAGCATAAGCTTATTCCTCTTTATATGAATGCATATTGTTATGAAATTTTTACAGAGGAAATAATGACGTATTTTTTTTTTCTAAATAAAAACCATAATTTATTCTTCCTTCGCAGACACACAAAACTTCTCCGAACAACAGGTCAATTGCTATCAAGCTTTATTACAAACTTCAGTATGTACAAAGTCGAACACAGCGATAATTCAGGCACAGCGAAAGTAAACAAAAGATCCGATGCTTTCCGAACAGCGTTCGATACTCGACAGATTTCTCCATTCGATTTTTTGCCTCCTTTTATAGTCTCGAGGCAGAACTTTCTAGCAAAATCTAGTTAACCAATCACGTGATGGAAATGCCTCGACATTTACCGATTGATTTTGGTGTTGCCACCTTTTTCTAACCTACATTATCGCTGTTAATAAATTAAATAAAATAAAATATAACTTTAAAAGAAATACGTCACTATTTACAATTTTATACAGAAAATAATATGGACTATTTTCAATCTTCTAGATATCCATCTTGGTCTTAAATCGTCTTATATACTTCTCTCAAGCAAGCTTCCAAAGAAAATAAGCTTGTGCTACAATCCAACAATTGAAGAAAGAACTTTTTACAAGTGAACTTAGTACCAATGGGTCTCAAAGCGTTTAAATCAATGCAGAGAAAATTGTCGGGACAGTTAAATACCGCCAGAAAATAAAGGGCTAAATACTCCCTAAAAATAAATTTAGCTTCTATAAAATTGTTGTAATCTTATGAAACTTTCTTGATTTTCCCCACCCTACCATAACCATTTCCCTCTAGATATGGGAGTTAGCCCTTCTAAGTGGGGAGGAACAGGCTATATGAAATGGCAATTAATTGAATACATAATCATAATTGCTATTAGTAAATCGTGTCGAAAAATAAAACCTTGATTTTGTACAGTTCGTTAAAAAGGTATTTTGTTGTAAGTTTCATTATTTAATGTCATATTTAAACTGCTCATTAAATTTTCGAAGGATGTTAAAGCAATACAAAAAATTATTGCATTTAACAAGTCCTTTATTGCGCATAAAGTGGAAAACAGGTAAGTTTTCTGGTATATTGTCTAAAATCATTCTGAAAAGAGTTCTACTTTGAGAAACCGTAAATTGTTACGAATAAGTATTTTGTGTTTTCTTGTTGAAACGAGGAAAAAAGAAAAGGTGAAATACTATAATCTATACTAAATATCAATGAATTATCCTAAAAATTATTTCCTTATATAAATTAATTCAAATTAATACTTCCTACATAAAATTTCTAATAAAATTTCTTTTAATAAATCATAATGTATTTTAATAAGTAATAATTTCTTTAATAAATAATAACATTTTTAATAAATAATATTTTTTTATATAAATAATAATATTGTTTTAAATAAATAACAATATTTTTTTAAATAAATAATAATATTAATTTTAATAAATAAATTTCTGATTTTTAGTCTGACTCCCTTCTATCTCAAAATAATTTTCTCCTCAGCAAAGTCAAATGAAATTAAAAATTGCTTTCCTACTAACCCTTAAAACACCTCCAAACCATATTTCTCTCATTATCAAACCCAAAAACATAGTCCCCTACAATCCATATACACATTGTCATCAATTCTCATGTGTATTAATTTTCGTAAAACTATTTCATCCATTTTCACGCTGCTCATATTTTCTTTAACAACCACTCCATAAGTATTTTGTAATAACCACCTGCAGTGCTCAGCTCGACCCAAAGCGCAATTGCAACCTTGTATTAATTTTTGGTAATCTGCGTCCTGCGAACGAGGCTACACAATTGGGTGACGGATTGCCACCGAATTGCTTCTGTCAGAGAATTAGCGAAGGGCCCCGGGGAGGTTATTTCTAATTGCTCCCGTTGCAGAGACGCATGTCGTGCCGCTGAGCCCACGTCAGCCGGAAAGAACGTTATTTATATTTTAGATCGCTTTATGCAATAATGTCAACGTTATTTATATTTTAGATCTCTTCATGCAATAATGTCAAAGAAGATTCTGAGTTAACTGATGTCTCTTTTATAATGAAATCAGTAAAATCTTATGGTTATTGAAGATAAATTTTGGTGAAAAAAGTGCCAAGTGCCAAAATCATCAGGCCTCTCCTGAGCACCTCTTGGATTGCATGGGACTCTCTAAGGAGGATCTCTGTAGCAATCCTCTCCTAGTCTTCGACTTCCTTTTAGTCAACGATTTCGTGGATCTAGTCTGAATCCGTCAGACAGTGAGGATTAGCAACGACAACAACAACAGATAATTTTTTTTTTTTTCAAATACAAACTACGACCAACTACTGGCACAAGGACCATCAAGATTGGTCCAATTTAACTATTCTGAACAATCCTCCAGTATAGATCCAGTATAGATTCCAGTATAGATTCTTTTAAAACTGTTGACTCCGGTGCGATTTACGATGAGGTCCAGCAGATTGTTCCACTTATCAATTACTCTGTTGTAAAAATAATGTTTCCTGTCCTCCAAGTTAAATAGCAATTTAAATAGCTTATATGCATGACCTCTTGTCCGCTCCTTTGTATTGAAGTCTAAACTCTTGAAATCCTCCTGTTTGAAAAATTTAAACAGCTGAATGAAATCCTGCCTGAACCTTCTTTCTTCCAATGTATGCATATTAAGGTTCTTCGATCTAGCACTATAATTCAATGTCGAGTTTCCCTGTGCCATTTTTTCTCTACGCTGAACCTATTAAAATAAATAAATATCCATCTTGAGATGAGCCGACCAGAATTGCACCGCATACTCTAGATGTGGCCTAACCATAAAATAATAATTAATATTAATAATACTTATAGAAGATAAAACTACTTAAATTAGGAGTGTGTAACATCATAAAACTTTTAATATTACTATAATACTAGTCACTGCATTTCAATTTGTAATTTAACATTTTCGTATTCATATTTTGATCAATTAATATATATATATATATATATATATATATATATATATATATATATATATATATATATATATATATATATATATATATATAAATAAATAAATAAGCAAATAAACAAATAAACAATTAAACAAATAAACAAATCAATCAATCAATATACGATTTCGTAAGATTTTTGGTGATGGTAATTACATTGACAAATTAGTCCATCATGTTGGAGATAATTATTGCATCATTCCTTTTGAGTAAGTTAAAGAGAGAAGAATCAGTTGCTAAGAGACAATGCTTAAGAGAAGATAACTCAAAATTGAAGAAGTTCGTGTTTCAACTTCATACGCCTTTACCGAACTTTTTTATGGGAATTTCGTGAGTGGGGCTTAGAACACCTAAAATTCATACCACAACAAATTTTGATCAATCAAAATCCCAAGCCATTTGTAAAATACTGAGAGTAGTATTGGTCTAGTTTGATCCTGTAAAAAGACAGATGGAGTTAATGGCACTAAATCTGAAGGCTCTTCGGACAGGTACGTAAGGCATCAACTGTTCAGGATTGCCTCACATTCACACACGACGATGTACAGTTCTTCGTAGAGAAGACACGCTTTCCCCAAATTGCGTCTCAACAATTCATAAAGCATTCGGACCACTCTCTCCCAAAACCATATGTTTGGCCATTGCTGCAGAACCTGCATTTTTCAAAGTTAAATTATCTGACTAATAACCTTCTCGCTCATTATAGAAAGTAGCATCGAAAGGGACTTTTGTAACAATTATTTAAACCAATTCATCGCGTATCATCGCACGTTCAAGGTTGGTTGGTTGGTTGTTTTCAGATTATCTGGCACCGTGAGCAACACGAGGGCTATAATGTGCAGAAACATTCATCATTAGACAAGCCAACATACATTTACAAACACCCATGCCTTACACGGGACTCGAACCCGCAACCTCGTGGTCTAGAAGCTAGCACGCTAACAACTATACCGTTTGGTCGGCCGCACGTTCAAGAATAACATGTAAATAAGAAAACGCGTTAAAAAGCCCTTATGAAGTGGAAGTGGAGGGAGGTTGTGTTGAAAACGAATGTGTGAAGCATTGTATTTATTATTTCCCTCAAAGTAGAGCCAAGTTCACTCAAGGACATTTAGAAGGAGTCCAGGAAAAAATTAATCTAATTAAAATGCTCGCTGACGATATGAAAAAGAAAAATAATAAAAAATTAATAGTGATGTTGAAACGACAGATTTAAAATGGGTTGGTTGTTTTCTGATTATCCGGCACCATCAGCAACACGAGGTCTATGATGCGCCGAAACATTCATCATTTGACAAGCCAACATACATTTACAAACACCCATGCCTTACACGGGACTCGAATTCGCAACCTCGTGGTCTAGAAGCTAGTATGCTAACCACTATACCGTTTGGTCGGCAGATTTAAGATGGGGCATAAACGAAACTAACTGAAAATGTAAGTTTCTTTTGAAAGCTGGAAGATGGGACTGAAAAGTATGCGGAAATAACTTAAATGAAACTTACAAAAATGTAAATTTCTATTGAAAGCTGGAAGACGGGACCTAAAAGTATGTGGAAATTACATAAATGAAACTAATTGAAAATGCAAGTTTCTATTGAAAGCTGGAAGAAGGAACTTAAAAATATGCGGAAGTTACTTAAATGAAACCTACTGAAAATATAAGTATTTCGGAGGCTTTTTAAGGCATAGCAATACAATATAGGTATACATTAATGGAAATAGATACCATATCCTCAAATATTAATATCATACTCTTAAAAGCCAATACCTCAAGATTTCGACAACAACATTTCCATTCCTACGACATCTATTTCTAATTTAAATACGCCCACCGAAACCCCCCTCTAAAAGCAGACACAACCCAAAACCTCCTTCAAAAGATAATGGGAAAGTACATCCGAGCGAGAAAACCGGCCGATCCAAGAGACGTTTGATTAAAATTTTCCCGTCTTCCAATTATGCCCGCTTCACCGCATGAGATGCGTGCTCGGCAGCAAAGCGAGCAACATACAAACACGCGACCCTCGATGCTCGTCCCTCAGGGCCGACACACATGTCAACAAAGGGGACGACAAGTCGTGGGTTAAAAGCCTCGGGCCTAGATGCTTGCACTTGGAGATGGGGAGGGGGGGGGGGTCGCTTGTTCCAGTGATGCGCGATTTTAAGTGCGCCGTAGAGATGATTTCCCTAAGGTTCACGATCCCGTTTCTCGCTTAATCACGAGGCTTTATATGTCTCCACTCTCCTGAAAAATGTTGGCACGACATCGTACGTCCTGCTTGTGGGCAGACGATTTTTTTTTTTTTTTTAAGAACTTGAAGGGATATTTTTATTGGAAATGTTAGTGAAGATTTTATGTTATAAAATTTTATTCTTTTTAGATATTACCCTTTGTTTTTTTGGTGTTTTTTTGTTTTTCTATTCAGGTTGATTATTAGATTTTAAGAGAAATTAATGTGCTAATTGCAAATTGTGATTCATAAATGGCAATAGAATTCCGTTTCCTCAGAATTTTACTTGGATTTCCTTTTCTCGCTTAATGATTGGGCTTTATATGTCTCTCTACTTTCTTGAAAAATGTTGGCGAGACATCGTATCTTCTGTTTGTAATAATATATATATATTTTTTTTTTTGAAAACTTGAAGTTTTTTTAGTTTTTTATTGAAAATGTTGGGGATGACTTTATATTGAAAAGTTTCGTTCCCTCCAGGAATTACATTTTATTTTGTGCTGTTTTTATTAGGACTGATTATTAGTTTTTAAGAGGAATTAATTTATTATTTGTAAATCGTAACTCCAGTGTGGTAGAAGTTTTGTTTTAGTCGTAGGGTTAAAGGATTAGCTGAAATAATTGGTTGATTAAACCATTCATAAGTCATCATCCATTTTATGATTTATGTTTTCTAACGAATTTACTTCAGTCACAAATTTATCTTTGATGTTTATTTCCACGGAGTTAATATATTCCATTCAATACAAAGATCTACAATACAGAACAATTTGTAAATAGTTTTTTTTTCTTACAAAATACGTCATAAATTGACTAAAAACTATCTTTTTTTTCATATAAATACATTTCTTTTAGTTAATTCGTAAAATATTACTAATCGTATAAATTATTATTTTAACTGTTACGTAAATGATTAACATAATTCACAAATATTGCATTGTCAGTTCTGCTTCGTCGTGAGGAGTCATTAACAAAACATTTGCACTAAATTTAGGTTTAAGTAAACAGAATACCCAAACAAAAATTATTTTTTATAATAAGATTAATTCATTCGAACGAGACCAGGAACAGTTTTTACTTTTAGTCATTTTATTCCTACGGCAGCCTTGGAACGTCAAAAGAACTTGCGTTTCAAAAATATCTATTTTGGAGTTTAAAAATAAAAATTGGAATTCAGGTAGAAAACAAAAAACAAAGAGTCAAAAAATATTTTTAAAAGCAAATTAAATGTGTAACGCCAAAAGAAAACGTTCTCAAAATTGCAAACTTGAGAACCAGAAGGCGTAGAAAACTGAAAATTTAATTTTAGGTAGTCTAGAGGTTACTTGGGTGTAAGAATGAGTCATTGAGGGAAAAGTACCTTCCGAACTCAGTAGAACTCTGAAAGAGCATGCATTTCGAAAATTGCTTATTGAGGATTATAAGATCAAGTAGGAAGTTGAAATTAGCAATAAGGTAAGATTTTATGGCATATGATTATTCATAAGGTCATTTGATAGCCATCATATGACAAATACATTTTGACGATTGAAATATATCAAGAACAGCTTGTAGAGCCAAAAACATGAGCATTCCCAATGCTGGAAATATTAATTGTGTGACGATCATCTGAGTTTTGGGTTGGTTGTTTTCAGATTATCTGGCGCTGTCAGCAACACGAGGGCTATAATGTGCCGAAACATTCGTCATTAGACAAGCCAACATACATTTACAAACACCCATGCCTAACACGGGACTAGGAACCCGCAACCTCGCGGTCTAGAAGCTAGCACGCTAACCACTATACCGTTTGGTCGGCTCTGAGTTTTGGGAATACGCGTCAAACGATATTTTTAATCGCTAAAATTTTTACCGGTATATTTTCAAATAGAGTCGCTTAACTGTCTTGAAAATAACTCATTAAATAATTAATAGAATGGGAAAATTACTACAGATAACTAAATATCACCAAGACGATTCTAAACTTACCAAAAATTCAATTTTCATAACTTTTTGTCCTTTATTGGTTATTTACTTAAAACTGTCCATTTCATTCTGCACTTTTAATACAAATAAAAATAAAGTTGGTAGTACTACTCATCTAAATAATATAAGTTTGCGAATCTTTTAAACATGCTTCAAGATAAGCTTACTTTTATCGAAAATATGTTACTTATACATTTGAAGCACGTTTCTTTTTATCTCGTATTACCTTAAATGTAGCGTTTGAATACTTGCCATTTCTTATATATTATACACTAGCTGAATACCCGTGCTGCGCTACGAAATTTTACCATTAGCATTTTAGCAATCAAAAGACATTCATGTATTCTACACTTCAGACGTTTGCTCCCTTTTCGATCCCGACAAATTGATTTATCAAAATAGGAACTTTCCTTTGTTGACATTTTAAACGAAATTTATAATTGTGAATAGTAAACTGGAATAGTTTATTGTGTTTATGTTTGCTCTTAGTTCTAAATTTCAAAGTAGTAGCTGTATTGGAATTAAGTTAATTAGACATTAAGTTAATCCTCGTATAGTTTCAATGTTGCGTCGTCTTTTCATCCCTTAAAAATTCGTTAATCGATATTGGAATGACTTATTTTTTTAACATTTGCAAAAAAATATCAGAAAAATGACTACATTGGAAGAGGAACATTCGGATATCCCTCGTTTGGAACATTTAACCCCTTTTCGACCACTTAAAGTGTGTTAATCGAGATCGGAATAGTTTACTTTTTCTATTTTTACCATTGTTGATATTTGTGCCGATTTTCAGAGTTGTGACTATGTGGGAAGTAGGATTTTCGAATGTCCCCCTTTTGGAACGTTTAACCCCTTTTCGACCCCTTATAGTGTGTTAATCGAGATCGGAATAGTTTACTTTTTCTATTTTTACCATTGTTGATATTTGTGCCGATTTTCAGAGTTGTGACTATGTGGGAAGTAGGATTTTCGAATGTCCCCCGTTTGGAACGTTTGACCCCTTTTCGACCCCTTAAAGTGTGTTAATCGAGATCGGAATAGTTTACTTTTTCTATTTTTACCATTGTTGATATTTGTGCCGATTTTCAGAGTTGTGACTATGTGGGAAGTAGGATTTTCGAATGTCCCCCGTTTGGAACGTTTGACCCCTTTTCGAGCCCTTAAAGTGTGTTAATCGAGATCGGAATAGTTTACTTTTTCTATTTTTACCATTGTTGATATTTGTGCCGATTTTCAGAGTTGTGACTATGTGGGAAGTAGGATTTTCGAATGTCCCTCGTTTGGAACGTTTGACCCCTTTTCGACCCCTTAAAGGGTGTTAATCGAGATCGGAATAGTTTACTTTTTCTATTTTTACCATTGTTGATATTTGTGCCGATTTTCAGAGTTGTGACTATGTGGGAAGTAGGATTTTCGAATGTCCCCCGTTTGGAACGTTTAACCCCTTTTCGACCCCTTAAAGTGGGTTAATCGAGATCGGAATAGTTTACTTTTTCTATTTTTACCATTGTTGATATTTGTGCCGATTTTCAGAGTTGTGACTATGTGGGAAGTAGGATTTTCGAATGTCCCCCGTTTGGAACGTTTGACCCCTTTTCGACCCCTTATAGTGTGTTAATCGAGATCGGAATAGTTTACTTTTTCTATTTTTACCATTGTTGATATTTGTGCCGATTTTCAGAGTTGTGACTATGTGGGAAGTAGGATTTTCGAATGTCCCCCGTTTGGAACGTTTGACCCCTTTTCGACCCCTTAAAGTGTGTTAATCGAGATCGGAATAGTTTACTTTTTCTATTTTTACCATTGTTGATATTTGTGCCGATTTTCAGAGTTGTGACTATGTGGGAAGTAGGATTTTTGAATGTCCCCCGTTTGGAACGTTTGACCCCTTTTCGACCCCTTAAAGTGTGTTAATCGAGATCGGAATAGTTTACTTTTTCTATTTTTACCATTGTTGATATTTGTGCCGATTTTCAGAGTTGTGACTATGTGGGAAGTAGGATTTTCGAATGTCCCCCGTTTGGAACGTTTGACCCCTTTTCGACCCCTTAAAGGGTGTTAATCGAGATCGGAATAGTTTACTTTTTCTATTTTTACCATTGTTGATATTTGTGCCGATTTTCAGAGTTGTGACTATGTGGGAAGTAGGATTTTCGAATGTCCCCCGTTTGGAACGTTTAACCCCTTTTCGACCCCTTAAAGTGGGTTAATCGAGATCGGAATAGTTTACTTTTTCTATTTTTACCATTGTTGATATTTGTGCCGATTTTCAGAGTTGTGACTATGTGGGAAGTAGGATTTTCGAATGTCCCCCGTTTGGAACGTTTGACCCCTTTTCGACCCCTTATAGTGTGTTAATCGAGATCGGAATAGTTTACTTTTTCTATTTTTACCATTGTTGATATTTGTGCCGATTTTCAGAGTTGTGACTATGTGGGAAGTAGGATTTTCGAATGTCCCCCGTTTGGAACGTTTGACCCCTTTTCGACCCCTTAAAGTGTGTTAATCGAGATCGGAATAGTTTACTTTTTCTATTTTTACCATTGTTGATATTTGTGCCGATTTTCAGAGTTGTGACTATGTGGGAAGTAGGATTTTCGAATGTCCCCCGTTTGGAACGTTTAACCCCTTTTCGACCCCTTAAAGTGGGTTAATCGAGATCGGGATAGTTTACTTTTTCTATTTTTACCATTGTTGATATTTGTGCCGATTTTCAGAGTTGTGACTATGTGGGAAGTAGGATTTTCGAATGTCCCCCGTTTGGAACGTTTAACCCCTTTTCGACCCCTTATAGTGTGTTAATCGAGATCGGAATAGTTTACTTTTTCTATTTTTACCATTGTTGATATTTGTGCCGATTTTCAGAGTTGTGACTATGTGGGAAGTAGGATTTTCGAATGTCCCCCGTTTGGAACGTTTGACCCCTTTTCGACCCCTTAAAGTGTGTTAATCGAGATCGGAATAGTTTACTTTTTCTATTTTTACCATTGTTGATATTTGTGCCGATTTTCAGAGTTGTGACTATGTGGGAAGTAGGATTTTCGAATGTCCCCCGTTTGGAACGTTTGACCCCTTTTCGACCCCTTAAAGTGTGTTAATCGAGATCGGAATAGTTTACTTTTTCTATTTTTACCATTGTTGATATTTGTGCCGATTTTCAGAGTTGTGACTATGTGGGAAGTAGGATTTTCGAATGTCCCCCGTTTGGAACGTTTAACCCCTTTTCGACCCCTTAAAGTGGGTTAATCGAGATCGGAATAGTTTACTTTTTCTATTTTTACCATTGTTGATATTTGTGCCGATTTTCAGAGTTGTGACTATGTGGGAAGTAGGATTTTCGAATGTCCCCCGTTTGGAACGTTTGACCCCTTTTCGACCCCTTAAAGTGTGTTAATCGAGATCGGAATAGTTTACTTTTTCTATTTTTACCATTGTTGATATTTGTGCCGATTTTCAGAGTTGTGACTATGTGGGAAGTGGGAGAATTAGTGATGAGTGAGTCAGTGAGTGAGTGAGTGAGTGAGTGAGTGAGTGAGTGAGTGAGGGCTTTGCCTTATATATATAGAGATTCAAGCTCACACTGCAAGAGTTTTTCGCTAAATATTTGCCGCATAAATATTTGATAACATTGTATTGGATTTATTATGCATGCAATTTTTTTTTTTTTTTTTTTTTTTGCGATTTTATAGTTCTAGTCCGCATTGATTGATAAATAGAGAACTCAATGATGTTTATTTATAAAAACATAATTAAATTTAGAAGATACACTACCTACAATAACATCATATAAATTAATGAATTGTATTTTCTTGTTTAACTTCAAATGTAGTAAGTTCACGGGGATTCTTTGCTATTCTAAAATCTTACTGGTTTTTTTTTATTATTATTTATTTATTTGTATATTTACCTTCTAAAGTAATTTTACTAAATTCTTTTTGTACTTTTTAAGCAGCTTCTATCATGTAAATTTAATTTTTTTTTAAATTCAGAAGTTATATAAAGCATGATTTGTCGTTAAAATTAGATTTGTTTTACTTTTGATTATTAGAAATTTTTTTAATAACTTTTATCTAATAATTTAAATTCAGAACTTAAATTCATCAATCTCACTTTTGAAATCACTTTTATTACCGTTGTTCTATTGAGGTTGAAATCCTATCAAATTCGCCTTATGCAGAACATAATGAAGTGGGGTTATATCGAATGTCAGCACTTATGACGTGCTTTTGACCATTCACAACACTCGTTCAAAACTAATACAAATTCCCTCATTCCATTAGCCAATCACAATGTGTGTTTTATTTGTTTCCCTACAAAGGATTGACTGTGACGTCATCTCGCACAACCTCCATTAAAACAACATGCATTATTCCTTATACAGTGATGTCATACTTAATAATTCGAATTTATATTTAAAATTGTTATTGGGATTGGTTGTATGTTTTTGTTAGTGAGACATATTGACCGAAAAAGCCTCTATCATAAGAACGCTTTGGAATAAGGTAAATTAATGTATTTAAAATATTCTGCATTACTTTAAATTCACTGCAATACAATTTATGCTAATTAAACTAAATGCTAAATATTTATAGGAAATAGTTTTTAGGAAACATATATAAAACGGTGCAGAAGTGTAGACCGTTTTAAGGAGTCTGTCGTGTTTGAGTTAACAAGATATTTTTTTTTTTTTGGAGACGAGGAGGGCAGGAGGGAGGTGACGCTTGGCAAGAGGAAATTCAAACGGAACAGAAATCTTGGGCTTTTGAATATTGGAAAAGTGGCAAGCACAAAAGACCCGACGGGAACTGGCTTGAACCGGTTTAGACCAGCAAGATCCAACCAGATCCAATTCACATCTCATTAAATCCCGAAAACCTTAGAAAATACTTATACGAAAAGAGAAATACTAATGGAAATACATTGCATGTACGCATTATTATAGAAAATATAAACGATTTGTACGTCTCTCTAACACTGCATTTTTTTATCTGCATTTTTTTTACCCAATATAGTTATTGCTATTAGTTGGTACTCTGTAACTTGTTCTCAATAATGGTGAAATTCACTGGTAGTATCTTCACGGGAAACATAACGAAAGTCAATTAGTTAGCATTCCTTTTATGAAGTTCTTAAACTTTAAACTACCAGTTCTCATTGTGAACTCAGCTGTAGATATTATTTCTGGGATTAATATAACGGAACACATTCTATACACCAATATATTGTTATGAATTTTTCCACTTAGGCAATGATGGCACAGTTTTTAAGTTAAAAACTGCTATTTATTCACTTCAGAAAACTCACAAAAGTTATTCAAAGACAACAGTGTAATCACTCTCAAGCTTCAACACAATCTTCAACAAAAACAACTTCGAATACAGCGATTATACAAGCTCACTCCAATAAGTAAACAAAGCGATCAGCTTTCATCGATGTCCGAAGTCAATCTGAAAACTTTCCCGATCTCCAGTCTTTATATAGCAGGCGCGTGAGAAAATTCCCGAAATTTCCAGCCAATTCGTCGAAAAAGAAACATCTCGAAATTTCTCGATTGCTTTAGGTGTTGCCACTTTTTTCTAACCTGTATAATCGCTGTTAATAAATAAAATAAGATAAAATAAATTACAATAGAATTTTAAAATAATACGTCACTATTTACACTATATACAGACAATATGTGCAACAATATTCCTTAAAACCTATCTTTAAGAAGAAGTCCTAGTAAGGCTCATTCCCTATACCAGCTACGTTACAATTTTCTAGCCCAGTGCATTTAGAAACTACTTTCTATAACCACCTTGAAATTTGGTGAGTAGGTACAAAAAATATCACTTTGTTGGGGAAGGTTGCGTTTGTGAAAGGGTTGATCTGACTCCATAAGATTAAGATATTTAATGATGATTAGGTTACAATATTTACAAAGGAAACTAAGATGGAAGGAACGACACACACGTTTGCTCTTTAAGATGATCGCGGCACAGTCTGATGGTTATTATGCAGTTCTTCTAATACGAAGATCCCATTCGCGTGCACCGGGCATGGAAGCAATATGTTGGCTGCCTAAGCTATGCACGTGATATTCAAGTGGAAAGGTAAGAGGCAATGCTCTGCAACTTAATGAAATGAAATAAATTGGTTTCATTTAATGCCGATCTATTTTAAATGAAAATTAAAATGGTTGATGACAAAACCAGATGGAGCCACTGCTTATGCATTTGACGCAAGGATTTCAAATATAGAATAAAATAAATCAGACGCTATTTTCGAGTTTTTAATTTATGTCATTTCATGAAGTGATCATTTTCGTGCCTGCTCACCAAATGTCAAGGTTTTAAACAAAGTAGTTTCTAAATGCACTGGGCTCGAAGATTGTAACATAGCGAGTATAGGGAATGATCCTTACTAAAATTTCCTCTTGAACTCAATGCAAATAACAAATATTTGGAGAAAGAAAACAAAATATAAATAATAATAATAACAACGTACCTCTAGAAACAAATAAAATACACAGAAAATTCCATGCGAATAACTAAAACTCCAACAAAGGCAGACGATAAATAACCTTCGCAATCTAAATTCAATTACTAAACTCCCTAAGCACCAAGCCCAAAATCTCGGATAGCTCGTTACATTTAAACATAGACTTTATAATTAAATATAACACACAAAAAAATAATAATATTTCAAATGCAAAATTCTCTTCCTGTATTCTAGGCCTTTATTCATAAAAAAAAAAGAAGAAAATAATAATATTAAAAAAAAAAAAGGTAAAGGTATGTAGACATTTCACTGTATACGCACTTTAGGGTTAGGGTTAGGGGAAGAGAATGTTAATGTAGGAAGGCCCATTGGTTTACCTAATAACATGTGCATTTGTGAAACAGCGCTAACCCCTGTGAAACGAAATCCCGGTTGAATATAATATAAATTAATGAGACTTCAAAGTGCCCGTGGCTTTTCTGAGTGTTTGTGTTGGAACGTGTGCCTTTGAGGTTTCTATAACTTTCTCTCTGCTGTGGAATATGTAGAATTTAAAGGGTATGGGGAATTATTAACTGCTTGAATCTACAATTTCCCCCACGCAGCTAGAACACTAAAGCGGGTGAATTTGATTGGCTTTCGCTGTGAACAGAAATCCGAACTTGCATCAGAAACTATGGAAGTGTGATTGTCAAATAATTTGAATTGGGAACTCCCCCCCCCCCCCACCTCCCTTCTCCAAAGTTTGACAGATCAATTTTAGTACTCTAATAAGTAAATAGTTGAAGTTTACCAAATAGATTATATTTTAAAGAAAGAAAGCTGGCTAAGAAAAAGGAAGAATGATTAAAATTCCATTAAGGTATACATCTACATTAGGAGTTGCGAAATTTTACTCAAACATGCGTTTTTGTTTTTTTGTTTAAAAATATTTCCGAATTCATTAATATTAAAATGATAACATTTTCTTTTTGAGACTCAAATTACTTTTTTAAATTACAGTGGGTTTTGTGAACCTGTTTTGTATCACATTCATTAGTGTAGTAAACTTTAAACGCGTTTTCAGAAGAATGACATTTTGGTGTTAACTTTGCGCCAACGGCCATAACTTCATAATAAATGGTCCGATTTACAAAATTCTAATTTTGTTTTGTAATTGTGAATGTGTTTTCTATTGAGAATCAAATATATATTGTTATAAGCACATTTTTTATGCAGATTTTAAATTTAATTTTTTGTTAAAAAATATGAATTTTTTTAAAACTTTTTATTTAAAACTAATAATAATACGAATATTGAAGATAAATTCAAAATTATCCATAGGAACATGCGTCAATATAATATCTTTTATTTGCAATAAAAATTATACCTTTAAGTTAAATGTAAGTTTATTTATGTCTGTTCTAATAATGTCCTAATTAGTCACTTTAATTGTAATTAGCTGATTAAAAAATTGACAAAAAAAAAGTTTATACATAAAAATGCATCATTTTTCATTCTTATATACTGCCAAAAGGTTTGAAATTATAACCTAAAACTTAAAGAAAATCATCTCAATTGTATATGTATACCTTAATTAAGTGAATTCCATGTATTTCACAACACAGAAGTTACTAAATTCAGAGTTGAAAACTATTGATCAATTTATATTTTGAAGAAAAGTGAGGATTTTTCGAGGAGAGAAGAATTATCAACATTTCATTGGTAAAGGAATACGATTTGACTTAAACCACTCAAATTATTTAAATGGCTGAAGATTGTTAATCAGTTTATATCTTAAAGAAAGCAAGGAGAGTAAGAAGAAGGAAGAGTGATTAAAATTCAATTGATTAAGTAACCATGTATTACGAAATATATAAGTTATTAAATACATAGTTGAAAATTATTGATCAATTTATATTTTGAAGAAAGTGAGGATATAGAGAATGGAAGAGTTATCAACATTTCATTAATTTAACGAATACGATTTAATTCAAACCACTCAAATATGGCTTATTTTAAACCATTAAAGTTACTGAACAAGTTGTTGATGATTCCTAAGAAAATGACTATTTTGAAGAATGTGAGTAGAGTAAAAAGAGAAAAGAAATATTAACATAGAACATTCAAGAGAATGCGATAGATTTCGTACCACACGTTACTGAATTTAAAATCGCCTAAAATAAATATTGATGTGTAGTTTAGTTCTTGTGAATAAAGAAATTGAGCCAAGCAATGCCAACCTAAAGTTGAAGTCTTTCTAGAACTGGAATATTTCTGGCTGTACGTGGTCTCTAACTCTAGAAAGAAGTAACTTTATATTTTAGAATTTAACTTTATTAGTATACATTCTAAATGCAACATTTTTTAATCAATAAGTTCTTTACTTATGTATAAAGGTGAAATACTATTTTAAATCATGGATATTTCATACAATTATTAAAATCCAAGTAATCTAATTACAATTACCCTCTCAAGTCTAAGTAACATTAATATCGATGCTTATTTTA
The DNA here is from genome assembly GCA_963978545.1 of Linyphia triangularis. Classification (NCBI taxonomy): domain Eukaryota; kingdom Metazoa; phylum Arthropoda; class Arachnida; order Araneae; family Linyphiidae; genus Linyphia; species Linyphia triangularis. The sequence goes on from OZ021732.1 coordinate 10,012,539, forward strand.
AGAAAAACATTTCTCCAACTGTTTGACAGTTTATAATACCTATCTTCTATCTTGGATGAAAAATTGTTTTCTTTCCCCTCTACTTTTGGCGTTTGTTTGTCAAAGGTTTTTGGCGACTTTTATTCTATTGATCCAACTATTTTTAACCATTTTATCTTTACGGGGTCAATAATTCTACTTTCATTGTAAAAAGGGGTCTATATTTTTGGTAATAAGAACGAACCTTTCAAAAATTTGCCATGAAAGAAAAGAAACAATAATAATAATAATAAAAAAAAGGAAAAAAAAAAAAAAAGAGAGGGATGATATTTTCTTTTAAAAAAAAATTAAAAAGACAGAATGTTTCTTAGGATCATTTGCTTCACTGTAACATGAAGTGATGTCGAAGTTGCTTATTCAAAGCCATTAAAATTTTTACGGGAGATAAAATGTCGGAAGCGCTGAAAACTTTAAATTATTGATTGCTAATTCCTCACATTTCCAACTTAATAAGTATAGAGAATGAGTTGCGATTTGTTTTAAATTACACTATATACGGCAAGGAACGATCATTTTTCTCAATTCTCCAGAAAAGTCTCAAGTCTCAGGGTTTGTATCAGGGTTGAGGTAAATGGTTGCTCCAAATCTCACTTACCATGATATTTATTTGTCAGAGGACTCCGTGTGGTTAAACTATTTGCTATAACATTGAAGAAGGCGAGAAAACCTCGATTAAAAAAAATAAAAAATGGACTCTTATTGTTCTTTGCCATGTCCCTTCATATTAGAGAGTGGCAATTTCATGGGTACGTAGGCCTGGTTGGTTCATTGTTCCTTTCATACAAATTAAAAGGCATTTAGATTACCTCTTCAATTCTGTAACCATACATAAGCTAAACAGTCTTATAGGGGAACATTACAAGTCACCAGACTTGAAGTCTATGACATACCTTATGTCGGTGAAGGTGTAGAATATCTGCTTCGTTTTAGTACTCTAAACCCCTGCACAGGTTATCTTCGATAATTTTGCTTTAAGATGGCTGTTCCTTGAAATGGCTCCTTGAGACAACTACTGGTCGTGAACCAATTATTATCTTGCAGGACTTACTATACAAACTTATGTGTTTGTTTTAAAGTTCACCGTTTGGAATATTTAAATTGTCTTATTTCCATCGGTTTTAATAATGTAATTCAAATTGTTCGGTCTTATCTATGTTAGTAAGTTCCACAACAAAACCTATCCACAAGTGTTTCAAAATTCGTCTACTTCGCACTTCAATCCTTAAGAAAATTCCAAGGCAACTTTACCAACCATCCAGCGTTGCCAGACGTAGTATTTTTAGTACCACACTGTTGTTTTCCCTACAACTATATTTTGACATTACGCCTTTCATAGTACTTTTTACAAGTGCCGGAATTCTTAGTTTTAGAATCACTAGTGGTATTTCAAAATATTATTAAATAAGCTGCCTAAAATGCATTGTAAAAAATTACCTACCTAGGATTTTTTTTAAAATTGAAGTCTGATAACGCTGCAACCATCAGCATTTCCCAACTATAAATACATGTGCCCAATTTATTAAAAGGCATTTACTCTCACACCATTTACCCTTCCCGTTTAAGCGACGCGCAAGCATCTTTCAAGACTTCTCTCTCCAAAAACTCCTTCAAAGTTTTGATTATCTCCCATCTCGGATGAGGAAGAGCCATCCTCTCCCCGATCCTCACTCAGCTCTCGTCTGTCAAATGATGGTGACGGCATCTTCCTCACTATTGATCCTTTCTCCCCATCCTCCTCTCTCTAGGATAGAATAGTGACAACGCACTTGATTACACTTTCTTTTTTGCTCGGGGATTCTCTCCTCTCTACGGGCAGAGCCCCATACATCATGCCGAGTTCTTTCAATCCCCGTGCCGCATACAAAACTCAGTCGGGCGGCGTTTTTATTTTGCTCTCTCTCCTTAGAAATGCCTAGAGGGGGAGGGGGATTTATCCGAAGCTTCCAATCCCTCCTTTCCAACCCCATCTTTTATTCTTTTTTTTCCCCCCCTTTCTTTTTTTTTCCGCTACGAGACTGTCTTACGCGCGGATAAAGTAACTGTCGGATTTTAGATCACGAGCTGCTCGTAAAAGAAGAAAGAGGCATATTTTTTTTTTACTCATTTTTTTTTCTTCTTCTTTTCTTTTTTGGAGTAGAGGGGGTGTTGGAAGAAATGTCAGATTTAATTCCGAGAAGAGAAGATCGAGAAAGGTTCTGAAGTTGGGATTGGATCGTGAATGGTTTTAATAAACATTTGGATCAAAATGTTTATTGAATTCTCTAATAAACGAATTAAAGTTCATCCATATTCGAAATATGTTCATCCATAATTAGTTACGATGCTTTATCTTTATTGATCTCTTTTAAAATTTAACGTGTTGTAACAATTATACAGATTCATAAAGTAATTTTTAAATGTTATTAAAATTAAACCTTTTTAGAATACGTGTGGTAAATAATGCTTTTTCCAAAATAAAAATTATTTGCTTCTTTATAACTTAAAAATGTAGCTCGCATTTTTAGGGTAAAAATTATGAAAGTTTTGAATTAAAGAAGGTTAAAAAATAAAATTATTTATAGTTGTTTATTTGATAAAAATGTTTCTTAAAAAAATGATGATGTTATTCTGTATCGAAGTATTTAACTTCCCACGTGTTTTCTTGTATACGTGTGAAATGTGTGTAATTCAATATATACAAATTGTGCAATTTATATTGTGCTATAACACATCATATGTGGTATATGAAATTAATTTGTGTTATTTTCACATTACACTATTGATTTTTAATCCTTAAAATATATATATATATATATATATATATATATATATTGAAACTAACAACAACCATTAAATTTTTCATATATTTTTGTATGCTCGAAATAGTATTATAGTAGAAAAAAGCCTATTCTATTTGGAATACGTTGGTTGTTTCAGATTATATTGTGCCGTCAGCTACACGAGGGCTATAATGCGTCGAACATTCGTCATTTGACAAGCCAACATACATTTAAAAACACCCATGCCTAACACGGGACTCGAACCCGCAACCTCGCGGTCTAGAAGCTATCACGCTGACCGCTATACCGTTTGGGCGGTTATTTGGAATACAAAAGCCAAAAGTGGTACAGGAGAGTATACTTTTTTATCCATTGGAAAATACTGTTACAATAATCGTCTGTATAAAATTGTAAATAGTGACAAATTGTGGACTAAAAATGGAAAACGACCTAAGTATTAAAAAAAAAAAATCGAAAATCATTTTTTACGGAAAAAATGCTCTGAAGACCAAGCTAAACAAAGTGGAGAACTCCCAGAGTGTGAACTCTAGTAGCAATAGTTCAAATTCAATCTGAAGTATGTACTTAATCATTGTCTTAAGTACCAGATGCGATAATTTTTCGGGTCTCCTGAAATTTTTTCTTATTTGGACTTCGGTCGTTTTCCATTTCTAGTCCTCAATTTTTTGAAAGTTCTATTTTATCTCATTTTATTCTGTATATACTTGTAAATAGTGACGTATTTTTTTAATGTTCGATTTTATTTCATTTTATTTGTTAACAGTGATAATACAGGTTATAAAAAGATGGCAACACCTAAATCAATCGGAAAATTTCTAGTTATTTATCATGTGATTGGTTAGTCGGATATTTGGTTTACTTTCGTTCGGCTTGCATTATCACTGTGTTTGTAGTTGTATATACTGTAGCTTGATAACAATTGTTCTGTTGTTCGAAGAAGTTTTGTGAGTCTTCGAAGGAAGAATAAATTATAGTTTTTATTTAGTAAAAACTGAGTCATAATTTACTCGAGGAAATTTTCTAACAATATCATTACAAATGTAGCAAGAGAAACTTTTTTTATTGTGAATTATTCTATATTTAATATAGGATGCTTATTGTTTCATCTGATGTCTATTTCGTTGGTGATAATGTTTTAAAGTTCTAGAGTCTTATAAATGTTTTATTTTTCTTCTTCCGAAAATAGTTGTGTGTCTTTCGGCTCATTATGCTAACTTAAGAATGGTCCATACTAGTTGAAGTTGTATTTATAAGAAATATAATAGTGTAATTGTTTTTTGCTATGTGGCAACACTTCTGAATATCTTTGGATTCAAAATTGATAGAAGCTCAGTTGAGCGGATTTGTTTTACTTCAAATAAAGTTCATGGAAAACGTACTTCGCAATTTAGCAAGCTTTTATCAGACGAAACGGTCGTTTCCCCGCCAACCTTAAAAAGGCAGAAACGACAGTAAGTATCTATTCTCTGCACAACTTCCAGCGAAAAAGCCGAAATTGACTATTTTCTAGCGCGCTTACGAAACTTCACATAATTATACAAAAAATACCATACATTCGTCTCGGTGATATCTTTCAAAGAAAAAAAAATTGAGTACATAGGATTAAAGATAACGAAGAAAAAAAAATATTGAAATTTCCAAAATGAAATAAAAAAACGAGTTCTAGCCCGATTTTGATGTAAAAATTTAGACAAACGTCCAGCCCTAACTAAGCTATAGATCTTCAAACGGATTGAATTATAGGATGCGGAATGTTTCAACTTAAAATCCTACGCTGGTTTGAACTTCATTAAATATTTCTTTCTATTTTTAATTAATTTAAAACCACTTTTTTCATAATTTGGCTACAGATAAAGACGATCAGCTTGTAATTGTGGTTCAGAAATATATGCCAAAAGTTGCCAAACAGGTTTGCTATAATTTTGAAGTTAGTTTTTCCGACATGTTAGGATTAAGTGAGAATAAACGTAATGTTAAAGTATAGGCAGAACGAATTAGACTATAATTATATGGCTTATAACATCTTTAAAATTGAAATAATTTAATTTGTGAAGAGACAGAGTTAAAGAGAAATATTTGTTCTTCAAGTTGAATGTGTTATTTGAACTGTATGATAATATAGAGAGAGTTAACTTTCAAAAACATTTTAATTTTGGGAAATCTCCATTGAAAAATGAAAACAATCACATTTTGTTGCAAGATACTATGGGCTAAATAGAAAGTATAAATGTGGAGGTTATGCGAGCTGACGTCACAGTCAATTCATTACAGAGGACTAAATGAACCACGCATTGAGATTGGCTAATGGAATTTGCACAAATGTCATTCGTTTTTAAAGATGTGTAAAGAATGAATTTCTGTTGTAGAATGAAATCGTAGAATCATATATCCTCAAAATTGTAATTTCATAGTGAATTTTAAAATTGTCGCTAAGAAAATATTTTAAATTTTTTCAGATATCAATGGGTTATTATATCTGAACCAAAATAATGCTTGGTATAATAAAAATAATTTATATTGCAATATTTAGACTGTAAAAAACTTGTAATATTTATTTGTAACAATTTATTAGAATAAATTTTCAATGGGATGAACGCTCTGGCCTTGTATGTTAAAGGTGCCGAATTTGATTCCTGGGTTAGGTGTGAATGTTCGTTGTGATTCGGAATTCACGTTAAGCTGTGAGTCCCGGACTAATTAGTCGTTATTATGCCTTAAAATAGGTCGTTGTGCGTACAAACTAACCAAACGAGCTGAAACTTGGCAGACAGGCTCTTTGTCGATGGCAACGTATTTCATTAAGTTTTGGGGGTTGAGTTGCCATACACAAGTTTCTATTACTCGTTCGTGGTCGATTTTGATGGTTACTGCCATCCGCATTCAACCAATTTGTAAATTTTTAAGTAGATTTTAGCATGTAAGATATCATTGAACTCAACTTGAAGAATTATGAATATTCATGGTACCAGGTGTACCATGGGTGATACTACTTCTGGTTTATCAATTTTGCAGATAAATATGGCATGTTGGGTGTCTTTGGGCTTGTCTTGAAAAATTATGAATGTTTAAGGTACCAGGTATAGCATAGGTAGTATCACTTTCAGTTTATCAAATTCAAAGATAAATATGGCATGTTGGACTTTTGTTTTGATGAATTATGAATGTTTAAAGTACCAGATATGCTATCGGTACCACTTCCGGTTTATCAATTTTAAATATAATTATTGCATGTAAGGTATCGTCGAACTCAGTTTGAAGAATTATGAATATTCCTGATGCCAGGTGTACCATAGGTGATATATAGAAAAACGATTAAACGAACATATTCAAAAAATAGAAGTCGCCAGTGTTTAAAAAAAAGTTCTGATGTCTCCCAAAAAAAAAAACACTTTTGAAAAGTAGAAGAACCACCAACCTCAAAAACACAAAAAACTTTCTTGCAAAAATTCATAAACATGATGAAAATTTTCAGCCACAAATACAGTGATATAAAAAATGGCCAACCTCTGATTAGAACTCTCGGTTGTGACTCGCTTAAGATTGTCTGCTTACTTAGTTTATTTTTAAAATTTAAGTTTCGCTCCCATAAAAATTTACGCTGCTTGAGGTTGGCCCCCGTCTTAATTACTAACCTTTAAAGCCCCCAGACAATAAAAACTTTCCAAAATGTATGTATCAACCAAACAAAAGCTTACCACAAACACTTCAGTTTCCTACTTAAAAAATTCTTAATACATATATTCAAATGCAAGCGTTTGAGCACAGTTTCTCTATACTATTTTGAAAGTTACATGAACATGAAGATTTACACCACTTTGTATTTCCTACCTATCCAAATGAAATCATGAACTCGAATATTCGTGTAATCTGCCATAAATTACTTTAAACGCAAGCATTGTTAATATTCCTATGACGGGCGCCAACCTCAAGCAGTGTAAATTTTTATGGGAGCGGAACTTAAATTTTAAAAATAAACTAAGTAAGCCGTCATTCTTAAGCGAGTCACAACCGAGAGTTCTAATCAGAGGTTGGCCATTTTTTATATCACTGTATTTGTGGCTGAAAATTTTCATCATGTTTATGAATTTTTTTATTGCAAGAAAGTTTTTTGTGTTTTTGAGGTTGGTGGTTCTTCTACTTTTCAAAAGTGTTTTTTTGGGGGATATTTAATATACTTTAATCTTAAAAATTAACACATACTGCATTGTTTAAATTAGTTATACAAGACATTAGTACATGAAGGGCGTAAAGAAATCAGATATGCGCATAATGTACCGATCATTTAAATTTTTTTTTTTTTTTTTTTTTTGTGTGGAAATACTAAAAAAATGGTTCTACCGAGTTTGATACAAATAGTTTTAGTGTCTTAAGTGTTTTCAACATTCTCACAATCAAAATTCTTTTAAACGTAAAAATACACTAAAAGCGTAAAAAAGTATAAAAACGAACGTCTTTGAACAAAGAAATTTTTTTTTCACAAGAGTACTTATTTATCCTCCAATGAAAAATAAACAAAACTTGAAAATTACAACTATTTTTGTCTCTAAAATGTCGCCAAGCTATATTACGTTACGAGATTTGTGAAAATGATCATCGCCATATTTACAATTTTATTAAAATTAAAAATATGAAAACGCAATGGAAAATCACGGCAATCGATTTCAATGCAATGTTCAATATAGTATTATAGTGTGAATCAAAGTTGTGTTATGTTCTGAACCCAAAGTTTTAGTTTATATTCGAGCTTAGATCATTTAAATGTTGTTAAAATAAAAAAAAAAATTACATCATACAAGCGGTTAAAATTTTGATCGTCTGCTGCATTAATATTTTTATATACAAAAAATTTTATTGAAAAAAATTTTATTGAAAAAAAAAAAAGTATACTTTGGGATTTAGATATACTTTTAAAATCTAAGTTGAAACCATTTCTAATCGAAGATGTAACTGAAAACAAAAACGTAACAATAATCCTGAAAATAAATTTTTTTGGAAGTAAATGTTTTTTAGATCTTTGAATAGTCATTTACGCAACTAGTGGGGAAAGTAATACTTTTTCGAACGAGGTAAAACGCTTATTTGACGAATAGATAGCAAGGGTCAAATAATTTACTGAGTTTAAAAAAGTATTTTCCTACGTGTTTCATAATTTTTTTTTTTTTTTTTATAATCACGCTCAAAAAAATATTTTTAATAGATATATTTATTAATGTTGGCAACTCGAGTCAATGAATTTCTTCTGAAAATATATGTCATTTCAATGCCAAGACTATATAATACTTGAGTATGAGGCATGCGAGAAATTACTTTTTCACTCTATACTAAACTTCAACCTAACTTGACATCACTAGACGGTAGATCGTCACAGTGCTCATAAGTATTTAATCCATTTTGGCAGCGTGAAAGCACAATGTTCTCCAAATCACAACCCTGTAGAGAACAAAAGGCTATAAGGTTTGGCGAGAATTATGTCTTCACTCTGTTAAAATGGATTAACTGCCTATGAGCACGCTGAAGATCTATCGTCTAGTGATGTCAAGTTAAGTTGGAGTTTAGTATAGTGCAAGAAATTTTCTTTTCCGCACTAGTGTGAAAAATTGCTACTTTCGCCACGATTTTTGATTCAAAATGATTACAAAAAGTGTAATTTTTTGCACGTTGTTATAAGAAATCGTTTTTTATAACAGCGTGCCAAAAAAATTAAACTTTTTATAATCATTTTGAATCAAAAATAGTGGTGAAAGTAGCACTTTTTCGCAAGGAGTGCGGGAAAGTAACTTTCTCGCAGTAATGTGAAAAGGTAATTTCTCGCACTCCTCGCGATAATTGATATAATTATATCAATAATCTCAAATATATCAATATCAATATATCTTATATCAATAATCTCAAATATAATTCAGTCTTGGCATTAAAATGACATATTTTCAGAAGAAATTCGTTGACTCGAGTTGCCAACATTAATAAATCTACGTATTAAAAATATTTGTTGCACGTGATCTTAAAAAATAATGTATGCAACAAGGGGAAAAACTTTTTCAAACTCGCTAAATTATTTGACTCGTGCGATCGCACTCGTCAAATAAGCGTTTTACCTCGTTTGAAAAAGTATTACTTTCCCCACTAGTTGCATAAATAACTATTAAATGTCAAAACCCAAAACTATTTCATTTGATCAATTGTGAAGAGTTCGACAACTAGAAAATGTGTATAAAAGCTTGTTAATCTAAATATAGTTATTGTGACAAAAAAGCTCGCAAATGTATTTTACAAATGGCAATGTATAACATCACGCAGGATTAAATTTTTCGTTGTGAATGTAATATAACAATCTACTTTTTGGGCGATAATCATTGTAGAACAATAAATAGTTACATATAATATCGCTATACTTATACATTAAGTTGTAGTGAATAAAATTAGTTTATCAAAATTACAAATCATTATGAATCAATGTAGATATTTCTTGGAATTACAATTTTTTAGTAAAATTATATCAAATCAGAAAAAACTGGTTTAAATGTTTGGTGGATATTTGTAGTAAAAAAAGAGGAATATTATTTTTCTGTTACATTCAAAATAAAGATATATAAATATAAAAGAATAAGCCAGATACATTTTTTTCCCAAGGTATAATTAACTGTGTCTTTTACAAATGTAGAAAATAGTAAATTTTTATCCTTTTTCCATGTTTCCTGCTTTTCAAATGCAGATATTATAATCATAGTTAGTTAAAACTTAAAACTAATCACTATATCAATATTTCATTGTAATAAGTTTTCACTAATTTGGTTAAATTATAGCATATATTACGTAAAATTATGTTTTAAATCTTTAAAAAAAAAAAAAAAAAAAAAAAAAAAATCGTATTAGATTAACCAAAATGTTTAATGTCAAAACTTTTATTATTTTATGTAGAAAAACAAAGATATTTTTTTTCTCATAATTATAAGTTCTTGGACAAGCTATCGCACGAAAGATTTATTTAAAAAAAACATTTCCTTATTATAATTTTTTATTTTAAAGATGTTATTCTATAATTATTTTACACTCACACATAACACTTTTTCACTTTACTAACTTACCGCAAAATCCACACCGTAACACAACACTCAATCCATACAGTAAATTATATCAAACCATAAAAAAAAAAAAAAAACCTCACTTCTTATTAATATACTTCCAGCCTGCAAAACAATCAATCCCAATAATAATAATAATAAAAAAAATAAAAAAAATAAAAAAAAAACTCCAGAAAAAACATCCTTTCAAAAACTTTCCTTAACCACACCCCTTTCCCAAACCCAAACAAAACAAACGACTGGAACATTTCGCTTTCCCTTTGTGGCCATCCGAAGTAAAATATTTGTGCAGGAACCCAAAGCCGAAGAAAAGTTGGCCAAAAAGGGAGATTCTAGAAATAAAAAGGTAGAGAAATAACTGGGAACTCTTCTCACGTTTACCTGGTCGCCAGAGCGTAGAATAGCGAGGAGGAGGAGGAGGAGGGGAGGAGGACTGACTTTAATATCAGTAATGGAAGTGAATCGATCTGAGGAAGGTCTGCCTCACACGCATAGGCTCGTATAACATTCTCCCCTCCCTGATAAAAGGATCTGCTGTAGTAGATGCCTACAGTGTGTCTGAGTCTACTGTAGAGTTCTGACTAAATATAGCGTGGTGAAAGTTTTGTCTTTGTTAAGTTGGTTTTGGGGATAATGGTATCATCTGAAACTCGGGGAGAATATTTGTGGACAGAGTTTTTTGCGTATCTGTATGAAATTGCCATTTAAAATATTCGTCATTACATCGATATTTTAAAAGAAGATAACATTTAAATGTACGTTTATGATTAATTAGTTCCTGTTTAAGTCTCTTTACAAGCTATAGCAAATCAGTATATATTCATAAAATTTTGCATATGCAGTAAGAGAGCATTAAACAAACAAACAAACAAATAAATGAATAAATGAATAAATGAATAAATGAATAAATGAATAAATGAATAAATGAATAAATGAATAAATGAATAAATGAATAAATGAATAAATGAATAAATGAATAAATGAATAAATAAATAAATAAATAAATAAATAAATAAATAAATGAATAAATGAATAAATGAATAAATGAATAAATAAATAAATAAATAAATAAATAAATAAATAAATAAATAAATAAATAAATAAATAAATAAATAAATAAATAAATAAATAAATAAATAAATAAAGTTTTATTCTAAAAAGATAAAAGTTTATTAAAGTTTTGATTCTTTGTCCAATAAATGTTGCATTAAAGAACAATGTGCCAAAATATATTTTTTATAATTTTTTTTTAAGGTTATTTTCCCAGTTCTCTCCAGTAAATGTACATAATGTAATGAAAAAATGTATATTACTTCAGGTTGTAGGTAACTTTAAACAAAATAAATTTATAAGAACTCTGTATTTAGTTTAAAAAAGACAAAAATCCAGGGTGGCAATCATTGTAATGGAAAAAACAATTAAAGAGCAAATCTTGGATATAGAAGGATGAATTTAGCGTAAAAGTAAAGAAAAAAAAGCGTCGAATGTATTTTGCACCTTTTATAATAATCCTTATCGTCAATGCTAAATTATTTAAACAAAATATCACGAAACTCACAGAAACAAAATATCACAGAAAGTAATACTTTAAACTTCGTTTTTTTCACATTAAGCACTTAAAAATAAAACTGCCCTATTTGGCTTATTACTAATTCTGACCACATAGTATCTTCGGTTTTTGTTTTTTTATTAAAATACAGACACGTTTTAGAAGAAACGTATTTTTTTTAAATTTTATAATACAGAAATGTCTGATTACAATTAAATATCTTCTCCCTTCGCAAATTAAAATATTGAATTTAAAAATTTAGCACAAATATAATATAAAGTTTAGTATTTAATTTGAGTTTTATGTAGTGAAAATTGTTAAACATTCCAAAATGAAAAGTTTTCAGATATCCTCTTCAGTGCATTAGAAATCCCATTGAGAAAGATATCTTTAGTCATCCTAATTTGTTTGGTCATAAAGGAATTTTAACTGTCAAAATTGTTTTAGCTTCCACGTACAAAATTAAAGTTTACCCTTGAGAAATATAACTTTCTAAAGTCAAATAATTTGTTATGAAAACCATAAACTTGTATTTTGTGTAATTTGTAAAGGTGTTACTAGTAATAAAGATGAAAATCCTAGAAAATCTTAAGTGTTAACTCCTTTAAATAATCAAATTGTTTAAATAATAAGTTAGAGATAAAAGTGAAAACTCTAAATTCTAATATATTAACACTTTGCACTCGAGCGGCGCCTCTCAGATGCCACACGATTGGATGCCAAAACACGAGAGGACCACTAGGTTTGATGCGGAAATTTGATGCAAGGCCAATGAATGTGTTTAGTTTCTATGAAGCAAATCCATAAACGCCAACCGAACCTAAAATGTCTCGAGTTGCTGGTCCCTCCTCGAGAAAAAGACCTCGAATGCCAAGGGTTAATTTTAACATAACTATTAATTCTAATATACTAGTTCTAACATAACTAACAATTTTAATATATCAATTTTAACATAGCTAATAATTCTAATATATTAATTATAACCTTACTAATAACTCTAATATATTAATTCGCATTTTATTAAAAAAAACTATGAAATTATTTTCTCATTAAAGGAGAAAGAATATTCTTGAATTTAATAATCATAATTGATCGAGTTTTTGCTGCGAAAAGTATTAAAACATGTAGTAGCATTTAAAAAAAGTATATACACTGTTACACAAGCAAGTACAGTGAGTATTTATCCTACACCGGTATTACAAATTTCAGTTTCAATAAGACCTGTGTTCGGTTGTTTATAGTTCATCTTACCTAATACGATTTGATGATTACTAGAAGACGTTTGTTAAGGTATACTGTGTTAAGTTAATTTTTTAACTGATGTGATTTGTTGATTTCGATAAGACGTATGTTAAAGCAGAGCGTGTAAACATATTCTTTTATCTGATGTGAATCGTCAATTTCAACAAGACATGAATTAAGAGATAGTTCACAACTTATATGATTTGCATATTTAGACAAGACATACGTTATAGCATAGCGCGTGAACCATCTTTTGCGTACTCGCAGTTTATTCTGCGAGTGATAAGCAGACGAAAAAAACATACTGTTACGAATTTCTGTATATTTGTAAATATTCCGTAGTATTGATATGTAAATAGGAAAATGTATGTACACTTCGCATAAGGTAGTGCAAGAGTTCGCTTTCCTGCAATGTGTGTCTTAATGCCTGAAAACGAGTTTTACAGAGATAATGCCGGGAAGCGAGTTTTACAAAGAGCCATTTAACATTATGGTAATGGCAATCTCGCCTAATTGACGAGATAGAGCCAAGTTGGAGACAGTTTTGGTGACTAATTTTTGTCGCCAAATTTGGCGAGAAATTACCAAATGTCGTCAAATTTGGCGAGAAATTGCCAAATGTCGCCAAACTTGTCGACCATTTGGTGACATTTTCGATCCCTATGTACATGTATAGGACTTTTCGACTACAGTCTGGAAAGTCCTCCAAATTTCTATCTCTAGAAGATTCATGAAGTATTCACTTCCTATATAAGACCGGTCGTGAGTGGAGTTTGTTAGTTAGTTGACTGGAGTTACTGAGTTAGCTGTCTCTCAGTGATCATTCGGAAAGTTCCGAAAGATAACTGTATTGCATTGCCTTTTGCAGCGATTTTAGCAGTTGTGTTGTCAAGTCTTTACTGCGGTTTTGTGCTCTATTGTTGTGAAAAGAGCTATATTGAGTCTACTAGAACGAGAAGTTCTGGAGTTGTAAGAGGAATCTGCAAAGAGTTATATCGGAATGAATTTCTGCAAGTTTTGATCTGCTTTGGCTTCGAATCTTTCGAACCCATCCACGCAACAATACATTTTGTAAAAGGGTAAAACTTCTTTGATAGTTTAGAAATGAGACTCTCAACAACAGACCTAAGAAGTCACCTAAACCATTCAATATTCATTGACCAACAACAGCAAAAAAATATTCAATTAAAACTACAAATAACTATTTTCCAATAAAAAATCAACACAAAAACATGTCCCCGCTTTGTATGAAGCCTCACATTGAACACAATTCAATACCCGCCAATCACGACCATATGAGATTCCATCTTATTTGCCTAATTGAACACCACCGCAAAAAAAAAGTAAAATGACGAAACAAGGGTAAACAGAGGCGAATCATGTTTACCACTCGATCTCAAGCAACGTGGCTGTTGATCAGGGAGTCCGCCCATGGCTTTTCAAATGACAAAGGGCTCAACAGTCCGATATCACGAAATGTGCCTTTTGTCATTATTATCAGATGGATATCGCACGCTATGCTTTTTTTTCTTTTAAGTTTATGCACGGTTTGACGCCGTTTCTATACAGTCATTTATACTAGGGGACTGTGTATCTATCTTATTTTGATTTGTGCTTGGATGGAAAGCGATAAATACTCCGGATGTAAAGTTTTTGGTTGTGGAGTAATTTAACGAGGTCGCTTTAAATTGGCTGCAGTATTTATATGTAAATGAAATAAATAATTTTGGTTGAATTTTTAAAAAATTAGTTCTAGTTACCTTTGTATTTTGGAGAGAAAAAAAATCATAAAAAAATATTTATACTAACTAAAAAAATAAAATATGTATGTAATGGCAAACCTTTTTAGTGACACCTTTTATTTTAATTTATCTTTTCAAAGCATGTCTTCTATTTTTTTTATCCCTTCACCGATCTTCACTTCAATTCAAAAGCTTTTCCTTGTTATCGTCAACCTATTCATGAAAGATTTATTTATATCAACGCTTTCCCAAGTTGAAATTTAATTAATGTTCAGGATTACTCGTCATTGCGTCATATGGATTTAGTTCTCACGCCCGTGGTATTTTAATTTTCCGCTAACAAACACCCATACGTTAAAGTTGCCTCACAGTGGCTCTCCAGAGACAATTTATTTATTTATTTATTTATTTATTTATTTATTCATTCATTCATTCATTCATTCATTCATTCATTCATTCATTCATTCATTCATTTATTTATTTATATATTTATATATTTATTTATTTATTTGATTTTCAAATATTAAACGATTAAGATGTGTTTTAAACCTCCTACTCTCTTTCTCTCTTCTCAATCCCTCAACTAAAGAGTAAATGTTTTGGATTGCAAATTCAAAGACTCTTTCCTTCGCTCCACGCATTTCTAACTTTCCAAAATGGCATGAATTTTGTATATATTTTATAAGAGAAAAAATACATTCCATTACTATACCTTTCGTCTTACAATGCCTAGCTTCGAGGTGGTTTCGAGATCGAATCTCGCCTGGTACTCTGTAATCTATTTTTTTTTTTTTTTTCAAAATGAAAAGACATTAGCCGATTGTGGCATATAGTCTGGTGTTTGTTGTTGGGATGATTTGGAGACATTTAATTAAATTAATAAAGTGTTCTTATGTTTTATGTTAAGTTTAAAGGCTTGCAAAACCCTTCCAATGCAACTTTTCCTTGAATAAAAATGTAGTCAAGTTGGCTAGTTTGGCGACATACTTGGAAAAAGCAATTGTCACCTAGCATCCATTTTCAAAGCCAATATTTCTACTGAAAACCAAGATGGGAACTTTCCTACAAGTTACCAAGGAATCTTTCTTAAGGTCGAATTTTGAAGTTGCAATTTCCGATTGAATTTTTTGTAATATCCCACTAAAAATATTGGGACCATCCAAGTGATATATGACATGTCGGTACTATTTATAAATTAAGTTTAGTCTATTTCAAAAATTTCCAGTCTTAAATTCAGATAGAATTTTGGAAATGGAACTTATTTCAGCAAGACCTTTCTTTTGACATAGCACACGTGTCTGAAGCATTTGCAGTTTTGTCTTGGAATGTTAACTTCATACACACAGATGTGTGCACAGTCCCTAGAGGCTTCTCTTTGCATTGTCTGAGTGTAGAAGATAAAATAGAAATCTAACTAGTTATTACGTTTGCCTTTGTAAGTTAACCCCTTGACATACATATAAAAGTTTGTGCAGTGAATATACACGAAGTATTGCCGACAGAGTATACCGATGCGATTTTTTTTTATCGGTACTGTTCAAAGAGGGGGAAGCATTTTCAAGTCTAAATAAAACAGCATCGATATACACGGCCGAAACAGATAATCTTATAATATACTGCCAGGTGATCACCGAAGATAGTTCTTGACTTCTCGGAGACGTTATTGTATGTCAAGGGGGTTAAAAAGCCATAAATCTAAAAAATTTCAAATGCATATTTTGACGCTTTTACGTTCGCCTTTTTAAGTTACTCATTTTGTTAATGCTATTATTGTATAGGTTATTGTATGACCGAAGAACTTGGACCATTCAATGAAATAAAAAGATTATTTTCTAAAGACTTATCAGAAATTATCAAAAAAGGCATTTGATATTTGATTATTTTGCGCTTTTCAGCTTATGACAGTAGAGTGTAGTATAAGAAATGTTCTCTCTCTCCCTCTCTCTGTACACACACACACATACACACACACACATATATATATATATAATAAATCTTTTGGTAACAAAGAAAAACTACTGAAACAACTTATATTTTTGCGTAAAAATTGGTAGAAAAAAAAATGTATGGTGCTTTCAGAGTGAGTAATAATAATAATAGAAATTAAAATAATAACAATACTTAAAAGTAGGTAGATATTAGAATTAGTAGATACTACCAGTTTACCTAAAAAAATTTCATCCGATTTCTAATATATATTTTAACAAATTATATTCCCACTCAAGTAATTGTATTTTTAAAATAAAAGTATAGAGTTTAATTAACTGGATTTTAAAGTTAGCCAGAATAAACTTTTATTTCTCTTGCATTTGCTTTATTTCAATATTTGTTCTAGATAGAAATATACTATTATTTAAATACTATTGACATTTTATATCATTAATATAGTTTAAGTTAACTATTGCTACATTAAAAAAATTATATTATGTTGTAAATTAGCACAAATATGGATGGATGAAAATAACAGTGAATTAGAGTTATAAGTTAATAAAGTTATTGCATTGGGTGTTTTTAAACTAGATATCTTATAGCTTAATTTAAAATAAATAGAACTCACTACTACAGTTTGCTCATTTCAAGGTAAACATTCATTATTTTTATATCTAGATCTCAAATTCATTTTTTGTACTTATATCATTATTTAATATTCATTATTTGTATTTGTATTTTCAAATTAATGTTTTTTTGTATTTCATGGGATTAAATTTCTTTCTTTTATCTCAGGGTATTAAAATTAAATGAATTATTTTAATTTCTGGATGTTAAAGTATTTTTTTCCAATAGAATAACAATAGAATAATAATAGTTCAATAGAATTTTAACAATAGAATAATGATAGTTCAAAATAACAATATCAGTATTTGTTTTTCGTGATGTCAAATATATTATTTTTTATTTTAGGTCATTTAATTCTTTATTTTACTTCAGGGTAGCAAATTAATTTTTGTTATTTCAGGGAAAAGAACTTTTTAATTTTGTTTCAGGGAATCAAATTCAATATTTTTATTTCCAGGGATCAAAGCAATTTTTTGTATTTCAGGGCATCAAATTCGTTACTTGTATTTCCTACTATCAAATTCTTTATTTGAATTTCTTACTATCAAATTCATATTTTTACTTTTTAATACAATATTCTTTATTTGCATTTCGGAATATCAAATTCTTTTATTTGTATTTTAGATTATTAAAGGCATTTCTTATATTGCCGGGAATCAAACTCGTTATTTTTTATTTGAGGGTATCAAATTCTTTATTCATATATCCGGGTATTACAAATTTCATTTGTATTTCAAGGTATCAAATTCGTTATTTGTATTTTAAGTTATTAAATGCATTTTTTTTTATTTCAGTAAATCGAACTCATTATTTGTATTTGCAGGTATTAAATTTTTTTTTATTAATATTTCAGGGTATCAAATTACTAATTTGTATTTCGGGGAATCAAATTTCTCATTAGAAAGGTCTCGGTAACCCACCATTGTGTTTTGTACACGATCCCGTGGCTGCTGTAGTGTCTAAAAATACAACTCCGAACAGTTAAAAGCCCCGATTGTGCAGCGAGAGTCAAATAGACATTTGCGGTGGCTGAAAACGCCCCTTTGGATCGTCGCTACGCCAACAATTGTATCGGAAATGGATCATGGGATTTCTAAATGATACACTTTGTGTGTGTGCTGTAATAGGACTCTATTTGGTCACCTCATTCTATTCATCCTGTGTGACGTCATGTTGTAGCAAGTAAAAAAAGGCTAAAAGGTATTCAAGCACGTGGTTTTAAGAGAACGTTGGTGAGAAAAGGGGGGGGGGGGAATGCTTTTACTGAGATAAGCATATATTTATTTCTGCTTCATTAAGAGAACAAGAAATGAATAGTGTGTATTAGATTTAACATTAAAGGTTTAAACTCTTTGTACTAAAATAAGAGTGATCGGATTCTGGCGAGTTCTGTAAGAAATCTAATTTATCTAATAAAACAATATAACTTTCGATAAGAAATTTTTACTTTCAATTACCCATATGTTTACATAGGCTAATGAAAGTATAGCATTCAATAATATATATATATATATATATATATATATATATTTATATATATATGTAAATTCTCCACGTTTTGGAGCATCCGGATTTCAAATAAGTGGTCTAGATAAAATGTCTGTCTGTGTGTCGGTGTCTATTAAGTCAGCATAATTCCTGAACAAATTGACCTACGATGTATATATTTGGTATGCGGGTTGGGGGTGGCCATGGCACCTACCATTAAGGTTTTTGTTAAAATCACGCATCCGCATACGGTTAAAATCATAAAAAAAATCATGTTTTTTAGGAATTGCTAAAAAAACGGCTCGAACGATTTTGATTAAATTTTATGTACTAATGCCTCTTAAGGTGTTCTGATCATCCCCACCTTCGAAATTCCAGTAGAAAATTGCGACAAAAGCGTAAAAAATTGAAAAACGAGTGCCTTTAACACAGAGCTCTCTGCCCTTGAATATCGCCCATCAACGATTAATTTTTTTTTGTTTCACTCCAAAAAAAAGGACAATGCAATGTCTGTCTTATAACTGCTCCAATTACGCCATCTTGGCGGGGTTTTCCCACCCATGTAAAAAATATCGCCAAGCTGGCCATTTTTTTTTAAATTGAAAATATAAAAATGGTAAATAACACCATAAAACTTGATGCAGTGATTGATATTATAGTGTAATTGAAAGTTGTGCGATGTTCCACATCCTTAGTTTTATTTAAGTTTGCGCTCTATATATGTTTTATATGGTCTATGACTTTGCAATTTAATTGGTTACATAACATTACACGTCATCAAATTCCTTATTTTTACTTTCTGATTTTAAAAGAAAAAAGGTTAAAAAAATTTACGTGTCTGTAAAGGTCTGTCACCGGTCTGGTTATTGTTATATGTATGAAAAGAATCTCGCTATATGAGATATTTTGGTTGATATAATTTTGGACTCTATAACGCATCATATGAAAAGATATAAGTAGTAAATATAAATATCAGTGTAAGCAAATGGTATTAAAACCAAGGCCATGCTGATTATTGCGAATTTGTAATTTTAATAGTACAATTTTAATTTGAAATACTGTGAGTAGTTCCCATATTTTATAAACTAAATGAACACGAATTGAACCTATTTCTAGAAATGATTTCTAAGTAAAATCAATTTAAAATGCATTTGAAATAAATGTGTTGTTTTGATACTATGCTTGTATAACTGAATAATATAAAAATAAAACAAACAGGTTCACATTTTTAAACTGTATTTAAATAATAAGTTATCGAAGACTGAATAAGAAATTATAACTGCATAAAAGTAATCTCTATGAAAAAGTAGACCTAAGATTACATGAGAATTTTAAGATTTCAATTCTACAGAACACAAAATGTTAGTCGTTAGAGTAATTCAGCAATTCCAACGCTCAACAATAATTCATTTAAGAAAAGAATACGAAAGACGTGTGACGATGTCTGTCTTATAAATGCTCCAATTTCGCTATCTTGGTGGGGTTTTTCCACCCATGTAAAAAATATCGCCAAGCTGGCCATTTTTTTTTAAATGATTGAAAATGTAAAAACGGTAAATAACACTATAAAATTTGATGCAGTGATTGATATTATAGTGTAATTGAAAGTTGTGCGATGTTCCATGCGATGTTAAGATGGTGTTGCGTGTCTGCAGAAACATGCAGGGCATTTAAAAACTGTCAAATACATTTGTGTACTTCTTCCATCATTAACAATTTTACAAATTATTATAATATATAATAACGATACTTATTGTAAAACAAACACTTTTTCTAATTAATTTTTTGTTCCAGCAAGTTTTTTTTTCTCTTTTTCTTTATAAGTTCAGGGGATGTAATACACTAAATATAGTCTCTCAATGAATGTAAATACCCGTCACAACAGATTCACAAATAAAAGCCTTAAAACATACAGATGTTTAAATTATTTACGCGAGTTAACTTTTTAACCTGTCGGCTATATTGACCCTAATTGGTACAAATCAACCTTCGCCACGCCATTTTGTCACACTGCTCTTTTGAATATGAATTCTCACCCCTGGTATAATCCCCAGGGTGTAAGGTTTCGAACAGCTTTGTCCCTATTTCATTGAACTTGAATGGAAAGTGGGGAGAGGGGGGGGGGGGAGGATGTTAAATTTCCAGCAAAACATCAGGGATTTCCTGATGGGTATCAGCACTTTGTATGGGTGTTGTAAGCTTGTTGAAGGGTAAATAGGTTGCTCCTTTTTATGTACAAGGGATCTGTGAATGAATATATTTTAAATTGAATCGATCCTAAATGTTAGTCTTGATTGTAACAGTGTTTTAAGGTATACATATACAATTGAGATGATTTTCTTTAATTATTAGGTTACAATTTCAAACTTTTTGGCAGTATATCAGAATTAAAAATGATGCATTTTTATATATAAACTTTTTTTTCCCGTCAATTTTTTAATCAGCTAATTGCAATTAAAGTGACTAATTAGGACATTATTAGAACATACATAAATAAACTTGTAATTAACTTAGAGGTATTATTTTTATTGCAAATAAGAGATATTATATTGACGCATGTTTCTATGGAGAATTTTGAATTTGGCTTCAATATTTATTTAATTATAAGTTTTTAAATAAAAAGTTTTAAAAAATACATAGTTTAAAAAAATAATAATAAGACTAAAATATGCATAAAAAATGTGTTTATAACAATATATATTAGATTCTCCATAGAAAACATATTCACAACTATTGTCAAGAAAAAAGAAAAAAAAAATTAGAATTTTGTAAATCGGACCATTTATTATTAAGTTATGATCATTGGCGTAAAGTCACATAACACCAAAATGTCATTCTTCAGAAAACGCGTTTAAAGTTTACATCACTATTGAACGTGATTCAAAACAGGTTCAGAAAACCTGCTGTAATTTAAAAAGTATTTGAAGTCTCAGAAAGAAAATGGTATCATTTTAATGGTAATGAATTCTGGAATATTTTAAAACCAAAAAACAAAAACGCAGACTTGAGTTAAAATTCGCGATTCCTAATGTATATGCATACCTTAATAAAGTTTTATTTTTGATAATGTTGGTGTACAACGGCCGTAATTCAAAATGAGCCGGTCTAGTACAAAAATACTTTTTTTCCTAAAGGTTTTCAATTTTTTTCCTCAATAATATTAGTTGTCGTCTTTATTGTTTATAATTAATTGAATTTCTTAATGCACGAAGCCTAATACCTTCAAAGGCCAAAATTATTTTTTCTTCCAAAAAAGTCGAATTGAACTTTTATTTTGATATAAATCATAAGAATTAAAAAAACAACTCGAACCTGTATATTCGAAACTGAAGAAGTTTCAAAATCTAAGTTCATACATCGAATAAAAATTTGGTCTTACATTAAAGAAGAATTACGTCTCTTTCCCACAGTGTATGTTCAAAGATTTGTTATAAAAAATAATCAAAATAATTTTCCGTTGTATAATAGACAAAAATATTTTTTATTTGTTTTGAGTTGATTATATTTTGTGATGCCATTTTTGGGAGTTTTTAAATGAATTTATGAAAGCTAATAAATTCAAAAACTTAACCTTGTTACACATTGAGCAAATTCAATTTCTGCAATCAGATTCTAATTTCTTATCCGCAGCAGAATATTTTTTTTAATCATTTATCTATATATTTGAATTCTCTAGTGACAAGTAAGTAGACATGATATTTGACTCAATTGTTGATAAATGATTATGGATATTTTTTAAAAAAGTAATTTTATACAACTGCAAAATATATTTCTAAACAACAAATGATAGTATCAATGCATATTAACGCAATTGGCTTTTATATAAAAATGTACTACTAATTTGTTTGATACATTTAATGGATAAAATATTAAATATCCCTTATACATTTTTAGAAATCATCCCACAATAGTTTGAATTCGTTCAATAAACATATCGAGTATTAAACAATGAAGTTACAAAAACACTACATAATATTTTCTGAAAACAACACAATTTTAGATTTTTTTGTATCGTGATATGCTAATTTAGATCGAAAAGCTTTTCCGAAGCCTGATCGAATCTACACAATAAAAAATAGACAGAGTATCATCCATAAAAAAAAATATCAATAAATATCCCTTTTCGTCACGTACAATCGAGCCATTAAACGGCTATAATAACATCTGCCTGTATTCGATTCTTCCCCTCTCAGCTTTTATAACTGTGGCTTCACGGCCTTTCCCCCCGCTTCAATCGCATAAAAGTGTTGTTGAATACATTAGCGTTTTTAACATGGTTTTCAACCTGGGTAATAGAAAAAGCAACAAAGAAGCGCAGTGTCGCCGGACAAAGCAGACATTGATTTTTTTAAAACATATTCAAGTGCCATCAGTCAAAGAGCTTGCAATAAATCACTTGAGATCTGGACTTTTTTTTTGGAGAGCTTCGATTTTAGATTTTGTTTTAGGAAGTAGTATTTTTAGATAAAGTACGTGTTTGTAGTCGCAGAAGTGTGGCTTTGTTTTTATACGAAGCTTTCTTGGACTTGTTTACCGTTAAAAAGTAATTTTTAGTATTTTAAATAATTTGTATTTTTCTTATTTATATTCTATTTATTAATTAAATTATTTTCTTAAAACATGCATAGCTGATATTTTTTTATGTTCTTCAAATCCAAAAAATCATTATAAGAAAAAAAAGTAAAAAAGCTAGGATTATTATATATTACTTATATCTTAAAATTAAGAAACTTATGATATTTGTTTTAAAAAATTGACTTATTATTTTAAATTATTTTAATTTAAATAACTTATGAAAAGTCAAAAGAAAACTGATTTTTTAAGGATTATTAATTCATATGAATTTTGTCTTTAGTTTTAGAAGTGAAAATGTTTACCTTTACAATTGCTAAATAAATGTAAGGTAGCCTACGATTTTATTTCTATGACCCTAAATACTTGCTTCTTTATTCCACTAAGCCTTGTTACCAATTATTTTTCATTTATTTATGTCAGTTATGAAAAGGTTCAGTTTTAAAATAATAGTTTAATTGGCGATGGGATGAATAAAGACATCTGCTTCATTTTATAAAATTATTTTCCTTTCGTTAAATTTTAGTTTTCATTTGAAATTTTTACTAATTAGGGTAAGTTATAATGAAGTTTCAATCTAACCATTCATTTTTATTATGTCCAAGGACATAATGAAAATATACAAATTCGTAATAACTAATTTTTTTCTATTACTTTCATGACAAACTGTATTTTTTTAAAGAGTGAATCATTCTAAAAATAAAAGAATATTATTAATTAACTTTAAGTTAATTTGAAACATAAGAAAGACATTTTCATACCTCAAGAATCTCCGGTAAAAATTCTTTTAGATTTTTCATAAGTTATTTAAAATAATAAGTTAAGTTTTAAAACCAATATCATAAGGTTCTTAATTTGAAGAGATAAGAAATATATAATAACACTAACTTTATGACTTTTTGTTTTCTCATAACGAGTTTTTGAATTGAAGAACATGTCTGGTTTGCTGGTTGTTTTCAGATTATCTGGCGCCGTCAGCAACACGAGGGCTATAATGCGCCGAAACGTTCGTCATTAGACAAGCCAACATACATTTACAAACACCCATGCCTAACACGGGACTCGAACCCCCAACCTCGTGTTCTAGAGACTAGCACGCTAACCACTATACCGTTTGGTCGGCAAAGAACATGTCTGAATTTTATTATAGTATATAGAGAAATATTAGTAAAAAATATGCTGTTCTTTCCCAGCAAAAAAATAGCCGAAACTTTTCGAAAATTGACTTCGAATAAATTGAATTAAAAATCGGTAGCCAAATACATCTCAACTTATCAACTAACGATAATTCTTTTTTGTCTTTTTGTCTGATAATTATACGATGTTTAATTTTCAATTAGTAAGGTAACATACGATTTTATTTCTCTGCCATTAAATACTTGCTTCCATTAAAAGTGAGCTAAGTATGCAAGGTAATTTTTTTAAATTTATTTACGTCATTGATGGCGTAATATTTACTGTTAGTCAATCTCAGTTCTAAAAGAATCCCCAATTTAGTTAAAGCAGAATAAATCTTCTACTCTCTTCCTTATTACTTGGCAAAAAGATGTTTGTTATTTAGCAAGTTATGATATATTTGGCTATCTGTTTTAGTTTAAATGTTTCGAAACCAACTACCAAACAGTTTCGTTTTTTTCTTTTCTTCTCCAGAATATTTATATGTTATTAAAAACTGCTACTATTCTTCTGAATTCTAAAAGAAATTGAGCTTAATTTTCAAAGAGCTACCAAAACTGGAAAACTTTGTTCTCAAGGACGGTGATTGGTTGTGTTTAAAATCTTCAAGAACGTAAACACAAAGAACCCATAAATCCATATGCCAAACAAAGAATTCATTAAACCTTAAATAACCCATAAAAACAAAGATTTTACTATAAATACAATACACACATTGCCAACTGTTATCTGTAATTGTAACTAATTTAAGCGATTTTGAATTCAGATCAAATTTTGATAGTACCGTTTCCATACCATGAACAAACTTTTTTTTTTGCCCCCAAAATTTGACAGAAAGCATTTTAATCGACATCAAGTCTATCTGCAAAATTTCAGCGCTATTGGATGCCGGCAAGCAGGTTAATTAACCTTCCACAGATTTGTGAACAAACACAAAATTGCATTTAGTATAAAAGATTTAAAAAATGCATACATGCATAAGTGTCATTGCATTTTTAGATTTGCAAAAGTGGCAGCAGTCAAATCCAAATATGGGAAGGGATAGAGTTTTTTTTTCTTTTTCTAAAAACTTACGATATATCTTCAAATTTAAAACCTCATCATTACAGAAAAGAACATTTGCATTTTGTGTCTCCCTTTTATTTAAGCACCGAAAAACCCATTCTAAGCGCACAAACCCAATCTTTCCACACACACACACTCAAAACAAAACAAAAATAACCCCTCTTTACTCTTCCAACTTGAAATATTGCCAAAAATGACGTCTCCTCCAAGGGTGACGACAGCCTAACCAAAAGAGGGGCAGATGGTCGAGCCCAAAAACCCACTCCTATGACTTTGATGAAGGGGGAGAGGCAATCCATAGAAGACCCTCCCCCTCCCCCCAGCTTTTGACTCTTCTCTTAAAAGCCCAGCCTGATCCAGATGAATATTTCATTGAGTATATTCATCTATGTACACACGCTATCCTTTATGCCAACCATTGTTTTCAGCAGAACCCGCTAACTCAAAGAGGGGGTCAGGTATTGCATTGAGGGGCGCATTTTAAAGGGGGGGGGGGTCGGGCGATCTATATCGCTTCAACCTGTCATTAAGTGCATGGATGGTTACGGTTGGTGATTTACGGTGGTATAACTAGTGTACCCCCTGTCTCGTTTTCTGGGGCTCATTTTGAGCTGCACCGCCCCAAAGTCGGCTCGCCCCCCCCCCCATTTCACGGATTTTTGATGCGCCTGTTGTGCCATCTGCCATGGTACATGCCACGTGGGTCTGATTGCTTCGTAGATAGTTATTTGTACCACCCGGGGATTTTTTAATTCGAGGTTCTGCTTTGTCGGTGGTATTACATATACGACTTTTGTAGTGTTCGGAGATTCTTTCTTGTGTTGGTGAAAAGAAGTTATTGGGTTGGCAGACTGATATTGCGGTTTCGTTTGGTTTTGATCTATAATTGAATTGTGGCCACTGAAAAATATTTGTTTAGTTTTGTAGTTTATTAGCTGAAAATGAATCGAGGTTTTACCCAAACAGCAATTTCAGAAAAGAGTATTAATTTTCATATTATTAATTGCTTTTTATATTAAATAGGGAATTGTTTCGTTAGTCTTATTAAAAACTTATTCATGTGCATAAAACTTAAGTTTAAAATATAACTGACCTTTGGTTGCCGGTGACTCCAACAAAGTAAGAGGAATTTGATAGTTTAAGTTATCAAATCATTTGTTAATTGTTTGATATTTGTATTGTTCAAACAAAAATTATTGGTCAATACTTTCATTATGGTTTTCACTTCCAATTACAGTTCCTCCAACTTGCTTATCATTCGTACACAATTATAAATAGAAGTTACTTCCTCAAAATACAAAAGTTCTATAATTGCGAGAGATAAAATTTATTGTCGAAAATAACAGAAAGTCAATGATAAAATTTTAAATTTGGGAAAATACCTGAAATAAATTAGTACTGCAGCTAGTTATTCGATTCTTAGTCCACTTACCATACCAAAAGCACCTATTAATTTATTGATTCATAAAAAAATAATATTTTTATGTTAAATTGAGATAAATTTCAAAAGGAGTTAAGTTCATTTTTCTCTTTTGCAGCTATTTCTGACACTATAAAATGCTTATCACAATCAAAAACATTATAATTCTGAACTATGGTAAATGAGGTCGTAACTTAATTTCAAATACTTCTATTTACAATCCTCCCCACACCAGCGAGAGAACATAGAGGCCACGAACTATTTGATATATACCAGACAACATTATCATACACAACAGTTTTTGGCAAAGCCAGGACAGAATCCACGATATACCAGTCATGAGCCCGGTACCTTTAATCGGACCAGTAGAGTCCTCTAAAAGAGTCTCTTCAATTCGCCTCTAAAATATAACGTTTCCGTAAAGTTGTGGTGCACTTTTGACCGGTCACAGGAAATCATCGAAACAAGATTGAAATGTGAAATCGTCACGAAATGAAAGGAAAACTCTCCAGGTTTCTTACCTATTCAGTGCAGTTCAATGTGGCTTCCATTTGTTTCCCGACAAACATCTAAACGATATTCAAGTTCTTCCTACACACGGTTAAGGGGTCTGGTCAAACCGAGGGAATAACGTCTGTGATTCTCTGTTTTAAATCATTAACTTCGTTGATACGTTCACTGTTCACATGTCGCTTCACATAACTCAACAAGTAAATATCTAAGATTCGGGCATCATAGTGGCCATGGCTTGACGGAACTTTGCCCATCCACCGCTGAGGGTATGTTGTATCCAGAAACTCACCGAACAACTATTAACGCACATAATACTATGGTCTACGATCCCCGGATCTTAGACCTTTACTTGTGAGGTTATGAGAAGCAACATGTGTACAGTGAACGTATCAATGACGTTAATGATTTAAAACAGAGAATCGCAGACGTTATTCACTCGGTTAGACCAGACGCCCTTAACCGTGTGTGGGTTGAACTTGACGAGGCAAGTTTTCGGAGGGCTAATTAACCCACTTTCCATCATCCAATACAGCTGAATCTTGGCAAATAGACTAGTTGTAGATAACAATGTATTCAATCAAATTTTGAGTGGTAAAAGAAATTAGTAAATAGTTTTGAATGGATCTTTTGTTCTTAGTGGCCAAACGCTATGCAAACTCGATCTAAGTTCAAGAAGTTGCAATCATGCATAAAATTTGGCGAATGCATATAAGGAATTTATATAAAAAAACTTTGTTTTTATGGATTATATTATTCCTCGAAGAAGATTCTTAAACGTCTGCCATTCAGCATAAATTGAAAAAAAAAAAAAAAAAAAAATCCACATCAGTTCACTAGTATCGGATTTTACTTTACAGAATGTGGAAGTTACTCTCTCTCATATAAATATCCATCCACCGCCCCCTCCAAAAAAACCCCAAATAAATAAATAGATGCTGGTAAACAACTAAACTCATCAAGATTGCAGCAATTTGAATTAAAGCGGCAGCTCTCCACCAAGCCCAGAAAAAAAAAAAAGGACATTTGTCGTTCTTCCGGCAATGATTTCTACTTGAAGTCTGTGTCCTTCCTTTGTGCCCGAAGGGAGATCCCCAATACAGCCTCGGGCTCTGATTAATGCGGCGATTCTTGTAGCTCCCTAAATCCCACTCGTCTCTCGAAAGGACACAAAAGGGACTTCCACAAAAGATTCCTGCGCATGCGCACCAATCAATTTAATTAAGTAGAGGAGCACTCAGCGGGCGTTGAGCTGTAACGACCCTGCTGGGAGAAGGAGAGGGGGGGGGGGGGGAGAGATCGCTAGTAGACACTGGGTAGCTTGACTTTTGTAAAAAAAAAAAAAGGGAAAATAATAATAATAAAAAATAAATAAATTCAGGGGGTATAAAAATGTTCCCCGTCCTTTCCCCGTAACTTAATGTATCATATGCGGTCAGTTTGGGCTAAGTGTCATGGTTTTGATGCGATGAGTTATTACGTAAATTAGATTAACTTGGTAAGAGCGTATGATAAAATAATGTTACTATTGAAAGAGTATTTGATGATAAGTTATGGAGAAAGATTGTTATTTTGTTAATCTTTTCCAGAACATTAGATACCCTGTGAAGATTTTTACAAGGAATACATCAACTGTAATGGGTTGATGTATTATGTAAAACACACATACTATATAGATTAATAGATGAATTTGTAGCTAAACGCAATATTTCTAGATTGTCATCAAACCTTTAGAGAGAGCAGTATCGATGATGAAATAGAGCAATTTCATCGCAACGCTGGATTTTGATTGGATGGTAAAAATGTAGCATACATGTCCGAACCATCCAAATATATATGCGACTTAAATAGTTACGTATGTTAGATGTATTTGATGATAAAGGATTTTTCGATGCATTTTTTTTTTCGAGAAGTAAAGGGTTTTATGAGTTGGAGCATTTGTTTAGTGGGAGTGCACCCGTAATTTTGTGATTTAATTTTTATATAGCAGAAAAAAGTGTGCTAGGTTCCAATATGGTATATACTTAAATTAGTGTATGAAATAAATAAATGAGAAATAAATGTATTTTAATCTAAAATAAATGTAAATTAGCCTATTAACAACTATATGCAAAAAAATATGGCAATCGAAATTTTCGTTTTTTATACTTTGCTAGTAAATTGCAATTGTGGTTCTAATTATTTTTTTTTCTTTTTAAAATCATAATAAAAATTATTTTCCAAAAAAAAAAAAAACTGAAAAATTTAAAATATACGTTTATTGATCCAAATAAACAAGGTAAAAGTTAAAAACAACGATTGTCAAAGTTGTCTTTAATGGATAAACCTAAGGCAAATATTTATCAATATAAAATAAATGTTTATCATTCTAAAATAGTTGTTTATTTCACTTGTTTTTTAAAAAAGGCGGGAACATCAATATAAAACAAATGTGTGTCCATATAATTGCCAGTATTTCTTTTGGAAATGTAGTCGGCATTTGACGCTTGTTCTTTTCTCATAAATTTTTTTTCAAATAAAACCTATGCATTTACGTTTCTTCTTGTTCTGTCAAACTAACAATTGATGATTTTAAACATCTTTTTGTAATTTAAATACTTTTCATCTCAAGTAACCAACTACTTTTCCCACGCAAGTTACTTACTATACTTTCCAAAGTACAATTACGAAATAACAAAAACGGTAACCCTTGTTTCACCACCAAAACATAACATTCCATCCCTATACAATTTTAATTGCTTTTCAATCCTCACCGAAATACACCCATCCCATCTCTATTCAAGCGCACCCTCCCCCCCCCCTAAACATCGCATTCAAAAAGCACAATGCAGCTTGCGCAACATCCCCAGCTAATAGCCCATCCCACCAGAACGTGGGTGGACCCCCTTGACGACAGGTGGCATACGCGAGCCCCCTAGAGGACTGGGATAGAAAAAAAAAAAAAAAGGAGTCGAAATCTGCGATATTTCCGCTCTGACGCGCCGACCGCTAAGTCTCCGGATATCGGTCCTTAATCCAGGGGCGCGCGGGATTATACCGCCACGCGTTGGAGTTGTGTTGAGTTGTTCGACGGAAGCTTCTCTGGGATTATGAGCAGGGCGAGATGGTGGATTGGGCGATGTAGAAATAGAGGTGCTGGGGATTGAGAGATCAAGTGCAGGAGTGGAGTGGGTTTAAACTGGATTGTTGACTTCGCTGCTGGTTTTTGGTGATGAATGTGTGATGACTGAAGGCGATTTCAATTTACGAATTGAAGTGGGGATGTTTTGAAGTAGTTTATAGCTTTTTAAAACATTTCTATTGACTTAAGTATTGTTTGTGCGTGTGGAGGGAATATCTTCCGAGTGCTAATTTACCTACTTGCTTTCACCTACTTGCTTTCATCTAATCGACCTGAAACTTGGCTGAAAGTTTTGTTCTCTACGACAATGAATTATATGATTTTATAGCTTGTCATTAAAATGTCACTTTTACACATGCCACTAAACACCTTCAAAGAGCTAATTAACACATTTGCTTTCATCTACTAGACCTGAAACTTGGAAGATAGACTCTTTGGCGATAATTATGCATTCAATCATGTTTTAGGGTCTGTCACTAAAAGGCAACTTTTACACACGTTTCTATTGGTACTTTAGAGAGCAAATTTACCCACTTGCCATTACGCAATCGAGCTGAAACTTGCTATCCAGATACTAAGCCCTACTCAAGCATGTAGAGTTTAACGGTATTTAATGGCGAAAAGCATGAAGTTGGCAACTTGCAACATAAATTTCATAAACTTCATTGCAACATAAATTTTCTTCGTAGTGGTCATACACAATGAAAAATTCATCTGACATCAAAAGCTCTTCTAAAGAAGTTACAATTGTACATAAAAGTTGTGATGGTTTAAAAAAAATTATAGTACAAACTGAGTTACAGGGTTTTTATGAGTTACTTTTTATTGTATGAACTAAAAATGTTTACTTAATTCAACTTTCCATGATTTTCAGTTTTAAAGTTACATGATTTTTCAACTTTTTATCAAAAATAATATTCAGCATAAAGAACTTTTTTACTATACTGTTTGACACCATCATTTTCACGCTATAAAGCATGTTATGAAAATATGAAGTTTAAATTGTGCACTACACTAATATAATGAGATGCTGTCTTTCTGAAGACAACTTTTTCTGACAAATCACAAAAGTT
This sequence comes from Linyphia triangularis, assembly GCA_963978545.1. NCBI lineage: Eukaryota > Metazoa > Arthropoda > Arachnida > Araneae > Linyphiidae > Linyphia > Linyphia triangularis. The sequence goes on from OZ021732.1 coordinate 10,043,954, forward strand.
ACATTAATGAGCGAAGTGTCAAATGAAAGGCCTCGTCGAGAAGAATTACATATTCAGAATTTTTTTTTTAAAGTTTTTAATAAACAGCGCCATCTGTCGGTGAAGTTTATAATTATTTTTGAAAATTTAAGGGATAAAACTCCATAGTTTTCCAAGCAGAATGCAAAGAGTAGATTTCTATAGTTTCCCTTTATTTTATTTATTTTGTTATTATTATTTTTTTATTTTTTTTTGAAAACCGTCATTCCATTTTGGGACAACCTGTAAGTAGTTTCATGCTTGTTTCATGTTGTAAGTGGTTTCACCTGTTATTGCGTGCCTGCGTGCCAAATGTGCTAGGTTAGAATCCTGAATTAGGTTTCTGGATGGTTGTTGTGGTTCGGAATGTACGGTAAGCTGTCGCTCTTAGTGGCTGTTAAGCCTGTGGTGATCTAGTGTACAAATGACGGATACAACAACTAAGCATTAGTAGTCACTTTTATCTATTGGTGACTGTAATGATCAACAGAACCATGATGCCATCTATCAGCGCCTACAGAAAATACTGTACGACTTCCAAACTACCATCTCAGCAAGCAACCTCCGGCAACTAATTGCCACAAAGCAACCTCTGGCGACTCACTGCCCCGCTCAACGCACTCAACTCTCACGCAAGCAACTCAATCATTCGCCCCTACGCGATTCACTGGGAAGGGGCTATGTGGTGGTCTTGTTTACGAATGACAAATACAACACCTAGGCACTAGTGGTCACTTTTGTCTAGTGGTTAACACGCCTGTTACTGATCTAGGAGTCCCTGATTCGACTCTCCGTCAGCGCATATCGCTACAAGGCGAAATGTGCATATATACCAACCCCACCCATGGAAGGAGCATCGAAAAAGCATCTTATAGATAAATTCAGATGAGCATCTAACTACAACACACGTGCAGTGTGTGTGGGGGGGGGGGGGGGATCGAAAGCAATCTGGGGTCTGGGGGCCTGTCACGTGTTATGAGTGTCGAGATAAGACGTCCCCTTCTCCCTGTCCCGACCAATAACGTGAAATTTGAGGGGTAAACCCCAGGGGTGGGATAAGATCTGTCCATGTAACGCAATTAGAAGCTTCACCCAAAAATTAATGGACATTTCCTCCCCCTGCTTGCCCTTGTGGACGATCGAAAAGCTGGAGTGTGGGAACCGAGTTGGTGATGTTAGTGATCTAATTATGATATAAAGGCTTGGCATTAGGGTTGGGTTTACTCGACAAGAGTACGGATTGTAGTTAAAAAGGTTTTTATGGATGAAAAAACATTCAAGATCATGCAACGATGGTATTTTTTTTTTAATTTGGAAGTACAGATATACAGTCAAACCTCGTTAATACGAAATCGCTTAGCATGAAATTCCGTTTAAAGTGAAGTAAAAGCAGTTCTCCGTACGATAAAGCTTTAAACTTAACGTTAGTTTATTCATTTAACATGAAATCTCACATTATAAATTCCCTCTTAAGACCACAATAATAATAATAATAATAATAATAATAATAATAATAATAATAATAATAATAATAATAATAATAATAATAATAATAATAATAATAATTGCTCTTTAAACCACTTTTTTTAGATGAAACTTTGTAACGGTTTCCTAATGCAAAATGATAATGCTTCGCGTGCTTTAAATAATTTAGAAGCGAGATAAACATTTAAACCATATATTTTATCACAAAACTTAAAGCATATATCAATAAGAGTTTTCTTTAAATAATAAGTTGCAGGTAAATACATTTACTTTTTTTGTTCTTAATGCATGTTTAGTTAAACTATTATACAAAATATGCCGATCAAATGATATAGTGGTTAGCGTGCTAGCCTCTAGACCACGAGGTTGCGGGTTCGAGTCCTGCGTAAGGCATGGGTGTTTGTAAATGTATGTTGGCTTGTCTAATGACGAATGTTTCGGCGCATTATAGCTCTCGTGTTGCTGACGGCGACAGATAATCTGATAACAACCAAATTGTACTAAATATAAGACTTTGTAATAAAAAATAAAAAAAAATTTCAGCAATATTAACTACATACATAACAAGTATTTTTAATCTACTTCATTTAATTGAACAAAAAGTTTTTAAATGGTTAACACGACAAATTTCGGTTGCACCATCAACTTCGTGTTAACGGGGCTTGACTGTACAAACTGTACTTGCATGTTAAACCTTTCTTATAAAAACACAAAACTGCTTAATTATCTTGTGAAATGCTATTTTGGTGTTTCTATATTGTAATTCTCCAAATTCTGTATCTTCTATTATGTTACACATCCATTTCTGTATTTTGAGTTATGTAAATTCTATTTATATATAAGTATATATGTAAATCTATTTTTATATAACCAACCCTGTTGGGCCCTGAGCCTGTTGTTGGTCTTTAAATTTGTATTTGCTGCTTAAGACATTATGAAGAATAAAAATTTAAATTATTGGATATGAATATCGGAGTGAAACTAGTAAGAAATATAAATTAAAAATAGTTTGAGTGAATTACAAATATAATACAGAGTTAATAAAAATCAAGGCGCAGATGTATGTGGCAAGAAATGGAGTACATATTCATTGTATAACAAATGGTGCTCATGTTGAATGCGCATAATAACTTAGAACTTTTCTCTCTCCATTAACGTTTAGTAGTGGTGCCATCTATTGTTATTCATTGAAAATAAATATCTAAAATCGGCTCTTTCATTTTAAGCAATCTTGTGTATTTTAAGTATATTTCATTGAATACATGAGAACGAATTTATATATAATACGATCATTCATCGAATGGCATGAACTACTTATCCAGTCTAACATACTTATTTTATCCCCATTAAACACATGTATCAAAATAATACAATACCGTAGCATTATCGTTTAAATAATGTTCAATATAAATTCAATAATCTTGTAAAACCACTTTTACTACTATAAGAGTTGTAAAGCAGAGAAGCAAAGTATTTCTAAAATATTTTTAAATAGATGTTATAAATTTAATAGCCTTTCTTAATAGCCGTTTTGACATTAAATCAAAATGTTTCATCGTATTAGAATATATTTGAGACAATTTAAATACTAACAATAAACTGACGTTTTCGTATTATGTAATAAAGAAGATGGAATTATAATTGAATTTGGATTTCAAATTCTAGAGGAGCAAATGTAATGTGGAGTGAGGAGAAATTCAACAACTACATTGTATATATCGAGAAATAATTTGAGTTAATGTTTTAAAATTGAATGTTTTTAATATTGAAATTCACTTAAATAGTTTTTAGCTCTGGGTGGAAATGAATTTAGATTTTTTTTGTGTATCCAATAAATGAGAGTTTTTTTATCATAAAATCTAATGAAAATAGAGCGTTTACAAGGATGTAGATGGCAGCATGACATTATAAAGTATAACAATCATTTTTCTTTTTTCATTATGATAGTTATCCTGCTAAAATAAGTACATTTTAAAGCTTTATCTTTTGAGCTCAACTTTAAAAAAACAAACAAAAAAAAAAAAAAACACTCGTCATAATGACTTGGCATTTCAAGCATTTCAAATGAATAAATGGGAAGAATTAGAAAATGGTATGCATGTAAGAAAAACAGTTGTGGAGTGACTTTAATTAAAGTTCAACTTTCAAAAATCTGTTAAGAAAGAATCACTCTTCAAAACGAACTAAGATTTGGCTTGAATATACTCGAAGAATAGGGATATAGTATGGCATGAGGAAAAAATGCGTTCGAAATAACGTTTTTCTTACAACATACCATTTTCTTTCCGTACATGTAGGACAAATATCAGTTCCTCTCAACACGTGGTTCTTTTCTTACAGCCTTTTATTAGTTGAATTTTAACTATACTCATCGTGCAAATGTATATTTAAAGGTGAGCAGATTTTTCTGACTAAATTTCAGGACACGTCTCTGCTAGTGAGGATTTTTTTTTTGTGTGTGTGTGTATTATATTTACGGAGCACTTCCTATGTAACGAAAAGCGGGATAGTTTGGTGTAAAATTCTGGCAGTAGGACATCAAGGTGAAATGCAGGAGTGTCCCACCAAAATCGGGACGTCTGGTCATATTATGTATATTGGACTTGATAACAAAAGAATATAGGGTCCATTTGTCTAAGATTACTTTGATCTGAGAAAGTAGTTAAAATGACTTCGGAACTTCAAATCTACATTTTCTGTATAACATAATATAATAATATAACTCTATATAATTAAAACTGTGATATTTTATAAAATTTTAAATATTTATCAATATGATAAGAACTTAAGCTTAATTTTTGGTTCTCCATGTTGTTATAATTGAATGGCTACCAACTATTAGCGGTTTCATGCGATGTCTTTCTTGTATCACTTTAGTGAGCTTTGAACATTCTCTCTCAATATCAGCTTGTTCTGAATGAACCAATAACGTGCAAGAGTTAACACAGGCCGTTTATTCACGAAGAGAACTTATTGAGGAACTGCCCGAAGCCTAGCCCATTTTTTTTTTTTTTTTTTTTTTTTTAAAGGGGGAAATGCTTCCCCCATTCCTCCTTCCCTCTTTCCCCTGTATTTTCTAGTTTCCTTGTTAGGAGCAACATCATTGATGTTGCACACATTTTTCAAAGTCTGATTATAGTAGAAGGTTACAGATAAATGAACCTTTACGATGTACTGCAGTAATTTCCCATTCCTTCATTCTCAGCGTTCTAAATTTACAAGTGTTGTGCAAAAAATAAGTTATAACTGAAAGCAAGCAAAACACCATTCACGACCCAGACGATTTTTAAGAGTGGAACTAGGAGGAGGGGGATGACTGTCAGTCATTCCTTGCATTATATGCTGCTTATACTTAAGCCACAACACGTCACCGACTTTGTTATTGCATAGTTCTTTTCAAAACATTTTTCTTTGATAAAAATGAGTCATTTCTTTCACACCTTATATTTATTTAAATAATATATTTTAAATTTTTCTTATTCAATAGATAACTTAAGAAAATGTCGCTCATGGCGCCATCTGCTTATTGCTGTGGAAGTTATTAAAAAAAATTGTATGAGCATGATCGTTTTATTTTCAGGGAATTTGTAAGACATATGAAAAATATTTGAGATAATACTGCAATATAGTAAATACCGAGAAACTCTGCCTAAAATGTATTTAAAATACTGATGAATGATAATAAAATGGGGTGATGAGTCCTTAAAAGTCTGTTCAAAGTTCGTATTTTTAAGACATAAAATCACAAAGTACATGAGAAGAACTATCTTCTTGAAGTTTATAGGTTTTCTTGCTTAGAGAGTTTCTTTAAAATGCCTTTGTTTCCGTCAAGCACAGCATAATCTCCTATGAAAAAGAAAATAGTAAAAGTTAATTGTTTAATGTTATGAAAATAGTAGTTTATATGTAATAAGGAATTATCTTTAATTAAAGTAATGTATACGGATATAGCCTTCCCATTTAAGATTACTTGGAGGAAATACTTTTTTGGAAATTCATTCGAGTTAGATGTTGTATTCTATAACTGTGAGTCCTTGGGTGCGTCAATTACCTGTTTGAAATTGCCTTGTGGCTCCATGGAGACCCGCTACACAAGGTAGGCCATATTCTCTACTTACTACTGCACCTGAAAAAATACACTTTATGAATTCAAAATAATGCGTGCGATCAATACTTATTAAAATTAATTTCGTCTAAAAGAGGATGATCTTAAACACCAAAATTCTGAATTTTACCGTAAGAGAGATCAATAATTTCAAAGTTTTGATTGTGTGGTCTCAATACTTCAAACATCTTAAACTAAATATACGCTTAACTGTTAAAACTAAAATTACGAAACAATTTTTCAAAAATTACATGATTTCTATAGTCTCTAAGATAAAAATTTAAAAATCAAAAATTCGGTTGGAAAGTTTTCTTTGAAACCAATACATTTAGCATTCTGAATGAGTCTTCTATCTCTCAGTGTGAGTTATAGATTTGTTTTTTCTGTGATGAAATTTAAATATCCTTAAACAGTATGTTTAAGATCAAACTAAAATGCTTGATATGTGGTGACATAGTCGGTATCTGTATTAGAGGTCGTAAATATCGATCAAAATAAATATCGATACTATATCGATATATCGAAGAATGATTTTTTTAAATTTTTTTATTTGATTTTCAATTTTGCCAGAAATAAAGTCTTCGGGGCAAATTTCTACTTTTTATGATTGCTTTTTTGTAAGGTGACTACTTTTTCAACTGAAATGGATCTATTACAAAAAAAAAAAAAAAAAAAAAAATATATTTTCGCTTAATTGGTGCAGTGATTTTAAGAAAAATTTAGATAATTTTCCATAGCTTTTAAGGGTATGGCAAAATATTGGATAATAGTGAAATTTTAACTGTTTCTCAGACAAGTTCAAACTTTAGTTTTGAAGTTTTTGAAAAGGGAGTAAAGAAAATCGGAAAAACACTTGGAACTACAAAACGATCATCAAAAAACTAAAAATGTTTAAAAATATCGATATAACGGTGACTTTTATAGATATTTTTAATACCGATATTTTTTTAGAAATATCGACTTCAATTTGTCCAGATGTTTCATCGAAAGTCATCGTCAGTGATGTAACAACTGGTCTTATCTGCATAATTTTTCTTAGAAGTAGTTAATACAGTATTTTTGTCAATATCAGAAAGAAAAAAAAAATTCAATGTCAGCTACATAATGCACATACGGTATTTTGAAGAAAACCTTAAATTACAGGGCCAATGGCTACCAATGACCAGTATACAAAAGTAAGGACATTAGTAGGTCAATCCATGCCAGTTATGATTGCCACACTCACATAAATTGTTCCTAAACCACTTTTTTGAAGATTAAGAAAGAAAATTTTTTTTGAAGGTGTCCAATACTTTTATCATCCCTTTTAAATGTAGAATAATTGAAACTAAAATTCCCCTACATATTAAATTTTTTTTTATTCTTAATTTAATGTGGTTTAGTAAGATCTTCGCGAAGACTTAGCTCCAATAAACCTAACAACTTGCTGTTATGACGGATTGTTTGGAAATAATTAAGTTTTCTGTAAAGTTTGATTATGATATTACTTAGTTTATTACAAAAGAAAGTCATTTGCACATATTTAAATTATATATAAGTTACCATGTGAAATAAGACCTCCAAGTTCTGTTGCTACTCCAGAGAGAATCGGAAAGTACGGAGTCCATCCAATATCTGTACTATAAGTAACGAGAATTTCACCAGCCTGAAAAAAATATTAAAAAAAAAACAAAAAACTAGGGTTAAGAAAAACTCCCTTATCAAATAACGCTGGTCATTACTTTGAATGTGAATTATTTCTTAATTTGTAATTTTGTATTGCATTCTTTCACATAAAATTGAAAAAAAAAAAAAAATCAACAAATTTTCAAGTTTGATAAATTTTTTTAGGGATTGTTACTCGTGACTACAAGATATTTAGGAAGCAGATTTCCAGGAAGCAGATTGTTTTTGAAAAAAGTGAATTTTTTCCCAAGTGAGTCTTTTTTAAATGAATTTTTTTCCAAGTGAGTTTTTTTAAATGAATTTTTTTCCAAATGAGTTTTTTTCCAAATGAGTTTTTTTCCAAGTGAGTTTTTTTAAATAAATTTTTTCCAAGTGAGATTTTTTAAATGATTTTTTCCGAGTGAATTTTTTACCGCATCAACCTCCAACATCCATCAGAATAACATGCCACTTGTAGTGAAAAGTCTTAAGCTCATAAAATTTATTCTCTGGAGAAAATGGAAGTTCTGACTCGGATATCAGGGACAGCATTTTATCTTTCCAGCATCCTCAAGTAACTTCAACAGTCCAAAGTATACACACAATGAAAATGAGAGTTCCTCTGAAAATTTTTGCAACAGAATGCAATAGATTCAGCGTATCTGAAGCTTGTTAGTGAACTTATGAAAGATTTAAGAACAATTCATGAAAAAGACAATCAAAATCATCTAGCATAGTTACAAGCAGAGGGATAAGTAACTTATATTGGATTATCAGTACTATAGTACTGATATTCCAATTTGTCTTCAGCTGATATCATTAATTTTTTTGAAGAAGAGAAATGATTGTGAAGCAAGATAAGAACAGTTATAAGTTTTACTCCAGTTGGTTGTTTTCAGATTATCTGGCGCCGTCAGCAACACGAGGGCTATAATGCGTGGAAACATTCGTCATTAGACAAGCCAACATACATTTACAAACACCCATGCCTAACACGGGATTCGAAACCGCAACCTCGCGGTCTAGAAGCTAGCACGCTAACCACTATACCGTTTGGTCGGCAGTTTTACTCCAGTATTGTACAGGAAGAACACATGATTTTGGTTTGGTTGAGAAGCATTTCTTAAACTATATAAAGTATTGCACTGTTTCCAGCGGTAGCTCATACTTTAAAAGAAGGAATCCGCTCATTCCTGCTCACAACACAAAGCTTCTTTGGAAAATCTCCCTGCTGATGAGCGTGAAGGCAAAACTTACGTATAGTAAAAAATGCTGGTGCGATAAAGTTACTTGAGAATTACCTTCAAAGTACACTTCAGCATTTAAAGGCATTTTAAATATTACTCCAATTTGGTAGTTTTTTGCATGCATTTAACGGGGTTAACAACTGAAGGAAAATTTTAAGGTGTTAGAAGAAAAGTGATTCAATTTTTGAAAAAAATATTGCAAATAGTTACATTTACGTTAATTATTGGTCTCCCTGACCTACCACCCCGTTCATATTTACATTTTAGTACTAATTTTTGCAACCTATATGATTTTTGTAGCATTAATTCAAAAGGATCAAGCATCGCTGACGTAGATTGGTTGGTTGGTTGTTTTCAGATTATCTGGCGCCGTCAGTAACATGAGGGCTATAATGCGCCGAAACATTCGTCATTAGGCAAGCCAGCATACATTTACAAACACCCATGCCTAACACGGGACTCGAACCCGCAACCTCGCTGTCTAGAACCTCGCTGCCTTAGAGCTAGCACTCTAACCACTATACCGTTTGGTCGGCTCGCTGACGTAGAAAACAAGAAATCAGGTCCTGTCAACCATTCCAGATGGTTCACAATAACATCAAGATTATGACGTTACATGGCATCCCAGAATCCTTCAAAGAATCTGTCAATACTTTTTGTCAATGCCATTGAAGTTTAGGCACCTGTTTTATTCAGCATGAAAGCTAAGTGTTCTTACTAAGAAGGTTCACGATCAAGAAGTTTCCGGATCAAGATGCCTGCTTGTTGCAAGCATCTTGACCCTCGAGAAACATAAAACAAGTAAAAGAAATTTTTTCAACGTGCATTTCGAAAAACTTTTCATTACAATGACTGAAGTTAAAAGAAAGTATATGAATGAACTTGCATACAGGAGGATTCTGGCAGCAATTGATTCAACAGAAACCGACTACTCTGTAAGTTTGCTTAAAGCACCTGAAATAAATCTTTCTCCAGACAACTGTATAAACTTGATATATTGGCAGAACGTTACCAGCACACCACTCTTGAGAAATATCTCACGACAGAATCACGAAGGTTTTCCTCAGGAGAAGAAGAACGATATAAAGATGCATGAATCAATATTTTTATAATCTCCTGTCACACCTAGGCTACCGAGAGATATGTTTAATTGGTAATAGTCCGAAAGGGGACTACAAGTTTAAGTACACCATCGATCATCACTCCGAATTTTTCGAGAATGTAGAGAAGTGTTACTAGCTTATGAATATATTGGTCTGTCGAGGAAAAAATGGCCGAAATTGTTCAAATATTGGTTTTTAATGAATTGAACTAAATCTGTTTTCCAAATACTACATAAGTTGTCGAATAATGAACACCTTTTTTCATCTGGTAGCGTTTGACTCTAAGTTTGCAAATACTTCTTCTGGTGCAAATACTTATATCATATAAAAGGGAGCCAAGCTGGCAATAAATATTACATAATCAGTGACATAATACTTATTACCAACTTATCTCCAATACAAATTATCACATACAAATTATCACATAATACAAATTATCACATAATACAAATTATCATTATACAAATTATCACAATAATACAATTATCATTACAAATTATCACATAAATTGCCAAATTTTAAATAAAAGGTAGAGACTTTAAGAAATGTATACTTGTAAAAAGGAAGCTTCTTCTAAAGTAATAGCCACTCGAACAAATCCTTTCGTTACACCTTGACTAACGGGTATTCCTGCAAAACACAGTTACTGAAGGACATTTTCAATATAATTGAAAACAAAGTAAGTAAATGCTATAGTAAACCTGAAAAGGTTTATTTTCTTATAACTTTATTGATTCTTTGATACTAAAATCCGTCTGATTAAACTTGTAATTTTTCAAATTAGCAATTGTCTGGCATTGCTATCTTTGTATGGGTCAATTATCTGGTGCATGGGACAGTTTGGTTCTTTTTTCTAATTATATTAGTATTATAAAATGATGATGAGATGAATCTAACAGTAATGTTTTTATTTTGTATCACATTAATTGGTGAAAAAGTCACATGGAAAAATCAAAAATATATGTGCAACCATTGACTCACGGGAAACAAGCGTGTCTGTGTATTTTACACATTATGGCAAGGTTAATTTATGTGAAAGAGAAATATTTTCAACACTGAAAATAATTACTAATAAGCCACGAGCTGAATTAGAAAATCAGTAGAGTCAAGAAAAATAGTTTTAAGTGGTTAAATAATTTCTTTACATTAACAGTCTGCAATGTATGTTGAAAAATATTAGTGTGTTCTCTTTAAATATTAGTATGAAAATGTATTACAAAAAAGAAACCATACCTTTCATTGAAACGTCTTCATCAGTTGTGATGATCGTATGAGCATCGAAATTAACCTTCAAATAAAAAATAAACCTTAAATAAGACATTCTTGACCAATTGACATTAGATAGGAGAATGCTTAAATCCGTTACATCTGCAAAGTAAAAATCGAGAGTAGTCTCCTCAGTTTCGTCATATTAACGTACTAGAGTAATAAAGTGACGTGTTGATATATAGTGACATCCTCACAGTGTGTCCAGCGAAGGTCTCCCTTATTTACTGATAAGAAACACACACACACACACACACACACACACACACACACACACACACACACACACACACACACACACACACACACACACACACACACACACACACACACACACACACACACACACACACACATAGAAAAAGGATAGAAAGGATGTCTTGGATGAAAGAAATTAGATAACAGCGACAAATTTCTACCTCGAAGGTTCGGCGTTCAAAACCCGGCGTTCGGTTCATTGATATTTTAAAAAATTAGTAAGTGTGTTTCTCCACAATAAATAAAAATGTTTTCATAGTACCTTTACGGTAATCCGACTTAAAATTATATTCTTCCCATTTTCAAAGACTCCACTTCTTATATCCATTGTGAAATAATTATTTTTTTAATCTTTATTCAATTTCCATTAACTCAATATATTTTATGATAAAATCATTTTATCTTGACTGCATTTTGTGTTTTTGTTATAAATACATATGACGGTACATTGGGTATTGGCCGTTATAAGTGAGCTAGTCGTGGACAAGTAAAAGCAAAATTTTATTTCCAGAGGCTAGGCGGGAAGACGAGGTTGACGTTCGGTTAGCAGGGTACCAAAGGCGTGGTCGAACCGAAGTATGCGGCTTTTATAGATTTCTGAGTGACGTTCGACTAGACTCAAGGAGCTTCTCGCAAACTCCGGGACATACTAGATAATTCTAAATCCGAAATCGAAGGTTCCAATTAGAATACATTACATACAAGTATATACAAATCTTAAGTGTTAAACCTAAATTCTATTAAATAACAAGTTTTTTTCACAGTCGTATAATGTTTTTTATTTTCTTAAAACTTTGTTTTACACAAATCTAAATACTTACTGGTATTGGAAAACCTTTTGATATTTCAGGAAATATATACTGATCCAAAATTGGATACCGTCTTCGTCTGTGGTTTGCCCTACATTAATTTTAGAAATCAATATAAGAATATTCAGAAGTAATGCAATATACAATATTTTTATACTCTACTCATTACGAAATTACAGGAAAGTTTCTTATCAAACAGTAATTTTAAATATGTTTAGAAATAGCGATGCAATGCAATTTCATTTATGACAATGCATTTGTGAACTGAGTAAATGATACGTAACTGCAAAGATGTGGTGTTATGAGGCAGTGTTACCAAAAAATTACCAGACGCCAGATGTTAATGAGCTTTATTTAAGGATAAACTAGATGCACAATACTTTCAACAAAGAAGGAATTTAAAAGGAATTAATGACATAACACTTTTCTATGGGAATCATCAACAGTCTGATTTGGTTGTGATGCATGGTTTGCCGATTCTGATATAACCATCCCATGCGCAGCTCATGGAAGCAGTGTGTTGGCTGCTAGTGCTATGTATGTGGTGGTAACATTTGCAGATAGATCAAGGTACTCTGCATAACTATTCGAAAAGCACTTTATAATACAAATTAGGGTTAAAATATATTGAAATATCAACACGCATTGTCGAGCAAGTTGTGTGAAAAGAAAATACCAACTCAGAATTTTTTTTTAACGATTTTAACCCTTTGCACTCCAGGCCTTTTTCGCGCGGACGAATCAGCAACTCGAGACGTTTTAGGTTCGGCTGGTGTTTATGGATTTGCTTCATAGAAACTAAACACAGTCATTGGCCTTGCATTGAATTTCCACATCACACCTAATGGTCCTCTCGTGGTTTGGCATCCAATCGTGTGGCGCCTGAGAGGCGCCACTGGAGTGCAAAGGGTTAAGGATTTGTTGCTAATTTAGAGAAAATATGTTTACTGATGATAAAAATTATCCTTTTATAGATATGCATTGCCAAGTGCACGAGTTTAACACATTTATGGAGATATAAATACAGTTTTTTCTAGTGATTTAATTATTTTTTACTGTGAATATATTTTATTTAAGGTTATGGTTGCGAACCCTATTTATAAACATGTAATTAAAAAGAAAAATATTTCGAATATTTTTTTAAGTATAATTTTTTGATAAATATTTAACTTACCTGGTTATTATCTTGGGAGATCTCGAGTGTATGAGTTCTTTAATCTCTTCGAGTGTCATGTAGAAGAGGAGATCTGAGTCAGGGATGCGTCCCTCACTCGCCATCATCTGGGACAGTCGAGTGTAGCCCTTGCGCCAAGCATCCACACCACGAATAAACAGTGACTGATAAAACAATGAAAAAATTAGGACTTAAGATTAAAGGTTACTGTAAGACTGTTTTATATTTAATTCCATTTAAGGCTCTCTAGATCTGACTGTCTGAGGTCAACCTTCATAGATAGAACAAGAAATGCTGCATTCATGTGTAATATGTCAAATAACAAGTCTCGATTTGATGACTTACCATTTCAAAATTCAATCGAAATGGTGCGATTCAAAGTATCGAAAGTATGAAGAGAAATCAGTTTTAGTTAAATGTCTAAACTATAAATTTTACACTGTTGTATATATGAATTTGAAGGTTTCTGTAAATTAGTAGAAATACATTAATTAAATCGGAAGTTTCATATAAAATTGCTTTATAAATCAACAGGAAGATTGCTTTTAGAGAAATTATATAAAAAGATTCCATCTTGGCTGCAAAAGGAGACATGGAACTTAGATATTCAGCAACAAGTTTTCTCACTAAGTTCGTCACCAAACTTGCCAATCTGGCTGAATTTTGTTTATAGAAAAACTCCGAATTTCCAGGGTATTAGTTTTCTCTTAACAGGAGGATTTTAGACATTATTTTTTAAAAAATGCACATTTAGCTCCAGTTTAACCATAATACGTATGTAGAAAGACCGTTTTACTGGCATAGTGAACATCACATTTAATCTTGATTGATTCTGGAAAGATTTAATAAATCCGGTTCGAAGTAATATACATTTAGGATGACTGATTATTGTAAGAAAAGAAATCGTTTTTATTCGTTTCAATATTTTTGAAATCCTATTTCCCAAAAAATCCGTTTGGCCTTCAAAGCTATCGCAACCACCTGACTTTTTCGAATGGTTCACAAACATATAGGTGAATATATTCTATTAGTTTTCCGTAGCACTTTATTGATTTTCCATTATTATTTTCGCATTCAATTGGTATTTCTGTATTCTTTACAAAAATAGTTTTCCTTTTTACTTTCAATTACCCATATGTATATATACATAGGGTAATGCAAGTATTGCATTCCGTTCAAAATTTTTTTCTTTTCTTTTTCATTTTTTCACGATTTGGAACATCTTGATTTCAAAAAAGAAAAGTGATCTAGAAAAAAGGTCTTTCTGTGTGCTTGTGTGTGCCTGTGATCAGCATAGCTCCCGAACAAATTGACCTGCAATGTTCAAATTTGGTATGAAGGTTAGTGGCAGCCATGGGACCTACCATGAAGGTTTTCGTCACAATCGCGCATGCGCATGAAGTAGCTGCCATTGAAAAAATCATGTTTTTCAATGATTGCTAAAAAACGGCACTAACGATTTTGATAAAAATCGCTGTGGTAATGCTTCTTTAGGTGTTCTAAACATCCCCACCTCTGAAATTCCAGTAAAAATGTTTTAATTTCGTAAAAAGTTGAAAAATGAATGCCTTCAACACAGAGTTCTCTTTCCTTGAGCATACTTCATCAACGATCGTTTTTTCTTCTCTCCTCAGTTTCACTTATAATATAAGGATTATCGAAATGTGTATCGACAAAATCACCGTTTTAACGAAGTTTTTTTTTCTTTAAAGACCCATGCAAGAATTATCGCCATACTGGCCATTTATTCTAAATGAAGGATGAAAATATACAAACGGTAAATGACACAAATCCACGTCACAATTGAAAGTTGTGCGATGTTCCACACCCCTAGTTTTAAACAGGATTGTTTTTATATGAAAGCTATAGACATGGTAGAAAGAGATGCAACTTCCCTAATGACATCATGCAACAACGACAACTCAAATGGCCAATAACGTAGTTGTTCATTTCGTAATATTCATTCAACTCAATACTTAAAGCACAAATTTCATTTATACCAAAAAGTTATTTTAATGTGTGATTAGAAAATCTGCAAACTGTCGTTAATGATGTTCCAAACGTTAATTTATTTACTAAGCAAAATAAGACAAGGTATGATAAAAAGATAGTGGAATTTTCACGGGTAGTTTATTTTGAAAGTTAAATAAATTAACCTTTGTTTAGTTGCGCAGTTGACAAATGTACCCCACAATCAATTTCTAAATATATGGAAGCCTTCTTACCATTTTTTTTTTTCTTTTCAAATCATTTTAAAATATTTTTTAATTTTTATTTTATTCTGTTCACTAATATTGTGTTTTTAATTAAAATATTCACTTACTTCGATATTTGGTCACGAATTTAATGGTATGCACAAAAATTTGAATTTGGGGGACATTTGTCTCCCACGCGACTAACCCCCGAGACAAAAGGTCGCACGTCTAACCAAGGGTTAAATTTTTATATACTCTATGTATGGGAAAAGGTCAACTATAAAAGTATAATATTTTGATGCCATACATTAACATGCATATGATAAAAAGGTAGTGGAATTTTCATGGGTAAGTTTAGTTTGAAAGTTAAAGAAACTAACCTTTGTTTATTCGCGTGGTTGACAAATGTAATCCACAATCAATTTCTCAATAGATGGAAGCCCATCATCAAAGCCTACTTACAGTTGTTTTTTTTCAAGTCATTTTAAAATATTTTTTAATTTTTATTTTATTCTGTTCACTAATATGGTGTTTTTAATTAAAATATTCACTTACTTTGATATTCGGTCACGAATTTAATGGTATGCACAAAAATTTGAATTTATGGGACATTTGTCTCCCACGCGACTAACCCCAGAGACAAAAGGTCGCGAGCCTAACCAAGGGTTAAATTTTTATATACTCTATGTATGGGAAAAAGTCAATTATAAAAGTATAATATTTTGATGCCATACAAAATTCTCACTTTACATTTCAAGTGAACGGAAATTGAGCGCATTAAAAAACGTGACCTTCACCATTTTGGGGAGAAAAATTGACCCTTTTACAAACAGGTTATTTAAATCACGTTAGTCACTTTTTTATTGCATTCCATTTTGGTGAACTTAAGATCACAAACGCTATTTTTGCATCATCACCATTTGACTTCAAAAACATATTTACAGTTGGCCTTTCTTATATAACTAGTTGTACAAAAATTGAAATTCAGTAACTTAACTTTAAAATGATATTGTTCCTGTCATGATGCCTTTTGTCTTATTTCGTACACTTTCTAAAAGCACAAACATTTTTCGGACTCACTGTGTAGTGGTTGGTTGGAATTTAACGACGGAATGGCAACACTTGGCACATACTGCGCGAACCAATTGTCAACTGATTTCAAAATTGATTGAAAAAGTTCTAATTTATTAATTACAATTTGTAAGGACGATGGTAAGAAAAAACAAATAGTCAAATCAAGTGATAAAATCCAATTTGGTTTAAGAAAGTAAAAAGATTTTTGCGTGGATGCGAACTTAAGATTGATGGAAGTGAAGGATGCTTGGTATTACAATGCCGTTGTATGACGGCATTGAAAGACGGACATTCATTCAAAACCTGTAAAACGGAAAAAATAACTCCACAGGTGTTGCATGTGGGGGCATCTTCTTGCCAGCGGAAGATGTGCAGTACGCAAAAAAAATCCGAACGATGGCTATGTCTTGTATTCCAATTGATGAAATAACAAAAGTCAAGTACCGCTATAAATCGTGGAAGGTCTTCATTAATTATATATAATTTTTTTTATCATGAGGGGTCATCTACATATTAAAACTAAACCAAACTTTAGAGTTCAATGGTAACCTAATAATATTATACCATATTTAGATTTGGAATACAAAAAAAAAAAACCCGTCTAAATAACGAATTTCATAATTTTCCAATGAGTGGTTAGTAATTTAAAAGATGTTAAAAAAATGGCAAATTAATGTTAAGAAAACTTGTTTTTTTTGCCAAAAAATCTTAAATAGTTCATATATTTTAGCAATTTTTGTTTCAAACGATAGTTTATAAAAGGCCAAACATAAATAACATGCAACTTTTGTATTAAACAGTTTTTTAATAATTAATTAATAAAACAAGTTTTACATTTTTTTAAATAGAAACATGTATTTTTTTTTTTTTTTGCTTCTATTAGAATTATCGTGGTCGAAAACACCTCCGGAATTTTTTCCATTCCATTTGACTTTTGGTTCCCAATATTTCAAGAAAAATGTAAAAAAGCTCACTTTAAGGGAGACCCGTAAGCAAAAACCTAATATTTTTATTAATGAATTTAGTAGGACCACATTTTTTGTATAAATAAAACATCTATTTTTAAACAATTATGGACACAATTTTTTGTTTTTTAAATTTATTATTTTTTAGTACTTTTGTTTTTTTAGTGTTTTTTGGACCAAATATACGCCTTTTTAAAAAGACTATTCCTCCGTCAATTTTTAATATTTTTTTTTAATTTCAAAACTAATTAAATAGATCAAAGTATACTCTAAAGCTGAAGGGAGATTTTTTTTCATTAGTTTGACAGAGGATTTAAACAGAGGTTTTGTGTTTTTTACAAGAAATTTCTAAATTTTCACACAAAAAATTCCATTTTTTTAATTTTAAAAAACCCATTTAATACAATTTACTAAGAAAACTCTCCCTACATTTATAAAACAGATATTTAAGATTTCAAAAGTATAAACAGTTTAAATCTAAGTAAATTTTTCTCAAAGCCTTAGCATTTTAAACACAGTCAAAATTACCATATCTAGATTTAGAGAAAAACGAACGTAAAAATAAAAACTTGCATACAACAACATTGTAGATCATAATGTAAAAATTTAAAAATTGAATGTTTGCTTTTCCTTTGAAGTATAAATTAGAATTTCACCCATGCCTTCTTGAATATATATAGCTATGCAATAAAATAAAAAAATATTTTTTCCCCCAAATTTTTCTATATTTGGGGTACGGGTCTCCCGTAAGGGACCGCGTAATAGATTATGTCTTGAAGCATGCAAAACTTTCGATAAACCCCGCTATAAAGAAATTTGCCCTCAAAATCGGCCAAAAATTTTCACTCAAACGTGACGTGTTTCTCAACATAACTGAAATTGGGTATCTAGAGTAAACGAAGTATTCTAAATCGAATGAAAACATAAAAAAAATAGGGGTTCGTAATGAAATTTTTAAAGATAGAGTTAAATTTACTTTGCATACAGCCCTCTAAAAAATTTTGCACCAGAGATGCAGAAAATCGCAAATATAACATTTTGGTGCAAATCGCAAGATTCTACGATAATTAGAACTGAAGATATAGCCATCATTCGGATTTTTTTTTTTCTTCTTTTTTTTTTTTGCGAGTACAGTTCAAGGGTAAAACGTGTGTGGCTTATTATTAATCGAGTTGGATTACTTCCCTTTTCGTGGATTGCTGTATGGGGGGGTGAATCCGGATAGACACTGTATGGTGTATCTTAGATAAATATATTAACCAATAAAGAAGAAACACTTAAAGAACCACGCCTCTTCTATTTCCTAATAAAAGTCTTTTTTTTTAAATATTTGTAGGAAATATTTTTTCGCATACCTTTGAACATTCTCTTCGTTGCACAGCTTTTTGGCTCATAGGAATAAGTATCTTCAATAGTAATCTAAAATAGACATATTGCCGTAAGGCCCAAGGGCCTATTAGATCGTATAGTGAAGTACAAAGGAAATGCATGCAAATAGCAAAAAACCACAGAGATGTGCTCGACAGATAACGCAACCATTTATTAATACAACGCAAAACATTAAGAAACATACAAGCAATTTAAGAATACAATTAAATAGTTATTTAACTTCCTCAAAACCTAGCACAAAGCCGGTTGAAATCCTAATAAAAGTAAATATCTGGCCGAGGGTAAGTAAGGAAAGTGTAAAAGACTCACAGTTTGCTGTCTGGGCTAGGGATACCTCTGTCAGGGGCGCACATCGTCAGGGGCGTATATCGGCTTGTCAGCGGACTGTATCAGAATTACCTCCGATACTTTCTCCGGTCTCCTTCGTCTTTTTGGTTTGTCACCGTTAGTCCACCTTAACATCCAGCCACCATCCTGCTCACTTCCATCATCCCTTCTCCTCCTTTCCTGACCCGTGCTTTGCACCCCCCTCCCTAACAAGGGCAGCTCCCCCCGACAAAAGCCCTCTCATTTGCTGTGAGTCCAGCGACGTGTGAGTCCTACATTGGTGCATTTCCCCAACAAACAGATATTGGTTAACTTGAAGCGTGAGAAAAATCCGCCTCCTTGATTTAGAAAAATGTGTAACATACACAAATAATTGAAGGGGATGTGTAGAGTTTGCCTAATGCAAAACACCTTAGAGTTTATGAAATAAATGTCATATACATTATGACATCACTCCCCTCCTTTCAATTTTTAAAAATTACCAGAAGGAGCGGGTTGAACAAAATCAGAGATTTAAAAAAAATTTAAAACTTCACCAATAATACCCTCGCCCTGTAAATGAAAGATAGTTAAATAAAATAATGCAGTTCAAATCATATAAGAATTCAATAATATGTTATAATTCCTGAAAAAGAAAAAGTTTATATTGCAATGGCAAATGAGTGAACTGTCCATGTTATAGTCTCCAATAATAAACACAATTATGTAGATATCAATATCAAGCTTTTCAGTCTTTGAGAATGAAAGTTCTGTAACGTAAGCATAGTCTCTTGCGTTAACACTTAATTGACAGTTTTTGTTCTTAATTACAAAGTTCTTAGCTTGTAAAATGTTAATTAATACTCAAGAAGTTCAGTATGGATTTTCGATATGATAAATGGGATAATCCCTCTTTGAAAATCAGTGTTCCGGTTGAAACCACACCAGTTAACTTACGGCTGTGAATGTCACGTGTGTTTGTTGACAAACGCAGCATCACGTTCAATGTTTGGTCAGTGTGAAGCCAGGGTCCTCCCATCTGCTCAGCATATGAATGTCACAGTGTTCCATTCTTGTTTGGCATTGGCACTGCATTCTACATGCAGAAGAACAACTTTCCTCGTCTTGCTTCCGAAAATAGGCTCCTCCTTTTCAATTCGGCGAAATGTAATAGTGGCTTGTTGGTTTGGCTCTACAAGAAAAGACTCCTCCCTTTGTCGACAGTGAAGTGTAGTGGTAACTTGTTGTACCGGAATTTGAGTAGGCTCCTCCTTTACATAAACTTTCCATACGGTTGAATCGGGTTACCATGGAAACTAAGTTGCGGCTTTCCTCCCTCTCAGCGGACACCAAGAAATCAGCGTGATGAAATATCGTTACGGGCGTGACTTCGTTTTGATATACCAGTCGGATTCATGTTGATGATAATCATTGACAACTTGCTTCTCACAATCTTTGGAACCATCGTCTGCTGAAACATCTCTCCTAGAAATCTCCCTTCGTTGCTCCAAGGGCCCGTCCTGCAATTGTATTTTCTTTCTGGATTTCTGCCAAGACTCCCGCTCGTCCCACACTTGTAAAACTCCAAATTGCGGCTTGATTCCGTCCAGCAGACCTTAGTCGCCATCTGAAGCTTTGTTTTGAAATCCAAAAAATTGCGCACTTTTCTTTCATCCATTGGTGTTTTGGCGAACTGGAGACAGTCAGGTTTTTTTGCCCCTGCAAGAAATTCACACAATCCCAAGCCAAACCCAAAATCGACCAGATACAACAAAAAAAATAATAGAATTTAACTCAACCAATTTAACTCAACTTAAAATGTCAACTACCAAAGTAAAAAATTCAATTTTAATGCAAAAATTCACGTGTTTCAGTTTTCTCAAATCTCTTATACCATATAAAATGTGGGTATAAGCAAAACCGTCCCTGTCAAATAAGCTTCCAATCTGCAAGTCCCTTAACTTCAAAAAATAATTCAACTCCCATTAAATAAAATAAAACCTTTAAGCCATGTCAAACTTCCAATCTTAGAGCCCTTACTAACCCGAATGCAACAAATCACTGTGAAATTTCCTATCAACTTTTCCTTTATAAAACAAACCCATTACTTCGTTACAAAAGTCGAACATTGATTAAACCTCAAATGCCCCTTTAATTAAAATATCACCATCCCTAATTGTATTCTCAATAGATCTCAATACATGAATGTCAACATCATTCCACAGTCCCAAACAACACTCTGCTTTGCATCAACCGAAAAAAAATAAACTCAAGTACACTCTTTCTGTACCGAAATATTTTCGTTTCCAGAACAAACCAACAGAATAAGAAAAAAAAAACACCCGCGACCTTTCTCTTCAATTTAGCAAGCCACTGAGCCTGAAATCACGTGACACCACACAGCACATCGTTCCGGTTTTGTAAGGGGAGAAAAGAGTGGGGCTTGCTTTCATTGTGAAAGACCCCTTTCTTAAACTGGTTTGAACAAGCTTCCCTCCATGAGAATCCCCCATTTGCATCTCTAGTGCCACCAAAATTTATGACCGCCACCTGTAAACTTGGACGCCTGTGAGCTTATCTTGACCGTGTCATTGTCCCACAAAAGAGAAACTCTCAGTTTGACTTTAATGTTCTATTCCCATCAGAGCCCCCTCTCGCTTCCATGGCCTTGCCCTATTCCTTCTATTGTATCGTGCATTTTTATTGCCTTTCTCGAAAGTCATATCGTGGCAAATTCACACGGTCCGTTTCCAAAAACTTTTCCAATCTGTCGTCAGCGAGTTTAAGTAAACTGATGTGCATTTTTTTGACAACGGTGGGATCTTCAATTAATTGAATAACCATTAGATTGTTAGATAGTTTGTCTTTTATTCGGTATGGTCCTTCAAAGCCCTTAGAAAAAATACCCTGCTTCTTGGCATAAACAGTGTGCCCAATACTTAAATTTCTTTGGACGGATTTTTTTAAAGCCAAATCAGATTGTCTTATCTGTGCTTTCCTCATATTTTGAGTTGCCTGAGACTTAATTTCCCTCATTCTCTGCAAAGATTTATGAACAAAATTATCGTAACCTAATTTATATATGGGATCCGTATCATTTTCCGTTAGATTTTCACAAATCGGAGCTAATTTTCTACCAAAAAACAACAAACTTGGAGTATAAGAAGTGGAAGAATGAATACTATTGTTATAAAAACTCTTATGAATGTTGAGTGCAAATTGTAAATCCCTACTAACATCTGAAAGAGCACAAATAGATTTTTTTTTTTTTTTTTCGTTTTTTGTGCTTCGCTGGTTTTTTTACTCGCCTGGTACTGCAGAGCCTTGCCTGCCTGCTTCGTGTATTGACACCGCTTGTATTGATCTTTTTCTTCCCTCTATACATTAGCAAAAAAAATTAAATTCTTTCCCTTAGATATTCCTACTCGAAAAAAAAAATAGATGGATCTGTCATCAATCAAACACATCCTGTTTTCAAAGATCGAAATCCTGGTCGCGTAACCAAATATGCCGTAAGGCCCAAGGGCCTATTAGATCGTATAGTGAAGTACAAAGGAAATGCATGCAAATAGCAAAAAACCACAGAGATGTGCTCGACAGATAACGCAACCATTTATTAATACAACGCAAAACATTAAGAAACATACAAGCAATTTAAGAATACAATTAAATAGTTATTTAACTTCCTCAAAACCTAGCACAAAGCCGGTTGAAATCCTAATAAAAGTAAATATCTGGCCGAGGGTAAGTAAGGAAAGTGTAAAAGACTCACAGTTTGCTGTCTGGGCTAGGGATACCTCTGTCAGGGGCGCACATCGTCAGGGGCGTATATCGGCTTGTCAGCGGACTGTATCAGAATTACCTCCGATACTTTCTCCGGTCTCCTTCGTCTTTTTGGTTTGTCACCGTTAGTCCACCTTAACATCCAGCCACCATCCTGCTCACTTCCATCATCCCTTCTCCTCCTTTCCTGACCCGTGCTTTGCACCCCCCTCCCTAACAAGGGCAGCTCCCCCCGACAAAAGCCCTCTCATTTGCTGTGAGTCCAGCGACGTGTGAGTCCTACATTGGTGCATTTCCCCAACAAACAGATATTGGTTAACTTGAAGCGTGAGAAAAATCCGCCTCCTTGATTTAGAAAAATGTGTAACATACACAAATAATTGAAGGGGATGTGTAGAGTTTGCCTAATGCAAAACCCCTTAGAGTTTATGAAATAAATGTCATATACATTATGACACATATTATATAATTTCTTTTTTTACATTTCATAAACATATTTCATTATTTGAAAAATAAAATTAAAAACATGAATAAAAGTTTAATATTACCTTTTTTTGAAGTCAAGTTGAGTATGTAATTTTGATACCAAAGTATCAAATTCTTCACCGCTGTTCTCATTTTTTTCTCCTCTGATATTTCCCACGATATTCTGCAATGGAATACATAAAAGGCTTTGCAAAAATATTCGATTGGAATAATTGAGGATTAAAGTGCTTTAGTGTCTAATATAAAAGTAATATTGTAGTGTCACATTTAAAAAGAAGAAAAAAAAATATTTAAGAAGTAACTATGTAAATTATTGTATTTTATACAAAAAAAAAAAAAAAGCACAAATTTTATTGCTAGATTTGATATTGAACTATATTCACTAAATATTTTAAAGGACTTCAGATTAATTCGTTGGTCAGTTAAGAATTTAATTATCATATCATCACTTCAAATGTAAATAATTTATTATGATTAAAGGAATATATCTGAATCGAAATATTGAACAAATCTCTACATAAAAAAAATGAATGAATTTATACATCGAATTATTGAATAAATTTGTAGATCATCTAATTCTACAATTTTAAATATTAAATTTCAAAAACATTTAATTCTGAACATTTGTTTGAGTGTCTAAAAACTTACATTTTCAGACTTTATCTTTAGAGGTTTTAGCATGAAGGACAATAGAATATACTTGCGAAATCGATATCACAATTGTATTATCAGGGTGGCCACAAAATTGAAGGAAAAAAAATTCTCTGATAATTCTCTGATTTTGATGATAGATTTCTAAAACTTTCATTACTTTACTACAGGTTTTTTTTTTTTTTTTTTTTTCCAACTTTTCTAGATATGTACACACCCTGATCAAATAGATAATGTATGCTAAAGAGATAATATGCCTATTTTTTAAAAACAGTTTTGTCGGTAATGAAAAGTTTTATTTATTCAATAACATTACATTTCTAACGATTACCATAAAAAATTTCCGGGTAAACGGCACCAAAATACGGATAAGCGGGGAACATACTTTCAAAACAATAGAAAATTTCCCTGGTTTTTGGGAAACTTAAAAAAATTCCCTGACATTTCCCTGATTTTTTCCAGATTCTGAAAGCTCCCTGACATTTATCTGATTTCTAGGTTTTCCAGCTTCTGTGTCCACTCAGTATTTACATGATTTATGCGATTTATGCTTCATCACATCTTAAAAAGTTTTAGTTTTACCATATCAAGATATTTTAAAACAATAATTTCAGGTGCAAAACCTTAACATGTGATTTATATGAAATAGTTGCTAAAATAACATAATACTGAATGCTTAGCTTACCTGCAAAGTTCGAATAAGAGAACTTGGATCTGTTTGCCAAGTGCTGGATCGGATTTCTAGCTAAATTTAAATACAAGATTTACAGTCAGCGTTGAATGGTATTTGAAATTAGTACTTTTAATGTATATATGCATTTGAAAATATTATGTTTGTAACTTAACTAAAAAATACTTCGCAATTAGTAAGTAATATTATGTAACGATAAAAAGTTTACTTAACTGATAATTAATTTTTTTTTAATTTTAAAATATACATTTAAAAATATTTTTTTTAAGTAAAATAAACAAACATTTTCTGAATTATCTAGAATTAAAACTAGCTAATTATTAGCGGAATCACTTTGGATGTCGATTAAATTCGCATCACATTCATAGAGAAGTATCGTTACTAGAATTTTCTACGTAGGTCAATTATTAGTTGAATTATTCATAATTTGGTTTGTAGTTTTGTTTGATAGACGTTTGTCATCACTCTTTTGAAGTCAAATTAAGTGATATTATATCAGTGTATATGCTAGATGTCAAACTCTATTTGAGAACAAACTAGTTTCATTTTAAATGTATCTGGATAAAATAATTTAGTTGAAGAAAATTTTAGCTACCCTAATACTCCTAGGATAAACTAGTCATTCTGAAGTCAAACTAGTCATCAAGCGTTTCAAGTAAAATAAGTCTGGCTTTTGCCAAACTAGCTTATTTTAACTCAAGATAAACTAGTCTGTAAAATGTTTGTGTTTTCTTGATCAAATTGTCGGTGAAATTAAGGAGTTCAGTTCTTGTTTCAAATAATAATATAAGCCATAAAAAAAGTTTTTAATATAAATACTTTATGGGCATTGCCATTTTTATATTCATTAACAAAGCGCCGTTTTTGTTGCCAACGTGTGCTTGATGTTGGCATCTAATTTTAAATATTAAAAACATCTCTATCACCAAAATATGCGTCAACAACGTTCAAAATTTATTAATCAAAAATTAAAGAGAATTTACACCCTCATATTCAACTATCCTTTTTTTTTTATTCTGATTAAAACTATTTTATTATTTATTTATTAAAACAATTTTATCAACAGGAAAGAGTTTCTTCAATGATCGGTTAAATACTATTTTAGCGCAATTGGATGATGGCAAGTTGGTTTATTAGTATTCCGTTGAAGCGACCTTTTAGTGACAGCCGACAAAATTTGATAGAATGCATTGTCATCGACATCGAATCTACCTGTCAAGTTTCAGCTCGATTGGATGATGGCAATGAGGTTAATTAGGCCCCCGCAGATTTTTCCCGCTATCGACATACTCAGCCAACCATCCACACAGCTACACACATATACACAAAATCGAAGCTAATATAAAGGATTTAAAAATACAACTTACTTCTCTCAAACATCGATGTCCATGCTTAGAGAGGAACTCCCTATATTTCACTCCAGACTTTAATTTTGATGACTGTAACCATGTCAATGCTTCCTATTTGCAATACAAATTATGTGAATAAATCATGGAATAAATTAAAAATATGTGAATCATCTGTGTTCAAAATTTAAAGGTATGTGTGACACTCATTCTTTAGAATAAAAATAAATATATCACTTTCGCTTTACTTAAAAAAATATGTGCATAACTCATTCGGTACATAAAAAAATGCACGTATGCATTTTTCGTTCTGTGCTTTAAAATATGAATATTACTCGTGCTTTATATAAAGAGGAATTCATACTAAGAATCATTCCCTATAATTACTATGTTACAATCTTTTAGGCCAGTGCTTTAAGAAACTACTTTGTATAAAACCTTGACATTTGGTGAGTAGGTACGAAAAAGATCACTTAATGAATAACATAAATTGTTTTCCATTTAACGTCTATCTATTATAAATGAAAATTAAAATTGCGAAAACCAAAACCAGGTGGAGCCACTGCATATGCATGGGCGTAAGGATTTCAAATTTAAAATAAAATAAATTAGACGCTATTTTCGAATTTTTAATTTATGTCCTTTCATTAAGTGATCTTTTTTGCACCTTTTCAAAAAATTTCAAAGCTTTATACAAATAAGTTTCTAAATGCACTGGGATAGAATATTGTAACATAGCAATTGTAATGAATGATCTTTATTATCACTTCCTGTTAATAACTTATCATTCATTTCGTTTAATAAAAATTATTTATCATACTTGTACTTTACTTTAAAAGATATGTTAATCATACTAGCTTTACATAAAAAAAATATATATGAAGCAATGGTTTGGTATTTTAAAAATAAAAGTTTTAATTGAACTTTGCTTGTGCTAGAAATAAGTTTTGAGACAAAGAAATTTTGTTGTTGAAGGAAAAATATTCATATTTGTTTTACTTACATTTGGATTCATCAGTTTAAAAACTTGAGGTTTTATATCGTTTGAAATATGCAATGAAAGTTCCTAGAAAATTTTAAAATAGTAGTAAAATAATAAGAATAATTTAATACTTCATGATCGAAACTAAATTTAAAAACAATTACAGGTAAACATGTTGATTAAATCCTAAAATTTTTCTTAGGTTATTTTTATTACAAAATAAAATGCTTAAATACACTTTTAGGAGTTTTTTACAGCTATTTCAGTTCCAGATATGTTCAAGTACGGGA
This sequence comes from Linyphia triangularis, assembly GCA_963978545.1. Classification (NCBI taxonomy): domain Eukaryota; kingdom Metazoa; phylum Arthropoda; class Arachnida; order Araneae; family Linyphiidae; genus Linyphia; species Linyphia triangularis. The sequence goes on from OZ021732.1 coordinate 10,071,221, forward strand.
TCCTTCAGAAAAACATGTTTTAATTTTAGAAAATTAAAAAAAAAAAAAATCCTAGTTTCAACTGCTTCAAAAGTCTTAGATGCATTTGTTCAGTTTATGTAAAATCAAAATCTTTTTAATGTAGACTACTGATCATGTAAGTTAAACTTCCTGGAACGTACAAAACAAAATATTTTTATGTAAGTGCATTTAAAATGGTCACATCGACAATGTATAGTTTGATGATTCGGTACAATTTCTATTAAAAAAAAAACCTTTAAAATGTAACCAATTTAAAAAATTTTGCCACAAATCTGTGATTAATTTTATATTCTTAAAGGTGAATTTCCATTTTCGCATTTTATATTACAAATGTCTTCCTTACCAAATCTAATAAAGATACATGGACTTAGAGGGAATAGGTACCAACTCTAATTTGTCTAAGTTTTAAGGACAAAATAAATAAAAAAATATTTCTAAAGATTGAACCGTATTTCTCTCACATCCAGGAGAATCCATTTCATGGCAATGAGTTCGTTCGTAATAATTAGTGAGAGAGGTAATTTAACTTACCAAAACTAACTGAAAGTTATCGTTATCAGGGTCACCTGGTTGAAAGTTATTAATGCGTCAGAACTGAGTTTTTTTTTTTTTTTTTAATTAAATTGTCTTGATCACTATTTAACGCTACAATTGTAATCCAACTAAAAAACTTGCTTGTTTACACTATAATTGAATGATAATTTATAATACGCCTGCTTTATTCACAAATTGGGTTGTTTTGGAAATAAGATTTTATGTATTTCAGAGTCAGTATCATTGCAGTTAACACACAAAAAGTAAAAATAAAATTATTCACCTCAAGGGCAGCTGGTACATCAGCGCTTTCAACGTCACTGCAAGTTTTTAGTAACTTAGAAAAATCCGCATATACTTCAGAACTCAGTTCTATAAATGCATCATAATAAACATATTAGATTCAATTGTCTAAATATTACTGAAAAAAGAAGTGTTAATATCTCTCTAAAATTCTCATGTGCAAAATAAATTATCTGCATTTTTTCTGCGTTTTATTGTATGAAATGCATCCCCAGAAAAATGAAAACCAAAAGCTCTCTACTCTATCATTCACTCATTGAGTTATAAATAGTTTTCCCAGATAGAAATAACTATGAAAATTTATATAAATGTCAGCAAAAACAAACATAGAAAAAAGTAAACTGTTTCACTCTTGATTAATTACATTTAAGGTGTTAAACGTATCAAATATCATACTTGTTCCCAAAGCGGTACATAATAAATGTACATTGTTATAAAAAAAAAAGAAGATTGGTTGTTTTCAGATTATCTGGCTCCGTCAGCAACACGAGGGCTATAATGCGCCGAAACATTCGTCATTAGACAAGACAACATACATTTACAAACACCCATGCCAACACGGGACTCGAACCCGCAACCTCATGGTCTAGAAGCTAGCACGCTAACCACTATACCATTTGATAGGGGAAAAAAATGAAAATTAGGTGTAAATCATACCTCCGAAAACATGTTTCAATTTTGAGCTACACATCTCCTCGTGTTTGACAAAATTACTTTCACCATTTTGTTCACTGATCTCTATAACTGTAACTTGTGAAAAATGTATGCTCTGCTATTGAGTTGAGGTCGAAAAAGGCCTAGCGATGCCCGTAGAGGTCTATATTAATAACTCTCACTACAACTAGTTAGTGCATCTTGGTAACCAATTTTTGTATATTTATTTTATAGTCGCTACTAGTTGGCAAAATTATTTAAAAAAAAAAAGACTTCGGAATGTAATTTTTTATTGTAATGGGTAAGAAACATATTGCGCCTTAAAATGACTTAAAAGGAGTCTTAGTTTTATTAATATACAGTCAGAGATCATCTTTTAATTACAGTATATACAGTCAGAGATCAATTTTAAATTACATTAACAGAATATACAGTCAGAGATCATCTTTTAATTACAGTATACACAGTGAGAGGTCATCCTTAAATTACAGTATATACAGTCAGAGATCATCTTTTAATTACCGTATATACAGTCAGAGATCATCCTTAAATTACAGTATGTACAATCAGAGATCATCCTTAAATTATAGTATATGCAGTCAGAGATCATCCTTAAATTACAGTATATACAGTCAGAGATCATCTTTTAATTACCCTATATACAGTCAGAGATCATCCTTAAATTACAGTATGTACAATCAGAGATTATCCTTAAATTATAGTATATGCAGTCAGAGATCATCTTTTAATTACAGTATATACAGTCAGAGATCATCCTTAAATTACAGTAACAGAATATACATTCAGAGATCGTCTTTTAATTTCAGTATATACAGTCAGAGATCATTCTTAAATTACAGTAACAGATTATCCAGAAATTTCAGTTAGAGATCAAAGTTTTTCTTACAGGTTGATAAAAATAAAAATAAATGTTCTCAAGATCTTACATTGCAAACATAAGTTTGAGTTTGCTTATCTATGCGATTAATTTAGGCATTCTATAGGATTTGAAAAGAAATGCTAGGTTCTAAATAGTTATTTATAGGTACTTCTGAATCAAATGAGTTTAAGAGAACGTCTTTGTAAGGTTCCTTACCTTTACTCGCTATGTTACAATCATCTAGTCCAATACATTTGGAAACTACTTTATATAACCACCTTGACATTTGGTGAGTAGGTACGAAAATGATCACTTCATAAAATGGCATGAATTAAAAACACAAAAATAGCGTCTAATATGTTTTATTTTATATTTTAAATCTTTACGTCGATGAATATGCAATGGCTCTACCTGGTTTAGCCTTTTGCTATTTTATTTTTCATTTATAATAGATAGACATTAAATGCAAACAATTTATGTCATTTCCTTAAGTGATTATTTTTGCAACTATTCACCAAATGTCAAGGGTTTATACCAAGTAGTTTCTAAATGCATTGGGCTAGAAGATTGCAACATAGCGAGGAAGGGATCCTTACTAGGACTTTCTATTTAGTCATAATTGGTTTTCTTTACAGGAGTGTGAAAATAAAGAATTCCACTCCCATTAGACTTTCTATACAAGTATCTGTTTTAACTCGCGATAAAAGATTCAAATTTTTATGTGGTTTACGTTGTTAGGAGATAATTTGCAATGCAATAAAATCTCCAAACTTGGAATTTTGGATCGTTTTGACTTATAGGTACAAATATATGACCAGAAAATTTCTGGAACTCTTTACAAAAGTTGGTATAATTAAATAATTAAATTTTATAAAGTAAGCTGTTTAAGCTCTTTGTGGCTTAAAAACAGAAAAATATCAAAGGAACTATGTGAGAAATAGTATTTATTCAAATGGAGTTAGTAAAATTAGGTAAAAAAGATAGAGTTTAGAGATAATATTTTGAAAAAGACCTTGAAATGTAATTGTAAAGTATTGCATTGTAAAATGTAAGAAAAATATTTCGCCTTAAAATAAATAAAAATAAGTCTTAGTTTTGTTAGTATCTGATATTTCCACGATAGTAAACAAAACCATTGGCATACCATGATCTACCTTTATAAAACTGAATTCTTATTTATTTATTTATTTATTTATTTATTTATTTATTTATTTATTTATTTATTTATTTATTTATTTATTTATTTATTTATTTATTTATTTATTTATTTATTTATTTATTTATTTATTTATTTATTTATTTATTTATTTATTTATTTATTTATTTATTTATTTATTTACTTATAAACTAAATATCCTATTTATAAATTGATGCAACTACTTACCACCTCTTGCACTTGAAAGAACGGATAAAGTTTTCATGTTCAAAGTTGATGACGTTTCAGAGCACACCATGTGGCAAGCATATACCTAAAACGATTTAAACAAGGATTTAACCTGTACATCAAGTACCTGTGCAATAAAATAATCAAATTATTTTTAAAAATCATTTTCTTAAAATCACATTCAATCAAATTTCCAAAAAAGAATGGTCAGATGATTACAGGTGCGTGCAACTAAGCTAGCAACTATTTCTCCCCACCTTTTTTTTTTTTTTTATTAAAAAAAAGCCAATCATAGAATAAATATTAGGTTCCCAGTCAAAATTAATATGAGCTTCTGGATCTTCCGATTCCAGAAAAAAGGATTGCAAAGCTACTTTTGACTATACAGTTTATGATGTTATTTCTTTTCCGCAATTTAGATTACACTAACTTTTTTCTTTGACGACCTTTGTTTCAACTAATATTTACTCTGGGTTGGTTGTATTCAGATTATCTGGCGCCGTCAGCAACACGAGGGCTATAATGCGCCGAAACATTTCGTCATTAGACAAGCCAACATACATTTACAAACACCCATGCCAACACGGGACTCGAACCCGCAACCTCGCGGTCCAGAAGCTAGCACTCTAACCACTATACCGTTTGGTCGGCATATTTACTCTGGGACTTCAGGTATTTGGCTCCCATCGTAAATGGCAGTTAAAGTTATTTTAGCTCGAAAGAAACTCGATCTCATTGGATACGTACTACGTAATCTGAACACAGTATTTGACTCAAAAAGATGTAAAAAAATATTTTTTACTCCTTTTCTTCTATAAACCAATTAGAAAAAATCAGTTTAAAGTCAATGTACAGTTTACCCTGAGCCTTAAGTCCAAGCCTATTACAAAGTTTTTTTTGTTTTATTATTATTATTATTATTATTATAATTATTATTATTTTTATTTTTATTATTATTATTGTTATTTATTATTGTTATTTATTATTATTATTATTATTATTATTATTTGAGTTTTATAAAACATCGATACATCAATACAACTGAACAACAAAAGCATACATTTTTTTTACACAAGCAGGCGGGGTAGGCGCACGCCCTCACAATGACTTTCCTACGCATGTCCAAACATTAAGTGGAGACGGACATCGGACCACACTTTTGACCAATTGAAAACAAGGGAATTGAAAACAACTTAAGGCCCAGGGTAATATAATTATGATTACGAAAGTTCAATTAACATAAAAGTTTATTCAAGGAAGAGAGGTTTTGATTTTTTTATTTGTCGGTTACATTCTTCTTTAGTAGCGTAAATTCACTATTTAAAAATCTTTTTTACAAACAATCTATCACAGAGGCAATAGTTTGATTTCTGACTATTAATAATTTAATTTTTTATAAATAATTTAATTTCTTTTTCAAATTTTTCTTTTACTACCTATTACTAAATCAAGTTATTATCTCTTATGAGTGAAAAACGCAAATATTAACTTTTTTCTTATACTTGTTATCCAGTTTTATTACCTTGATGGTATACCAAACAAATCTTTCTGGCCTCTCTTAATAATCACCAAATCAATTTTTTTATCTTTTGACTTCTTTTTTAGAGATCTGTTTGAATTTTCAGTGAGAAATGAAGTGTTCAGTGTCTTTTTAGAGAAAGCATTTGTTTCCCATAAAAATATTCACCTTTAAATGCAGTCAAACCCCGTTAATGGATGGGGCGATGGTGCCGATGAAATTGTTCACATTAACCGAATTTCGTTTTAAACGAATAAATTAAAGTTAAGTTTTATGTACGTTAAACGGGATTTCGTGTTGAGCGATTTCACGTTAACGGGGTTTGACTATATTTAAATAGGAATTAAAATGTAGTTCCCATGATGTGGTATTGTCACCTTGTCGTGGTGATTGGGCTGGCGCGTACTTAGGACCCGTTTGAACCATGCTGGTGGTAGCTTAGCTTCTGATAGGATCTCCCAAGCCGGACAGGCGAGGTACCAGGCAAGGAGCAACAGCCTGGTCCTCCAGGTTGGGGATTGGGCGTAGTGCTAAAAACTACACCCCGTAAAAAAAATCTTGATGCGAAATCTCAAGAAATTAAATCATCTGGACCTAACTTTAGGAAACGATCTGGCAAATTCTTTAACGATCTGAAAATTGGAACATGGTACATTCGCTGTATCGAAGCAAAAGGCTCCAATTCTTGACTGAACAACTGGATAGTAAAAGGGTGGCTCTTCAGAAGATGAGGTGAATTGGTGATGGAATTATTGAAAGTGAAACCTCACCGTATTCTAAATGGGCTGACCATCTTAAAATATGTTTGGCCAAGCCCACAGGATCAAGAGCTAGAAGCCGACCTAACCTCAGATGGGCTGACTGCCTAGAAAGAGATTTCGCCACTCTGAGAGTGTTTAATTGGAAGACCATGGCCAAAAAGAGAGAAGCAGGGAAGAAAACTCTTTATAAGGCCGGGGTTCACCCGGGGCTATCACGCCATTGAAAAAGAATTAAAATGTAGTTAACATTGGTTCCAGTTGTACACGTATGTAAAGTAATTGATGTTCATGAAATTTTCGAAAAACTATCTTGATTTATCGGCTTAAAAAAATATTTTTTATTATGAAGCAATAACGCTTAACTTTTTTTAATATCTCATCTTTTATCTTTTTTTCATTTCCAATACTATCATGAAAACTATATTATATGTGAAATCCTCTAAGCAAGGAAATCCTGTACAGTTACTCAGGCAGAAATTTCCTTTACTCAGATAGATCCTTTTATATGATAGCATCTTTTTTTTTCTATTTAAAAATATTACAGTTTTTACTTTCATTACCTATATGTTTACAATGAGAGTATAGCTTTCGGTAAAAAAAATAAAAAAAATCAATTTCTTTGCATTTCTACACGTTTTGGAACACCTTGATTTCCAAAAAGTTGTCTAACTTATTTCGGTCACTGAATTATTGGCAGTCACTAATCGATTTCATAAGTTCCGAGAGTGCTCTATTTGCTAGTTTTAGAGATGCATTGGACAATTTTACATAAAGCAAGCATTCTTTTTAATGTCAATTATGTATTTTTAGCTGAAACAAAACTTGAATAATAAAGCCAAACACCAAAATGACAAAAATTGTAACCTCATTCAAATCAGTGCAGGAATACATCAAGAGGTCGAATAGTTCTTGGGATGTTTTGCATTCTTCAATTGGAATTCTGTAGTCAACATATGTCTTCTGACACTTCTTCAATAAGCTTCTGGGTAAGTAAAAAATCTGTGTTGAGGAAATACATGTTATTGTATTATGTTAATTATACATAGAAAAATAAATTTCTCACCGAAAAATATCACAGTGTAGCATTTAAATATAAATTCCAAGATTATTATTATCTTTTCGGCTAAAATATCGCTATTAATCACCCAAGTTCTTGGTTCATTTATTCTATTCAATTGAAATATAGGACAAGCTGGAAGAATTGGTGGGTATGTTATATATATATATATATATATATATATATTGAATTTTAGTTATTTTAGTTTAAATGTATATGCGCTTATTTACTTCTACACTATGATTTATCACCTTTCTAACTTATTTTTAAATTTTAATACTGTTGTGAAAAAGAGTTGAGCAGTTAATCAATTACCTCCAATAATTATCAATAAATAAATAAACAAATGAATAATCAAACAAATAAACAAAAAATCGTGTGGTGTTTTTTTTTCCAATTTTTTTTTTTTTTTTTTTTTACATTTGGGGAAATTGAAAGCAAAAATATAACCTATGACTTCAAGATAATCCAGATCATATACAATTAATAATGATTATATAAATATTTTTTTTTTAAGTAAGGTATTCTGTAAACAGGCTTTCAGCAGCGCAGGATAATCTAAATAGTATTCAATATGAGTAAACTGCTTTTAGCTTTAGTCAATTGCTTCTTGGTGAGGAATTCAAAGTTTGGGTTAACTTTGTCTGAAACTTTGATAACTTTGTTAAATGAATTTGCAATAACTTTGATGAAATGATATATATATATTTGACAAATGAACTTGCCTTATATAAAGTTTCGAATACCATTTTCAAACTGAATGGAAAGTTTTCGTTTTTATGTCTCCATCTCGCTATTTCAAATAATTCTTCTTCTTCTAAGAGTCTTCCGAATAAGGCTAGTCTTAAGCCATTGAATACATCTTTGTTTTTTATGCGCTTGAAAAGCTGAAATAGACACAGTTGCACTTTGTGTTATGAGACAACAGTGATAATATGGATAAAATACAAATCAATCTTATTATTAACTCTAAGTTTGGTGGAGTTAATTTAAAAATTAATATTTAGAAATTGAATTGATAACAAATAGTTTTTCCAAAGAAAATAACACAATGCCCTTTTTTCCGTTTAACAAAGACTTTTAAAATTAATTAAATAAACTGATATATTGTCGCGAAGTCCAAGGCTCAGTGGTAGAAGACGAGTCTACGAAGCCACGGGTCACAGGTTCGGTCCTTTCCGGTGATTTAAGTTTATTTATTATTTACTTCCGTTTTAACTTCCAGAAGCTTCTGGAATGTTCAGTTTAACTTCCGTTTCCTCTTTAGTTATTTCTAGGAAGTTTCTAGAACATTCTTTGTTATGTATATATAAGTTGTAAGTGGTTGTTCTTGTTCAGTCTTATGATCTATGCTTTGTAATCTAGTCGCATCAATAAACCTGCTTTTGAACTTAAGCTAGGCACATTTGTTAAGCATCTTAAACATGACAATATATAGCATAATATAACGTTATTTATGTCTTTGATAACGACAACTTTGCCCAGTTTTAAAAGTTGCAAGTATAATGTCGCCACAGTTCTGAATTATCTGCAACTTTCCTAATTGAAAACTAAAGAATGTTGGGTTACCAATATTCAAAAAAGAATATTTGAAAATCGGATTTCGTGATTTAGTTTGGCCACTTTTGTCCCGGCAGACCAGTAGATTCGTGATATACTAAAATTTCTAAACATTCTATAAGAAATTCATAATGGTCTTCGATGGGGTATCTAAACTTGCAATCGCCTCTTGGACTACGAGTAAATTCGCCATGAAGTTTTGAAATTACTTCAGTAATGTAAAATAATGCTCTATTATACTACTTTTCTACAAATATCATATGCTGTTTCAGTTTGAAAAGTAATAGTATTTCAACTTACATTGACACAGTTGAACATGATATGATTATACATAGAACACCATATGAATGGAAAGTAGATTGTGGGCTTTTGTTGAAATGGAATTAGACGTCGTCCCTATAAAAAATAAATAAAATTTTTAAATGCGATTAAGAATCAGCCCTCAGAGTCTAAAACGTTACTGTTTGCATTAAACATCACCCCATTAATAAATGTATTGTTAAATACAAAATTATATTATTTTCATGTTGAGATGTTGAACGGAATGCTTTTGCGATCAGAAAGTCATAACCTTATATATTTTTTTTTTTTTTTAAAGTGTAGGAGTGTTGAACGTCTCACAACTTTGAATTTCACTATGTTTCTGGTTACTTTTTCGAAATTTGAGATGGCTTTGCTTAATTAACCATTTTCTTTAAGCATTATATTTATAATAAAAAATACTCACCAGTCTGTGAAAATATTATTGGTTTACAAAAGATTTTTTTTTATTTTGAAAATTGCAGCTATTAAAATGTAATACCTTACAAAAGATTTGTAAATTAATGATTATAATTATTATTTTCAAGTTTAATTTCTAATTTTTACTTTGAATAGTACGTAGCATTTAAAATACACCCTCATTTTAATGGTGCTTCATGAAAAAAAAGTGATTAAAAAATATCAGAACTGATCAATAATTCGGGCACTATTGAAGTGGGAATAATGTGGTTCTGACTGAAAAGTAAAATTTTTTTTTTAGTAATTCCACTCAAAGGATATGAAACAGTTAGATGTTTGCTAACAGAAAACGTTTGACAGCAATATCTTACTCTTAGTACCTGCAGCTTACTAAAATAAAACTATACGATCACAATGATATACAGTTATCTATGTTAAAACTGCTTTTCTTCATGTCAAAATCAAATTGATTTGCTGCATTCATGAATCCTCAAGTTAAATCATTCTTCTGTTACTTGCTCACGAATTAAATTTTAGTTTTGGATCAATCTATTTCAGTATAACAAAGTATGTTTAAAAAGTTACTAAAAACAGTGCTCTTTAGCATATTTTTATCTAATTTTTTTATCAACCTGAAATTCTAATCACGCTCAAAACTTACACATATTTCTAACAGAAAGGTAAATAAAATAGGCAATGTTTAAAAAAAAATATGCAAACTCTTTACCTGGAAAACAATCGAGATAAACTTCAGTATAATTTCTAAACCTAATGGTGACATTGCACCTGGCACGATCTCCCTGAAAGAGAGATATTTTTCAATGTTTTTATTGTTTTCATATTAAATATATTCATATTTGATGCTGTCAAATGGGATGACTTAGTGCCACTTTTGAGGTTTTATGTGATATAGTAGGTGTTGAACAGAGGAGTTTTTAAATTTAATGTGCAACTGAGAAATGACTTTTGAAAGAAAAATGTAACAAGTGTTGTTTTTATTGGGAAAGTCGTAAAAACCTTATACTGAAGCTTCGAAATTAGTTACACATGTTTCCAGCTGGTAGTGCTATGCTTCATAGTTACTGTATTGATTCCATTACAGAACGTCTCTCTCTCTCGTTCTTTGCACCTATACAGTTTTTTTTAAAAATATTTTCCTTCTTTTAAATCATTCGAACTAGTTGATTATATTTCTAGCTATTGGAAAAACTTGTCTAGAAAAGTATCTTCGTTCATCTTAGGAATTATGCAAAAAAAAAAAAAAAAAAAAAAAAGAAACGGCATTTTTTTTTTTTTTTTAATTTTCACATGGTTTTAATAAAAATACATTTGTCATTGACATTTTGTTGATCATACATTCATTATAAAAATGCATTACTCTGAAAAACTGTTAAAACTTAAATATATTTGAATACATACCCGACATTGCAAACTGTAAAGTATTCGTTTTCTATTCTTAAAGCAGCGTCGCTCTCATGGTCGATTTCAAAGTCAGTCTCTCTTGTACCACTCGTGACTGGACGAGACTAGAAGGAATAGAAAATACTTTGCACAGGGTAAAATAAATTAACAGAAAACTTAAAAACCATTATATGTATTTATGATAATTTGAGAAAAGGTACCAACCGAAATCTGAAAAGTATTTAATTTATAGATAGATAGAGATCTGCTGCATAGCTTTAGCTGATTTGAACCCTCTTGCTACTAATATAGCACTCGACATTTGTTTGCATACAACCATGTACAATATTATCTGTCAAAAAAGCTAGGGGTGTGAAACATCGCACAACTTTCAATTGCACTATAATATTGATCTTTACTTTAATATTTCTTATGGTGTTATTTACCGTTTTCATATTTTCTCTCATTTGAATAAAAATGCCCAGTTTAGCGATATTTTTGGTAATAATTTTTACATGGTCAAAAAAAAAAGAAGAAAAAAAGGCATTGTTAAAATGGCAAAGGTTGAACTTTAATTATAAACTTCTTGTAATAAGGAACGCTATTGCTGTTATTACGATGCTATATGGTGTAATTTGAGTGAAAATAATAAACTATACTTAGCATATTTCCTCTCGTACGTTTTAACAATTGTGAAAGTCATAATAATTTCTTTTATCAAAATACTTTAAACTATTTGGGATTAAAAACCAATTTCAAATTGTCACATCCACTACTTTAAATTAAGAAATTGCACACAGAAATGTCATTATCTTGATTATTTAAATTTCCATAACTCACTTGAAAAATGTACAAGTTGTTATTCCAAAATCCCCATTCTATATCCCTATGAGATCTGTAACTGTTCTGTATCTAAGTTGGAAGAATATGAATAGGACATTAATGAAGACATATATTAAAAAATAAATAATAATTTACAGCAAATTATTACAGAGATGGCAATCCAAAAGTAACAGGAAAAACATACAATAATCAATATATTAATAGTAAGATAATCCAATTTTCATAGAAATACACAAGGAAGAAACCTAGTTTTTTCACAGATAGATGCTTTACAGAAATTCTAATGGTCTGCAACCTATTTAAGTAACACTGGATAGCTGCTTTCAGAATCTTATAGTGACATCTGTTGATGAAATAGCTTGATATTTGTGTATGCGTGTGTGAGAGGGTAGAGGGAAGGGGGGATTTGTAAGCGTCCTGTTTTATTTGAGCACATTTAATTTCTTTTACTTTGATGGCTAAGTCTCCCAGTTGAAGTGCCATTTCATCAGTCAAACAGAAACTTTCTCTCTCGTGATCAGGAACATCTTCCAAGTTTGCGCCTTCGTCCTCTTGAAAAAATATTCATATGATAGTAAAAAATGATTCGTAAGCAAGACAAACAAATTACTTTTTGAACAATGTAATATTCTTTTCACTCTAATACAATTTAGGACTAGAAATAGAAAATGTCCTAAGTAACAAAAAAAAATCGAAAAACTTTTTTTTTACGGAAAAATGTCCGTTGTGTGAACGGAAAAGTGCGAACTCCAGTGGCAATAGTTCAAATTCAATCTAGTACTTAGTTATAGCCGTAAGTACCGGATACGAGTGTTTTTTTATTTTTCGGCTCTCCTGAAATTTTTTCTTTTTTTGAACTTAGGTCGTTTACCATTTCTAGTCCTCAATTGTTGAAAAAAAAATTATGCTGTAGAATGACTGAGAAGTAGAAATAAATTGAAAGTTATTTAGATTCTATTATATCTGCATTTGGAAACACACATAATATAAAAAACAAAATGTATAACGAATGTCTTTAAAATGAAACTTTAAAAGTTATATTTTGAAACAGTACAGTACGCAAAGAAAAATTGTATAAACGAAGCAAACATTACTAACAAATAAAAAATTTATGCATAATTAAAAAATATACATGCTATTTGAAGCATCTTCATTCGAAAGTTACGTATACGGTCGCAAGCAATTTTTCTGATGTCAACTAGTTGTACAAAAATTAAATTTTTCTGCGAGTAGTTTCTTTTACAGAATTTTTATTCACCTATCCTTTTATCCACGATTGTATGTGTTTACTATTCTGCAATCATATTACAATTCCAGTGGCTTCACGTTTTAAAGATAAGTTGCCCACTTCCATCATTCTAGAAGTCTTTTTAATTCAATCCCGTTCTGGATCTATGAATACACATTCTTGATGTACACAATAAAGTGCATTTTCATGATTCTTCTAGAACGTACTGAGATTAGTCAAAGTGAGTAGGCATATGGATGTGGAAAATAGTGACATAAGTCTTCGTCTCCGATCCCCGGTATAGATCCCTTTTAGAAATTTTACTGTCTGTTTGCTCTGTCAAGACTAATGTACGGTTTAGTGTCTCATTGAAAGACCTCTCGTGATGCTTTTCTTTTTTGCCGTAAGGGGTAACTTTGAGTTGTCCTGAACACATTTAAAAAGGAATTAATCAGATTAGTACCGAAGTTCCTCAATTCCTTTAAAAAATTTTTCTCAAAAGTAAATATTTAATTCTCATAAAAACTAATAAAAATTTTGAATTAAAATATATTATTTGTCATAAATGGATGAAATCAATGCTAGCTTCATCTTTTTTCTTATTACGTTATCTATATTTACGAAATAAAAAAATTCAAATGCTCAAACTTTATTGGAAGTTAAATCTGTTAAATACGAAACCTTGTTATCTTAATTATCTAATCTGTTGAAATTGTATCCTCGAATAGGAAGTTAAAGGGCTAAGCAAAGAAAATATTTTGCTAGGTTTTTTTGTAACTTAAGAATGTAATTCCACTAGTCTTATTGAAAAGAAAAGTTTGTTTCAAGAGCAACATTTATACTTTTTAGCGTAATTTTACATCTCTTTCAGATTCGAATGAGATTGGAATTTGAAATTCTAGGAAGATATTACAAGTATTTAATGGATATTGAAAAATGTCTCTCTTTTTAAGTAAACATGGATTGGTTCAACCAGGAAGTAAAAAAATGGTTTGAATTAAAGTCGATTGCTATCAATATGGAGGACATCTAAACGATAAAATCGAAATGTTTCCTGACATAAAAATTTGATTTTTTTTTTAATGACAATCCACCATTCTTTACTTTTAAATGAATAAGGAAGCAAACAATTTTGTTCTTTTGGCACAGATTTGTTTATTTTTTTAAAAACTGAACCTGGAGCTAAGATTATAATTCATTACTTTATTTCACCGATGATGTATTATTATCCATTACCAACTTGGCTCAATAATAATAATAATAAAAAAAAAAAAAAAAAAAAAAAAAAAGATTTGGCGTGGGATAAATAACATCGCGTGCTCCTTTATTTTCATTAAAAAGTTAATGATAAGTAATTTACCAGATAAAAAGTTATGCTCATTATTTGGTAAGCTGAGACATATTTGGTAAGCTTTTTATCTTTCTTCAACTCATTCAAAATTCCTTTATGCACATCTTTGTCATCTCCATGCAACTCCAGCTTGCTCTTTTACAATAAAAATAATGCTTGATGAGATATCAAATTTTATTGACTTTTTGTCTATAACGTTTGCAACTTCTTGTACTCTAATACATTCTAAATGATTAATATCTTTTCAGTAAAACATAAAAAAACATTGAATATCACTCGTTAATAACTCATTTATTCATTTCTATAATTGAAAGAAAATGCTCTTTAATATGGAATTACAACTTTTCATTCTGCAAAAATATATCCTGGTTAATTTTATGTTTAAATAAATTCAATAAATCATGTATTATAGGTGATGAATATTTAAATGCTTTTTAATTATTAATTTAGTTTATGAATATTTAATCATAATCTATAAAATAATTCATTTGTATCTGGAAAAGACTTTACCTTTAATCACAATTCGGCGCCGTTTTGATCCGAGAATTTTTCTCTTGACGACTAATTTATCATTTTCAATTCTTGCTAACTCTAAGATGTCCGGTTCTTCCGACCCAGACACAACTGACTGTAAAATGAATGTATAGGAAAATAGCAAAATGATAAAGTTTAAAGAATGAAAGTTTACAAAAGCATATAAATTACATGAAAAAATATGCTAATTTAACAAAATATCGAAATTAGTCGTATAAAATTTGTATACAAAAACGATAAAGGTATATCTTATGTATTTTTCTTTCGATTTCAAGATATCTACTGACTGTAAACACAGAATTACAAAACTTACAGATTAAAATTTTTTGAAGATATTTAAAGTGTATTTAGAATGTCAAACAACATACCCTGATAATTAAAAAAAACTATTTGTTGAAATCATAAAGAAAGAACAGGATGTCCCAAAAGGACTGAACATTTTAAACGACCCAAAATCACAGGGTTCTTTTGCATTTTAAATGGACAACTACACGAAATTTTGCCATTCAATTTTTAAAAATAGTTACAAAATTCACAAACAGATGTCGATGTTGAATGAAAAATAAAAAAAAAAAAAATAAAAAAAAATCGGTCGAAACATGTTACAAAAACTTATAAGAAGCTTTTAATTCTGTCATGTTGTGGAAAATGCCGGTTATTTTGAAAATATTTTGTAGTTTGTGCAACACGCTCAGAAAGTTTAATTTCAGTAAACATCGTCTACTGTTGGTGGACATCATCATAACTATTTTTAAAATTAGATGGAATAAAATTTATAAGTTTTCCAAGAAGAGCAAGTGGTACACTTTAATCGTGTCCCCTTTTATTTTTATGTATCTAGTTCGAAAGAAATGTAATGGACTCTATAAAAGAGTTTGTTGATTTTCTAATGTTTATTTCTCCACATCTATGCAACATTTAGTTGAAGTTTGGTCTATTGGAATCCACCAGTTGGATTGAGGAATTCAGGCACATGCTTTCGCAAATGAAGCTATATAATAGAAAAGAGAGATCCTTTTATGACTCAACTTGCGATCGAAACGAAGTTAATTCCTCGAATGATGAGGTTTCCCAATGGTTCAAATTAAAAAGCGTCAAGCAGCTTCAAGGGAAAAAAAAAAAGAATACCAATTTGGCGATTTAAATCTATCTAACTCTAGACACGCAAACATAAACAATTGTTTTAATTCATTGTTTCAAGTGTGACAGCTCTTTCTGAGGCACCCTGTGCATCTGATGTTGTTGTGAGTATGAGAGAGTGAATGTGGAAATAGTACCTCCCCCAATCCATAGTTGGCTGTGAGGCTGATGCGCGTCGGGTTCCCTGTGAGTGGATCACACGTGAACAGGACTCCGGCCACGTCACAAGACACCATCTGCTGGATGACCACTGCCATTGGACTGTTCAGCAACTGACCGTTCTGTCTGCGAAGCAAGGAAACATTCAATGTATTAAGCTGGATCTAACTCGTTTGAACAATTCACAGGGGCTGACGCACAGGACGCTGGGGTCATTTTTCTACTCGTAAACAGATTACAATTCCGAAATTATAAAATTATGAGGATTTTAAGTAACATAAGTTTTTGTGGGCGTTTCACTTACTCAAAATTAAAGAGATTATTATTATTATTAGTATTTTTTTTTAAACCTTTTACTTTGACTACTTATTTAGTTATGCATAAAGATGAACTATAATTGCTTTATAGAAACTACAAATAATAAATATTAGAATGCTGATAAAACAATGTGCTGATTAGTTAAGGACTTAAAAAAAGTTGCTCAATTTGGGTTTGACTGTCACCAAGCTACAACCTACTCCTCCTAAATTGGCTATTTGTATGCTCTTAAAGGCTTTATAATGTTCCAAATTAGTTCATTCTGCTCAAAAAAATACTTCTACTTCCTTGGAGCTCTGGGATATCGCTTAATTGGTAAATCTCAGATAGTATATTTGTTTCATAAAGAGCCAACTGAGCCTTGTCAGATAATAATCCAAGGAAAAAAAAAAAAAAAAAAAAAAAAAAAAGAGTATAATTTTTTTTTTTTTTAAATTTTTAAATTATTTTTTTTTTTTAAATTTTTTTTTATATTTTTTTTTATAGTAAGGGTGATGGTAAAACTGGGTTGTAAAGGAAAATAAAATATAAATATGTATGCCTTAACATCAAGATTATTGTGATAGTTTTTGAAAAATCTATTATACGTTTGTTTAGTAAAAATAGAAGTTTTTATGAATGATGTTTGTACATATAAAATGAGGCTTCGAATTTATTAATGATAAATTTTATAACAGCCTCGGTTTCATGAAGAGCCTTGCCTTATACACTTCAAGTTCTAGGTATATTTTAATGTACATTATTTAAAAAAAATATCGTTTCCCTGGCTTTTTAAATTATAAATACTTATTTTAATAAAGCTTCTGAATATATTAACAAATAAACGTATATATGTTTTCTTTCTTACCTTTTATACTGAACTGCAATGTGGCTAAATTGAGAAGCCCAGCACTTTTTAACAGCAGTTATAATCTAGACAATAAAACCATTTACACTTTTTTTACATAAAAATATTTAACATTTTGAATGAATTGAATATAAATAAATATATTTTTTTTTATTTATTTTTTCAAGAAACAGAATGTGGACAAACATTGAAAAATGAATTTTTAATATACGCTGGAAAGAACAATGATGGATAATAAGTCAATTTTCCGCAGGTAAATTGTCAGAAGAGTGTGGTTACATTTGTGTGAATCTTATTGTTAGATTAAACAATCAATAAATAGAATAATATAACTCATAAAAACAAAGTTTTTAATATAAATCCTTTATATGCATTGCCAATTTTTATATTCATTAACAAAGAGACGTTTCTGTTGTTAGCGTGTGCTTGGTGTTGGCATCTAATTAAATTTTTTTTAAATATTTCTGTAAGCAAAATGTGTGGCAAACTACGTTTCAAAATTTACTTATTAAAAATGAACGTGAATGTATGCACTCACATCCAAACGTCTTTTATTTATTCTGATTGAAACAATTTTATTGTTTATTTATTACAAACATTTTGGCAAAAGGAAAGAGTTTCTTCAATGATCGGTTAAATGCTATTTCAGCACGATTGGATGATGGCAAGTGGGTTTATTAGCATTCCGTAAAAGCGACATTTTAGTGACAGTGACAACCCCATAATTTGATAGAATGCATTGTCATCAACATTGAATCTCTCTGGTAAGTTTCAGCCAGATTGGATGGCGGCAGGGGAGGGGGGGGGGGTAATTAGGCTTCCACAGATTCGCCCACTGTCGACAAACGCAGCCAACCACCCACACACAAAATTGAAGTTATAAAGGTTCTAATAAAAAGGGGTCATGCACCATTGGAAATCTATAGACACTTACCCTTTCTAAATTTAACGATTCAATCAAAAATGTTCAGTGGAGTAGCAGGCGCATTCACGTTAAAAATCACGCATCCTAAAAATTTGGTCTTTATTGTTAGTAACTAACTTTATTGGTAGTAAACATCTTAATAACTAACGTTATTAAGATGTATATATTTCATTAAATTGAATTCTTACACGTTTTTATAAAATAAGGATGCTACTAGAAACAAGTCATGGATTGGTTGGTTTGTACGCTCAACGACCTATTTTTATGCACAGTAACGGCTAATCAGGCTGGGACCAACAGCTTAACACGGATTTCGAACCACAGCGAACATCCATGCCAAATCTGGGATTCGAGCCCGGCACCATTGGCATACGAGGCTAAACCCACAACCATCAGATGAGCAAACGAGACATGTAGGTTTTAAGAGAAAGTTCCAGTAAGTGTCACTTTCTATACTCACTATGTTACAATCTTCAAGCCCAGTGCATTTAGAAACTACTTTCTATAAAAACCTTGACATTTGGTGAGTAGGTACGAAAACGATCACCTAATGAAATGACATAAATTAAGTACTCGAATATAGCTTCTAATATTTTTTTTTTTTTTTTGTATTTTAAATCCTTACTTCAATGCATATGCAGTGGCTCCAGCTTAATAGTATTTTGCTAATTTGATTTTCATTTACAATAGATAGTCAGTAAATGAAAACAATTTATGTCATTTCATAAAGTGATCTTTTTCGTACCTATACTCACCAAATTTCAAGGTTTATGCTAAGTACAGTTAGTGTAGAAAGTATTCGTACAGGAGTGGTTTCTAGAAAGGAGCAAGCATCGGTATGTTAATTCGGCCTAAATTAGCATAAAATTAGCATAAATTAACAAAATATCTTTTATCAAACATGAATGCGTGTAAAAGTCAGAAAAAAATATTACAATTGTGGTAATATTTACAGAAAACTAAAAATTGACGATTTATTTTAGTGTAAAAAGTATTCTTACACTAAAAGAAATGCAATTTTTTTTTAGTTATTTCGTGATTGGTTTAGCCATTATGATGTAGTTAATTGACGTCATCTTGTAAGTTACTTAAAAGGTTCTTCTGTGGAAATTTTAATGTAGTGAAAAACTAGAAATTCTGTAATGGGTCGTAAAAGTAAAGAGACAAGTGTTCCCGAAAGAGAACTGATTTTAAAGCTCCGTAAAAATGGTAAATCGTACAACAAGATTTCTGGTCTGGTCGGTAGACCCCGTTCAACTGTGCAGTCAATCATAAAAAAGTTTGCTGCCACTGGAAAGGTTCAAAACAGTTATCGTACTGGGCGACCATGTCTATTGACATCATCTGACAGACGGTTTCTGGTACGTTCATTAAAGAAGGATCCCAAAATAAGTGCTCCTACATTAACATCAGAACTAAAGAACATGGGAACAGCAGTCTCCGTAAGTACTGTTCGAAATGCATGCAGAAATGAAGGTTTCCATGGCCTTGTTGCGAGACGAAAATTCTTTGTTAGTGAGAAGAATCGGAAGCTGCGATTGTCTTTCGCCAAGCAATACATTAATGAAAGTCCAGATTTCTGGAAAAAGATTATATTTTTAGACGAAAGTAAATACAACATATTTGGATCGGACTTGATACGAATGGTACGGAGAAAGCGCAATACAGAAATGCATCCTAAGAATTTAGTGCCAACAGTGAAACATGGGGATGGAAGTCTGCTTGTTTGGAGTTGTATGAGTGTTTCGGGGGTGGGGAAATTAGTCTTTATTAAAGGAATTATAGAATCATCAACTTTATATTGACATTTTAAAAAATAATTAAGGACCTAGTGCAACAAAAATGGGCTTGAATGGTGCTTACGTTTTCATGCCCCAAGCACACAGCCCTAAACACAAGGCTCTGGATACTATATAATACCCCAAAGTTCATGAAATTTCCTCCTCAATCGCCGGACCTCAACCCCATCGAGAATTTATGGGACGTTCTTGATAAAAATATTAGATCCAGACATATTTCTAATAAAAATGATTTGGAATCGGCTCTTAATCAAGAATGGGACGCTATATCTAGCTCAATAACAGCAAAATTGGTGGAATCGATGCCAAAGAGACTCAATGCAGTTATTAGAGCTAAAGGATATCCTACAAGGTATTAGCTGAAATATTATGATTGTATTGGCCAATATATGCCTGATGTACGAATACTTTTTACACCACAAGATGTTGGATTGTTTCAGTTTTGTAAATATTTATTCATGTATAAAATTATTTGTGTGTAAATTTCACATGAAACTAGTGAAAATATGTTTTGTTATATATTTATAATTAATTAAAATGGAATTTATGTTTATAATTTTTATGAACGGATGATCTCTTTTAAATCAATTGTCGTACTGTACGAATACTTGTTTACACTCACTGTAGTTTTTAAATGCAGTCGGCTAGAAGATTGTAGCTTAGCTATTAGAGGGAATGATTCTTACTAGGATTAACTACCACTTAAGTGTAATTTTGTGTTAATTGTGATGTTTTCACTTTAATGGGTATGTCATTTTTGTGAGCAGACTTTTCCTTACATCCAATGAAAGGCAATTGGTATATATAAAAAAAAGACTAATTTTTAATCGTGTAGTCACACTGAATAAAATTTAGTAACAGAAAAGCTGAAAATTGTGTATTTCGTTTGATTTTAGATAAGTTTTTTTTAGTAGGTGAACCAAAGTCATACTTTTACATTTTAACAATGCATGATGTGTGGTCTTGATTAATCAGTGTTGGGTCGACTTTGAACACCAACAATGAAATTCGAATACAAGAAAATTATTAAGTACTGTTTAAAGACTTTTTGCTTGGTAACAATGCCAAGAACTAACAATCACTATCTGAGTTATTTTCTTTGTTACTTCAGTTGCTCTGTAAAATTTCCAGCGGTAGGTTGGGCGTAGAACTTTGTCCGTTATAACGTTGAAATGAAAGTATATTCCCGTCTATTTTCTTGTAAGAATTACTTTAAGGCTTTCATTAAAAGATTTTGAGTGTGCTTCTACTATAGAAAGTCTTTTATTTTCGGAAATTTTTTATTTTTGTATTAAAATTAAATTTCATTTCTATATTTTTAAAAAAAATATTGCTACGATTGAGAGATAGCTATTATAACCTGGAGTGACTTTTATATTCGGAATTATTATTATTTTTTTTTTTTTTTCTTTCTTCAAGGTGTTCATGGTATCAACCCCAAGTCTTGCAAGTAACCGAATACTGCTGTGAAGTCGCCAAATAACTCGCCAGTGTAAACTTCAATTGAAACTGGTAGATTAAGTGTGAAACTACACGTAGAAGTCATATGAATAAAAGGGATCATGCAAGTATTGATTTCTTCTTCTATTTGAAATTTGAAATAGACGTAGTATAGGCCAATCGGCATTGTTTTTTCATTTGGCGACCAAAGTTATCACCAAAAGTAATTAAAATAAAATGAAAGTTAAAAATTAAGTGAAAATATTTATAATAATAATGAAACGAAGTAAATGAATATAAATGATAATAAAATTAAGTTAAATATAAATGATGATAAAATTAAGTCAAATATTAATGATAATAAAATTTAGTAAAATATAAATGATGATAAAATTAAGTAAAATATAAATAAAATAAAAATCTTACTTAAAATAAAACCCGTTGTCAGAAAACGAATTTATCTGGAAAAAAAAAAAAACCACCGCCAAATAAAATAGCGCCAAAGAAATGTCATATACTTGATGTGCGCTTAAAATTTTGCAATTTTTCTTTTATCAATATTCTGCGCAAACTTTAATGTGGTATTTTATGTGTCGAGCTAAAACCATTCTCATGTTCTGTAACATCATTTCCAAATTGACCATGTGTCTTTTTGAATTATTCATGGCTTTATTTATCTTAGAATTCATCTCATTAGAAAGTCGCCAACCAAACGGTATAGTGCTTAGCTTGCTAGCTTCTAGACAGCGAGGTTGCGGATTCGAGTCCCGTGTTAGGCATGGGTGTTTGTAAATAAATGTTGACTTGTCTAATGACGAATGTTTCGGCGCATTATAGCCCTCGTGTTGCTGACGGCGCCAGATAATCTGAAAACAACCAACCATTAGAAAGTCAAAGGTCGTACACTAAATTAAATCACAAACAAGGAATTAATGTTTAAAAGTTGCAAGAAATTGTAAATAACTGCAATTTAATATTTCCTTATAGAATAACATAGCACAGAGACAAACTTGAGATAACCTGCTAAATTAAATTAAATATCTGGTAAATTATAATAATTTTCCTTTCTGATTTTTAAATCGACATGATACGACGCCAGAAGAATAATTTCCGTTATAATTCAGATTGAATTTCATGCCAATATGTTTGGCAACAACTGATACTCCACTAACATAAAATGTTCCAAATAAAATACAAAGATTTTCAAAACTATTTGCCTATCATTTTAACTTAATTATTTTAAAAGAAGAGTGTTCACATTTTTTTTCTCTAAGTAAAAATCTTTTCAAGATCGCACGCTGTTGAATTGCAATATCATTCACATTTTAGGATACTTTTCCATTTCGTCGGCGTATGCGATAAAGTTACAAAAAATTATACAACCGACACCAAACTTAATATCACCACTGCTAACATTTTACCATTTACATGTATTATTTTGGACATTTTTTTTTTATGTGTATATTGTGCTATTGTCGCCAATAAAGTGTACTTGGCGAGATTTGCGCCGATTGAATTGAAAAATTTATACTATGTATTGTGTCAATATATCTTGTAATGTCTCTTTTTTTTTGCATTAGTTAAAGTTTAATTTTCAAAATCATCTAGACGATTTGCAATGTAGTTTAACCTTACCCTAATGATTTCTATTTGTAATTATATATCATAAAAATCTGGTCAATTTCCTGATATCCGTGTCAATGTTCCCAAGTGAAATTGTGGCCAAATAAAAATCTCAATGCGGCATCTAATTCTCTAAAAATAATTACATCAAGTTTCTTATTTTAACTAATGGATTCCCATTTCATTTCATATATTTTCTTTTCATTGTGTTACTTTTGTGCAATTTTGTTAATAGAATCGTAGCCCTTATGATAGATTTGACTACTAATCAAAAATTATAACTTGAAATTTTAGCAATAATTTTTCACATTTATTTGTTGAGTATCAAATTATACAAATCCATCTAGGGTGAGAAGTTAAGTATCCTTTTTTTTTTTTTAAAGATTTATAAAAAGTACAAAAGTTAATATAAATTTATACACATATTATATTAGTAAATATATTGTAACTCTTATCCGTGTATTCGAAAATAATACAGTTTCAAAATAAGTCGGGGAGTTGAAATTATTTTTTTACGTTATTAATTCCGTTTTCAGTTTGGATGATTTCAGAAATTGACAGAAATGATGTCCATGTATACCTCATACCAAATTTAGTTTTGAGCCAATAAAAATCGGAATATCTAGAAAGGGTTCACATTTCAAGTACGAAGCGGTTTCTACGCCAAATTGATTTTCGCCAACAAATGGTAGCCGTCGCCATTTTTTTTTTTATAACAAGTGAACTGCCGATGGTTGCCATAATAAGTCTATGGTTTTATGTAAACTGTTCTTAGCGCAGAATCCGTACCGTACTTGGAAGTTTTATCCTAATAAGAATACAGCCAATATATATATCATATTGACTTAAGTGGATAGCAAGTTTAGGTTCTAAACATCATTAATTACCCCACTAAACATCATTCCAATTGGAATGATCTTTACCTAATCATTAGAAATGCTAGTAGACAATGAATACGTACTGGCTTGCCTATTCAAAAATGGTAAAAAAGTTAAAAAGTTGACTTTGAACAAGTTGAGCTAAATTCGATTGACATATATGTCATAATTTGCCGAATAATGAACATTCTTTATTAATTGATAACTCATCGGCCTTTAATTTTCAATGAAGGTGAGTGTTGATGATTTCATATATATGGTGTTAAATACTTAAACTTTTCAGGTGAACCAATTAGTCGAAAAGTATTACCTCAATGTGAAGTAATATGTATAGCCAACCTGGCTCACCTAACACATTGAGTAATGATTAAAAGAAAAATTTTGGAATTTGTGAACCAATAAAAATTATTTTAAATAGCACACCTAATGCCTCAAAATACTAACTCAAGATATTAGAGTTAACAAATTAATAAAAAAATTGCGATATATTTTTATTAAAACTACTATCTTTACAATTGTTTTTTACTGTTTTTTTTTTTTTTATTTAATAAAATGGATTCTTTCTCCCAATAGCTATTTTCGTCTATGGAAAATTATGTTCAATTAAGAGATGATATAGACCGTAAATTTCTTTCTCAAAGAGGACTCTTTCTACTGCATTCTGCAAGATGTGTGTTACTTTGTTGGTTGGTTGGATGGATGGTTGGTGAAATTGTTAGTGTTTAAGTTTGTTATTTTTTAAATGTGTTATATTTAAGTATACTTAAAGTTAAGTTTGTTAGATTCTAAATGTGTTAATGATGGATGGTTGGTTGGTTGGTGGATATGTTAGAGTTTAAGTTAGTTATTTTTAAGTGTGTTATTTTGTTGGGTGGTTGGATGGATTGTTGGTTGGTGGAATTGTTAGAGTTTAAGTATGTTATTTTTTAAGTGTGTTATTATGTTGGGTGGTTGGATGGATGGTTGGTTGGTGGTATAATTAGAGTTTTATTATGTTATTTTTAAGTGTGTTATTTTGTTGGGTGGTCGGATGGATGGTTGGTTGGTGGAATTAAAAGAGTTTAAGTTAGTTATTTTTTAAGTGTGTTATATTTAAGTATATTTAAAATTAAGTTTGTTAGCGTCTAAATGTGTTCGATTTTAAATGTGTTAGTTATTAAGTGTGTAAATTTTTAAGTTTGTTAGTTTTATAATTTGTTATATTTTAAGTTTGTATTTAATTTTGGATAATTTTAAGTTTGTCAGTCTTTAAATGTGTTATTTTGTTGGGTGGTTGGATGAATGGTTGGTTGGTGGAATTGTTAGAGTTTAAGTATGTTATTTTTTAAGTGTGTTATTTTGTTGGGTGGTTGGATGGATGGTTGGTTGGTGGAATTGTTAGAGTTTAAGTGTGTTATTTTGTAAGTGTGTTATTTTGTTGAGTGGTTGGATGGATGGTTGGTTGGTGGAATTGTTAGAGTTTAAGTGTGTTATTTTTTAAGTGTGTTATTTTGTTGGGTGGTTGGATGGATAGTTGGTTGGTGGAATTGTTAGAGTTTAAGTGTGTTATTTTTTAAGTGTGTTATTTTGTTGGGTGGTTGGATGTATGGTTGGTTGGTGGAATTGTTAGAGTTTAAGTGTGTTATTTTGTTGGGTGGTTGGATGGATGGTTGGTTGGTGGAATTGTTAGAGTTTAAGTATGTTATTTTGTTGTGTGGTTGGATGGATGGTTGGTTGGTGGAATTGTTAGAGTTTAAGTGTGTTATTTTTTAAGTGTGTTATTTTGTTGGGTGGTTGGATGGATGGTTGGTTGGTGGAATTGTTAGAGTTTAAGTGTGTTATTTTTTAAGTGTGTTATTTTGTTGGGTGGTTGGATGGATGGTTGGTTGGTGGAATTGTTAGAGTTTAAGTGTGTTATTTTTTAAGTGTGTTATTTTGTTGGGTGGTTGGATGGATGGTTGGTTGGTGGAATTGTTAGAGTTTAAGTATGTTATTTTGTTGTGTGGTTGGATGGATGGTTGGTTGGTGGAATTGTTAGAGTTTAAGTGTGTTATTTTTTAAGTGTGTTATTTTGTTGGGTGGTTGGATGGATGGTTGGTTGGTGGAATTGTTAGAGTTTAAGTATGTTATTTTGTTGTGTGGTTGGATGGATGGTTGGTTGGTGGAATTGTTAGAGTTTAAGTGTGTTATTTTTTAAGTGTGTTATTTTGTTGGGTGGTTGGATGGATGGTTGGTTGGTGGAATTGTTAGAGTTTAAGTGTGTTATTTTTTAAGTGTGTTATTTTGTTGGGTGGTTGGATGGATGGTTGGTTGGTGGAATTGTTAGAGTTTAAGTGTGTTATTTTTTAAGTGTGTTATTTTGTTGGGTGGTTGGATGGATGGTTGGTTGGTGGAATTGTTAGAGTTTAAGTATGTTATTTTGTTGTGTGGTTGGATGGATGGTTGGTTGGTGGAATTGTTAGAGTTTAAGTGTGTTATTTTTTAAGTGTGTTATTTTGTTGGGTGGTTGGATGGATGGTTGGTTGGTGGAATTGTTAGAGTTTAAGTGTGTTATTTTTTAAGTGTGTTATTTTGTTGGGTGGTTGGATGGATGGTTGGTTGGTGGAATTGTTAGAGTTTAAGTATGTTATTTTGTTGTGTGGTTGGATGGATGGTTGGTTGGTGGAATTGTTAGAGTTTAAGTGTGTTATTTTTTAAGTGTGTTATTTTGTTGGGTAGTTGGATGGATGGTTGGTTGGTGGAATTGTTAGAGTTTAAGTATGTTATTTTTTAAGTGTGTTATTTTGTTGGGTGGTTGGATGGATGGTTGGTTGGTGGAATTGTTAGAGTTTAAGTGTGTTATTTTTTAAGTGTGTTATTTTGTTGGGTGGTTGGATGGATGGTTGGTTGGTGGAATTGTTAGAGTTTAAGTGTGTTATTTTTTAAGTGTGTTATTTTGTTGCGTGGTTGGATGGATGGTTGGTTGGTGGAATTGTTAGAGTTTAAGTGTGTTATTTTTTAAGTGTGTTATTTTGTTGGGTGGTTGGATGGATGGTTGGTTGGTGGAATTGTTAGAGTTTAAGTGTGTTATTTTTTAAGTGTGTTATTTTGTTGGGTGGTTGGATGGATGGTTGGTTGGTGGAATTGTTAGAGTTTAAGTATGTTATTTTGTTGTGTGGTTGGATGGATGGTTGGTTGGTGGAATTGTTAGAGTTTAAGTGTGTTATTTTTTAAGTGTGTTATTTTGTTGGGTGGTTGGATGGATGGTTGGTTGGTGGAATTGTTAGAGTTTAAGTGTGTTATTTTTTAAGTGTGTTATTTTGTTGGGTGGTTGGATGGATGGTTGGTTGGTGGAATTGTTTGAGTTTAAGTGTGTTATTTTTTAAGTGTGTTATTTTGTTGGGTGGTTGGATGGATGGTTGGTTGGTGGAATTGTTAGAGTTTAAGTATGTTATTTTGTTGTGTGGTTGGATGGATGGTTGGTTGGTGGAATTGTTAGAGTTTAAGTGTGTTATTTTTTAAGTGTGTTATTTTGTTGGGTGGTTGGATGGATGGTTGGTTGGTGGAATTGTTAGAGTTTTAGTGTGTTATTTTTTAAGTGTGTTATTTTGTTGGGTGGTTGGATGGATGGTTGGTTGGTGGAATTGTTAGAGTTTAAGTATGTTATTTTGTTGTGTGGTTGGATGGATGGTTGGTTGGTGGAATTGTTAGAGTTTAAGTGTGTTATTTTTTAAGTGTGTTATTTTGTTGGGTATTTGGATGGATGGTTGGTTGGTGGAATTGTTAGAGTTTAAGTATGTTATTTTTTAAGTGTGTTATTTTGTTGGGTGGTTGGATGGATGGTTGGTTGGTGGAATTGTTAGAGTTTAAGTGTGTTATTTTGTAAGTGTGTTATTTTGTTGAGTGGTTGGATGGATGGTTGGTTGGTGGAATTGTTAGAGTTTAAGTGTGTTATTTTTTAAGTGTGTTATTTTGTTGGGTGGTTGGATGGATGGTTGGTTGGAGGAATTGTTAGAGTTTAAGTGTGTTATTTTTTAAGTGTGTTATTTTGTTGGGTGGTTGGATGGATGGTTGGTTGGTGGAATTGTTAGAGTTTAAGTGTGTTATTTTTTAAGTGTGTTATTTTGTTGGGTGGTTGGATGGATGGTTGGTTGGTGGAATTGTTAGAGTTTAAGTGTGTTATTTTTTAAGTGTGTTATATTTAAGTATATTTAAAATTATGTTTGTTAGCTTCTAAATGTTTTCGATTTTAAATGTGTTAGTTATTAAGTGTGTAAATTTTTAAGTTTGTTAGTTTTATAATTTGTTATATTTTGAGTTTGTTTTTAATTTTGATAATTTTTATGTTTGACAGTTTTTAAGTGTCTTAATTTGTTGGGGGGTTGGATGGATGGTTGGTTGGTTGGTGGATATGTTAGAGTTTAAGTTAGTTATTTTTAAGTGTATTATTGTTTTGGGTGGTTGGATGGAAGGTTGGTTGGTGGAATTGTTAGAATTTAAGTATGTTATTTTTTAAATGTGTTATTTTGTTGGGTGGTTGGATGGATGGTTGGTTGGTGGTATAGTTAGAGTTTTATTATGTTATTTTTGAGTGTGTTATTTTGTTGGGTGGTTGGATGGATGGTTGGTTGGTGGAAATGTTAGAGTTTAAGTATATTATTTTTTAAGTGTGTTATTATGTTGGGTGGTTGGATGGATGGTTGGTTGGTGGTATAGTTAGAGTTTTATTATGTTATTTTTAAGTGTGTTTTTTTGTTGGGTGGTTGGATGGATGGTTGGTTGGTGGAATTGTAAGAGTTTAAGTTAGTTAATTTTTAAGTGTGTTATATTTAAGTATATTTAAATCTAAGTTTTTTAGCTTCTAAATGTGTTCGATTTTAAATGTGTTAGTTATTAAATGTGTAAATTTTTAAGTCTGTTAATTTTATAATTTTTTATATTTAAAGTTTGTATTTAATTTTGATAGTTTTTAAATTTGTAAGTTTTTAAATGTGTTAATTTGTTGGGTGGCTGGATGGATGGTTGGTTGGTTGGAGGATATGTTAGAGTTTAAGTTAGTTATTTTTAAGTGTGTTATTGTGTTGTGTGGTTGGATGGATGGTTGGTTGGTGGAATTGTTAGAGTTTAAGTATGTTATTTTTTAACTGTGTTACTTTGTTGGGTGGTTGGATGGATGGTTGATTGGTGGAATTTTTAGAGTTTAAGTTAGTTATTTTTTAAGTGTGTTATTTTTAAATATATTTTAAATTAAGTTTGTTAGCTTCTAAATATGTTCGATTTTAAATGTGTTAATCATTAAGTGTGTAGATTTTTAAAATTGTTAATTTTATAGTTTGTTATGTTTTAAGTTTGTATTTAATTTTGATAATTTTTATGTTTGTCAGTTTTTAAGTGTCTTAATTTGTTGGGGGGTTGGATGGATGGTTGGTTGGTTGGTGGATATGTTAGAGTTTAAGTTAGTTATTTTTAAGTGTATTATTGTTTTGGGTGGTTGGATGGAAGGTTGGTTGGTGGAATTGTTAGAATTTAAGTATGTTATTTTTTAAATGTGTTATTTTGTTGGGTGGTTGGATGGATGGTTGGTTGGTGGTATAGTTAGAGTTTTATTATGTTATTTTTGAGTGTGTTATTTTGTTGGGTGGTTGGTTGGATGGTTGGTTGGTGGAATTGTTAGTGTTTAAGTTTGTTATTTTTTAAATGTGTTATATTTAGGTATACTTATAGTTAAGTTTGTTAGATTCTAAATGTGTTAATGATGGATGGTTGGTTGGTTGGTGGATATGTTAGAGTTTAAGTTAGTTATTTTTAAGTGTGTTATTTTGTTGGGTGGTTGGATGGATGGTTGGTTGGTGGTATAATTAGAGTTTTATTATGTTATTTTTAAGTGTGTTATTTTGTTGGGTGGTCGGATGGATGGTTGGTTGGTGGTATAATTAGAGTTTTATTATGTTATTTTTAAGTGTGTTATTATGTTGGGTGGTTGGATGGATGGTTGGTTGGTGGTATAATTAGAGTTTTATTATGTTATTTTTAAGTGTGTTATTTTGTTGGGTGGTCGGATGGATGGTTGGTTGGTGGAATTAAAAGAGTTTAAGTTAGTTATTTTTTAAGTGTGTTATATTTAAGTATATTTAAAATTAAGTTTGTTAGCGTCTAAATGTGTTCGATTTTAAATGTGTAAGTTATTAAGTGTGTAAATTTTTAAGTTTGTTAGTTTTATAATTTGTTATATTTTAAGTTTGTATTTAATTTTGGATAATTTTAAGTTTGTCAGTCTTTAAATGTGTTATTTTGTTGGGTGGTTGGATGAATGGTTGGTTGGTGGAATTGTTAGAGTTTAAGTATGTTATTTTTTAAGTGTGTTATTTTGTTGGGTGGTTGGATGGATGGTTGGTTGGTGGAATTGTTAGAGTTTAAGTGTGTTATTTTGTAAGTGTGTTATTTTGTTGAGTGGTTGGATGGATGGTTGGTTGGTGGAATTGTTAGATTTTAAGTGTGTTATTTTTTAAGTGTGTTATTTTGTTGGGTGGTTGGATGGATAGTTGGTTGGTGGAATTGTTAGAGTTTAAGTGTGTTATTTTTTAAGTGTGTTATTTTGTTGGGTGGTTGGATGGATGGTTGGTTGGTGGAATTGTTAGAGTTTAAGTGTGTTATTTTTTAAGTGTGTTATTTTGTTGGGTGGTTGGATGGATGGTTGGTTGGTGGAATTGTTAGAGTTTAAGTATGTTATTTTGTTGTGTGGTTGGATGGATGGTTGGTTGGTGGAATTGTTAGAGTTTAAGTGTGTTATTTTTTAAGTGTGTTATTTTGTTGGGTGGTTGGATGGATGGTTGGTTGGTGGAATTGTTAGAGTTTAAGTGTGTTATTTTTTAAGTGTGTTATTTTGTTGGGTAGTTGGATGGATGGTTGGTTGGTGGAATTGTTAGAGTTTAAGTGTGTTATTTTTTAAGTGTGTTATTTTGTTGGGTGGTTGGATGGATGGTTGGTTGGTGGAATTGTTAGAGTTTAAGTATGTTATTTTGTTGTGTGGTTGGATGGATGGTTGGTTGGTGGAATTGTTAGAGTTTAAGTGTGTTATTTTTTAAGTGTGTTATTTTGTTGGGTGGTTGGATGGATGGTTGGTTGGTGGAATTGTTAGAGTTTAAGTGTGTTATTTTTTAAGTGTGTTATTTTGTTGGGTGGTTGGATGGATGGTTGGTTGGTGGAATTGTTAGAGTTTAAGTATGTTATTTTGTTGTGTGGTTGGATGGATGGTTGATTGGTGGAATTGTTAGAGTTTAAGTGTGTTATTTTTTAAGTGTGTTATTTTGTTGGGTGGTTGGATGGATGGTTGGTTGGTGGAATTGTTAGAGTTTAAGTATGTTATTTTTTAAGTGTGTTATTTTGTTGGGTGGTTGGATGGATGGTTGGTTGGTTGGTGGAATTGTTAGAGTTTAAGTGTGTTATTTTGTAAGTGTGTTATTTTGTTGAGTGGTTGGATGGATGGTTGGTTGGTGGAATTGTTAGAGTTTAAGTGTGTTATTTTTTAAGTGTGTTATTTTGTTGGGTGGTTGGATGGATGGTTGGTTGGTGGAATTGTTAGAGTTTAAGTGTGTTATTTTTTAAGTGTGTTATTTTGTTGGGTGGTTGGATGGATGGTTGGTTGGTGGAATTGTTAGAGTTTAAGTATGTTATTTTGTTGTGTGGTTGGATGGATGGTTGGTTGGTGGAATTGTTAGAGTTTAAGTGTGTTATTTTTTAAGTGTGTTATTTTGTTGGGTGGTTGGATGGATGGTTGGTTGGTGGAATTGTTAGAGTTTAAGTGTGTTATTTTTTAAGTGTGTTATTTTGTTGGGTGGTTGAATGGATGGTTGGTTGGTGGAATTGTTAGAGTTTAAGTGTGTTATTTTTTAAGTGTGTTATTTTGTTGGGTGGTTGGATGTATGGTTGGTTGGTGGAATTGTTAGAGTTTAAGTGTGTTATTTTTTAAGTGTGTTATTTTGTTGGGTGGTTGGATGGATGGTTGGTTGGTGGAATTGTTAGAGTTTAAGTGTGTTATTTTTTAAGTGTGTTATTTTGTTGGGTGGTTGGATGGATGGTTGGTTGGTGGATATGTTAGAGTTTAAGTTAGTTATTTTTAAGTGTATTATTGTTTTGGGTGGTTGGATGGTAGGTTGGTTGGTGGAATTGTTAGAATTTAAGTATGTTATTTTTTAAATGTGTTATTTTGTTGGGTGGTTGGATGGATGGTTGGTTGGTGGTATAGTTAGAGTTTTATTATGTTATTTTTGAGTGTGTTATTTTGTTGGGTGGTTGGATGGATGGTTGGTTGGTGGAAATGTTAGAGTTTAAGTATATTATTTTTTAAGTGTGTTATTTTGTTGGGTGGTTGGATGGATGGTTGGTTGGTGGTATAGTTAGAGTTTTATTATGTTATTTTTAAGTGTTTTTTTTTTGTTGGGTGGTTGGATGGATGGTTGGTTGGTGGAATTGTAAGAGTTTAAGTTAGTTAATTTTTAAGTGTGTTATATTTAAGTATATTTAAATCTAAGTTTTTTAGCTTCTAAATGTGTTCGATTTTAAATGTGTTAGTTATTAAATGTGTAAATTTTTAAGTCTGTTAATTTTATAATTTTTTATATTTAAAGTTTGTATTTAATTTTGATAGTTTTTAAATTTGTAAGTTTTTAAGTGTGTTATTGTGTTGTGTGGTTGGATGGATGGTTGGTTGGTGGAATTGTTAGAGTTTTATTATGTTACTTTTAAGTGTGTTATTGTGTTGGGTGGTTGGATGGATGGTTGGTTGGTGGAATTGTTAGAGTTTAAGTATGTTATTTTTTAACTGTGTTACTTTGTTGGGTGGTTGGATGGATGGTTGATTATTGGAATTTTTAGAGTTTAAGTTAGTTATTTTTTAAGTGTGTTATTTTTAAATATATTTTAAATTAAGTTTGTTAGCTTCTAAATATGTTCGATTTTAAATGTGTTAATCATTAAGTGTGTAGATTTTTAAAATTGTTAATTTTATAGTTTGTTATGTTTTAAGTTTGTATTTAATTTTGATAATTTTTATGTTTGTCAGTTTTTAAGTGTCTTAATTTGTTGGGGGGTTGGATGGATGGTTGGTTGGTTGGTGGATATGTTAGAGTTTAAGTTAGTTATTTTTAAGTGTATTATTGTTTTGGGTGGTTGGATGGAAGGTTGGTTGGTGGAATTGTTAGAATTTAAGTATGTTATTTTTTAAATGTGTTATTTTGTTGGGTGGTTGGATGGATGGTTGGTTGGTGGTATAGTTAGAGTTTTATTATGTTATTTTTGAGTGTGTTATTTTGTTTGGTGGTTGGATGGATGGTTGGTTGGTGGAATTGTTAGAGTTTAAGTATGTTATTTTTTAAGTGTGTTATTTTGTTGGGTGGTTGGATGGATGGTTGGTTGGTGGAATTGTTAGAGTTTAAGTGTGTTATTTTTTAAGTGTGTTATTTTGTTGGGTGGTTGGATGGATGGTTGGTTGGTGGAATTGTTAGAGTTTAAGTGTGTTATTTTTTAAGTGTGTTATTTTGTTGGGTGGTTGGATGGATGGTTGGTTGGTGGAATTGTTAGAGTTTAAGTGTGTTATTTTTTAAATGTGTTATTTTGTTGGGTGGTTGGATGGATGGTTGGTTGGTGGATATGTTAGAGTTTAAGTTAGTTATTTTTAAGTGTATTATTGTTTTGGGTGGTTGGATGGAAGGTTGGTTGGTGGAATTGTTAGAATTTAAGTATGTTATTTTTTAAATGTGTTATTTTGTTGGGTGGTTGGATGGATGGTTGGTTGGTGGTATAGTTAGAGTTTTATTATGTTATTTTTGAGTGTGTTATTTTGTTGGGTGGTTGGATGGATGGTTGGTTGGTGGAAATGTTAGAGTTTAAGTATATTATTTTTTAAGTGTGTTATTATGTTGGGTGGTTGGATGGATGGTTGGTTGGTGGAATTGTTAGAGTTTAAGTATGTTATTTTTTAACTGTGTTACTTTGTTGGGTGGTTGGATGGATGGTTGATTGGTGGAATTTTTAGAGTTTAAGTTAGTTATTTTTTAAGTGTGTTATTTTTAAATATATTTTAAATTAAGTTTGTTAGCTTCTAAATATGTTCGATTTTAAATGTGTTAATCATTAAGTGTGTAGATTTTTAAAATTGTTAATTTTATAGTTTGTTATGTTTTAAGTTTGTATTTAATTTTGATAATTTTTGAGTTTGTCAGTTTTTAAGTGTGTTATTGTTTTGGGTGGTTGGATGGATGGTTGGTTGGTGGAATTGTTAGAGTTTAAGTATGTTATTTTTTAAGTGTGTTATATTTAAGTATATTTAAAATTATGTTTGTTAGCTTCTAAATGTTTTCGATTTCAAATGTGTTAGTTATTAAGTGTGTAAATTTTTAAGTTTGTTATTTTTATAATTTGCTATATTTTGAGTTTGTTTTTAATTTTGATAATTTTTATGTTTGTCAGTTTTTAAGTGTCTTAATTTGTTGGGTGGTTGGATGGATGGTTGGTAGTTGGTTGGTTGGTTGGTTGGTTGGTTGGTTGGTTGGTTGGTTGGTTGGTTGGTTGGTTGGTTGGTTGGTTGGTTGGTGGATATGTTAGAGTTTAAGTTAGTTATTTTTAAGTGTGTTATTGTTTTGGGTGGTTGGATGGATGGTTGGTTGGTGGAATTGTTAGAATTTAATTATGTTATTTTTTAAGTGTGTTTTTTTGTTGGGTGGTTGGATGGATGGTTGGTTGGTGGAATTGTAAGAGTTTAAGTTAGTTAATTTTTAAGTGTGTTATATTTAAGTATATTTAAATCTAAGTTTTTTAGCTTCTAAATGTGTTCGATTTTAAATGTGTTAGTTATTAAATGTGTAAATTTTTAAGTCTGTTAAATTTATAATTTTTTATATTTAAAGTTTGTATTTAATTTTGATAGTTTTTAAATTTGTAAGTTTTAAAATGTGTTAATTTGTTGGGTGGCTGGATGGATGGTTGGTTGGTGGATATGTTAGAGTTTAAGTTAGTTATTTTTAAGTGTGTTATTGTGTTGGGTGGTTGGATGGATGGTTTTTTGGTGAAATTGTTAGAGTTTAAGTATGTTATTTTTTAAGTTTGTTATTTTGTTGGGTGGTTGGATGGATGTTTGGTTGGTGGTATAATTAGATTTTTATTATGTTATTTTTAAGTGTGTTATTTTGTTTGGTGGTTGGATGGATGGTTGGTGTGTGGAATTAAAAGAGTTTAAGTATGTTATTTTTTAAGTGTGTTATTTTGTTGGGTGGTTGGATGGATGGTTGGTTGGTGGAATTGTTAGAGTTTAAGTATGTTATTTTTTAAGTGTGTTATATTTAAGTATATTTAAAATTATGTTTGTTAGCTTCTAAATGTTTTCGATTTCAAATGTGTTAGTTATTAAGTGTGTAAATTTTTAAATTTGTTATTTTTATAATTTGCTATATTTTGAGTTTGTTTTTAATTTTGATAATTTTTATGTTTGTCAGTTTTTAAGTGTCTTAATTTGTTGGGTGGTTGGATGGATGGTTGGTTGGTGGATATGTTAGAGCTTAAGTTAGTTATTTTTAAGTGTGTTATTGTTTTGGGTTGTTGGATGGATGGTTGGTTGGTGGAATTGTTAGAATTTAAGTATGTTATTTTTTAAGTGTGTTATTTTGTTGGGTGGTTGGATGGAAGGTTGGTTGGAGGTATAGTTAGAGTTTTATTATGTTATTTTTAAGTGAGTTATTTTGTTGGGTGGTTGGATGGATGGTTGTTTGGTGGAATAGTTAGAGTTTAAGTATGTTATTTTTTAAGTGTGTTATTATGTTGGGTGGTTGGATGGATGGTTGGTTAGTGGTATAGTTAGAGTTTTATTATGTTATTTTTAAGTGTGTTTTTTTGTTGAGTGGTTGGATGGATGGTTGGTTGGTGGAATTGTAAGAGTTTAAGTTAGTTAATTTTTAAGTGTGTTATATTTAAGTATATTTAAATCTAAGTTTTTTAGCTTCTAAATGTGTTCGATTTTAAATGTGTTAGTTATTAAATGTGTAAATTTTTAAGTCTGTTAAATTTATAATTTTTTATATTTAAAGTTTGTATTTAATTTTGATAGTTTTTAAATTTGTAAGTTTTTAAATGTGTTAATTTGTTGGGTGGCTGGATGGATGGTTGGTTGGTTGGAGGATATGTTAGAGTTAAAGTTAGTTATTTTTAAGTGTGTTATTGTGTTGGGTGGTTGGATGGATGGTTGGTTGGTGGAATTGTTAGAGTTTAAGTATGTTATTTTGTAAGTGTGTTATTTTGTTGGGTAGTAGGATGGATGGTTGGTTGGTGGAATGGTTAGAGTTTAAGTATGTTATTTTTTAAGTGTGTTATATTTAAGTATATTTAAAATTATGTTTGTTAGCTTCTAAATGTTTTCGATTTTAAATGTGTTAGTTATTAAGTGTGTACATTTTTAAGTTTGTTAGTTTTATAATTTGTTATATTTTGAGTTTGTTTTTAATTTTGATAATTTTTATGTTTGTCAGTTTTTAAGTGTCTTAATTTGTTGGGTGGTTGGATGGATGGTTGGTTGGTTGGTTGGTGGATATGTTAGAATTTAAGTTAGTTATTTTTAAGTATGTTATTGTTTTGGGTGGTTGGATGGATGGTTGGTTGGTGGAATTGTTAGAATTTAAGTATGTTATTTTTTAAGTGTGTTATTTTGTTGGGTGGTTGGATGGATGGTTGGTTGGAGGTATAGTTAGAGTTTTATTATGTTATTTTTAAGTGTGTTATTTTGTTGGGTGGTTGGATGGATGGATGGTTGGTGGAATTGTTAGAGTTTAAGTATGTTATTTTTAAGTGTTTTTTTTTTTGTTGGGTGGTTGGATGGATGGTTGGTTGGTGGAATTGTTAGAGTTTAAGTATGTTATCTTTAAGTGTTTTTTTTTTTGTTGGGTGGTTGGATGGATGGTTGGTTGGTGGAATTGTTAGAGTTTAAGTGTGTTATTTTTTAAGTGTGTTATTTTGTTGGGTGGTTGGATGGATGGTTGGTTGGTGGAATTGTTAGAGTTTAAGTTAGTTAATTTTTAAGTGTGTTATATTTAAGTATATTTAAATCTAAGTTTTTTAGCTTCTAAATGTGTTCGATTTTAAATGTGTTAGTTATTAAATGTTTAAATTTTTAAGTCTGTTAATTTTATAATTTTTTATACTTAAAGTTTGTATTTAATTTTGATAGTTTTTAAATTTATAAGTTTTTAAATGTGTTAATTTGTTGGATGATTGGATGGATGGTTGGTTGGTTGGAGGATATGTTAGAGTTTAAGTTAGTTATTTTTAAGTGTGTTATTTTGTTGGGTGGTTGGATGGATGGTTGGTTGGTGGAATTGTTAGAGTTTAAGTGTGTTATTTTTTAAGTGTGTTATTTTGTTGGGAGGTTGGATGGATGGTTGGTTGGTGGAATTGTTAGAGTTTAAGTGTGTTATTTTTTAAGTGTGTTATATTTAAGTATATTTAAAATTATGTTTGTTAGCTTCTAAATGTTTTCGATTTTAAATGTGTTAGTTATTAAGTGTGTAAATTTTTAAGTTTGGTAGTTTTATAATTTGTTATATTTTGAGTTTGTTTTTAATTTTGATAATTTTTATGTTTGTCAGTTTTTAAGTGTCTTAATTTGTTGGGGGGTTGGATGGATGGTTGGTTGGTTGGTGGATATGTTAGAGTTTAAGTTAGTTATTTTTAAGTGTATTATTGTTTTGGGTGGTTGGATGGAAGGTTGGTTGGTGGAATTGTTAGAATTTAAGTATGTTATTTTTTAAATGTGTTATTTTGTTGGGTGGTTGGATGGATGGTTGGTTGGTGGTATAGTTAGAGTTTTATTATGTTATTTTTGAGTGTGTTATTTTGTTGGGTGGTTGGATGGATGGTTGGTTGGTGGAATTGTTAGAGTTTAAGTATGTTATTTTTTAAGTGTGTTATTTTGTTGGATGGTTGGATGGATGGTTGGTTGGTGGAATTGTTAGAGTTTAAGTGTGTTATTTTTTAAGTGTGTTATTTTGTTGGGTGGTTGGATGGATGGTTGGTTGGAGGAATTGTTAGAGTTTAAGTGTGTTATTTTTTAAGTGTGTTATTTTGTTGGGTGGTTGGATGGATGGTTGGTTGGTGGAATTGTTAGAGTTTAAGTGTGTTATTTTTTAAGTGTGTTATTTTGTTGGGTGGTTGGATGGATGGTTGGTTGGTGGATATGTTAGAGTTTAAGTTAGTTATTTTTAAGTGTATTATTGTTTTGGGTGGTTGGATGGAACGTTGGTTGGTGGAATTGTTAGAATTTAAGTATGTTATTTTTTAAATGTGTTATTTTGTTGGGTGGTTGGATGGATGGTTGGTTGGTGGTATAGTTAGAGTTTTATTATGTTATTTTTGAGTGTGTTATTTTGTTGGGTGGTTGGATGGATGGTTGGTTGGTGGAAATGTTAGAGTTTAAGTATATTATTTTTTAAGTGTGTTATTATGTTGGGTGGTTGGATGGATGGTTGGTTGGTGGTATAGTTAGAGTTTTATTATGTTATTTTTAAGTGTGTTTTTTTGTTGGGTGGTTGGATGGATGGTTAGTTGGTGGAAATGTTAGAGTTTAAGTATATTATTTTTTAAGTGTGTTATTATGTTGGGTGGTTGGATGGATGGTTGGTTGGTGGTATAGTTAGAGTTTTATTATGTTATTTTTAAGTGTGTTATTTTGTTGGGTGGTAGGATGGATGGTTGGTTGGTGGAATTGTTAGAGTTTAAGTATGTTATTTTTTAAGTTTGTTATATTTAAGTATATTTAAAATTATGTTTGTTAGCTTCTAAATGTTTTCGATTTCAAATGTGTTAGTTATTAAGTGTGTAAATTTTTAAATTTGTTATTTTTATAATTTGCTATATTTTGAGTTTGTTTTTAATTTTGATAATTTTTATGTTTGTCAGTTTTTAAGTGTCTTTATTTGTTGGGTGGTTGGATGGATGGTTGGTTGGTTGGTTGGTTGGTGGATATGTTAGAGTTTAAGTTAGTTATTTTTAAGTGTGTTATTGTTTTGGGTTGTTGGATGGATGGTTGGTTGGTGGAATTGTTAGAATTTAAGTATGTTATTTTT
Source organism: Linyphia triangularis (assembly GCA_963978545.1). Lineage (NCBI taxonomy): Eukaryota > Metazoa > Arthropoda > Arachnida > Araneae > Linyphiidae > Linyphia > Linyphia triangularis. The sequence continues at coordinate 10,110,162 of OZ021732.1, forward strand.
TAAGTGTGTTATTTTGTTGGGTGGTTGGATGGATGGTTGGTTGGAGGTATAGTTAGAGTTTTATTATGTTATTTTTAAGTGAGTTATTTTGTTGGGTGGTTGGATGGATGGTTGTTTGGTGGAATTGTTAGAGTTTAAGTATGTTATTTTTTAAGTGTGTTATTATGTTGGGTGGTTGGATGGATGGTTGGTTGGTGGAATTGTTAGAGTTTAAATGTGTTATTTTTAAGTGTGTTTTTTTGTTTGGTGGTTGGATGGATGGTTGGTTGGTGGATTTGTAAGAGTTTAAGTTAGTTATTTTTAAGTGTGTTATTGTGTTGGGTGGTTGGATGGATGGTTGGTTGGTGGAATTGTTAGAGTTTAAGTATGTTATTTTTTAAGTTTGTTATATTTAAGTATATTTAAAATTATGTTTGTTAGCTTCTAAATGTTTTCGATTTCAAATGTGTTAGTTATTAAGTGTGTAAATTTTTAAATTTGTTATTTTTATAATTTGCTATATTTTGAGTTTGTTTTTAATTTTGATAATTTTTATGTTTGTCAGTTTTTAAGTGTCTTAATTTGTTGGGTGGTTGGATGGATGGTTGGTTGGTTGGTTGGTTGGTTGATTGGTTGGTTGGTGGATATGTTAGAATTTAAGTTTGTTATTTTTAAGTGTGTTATTGTTTTGGGTGGTTGGATGGATGGTTGGTTGGTGGAATTGTTAGAATTTAAGTATGTTATTTTTTAAGTGTGTTATTTTGTTGGGTGGTTGGATGGATGGATGGTTGGTGGAATTGTTAGAGTTTAAGTATGTTATTTTTAAGTGTTTTTTTTTGTTGGGTGGTTGGATGGATGGTTGGTTTTTGGAATTGTTAGAGTTTAAGTGTGTTATTTTTTAAGTGTGTTATTTTGTTGGGTGGTTGGATGGATGGTTGGTTGGTGGAATTGTTAGAGTTTAAGTGTGTTATTTTTAAGTGTGTTTTTTTGTTGGGTGGTTGGATGGATGGTTGGTTGGTGGATTTGTAAGAGTTTAAGTTAGTTAATTTTTAAGTGTGTTATATTTAAGTATATTTAAATCTAAGTTTTTTAGCTTCTAAATGTGTTCGATTTTAAATGTGTTAGTTATTAAATGTTTAAATTTTTAAGTCTGTTAATTTTATAATTTTTTATACTTAAAGTTTGTATTTAATTTTGATAGTTTTTAAATTTATAAGTTTTTAAATGTGTTAATTTGGGTTTATTTTTAAGTGTGTTTTTTTGTTGGGTGGTTGGATGGATGGTTGGTTGGTAGATTTGTAAGAGTTTAAGTTAGTTAATGTTTAAGTGTGTTATATTTAAGTATATTTAAATCTAAGTTTTTTAGCTTCTAAATGTGTTCGATTTTAAATGTGTTAGTTATTAAATGTTTAAATTTTTAAGTCTGTTAATTTTATAATTTTTTATACTTAAAGTTTGTATTTAATTTTGATAGTTTTTAAATTTATAAGTTTTTAAATGTGTTAATTTGTTGGATGGTTGGATGGATGGTTTGTTGGTTGGAGGATATGTTAGAGTTTAAGTTAGTTATTTTTAAGTGTGTTATTGTGTTGGTTGGTTGGATGGATGGTTGGTTGGTGAAATTGTAAGAGTTTAAGTATGTTATTTTTTAAGTGTGTTATTTTGTTGGGTGGTTGGATGGATGGTTGGATGGTGGAATTGTTAGAGTTTAAGTATGTTATTTTGTAAGTGTGTTATATTTAAGTATATTTAAAATTATGTTTGTTAGCTTCTAAATGTGTTCGATTTTAAATGTGTTAGTTATTAAGTGTGTAAATTTTTAAGTTTGTTAGTTTTATAATTTGTTATATTTTGAGTTTTATTTTAATTTTGTTAATTTTTATGTTTGTCAGTTTTTAAGTGTCTTAATTTGTTGGGTGGTTGGATGGATGGTTGGTTGGTGGATATTTTAGAGTTTAAGTTAGTTATTTTTAAGTGTGTTATTGTTTTGGGTAATTGGATGGATGGTTGGATGGTGGAATTGTTAGAATTTAAGTATGTTTTTTTTTTTAAGTGTGTTATTTTGTTGGGTGGTTGGATGGATGGTTGGTTGGAGGTATAGTTAGAGTTTTGTTATGTTATTTTTAAGTGTGTTATTTTGTTGGGTTGTTGGATGGATGGTTTTTTGGTGGAATTGTTAGAGTTTAAGTATCTTATTTTTTAAGTGTGTTATTATGTTGGGTGGTTGGAAACATGGTTGGTTGGTGGAATTGTTAGAGTTTAAGTATGTTATTTTGTAAGTGCGTTATTTTGTTGGGTGGTAGGATGGATGTTTGGTTGGTGGTATAAGTAGAGTTTTATTATGTTATTTTTAAGTGTGTTATTTTGTTGGGTTGTTGGATGGATGGTTGGTTGGTGGATTTGTAAGAGTTTAAGTTAGTTAATTTTTAAGTTTGTTATATTTAAGTATATTTAAATCTAAGTTTTTTAGCTTCTAAATGTGGTCGATTTTAAATGTGTTAGTTATTAAATGTGTAAAATTTTAAGTCTGTTAATTTTATAATTTTTTATATTTAAAGGTTGTATTTAATTTTGATAGTTTTTAAATTTGTAAGTTTTTAAATGTGTTAACTAGTTGGGTGGCTGGATGGATGGTTGGTTGGTTGGAGGATATGTTAGAGTTTAAGTTAGTTATTTTTAAGTGTGTTATTGTGTTGTGTGGTCGGATGGATGGTTGGTGGAATTGTTAGAGTTTAAGTATGTTATTTTTTAACTGTGTTACTATGTTGGGTGGTTGGATGGATGGTTGGTTGGTGGAATAGTTAGAGTTTTATTATGTTATTTTTAAGTGTGTTATTGTTTTGGGTGGTTGGATGGATGGTTAGTTGGTGGAATTGTTAGAATTTAAGTATGTTATTTTTTAAATGTGTTATTTTGTTGGGTGGTTGGATGAATGGTTGGTTGGTGGTATAGTAAGAGTTTAAGTTAGTTATTTTTTAAGTGTGGTATATATAGTTACTATTTAATTTTGATTATTTTTATGTTCTCCAGTTTTTAAGAGTGTTAATTTGTTGGGTGGTTGGATGGATGGTTGGTTGGTTGGTGGATATGTTAGAGTTTAAGTTTGTTATTTTTAAGTGTGCTATTTTATTGGGTGGTTGGTTGGATGGTTGGTTTGTGGAATTATTAGAGTTTAACTATGTTATTTTTAAGCGTGTTATTTTTTTGGGTGGTAGGTTGGATGGTTGGTTTGTTGGTGGATATGTTAGAGTTTAAGTTTGTTATATTTAAGTGTGTTATTTTGTTGGGTGGTTGGATGGATGGTTGGTTTGTGAAATTGTAAGAGTTTAAGTTAGTTATTTTTTAAGTGTGTTATATATAAGTATATATTTAAAATTAAATTTGTTAGCTTCTAAATGTGTTCGAATTTAAATTTGTTAGTTATTAAGAGTGTAAATTTTTAAGTTTGTTATTTTTATAATTTGTTATATTTTGAGTTTGTTTTTAATTTTGATAATTTTTATGTTTGTCAGTTTTTAAGTGTGTTAATTTGTTGGGAGGTTGGATGGATGGTTGGTTGGTGGAATTGTTAGAGTTTAAGTATGTTATTTTTTAAGTGCGTTATTTTGTTGGGTGGTTGGATGGATGTTTGGTTGGTGGTATAATTAGAGTTTTATTATGTTATTTTTAAGTGTGTTATTTTGTTGGGTGGTTTAATGGATGGTTGGTTGGTGGAATTAAAAGAGTTTAAGTTAGTTATTTTTTAAGTGTGTTATATTTAAGTATATTTAAAATTAAGTTTGTTAGCTTCTAAATGTGTTCGATTTTATATTTGTTAGTTATTAAGTGTGTAAATTTTTAAGTTTGTTAGTTTTATAATTTGTTATATTTTAAGTTTGTATTTAATTTTGGATAATTTTAAGTTTGTCAGTCTTTAAATGTGTTATTTTGTTGGGTGGTTGGATGGATGGTTGGTTGGTGGAATTGTAAGAGTATAAGTATGTTATTTTGTAAGTGTGTTATTTTGTTGGGTGGTAGGATGGATGGTTGGTTGGTGGAATTGTTAGAGTTTAAGTATGTTATTTTTGAAGTGTGTTATATTTAAGTATATTTAAATTATGTTTGTTAGCTTTTAAATGTTTTCGATTTCAAATGTGTTAGTTATTAAGTGTGTAAATTTTTAAGTTAGTTATTTTTAAGTGTGTTATTGTTTTGGGTGGTTGGATGGATGGTTGGTTGGTGGAATTGTTAGAATTTAAGTATGTTATTTTTTAAGTGTGTTATTTTGTTGGGTGGTTGGATGGATGGTTGGTTGGTGGAATTGTTAGAGTTTAAGTATGTTATTTTTTAAGTGTGTTATTATGTTGGGTGGTTGGATGGATGGTTGGTTGGTGGTATAATTAGAGTTTTATTATGTTATTTTTAAGTGTGTTATTTTGTTGGGTGGTAGGATGGATGGTTGGTTGGTGGAATTAAAAGAGTTTAAGTTAATTATTTTTTAAGTGTGTTATATATAAGTATATTTAAAATTAAGTTTGTTAGCTTCTAAATGTGTTCGATTTTAGATGTGTTAGTTATTAAGTGTGTAAATTTTTAAGTTTGTTAGTTTTATAATTTGTTATATTTTAAGTTTGTATTTAATTTTGGATAATTTTAAGTTTGTCAGTCAATAAATGTGTTATTTTGTTGGGTGGTTGGGTGGATGATTGGTTGGTGGAATTGTTAGAGTTTAAGAATGTTATTTTGTAAGTGTGTTATTTTGTTGGGTGGTAGGATGGATGGTTGGTTGGTGGAATTGTTAGAGTTTAACTATGTTATTTTTAAGCGTGTAATTTTTTTGGGTGGTAGGTTGGATGGTTGGTTGGTTTGTTGGTGGATATGTTAGAGTTTAAGTTTGTTATATTTAAATGTGTTATTTTGTTGGGTGGTAGGATGGATGGTTGATTGGTGGAATGGTTAGAGTTTAAGTATGTTATTTTTTATGTGTGTTATATTTAAGTATATTTAAAATTATAATTGTTAGCTTCTAAATGTTTTCGATTTTAAATGTGTTAGTTATTAAGTGCGTAAATTTTTAAGTTTGTTAGTTTTATAATTTGTTATATTTTGAGTTTGTTTTTAATTTTGATAATTTTTATGTTTGTCAGTTTTTAAGTGTCTTAATTTGTTCGGTGGTTGGATGGATAGTTGGTTGGTTGGTGGATATGTTAGAATTTAAGTAAGTTATTTTTAAGTGTGTTATTGTTTTGGATGGTTGGATGGATGGTTGGTTGGTGGAATTGTTAGAGTTTAAGTATGTTAATTTTTAAGTGTGTTATTATGTTGGGTGGTTGGATGGATGGTTGGTTTGTGGTATAGTTAGAGTTTTATTATGTTATTTTTAAGTGTGTTTTTTTGTTGGGTGGTTGGATGCATGGTTAGTTGGTGGAATTGTAAGAGTTTAAGTTAGTTAATTTTTAAGTGTGTTATATTTAAGTAAATTTAAATCTAAGTTTTTTAGCTTCTAAATGTGTTCGATTTTAAATGTGTTAGTTATTAAATGTGTAAATTTTTAAGTCAGTTAATTTTATAATTTTTTATATTTAAAGTTTGTATTTAATTTTGATAGTTTTTAAATTTGTAAGTTTTTAAATGTGTTAATTTGTTGGGTGGCTGGATGGATGGTTGGTTGGTTGGAGGATATGTTAGAGTTTAAGTTAGTTATTTTTAAGTGTGTTATATTTAAGTATATTGAAAATTAAATTTGTTAGCTTCTAAATGTGTTCGATTTTAAATGTGTTAGTTATTAAGTGTGTAAATTTTTAAGTTTGTTAGTTTTATAATATGTTATATTTTGAGTTTGTTTTTAATTTTGATAATTTTTATGTTTTTCAGTTTTAAAGTGTGTTAATTTGTTGGGTGGTTGAATGGATGGTTGGTTGGTGGAATTGTTCGAGTTTAAGTATGTTATTTTTTAAGTGTGTTATTTTGTTGGGTGGTTGGATGGATGGTTGGTTGGTGGAATTGTTAGAGTTTAAGTATGTTATTTTGTAAGTGTGTTATATTTAAGTATATTTAAAATTAAATTTGTTAGCTTCTGAATGTGTTCGATTTTAAATGTGTTAGTTATTAGGTGTGTAAATTTTTGAGTTTGTTAGTTTTATAATTTGTTATATTTTGAGTTTGTTTTTAATTTTGATAATTTTTATGTTTGTCAGTTTTAAAGTGTGTTAATTTGTTGGGTGGTTGAATGGATGGTTGGTTGGTGGAATTGTTCGAGTTTAAGTATGTTATTTTTTAAGTGTGTTATTTTGTTGGGTGGTTGGATGGATGGTTGGTTGGTGGAATTGTTAGAGTTTAAGTATGATATTTTGTAAGTTTGTTATTTTGTTGGGTGGTAGGATGGATGGTTGGTTGGTGGAATTGTTAGAGTTTAAGTATGTTATTTTTTAAGTGTGTTATATTTAAGTATATTTAAAATTAAGTTTGTTATTTTCTAAATGTTTTCGATTTTAAATGTATTAGTTATTAAGTGTGTAAATTTTTAAGTTTGTTAGTTTTATAATTTGTTATATTTTGAGTTTGTTTTTAATTTTGATAATTTTTATGTTTGTCAGTTTTTAAGTGTCTTAATTTGTTCGGTGGTTGGATGGATAGTTGGTTGGTTGGTGGATATGTTAGAATTTAAGTAAGTTATTTTTAAGTGTGTTATTGTTTTGGATGGTTGGATGGATGGTTGGTTGGTGGAATTGTTAGAGTTTAAGTATGTTAATTTTTAAGTGTGTTATTATGTTGGGTGGTTGGATGGATGGTTGGTTTGTGGTATAGTTAGAGTTTTATTATGTTATTTTTAAGTGTTTTTTTTTTGTTGGGTGGTTGGATGCATGGTTAGTTGGTGGAATTGTAAGAGTTTAAGTTAGTTAATTTTTAAGTGTGTTATATTTAAGTATATTTAAATCTAAGTTTTTTAGCTTCTAAATGTGTTCGATTTTAAATGTGTTAGTTATTAAATGTGTAAATTTTTAAGTCAGTTAATTTTATAATTTTTTATATTTAAAGTTTGTATTTAATTTTGATAGTTTTTAAATTTGTAAGTTTTTAAATGTGTTAATTTGTTGGGTGGCTGGATGGATGGTTGGTTGGTTGGAGGATATGTTAGAGTTTAAGTTAGTTATTTTTAAGTGTGTTATATTTAAGTATATTGAAAATTAAATTTGTTAGCTTCTAAATGTGTTCGATTTTAAATGTGTTAGTTATTAAGTGTGTAAATTTTTAAGTTTGTTAGTTTTATAATATGTTATATTTTGAGTTTGTTTTTAATTTTGATAATTTTTATGTTTTTCAGTTTTAAAGTGTGTTAATTTGTTGGGTGGTTGAATGGATGGTTGGTTGGTGGAATTGTTCGAGTTTAAGTATGTTATTTTTTAAGTGTGTTATTTTGTTGGGTGGTTGGATGGATGGTTGGTTGGTGGAATTGTTAGAGTTTAAGTATGTTATTTTGTAAGTGTGTTATATTTAAGTATATTTAAAATTAAATTTGTTAGCTTCTGAATGTGTTCGATTTTAAATGTGTTAGTTATTAGGTGTGTAAATTTTTGAGTTTGTTAGTTTTATAATTTGTTATATTTTGAGTTTGTTTTTAATTTTGATAATTTTTATGTTTGTCAGTTTTAAAGTGTGTTAATTTGTTGGGTGGTTGAATGGATGGTTGGTTGGTGGAATTGTTCGAGTTTAAGTATGTTATTTTTTAAGTGTGTTATTTTGTTGGGTGGTTGGATGGATGGTTGGTTGGTGGAATTGTTAGAGTTTAAGTATGATATTTTGTAAGTTTGTTATTTTGTTGGGTGGTAGGATGGATGGTTGGTTGGTGGAATTGTTAGAGTTTAAGTATGTTATTTTTTAAGTGTGTTATATTTAAGTATATTTAAAATTATGTTTGTTATTTTCTAAATGTTTTCGATTTTAAATGTATTAGTTATTAAGTGTGTAAATTTTTAAGTTTGTTAGTTTTATAATTTGTTATATTTTGAGTTTGTTTTTAATTTTGATAATTTTTATGTTTGTCAGTTTTTAAGTGTCTTAATTTGTTCGGTGGTTGGATGGATAGTTGGTTGGTTGGTGGATATGTTAGAATTTAAGTAAGTTATTTTTAAGTGTGTTATTGTTTTGGATGGTTGGATGGATGGTTGGATGGTGGAATTGTTAGAGTTTAAGTATGTTAATTTTTAAGTGTGTTATTATGTTGGGTGGTTGGATGGATGGTTGGTTTGTGGTATAGTTAGAGTTTTATTATGTTATTTTTAAGTGTGTTTTTTTGTTGGGTGGTTGGATGCATGGTTAGTTGGTGGAATTGTAAGAGTTTAAGTTAGTTAATTTTTAAGTGTGTTATATTTAAGTATATTTAAATCTAAGTTTTTTAGCTTCTAAATGTGTTCGATTTTAAATGTGTTAGTTATTAAATGTGTAAATTTTTAAGTCAGTTAATTTCATAATTTTTTATATTTAAAGTTTGTATTTAATTTTGATAGTTTTTAAATTTGTAAGTTTTTAAATGTGTTAATTTGTTGGGTGGCTGGATGGATGGTTGGTTGGTTGGAGGATATGTTAGAGTTTAAGTTAGTTATTTTTAAGTGTGTTATATTTAAGTATATTGAAAATTAAATTTGTTAGCTTCTAAATGTGTTCGATTTTAAATGTGTTAGTTATTAAGTGTGTAAATTTTTAAGTTTTTTAGTTTTATAATATGTTATATTTTGAGTTTGTTTTTAATTTTGATAATTTTTATGTTTTTCAGTTTTAAAGTGTGTTAATTTGTTGGGTGGTTGAATGGATGGTTGGTTGGTGGAATTGTTCGAGTTTAAGTATGTTATTTTTTAAGTGTGTTATTTTGTTGGGTGGTTGGATGGATGGTTGGTTGGTGGAATTGTTAGAGTTTAAGTATGTTATTTTGTAAGTGTGTTATATTTAAGTATATTTAAAATTAAATTTGTTAGCTTCTGAATGTGTTCGATTTTAAATGTGTTAGTTATTAGGTGTGTAAATTTTTGAGTTTGTTAGTTTTATAATTTGTTATATTTTGAGTTTGTTTTTAATTTTGATAATTTTTATGTTTGTCAGTTTTAAAGTGTGTTAATTTGTTGGGTGGTTGAATGGATGGTTGGTTGGTGGAATTGTTCGAGTTTAAGTATGTTATTTTTTAAGTGTGTTATTTTGTTGGGTGGTTGGATGGATGGTTGGTTGGTGGAATTGTTAGAGTTTAAGTATGATATTTTGTAAGTTTGTTATTTTGTTGGGTGGTAGGATGGATGGTTGGTTGGTGGAATTGTTAGAGTTTAAGTATGTTATTTTTTAAGTGTGTTATATTTAAGTATATTTAAAATTAAGTTTGTTATTTTCTAAATGTTTTCGATTTTAAATGTATTAGTTATTAAGTGTGTAAATTTTTAAGTTTGTTAGTTTTATAATTTGTTATATTTTGAGTTTGTTTTTAATTTTGATAATTTTTATGTTTGTCAGTTTTTAAGTGTCTTAATTTGTTCGGTGGTTGGATGGATAGTTGGTTGGTTGGTGGATATGTTAGAATTTAAGTAAGTTATTTTTAAGTGTGTTATTGTTTTGGATGGTTGGATGGATGGTTGGTTGGTGGAATTGTTAGAGTTTAAGTATGTTAATTTTTAAGTGTGTTATTATGTTGGGTGGTTGGATGGATGGTTGGTTTGTGGTATAGTTAGAGTTTTATTATGTTATTTTTAAGTGTTTTTTTTTTGTTGGGTGGTTGGATGCATGGTTAGTTGGTGGAATTGTAAGAGTTTAAGTTAGTTAATTTTTAAGTGTGTTATATTTAAGTATATTTAAATCTAAGTTTTTTAGCTTCTAAATGTGTTCGATTTTAAATGTGTTAGTTATTAAATGTGTAAATTTTTAAGTCAGTTAATTTTATAATTTTTTATATTTAAAGTTTGTATTTAATTTTGATAGTTTTTAAATTTGTAAGTTTTTAAATGTGTTAATTTGTTGGGTGGCTGGATGGATGGTTGGTTGGTTGGAGGATATGTTAGAGTTTAAGTTAGTTATTTTTAAGTGTGTTATATTTAAGTATATTGAAAATTAAATTTGTTAGCTTCTAAATGTGTTCGATTTTAAATGTGTTAGTTATTAAGTGTGTAAATTTTTAAGTTTGTTAGTTTTATAATATGTTATATTTTGAGTTTGTTTTTAATTTTGATAATTTTTATGTTTTTCAGTTTTAAAGTGTGTTAATTTGTTGGGTGGTTGAATGGATGGTTGGTTGGTGGAATTGTTCGAGTTTAAGTATGTTATTTTTTAAGTGTGTTATTTTGTTGGGTGGTTGGATGGATGGTTGGTTGGTGGAATTGTTAGAGTTTAAGTATGTTATTTTGTAAGTGTGTTATATTTAAGTATATTTAAAATTAAATTTGTTAGCTTCTGAATGTGTTCGATTTTAAATGTGTTAGTTATTAGGTGTGTAAATTTTTGAGTTTGTTAGTTTTATAATTTGTTATATTTTGAGTTTGTTTTTAATTTTGATAATTTTTATGTTTGTCAGTTTTAAAGTGTGTTAATTTGTTGGGTGGTTGAATGGATGGTTGGTTGGTGGAATTGTTCGAGTTTAAGTATGTTATTTTTTAAGTGTGTTATTTTGTTGGGTGGTTGGATGGATGGTTGGTTGGTGGAATTGTTAGAGTTTAAGTATGATATTTTGTAAGTTTGTTATTTTGTTGGGTGGTAGGATGGATGGTTGGTTGGTGGAATTGTTAGAGTTTAAGTATGTTATTTTTTAAGTGTGTTATATTTAAGTATATTTAAAATTATGTTTGTTATTTTCTAAATGTTTTCGATTTTAAATGTATTAGTTATTAAGTGTGTAAATTTTTAAGTTTGTTAGTTTTATAATTTGTTATATTTTGAGTTTGTTTTTAATTTTGATAATTTTTATGTTTGTCAGTTTTTAAGTGTCTTAATTTGTTCGGTGGTTGGATGGATAGTTGGTTGGTTGGTGGATATGTTAGAATTTAAGTAAGTTATTTTTAAGTGTGTTATTGTTTTGGATGGTTGGATGGATGGTTGGTTGGTGGAATTGTTAGAGTTTAAGTATGTTAATTTTTAAGTGTGTTATTATGTTGGGTGGTTGGATGGATGGTTGGTTTGTGGTATAGTTAGAGTTTTATTATGTTATTTTTAAGTGTGTTTTTTTGTTGGGTGGTTGGATGCATGGTTAGTTGGTGGAATTGTAAGAGTTTAAGTTAGTTAATTTTTAAGTGTGTTATATTTAAGTATATTTAAATCTAAGTTTTTTAGCTTCTAAATGTGTTCGATTTTAAATGTGTTAGTTATTAAATGTGTAAATTTTTAAGTCAGTTAATTTCATAATTTTTTATATTTAAAGTTTGTATTTAATTTTGATAGTTTTTAAATTTGTAAGTTTTTAAATGTGTTAATTTGTTGGGTGGCTGGATGGATGGTTGGTTGGTTGGAGGATATGTTAGAGTTTAAGTTAGTTATTTTTAAGTGTGTTATATTTAAGTATATTGAAAATTAAATTTGTTAGCTTCTAAATGTGTTCGATTTTAAATGTGTTAGTTATTAAGTGTGTAAATTTTTAAGTTTTTTAGTTTTATAATATGTTATATTTTGAGTTTGTTTTTAATTTTGATAATTTTTATGTTTTTCAGTTTTAAAGTGTGTTAATTTGTTGGGTGGTTGAATGGATGGTTGGTTGGTGGAATTGTTCGAGTTTAAGTATGTTATTTTTTAAGTGTGTTATTTTGTTGGGTGGTTGGATGGATGGTTGGTTGGTGGAATTGTTAGAGTTTAAGTATGTTATTTTGTAAGTGTGTTATATTTAAGTATATTTAAAATTAAATTTGTTAGCTTCTGAATGTGTTCGATTTTAAATGTGTTAGTTATTAGGTGTGTAAATTTTTGAGTTTGTTAATTTTATAATTTGTTATATTTTGAGTTTGTTTTTAATTTTGATAATTTTTATGTTTGTCAGTTTTAAAGTGTGTTAATTTGTTGGGTGGTTGAATGGATGGTTGGTTGGTGGAATTGTTCGAGTTTAAGTATGATATTTTGTAAGTTTGTTATTTTGTTGGGTGGTAGGATGAATGGTTGGTTGGTGGAATTGTTAGAGTTTAAGTATGTTATTTTTTAAGTGTGTTATATTTAAGTATATTTAAAATTATGTTTGTTATTTTCTAAATGTTTTCGATTTTAAATGTATTAGTTATTAAGTGTGTAAATTTTTAAGTTTGTTAGTTTTATAATTTGTTATATTTTGAGTTTGTTTTTAATTTTGATAATTTTTATGTTTGTCAGTTTTTAAGTGTCTTAATTTGTTGGGTGGTTGGATGGATGTTTGGTTGGTGGATATGTTAGAGTTTAAGTGAGTTATTTTTAAGTGTGATATTGTTTTGGGTGGTTGGATGGATGGTTGGTTGGTGGAATTGTTAGAATTTAAGTATGTTATTTTTTAAGTTTGTTATTTTGTTGGGTGGTTGGATGGATGGTTTGTTGGTGGAATTGTTAGAGTTTAAGTATGTTATTTTTTAAGTGTGTTATTATGTTGGGTGGTTGGATGGATGGTTGGTTGGTGGTATAGTTAGAGTTTTATTATGTTATTTTTAAGTGTGTTATATTTAAGTATATTTAAATCTAAGTTTTTTAGCTTCTAAATGTGTTCGATTTTAAATGTGTTAGTTATTAAATGTGTAAATTTTTAAGTCTGTTAATTTTATAATTTTTGATATTTAAAGTTTGTATTTAATTTTGATAGTTTTGAAATTTGTAAGTTTTTAAATGTGTTAATTTGTTGGGTGGTTGGATGAATGGTTGATTGGTTGGAGGATATGTAAGAGTTTAAGTTAGTTATTTTTAAGTGTGTTATTGTGTTGGGTGGTTGGACGGATGGTTGGTTGGTGACATTGTAAGAGTTTAAGTATGTTATTTTTTAAGTGTGTTATTTTGTTGGGTGGTTGGATGGAAGGTTGGTTGGTGGAATTGTTAGAGTTTAAGTATGTTATTTTGTAAGTGTGTTATATTTAAGTATATTTAAAATTAAATTTGTTATCTTCTAAATGTGTTCGATTTTAAATGTGTTAGTTATTAAGTGTGTAAATTTTTGAGTTTGTTAGTTTTATAATTTGTTATATTTTGAGTTTGTTTTTAATTTTGATAATTTTTATGTTTGTCAGTTTTAAAGTGTGTTAATTTGTTGGGTGGTTGAATGGATGGTTGGTTGGTGGAATTGTTAGAGTTTAAGTATGTTATTTTTTAAGTGTGTTATTTTGTTGGGTGGTAGGATGGATGGTTGGTTGGTGGAATTGTTAGAGTTTAAGTATGTTATTTTTTAAGTGTGTTATATTTAAGTATATTTAAAATTATGTTTGTTAGCTTCTAAATGTGTTCGATTTTAAATGTGTTAGTTATTAAATGTGTAAATTTTTAAGTCAGTTAATTTTATAATTTTTTATATTTAAAGTTTGTATTTAATTTTGATAGTTTTTAAATTTGTAAGTTTTTAAATGTGTTAATTTGTTTGGTGGCTGGATGGATGGTTGGTTGGTTGGAGGATATGTTAGAGTTTAAGTTAGTTATTTTTAAGTGTGTTATTGTGTTGGGTGGTTGGATGGATGGTTGGTTTGTGAAATTGTAAGAGTTTAAGTTAGTTATTTTTTAAGTGTGTTATATTTAAGTATATTTAAAATTAAATTTGTTAACTTCTAAATGTGTTCGATTTTAAATGTGTTAGTTTTTAAGTGTGTAAATTTTTAAGTTTGTTAGTTTTATAATATGTTATATTTTGAATTTTTTTAATATATTTTGAATTATTAAAATTTTTAATTTTGATAATTTTTATGTTTGTCAGTTTTTAAGTGTGTTAATTTGTTGGGTGGTTTAATGGATGGTTGGTTGGTGGATATGTTAGAGTTTAAGTTAGTTATTTTTAAGTGTGTTATTGTTTTGGGTGGTCAGATGGATGGTTGGTTGGTGGAATTGTTAGAGTTTAAGTATGTTATTTTTTAAGTGTGTTATTTTGTTGGGTGGTTGGATGGATGTTTGGTTGGTGGTATAATTAGAGTTTTATTTTGTTATTTTTAAGTGTGTTATTTTGTTGGGTGGTCGGATGGATGGTTGGTTGGTGGAATTGTTAGAGTTTAAGTATGTTATTTTGTAAGTGTGTTATTTTGTTGGGTGGTCGGATGGATGGTTGGTTGGTGGAATTGTTAGAGTTTAAGTATGTTATTTTGTAAGTGTGTTATTTTGTTGGGTGGTTGGATGGATGGTTGGTTGGTATAATTAAAAGAGTTTAAGTTAGTTATTTTTTAAGTGTGTTATTATGTTGGGTGGTTGGATGGATGGTTGGTTGGAGGTATAGTTAGAGTTTTATTATGTTAAGTTTGTTAGTTTTATAATTTGTTATATTTTGAGTTTGTTTTTAATTTTGATAATTTTTATGTTTGTCAGGTTTTAAGTGTCTTAATTTGTTGGGTGGCTGGATGGATGGTTGGTTGGTTGGAGGATATGTTAGAGTTTAAGTTAGTTATTTTTAAGTGTGTTATTGTGTTGGGTGGTTGGAAGGATGGTTGGTTGGTGAAATTGTAAGAGTTTAAGTTAGTTATTTTTTAAGTGTGTTATATTTAAGTATATTTAAAATTAAATTTGTTAGTGTGTAAATTTTTAAATTTTTTAGTTTTATAATTTGTTATATTTTGAGTTTGTTTTTAATTTTGATAATTTTTATGTTAGTCAGTTTTTTAGTGTGTTATTTTGTTGGGTGGTTGGATGGATGTTTGGTTGGTGGTATAGTTAGAGTTTTATTATGTTATTTTTAAGTGTGTTTTTTTGTTGGGTGGTTGGATGGATGGTTGGTTGGTTGGAGGATATGTTTGTGTTTAAGTTAGTTATTTTTAAGTGTGTTATTGTGTTGTGTGGTCGGATGAATGGTTGGTGGAATTGTTAGAATTTAAGCATGTTATTTTTTAAATGTGTTATTTTGTTGGGTGGTTGGATGAATGGTTGGTTGGTGGTATAGTTAGAGTTTAATTATGTTATTTTTAAGTGTTTTTTTTTGTTGGGTGGTTGGATGGATGGTTGGTTGGTGGAATTGTAAGAGTTTAAGTTAGTTATTTTTTAAGTGTGTTATATATAGTTACTATTAAATTTTGATTATTTTTATGTTCTCCAGTTTTTAAGAGTGTTAATTTGTTGGGTGGTTGGATGGATGGTTGGTTGGTTGGTGGATATGTTAGAGTTTAAGTTTGTTATTTTTAAGTGTGCTATTTTATTGGGTGTTTGGTTGGATGGTTGGTTGGTGGAATTGTTAGAGTTTAACTATGTTATATTTAAGTGTGTTATTTTGTTGGATGGTTGCATGGATGGTTGGTTTGTGAAATTGTAAGAGTTTAAGTTAGTTATTTTTTAAGTGTGTTATATATAAGTATATATTTAAAATTAAATTTGTTAGCTTCTAAATGTGTTCGATTTTAAATTTGTTAGTTATTAAGTGTGTAAATTTTTAAGTTTGTTATTTTTATAATTTGTTATATTTTGAGTTAGTTTTTAATTTTGATAATTTTTATGTTTGTCAGTTTTTAAGTGTGTTAATTTGTTGGGTGGTTGGATGGATGGTTGGTTGGTGGATATGTTAGAGTTTAAGTATGTTATTTTTTAAGTGTGTTATTTTTTTGGGTGGTTGGATGGATGTTTGGTTGGTGGTATAATTAGAGTTTTATTATGTTATTTTTAAGCGTGTTATTGTTTTGGGTGGTTGGATGGATGGTTGGTTGGTGGAATTGTTAGAGTTTAAGTATGTTATTTTTTAAGTGTGTTATTATGTTGGGTGGTTGGATGGATGGTTGGTTGGTGGTATAATTAGAGTTTTATTATGTTATTTTTAAGTGTGTTATTTTGTTGGGTGGTTGGATGGATGGTTGGTTGGTGGAATTAAAAGAGTTTAAGTTAGTTATTTTTTAAGTGTGTTATATTTAATTATATTTAAAATTAAGTTTGTTAGCTTCTAAATGTGTTCGATTTTAAATGTGTTAGTTATTAAGTGTGTAAATTTTTAAGTTTGTTAGTTTTATAATTTGTTATATTTTAAGTTTGTATTTAATTTTGGATAATTTTAAGTTTGTCAGTCATTAAATGTGTTATTTTGTTGGGTGGTTGGGTGGATGATTGGTTGGTGGAATTGTTAGAGTTTAAGAATGTTATTTTGTAAGTGTGTTATTTTGTTGGGTGGTAGGATGGATGGTTGGTTGGTGGAATTGTTAGAGTTTAACTATGTTATTTTTAAGCGTGTAATTTTTTTGGGTGGTAGGTTGGATGGTTGGTTTGTTGGTGGATATGTTAGAGTTTAAGTTTGTTATATTTAAGTGTGTTATTTTGTTGGGTGGTAGGATGGATGGTTGATTGGTGGAATGGTTAGAGTTTAAGTATGTTATTTTTTAAGTTTGTTATATTTAAGTATATTTAAAATTATAATTGTTAGCTTCTAAATGTTTTCGATTTTAAATGTGTTAGTCATTAAGTGAGTAAATTTTTAAGTTTGTTAGTTTTATAATTTGTTATATTTTGAGTTTGTTTTTAATTTTGATAATTTTTATGTTTGTCAGTTTTTAAGTGTCTTAATTTGTTGGGTGGTTGGATGGATGGTTGGTTGGTGGAATTGTAAGAGTTTAAGTTAGTTAATTTTTAAGAGTGTTATATTTAAGTGTATTTAAATCTAAGTTTTTTAGCTTCTAAATGTGTTCGATTTTAAATGTGTTAGTTATTAAATGTGTAAATTTTTAAGTCTGTTAATTTTATAATTTTTTATATTTAAAGTTTGTATTTAATTTTGATAGTTTTTAAATTTATAAGATTTTAAATGTGTTAATTTTTGGGTGGTTGGATGAATGGTTGGTTGGTGGAATTGTTAGAGTTTAAGTATGTTATTTTGTAAGTGTGTTATATTTAAGTATATTTAAAATTAAATTTGTTAGCTTCTAAATGTGTTCGATTTTAAATGTGTTAGTTATTAAGTGTGTAAATTTTTAAGTTTGTTAGTTTTATAATTTGTTATATTTTGAGTTTGTTTTTAATTTTGATAATTTTTATGTTTGTCAGTTTTTAAGTGTGTTAATTTGTTGGGTGGTTGAATGGATGGTTGGTTGGTGGAATTGTTCGAGTTTAAGTATGTTATTTTTTAAGTGTGTTATTTTGTTGGGTGGTTGGATGGATGGTTGATTGGTGGAATTGTTAGAGTTTAAGTATGTTATTTTGTAAGTGTGTTATTTTGTTGTGTGGTAGGATGGATGGTTGGTTGGTGGAATTAAAAGAGTTTAAGTTAGTTATTTTTTAAGTGTGTTATATTTAAGTATATTTAAAATTAAATTTGTTAGCTTCTAAATGTGTTCGATTTTAAATGTGTTAGTTATTAAGTGTTTAAATTTTTAAGTTTGTTAGTTTTATAATTTGTTATATTTTAAGTTTGTATTTAATTTTGGATAATTTTAAGTTTGTCAGTCTTTAGATGTGTTATTTTGTAGGGTGGTTGGATGGATGGTTGGTTGGTGGAATTGTTCGAGTTTAAGTATGTTATTTTTTAAGTGTGTTATTTTGTTGGGTGGTTCAATGGATGGTTGGTTGGTGGAATTGTTAGAATTTAAGTATGTTATTTTTTAAGTGTGTTATTTTGTTGGGTGGTTGGATGGATGGTTGGTTGGAGGTATAGTTAGAGTTTTATTATGTTATTTTTAAGTGTGTTATTTTGTTGGGTGGTTAGATGGATGGTTGGTTGGTGGAATTGTTAGAGTTTAAGTATGTTATTTTTTAAGTGTGTTATTATGTTGGGTGGTTGGATGGATGGTTGGTTGGTGGTATAGTTAGAGTTTTATTATGTTATTTTTAAGTGTGTTATTTTGTTGGGTGGTTGGATGGATGGATGGTTGGTTGGTGGAATTAAAAGAGTTTAAGTTAGTTATTTTTTAAGTGTGTTATATTTAAGTATATTTAAATCTAAGTTTTTTAGCTTCTAAATGTGTTCGATTTTAAATGTGTTAGTTATTAAATGTGTAAATTTTTAAGTCTTTTAATTTTATAATTTTTTATATTTAAAGTTTGTATTTACTTTTGATAGTTTTTAAATTTGTAAGTTTTTAAATGTGTTAATTTGTTGGGTGGTTGGATGGATGGTTGGTTGGTTGGAGGAAACGTTAGAGTTTAAGTTAGTTATTTTTAAGTGTGTTATTGTGTTGGGTGGTTGGATGGATGGTTGGTTAGTGAAATTGTAAGAATTTAAGTATGTTATTTTTTAAGTGTGTTATTTTGTTGGGTGGTTGGATGGATGGTTGGTTGGTGGAATTGTTAAAGTTTAAGTATGTTATTTTGTAAGTGTGTTATATTTAAGTATATTTAAAATTAAATTTGTTAGCTTCTAATTGTGTTCGATTTTAAATGTGTTAGTTATTAAGTGTGTAAATTTTTGAGTTTGTTAGTTTTATAATTTGTTATATTTTGAGTTTGTTTTTAATTTTGATAATTTTTATGTTTTTCAGTTTTAAAGTGTGTTAATTTGTTGGGTGGTTGAATGGATGGTTGGTTGGTGGAATTGTTCGAGTTTAAGTATGTTATTTTTTAAGTGTGTTATTTTGTTGGGTGGTTGGATGGATGGTTGGTTGGTGGAATTGTTAGAGTTTAAGTATGTTATTTTGTAAGTGTGTTATTTTGTTGGGTGGTAGGATGGATGGTTGGTTGGTGGAATTGTTAGAGTTTAAGTATGTTATTTTTTAAGTGTGTTATTTTGTTGGGTGGTTGGATGGATGGTTGGTTGGTGGAATTGTTAGAGTTTAAGTATGTTATTTTGTAAGTGTGTTATTTTGTTGGGTGGTAGGATGGATGGTTGGTTGGTGGAATTGTTAGAGTTTAAGTATGTTATTTTTTAAGTGTGTTATTTTGTTGGGTGGTTGGATGGATGGTTGGTTGGTGGAATTGTTAGAGTTTAAGTATGTTATTTTTTAAGTGTGTTATTTTGTTGGGTGGTTGGATGGATGGTTGGTTGGTGGAATTGTTAGAGTTTAAGTATGTTATTTTGTAAGTGTGTTATTTTGTTGGGTGGTAGGATGGATGGTTGGTTGGTGGAATTGTTCGAGTTTAAGTATGTTATTTTTTAAGTGTGTTATTTTGTTGGGTGGTTGGATGGATGGTTGGTTGGTGGAATTGTTAGAGTTTAAGTATGTTATTTTGTAAGTGTGTTATTTTGTTGGGTGGTAGGATGGATGGTTGGTTGGTGGAATTGTTAGAGTTTAAGTATGTTATTTTTTAAGTGTGTTATTTTGTTGGGTGGTAGGATGGATGGTTGGTTGGTGGAATTGTTAGAGTTTAAGTATGTTATTTTTTAAGTGTGTTATTTTGTTGGGTGGTAGGATGGATGGTTGGTTGGTGGAATTGTTAGAGTTTAAGTATGTTATTTTTTAAGTGTGTTATTTTGTTGGGTGGTTGGATGGATGGTTGGTTGGTGGAATTGTTAGAGTTTAAGTATGTTATTTTGTAAGTGTGTTATTTTGTTGGGTGGTAGGATGGATGGTTGGTTGGTGGAATTGTTAGAGTTTAAGTATGTTATTTTTTAAGTGTGTTATTTTGTTGGGTGGTTGGATGGATGGTTGGTTGGTGGAATTGTTAGAGTTTAAGTATGTTATTTTGTAAGTGTGTTATTTTGTTGGGTGGTAGGATGGATGGTTGGTTGGTGGAATTGTTCGAGTTTAAGTATGTTATTTTTTAAGTGTGTTATTTTGTTGGGTGGTTGGAAGGATGGTTGGTTGGTGGAATTGTTAGAGTTTAAGTATGTTATTTTGTAAGTGTGTTATTTTGTTGGGTGGTAGGATTTATGGTTGGTTGGTGGAATTGTTAGAGTTTAAGTATGTTATTTTTTAAGTGTGTTATTTTGTTGGGTGGTTGGATGGATGGTTGGTTGGTGGAATTAAAAGAGTTTAAGTTAGTTATTTTTTAAGTGTGTTATATTTAAGTATATTTAAAATTAAATTTGTTAGCTTCTAAATGTGTTCGATTTTAAATGTGTTAGTTATTAAGTGTGTAAATTTTTAAGTTTGTTAGTTTTATAATTTGTTATATTTTAAGTTTGTATTTAATTTTGGATAATTTTAAGTTTGTCAGTCTTTAGATGTGTTATTTTGTAGGGTGGTTGGATGGATGGTTGGTTGGTGGAATTGTTCGAGTTTAAGTATGTTATTTTTTAAGTGTGTTATTTTGTTGGGTGGTTCAATGGATGGTTGGTTGGTGGAATTGTTAGAATTTAAGTATGTTATTTTTTAAGTGTGTTATTTTGTTGGGTGGTTGGATGGATGGTTGGTTGGAGGTATAGTTAGAGTTTTATTATGTTATTTTAAAGTGTGTTATTTTGTTGGGTGGTTGGATGGATGGTTGGTTGGTGGAATTGTTAGAGTTTAAGTATGTTATTTTGTAAGTGTGTTATTTTGTTGGGTGGTAGGATGGATGGTTGGTTGGTGGAATTGTTAGAGTTTAAGTATGTTATTTTTTAAGTGTGTTATTTTGTTGGGTGGTAGGATGGATGGTTGGTTGGTGGAATTGTTAGAGTTTAAGTATGTTATTTTTTAAGTGTGTTATTTTGTTGGGTGGTAGGATGGATGGTTGGTTGGTGGAATTGTTAGAGTTTAAGTATGTTATTTTTTAAGTGTGTTATTTTGTTGGGTGGTTGGATGGATGGTTGGTTGGTGGAATTGTTAGAGTTTAAGTATGTTATTTTGTAAGTGTGTTATTTTGTTGGGTGGTAGGATGGATGGTTGGTTGGTGGAATTGTTAGAGTTTAAGTATGTTATTTTTTAAGTGTGTTATTTTGTTGGGTGGTTGGATGGATGGTTGGTTGGTGGAATTGTTAGAGTTTAAGTATGTTATTTTGTAAGTGTGTTATTTTGTTGGGTGGTAGGATGGATGGTTGGTTGGTGGAATTGTTCGAGTTTAAGTATGTTATTTTTTAAGTGTGTTATTTTGTTGGGTGGTTGGAAGGATGGTTGGTTGGTGGAATTGTTAGAGTTTAAGTATGTTATTTTGTAAGTGTGTTATTTTGTTGGGTGGTAGGATTTATGGTTGGTTGGTGGAATTGTTAGAGTTTAAGTATGTTATTTTTTAAGTGTGTTATTTTGTTGGGTGGTTGGATGGATGGTTGGTTGGTGGAATTAAAAGAGTTTAAGTTAGTTATTTTTTAAGTGTGTTATATTTAAGTATATTTAAAATTAAATTTGTTAGCTTCTAAATGTGTTCGATTTTAAATGTGTTAGTTATTAAGTGTGTAAATTTTTAAGTTTGTTAGTTTTATAATTTGTTATATTTTAAGTTTGTATTTAATTTTGGATAATTTTAAGTTTGTCAGTCTTTAGATGTGTTATTTTGTAGGGTGGTTGGATGGATGGTTGGTTGGTGGAATTGTTCGAGTTTAAGTATGTTATTTTTTAAGTGTGTTATTTTGTTGGGTGGTTCAATGGATGGTTGGTTGGTGGAATTGTTAGAATTTAAGTATGTTATTTTTTAAGTGTGTTATTTTGTTGGGTGGTTGGATGGATGGTTGGTTGGAGGTATAGTTAGAGTTTTATTATGTTATTTTAAAGTGTGTTATTTTGTTGGGTGGTTGGATGGATGGTTGGTTGGTGGAATTGTTAGAGTTTAAGTATGTTATTTTTTAAGTGTGTTATTATGTTGGGTGGTTGGATGGATGGTTGGTTGGTGGTATAGTTAGAGTTTTATTATGTTATTTTTAAGTGTGTTATTTTGTTGGGTGGTTGGATGGATGGATGGTTGTTTGGTGGAATTAAAAGAGTTTAAGTTAGTTATTTTTTAAGTGTGTTATATTTAAGTATATTTAAATCTAAGTTTTTTAGCTTCTAAATGTGTTCGATTTTAAATGTGTTAGTTATTAAATGTGTAAATTTTTAAGTCTGTTAATTTTATAATTTTTTATATTTAAAGTTTGTATTTACTTTTGATAGTTTTTAAATTTGTAAGTTTTTAAATGTGTTAATTTGTTGGGTGGTTGGATGGATGGTTGGTTGGTTGGAGGATATGTTAGAGTTTAAGTTAGTTATTTTTAAGTGTGTTATTGTGTTGGGTGGTTGGATGGATGGTTGGTTGGTGAAATTGTAAGAGTTTAAGTATGTTATTTTTTAAGTGTGTTATTTTGTTGGGTGGTTGGATGGATGGTTGGTTGGTGGAATTGTTAAAGTTTAAGTATGTTATTTTGTAAGTGTGTTATATTTAAGTATATTTAAAATTAAATTTGTTAGCTTCTAATTGTGTTCGATTTTAAATGTGTTAGTTATTAAGTGTGTAAATTTTTGAGTTTGTTAGTTTTATAATTTGTTATATTTTGAGTTTGTTTTTAATTTTGATAATTTTTATGTTTTTCAGTTTTAAAGTGTGTTAATTTGTTGGGTGGTTGAATGGATGGTTGGTTGGTGGAATTGTTCGAGTTTAAGTATGTTATTTTTTAAGTGTGTTATTTTGTTGGGTGGTTGGATGGATGGTTGGTTGGTGGAATTGTTAGAGTTTAAGTATGTTATTTTTTAAGTGTGTTATATTTAAGTATATTTAAAATTATGTTTGTTAGCTTCTAAATGTTTTCGATTTTAAATGTGTTAGTTATTAAGTGTGTCAATTTTTAAGTTTGTTAGTTTTATAATTTGTTATATTTTGAGTTTGTTTTTAATTTTGATAATTTTTATGTTTGTCAGTTTTTAAGTGTCTTAATTTGTTGGGTGGGTGGATGGATGGATGGTTGGTGGATATGTTAGAGTTTAAGTTAGTTATTTTTAAGTGTGTTATTGTTTTGGGTAATTGGATGGATGGTTGGATGGTGGAATTGTTAGAATTTAAGTATGTTTTTTTTTAAGTGTGTTATTTTGTTGGTTGGTTGGATGGATGGTTGGTTATAGGTATAGTTAGAGTTTTGTTATGTTATTTTTAAGTGTGCTATTTTGTTGGGTGGTTGGATGGATGGTTGGTTGGTGGAATTGTAAGAGTTTAAGTTAGTTAATTTTTAAGTGTGTTATATTTAAGTATATTTAAATCTAAGTTTTTTCGCTTCTAAATGTGTTCGATTTTAAATGTGTTAGTTATTAAATGTGTAAATTTTTAAGTCTGTTAATTTTATAATTTTTTATATTTAAAGTTTGTATTTAATTTTGATAGTTTTTAAATTTGTAAGTTTTTAGATGTGTTAATTTGTTGGGTGGCTGGATGGATGGTTGGTTGGTTGGAGGATATGTTAGAGTTTAAGTTAGTTATTTTTAAGTGTGTTATTGTGTTGGGTGGTTGGATGGATGGTTGGTTTGTGAAATTGTAAGAGTTTAAGTTAGTTATTTTTTAAGTGTGTTATATTTAAGTATATTTAAAATTAAATTTGTTAACTTCTAAATGTGTTCGATTTTAAATGTGTTAGTTATTAAGTGAGTAAATTTTTAAGTTTGTTATTTTTATAATATGTTATATTTTGAATTTGTTTTTAATTTTGATAATTTTTATGTTTGTCAGTTTTTAAGTGTGTTAATTTGTTGGGTGGTTTAATGGATGGTTGGTTGGTGGATATGTTAGAGTTTAAGTTAGTTATTTTTAAGTGTGTTATTGTTTTGGTGGTCGGATGGATGGTTGGTTGGTGGAATTGTTAGAGTTTAAGTATGTTATTTTTTAAGTGTGTTATTTTGTTGGGTGGTTGGATGGATGTTTGGTTGGTGGTATAATTAGAGTTTTATTTTGTTATTTTTAAGTGTGTTATTTTGTTGGGTGGTTGGATGGATGGTTGGTTGGTGGAATTAAAAGAGTTTAAGTATGTTATTTTTTAAGTGTGTTATATTTAAGTATATTTAAAATTAAGTTTGTTAGCTTCTAAATGTGTTCGATTTTAAATGTGTTAGTTATTAAGTGTGTAAATTTTTAAGTTTGTTAGTTTTATAATTTTTTATATTTTAAGTTTGTATTTAATTTTGGATAATTTTAAGTTTGTCAGTCTTTAGATGTGTTATTTAGTAGGGTGGTTGGATGGATGTTTGGTTGGTGGAATTGTTAGAGTTTAAGTATGTTATTTTGTAAGTGTGTTATTTTGTTGGGTGGTAGGATGGATGGTTGGTTGGTGGAATTGTTAGAGTTTAAGTTTGTATTTTTTAAGTGTGTTATATTTAAGTATATTTAAAATTAAGTTTGTTATTTTCTAAATGTTTTCGATTTTAAATATATTAGTTATTAAGTGTGTAAATTTTTAAGTTTGTTAGTTTTATAATTTGTTATATTTTGAGTTTGTTTTTAATTTTGATAATTTTTATGTTTGTCAGGTTTTAAGTGTCTTAATTTGTTGGGTGGTTGGATGGATGGTTGGTTGGTGGATATGTTAGAGTTTAAGTGAGTTATTTTTAAGTGTGTTATGATGTTGGGTGGTTGGATGGATGGTTGGTTGGAGGTATAGTTATAGTTTTATTATGTTATTTTTAAGTGTGTTATTTTGTTGGGTGGTTGGATGGATGGTTGGATGGTGGAATTAAAAGAGTTTAAGTTAGTTATTTTTTAAGTGTTTTATATTTAAGTATATTTAAATCTAAGTTTTTTAGCTTCTAAATGTTTTCGATTTTAAATGTGTTTGTTATTAAATGTGTAAATTTTTAAGTCTGTTAATTTTAAAAAATTTTATATTTAAAGTTTGTATTTAATTTTGATAGTTTTTAAATTTGTAAGTTTTTAAATGTGTTAATTTGTTGGGTGGCTGGATGGATGGTTGGTTGGTAGGAGGATATGTTAGAGTTTAAATTAGTTATTTTTAAGTGTGTTATTGTGTTGGGTGGTTGGATGGATGGTTGGTTGGTGGTATAGTTAGAGTTTTATTATGTTATTTTTAGGTGTGTTATTTTGTTGGGTGGTTGGATGGATGGTTGGTTGGTGGAATTAAAAGAGTTTAAGTTAGTTATTTTTTAAGTGTGTTATATTTAAGTATATTTAAATCTAAGTTTTTTAGCTTCTAAATGTGTTCGATTTTAAATGTGTTTGTTATTAAATGTTTAAATTTTTAAGTCTGTTAATTTTATAATTTTTTATACTTAAAGTTTGTATTTAATTTTGATAGTTTTTAAATTTATAAGTTTTTAAATGTGTTAATTTGGGTTTATTTTTAAGTGTGTTTTTTTGTTGGGTGGTTGGATGGATGGTTGGTTGGTAGATTTGTAAGAGTTTAAGTTAGTTAATTTTTAAGTGTGTTATATTTAAGTATATTTAAATCTAAGTTTTTTAGCTTCTAAATGTGTTCGATTTTAAATGTGTTAGTTATTAAATGTTTAAATTTTTAAGTCTGTTAATTTTATAATTTTTTATACTTAAAGTTTGTATTTAATTTTGATAGTTTTTAAATTTATAAGTTTTTAAATGTGTTAATTTGTTGGATGGTTGGATGGATGGTTTGTTGGTTGGAGGATATGTTAGAGTTTAAGTTAGTTATTTTTAAGTGTGTTATTGTGTTGGTTGGTTGGATGGATGGTTGGTTGGTGAAATTGTAAGAGTTTAAGTATGTTATTTTTTAAGTGTGTTATTTTGTTGGGTGGTTGGATGGATGGTTGGATGGTGGAATTGTTAGAGTTTAAGTATGTTATTTTGTAAGTGTGTTATATTTAAGTATATTTAAAATTATGTTTGTTAGCTTCTAAATGTGTTCGATTTTAAATGTGTTAGTTATTAAGTGTGTAAATTTTTAAGTTTGTTAGTTTTATAATTTGTTATATTTTGAGTTTTATTTTAATTTTGTTAATTTTTATGTTTGTCAGTTTTTAAGTGTCTTAATTTGTTGGGTGGTTGGATGGATGGTTGGTTGGTGGATATTTTAGAGTTTAAGTTAGTTATTTTTAAGTGTGTTATTGTTTTGGGTAATTGGATGGATGGTTGGATGGTGGAATTGTTAGAATTTAAGTATGTTTTTTTTTTTAAGTGTGTTATTTTGTTGGGTGGTTGGATGGATGGTTGGTTGGAGGTATAGTTAGAGTTTTGTTATGTTATTTTTAAGTGTGTTATTTTGTTGGGTGGTTGGATGGATGGTTTTTTGGTGGAATTGTTAGAGTTTAAGTATGTTATTTTTTAAGTGTGTTATTATGTTGGGTGGTTGGAAACATGGTTGGTTGGTGGAATTGTTAGAGTTTAAGTATGTTATTTTGTAAGTGCGTTATTTTGTTGGGTGGTAGGATGGATGTTTGGTTGGTGGTATAAGTAGAGTTTTATTATGTTATTTTTAAGTGTGTTATTTTGTTGGGTTGTTGGATGGATGGTTGGTTGGTGGATTTGTAAGAGTTTAAGTTAGTTAATTTTTAAGTTTGTTATATTTAAGTATATTTAAATCTAAGTTTTTTAGCTTCTAAATGTGGTCGATTTTAAATGTGTTAGTTATTAAATGTGTAAAATTTTAAGTCTGTTAATTTTATAATTTTTTATATTTAAAGGTTGTATTTAATTTTGATAGTTTTTAAATTTGTAAGTTTTTAAATGTGTTAACTAGTTGGGTGGCTGGATGGATGGTTGGTTGGTTGGAGGATATGTTAGAGTTTAAGTTAGTTATTTTTAAGTGTGTTATTGTGTTGTGTGGTCGGATGGATGGTTGGTGGAATTGTTAGAGTTTAAGTATGTTATTTTTTAACTGTGTTACTATGTTGGGTGGTTGGATGGATGGTTGGTTGGTGGAATAGTTAGAGTTTTATTATGTTATTTTTAAGTGTGTTATTGTTTTGGGTGGTTGGATGGATGGTTAGTTGGTGGAATTGTTAGAATTTAAGTATGTTATTTTTTAAATGTGTTATTTTGTTGGGTGGTTGGATGAATGGTTGGTTGGTGGTATAGTAAGAGTTTAAGTTAGTTATTTTTTAAGTGTGGTATATATAGTTACTATTTAATTTTGATTATTTTTATGTTCTCCAGTTTTTAAGAGTGTTAATTTGTTGGGTGGTTGGATGGATGGTTGGTTGGTTGGTGGATATGTTAGAGTTTAAGTTTGTTATTTTTAAGTGTGCTATTTTATTGGGTGGTTGGTTGGATGGTTGGTTTGTGGAATTATTAGAGTTTAACTATGTTATTTTTAAGCGTGTTATTTTTTTGGGTGGTAGGTTGGATGGTTGGTTTGTTGGTGGATATGTTAGAGTTTAAGTTTGTTATATTTAAGTGTGTTATTTTGTTGGGTGGTTGGATGGATGGTTGGTTTGTGAAATTGTAAGAGTTTAAGTTAGTTATTTTTTAAGTGTGTTATATATAAGTATATATTTAAAATTAAATTTGTTAGCTTCTAAATGTGTTCGAATTTAAATTTGTTAGTTATTAAGAGTGTAAATTTTTAAGTTTGTTATTTTTATAATTTGTTATATTTTGAGTTTGTTTTTAATTTTGATAATTTTTATGTTTGTCAGTTTTTAAGTGTGTTAATTTGTTGGGAGGTTGGATGGATGGTTGGTTGGTGGAATTGTTAGAGTTTAAGTATGTTATTTTTTAAGTGCGTTATTTTGTTGGGTGGTTGGATGGATGTTTGGTTGGTGGTATAATTAGAGTTTTATTATGTTATTTTTAAGTGTGTTATTTTGTTGGGTGGTTTAATGGATGGTTGGTTGGTGGAATTAAAAGAGTTTAAGTTAGTTATTTTTTAAGTGTGTTATATTTAAGTATATTTAAAATTAAGTTTGTTAGCTTCTAAATGTGTTCGATTTTATATTTGTTAGTTATTAAGTGTGTAAATTTTTAAGTTTGTTAGTTTTATAATTTGTTATATTTTAAGTTTGTATTTAATTTTGGATAATTTTAAGTTTGTCAGTCTTTAAATGTGTTATTTTGTTGGGTGGTTGGATGGATGGTTGGTTGGTGGAATTGTAAGAGTATAAGTATGTTATTTTGTAAGTGTGTTATTTTGTTGGGTGGTAGGATGGATGGTTGGTTGGTGGAATTGTTAGAGTTTAAGTATGTTATTTTTGAAGTGTGTTATATTTAAGTATATTTAAATTATGTTTGTTAGCTTTTAAATGTTTTCGATTTCAAATGTGTTAGTTATTAAGTGTGTAAATTTTTAAGTTAGTTATTTTTAAGTGTGTTATTGTTTTGGGTGGTTGGATGGATGGTTG
Organism: Linyphia triangularis; assembly: GCA_963978545.1. NCBI lineage: Eukaryota > Metazoa > Arthropoda > Arachnida > Araneae > Linyphiidae > Linyphia > Linyphia triangularis. Next base: position 10,138,250 of record OZ021732.1, read on the forward strand.
GTTGGTGGAATTGTTAGAATTTAAGTATGTTATTTTTTAAGTGTGTTATTTTGTTGGGTGGTTGGATGGATGGTTGGTTGGTGGAATTGTTAGAGTTTAAGTATGTTATTTTTTAAGTGTGTTATTATGTTGGGTGGTTGGATGGATGGTTGGTTGGTGGTATAATTAGAGTTTTATTATGTTATTTTTAAGTGTGTTATTTTGTTGGGTGGTAGGATGGATGGTTGGTTGGTGGAATTAAAAGAGTTTAAGTTAATTATTTTTTAAGTGTGTTATATTTAAGTATATTTAAAATTAAGTTTGTTAGCTTCTAAATGTGTTCGATTTTAGATGTGTTAGTTATTAAGTGTGTAAATTTTTAAGTTTGTTAGTTTTATAATTTGTTATATTTTAAGTTTGTATTTAATTTTGGATAATTTTAAGTTTGTCAGTCAATAAATGTGTTATTTTGTTGGGTGGTTGGGTGGATGATTGGTTGGTGGAATTGTTAGAGTTTAAGAATGTTATTTTGTAAGTGTGTTATTTTGTTGGGTGGTAGGATGGATGGTTGGTTGGTGGAATTGTTAGAGTTTAACTATGTTATTTTTAAGCGTGTAATTTTTTTGGGTGGTAGGTTGGATGGTTGGTTGGTTTGTTGGTGGATATGTTAGAGTTTAAGTTTGTTATATTTAAATGTGTTATTTTGTTGGGTGGTAGGATGGATGGTTAGTTGGTGGAATTGTTAGAATTTAAGTATGTTATTTTTTAAATGTGTTATTTTGTTGGGTGGTTGGATGAATGGTTGGTTGGTGGTATAGTAAGAGTTTAAGTTAGTTATTTTTTAAGTGTGGTATATATAGTTACTATTTAATTTTGATTATTTTTATGTTCTCCAGTTTTTAAGAGTGTTAATTTGTTGGGTGGTTGGATGGATGGTTGGTTGGTTGGTGGATATGTTAGAGTTTAAGTTTGTTATTTTTAAGTGTGCTATTTTATTGGGTGGTTGGTTGGATGGTTGGTTTGTGGAATTATTAGAGTTTAACTATGTTATTTTTAAGCGTGTTATTTTTTTGGGTGGTAGGTTGGATGGTTGGTTTGTTGGTGGATATGTTAGAGTTTAAGTTTGTTATATTTAAGTGTGTTATTTTGTTGGGTGGTTGGATGGATGGTTGGTTTGTGAAATTGTAAGAGTTTAAGTTAGTTATTTTTTAAGTGTGTTATATATAAGTATATATTTAAAATTAAATTTGTTAGCTTCTAAATGTGTTCGAATTTAAATTTGTTAGTTATTAAGAGTGTAAATTTTTAAGTTTGTTATTTTTATAATTTGTTATATTTTGAGTTTGTTTTTAATTTTGATAATTTTTATGTTTGTCAGTTTTTAAGTGTGTTAATTTGTTGGGAGGTTGGATGGATGGTTGGTTGGTGGAATTGTTAGAGTTTAAGTATGTTATTTTTTAAGTGCGTTATTTTGTTGGGTGGTTGGATGGATGTTTGGTTGGTGGTATAATTAGAGTTTTATTATGTTATTTTTAAGTGTGTTATTTTGTTGGGTGGTTTAATGGATGGTTGGTTGGTGGAATTAAAAGAGATTAAGTTAGTTATTTTTTAAGTGTGTTATATTTAAGTATATTTAAAATTAAGTTTGTTAGCTTCTAAATGTGTTCGATTTTATATTTGTTAGTTATTAAGTGTGTAAATTTTGAAGTTTGTTAGTTTTATAATTTGTTATATTTTAAGTTTGTATTTAATTTTGGATAATTTTAAGTTTGTCAGTCTTTAAATGTGTTATTTTGTTGGGTGGTTGGATGGATGGTTGGTTGGTGGAATTGTAAGAGTATAAGTATGTTATTTTGTAAGTGTGTTATTTTGTTGGGTGGTAGGATGGATGGTTGGTTGGTGGAATTGTTAGAGTTTAAGTATGTTATTTTTGAAGTGTGTTATATTTAAGTATATTTAAATTATGTTTGTTAGCTTTTAAATGTTTTCGATTTCAAATGTGTTAGTTATTAAGTGTGTAAATTTTTAAGTTAGTTATTTTTAAGTGTGTTATTGTTTTGGGTGGTTGGATGGATGGTTGGTTGGTGGAATTGTTAGAATTTAAGTATGTTATTTTTTAAGTGTGTTATTTTGTTGGGTGGTTGGATGGATGGTTGGTTGGTGGAATTGTTAGAGTTTAAGTATGTTATTTTTTAAGTGTGTTATTATGTTGGGTGGTTGGATGGATGGTTGGTTGGTGGTATAATTAGAGTTTTATTATGTTATTTTTAAGTGTGTTATTTTGTTGGGTGGTAGGATGGATGGTTGGTTGGTGGAATTAAAAGAGTTTAAGTTAATTATTTTTTAAGTGTGTTATATTTAAGTATATTTAAAATTAAGTTTGTTAGCTTCTAAATGTGTTCGATTTTAGATGTGTTAGTTATTAAGTGTGTAAATTTTTAAGTTTGTTAGTTTTATAATTTGTTATATTTTAAGTTTGTATTTAATTTTGGATAATTTTAAGTTTGTCAGTCAATAAATGTGTTATTTTGTTGGGTGGTTGGGTGGATGATTGGTTGGTGGAATTGTTAGAGTTTAAGAATGTTATTTTGTAAGTGTGTTATTTTGTTGGGTGGTAGGATGGATGGTTGGTTGGTGGAATTGTTAGAGTTTAACTATGTTATTTTTAAGCGTGTAATTTTTTTGGGTGGTAGGTTGGATGGTTGGTTGGTTTGTTGGTGGATATGTTAGAGTTTAAGTTTGTTATATTTAAATGTGTTATTTTGTTGGGTGGTAGGATGGATGGTTGATTGGTGGAATGGTTAGAGTTTAAGTATGTTATTTTTTATGTGTGTTATATTTAAGTATATTTAAAATTATAATTGTTAGCTTCTAAATGTTTTCGATTTTAAATGTGTTAGTTATTAAGTGCGTAAATTTTTAAGTTTGTTAGTTTTATAATTTGTTATATTTTGAGTTTGTTTTTAATTTTGATAATTTTTATGTTTGTCAGTTTTTAAGTGTCTTAATTTGTTCGGTGGTTGGATGGATAGTTGGTTGGTTGGTGGATATGTTAGAATTTAAGTAAGTTATTTTTAAGTGTGTTATTGTTTTGGATGGTTGGATGGATGGTTGGTTGGTGGAATTGTTAGAGTTTAAGTATGTTATTTTTTAAGTGTGTTATATTTAAGTATATTTAAAATTAAGTTTGTTATTTTCTAAATGTTTTCGATTTTAAATGTATTAGTTATTAAGTGTGTAAATTTTTAAGTTTGTTAGTTTTATAATTTGTTATATTTTGAGTTTGTTTTTAATTTTGATAATTTTTATGTTTGTCAGTTTTTAAGTGTCTTAATTTGTTCGGTGGTTGGATGGATAGTTGGTTGGTTGGTGGATATGTTAGAATTTAAGTAAGTTATTTTTAAGTGTGTTATTGTTTTGGATGGTTGGATGGATGGTTGGTTGGTGGAATTGTTAGAGTTTAAGTATGTTAATTTTTAAGTGTGTTATTATGTTGGGTGGTTGGATGGATGGTTGGTTTGTGGTATAGTTAGAGTTTTATTATGTTATTTTTAAGTGTGTTTTTTTGTTGGGTGGTTGGATGCATGGTTAGTTGGTGGAATTGTAAGAGTTTAAGTTAGTTAATTTTTAAGTGTGTTATATTTAAGTATATTTAAATCTAAGTTTTTTAGCTTCTAAATGTGTTCGATTTTAAATGTGTTAGTTATTAAATGTGTAAATTTTTAAGTCAGTTAATTTTATAATTTTTTATATTTAAAGTTTGTATTTAATTTTGATAGTTTTTAAATTTGTAAGTTTTTAAATGTGTTAATTTGTTGGGTGGCTGGATGGATGGTTGGTTGGTTGGAGGATATGTTAGAGTTTAAGTTAGTTATTTTTAAGTGTGTTATATTTAAGTATATTGAAAATTAAATTTGTTAGCTTCTAAATGTGTTCGATTTTAAATGTGTTAGTTATTAAGTGTGTAAATTTTTATGTTTTTTAGTTTTATAATATGTTATATTTTGAGTTTGTTTTTAATTTTGATAATTTTTATGTTTTTCAGTTTTAAAGTGTGTTAATTTGTTGGGTGGTTGAATGGATGGTTGGTGGAATTGTTCGAGTTTAAGTATGTTATTTTTTAAGTGTGTTATTTTGTTGGGTGGTTGGATGGATGGTTGGTTGGTGGAATTGTTAGAGTTTAAGTATGTTATTTTGTAAGTGTGTTATATTTAAGTATATTTAAAATTAAATTTGTTAGCTTCTGAATGTGTTCGATTTTAAATGTGTTAGTTATTAGGTGTGTAAATTTTTGAGTTTGTTAATTTTATAATTTGTTATATTTTGAGTTTGTTTTTAATTTTGATAATTTTTATGTTTGTCAGTTTTAAAGTGTGTTAATTTGTTGGGTGGTTGAATGGATGGTTGGTTGGTGGAATTGTTCGAGTTTAAGTATGATATTTTGTAAGTTTGTTATTTTGTTGGGTGGTAGGATGAATGGTTGGTTGGTGGAATTGTTAGAGTTTAAGTATGTTATTTTTTAAGTGTGTTATATTTAAGTATATTTAAAATTATGTTTGTTATTTTCTAAATGTTTTCGATTTTAAATGTATTAGTTATTAAGTGTGTAAATTTTTAAGTTTGTTAGTTTTATAATTTGTTATATTTTGAGTTTGTTTTTAATTTTGATAATTTTTATGTTTGTCAGTTTTTAAGTGTCTTAATTTGTTGGGTGGTTGGATGGATGTTTGGTTGGTGGATATGTTAGAGTTTAAGTGAGTTATTTTTAAGTGTGATATTGTTTTGGGTGGTTGGATGGATGGTTGGTTGGTGGAATTGTTAGAATTTAAGTATGTTATTTTTTAAGTTTGTTATTTTGTTGGGTGGTTGGATGGATGGTTGGTTGGTGGAATTGTTAGAGTTTAAGTATGTTATTTTTTAAGTGTGTTATTATGTTGGGTGGTTGGATGGATGGTTGGTTGGTGGTATAGTTAGAGTTTTATTATGTTATTTTTAAGTGTGTTATTTTGTTGGGTGGTTGGATGGATGGATGATTGGTTGGTGGAATTAAAAGAGTTTAAGTTAGTTATTTTTTAAGTGTGTTATATTTAAGTATATTTAAATCTAAGTTTTTTAGCTTCTAAATGTGTTCGATTTTAAATGTGTTAGTTATTAAATGTGTAAATTTTTAAGTCTGTTAATTTTATAATTTTTGATATTTAAAGTTTGTATTTAATTTTGATAGTTTTGAAATTTGTAAGTTTTTAAATGTGTTAATTTGTTGGGTGGTTGGATGAATGGTTGATTGGTTGGAGGATATGTAAGAGTTTAAGTTAGTTATTTTTAAGTGTGTTATTGTGTTGGGTGGTTGGACGGATGGTTGGTTGGTGACATTGTAAGAGTTTAAGTATGTTATTTTTTAAGTGTGTTATTTTGTTGGGTGGTTGGATGGAAGGTTGGTTGGTGGAATTGTTAGAGTTTAAGTATGTTATTTTGTAAGTGTGTTATATTTAAGTATATTTAAAATTAAATTTGTTATCTTCTAAATGTGTTCGATTTTAAATGTGTTAGTTATTAAGTGTGTAAATTTTTGAGTTTGTTAGTTTTATAATTTGTTATATTTTGAGTTTGTTTTTAATTTTGATAATTTTTATGTTTGTCAGTTTTAAAGTGTGTTAATTTGTTGGGTGGTTGAATGGATGGTTGGTTGGTGGAATTGTTAGAGTTTAAGTATGTTATTTTTTAAGTGTGTTATTTTGTTGGGTGGTAGGATGGATGGTTGGTTGGTGGAATTGTTAGAGTTTAAGTATGTTATTTTTTAAGTGTGTTATATTTAAGTATATTTAAAATTATGTTTGTTAGCTTCTAAATGTGTTCGATTTTAAATGTGTTAGTTATTAAATGTGTAAATTTTTAAGTCAGTTAATTTTATAATTTTTTATATTTAAAGTTTGTATTTAATTTTGATAGTTTTTAAATTTGTAAGTTTTTAAATGTGTTAATTTGTTTGGTGGCTGGATGGATGGTTGGTTGGTTGGAGGATATGTTAGAGTTTAAGTTAGTTATTTTTAAGTGTGTTATTGTGTTGGGTGGTTGGATGGATGGTTGGTTTGTGAAATTGTAAGAGTTTAAGTTAGTTATTTTTTAAGTGTGTTATATTTAAATATATTTAAAATTAAATTTGTTAACTTCTAAATGTGTTCGATTTTAAATGTGTTAGTTATTAAGTGTGTAAATTTTTAAGTTTGTTAGTTTTATAATATGTTATATTTTGAATTTTTTTAATATATTTTGAATTATTAAAATTTTTAATTTTGATAATTTTTATGTTTGTCAGTTTTTAAGTGTGTTAATTTGTTGGGTGGTTTAATGGATGGTTGGTTGGTGGATATGTTAGAGTTTAAGTTAGTTATTTTTAAGTGTGTTATTGTTTTGGGTGGTCAGATGGATGGTTGGTTGGTGGAATTGTTAGAGTTTAAGTATGTTATTTTTTAAGTGTGTTATTTTGTTGGGTGGTTGGATGGATGTTTGGTTGGTGGTATAATTAGAGTTTTATTTTGTTATTTTTAAGTGTGTTATTTTGTTGGGTGGTCGGATGGATGGTTGGTTGGTGGAATTGTTAGAGTTTAAGTATGTTATTTTGTAAGTGTGTTATTTTGTTGGGTGGTCGGATGGATGGTTGGTTGGTGGAATTGTTAGAGTTTAAGTATGTTATTTTGTAAGTGTGTTATTTTGTTGGGTGGTTGGATGGATGGTTGGTTGGTATAATTAAAAGAGTTTAAGTTAGTTATTTTTTAAGTGTGTTATTATGTTGGGTGGTTGGATGGATGGTTGGTTGGAGGTATAGTTAGAGTTTTATTATGTTAAGTTTGTTAGTTTTATAATTTGTTATATTTTGAGTTTGTTTTTAATTTTGATAATTTTTATGTTTGTCAGGTTTTAAGTGTCTTAATTTGTTGGGTGGTTGGATGGATGGTTGGTTGGTGGATATGTTAGAGTTTAAGTGAGTTATTTTTAAGTGTGTTATTTTGTTGGGTGGTTGGATGGATGGTTGGTTGGTGGAAATGTTAGAGTTTAAGTATGTTATTTTTTAAGTGTGTTATTATGTTGGGTGGTTGGATGGATGGTTGGTTGGAGGTATAGTTAGAGTTTTATTATGTTATTTTTAAGTGTGTTATTTTGTTGGGTGGTTGGATGGATGGTTGGTTGGTGGAATTAAAAGAGTTTAAGTTAGTTATTTTTTAAGTGTGTTATATTTAAGTATATTTAAATCTAAGTTTTTTAGCTTCTAAATGTGTTCTATTTTAAATGTGTTAGTTATTAAATGTGTAAATTTTTAAGTCTGTTAATTTTATAATTTTTTTATATTTAAAGTATATATTTAATATTGAGAGTTTTTAAATTTGTAAGTTTTTAAATGTGTTAATTTGTTGGGTGGCTGGATGGATGGTTGGTTGGTTGGAGGATATGTTAGAGTTTAAGTTAGTTATTTTTAAGTGTGTTATTGTGTTGGGTGGTTGGAAGGATGGTTGGTTGGTGAAATTGTAAGAGTTTAAGTTAGTTATTTTTTAAGTGTGTTATATTTAAGTATATTTAAAATTAAATTTGTTAGTGTGTAAATTTTTAAATTTTTTAGTTTTATAATTTGTTATATTTTGAGTTTGTTTTTAATTTTGATAATTTTTATGTTAGTCAGTTTTTTAGTGTGTTATTTTGTTGGGTGGTTGGATGGATGGTTGGTTGGTGGTATAGTTAGAGTTTTATTATGTTATTTTTAAGTGTGTTTTTTTGTTGGGTGGTTGGATGGATGGTTGGTTGGTTGGAGGATATGTTTGTGTTTAAGTTAGTTATTTTTAAGTGTGTTATTGTGTTGTGTGGTCGGATGAATGGTTGGTGGAATTGTTAGAATTTAAGTATGTTATTTTTTAAATGTGTTATTTTGTTGGGTGGTTGGATGAATGGTTGGTTGGTGGTATAGTTAGAGTTTAATTATGTTATTTTTAAGTGTTTTTTTTTGTTGGGTGGTTGGATGGATGGTTGGTTGGTGGAATTGTAAGAGTTTAAGTTAGTTATTTTTTAAGTGTGTTATATATAGTTACTATTAAATTTTGATTATTTTTATGTTCTCCAGTTTTTAAGAGTGTTAATTTGTTGGGTGGTTGGATGGATGGTTGGTTGGTTGGTGGATATGTTAGAGTTTAAGTTTGTTATTTTTAAGTGTGCTATTTTATTGGGTGTTTGGTTGGATGGTTGGTTGGTGGAATTGTTAGAGTTTAACTATGTTATATTTAAGTGTGTTATTTTGTTGGATGGTTGCATGGATGGTTGGTTTGTGAAATTGTAAGAGTTTAAGTTAGTTATTTTTTAAGTGTGTTATATATAAGTATATATTTAAAATTAAATTTGTTAGCTTCTAAATGTGTTCGATTTTAAATTTGTTAGTTATTAAGTGTGTAAATTTTTAAGTTTGTTATTTTTATAATTTGTTATATTTTGAGTTAGTTTTTAATTTTGATAATTTTTATGTTTGTCAGTTTTTAAGTGTGTTAATTTGTTGGGTGGTTGGATGGATGGTTGGTTGGTGGATATGTTAGAGTTTAAGTATGTTATTTTTTAAGTGTGTTATTTTTTTGGGTGGTTGGATGGATGTTTGGTTGGTGGTATAATTAGAGTTTTATTATGTTATTTTTAAGCGTGTTATTGTTTTGGGTGGTTGGATGGATGGTTGGTTGGTGGAATTGTTAGAGTTTAAGTATGTTATTTTTTAAGTGTGTTATTATGTTGGGTGGTTGGATGGATGGTTGGTTGGTGGTATAATTAGAGTTTTATTATGTTATTTTTAAGTGTGTTATTTTGTTGGGTGGTTGGATGGATGGTTGGTTGGTGGAATTAAAAGAGTTTAAGTTAGTTATTTTTTAAGTGTGTTATATTTAATTATATTTAAAATTAAGTTTGTTAGCTTCTAAATGTGTTCGATTTTAAATGTGTTAGTTATTAAGTGTGTAAATTTTTAAGTTTGTTAGTTTTATAATTTGTTATATTTTAAGTTTGTATTTAATTTTGGATAATTTTAAGTTTGTCAGTCATTAAATGTGTTATTTTGTTGGGTGGTTGGGTGGATGATTGGTTGGTGGAATTGTTAGAGTTTAAGAATGTTATTTTGTAAGTGTGTTATTTTGTTGGGTGGTAGGATGGATGGTTGGTTGGTGGAATTGTTAGAGTTTAACTATGTTATTTTTAAGCGTGTAATTTTTTTGGGTGGTAGGTTGGATGGTTGGTTTGTTGGTGGATATGTTAGAGTTTAAGTTTGTTATATTTAAGTGTGTTATTTTGTTGGGTGGTAGGATGGATGGTTGATTGGTGGAATGGTTAGAGTTTAAGTATGTTATTTTTTAAGTTTGTTATATTTAAGTATATTTAAAATTATAATTGTTAGCTTCTAAATGTTTTCGATTTTAAATGTGTTAGTCATTAAGTGAGTAAATTTTTAAGTTTGTTAGTTTTATAATTTGTTATATTTTGAGTTTGTTTTTAATTTTGATAATTTTTATGTTTGTCAGTTTTTAAGTGTCTTAATTTGTTGGGTGGTTGGATGGATGGTTGGTTGGTGGAATTGTAAGAGTTTAAGTTAGTTAATTTTTAAGTGTGTTATATTTAAGTGTATTTAAATCTAAGTTTTTTAGCTTCTAAATGTGTTCGATTTTAAATGTATTAGTTATTAAATGTGTAAATTTTTAAGTCTGTTAATTTTATAATTTTTTATATTTAAAGTTTGTATTTAATTTTGATAGTTTTTAAATTTATAAGATTTTAAATGTGTTAATTTTTGGGTGGTTGGATGAATGGTTGGTTGGTGGAATTGTTAGAGTTTAAGTATGTTATTTTGTAAGTGTGTTATATTTAAGTATATTTAAAATTAAATTTGTTAGCTTCTAAATGTGTTCGATTTTAAATGTGTTAGTTATTAAGTGTGTAAATTTTTAAGTTTGTTAGTTTTATAATTTGTTATATTTTGAGTTTGTTTTTAATTTTGATAATTTTTATGTTTGTCAGTTTTTAAGTGTGTTAATTTGTTGGGTGGTTGAATGGATGGTTGGTTGGTGGAATTGTTCGAGTTTAAGTATGTTATTTTTTAAGTGTGTTATTTTGTTGGGTGGTTGGATGGATGGTTGATTGGTGGAATTGTTAGAGTTTAAGTATGTTATTTTGTAAGTGTGTTATTTTGTTGTGTGGTAGGATGGATGGTTGGTTGGTGGAATTAAAAGAGTTTAAGTTAGTTATTTTTTAAGTGTGTTATATTTAAGTATATTTAAAATTAAATTTGTTAGCTTCTAAATGTGTTCGATTTTAAATGTGTTAGTTATTAAGTGTTTAAATTTTTAAGTTTGTTAGTTTTATAATTTGTTATATTTTAAGTTTGTATTTAATTTTGGATAATTTTAAGTTTGTCAGTCTTTAGATGTGTTATTTTGTAGGGTGGTTGGATGGATGGTTGGTTGGTGGAATTGTTCGAGTTTAAGTATGTTATTTTTTAAGTGTGTTATTTTGTTGGGTGGTTCAATGGATGGTTGGTTGGTGGAATTGTTAGAATTTAAGTATGTTATTTTTTAAGTGTGTTATTTTGTTGGGTGGTTGGATGGATGGTTGGTTGGAGGTATAGTTAGAGTTTTATTATGTTATTTTTAAGTGTGTTATTTTGTTGGGTGGTTAGATGGATGGTTGGTTGGTGGAATTGTTAGAGTTTAAGTATGTTATTTTTTAAGTGTGTTATTATGTTGGGTGGTTGGATGGATGGTTGGTTGGTGGTATAGTTAGAGTTTTATTATGTTATTTTTAAGTGTGTTATTTTGTTGGGTGGTTGGATGGATGGATGGTTGGTTGGTGGAATTAAAAGAGTTTAAGTTAGTTATTTTTTAAGTGTGTTATATTTAAGTATATTTAAATCTAAGTTTTTTAGCTTCTAAATGTGTTCGATTTTAAATGTGTTAGTTATTAAATGTGTAAATTTTTAAGTCTTTTAATTTTATAATTTTTTATATTTAAAGTTTGTATTTACTTTTGATAGTTTTTAAATTTGTAAGTTTTTAAATGTGTTAATTTGTTGGGTGGTTGGATGGATGGTTGGTTGGTTGGAGGAAACGTTAGAGTTTAAGTTAGTTATTTTTAAGTGTGTTATTGTGTTGGGTGGTTGGATGGATGGTTGGTTAGTGAAATTGTAAGAATTTAAGTATGTTATTTTTTAAGTGTGTTATTTTGTTGGGTGGTTGGATGGATGGTTGGTTGGTGGAATTGTTAAAGTTTAAGTATGTTATTTTGTAAGTGTGTTATATTTAAGTATATTTAAAATTAAATTTGTTAGCTTCTAATTGTGTTCGATTTTAAATGTGTTAGTTATTAAGTGTGTAAATTTTTGAGTTTGTTAGTTTTATAATTTGTTATATTTTGAGTTTGTTTTTAATTTTGATAATTTTTATGTTTTTCAGTTTTAAAGTGTGTTAATTTGTTGGGTGGTTGAATGGATGGTTGGTTGGTGGAATTGTTCGAGTTTAAGTATGTTATTTTTTAAGTGTGTTATTTTGTTGGGTGGTTGGATGGATGGTTGGTTGGTGGAATTGTTAGAGTTTAAGTATGTTATTTTGTAAGTGTGTTATTTTGTTGGGTGGTTGGATGGATGGTTGGTTGGTATAATTAAAAGAGTTTAAGTTAGTTATTTTTTAAGTGTGTTATTATGTTGGGTGGTTGGATGGATGGTTGGTTGGAGGTATAGTTAGAGTTTTATTATGTTAAGTTTGTTAGTTTTATAATTTGTTATATTTTGAGTTTGTTTTTAATTTTGATAATTTTTATGTTTGTCAGGTTTTAAGTGTCTTAATTTGTTGGGTGGTTGGATGGATGGTTGGTTGGTGGATATGTTAGAGTTTAAGTGAGTTATTTTTAAGTGTGTTATTTTGTTGGGTGGTTGGATGGATGGTTGGTTGGTGGAAATGTTAGAGTTTAAGTATGTTATTTTTTAAGTGTGTTATTATGTTGGGTGGTTGGATGGATGGTTGGTTGGAGGTATAGTTAGAGTTTTATTATGTTATTTTTAAGTGTGTTATTTTGTTGGGTGGTTGGATGGATGGTTGGTTGGTGGAATTAAAAGAGTTTAAGTTAGTTATTTTTTAAGTGTGTTATATTTAAGTATATTTAAATCTAAGTTTTTTAGCTTCTAAATGTGTTCTATTTTAAATGTGTTAGTTATTAAATGTGTACATTTTTAAGTCTGTTAATTTTATAATTTTTTTATATTTAAAGTATATATTTAATATTGAGAGTTTTTAAATTTGTAAGTTTTTAAATGTGTTAATTTGTTGGGTGGCTGGATGGATGGTTGGTTGGTTGGAGGATATGTTAGAGTTTAAGTTAGTTATTTTTAAGTGTGTTATTGTGTTGGGTGGTTGGAAGGATGGTTGGTTGGTGAAATTGTAAGAGTTTAAGTTAGTTATTTTTTAAGTGTGTTATATTTAAGTATATTTAAAATTAAATTTGTTAGTGTGTAAATTTTTAAATTTTTTAGTTTTATAATTTGTTATATTTTGAGTTTGTTTTTAATTTTGATAATTTTTATGTTAGTCAGTTTTTTAGTGTGTTATTTTGTTGGGTGGTTGGATGGATGGTTGGTTGGTGGTATAGTTAGAGTTTTATTATGTTATTTTTAAGTGTGTTTTTTTGTTGGGTGGTTGGATGGATGGTTGGTTGGTTGGAGGATATGTTTGTGTTTAAGTTAGTTATTTTTAAGTGTGTTATTGTGTTGTGTGGTCGGATGAATGGTTGGTGGAATTGTTAGAATTTAAGTATGTTATTTTTTAAATGTGTTATTTTGTTGGGTGGTTGGATGAATGGTTGGTTGGTGGTATAGTTAGAGTTTAATTATGTTATTTTTAAGTGTTTTTTTTTGTTGGGTGGTTGGATGGATGGTTGGTTGGTGGAATTGTAAGAGTTTAAGTTAGTTATTTTTTAAGTGTGTTATATATAGTTACTATTAAATTTTGATTATTTTTATGTTCTCCAGTTTTTAAGAGTGTTAATTTGTTGGGTGGTTGGATGGATGGTTGGTTGGTTGGTGGATATGTTAGAGTTTAAGTTTGTTATTTTTAAGTGTGCTATTTTATTGGGTGTTTGGTTGGATGGTTGGTTGGTGGAATTGTTAGAGTTTAACTATGTTATATTTAAGTGTGTTATTTTGTTGGATGGTTGCATGGATGGTTGGTTTGTGAAATTGTAAGAGTTTAAGTTAGTTATTTTTTAAGTGTGTTATATATAAGTATATATTTAAAATTAAATTTGTTAGCTTCTAAATGTGTTCGATTTTAAATTTGTTAGTTATTAAGTGTGTAAATTTTTAAGTTTGTTATTTTTATAATTTGTTATATTTTGAGTTAGTTTTTAATTTTGATAATTTTTATGTTTGTCAGTTTTTAAGTGTGTTAATTTGTTGGGTGGTTGGATGGATGGTTGGTTGGTGGATATGTTAGAGTTTAAGTATGTTATTTTTTAAGTGTGTTATTTTTTTGGGTGGTTGGATGGATGTTTGGTTGGTGGTATAATTAGAGTTTTATTATGTTATTTTTAAGCGTTTTATTGTTTTGGGTGGTTGGATGGATGGTTGGTTGGTGGAATTGTTAGAGTTTAAGTATGTTATTTTTTAAGTGTGTTATTATGTTGGGTGGTTGGATGGATGGTTGGTTGGTGGTATAATTAGAGTTTTATTATGTTATTTTTAAGTGTGTTATTTTGTTGGGTGGTTGGATGGATGGTTGGTTGGTGGAATTAAAAGAGTTTAAGTTAGTTATTTTTTAAGTGTGTTATATTTAATTATATTTAAAATTAAGTTTGTTAGCTTCTAAATGTGTTCGATTTTAAATGTGTTAGTTATTAAGTGTGTAAATTTTTAAGTTTGTTAGTTTTATAATTTGTTATATTTTAAGTTTGTATTTAATTTTGGATAATTTTAAGTTTGTCAGTCATTAAATGTGTTATTTTGTTGGGTGGTTGGATGGTTGGTTTGTTGGTGGATATGTTAGAGTTTAAGTTTGTTATATTTAAGTGTGTTATTTTGTTGGGTGGTAGGATGGATGGTTGATTGGTGGAATGGTTAGAGTTTAAGTATGTTATTTTTTAAGTTTGTTATATTTAAGTATATTTAAAATTATAATTGTTAGCTTCTAAATGTTTTCGATTTTAAATGTGTTAGTCATTAAGTGAGTAAATTTTTAAGTTTGTTAGTTTTATAATTTGTTATATTTTGAGTTTGTTTTTAATTTTGATAATTTTTATGTTTGTCAGTTTTTAAGTGTCTTAATTTGTTGGGTGGTTGGATGGATGGTTGGTTGGTGGAATTGTAAGAGTTTAAGTTAGTTAATTTTTAAGTGTGTTATATTTAAGTGTATTTAAATCTAAGTTTTTTAGCTTCTAAATGTGTTCGATTTTAAATGTATTAGTTATTAAATGTGTAAATTTTTAAGTCTGTTAATTTTATAATTTTTTATATTTAAAGTTTGTATTTAATTTTGATAGTTTTTAAATTTATAAGATTTTAAATGTGTTAATTTTTGGGTGGTTGGATGAATGGTTGGTTGGTGGAATTGTTAGAGTTTAAGTATGTTATTTTGTAAGTGTGTTATATTTAAGTATATTTAAAATTAAATTTGTTAGCTTCTAAATGTGTTCGATTTTAAATGTGTTAGTTATTAAGTGTGTAAATTTTTAAGTTTGTTAGTTTTATAATTTGTTATATTTTGAGTTTGTTTTTAATTTTGATAATTTTTATGTTTGTCAGTTTTTAAGTGTGTTAATTTGTTGGGTGGTTGAATGGATGGTTGGTTGGTGGAATTGTTCGAGTTTAAGTATGTTATTTTTTAAGTGTGTTATTTTGTTGGGTGGTTGGATGGATGGTTGATTGGTGGAATTGTTAGAGTTTAAGTATGTTATTTTGTAAGTGTGTTATTTTGTTGTGTGGTAGGATGGATGGTTGGTTGGTGGAATTAAAAGAGTTTAAGTTAGTTATTTTTTAAGTGTGTTATATTTAAGTATATTTAAAATTAAATTTGTTAGCTTCTAAATGTGTTCGATTTTAAATGTGTTAGTTATTAAGTGTTTAAATTTTTAAGTTTGTTAGTTTTATAATTTGTTATATTTTAAGTTTGTATTTAATTTTGGATAATTTTAAGTTTGTCAGTCTTTAGATGTGTTATTTTGTAGGGTGGTTGGATGGATGGTTGGTTGGTGGAATTGTTCGAGTTTAAGTATGTTATTTTTTAAGTGTGTTATTTTGTTGGGTGGTTCAATGGATGGTTGGTTGGTGGAATTGTTAGAATTTAAGTATGTTATTTTTTAAGTGTGTTATTTTGTTGGGTGGTTGGATGGATGGTTGGTTGGAGGTATAGTTAGAGTTTTATTATGTTATTTTTAAGTGTGTTATTTTGTTGGGTGGTTAGATGGATGGTTGGTTGGTGGAATTGTTAGAGTTTAAGTATGTTATTTTTTAAGTGTGTTATTATGTTGGGTGGTTGGATGGATGGTTGGTTGGTGGTATAGTTAGAGTTTTATTATGTTATTTTTAAGTGTGTTATTTTGTTGGGTGGTTGGATGGATGGATGGTTGGTTGGTGGAATTAAAAGAGTTTAAGTTAGTTATTTTTTAAGTGTGTTATATTTAAGTATATTTAAATCTAAGTTTTTTAGCTTCTAAATGTGTTCGATTTTAAATGTGTTAGTTATTAAATGTGTAAATTTTTAAGTCTTTTAATTTTATAATTTTTTATATTTAAAGTTTGTATTTACTTTTGATAGTTTTTAAATTTGTAAGTTTTTAAATGTGTTAATTTGTTGGGTGGTTGGATGGATGGTTGGTTGGTTGGAGGAAACGTTAGAGTTTAAGTTAGTTATTTTTAAGTGTGTTATTGTGTTGGGTGGTTGGATGGATGGTTGGTTAGTGAAATTGTAAGAATTTAAGTATGTTATTTTTTAAGTGTGTTATTTTGTTGGGTGGTTGGATGGATGGTTGGTTGGTGGAATTGTTAAAGTTTAAGTATGTTATTTTGTAAGTGTGTTATATTTAAGTATATTTAAAATTAAATTTGTTAGCTTCTAATTGTGTTCGATTTTAAATGTGTTAGTTATTAAGTGTGTAAATTTTTGAGTTTGTTAGTTTTATAATTTGTTATATTTTGAGTTTGTTTTTAATTTTGATAATTTTTATGTTTTTCAGTTTTAAAGTGTGTTAATTTGTTGGGTGGTTGAATGGATGGTTGGTTGGTGGAATTGTTCGAGTTTAAGTATGTTATTTTTTAAGTGTGTTATTTTGTTGGGTGGTTGGATGGATGGTTGGTTGGTGGAATTGTTAGAGTTTAAGTATGTTATTTTGTAAGTGTGTTATTTTGTTGGGTGGTAGGATGGATGGTTGGTTGGTGGAATTGTTAGAGTTTAAGTATGTTATTTTTTAAGTGTGTTATTTTGTTGGGTGGTTGGATGGATGGTTGGTTGGTGGAATTGTTAGAGTTTAAGTATGTTATTTTGTAAGTGTGTTATTTTGTTGGGTGGTAGGATGGATGGTTGGTTGGTGGAATTGTTAGAGTTTAAGTATGTTATTTTTTAAGTGTGTTATTTTGTTGGGTGGTTGGATGGATGGTTGGTTGGTGGAATTGTTAGAGTTTAAGTATGTTATTTTGTAAGTGTGTTATTTTGTTGGGTGGTAGGATGGATGGTTGGTTGGTGGAATTAAAAGAGTTTAAGTTAGTTATTTTTTAAGTGTGTTATATTTAAGTATATTTAAAATTAAATTTGTTAGCTTCTAAATGTGTTCGATTTTAAATGTGTTAGTTATTAAGTGTGTAAATTTTTAAGTTTGTTAGTTTTATAATTTGTTATATTTTAAGTTTGTATTTAATTTTGGATAATTTTAAGTTTGTCAGTCTTTAGATGTGTTATTTTGTAGGGTGGTTGGATGGATGGTTGGTTGGTGGAATTGTTCGAGTTTAAGTATGTTATTTTTTAAGTGTGTTATTTTGTTGGGTGGTTCAATGGATGGTTGGTTGGTGGAATTGTTAGAATTTAAGTATGTTATTTTTTAAGTGTGTTATTTTGTTGGGTGGTTGGATGGATGGTTGGTTGGAGGTATAGTTAGAGTTTTATTATGTTATTTTAAAGTGTGTTATTTTGTTGGGTGGTTGGATGGATGGTTGGTTGGTGGAATTGTTAGAGTTTAAGTATGTTATTTTTTAAGTGTGTTATTATGTTGGGTGGTTGGATGGATGGTTGGTTGGTGGTATAGTTAGAGTTTTATTATGTTATTTTTAAGTGTGTTATTTTGTTGGGTGGTTGGATGGTTGGTTGGTGGAATTAAAAGAGTTTAAGTTAGTTATTTTTTAAGTGTGTTATATTTAAGTATATTTAAATCTAAGTTTTTTAGCTTCTAAATGTGTTCGATTTTAAATGTGTTAGTTATTAAATGTGTAAATTTTTAAGTCTGTTAATTTTATAATTTTTTATATTTAAAGTTTGTATTTACTTTTGATAGTTTTTAAATTTGTAAGTTTTTAAATGTGTTAATTTGTTGGGTGGTTGGATGGATGGTTGGTTGGTTGGAGGATATGTTAGAGTTTAAGTTAGTTATTTTTAAGTGTGTTATTGTGTTGGGTGGTTGGATGGATGGTTGGTTGGTGAAATTGTAAGAGTTTAAGTATGTTATTTTTTAAGTGTGTTATTTTGTTGGGTGGTTGGATGGATGGTTGGTTGGTGGAATTCTTAAAGTTTAAGTATGTTATTTTGTAAGTGTGTTATATTTAAGTATATTTAAAATTAAATTTGTTAGCTTCTAATTGTGTTCGATTTTAAATGTGTTAGTTATTAAGTGTGTAAATTTTTGAGTTTGTTAGTTTTATAATTTGTTATATTTTGAGTTTGTTTTTAATTTTGATAATTTTTATGTTTTTCAGTTTTAAAGTGTGTTAATTTGTTGGGTGGTTGAATGGATGGTTGGTTGGTGGAATTGTTCGAGTTTAAGTATGTTATTTTTTAAGTGTGTTATTTTGTTGGGTGGTTGGATGGATGGTTGGTTGGTGGAATTGTTAGAGTTTAAGTATGTTATTTTTTAAGTGTGTTATATTTAAGTATATTTAAAATTATGTTTGTTAGCTTCTAAATGTTTTCGATTTTAAATGTGTTAGTTATTAAGTGTGTCAATTTTTAAGTTTGTTAGTTTTATAATTTGTTATATTTTGAGTTTGTTTTTAATTTTGATAATTTTTATGTTTGTCAGTTTTTAAGTGTCTTAATTTGTTGGGTGGGTGGATGGATGGATGGTTGGTGGATATGTTAGAGTTTAAGTTAGTTATTTTTAAGTGTGTTATTGTTTTGGGTAATTGGATGGATGGTTGGATGGTGGAATTGTTAGAATTTAAGTATGTTTTTTTTTAAGTGTGTTATTTTGTTGGTTGGTTGGATGGATGGTTGGTTATAGGTATAGTTAGAGTTTTGTTATGTTATTTTTAAGTGTGCTATTTTGTTGGGTGGTTGGATGGATGGTTGGTTGGTGGAATTGTAAGAGTTTAAGTTAGTTAATTTTTAAGTGTGTTATATTTAAGTATATTTAAATCTAAGTTTTTTCGCTTCTAAATGTGTTCGATTTTAAATGTGTTAGTTATTAAATGTGTAAATTTTTAAGTCTGTTAATTTTATAATTTTTTATATTTAAAGTTTGTATTTAATTTTGATAGTTTTTAAATTTGTAAGTTTTTAGATGTGTTAATTTGTTGGGTGGCTGGATGGATGGTTGGTTGGTTGGAGGATATGTTAGAGTTTAAGTTAGTTATTTTTAAGTGTGTTATTGTGTTGGGTGGTTGGATGGATGGTTGGTTTGTGAAATTGTAAGAGTTTAAGTTAGTTATTTTTTAAGTGTGTTATATTTAAGTATATTTAAAATTAAATTTGTTAACTTCTAAATGTGTTCGATTTTAAATGTGTTAGTTATTAAGTGAGTAAATTTTTAAGTTTGTTATTTTTATAATATGTTATATTTTGAATTTGTTTTTAATTTTGATAATTTTTATGTTTGTCAGTTTTTAAGTGTGTTAATTTGTTGGGTGGTTTAATGGATGGTTGGTTGGTGGATATGTTAGAGTTTAAGTTAGTTATTTTTAAGTGTGTTATTGTTTTGGTGGTCGGATGGATGGTTGGTTGGTGGAATTGTTAGAGTTTAAGTATGTTATTTTTTAAGTGTGTTATTTTGTTGGGTGGTTGGATGGATGTTTGGTTGGTGGTATAATTAGAGTTTTATTTTGTTATTTTTAAGTGTGTTATTTTGTTGGGTGGTCGGATGGATGGTTGGTTGGTGGAATTAAAAGAGTTTAAGTATGTTATTTTTTAAGTGTGTTATATTTAAGTATATTTAAAATTAAGTTTGTTAGCTTCTAAATGTGTTCGATTTTAAATGTGTTAGTTATTAAGTGTGTAAATTTTTAAGTTTGTTAGTTTTATAATTTTTTATATTTTAAGTTTGTATTTAATTTTGGATAATTTTAAGTTTGTCAGTCTTTAGATGTGTTATTTTGTAGGGTGGTTGGATGGATGTTTGGTTGGTGGAATTGTTAGAGTTTAAGTATGTTATTTTGTAAGTGTGTTATTTTGTTGGGTGGTAGGATGGATGGTTGGTTGGTGGAATTGTTAGAGTTTAAGTTTGTATTTTTTAAGTGTGTTATATTTAAGTATATTTAAAATTAAGTTTGTTATTTTCTAAATGTTTTCGATTTTAAATATATTAGTTATTAAGTGTGTAAATTTTTAAGTTTGTTAGTTTTATAATTTGTTATATTTTGAGTTTGTTTTTAATTTTGATAATTTTTATGTTTGTCAGGTTTTAAGTGTCTTAATTTGTTGGGTGGTTGGATGGATGGTTGGTTGGTGGATATGTTAGAGTTTAAGTGAGTTATTTTTAAGTTTGTTATGATGTTGGGTGGTTGGATGGATGGTTGGTTGGAGGTATAGTTATAGTTTTATTATGTTATTTTTAAGTGTGTTATTTTGTTGGGTGGTTGGATGGATGGTTGGATGGTGGAATTGTTAGAGTTTA
Organism: Linyphia triangularis; assembly: GCA_963978545.1. NCBI lineage: Eukaryota > Metazoa > Arthropoda > Arachnida > Araneae > Linyphiidae > Linyphia > Linyphia triangularis. Next base: position 10,158,314 of record OZ021732.1, read on the forward strand.
AGTATGTTATTTTGTAAGTGTGTTATTTTGTTGGGTGGTAGGATGGATGGTTGGTTGGTGGAATTGTTAGAGTTTAAGTTTGTATTTTTTAAGTGTGTTATATTTAAGTATATTTAAAATTAAGTTTGTTATTTTCTAAATGTTTTCGATTTTAAATATATTAGTTATTAAGTGTGTAAATTTTTAAGTTTGTTAGTTTTATAATTTTTTATATTTTAAGTTTGTATTTAATTTTGGATAATTTTAAGTTTGTCAGTCTTTAGATGTGTTATTTTGTAGGGTGGTTGGATGGATGTTTGGTTGGTGGAATTGTTAGAGTTTAAGTATGTTATTTTGTAAGTGTGTTATTTTGTTGGGTGGTAGGATGGATGGTTGGTTGGTGGAATTGTTAGAGTTTAAGTTAGTTATTTTTTAAGTGTTTTATATTTAAGTATATTTAAATCTAAGTTTTTTAGCTTCTAAATGTTTTCGATTTTAAATGTGTTTGTTATTAAATGTGTAAATTTTTAAGTCTGTTAATTTTAAAAAATTTTATATTTAAAGTTTGTATTTAATTTTGATAGTTTTTAAATTTGTAAGTTTTTAAATGTGTTAATTTGTTGGGTGGCTGGATGGATGGTTGGTTGGTAGGAGGATATGTTAGAGTTTAAATTAGTTATTTTCAAGTGTGTTATTGTGTTGGGTGGTTGGATGGATGGTTGGTTGGTGGTATAGTTAGAGTTTTATTATGTTATTTTTAGGTGTGTTATTTTGTTGGGTGGTTGGATGGATGGTTGGTTGGTGGAATTAAAAGAGTTTAAGTTAGTTATTTTTTAAGTGTGTTATATTTAAGTATATTTAAATCTAAGTTTTTTAGCTTCTAAATGTTTTCTATTTTAAATGTGTTAGTTATTAAATGTATAAATTTTTAAGTCTGTTAATTTTATAATTTTTTTATATTTAAATTTTGTATTTAATTTTGATAGTTTTTAAATTTGTAAGATTTTAAATATGTTAATTTGTTGGGTGGCTGGATGGATGGTTGGTTGGTTGGAGGATATGTTAGATTTTAAGTTAGTTATTTTTAAGTGTGTTAATTTGTTGGGTAGTTGGATGGCTGGTTGGTTGGTGGTATAGTTAGAGTTTTATTATGTTATCTTTAAGTGTGTTTTTTTGTTGGGTGGTTGGATGGATGGTTGGTTGGTGGAATTGTAAGAGTTTAAGTTAGTTAATTTTTAAGTTTGTTATATTTAAGTATATTTAAATCTAAGTTTTTTAGCTTCTAAATGTGGTCGATTTTAAATGTGTTAGTTATTAAATGTGTAAATTTTTAAGTCTGTTAATTTTATAATTTTTTATATTTAAAGTTAGTATTTAATTTTGATAGTTTTTAAATTTGTAAGTTTTTAAATGTGTTAATTTGTTGGGTGGTTGGTTGGTTGGTGGATATGTTAGAGTTTAAGTTAGTTATTTTTAAGTGTGTTATTGTTTTGGGTGGTTGGATGGATGGTTGGTTGGTGGAATTGTTAGAATTTAAGTATGTTATTTTTTAAGTGTGTTATTTTGTTGGGTGGTTGGATGGATGGTTGGTTGGAGGTATAGTTAGAGTTTTATTATGTTATTTTTAAGTGTGTTATTTTGTTGGGTGGATGGATGGATGGTTGGTTGGTGGAATTGTTAGAGTTTAAGTATGTTATTTTTTAAGTGTGTTATATTTAAGTATATTTAAAATTATGTTTGTTAGCTTCTAAAAGTTTTCGATTTTAAATGAGTTAGTTATTAAGTGTGTAAATTTTTAAGTTTGTTAGTTTTATAATTTGTTATATTTTGAGTTTGTTTTTTATTTTGATAATTTTTATGTTTGTCAGTTTTTAAGTGTCTTAATTTGTTGGGTGGTTGGATGGCTGGTTGGTTGGTTGGTGGATATGTTAGAGTTTAAGTTAGTTATTTTTAAGTGTGTTATTGTTTTGGGTAATTTAATGGATGGTTGGTTGGTGGAATTGTTAGAATTTAAGTATGTTTTTTTTAAGTGTGTTATTTTGTTGGGTGGTTGGATGGATGGTTGGTTGGAGGTATAGTTAGAGTTTTATTATGTTATTTTTAAGTGTGTTATTTTGTTGGGTGGTTGGATGGTTGTTTGGTTGGTGGAATTGTAAGAGTTTAAGTATGTTATTTTTTAAGTGTGTTATTATGTTGGGTGGTTGGATGGATGGTTGGTTGGTGGTATAGTTAGAGTTTTATTATGTTATTTTTAAGTGTTTTTTTTTGTTGGGTGGTTGGATGCCTGGTTGGTTGGTGGAATTGTAAGAGTTTAAGTTAGTTAATTTTTAAGTGTGTTATATTTAAGTATATTTAAATCTAAGTTTTTTAGCTTCTAAATGTGTTCGATTTTAAATGTGTTAGTTATTAAGTGTGTAAATTTTTAAGTTTGTTAGTTTTATAATTTGTTATATTTTAAGTTTGTATTTAATTTTGGATATTTTTTAGTTTGTCAGTCTTTAAATGTGATATTTTGTTGGGTGGATGGATGGATGGTTAGTTGGTGGATATGTTAGAGTTTAAGTTAGTTATTTTTAAGTGTGTTATTGTGTTGGGTGGTTGGAAGGATGGTTGGTTTGTGAAATGGTAAGAGTTTAAGTTAGTTATTTTTTAAGTGTGTTATTTTGTTGGGTGGTTTAATGGATGGTTGGTTGGTGGATATGTTAGAGTTTAAGTTATTTATTTTTAAGTGTGTTATTGTTTTGGGTGGTTGGATGGATGGTTGGTTGGTGGAATTAAAAGAGTTTAAGTATGTTATTTTTTAAGTGTGTTATATTTAAGTATATTTAAAATTAAGATTGTTAGCTTCTAAATGTGTTCGATTTTAAATGTGTTAGTTATTAAGTGTGTAAATTTTTAAGTTTGTTAGTTTTATAATTTGTTATATTTTAAGTTTGTATTTAATTTTGGATATTTTTTAGTTTGTCAGTCTTTAAATGTGATATTTTGTTGGGTGGATGGATGGATGGTTAGTTGGTGGATATGTTAGAGTTTAAGTTTGTTATTTTTAAGTGTGCTATTTTATTGGGTGGTTGGTTGGATGGTTGGTTGGTGGAATTGGTAGAGTTTAACTATGTTATTTTTAAGCGTGTTATTTTTTTGGGTGGTAGGTTTAATGGATGGTTGGTTGGTGGATATGTTAGAGTTTAAGTTAGTTATTTTTAAGTGTGTTATTGTTTTGGGTGGTTGGACGGATGGTTGGTTGGTGGAATTAAAAGAGTTTAAGTAGGTTATTTTTTAAGTGTGTTATATTTAAGTATATTTAAAATTAAGTTTGTTAGCTTCTAAATGTGTTCGATTTTAAATTTGTTAGTTATTAAGTGTGTAAATTTTTAAGTTTGTTAGTTTTATAATTTGTTATATTTTGAGTTTGTTTTTAATTTTGATAATTTTTATGTTTGTCAGTTTTTAAGTGTCTTAATTTGTTGGGTGGTTGGAAGGATGGTTGGTTGGTTGGTGGATATGCTAGAGTTTAAGTTAGTTATTTTTAGGTGTGTTATTTTGTTGGGTGGTTGGATGGATGGTTGGTTGGAGGTATAGTTAGAGTTTAATTATGCTATTTTTTAAGTGTGTTATTTTGTTGGGTGGTTTGATGGATGGTTGGTTGGTGATATAGTTAGAGTTTTATTATGTTATTTTTAAGTGTGTTTTTTTGTTGGGTGGTTGGATGGATGGTTGGTTGGTGGAATTGTAAGAGTTTAAGTTAGTTAATTTTTAAGTGTGTTATATTTAAGTATATTTAAATCTAAGTTTTTTCGCTTCTAAATGTGTTCGATTTTAAATGTGTTAGTTATTAAATGTGTAAATTTTTAAGTCTGTTAATTTTATAATTTTTTATATTTAAAGTTTGTATTTAATTTTGATAGTTTTTAAATTTGTAAGTTTTTAGATGTGTTAATTTGTTGGGTGGCTGGATGGATGGTTGGTTGGTTGGAGGATATGTTAGAGATTAAGTTAGTTATTTTTAAGTGTGTTATTGTGTTGGGTGGTTGGATGGATGGTTGGTTTGTGAAATTGTAAGAGTTTAAGTTAGTTATTTTTTAAGTGTGTTATATTTAAGTATATTTAAAATTAAATTTGTTAACTTCTAAATGTGTTCGATTTTAAATGTGTTAGTTATTAAGTGTGTAAATTTTTAAGTTTGTTATTTTTATAGTATGTTATATTTTGAATTTGTTTTTAATTTTGATAATTTTTATGTTTGTCAGTTTTTAAGTGTGTTAATTTGTTGGGTGGTTTAATGGATGGTTGGTTGGTGGATATGTTAGAGTTTAAGTTAGTTATTTTTAAGTGTGTTATTGTTTTGGTGGTCGGATGGATGGTTGGTTGGTGGAATTGTTAGAGTTTAAGTATGTTATTTTTTAAGTGTGTTATTTTGTTGGGTGGTTGGATGGATGTTTGGTTGGTGGTATAATTAGAGTTTAAGTTAGTTATTTTTTAAGTGTGTTATATTTAAGTATATTTAAAATTAAATTTGTTAGCTTCTAAATGTGTTCGATTTTAAATTTGTTAGTTATTAAGTGTGTAAATTTTTAAGTTTGTTAGTTTTATAATTTGTTATATTTTAAGTTTGTATTTAATTTTGGATAATTTTAAGTTTGTCATTCTTTAAATGTGTTATTTTGTTGGGTGGTTGGATGGATGGTTGGTTGGTGGAATTGTTCGAGTTTAAGTATGTTATTTTTTAAGTGTTTTATTTTGTTGGGTGGTTGGATGGATGGTTGGTTGGTGGAATTGTTAGAGTTATGTATGTTATTTTGTAAGTGTGTTATTTTCTTGGGTGGTAGGATGGATGTTTGGTTGGTGGTATAAGTAGAGTTTTATTATGTTATTTTTAAGTGTGTTATTTTGTTGGGTGGTTGGATGGATGGTTGGTTGGTTGAATTAAAAGAGTTTAAGTTAGTTATTTTTTAAGTGTTTTATATTTAAGTATATTTAAAATTAAATTTGTTAGCTTCTAAATGTGTTCGATTTTAAATGTGTTAGTTATTAAGTGTGTAAATTTTTAAGTTTGTTAGTTTTATAATTTGTTATATTTTAAGTTTGTATTTAATTTTGGATAATTTTAAGTTTGTCAGTCTTTAGATGTGTTATTTTGTAGGGTGGTTGGATGGATGGTTGGTTGGTGGAATTGTTCGAGTTTAAGTTAGTTATTTTTAAGTGTGTTATTGTGTTGGGTGGTTGGATGGATGGTTGGTTGGTGAAATTGTAAGAGTTTAAGTTAGTTATTTTTTAAGTGTGTTATATTTAAGTATATTTAAAATTATGTTTGTTAGCTTCTAATTTTGTTTGATTTTAAATGTGTTAGTTATAAAGTGTGTAAATTTTTAAATTTGTTAGTTTTATAATTTGTTATATTTTGAGTTTGTTTTTAATTTTGATAATTTTTATGTTAGTCAGTTTTTTAGTGTGTTAATTTGTTGGGTAGTTGGATGGATGGTTGGTTGGTAGGTGGATATGTTAGAGTTTAAGTTAGTTATTTTTAAGTGTGTTATTGTGTTGGGAGGTTGGATGGAATGTTGTTTGGTGGTATAATTAGAGTTTTATTATGTTATTTTTAGGTGTGTTATTTTGTTGGGTGGTTGGATGGATGGTTGGTTGGTGGAATTGTTAGAGTTTAAGTATGTTATTTTTTAAGTGTGTTATATTTAAGTATATTTAAAATTATGTTTGTTAGCTTCTAAATGTTTTTGATTTTAAATGTGTTAGTTATTAAGTGTGTAAATTTTTAAGTTTGTTAGTTTTATAATTTGTTATATTTTGAGTTTGTTTTTTATTTTGATAATTTTTATGTTTGTCAGTTTTTAAGTGTGTTAATTTGTTGGGTGGTTGGATGGATGGTTGGTTGGTGGATATGTTAGAGTTTAAGTTAGTTATTTTTAAATGTGTTATTGTGTTGGGTGGTTGGATGGATGGTTGGTTGGTGGAATTGTTAGAGTTTAAGTGTGTTATTTTTTAAGTGTGTTATTTTGTTGGGTGGTTGGATGGATGGTTGGTTGGTGGAATTAAAAGAGTTTAAGTTAGTTATTTTTTAAGTGTGTTATATTTAAGTATATTTAAAATTAAGTTTGTTAGCTTCTAAATGTGTTCGATTTTAAATTTGTTAGTTATTAAGTGTGTAAATTTTTAAGTTTGTTAGTTTTATAATTTGTTATATTTTAAGTTTGTATTTAATTTTGGATAATTTAAATTTGTCAGTCTTTAAATGTGTTACTTTGTTGGGTGGTTGGATGGAAGGTTGGTTGGTGGAATTGTAAGAGTTTAAGTATGTTATTTTGTAAGTGTGTTATTTTGTTGGGTGGTAGGATGCATGGTTGGTTGGTGGAATTGTTAGAGTTTAAGTATGTTATTTTTTAAGTGTGTTATATTTAAGTATATTTAAAATTATGTTTGTTAGCTTCTAAATGTTTTCGATTTCAAATGTGCTAGTTATTAAGTGTATAAATTTTTAAGTTTGTTATTTTTATAATTTGTTATATTTTGAGTTTGATTTTAATTTTGATAATTTTTATGTTTGTCAGTTTTTAAGTGTCTTAATTTGTTGGGTGATTGGATGGATGGTTGGTTGGTTGGTTGGTTGGTTGGTTGGTTGGTTGGTTGGTTGGTTGGTTGGTTGGTTGGTTGGTTGGTTGGTTGGTTGGTTGGTGGATATGTTAGAGTTTAAGTTAGTTATTTTTAAGTGTGTTATTGTTTTGGGTGGTTGGATGGATAGTTGGTTGGTGGAATTGTTAGAATTTAAGTATGTTATTTTTTAAGTGTGTTATTTTGTTGGGTGGTTGGATGGATGGTTGGTTGGAGGTATAGTTAGAGTTTTATTATGTTATTTTTAAGTGTGTTATTTTGTTGGGTGGTTGGATGGATGGATGGTTGGTGGAATTGTTAGAGTTTAAGTATGTTATTTTTAAGTGTGTTTTTTTGTTGGGTGTTTGGATGGATGGTTGGTTGGTGGATTTGTAAGAGTTTAAGTTAGTTAATTTTTAAGTGTATTTAAGTTAGTATTAAGTGTATTTAGTAGATATTTAAGTATATTTAAATCTAAGTTTTTTAGCTTCTAAATGTGTTCGATTTTAAATGTGTTAGTTATTAAATGTGTAAATTTTTAAGTCTGTAAATTTTATAATTTTTTATATTTAAAGTTTGTATTTAATTTTGATAGTTTTTAAATTTATAAGTTTTTAAATGTGTTAATTTGTTGGGTGGTTGGATGGATGGTTGGTTGGTTGGAGGATATGTTAGAGTTTAAGTTAGTTATTTTTAAGTGTGTTATTGTTTTGGGTGGTTGGATGGATGGTTGGTTTGTTTTGGATAATTTTAAGTTTGTCAGTATTTAAATGTGTTATTTTGTTGGGTGGTTGGATGGATGGTTGGTTGGTGGAATTGTTCGAGTTTAAGTATGTTATTTTTTAAGTGTGTTATTTTGTTGGGTGGTTGGATGGATGGTTGGTTGGTGGAATTGTTAGAGTTTAAGTATGTTATTTTTTAAGTGTGTTATATTTAAGTATATTTAAAATTATAATTGTTAGCTTCTAAATGTTTTCGATTTAAAATGTGTTAGTTATTAAGTGTGTAAATTTTTAAGTTTGTTAGTTTTATAATTTGTTATATTTTGAGTTTGTTTTTAATTTTGATAATTTTTATGTTTGTCAGTTTTTAAGTGTCTTAATTTGTTGGGTGGTTGGATGGATGGTTGGTTGGTTGGTTGGTTGGTTGGTGGATATGTTAGAATTTAAGTTAGTTATTTTTAAGTGTGTTATTGTTTTGGATGGTTGGATGGATGGTTGGTTGGTGGAATTGTTAGAATTTAAGTATGTTATTTTTTAAGTGTGTCATTTTGTTGGATGGATGGTTGGTTGGAGGTATAGTTAGAGTTTTATTATGTTATTTTTAAGTGTGTTATTTTGTTGGGTGGTTGGATGGATGGTTGGTTGGTGGAATTGTTAGAGTTTAAGTATGTTATTTTTTAAGTGTGTTATTATGTTGGGTGGTTGGATGGATGGTTGGTTGGTGGTATAATTAGAGTTTTATTATGTTATTTTTAAGTGTGTTTTTTGGTGGGTGGTTGGATGGATGGTTGGTTGGTGGTATAGTTAGAGTTTTATTATGTTATTTTTAAGTGTGTTTTTTTGTTGGGTGGTTGGATGGATGGTTGGTTGGTGGTATAGTTAGAGTTTTATTATGTTATTTTTAAGTGTGTTTTTTGGTGGGTGGTTGGATGGATGGTTGGTTGGTGGAATTGTAAGAGTTTAAGTTAGTTAATTTTTAAGTGTGTTATATTTAAGTATATTTAAATCTAAGTTTTTTCGCTTCTAAATGTGTTCGATTTTAAATGTGTTAGTTATTAAATGTGTAAATTTTTAAGTCTGTTAATTTTATAATTTTTTATATTTAAAGTTTGTATTTAATTTTGATAGTTTTTAAATTTGTAAGTTTTTAGATGTGTTATTGTATTGGGTGGTTGGATGGATGGTTGGATGGATGGTTGGTTGGTGAAATTGTTAGAATTTAAGTATGTTATTTTTTAAGTGTTTATTTTGTTGGGTGGTTGGATGGATGTTTTGTTGGTGGTATAATTAGAGTTTTATTATGTTATTTTTAAGTGTGTTATTTTGTTGGGTGGTTGGATGGATGGTTGGTTGATGGAATTAAAAGATTTTAAGTTAGTTATTTTTTAAGTGTGTTATATTTAAGTATATTTAAAATTAAGTTTGTTAGCTTCTAAATGTGTCCGATTTTAAATGTGTTTGTTATTAAGTGTGTAAATTTTTAGGTTTGTTAGTTTTATAATTTGTTATATTTTAAGTTTGTATTTAATTTAGGATAATTTTAAGTTTGTCAGTCTTTAAATGTGTTATTTTGTTGGGTGGTTGGATGGATGGTTGGTTGGTTGGTGGAATTAAAAGAGTTTAAGTTAGTTATTTTTTAAGTGTGTTATATTTAAGTATATTTAAAATTAAGTTTGTTAGCTTCTAAATGTGTTCGATTTTAAATGTGTTAGTTATTAAGTGTGTAAATTTTTAGGTTTGTTAGTTTTATAATTTGTTATATTTTAAGTTTGTATTTAATTTTGGAAAATTTTAAGTTTGTCAGTCTTTAAATGTGTTAATTTGTTGGGTGGCTGGATGGATGGTTGGTTGGTTGGAGGATATGTTAGAGTTTAAGTTAGTTATTTTTAAGTGTGTTATTGTGTTGGGTGGTTGGATGGATGGTTGGTTTGTGAAATTGTAAGAGTTTAAGTTAGTTATTTTTTAAGTGTGTTATTTTTTTGGGTGGTTTAATGGATGGTTTGTTGGTGGATATGTTAGAGTTTAAGTTAGTTATTTTTAAGTGTGTTATTGTTTTGGGTGGTTGGATGGATGGTTGGTTGGTGGAATTGTTAGAGTTTAAGTATGTTATTTTTTAAGTGTGTTATTTTGTTGGGTGGTTGGATGAATGTTTGGTTGGTGGTATAAGTAGAGTTTTATTATGTTATTTTTAAGTGTGTTATTTTGTAGGGTGGTTGGATGGATGGTTGGTTGGTGGAATTGTTCGAGTTTAAGTATGTTATTTTTTAAGTGTGTTATTTTGTTGGGTGGTTGGATGGATGGTTGGTTGGTGAAATTGTAAGAGTTTAAGTTAGTTATTTTTTAAGTGTGTTATATTTAAGTATATTTAAAATTATGTTTGTTAGCTTCTAATTTTGTTCGATTTTAAATGTGTTAGTTATAAAGTGTGTAAATTTTTAAATTTGTTAGTTTTATAATTTGTTATATTTTGAGTTTGTTTTTAATTTTGATAATTTTTATGTTAGTCAGTTTTTTAGTGTGTTAATTTGTTGGGAAGTTGGATGGATGGTTGGTTGGTTGGTGGATATGTTAGAGTTTAAGTTAGTTATTTTTAAGTGTGTTATTGTGTTGGGAGGTTGGATGGAATGTTGTTTGGTGGTATAATTAGAGTTTTATTATGTTATTTTTAGGTGTGTTATTTTGTTGGGTGGTTGGATGGATGGTTGGTTGGTTGGAGGATATGTTAGAGTTTAAGTTAGTTATTTTTAAGTGTGTTATTGTGTTGTGTGGTCGGATGGATGGTTGGTGGAATTGTTAGAGTTTAAGTATGTTATTTTTTAACTGTGTTACTTTGTAGGGTGGTTGGATGGATGGTTGGTTGGTGGAATAGTTAGAGTTTTATTATGTTATTTTTAAGTGTGTTATTGTTTTGGGTGGTTGGATGGATGGTTGGTTGGTGGAATTGTTAGAATTTAAGTATGTTATTTTTTAAATGTGTTATTTTGTTGGGTGGTTGGATGAATGGTTGGTTGGTGGTATAGTTAGAGTTTAATTATGTTATTTTTAAGTGTGTTTTTTTGTTGGGTGGTTGGATGGATGGTTGGTTGGTGGAATTGTAAGAGTTTAAGTTAGTTATTTTTTAAGTGTGTTATATATAGTTACTATTTAATTTTGATTATTTTTATGTTCTCCAGTTTTTATGAGTGTTAATTTGTTGGGTGGTTGGATGGATGGTTGGTTGGTTGGTGGATATGTTAGAGTTTAAGTTTGTTATATTTAATTGTGTTATTTTGTTGGGTGGTTGGATGTATGGTTGGTTTGTGAAATTGTAAGAGTTTAAGTTAGTTATTTTTTAAGTGTGTTATATATAAGTATATATTTAAAATTAAATTTGTTAGCTTCTAAATGTGTTCGATTTTAAATTTGTTAGTTATTAAGTGTGTAAATTTTTAAGTTTGTTATTTTTATAATTTGTTATATTTTGAGTTTGTTTTTAATTTTGATAATTTTTATGTTTGTCAGTTTTTAAGTGTGTTAATTTGTGGTGTGGTTGGATGGATGGTTGGTTGGTCGGTGGATATGTTAGAGTTTAAGTATGTTATTTTGTAAGTGTGTTATTTTGTTGGGTGGTTGGATGGATGGTTGGTTGGTGGAATTGTTAGAATTTAAGTATGTTATTTTTTAAGTGTGTTATTTTGTTGGGTGGTTGGATGGATGGTTGGTTGGTGGTATAATTAGAGTTTTATTATGTTATTTTTAAGTGTGTTATTTTGTTGGGTGGTTGGATGGATGGTTGGTTGGTGGAATTGTTAGAGTTTAAGTATGTTATTTTGTAAGTGTGTTATTTTGTTGGGTGGTAGGATGGATGGTTGGTTGGTGGAATTGTTAGAGTTTAAGTATGTTATTTTTTAAATGTGTTATATTTAAGTATATTTAAAATTATGTTTGTTAGCTTGTAAATGTTTTCGATTTAAAATGTGTTAGTTATTAAGTGTGTAAATTTTTAAGTTTGTTAGTTTTATAATTTGTTATATCTTGAGTTTGTTTTTAATTTTGATAATTTTTATGTTTGTCAGTTTTTAAGTGTCTTAATTTGTTGGGTGGTTGGAATGATGGTTGGTTGGTTGGTGGATATGTTAGAGTTTAAGTTAGTTATTTTTAATTGTGTTATTGTTTTGGGTGGTTGGATGGATGGTTGGTTGGTGGAATTGTTAGAATTTAAGTATGTTATTTTTTAAGTGTGTTATTTTGTTGGGTGGTTGGATGGATGGTTGGTTGGAGGTTTAGTTAGAGTTTTATTATGTTATTTTTAAGTGTGTTATTTTGTTGGGTGGTTGGATGGATGGTTGGTTGGTGGAATTGTTAGAGTTTAAGTATGTTATTTTTTAAGTGTGTTATTATGTTGGGTGGTTGGATGGATGGTTGGTTGGTGGTATAATTAGAGTTTTATTATGTTATTTTTAAGTGTGTTATTTTGTTGGGTGGTTGGATGGATGGTTGGTTGGTGGAATTAAAAGAGTTTAATTTAGTTATTTTTTAAGTGTGTTATATTTAAGTATATTTAAAATTAAGTTTGTTAGCTTCTAAATGTGTTCGATTTTAAATGTGTTAGTTATTAAGTGTGTAAATTTTTAAGTTTGTTAGTTTTATAATTTGTTATATTTTAAGTTTGTATTTAATTTTGGATAATTTTAAGTTTGTCAGTCATTAAATGTGTTATTTTGTTGGGTGGTTGGGTGGATGATTGGTTGGTGGAATTGTTAGAGTTTAAGAATGTTATTTTGTAAGTGTGTTATTTTGTTGGGTGGTAGGATGGATGGTTGATTGGTGGAATGGTAAGAGTTTAAGTATGTTATTTTTTAAGTGTGTTATATTTAAGTATATTTAAAATTATAATTGTTAGCTTCTAAATGTTTTCGATTTAAAATGTGTTAGTTATTAAGTGTGTAAATTTTTAAGTTTGTTAGTTTTATATTTTGTTATATTTTGAGTTTGTTTTTAATTTTGATAATTTTTATGTTTGTCAGTTTTTAAGTGTCTTAATTTATTGGGTGGTTGGATGGATGGTTGGTTGGTTGGTTTCTGGATATGTTATAATTTAAGTTAGTTATTTTTAAGTGTGTTATTGTTTTGGATGGTTGGATGGATGGTTGGTTGGTGGAATTGTTAGAATTTAAGTATGTTATTTTTTAAGTGTGTCATTTTGTTGGATGGATGGTTGGTTGGAGGTATAGTTAGAGTTTTATTATGTTATTTTTAAGTGTGTTATTTTGTTGGGTGGTTGGATGGATGGATGGATGGTTGGTGGAATTGTTAGAGTTTAAGTATGTTATTTTTAAGTGTGTTTTTTTGTTGGGTGGTTGGATGGATGGTTGGTTGGTGGATTTGTAAGAGTTTAAGTTAGTTAATTTTTAAGTGTGTTATGTTTAAGTATATTTAAATCTAAGTTTTTTAGCTTCTAAATGTGTTCGATTTTAAATGTGTTAGTTATTAAATGTGTAAATTTTTAAGTCTGTTAATTTTATAATTTTTTATATTTAAAGTTTGTATTTAATTTTGATAGTTTTTAAATTTATAAGTTTTTAAATGTGTTAATTTGTTGGGTGGTTGGATGGATGGTTGGTTGGTTGGAGGATATGTTAGAGTTTAAGTTAGTTATTTTTAAGTGTGTTATTGTTTTGGGTGGTTGGATGGATGGTTGGTTGGTGAAATTGTAAGAGTTTAAGTATGTTTTTTTTTAAGTGTGTTATTTTGTTGGGTGGTTGGATGGATGGTTGGTTGGTGGAATTGTTAGAGTTTAAGTATGTTATTTTGTAAGTGTGTTATATTTAAGTATATTTAAAATTAAATTTGTTAGCTTCTAAATGTGTTCGATTTTAAATGTGTTAGTTATTAAGTGTGTAAATTTTTAAGTTTGTTAGTTTTATAATTTGTTATATTTTGAGTTTGTTTTTAATTTTGATAATTTTTATGTTTGTCAGTTTTTAAGTGTGTTAATTTGTTGGGTGGTTGAATGGATGGTTGGTTGGTGGAATTGTTAGAGTTTAAGTATGTTATTTTGTAAGTGTGTTATTTTGTTGGGTGGTAGGATGGATGGTTAGTTGGATGAATTGTTAGAGTTTAACTATGTTATTTTTTAAGCGTGTTATTTTTGTGGGTGGTAGGTTGGATGGTTGGTTTGTTGGATGATATGTTAGAGTTTAAGTTTGTTATATTTAAGTGTGTTATATTTAAGTGTGTTATATTTAAGTATATTTAAAATTAAGTTTGTTAGCTTTTAAATGTGTTCGATTTTAAATGTGTTAGTTATTAAGTGTGTAAATTTTTAAGTTTGTTAGTTTTATAATTTGTTATATTTTAAGTTTGTATTTAATTTTGGATAATTTTAAGTTTGTCAGTATTTAAATGTGTTATTTTGTTGGGTGGTTGGATGGATGGTTGGTTGGTGGAATTGTTCGAGTTTAAGTATGTTATTTTTTAAGTGTGTTATTTTGTTGGGTGGTTGGATGGATGGTTGGTTGGTGGAATTGTTAGAGTTTAAGTATGTTATTTTTTAAGTGTGTTATATTTAAGTATATTTAAAATTATAATTGTTAGCTTCTAAATGTTTTCGATTTAAAATGTGTTAGTTATTAAGTGTGTAAATTTTTAAGTTTGTTAGTTTTATAATTTGTTATATTTTGAGTTTGTTTTTAATTTTGATAATTTTTATGTTTGTCAGTTTTTAAGTGTCTTAATTTGTTGGGTGGTTGGATGGAAGGTTGGTTGGTTGGTTTCTGGATATGTTATAATTTAAGTTAGTTATTTTTAAGTGTGTTATTGTTTTGGATGGTTGGATGGATGGTTGGTTGGTGGAATTGTTAGAATTTAAGTATGTTATTTTTTAAGTGTGTCATTTTGTTGGTTGGATGGTTGGTTGGAGGTATAGTTAGAGTTTTATTATGTTATTTTTAAGTGTGTTATTTTGTTGGGTGGTTGGATGGATGGATGGTTGGTGGAATTGTTAGAGTTTAAGTATGTTATTTTTAAGTGTGTTTTTTTGTTGGGTGGTTGGATGGATGGTTGGTTGGTGGATTTGTAAGAGTTTAAGTTAGTTAATTTTTAAGTTTATTTAAGTTAGTATTAAGTGTATTTAGTAGATATTTAAGTATATTTAAATCTAAGTTTTTTAGCTTCTAAATGTGTTCGATTTTAAATGTGTTAGTTATTAAATGTGTAAATTTTTAAGTCTGTAAATTTTATAATTTTTTATATTTAAAGTTTGTATTTAATTTTGATAGTTTTTAAATTTATAAGTTTTTAAATGTGTTAATTTGTTGGGTGGTTGGATGGATGGTTGGTTGGTTGGAGGATATGTTAGAGTTTAAGTTAGTTATTTTTAAGTGTGTTATTGTTTTGGGTGGTTGGATGGATGGTTGGTTTGTTTTGGATAATTTTAAGTTTGTCAGTATTTAAATGTGTTATTTTGTTGGGTGGTTGGATGGATGGTTGGTTGGTGGAATTGTTCGAGTTTAAGTATGTTATTTTTTAAGTGTGTTATTTTGTTGGGTGGTTGGATGGATGGTTGGTTGGTGGAATTGTTAGAGTTTAAGTATGTTATTTTTTAAGTGTGTTATATTTAAGTATATTTAAAATTATAATTGTTAGCTTCTAAATGTTTTCGATTTAAAATGTTTTAATTATTAAGTGTGTAAATTTTTAAGTTTGTTAGTTTTATAATTTGTTATATTTTGAGTTTGTTTTTAATTTTGATAATTTTTATGTTTGTCAGTTTTTAAGTGTCTTAATTTGTTGGGTGGTTGGATGGATGGTTGGTTGGTTGATTGGTTGGTTGGTTGGTTGGTTGGTTGGTGGATATGTTAGAATTTAAGTATGTTATTTTTTAAGTGTGTCATTTTGTTGGATGGATGGTTGGTTGGAGGTATAGTTAGAGTTTTATCATGTTATTTTTAAGTGTGTTATTTTGTTGGGTGGTTGGATGGATGGTTGGTTGGTGGAATTGTTAGAGTTTAAGTATGTTATTTTTTAAGTGTGTTATTATGTTGGGTGGTTGGATGGATGGTTGGTTGGTGGTATAATTAGAGTTTTATTATGTTATTTTTAAGTGTGTTATTTTGTTGGGTGGTTGGATGGATGGTTGGTTGGTGGAATTAAAAGAGTTTAATTTAGTTATTTTTTAAGTGTGTTATATTTAAGTATATTTAAAATTAAGTTTGTTAGCTTCTAAATGTGTTCGATTTTAAATGTGTTAGTTATTAAGTGTGTAAATTTTTAAGTTTGTTAGTTTTATAATTTGTTATATTTTAAGTTTGTATTTAATTTTGGATAATTTTAAGTTTGTCAGTCATTAAATGTGTTATTTTGTTGGGTGGTTGGGTGGATGATTGGTTGGTGGAATTGTTAGAGTTTAACTATGTTATTTTTAAGCGTGTAATTTTTTTGGGTGGTAGGTTGGATGGTTGGTTTGTTGGTGGATATGTTAGAGTTTAAGTTTGTTATATTTAAGTGTGTTATTTTGTTGGGTGGTAGGATGGATGGTTGATTGGTGGAATGGTTAGAGTTTAAGTATGTTATTTTTTAAGTGTGTTATATTTAAGTATATTTAAAATTATAATTGTTAGCTTCAAAATGTTTTCGATTTAAAATGTGTTAGTTATTAAGTGTGTAAATTTTTAAGTTTGTTAGTTTTATAATTTGTTATATTTTGAGTTTGTTTTTAATTTTGATAATTTTTATGTTTGTCAGTTTTTAAGTGTCTTAATTTGTTGGGTGGTTGGATGGATGGTTGGTTGGTTGGTTGGTTAGTGGATATGTTAGAATTTAAGTTAGTTATTTTTAAGTGTGTTATTGTTTTGGATGGTTGGATGGATGGTTGGTTGGTGGAATTGTTAGAATTTAAGTATGTTATTTTTTAAGTGTGTCATTTTGTTGGATGGATGGTTGGTTGGAGGTATAGTTAGAGTTTTATTATGTTATTTTTAAGTGTGTTTTTTTGTTGGGTGGTTGGATGGATGGTTGGTTGGTGGATTTGTAAGAGTTTAAGTTAGTTAAT
Organism: Linyphia triangularis; assembly: GCA_963978545.1. NCBI lineage: Eukaryota > Metazoa > Arthropoda > Arachnida > Araneae > Linyphiidae > Linyphia > Linyphia triangularis. The sequence continues at coordinate 10,174,646 of OZ021732.1, forward strand.
TTTTAAGTGTATTTAAGTTAGTATTAAGTGTATTTAGTAGATATTTAAGTATATTTAAATCTAAGTTTTTTAGCTTCTAAATGTGTTCGATTTTAAATGTGTTAGTTATTAAATGTGTAAATTTTTAAGTCTGTAAATTTTATAATTTTTTATATTTAAAGTTTGTATTTAATTTTGATAGTTTTTAAATTTATAAGTTTTTAAATGTGTTAATTTGTTGGGTGGTTGGATGGATGGTTGGTTGGTGGAATTGTTCGAGTTTAAGTATGTTATTTTTTAAGTGTGTTATTTTGTTGGGTGGTTGGATGGATGGTTGGTTGGTGGAATTGTTAGAGTTTAAGTATGTTATTTTTTAAGTGTGTTATATTTAAGTATATTTAAAATTATAATTGTTAGCTTCTAAATGTTTTCGATTTAAAATGTGTTAGTTATTAAGTGTGTAAATTTTTAAGTTTGTTAGTTTTATAATTTGTTATATTTTGAGTTTGTTTTTAATTTTGATAATTTTTATGTTTGTCAGTTTTTAAGTGTCTTAATTTGTTGGGTGGTTGGATGGATGGTTGGTTGGTTGGTTGGTTGGTTGGTTGGTTGGTTGGTTGGTTGGTTGGTTGGTTGGTTGGTTGGTTGGTTGGTTGGTTGGTTGGTTGGTTGGTTGGTTGGTTGGTTGGTGGATATGTTAGAATTTAAGTTAGTTATTTTTAAGTGTGTTATTGTTTTGGATGGTTGGATGGATGGTTGGTTGGTGGAATTGTTAGAATTTAAGTATGTTATTTTTTAAGTGTGTCATTTTGTTGGATGGATGGTTGGTTGGAGGTATAGTTAGAGTTTTATTATGTTATTTTTAAGTGTGTTATTTTGTTGGGTGGTTGGATGGATGGTTGGTTGGTGGAATTGTTAGAGTTTAAGTATGTTATTTTTTAAGTGTGTTATTATGTTGGGTGGTTGGATGGATGGTTGGTTGGTGGTATAATTAGAGTTTTATTATGTTATTTTTAAGTGTGTTTTTTGGTGGGTGGTTGGATGGATGGTTGGTTGGTGGTATAGTTAGAGTTTTATTATGTTATTTTTAAGTGTGTTTTTTTGTTGGGTGGTTGGATGGATGGTTGGTTGGTGGTATAGTTAGAGTTTTATTATGTTATTTTTAAGTGTGTTTTTTGGTGGGTGGTTGGATGGATGGTTGGTTGGTGGAATTGTAAGAGTTTAAGTTAGTTAATTTTTAAGTGTGTTATATTTAAGTATATTTAAATCTAAGTTTTTTCGCTTCTAAATGTGTTCGATTTTAAATGTGTTAGTTATTAAATGTGTAAATTTTTAAGTCTGTTAATTTTATAATTTTTTATATTTAAAGTTTGTATTTAATTTTGATAGTTTTTAAATTTGTAAGTTTTTAGATGTGTTAATTTGTTGGGTGGCTGGATGGATGGTTGGTTGGTTGGAGGATATGTTAGAGTTTAAGTTAGTTATTTTTAAGTGTGTTATTGTGTTGGGTGGTTGGATGGATGGTTGGTTGGTGAAATTGTAAGAGTTTAAGTTAGTTATTTTTTAAGTGTGTTATATTTAAGTATATTTAAAATTAAATTTGTTAGCTTCTAAATGTGTTCGATTTTAAATGTGTTAGTTATTAAATGTGTAAATTTTTAAGTTTGTTAGTTTTATAATTTGTTATATTTTGAGTTTGTTTTTAATTTTGATAATTTTTATGTTTGTCAGTTTTTAAGTGTGTTATTGTATTGGGTGGTTGGATGGATGGTTGGATGGATGGTTGGTTGGTGAAATTGTTAGAATTTAAGTATGTTATTTTTTAAGTGTTTATTTTGTTGGGTGGTTGGATGGATGTTTTGTTGGTGGTATAATTAGAGTTTTATTATGTTATTTTTAAGTGTGTTATTTTGTTGGGTGGTTGGATGGATGGTTGGTTGATGGAATTAAAAGATTTTAAGTTAGTTATTTTTTAAGTGTGTTATATTTAAGTATATTTAAAATTAAGTTTGTTAGCTTCTAAATGTGTCCGATTTTAAATGTGTTTGTTATTAAGTGTGTAAATTTTTAGGTTTGTTAGTTTTATAATTTGTTATATTTTAAGTTTGTATTTAATTTTGGATAATTTTAAGTTTGTCAGTCTTTAAATGTGTTATTTTGTTGGGTGGTTGGATGGATGGTTGGTTGGTTGGTGGAATTAAAAGAGTTTAAGTTAGTTATTTTTTAAGTGTGTTATATTTAAGTATATTTAAAATTAAGTTTGTTAGCTTCTAAATGTGTTCGATTTTAAATGTGTTAGTTATTAAGTGTGTAAATTTTTAGGTTTGTTAGTTTTATAATTTGTTATATTTTAAGTTTGTATTTAATTTTGGAAAATTTTAAGTTTGTCAGTCTTTAAATGTGTTAATTTGTTGGGTGGCTGGATGGATGGTTGGTTGGTTGGAGGATATGTTAGAGTTTAAGTTAGTTATTTTTAAGTGTGTTATTGTGTTGGGTGGTTGGATGGATGGTTGGTTTGTGAAATTGTAAGAGTTTAAGTTAGTTATTTTTTAAGTGTGTTATTTTTTTGGGTGGTTTAATGGATGGTTTGTTGGTGGATATGTTAGAGTTTAAGTTAGTTATTTTTAAGTGTGTTATTGTTTTGGGTGGTTGGATGGATGGTTGGTTGGTGGAATTGTTAGAGTTTAAGTATGTTATTTTTTAAGTGTGTTATTTTGTTGGGTGGTTGGATGAATGTTTGGTTGGTGGTATAATTAGAGTTTTATTATGTTATTTTTAAGTTTGTTATTTTGTTGGGAGGTTGGATGGATGGTTGGTTGTTGGAATTGTTAGAATTTAAGTATGTTATTTTTTTTAGTGTTTTATAGTTAGGTATATTTAATGTTAAGTTTCTAGCTTCTAAATGTGTTTGATTTTAGTTTTGTTAGTTCTTAAGTGTGTAAATTCTTAAGTTTGTTAGTTTTATAATTTGTTATATATTAAGTTTGCATTTAATTTTAATAATTTTTAAGTTTGTCAGTTTTTAAGTGTGTTATTTTGTTGGATGGTTGGATGGATATTTGGTTGGTGAAATTAGTAGAGTTTAAGTATGCTATTTTATTAGTTTGTTATATTTAGGTATATTTAAAGTTAAGCTTGTTAGCTTCTAAATGTGTTCGATTTTAGTTGTTTTAGTTATTAAGTGTGTAAATTTTTAAGTTTTTTATTTTTATAATTTGTTATATTTTAAGTTTGTATTTAAGTTTGATAATTTTTAAGTTGGTCAGTTTTTAAGTATTTTATTTTGCTTGGTGGTTGAATGGATGGTGGATTGGTGGAATTGTTAGAGTTTGTTATTTTTACAACAAGTTTGTTATTTTTAAGTAGTGTTTGTAAATGTATGTTGGTTTTTCTAATTTCGAATGTTTCGGAGCATTATAGCCCTCGTGTTGCTGACGGCGCCAGATAATCTGAAAACAACCAATTATACATTTATCTCGCTTTTGTTTTACAAAAGGTGAACAGAATTCCTGTACTTATTCCAAACTAATCGATTAATCTAAATGGAATCCCTCAGGTGATGTACACTTCTGAACTATGCTTTGTGATACGATTAAATTCATCATGAACGATTCGTCTCTTTAAAGTTGCTTTTAAAGTGGGACCAGCAGTTTTGTCACCAGAGCTCATATAGAAATCTTTGTTAAACATGAGGATACATCCGAACCTAAACACTTAAAGAATAACATACAAGATGTTCAATAAATGACTGACATGTCTTGAACTTAAATAATACAAATATGGTAATGGGATAAAAAGTTATTGGAAAACTCTCTATTTTTCAGAACTGTTTTTCTAATACAAATGCAGCAAACGGTACATTCATATCACTAATCTTATTTTAATTCTATAAGTTTAAAAATTTAAAAGTGGTCAATCATTTATTGAACACCTTGTAATCATTTAAAATGCATAATAATTAATTAATATAATATATCCTGTCTCTCTCATTAAATAGTAACACTAATTAAGTTGCTCATCACATTAAGTTGTGTTATTTTCAACAAAAATGGATGCATTTATAACTGCCACTAATGGTAATTTGTTTCCACAGTACACTTTATTATTTATATTTAGAGCTGTGGTATCTCATTCATACGTCTAATATCTAAGTTACATCTTTGATAAGAATTTTATGCATCTAAGATTCTTCACTGAAAATTTATCAGTAAAAACTAAAGATTCCTTAAATTTTTCATGCAAGTGAATACACTTGAACACTTAAAGTGAAATGTCAAAATATTGCTTTCAATTAAGAGAACATCTTAAATACAATCACGAGAAATTACCTCATCTACACTTGTCACTCCGAGATATGTTTCCATTTGCCCAGCAGCCGACATATGTTCTGCGTCTTCACCTAGACAAAGAATTTTTCATAAAAATAAAAATATAGCATTTCTCTATGTTTTCAATAATGACAGGAGACTACGAAGAGACTACCGCCCTGTCCAAAGTTGCGTGTGTGACATTTAGACAAACTAAATTAGCCATCAACTACAATATTTTAGAGCATTGGTTTCAATTTTTGTGGATTTTAATGTAGACTAATTACATATATATTGATACCAATTTGCCATTTGCCAGATTTTTTTTTTTTTTTTTTTTAAATAATTTCTACCCGTTGCGGGTGTGACATAAAAAGGACATGCATTTTCATCTTCCAACACAAAACCGCAAAACTCTGTGAATTATAGCAACTGGGTGAACCAATTTTTTTTATGTTATACAGTAATACTTAAATAATTATTCTATGAACAAATCAAATTACTTACTAGAATCACTTACTGTAGAAAAATATTTAAAAAAATTGTTGCGGGTGTGACACCATGTTGCGGGTGTGACTTGTACAAAAAAACACTGTAAAATAATACATGAATAAACAATTACAAAGCTATTAATGAATAAATTTCATTTCCAATCTTGAGTTTATAATTTCTGGTGCTGGCAATTTTTTTTACAATTGATGTAATTTTCTCCCAGGATAATTCTGATTTGTTTGGCCAGACATACACATTATCTGAAATCTATTTCAAATATTCTAGCTGAATATCATTGCCATCAATTTGCTTAATCTGTCCAACAAAATGATAGCTGTTTTTCTTTGATTTTGAAAAAAAGACCACTTTAACAAAATCTCCAATTTCATATTTTAACTTGCAAGATGCTTCATTGTCTTCGATTCTTGATTCTTCTTTGATTTCTTCGATTTCTGAATTAAGGGAATTCTCTTATGAATACTTTTTTTTTTGTTGCCACCTTAATTCTCCCTATATTAAGAAGAACAATTTGATGGACAGATTGTATATACCTGGTATTGTTGGGACTTGGCTCCAGCTATTGTCAAGCATTTTTACATCATCTGGAGTTATATGATGTTCTGGAGAAAAAAATATTTTTATGTTCTTCTAAACTTTCTCTACACATACAGTAAAATCTGAAGCTGTCTGTACTGTTGCAGATCGTTGAAGTACAGCTAGAGATACCATTTTTTTGGCAATTGCACCTACTCCATCCACAGCTCCCTAACGGTGTAATGTTGCAAAAAATGACCATGTTTCATAATCATTTCGGATGTATGAAATTGCTAACATATTATAACTGTTTTTAAATTGACCTGCACAGCCATCTGAAAAGATATGTAGCATCTGTACTTTGCGATTTTCTTTAATATCTTTAATCAGTATATCCATATATTTCCAGACTACTTCTTTACAGTGATTTAAGTTATCTGATACTATTATGTATGATTGGTGGCCATCAAAGAATGTAGCAACAGCAGTAAAAATTGTAATTTGTGAGTGCGCCCAATGGGCTGATTGAATTTCGTCTTGAACAACTGTGGTATAATTTTCCGCAAAGTCCACTTGTAAGGTCACTTCACCTTCTACCAAGTTGTCTTTTACAAATTGAAAATGTTCATCTTGCACATCTTTTACAAAGCAATGCTTTTTAAATTTCTTAAACTGATTTACTATTTCATTAGCAGCGTCTAGCATTGATCCTGAATTATCTCCACTTTTTTCCATTGCTTCCATTGTATATAAAGACTGTGATCCTCTTCTGGAATTTTAGATTTCAAGACATCATAAACATTAGCACAGTTCAAACACAAGCTTAGCATGCAGGCTTTCCTTCCTGTATCACATACACTGTCTTTTATCAAGTCTCTGTCTTTACCAAGTTTGAGGTCTTCGAGTAATAATGCCATGTTTGCATGATATTTGCAAACGCAAGTACATAAATTTACAAATAATTTGTTTCAGGTTACATTTCTGTTCAATTTTAAAAGATTTTGCTGGTGTGACTAATAAAATGTCACGACCGCAACACGAACATGTCACACCTGCAATGCTTGATAACTATTTTTTAAATAATAATTAATTTTGTTTATATCTGTAATTCAAAGTACCTTAGTAACCTATTTTTAAATACCAAGTCTTGTAACTTACAGTCAAAGGAATCTCTTTGTGGAGTTATAAATGTAACTTTTTGTTGCGGGTGTGACACAATAATTAAGAATAATTAATAATGCTTACCTTTTTAATGAAGATTAGTCTACACTTATCTGCTGGCAAAAAAACATTCAACAATAGATGCCAGATTATATATCTAAGTTTAGAGATTTGCAGAATCATTTGTTCAGCTGTATGAGAGCATGAAACATAAAGATTTTTGGCGCAATCTATTTCATGCCGCCAAAGTGTCACTTTATTAATTAAAATAAATATGTTAATGGCAAAAATTTAATTATTTTTCAATAACATATGAAATAGCACACTTTTGTAGATTATATTGCCAAACTTCAACATAATATAAGGAAATTTAAATTTTCACCCTTATGTCCACTTTTTGGTGGATTGGGCGCTGCACAGATCAGTTCCCTTTTTTTTTTATTTGAGTTTTTTAAGTTTATTACAATACACATTGATATTAATACTAAGAATCCCACACAGATCCAAATACCAGGTAATATTTTACCAATATTTATCGTTTTAAATATTAAATTTTTGTAAAAAAAAATGTTTCTTATTTTTTTTTTCTTTTTTCTTGTTCCAGTGATTTGGTACTCTACTGAAGAAGCTTGTTGCGATGAATACTGAGGAAATTGTGTGAACTTGTTGGAGTGAAATCTGAAGATATCCCTGAGCTGCTCGTATTGAGATCACTTTGGAAGAAAACCTTTTCTTACCTCCTTTTTAGTCCAATTTTCTTCGTTAAAAAGTATCATTACGTAGTGTACCGTTTAATGGGATACGTTTACTAACTGAGTAGTATTACGAATTCATTTATCAATATTATTATGAAATACGATCTATTTTCAAATAATTAACCCCTTGGGTACAGATTTATTTGGGAAAATTCTTGCGTTTTGAACGTTTGGTTCAAAACAATAAAGGAACTTTAAAGGAACACAGCCAAACAAATTATTTTTTTAAAGTATAGGTAAACCAACCGATGTTTGACTTAACCAATCATGGCTCTTGTGACATTAAAATCCATTCAATCAACCTAGTTTGAATGACGAAATAGGTTCGTCATTATTAACAAGCAAAACAAGTGCATGACGAATCTCAGCCGTCAAATGTACCCAAAGGATTAAAAAATAAATAGAATAATACGAAGTTAGCGAGCAAAAGTTTAAAATGCAAATTTCTGAAATGTCACCACAAATAAAAATAAAATCGAAAGACTATACTTTTATTTATGAACTTTTCCTTAATGTTTTAGTGAAGTACGATAACTTTTGTGACGTGACCGTTTTAGGCTCCTTGTTTTAATTTTTTTTGTAAAAAAAAATAATTAAAATTTTAAGAAAATTATGTTTTTTCTAAAATTATATTTAGAATAGACATGAAAAGCAGTGGACTTTATTCGATTTCAGTTTTAGGCTACATATCTTTTTTCGGTAAATTTTTTTAAATGTACGTATTTTTCATCGAAATTTACTAACTTTAGTTCTGTTTGCTCGAAATTAAAATGTAACTTCAGATCTTTTAGGATAAAATTTCTGTTATATGGTAAGTACTATGAAATACTTTTGTGAAATGCAGGCGACCATTAATGCCAAGTGAATTAATATTTTTTTACAGACCATTCCATTCAATTGTATTTAAGCAATAATAGATAAATTGTATTCCACTTTTCCTAGAAACATTTTACTATGCTTGTTGGTTTTAATTTTTTGAACTGCACTTTTAATCTATAGATTTGATGCATGATAAAAGTTGGAATGCCAGCTAATAAGTTGATCGAAGTTCATTGCCTGTGTTTAATCTACTGCAGCTGCCAGCTGCATGCGAATACGTGACAAACTGGCTTCTCCAGTGACTGAAATAAAGCGCTTGTTGCTGGCAACAAACGCTTTATTTCATATGCTTTATTACATATCTATATATAAACCTTAAAGTATCAGAATCTTGAATCCTAAATATCTACTTCTGAAACATTGCACGGTGCTTAAGGTTCATTTACAAGTCTGCAAGGTGTTCCAAAAGTAACATAAAATCTGAAAATTATTAATTGGTCAGAATTATTAGTATGGCGATGAGTTTCCTTCGCAAGTTTTCAGTAAAAAAAAGTACATTACTCTGCGCAAAAAAAGAAATAAAAATAAAATAGTTTGCATTTTAATCAACAGATGGCACTGGAAGTATCAATGAGCACCTGTTCAATATTATTTACGCAGGCCATAAGTACTAATCAGTAAGATTTTGTTGTAAAGTATTACCAGTTGAGAAAAACTAACTATTGTTTTACTTGCGGGGAAAAAAAATCATTATTTTTATGTGCATTTCTATGAAATTTGCACCAACCTGACCATATTAAGAATACTGCTATGTTCTATAACAAGTTTGATTGAATACTCTTTTAGAAATTTTAGTATTTTTCACAAAAAAGGAGAAAAAAAATTAAATACCTGTAGCCGATGAGCGCACAGCGAAAGAAATGGTATTTTCCCTATCAGGAAATAATTTTTGAAGAAGCGCTACAATGTCTCGTTGAATATTTTCAGGCACTGATAACTCAACAACCTTCTCTACAACTCTGAAATGGAAACGTGAATTTTAGTTAGCCAAGGAAAGTTTTAGCTTTATGGTACTGAAAGTGTTAATATTAAAGCTGTTTAATTATTAACACTTACTTCTGGCATGCCTCTATTATATCAGTGAACTTGTCATTGCTGCAAAAGTATTAATAAGCATATTAGTAAATATTATAAATAGTCAAGTAATATTAGAAGTAAGGTGTGTTAAAACTAAATGCAAGAGTACAGCTAGTTTGATATAAAAATAGCACACCGATTTACTAAAAAAAAGGTTTTCAAACTCATATTTATTTGTGGAACAGCGAGGGACAAAATGAATGAACTATCCTAATTTGATACCAACAAACACATTAATTTTGTTAATTCAAATTACTCTAAAGTATTATGTAAGTTTTACTTAGGACCCATTTAGAACTAGTTTGAATTTGGGCTGAGTTCTATTTCATGAAATTATGTTGCCTTAACTAATCGTCACCTCAACTTTAATTTAAGTAATATACTTATCTTCCATAGGTAAAAGCAAGAGCATAGCAATATTTTTGAAGAAGTATAATTCAAATTTTACAGTTTAGAAATGCAGTTCAATGCTTACTAGATAATTTTTTCTAAACTTTCAATCTCTTGCAAAGCTTCTCTTGTCATGAACTTTTCGTAAGCAGCTGTTGTCACTACCATTCCATCAGAAACAGTGAACTAAGGAAATAAACAAGAAAATAATTTTCGTAGTGGGGTTGCTTTCGATAACCTACAAGTCTAATATATCACATCAATGTTTTCGAAACATAAATGACACCATGACGGATGAGGGGAAATTGTTTTAAGGGAGACCCGTAAGACAAAATTTTTTTGTTTTTTAAATTTATTATTTTTTGGATATTTTTGTTTTTTAGTGTTAAATTTTTTTTTGCCGTTCGCGTGTTTTTCAACATGGAGGGCATATTCATAAATGGTATGATTCGTCCCCTTAAATCACTTGAAGCGATGGAATACGACAACTGTTTGAAGATTAGTCTTTACAATATATATACAATTCCGTATTCTAGATACTATTATAGGGCTGGAGATGTAAGGTGAGCGCTAGTACCGACTCCTTCATCAGAAGGTTGAGTGTAAAAATCACGTCCGGGTCACCAATATATAGGGTTGGAGGTGTAAGGTCAGCGCCAGCCTCCAAATCCAATATAATAACTATTTCACAGAAGGACGCGCTGATTTCAGACTGTAGTTCGTAACGTGATTTTATGCCCTAAGTAGAGCTGGGTTAAAACTTGACAACTTTTAATTAACGAGAACTCATAATAACTTTTACAACAATCGACACTTAGGGTGTCGAACTATAGATATCAAACTGATGTGACATCTAGGGTGTCGAACTAAAACTTGCAATTGAAGCAACACTCATGGTGTCGGTTTAGATGCGAAGCACCTGGTTACATTTCAGACTCTGCTTATATAGCACAAGTAATTTGCATAACATAAAAAAAAAGTTCGTGGCTGATTACAGCTTCCTCCAAAACTAACTACATTGAGCTAGCTTCCTTAGATCACCGCACTTTGGGCTTGGTTACACTCTGCGCTATTATGAAGTACTTAGACTTCTAAATATGAGAAGTGATTAGTAGATGATCAGATCAGAGAAGTACTTACAGTCTGAAATTTCTTGCTTAACTCAGTTAGTTTTCCCAATGAGGATCCTTTTCCACCTGTAATTTCCGAGTCTTGGCACATCTTATCGGAGAACTGAACCACATAAGGAACCTCTTTGGAGAAAAGGAATATTTATTTGGTACATAGACTTATCTACAGTGACAACTTTACCTCAGTTGTTAAAGTTCATAATGAAATTGAAAGGTGTGTTTTTTCGTATTTAAAATTTAAAGCTGGAAAATTGAATTGGAATTTAACACTGAGGTTAAAAAAAATTATTCATAAATTTACAATTTGGAATTAATATGTGGGTAAGATGCTATTTTTTTCTTTTTTTTTCTTTTGTAATTTTTTTTTTCTTCTCCATATTCAGGAATCAATTTGAAAATGTTTTAACTAAGCATTCGATTCCTAATTCATAAATCTTGGTATAAGTCTTCCGAAAAACTGGTCATCAGTTTACAAGTTGCAATGTACTAATTGATTCACTCTGTAATTTAAGGACTCATATATATATAAATGACCAGATTCTCAATCGTCATAAATGTTCCCATAAATGATAGTTATGTCACTGTAATAGACGGAGACTGAAGTTTTACAGAATTGCAACTACATGGCTCTCCACGTGTGAAAGACGGAGAAATCGCCATGAACATAGTTTGTTGAGAAGATGAGTAATATTGTTTGAGAACCTGCATTAACACTTTCAATTTTAAAGTACATTTAATAACACCTCAACAATAAACAATGTGTCTTAAACGGAGTTTCTAATGACGAAACAATGTTCAAAGATTTATTATTAGATAAATTATTTTAAATTTAAATATTTTTAAAGTTACTGCTATTAAGAGGAAGTCATAGTAAGGCTCATTCTCTATACTCTCTATGTTACAATCTTCTAGCTCAGAGCATTTAAAAACTACTTTCTAGAAAACCTTCTTGACATTCGGTGAGTAGGTACGATAAAGATCACTTAATGAAATGACACAATTTTTTTTTATCATTTAATGTCTATTATAAATGAAAATAAAATAGTTAAACACAAAACCAAGTGGAGTCACTACATATGCATTGACGAAAGGATTTCAAATACAAAATAAATTATATTAGACGCTATTTTTGAGTTTTTAATTTATGCCATTTCATTAAGTGATCTTTTTCGTACCTTCTCACCAAATTTCAAGGTTTTATACAAAGTAGTTTCTAAATGCACTGGGCTAGAAGACTGTAACATCGCGGGTATAGGGAATGATCTTTACGATAACTACCTCTTAATTAAGCTAATTAAACAATTCAAATCAATAAGCAATTTAAAATTAAGCAAATACAATCAAATACAATTATGTACTTCTTTAATTTGCACTAAGCTGGCTAAAACTCAAAAAATTAATACAATTGTATAAATAGTTATAATTAATGTCCTTAAGAATATTGTCTTTGACGCTATCAAATTACTCATTTGATTGAAATGTATTACAGAAACCCTAAATTTATAGCGATAATTATAGAAATTTTTAACATTGGTAGCTTAATATTATGTACCTTAATTTACCGCAGCCCTCAATATGAAAATTGAAAACAAGAATAATTTGCATTTGTTTTTAAGTAGCACTCTTTAAAAAAGTTTCTAAATAGTAATAAGTATTCAAATTAACGATATAATATTTTGATTAGTTGGTGATATACGTAATAGTGTTAAAATCTAAATTGTTAAAAGAAAGGCCTAGTGCGGCTAATTAACTATACTCGTTATGTTACACTCTTCTAGCCCAGTGCATTTAGAAACTACTTTCTATGAAGAATTGACGTTTGGTGAGTAGGTACGAAAATTATCACTTAATGAAATGACATAAATTGTTTTCATTTAATGTCTATCTATTATAAATGAAAAATTAAAATAGTAAAAGACAAAACCAGATGGAGCCACTGCATATGCATTGACAAAAGAATTTGAAGTATAAATTTAAAAATATTCGACTCTATTTTTGAGTTTTTAATTTATATCATTTCATTAAGTGATCATTTTTGTACCTATTCACCAAATGTCAAGGTTTTATACAATGTAGATTCTAAATGTACTGGGCTAAAAGATTGTAACATAGTGGATATAGGGAACGATCCTTACTAGGAATTCCTCTAAAAAATAAAATCAATGCATGAAAATGGAAGTTTTGAGCGAGTTTTCAAAGATTAGAATATTTTTTAAATATGATACATTTTCCCGTTTGCTCGTTGATAAAATTAGAATTATAGAAAAAATATACCAGATGAAACATAGTAACTAATATTAGCCACCCTCACTTTATCAAAATATTTATGATCCGAACAGTGCAAACAAACTTTCTTGGTGAAATAAATGTCTGGATATCAAATTTTTTTTACCTGTTGAATATTGTGTTGGTTCTTTGGGAACAGATCTTCTTCTGGTATTTTTTATTTCTCTAAAAAATTAAAGTTCTTTAAGAAGGGGGGAAAAAAACATACACAAATTTAAAATTTTGTAACTATTTAAAAATTTGTTTCTACTTGATTCAAATCTTTCTTAGAGTAAAGAAATAAGCCTTTTTTTTTATTTTAAATCATTTGCCATCGTTAAATTATCACGTAGTGTAACAATACAGAAAAAAATCTTGTAAATTAGCTACACAGTTTCCAGACACATTTTTGAATATTGAAGCTATTAAACTTTTTATTTCTAATCTCAACAAAAAAATGTTGGCAGTAAAATGTAAAATTGAAAAATTTCTTCAGCATTATTTTTTGCAGAGCGCGAAATATTTCAAACGTAATTGAATTCCAAAGTGCTTAAGATATTTTATTTTACTAACTTAATTTTTAACTATTTTGTAAATAGTCTAAAGATGTTCTTCTTAACGACATAAATATGCCAACCTAAGTTTTTTTTTTTTTTTTTACATAAAATGCTTTCATAAATACAAGGATTCGACTATGATTCTTTTAATTGGAAATTAATTAATTTCTATAAAATTATAAAGGAAGATAATTTGAATTTCGATAACTATTATGCAAATATTTCTAATTTATCTTAAAAAAGTCTGAGAAACCAAAATTATGTTTAGTCAGCCCTTTATATTTTTTTACCTAGCAAATTTTGGAAAGGACCCAAATTGTCAATTTTTAAAAATGCATTTATCTTTGCCAATGGACGATGGTATATATTCCACAAACGAACTATATACATGTGGGATTTCCCCCCGACTTGAGCACTTCGGATCGTATTGGTTAGGAGCAGTACTACGTCACTGCGTGACGTTGCTGCTTCCTGCCAGCCGTTTTATTTGAATTTCATTCCACGCTATGTAACTAAATTTGTAAGACGTTTAATGAAGAGCTCTTCGGAGCGATGTACTAAATATTCAACAATAGCTCTTTTAAAATTCCTTTAGACACCGACCGTTAAATAAACTATGTTCATGTTAAAAAGAAGATTTTATTTCAAACTCAGCATCCCTACAAATTGGGCGTTCGGCCGCGATTGATTTATTTTCCCGCGATTGATTTCTTTCTCGAGATTTCTTTTCGAATGTAACAGATCAACAAATATGAATCAAACTGAAAAGCTGCTTTCACCTGAAGTTTTTTTTTAATTTCGAAGTGTCCGATGTTGTTCACGGTGCCCCAACCAGAAGTGTGCCTCTTCCAAACCGTCCAGTAGTGCTTCAACGACGTAATTTTGGTTCAGAACTGTCCAGTCAAGCCTATAGTTCCCGAAAGGACTTAAGTTTCAGTGACCAGTTCCTGTTTGGACAATAAATTCAAGTGAACAGTTCCTGTTTGGACTTGAAATCCCCTGTCCAGTTCTTGTTCGGACGTGAAGTGACTGCTGGAAGACGTTTTGAATTGCAGCGGAAATCGGAGTTCCAGATAAGCCATTTACAACTTTATTCAAAATATTTTATATTAATTTTAGTGATAATTAAGAATTTTAATATTTAGTTGGAACAATACTTTAATATTATTTTGTCACTAAGTAATTATTTTTTGGAATGTGTTCTTTAAAATTGTTTCGTTTTAAAATACGTTATGTATTAACGATTTGGAAATAAAGGAAAAAAAAAAAAAAAAAGTTGATCATTCTGTTTCGAGTATTTAAAATAGACAGGAAGTACCAGCTGCATTTGCCATTTGATTTTTTTTATCTTTTCTTTTTAGGGTTGCTGAATAAAAAAAAATATTGTGTTGTCTTATTTTTTTCCCCTAATCATATGGCCTCTGCAACTGAAGTTTTATTTATTTTTTGTTGAACTAGTTTGGAATTATGTTTTTCAGAAAAGAGTTTTTTTAAAGATATTTTCTTTAATGTTACATGTAAATGATAAATTGGTGGAATCGTTGTGGTATTGTTTATATTTTGATAGGATTGTTTCATGTATCCGGTATCAAATAATAGCAGTTGTTGTTATGCCACATTATAAAAGATAGAGTTTAATTGATTTGTGAAATTCTAGTGTTAATATTTCTTTGGTGTGCTTTTGTACTGTCGTCGTGCAGTGTTAACGGAAAAGTTAAAGTGTTTTTAAAAGCATAAGCCAAAAGGCTGTTTGGGAAATATTAGACATTGTTTTTCTTAAGAAAAGAAAACTATTTAGAATTTCTAGAAATCTGTATTTACAGTCGTAAAATAGAGTTTAATTGATTTGTGAAATTCTGGTGGTAATATTTCTTTAGTATGCTTTTTACTGTCGTCGAGCAGTATTAACTTGAATGTTAAGGTATTTTTAAAGCATAAGCCAAAAGGTTGTTTAAGAAATATTGGGTGTAGTTTTTTTTTAAGAAAAGAAAACTATTTAGAATTTCTAGAAATCTGTATTTGCAGTCGTAAAATAGACAATTTTAAAAATAATTGAATTAATAATTTGTGAAATTCTGGTGGTAATATTTCTTTAGTATGCTTTTTACTGTCGTCGAGCAGTATTAACTTTAATGTTAAGGTATTTTTAAAGCATAAGCCAAAAGGTTGTTTAAGAAATATTGGGTGCAGTTTTTTTTAAGAAAAGAAAACTTTAGAATTTCTGTGAATTTGATTTAGCTACTCATTGGGAGTTAGTTTAAAATATATTTTTTTAAAAATTGAAGTTGCTATGCAATCAATTGTGGTTTGATAAATTATATTTTGCAGTATAATTTATGTGTGTAATGATTTGTATATGATTAGCTATATTAATTTTTATTAGACAGTATTATTGACAAGGTCTAATTTAATGGTAAAGATTAATTAGTGGGTATAGATTGTTCTCTGCTGTTTTGATTGGCGAAACATTTGAATACACTTAGGGATTCTAATTAAAATTCCCTGGAACCGTCAGTAAGCTGAGGAAAGTTCCTTGTAACGGTTCATTCTTATTTAAAGTTTAAACCCACGTGAAATATAGTTGAAAATTATTAAAAGGTTAATATTTTCGCATTGTTTTTGTTCGAAAGTTATCATGTCCTATTTAAGTAAGGGTCGTAAGACTGACTTAGTTGAGGTCGCTGAGGAGTTGGGTTTGACTCCGGCTGATGGAAGTAAGGTAGCAGACATCAGAAAACTGATTTTAGAAAGTGATGGCTATGATGAAGAAACGACGCGTATAATTTTGAATCGAATCATCGAAGAGAGGACAGAGGTACGAACCCGAGAACGTGAAGAGAGGGAAACTCGACTTGAGATGCAACGCTTGGAGGTTCAGCGCATGCAACTGCAGACTGCTGCTGTAGTTCCAAGACGAAGTGAAGAAACTCAACAAAAGATCCCGCTTGCTCAGATAACACCTAAATTCGATGAGAAAAAAGACGAAATGGGGTTGTTCCTTGTCAACTTTGAAAGACGAGCAGAAATGGCTAGAGTTCCTAAGGAAGATTGGGTAGCCTACCTACTTCATGTGATGCCATCAGATATCTCGAACATGCTTGCTCGAGAGTCGGTTGAAAATGCAAACAATTTTGATTATGTCAAAGAGTTAATTTTGAAGAAATACAAATTAACCTCTGAAAAATTGAAGAACTTGTTTTATCGACATGTCAAAGGTCCAGATAAGACATGGAGGAGCTACGCACATGAGCTGAGCTGCTATTTTAAAGAATGGATAGCTGATTTAAAAGTCGACTCTTTTGAAGACTTAGTGGACTTGCTCATCACTGAACAGTTAAAATTTAGAGCTCCAGAAGACGTAAAAGAACACTTTTTCAAAGAATGGTTAAATCTGAAAAAGCCAGACGATCTCGCTGAAATGTTCGATGAATTTGAAAGTTTGAAGGAGAGTCTCACAAAGAGAAGTTTTCATGGGAAACCTTACAGAAAATTTAGTGAAAACCGCACGAGTCAAGAGCATTCAGGCTACAAGGGATTGAGGCATGTTAAGTCTGAAACTGAAGACAACAGACCAATGTCTGGTCAACGCAAGTTTCACGGACAGAAGAAGCTCCTTTGCTTTGAATGTGGTTCTCCAGAACATCTGCGTAATTCATGTCCTAAAGTCGTTCGAGACAAGAACAATAAGGCTGAGAAAGATCGTGAAAAAACTCCTGAAACACACCTGGTGCAAGTTGCCGTAGGATCAAATGAACCCAAAGATTATCCGGATGTCGATCTTAATAAATTTGTGAAGAAAATCAAATTGGGTGAAGTAACCGCTACAGCACTTCTAGACACAGGCAGTACACGTAATATCTTACGAGATGACATCTACAGAAAAATTAAGCCCCTTCCTTTACTGTCGAAAAATACATCTGTTTTGACCGGCCTAGGCAAAGGTCTAGTTAGAACCATGGGATCGTTCCAGCAAGTAGTCGACATTGACGGACACGTGTGCCGACTTGACTTTCAAGTTATCCCTGTTGAGGATTTCAATTTTGAAGCCATCATTGGGTCAGCATTTTTAGCTCATGCTCCCTGTCCTTTTCATGAGAAGACTGAAACTCTCTTGGATGAGTCAGCTGAATGGATATTCTTAACAGAAGATGGAACAGCGAATGAGTTGGATCTTAATCATATCAAGGAAGCAAATCTTCGTCAAAGTGTAACAGACCTTGTAACCTCCTACCAACCGAAGAAAACAAAGTTCACTGATATTTCAATGAAAATCATTTTGGAAGATGAAATACCAGTTTACCAAAGAGCCCGTCGACTGTCGTTTTCTGAACGACAAGAAGTCAACAAGCAAATAGACGAGTGGTTGAAGGATGGAATTGTTCGTCCCAGTTCATCAGATTATGCAAGTCCTGTGGTACTTGTCAAGAAGAAAGATCTCACAACACGAATCTGCGTGGACTACAGACAATTAAATCGCAAGCTAGTTAAAGATAGATTCCCGTTGCCCTTGATTGAAGACGTTCTTGACCGGTTGCAAGATGCCAGAGTGTTCAGCACCTTAGACTTGAAGAATGGATTTTTCCATGTGCCAGTTGAAGAGAACAGTCGCAAGTACACATCATTCATTGTTCCGGATGGACAGTATGAATTTTTAAAAGTTCCTTTTGGACTCAGTACAAGTCCAAGTGTATTCCAGAGATATGTGTACAGTGTATTTAGAGATCTAATGAAAGAAGGCGTTATTGTTATTTATATGGATGATTTGATAATTCCATCAAACGATGAAGCAGAAGGTGTAGAGAAATTGAAAATTGTTCTTCAAAGAGCATCCGAATATGGACTGGAAATAAAGACAAAGAAATGTCAGTTTTTAAAGCGCTCAGTAGAATTTCTGGGTCACATTGTTGAAAATGGAACAGTTCGTCCATCGAGTGAGAAGACACTCGCCGTTAAAAAATTTCCTATTCCAACAAATGTTAAGCAAGTACAAAGTTTCCTTGGCCTCACAGGTTACTTCAGGAAGTTTATTCAAGGGTATTCGAAGATCGCAAAACCCCTTAGTGATCTCCTTCGAAAGGACTGTCCATTTGTGTTCGGGTATGAGCAAAAGGATGCCTACGAGAAACTTAAATACCTTCTCGCCACAAGCCCCGTTTTACATCTATTCAAGCCAGGTCGAAAAACTGAATTGCACACAGACGCCAGCAAAGAAGGTTTCAGTGCCGTACTTCTTCAGGAGTCTGACGATGAACAATTACATCCCGTCCATTTCATGTCTAAAAAAACCAGTCCAGCGGAAGAGAAATATAGCAGTTATGAATTGGAGGTTCTCGCAATTGTAGAAGCCTTAAAAAAGCTGCGGGTGTATCTGATGGGAAACAAATTTAAAATCGTGACAGACTGCTCTGCTTTTCAGATGACAATGAACAAAAAAGATCTAGTAACCAGGATTGCAAGGTGGGCTCTACTTTTAGAAGAATTCGATTACGAGATAGTTCATAGACCAGGGCAAAGAATGAAACATGTTGATGCCTTGAGTAGAAATCCAGTAATGATTATTGATGAAACTGTAACTGCAAGATCGAAAGTTGCTCAATGCAAAGATGAGTACATAACAACACTGAAATCATTAGTAAAAGAGGACAGCCACCAAGAATATTTCTTGAAGAATGACATTTTGTACAAGTACGAAAATGGTCGAGAATTAATGGTTGCACCAAAAGGGATGCAGACTGAATTGATTAAATCAGCCCACGAAAAAGGACATTTTTCAGTTGCGAAAACAAAAGAAATTGCAAAACGAGACTTCTTCATTCCTGATCTTCATTCCCAGACTGAAACAGTGGTTGCCAATTGCATACCGTGTATCTTGGCAAATAAGAAAAGCTGCAAGAAAGAAGGAATGTTGCATCCGATTCCCAAAGAAGATTCGCCTTTGCATACTTATCATGTGGATTTTATTGGACCGATGACTTCCACGAACAAACAGTATCAGCATATACTAACTGTAGTGGATGCTTTCACCAAGTTCGTTTGGCTCTATCCTGTAAAGTCGGTATCAGCTGAAGATGCATTGGAAAAGATTAAACTCCAGCAAAAAACCTTTGGTAATCCCGTTCGCATTATTTCTGACAGAGGTTCCGCTTTCACATCAAATGCATTTAAAGAATATTGTGATACTGAAGGTATTCAGCATCTACAAATTACAACTGGAGTGCCTCGTGGAAATGGTCAAGTTGAGAGAATCCATAGAACACTAATACCAGTCTTAGCTAAACTAGCTCTCGATGAACCGACAAAATGGTTCAAGTATGTCTCAAGAGTACAGAGAGTTTTAAACAGTTCAGTTAGTAGAAGCACCAAATACACTCCATTTGAATTGTTAACTGGTATTAAAATGAGGAACAAAGAAGATCTCATTGTAAAAGAAATTTTAACCGAAGAAATGATGGATTACTATAATAACCAAAGGAATCAACTCAGAAGAGAAGCCAAAGAAAACATCCTTAAAATCCAAGATGAAAATAAAAAACAACATGACAGAAAATGCAAAAAGGCTACTATGTATAAACTGGGTGATTTAGTAGCTATCCAAAGAACTCAATTTGGTACAGGACTGAAGCTAAGACCCAAATTCTTCGGCCCATACGAAGTCACCAAAGTTAATGGTAGGGACAGATACGAGGTAGCTAAAATAGGGAATCATGCAGTCCCAAATCAAACCACCTCTTCAGCTGACCTCATGAAACCATTTGGGTAGCCCCTTCTAAAAAAAAAATTTTTTTTCATCATAAGTATAATTGTGTTTGTGTATTTGTATATTCTAATAATGTGTTCATATTCATAACGATATTTAAAATGCACAATTTAATGTTCAATTGTATAATTACTATAAAATTATGTGTGTTTGTAAACGATTCGCAGTGCTCTTGATAAATATTTTAATTTTTTAAGTTTTAAGTACGCCGCTGTGGTCAGCGACATGTCAGGACGGCCGATTTGTGGGATTTCCCCCCGACTTGAGCACTTCGGATCGTATTGGTTAGGAGCAGTACTACGTCACTGCGTGACGTTGCTGCTTCCTGCCAGCCGTTTTATTTGAATTTCATTCCACGCTATGTAACTAAATTTGTAAGACGTTTAATGAAGAGCTCTTCGGAGCGATGTACTAAATATTCAACAATAGCTCTTTTAAAATTCCTTTAGACACCGACCGTTAAATAAACTATGTTCATGTTAAAAAGAAGATTTTATTTCAAACTCAGCATCCCTACATACATTCAAAAATATAAAACATATGAACTTATATAATACGTTATAAAGTAATAAAAAAATATAAAATTTTTACGACGCATGTTTTTTAATATAAATAATATCGCCATACAATCCAACACACTGATATTTTTAAGCCAGTTGCTTTTAGGTCACATGCAAATCAAGTACCAGTCCACCATCTTACCGTTTAAGTACAATTCCTTTTCCTTTGAGACAGTTCAGCTGTAAATCAATGTATTCACCCCAATCACTATTATCTTCAAAATGAGCTTCTTCATCAATCACTGCACAATTCAACTCACACAACTCGCCTGGAATATTCAATTTACACATCAATTAATTCTTTCAAGGGGTACTTCGAGGGAATGGCACATGAGGATAGATTTAAAAAGTATGCACTGCAGGAAAGAAGGTTTATTTGATTCAGTTGTATAAATTTATTCAAGAAAAAGTTATGGTTTTAGAATTTATCACTGACAATAGGTCACGAAATAAAAGGAGCACATAATTCAAATCACATCTTAATAGAGCAGCGCGAAATCCCTATTTTTGCGATCGAATAGTCAAAGATTAGAATAATTTGCCTGCAAATGTTTAAAATTCAGTGAGTGTAAATTTTTTTTACTTCGGAGCAATTAGATATACACTGGAATGATATTATCATGGGACAACGACTGAATTTCACTGACTAGAAAAGTGACTTCTATTTTATGCTGTAAAACTTATGCGTATTTTATCTGAGTTATTTACTGCAAATATCGAAAAAAGAGTCCTTATTTGTGGATGTGGTTGGATTCTTATATTAACATTATCAATTCTGTAAACTTTGAATATATTTATTTATATATATATATAATTGAACGTTTGCCTGTATGTATGAACGGCTATAACTTAAAATCTACAGAACTGGTTTGAAAAAAATGTGTGTCTATTGGTAGATTATTGTATTCGGATTCTACAGAGTACTCTTTTACTACAGTTTAATTACATAAAGAACGGTAATTACACATAAAAATTAATTTTTGACGTATTGCCATCAATGCTTTAATTATGTCTGAGTAGATAGTTGTCTGATAAGATATACTCGAAGAAATTGAAGCCCTAAACAACTTAACCTCAGAAAGTAAGAAAATCATTGCTATAGGGTGCCTACAAAAGTTTATACATTTTTGTATTCACATAAAAAATAAAAACAGATTGTTAATTTAAAATTCCCGGTATTTACACAAATTATTCCTTTTTTCCGATTTTGACAAAAACCAAAATTGTCGCCAAAATGCAGCTGTAGCCGTAAGCATTAATAACAGTATGCTAAAGCTTCTTTTTGGCTACAGTTTCGGTTTTATAGAAAATGGTCCAAACCTTTTAAAAAGTATTATTTGTTGGTACATACTGAAATTATATATATATATATATATATATATATATATATATATATATATATATATATATATATATATATATATATATATATATATATATATATATATATATATATATTCTATTTTGTAAATTCTGTATTTTTTATAATGTTAGTCTGCAAATCTGGTTATGTTATGTATGCAATTTTTTTTTTTTTTAGCTTCTCGTTTTATTTGCATTAACTGACATTTGCCGGAGAAAAAAACTAGTGTTTTAATTATTAGATTTTTAAAGTATTTATAAGATAGTTTATAAAAACTTTTAAATTGTAATAAACACTATCCTGTTATTTTTACTTCTTTTTTAATGATCTTGAACTAATATTTTCATAACTAGTACAAAAATTCGTATGTTTTCATGCAATACATTAACAGATGGTGATGCCCTAAAAATTAAGAAATTAAATCGAAAGCAAAGGATGACGCTTAAAAGAAACTATTATGTTACATAACTTGTTGATATTGGCTGAACTAGTGATCTAATTTTGATAAAATGCAATTTAATTTTTTTTTTTTTTTATATATATAATTTCTTTTTTAAGAATATTAAAACGAACCGTTACTGACTATACTTGTATAAAGTCTGACATTTTAACAAAAAGTACGTAATTTGCTAATAGTACCTTTACAATATAAAAATATTTAAAACTTTTAAAAAGGAGTTCAATGGACAGTTCCCGCATTTTTTAAAAACGATTGAAAATATTTTATATTTATGAAGAATTTTTTCCTGATTCCAAATACTCAAACAATAGTTTTTTAAGAAATTAGTTATTTAAATGTTAAGAAAAGAAATTCCGCCGAAACACCATCGAATTGCAATCAATCAAAATGATCCGCTATAGCTGTGACGTCAAAACTTCCTTCCGTTCTATGGTTGTCGTGATGTTTCTGCCAAATAGTTGACGTTGGTTTGGTAGACAGTTGCAATATACCGTACAGGTTGGCTCGATTTGCGAGAAACTCGCAAAACTGGTTTCCTCTGCTGCGTTTCAAGCCAAGTAGTTTCAGCTCAAGTGACGTCACATTCAATTCTAGCCGAATAAATAATTTTTTCCGCCAAAAATAAAAAGCAAAGTTTGGTTGCAAATTTAAAAAAAAGACAAAGAGCAGAGAACAGAAATTTTTGTGTTTCTGGCCTTTCCAAAACATTTAAAATTAAAAAAAAAAAAAAAAAAAATGAAGAAAAGAAAAAAAAAAAAAAGAAAAAAAAAGCGTGAATTGTGCATTGTACCAGTATATAATGTTATAGAAAGCAGGTTGGCCAATTTAAAGGTTGGATTTCTAAATATTGTTCATATTTTAGGAGTGAAATAGAGTGAAAGTGAGATGTAAGTATCACAAAGTTATTTAATAGAAATATTTAACTATTCAGCTTCTAGAATATAAAATATTGACTTGATAAGAGTGACAACGTTGCCAATGGCAAAAACAAATTTAAGATATTAAATGAGTGCATACCGCCAGCATGAAATTCGGTTTCAAAATCTTTGAATTTCCCTTTGTCAATCAAGTTCTTTACAATATTAACTTCATCAGAAATATTTTCTATGTCGCCGTTAGGCTGGACAACAAAACCAAACTGAAGGCTGAAATTCAAAAAAGAAACAAGCAATCGATATGCTACCGTTTATGTATAAATAATTCCATGAAATAACTCATAGATTTGATTAAGATGTGAAATAAATTTCTGAACGATATACTTTAACGTTAACATGTTACCTTATTTATTATAAACTACAAATTTATTGGAATGAAATAACGGTAGGAATCGAATAATTTTAAAGAATTAGTCAATAAAAGTGTGAATTTAATAGATTACATTTAGTTATTTAATTAAATAACTGGATTGAGAGTCAGTAAAATGTTTAAAGTACAATAATGCTTATACACATAAAAATAACTTGTTATTCTTTGAAATGACTGGATACTTTTAAAAATAATTAGTAATTATATGAAATAATTTGATGTTTTTAAAAATGATTAGATATGCTATGAAATAATGGGACATTTTATTTTAAATAACTAGATATGCTATGAAAAATCTGGTTATTCCATGAAGTAACTAGTTATTTTTATAAATAACTAGTAACAAGTTATTAATGAGGGAGTTACAATATATAATTAAATTGATTTAACCGTATTCTGCCAAAAAAATATAATACAATTGCAGAGACTCGGAACTTTCTTATCCAGGTAAATATATTTAACGGGATAGGACTAGGGGAAAAAATCTCGCCAATTAAGCGAATATAGCGATACTCTAGAAATGTTTGAAAACATAAATATCGCTAAATTACGGTTTAGTGGGCATTTTTGTGCAAAAAATAGATCCCGATTTGTTATTTTGACTAAAAGTGTTGACCTTGTGTTCAGTCGCTTGTTATCTCAAACTCGATAAAAATTACAATCGTTCGGTATTTCAAAAACATCTATTACCAAGAACAAAGTAATTTTAAGGGTGAGATTTCAAAAAGGCTGCTTGAAGAAGTTACCAGTTTGTTTTTAGTGTGTTGAGTGACCGTTATGCCTCCACCATGTGATTTACTTTTGAGTGCCAAGTGCTAGTACATCTGATATTTATCGAGCAATTCTCTCACTGACGCACGGGACATTTCGGCTCTTTTTTCTACTCGTAAACAGATAAGAATTATAAAATTAAGATGAATCTAATAGTTATGTTTTTATTTCATATAATTTTACTTGGTGGCAAAGTTATAGGGAAATATAATTACTTTAACTAGGTCAAATATGCATTTATATAGTCTGACGCACTGCACACGAAGTTTCTAACTTTAAATTGTTTGTGAGTCTGGTATGAAAATTGAAAAAAAAATAATAATAATAATCAAAATATATACGTAATTATTTGCAAAAGCTATAATACGTTACTTACTTTTGAACAATATTTGGTAGAGAAGTTTGGACTAAATGAAAAAATCTTCCATCCTAAAGAGATTAAAATCCATTCATATTTTTAAAAAAGCATTTAATTATTACAAAAAGCAAAGCAATTAAATAGTTAGCATAGTTAAAAAATTAAAACTTAAATTTTTGAAAAAATTAAGCTGCAATTAAAAACTTGTTCAACCAGGTCGCACAGCGGTATTGGCCAATGTCGGAAACTGGCGTTCTGGGAAGATTGGCCAATCCAGGCCGACTTCGAACATATAGTTCCAAGAAATACAAGATAGATTTTTTTTTAAAAATAAGCATGTCTAAAACCTCACCTAACATATTTTATACCCCTCCGTCTATTTTATAACACTATATTTCAATTTTAAAACCCTGCATCAATATTTCAAAATTTTCAGAATATTTTACCCAGCACTGGGAGGGATTTGCCAAGATCCACAACAGCGACCAATCTGCAACGATCCACATAGAGATTGGCCAGAGTCGATCCGTTATTGGCTAGCGGATTTGTGCCAGTGGGGCAATTCTACTGAAATATTTTGTAACTCTTTTTTATTAAAACCACATCTCCCTATTAGCTGATGTTCGAGAATTTTCGAAAATCTGGTTTATTTTTGATCACCATGCTTAACATAATAAATAATGAAAATAACATTTCAGTTTTAATGAAATGATTTTTACTAAATTGGATTTCGTTCAATTTACGTTCACTAAATTAAAATGCCAAATTGTGGCTTTTGCTCTGGAAAATCATGAATAAAAAATTCGTACTTAGAATAATTTCAAATCTTAAATCTTTACAATCATAAATTACATTGTCTCACATGGTAACAAGTTCTATAAATAATCACGTAATTAATAAAAAGTCCGATTTTTTTCCTTAATGATATGTCTAAAAATATCAAAATTAAAGTTAAGAAAATATTTGCGGACGGCTTGCATAAGACTAACCACTTGGATAAATATAACTACATTTTGCACTAACGGGTAGAGAAACCTCCGTAAAATCGTCTTTTTGGTACAAATACAACACATTAATATAGATTTTTCTGAGTTAAGAAACGGAATTTCATTCATTATTTCTTAAAGTACTAAAATATGCGTATTAAAAAATCATCGTAAATTTCCTACACTAATATAAAGATTATATTTCGTAAAATCTTATGAAAAAACATAAATATCAGTGACTTGACATGAGAATTCAAAAACAGTTTAGTCTTAAACGAGTGAACACTTATGGCAATAATTATGTTTATGCAATCAATCAAAACTGTTTACATTTTATGTCTTCCGATATTTATGTCAATCGATATTTAATTTGCATATAATTCTAATCTATCATTGCTTAGTAAGTTCATCTTTGCAACAAATATTTTTTCTCACTTGCTTTCGTATAGTGGAAAAAGAAAAAAGAAAAAATCCTGCAGTTTGGTTTCGAAGTAATCATAATAAAATAAATTTTTCAAAGCAAATGCAATTACAAACAAAATTAATTATCGTTGATGAAATTTTAAAATGTTTTATAATATGGAAGGAAAATAAAGGATATAAAAATTACTTTTTCAGTTCTTCCCAAAATTTGAATGATATCCAAAGATTTTTCTGTAGGAATATAGCCTGTAAAAAAAGAAACTTAATAGGAATCTTCTAAATATAATTAAAAGAATGTTTTTAATGACGCCAAATTTTACATTCTTGGTATTGTTCCTCCTAATTTGAAATTACTCTCACATTTAAAGCAAGTAATAAGTACTCATGATACTCTCAGATATCTAGGTGTACTTATTAAGATGGATCTGATGCAGAAGAATCGAAACTGAGTGAAAGAGATCTGTTAGCAATTTTCACAACTTCTTAAGATTGTTTTGCAAAAACCAGCTATACGCAAACCAATTGATTTCTATTAAATTAAAAATACACTTAATTTTTCAATGATTTCAAACACTTTTCAAAAATTACTTTTTAATGTCTTATTTTTCTTGGTGTTTTAGAGCTTTTACTGAACAAATTATTTATTTTGTGCAACTTTTAAATGAAGTCACAATTCCCAAAATACTCTCAAGAGAAAGATGCACTAAATAAAATAATCAGTAAAGAATTCTTTTCAAGAATAGTCAACATCAAATTAAAAAAAATATTAACTTCATCAAAAAATAATTATTTATTACACTAGAAAGGGGATCTCATTTGGTAGACTGGTATACAGTTAATTAACCCTGAGTGGCATAGTTCCGACAAAAGTTTTAGATGTTTATCACTTAAGAATTTTTACTTCTGATAATTTTTTCCAAAATTAATGCTGAAGCTTTTTTTTTTACTTAATTCTACCCTAAATTTTCTTTTATTGTTGAAAGAGCTCATGTCCAAGCCACAAAATGGTTTTGTATAAATCAAAGGAAGAGTCATAATTCTAAATATATCATTAGAAATGAGTGATGATATAATTAATTAATCTAATTTTATTTAAACTCATCCTGTAAATTAAGACGTTTTTTATTCATTTGGCACACATCTTTAAAAAAAATGAACATTGAAATTTGTAAGACATCAAGTTTCATTACTTTCTTAGATAATTCTAAAATAGTTTTACCTAAGAGCCTCAACTTTTCACCAAACAAGTAAATATTATAATAGTCCTGGTCTTCACCAATAGTCACGTTTCCATTGATTGCCCCAGTTTGTACGTAAATATTCATTGCACTATACAGTCTAGGAAAAAAAAAAACATGATTTATACACATTGTACGAAAATAAAATAAAAAATGAACCCATATCTTTTTTTTTTATGGGGTTACTTTTTGAGAGGTGGCAGATACTGATTCCATTTGGCCCTAGCTAATCCAGAAGCCAATGCTTTGGTGCTCACATCTGTAGTGAAATCGAATATCTTTGATGAAGCTTGCCATCTGAAAAACACATGCGTAACTCTTTAGTATTGTTTAATATTGTTATTGTAGTTAAATATTTATAAAAAAAGACAAATAAAAATATTAGAAAAGAGAGAACATCTTATTAAACTAGATTGTTATGTTTGAACAAAATAAAAAATATTTTGATCTCTAATCTAATTTAATCATATTGGTCATATGTAAATAAACAAATGTAATACGTACACAAAGGAGTACATAACATTAACATAATACGTAAATAAACGTGTACAAATAACAGATACAACTCCAAGACACTAGAGATCTCTTTTGTCTAGTGGATAGAGTATGTGACTGGGAAACCAAAGGTCTCACGATCAATCCCCAGAGACCGCAAAAAAAAGGTATTATGCTCAATTGGTAACTATCGTGCAAACTGAATCATGCTGCCATCTATCGGCTCCTTCTGAAACGAAAACTGTACAATCACACAATCATCAAGGTTTCTTTGGCGACTCACTGCTCAATCGTTCGTCTCTTCGTGACTTCCTAGAAAGGGACTATGTGGTGGTCTCTTATATAAAAGACAGATACTACACCTAGGCACTAGTGATTACTTTTGCCTAGTGGTTAGCACGCCCCATTTAAGAGCTGGGAGTCCTCGGATCAACTCCCCGTCTTCATAGCTTCCGCCACACCTCTACTCCAGCTTTATATTTATGGTGTTACTTCATTTAATTAATTCTATTTTTAATCTGATTCTATTACTACGTAATTTGTACTTTTGTTAGAGCAATTATCATGAAATATATTTTTAATGTTGGGATGATTAATGTTTTGTTCAGAATGTATTAGTGAAAGTGAGTAATAATACAAGGTATCCAGAGAAGGACTCCCTGATTTCGAAATTAAATAACTCAAAAACAAAGATCGATGGAAAAATAAAACAAAAAGTATTATTAGTTTGAAAGCTGTAAAAATCTGAAACAGAAGTTTCAAAAATAGTTTCAAATGTTGCCTACAGATGGCGCTAAAGTTGCAAAATTCTAGAAATATGTTATAAGTTTGTCCTTTGCAATCCTTAGTTGCAATCACTCTAACTTCCTTTCACGTTTAAATAGTGGAACTGTCCAAAGATTGATTACTCTGAGTTTCAAACACTTTTAGCGATGTTGTGATCCTTGGATTAGTAATCTGACTCCATTTTAGTTTAACATAAATTTATTATACTTTAATTAACTAAATAAACACCAACGGTACAACATGCTAAGAAAATATTCGTGGAACACAAGTAATAAAAATAAAACTGCTCGGCCGGGAAAGTTATTTTTTCCGTCGCTATGCAACGCACGAGACATCATCTCATCTCACGCCGATGGAGTTCAAAATGTCATATCAACAAGCTCGCGCCGCCACAAGGGTCCCCCACCAGTCCAAGGGACGATCCAAGTTAATATCCGTAGCGATCGACGAACCGCACCCGTCTACCTTACTTGGTAATTGTTACTTCCGTCGGAGCACTCGTTGAGGAACTTGACAAGGAATTGTCCGGAATCGTTGAGGGAGCTGCTGTTGTTGAGAGAACTGAAGTCGGTGAAGGTACTGGAGTCGGTGAAGGTACTGGAGTCGGTGAAGGAACTGGAGTCGTTGAAGGAACTGGAATCGTTGAAGGAACTGGAACTTTCTGGAGCCCGTCGTTATCCATAAAAGCAGGCTTCAGACGAACAATCGACACCGTGTTATGATGCCCGTTAACCTCTAACACGAAGAACTTGTCAGCTCGAGATACAACTTTCCATGGTCCTTTATAGGGCTGTTCCAGGGGTCGTCTTACCGCATCAGTTCTCACAAACACATGGGACGTTCGGTGGAGGTCTCCGTGAATGAAGGCACTTTGCTTAGAGTGATTTGAGAATGGGACAGGACGTACCTCTCTCATCTCTGCACGTAACCTTCTCACAAACTCAGCTTGCGAGATGTCTTCTGGCCCTGAAGAATTCCTAAAAAATTCACCAGGAAGTCGCAAAGTAGTTCCATACACCATTTCCGCCGCAGTTGCCTGTATGTCGTCTTTGAGACTGCAACGCATCCCCAAGAGAACGGTCGGGAGGACGTCACACCACCTTTCTGTGCTGTGGCACTTGATGGCTGCCTTAAGCTGGCGGTGCATACGCTCTACAGCGCCATTACTCATTGGGTGATAAGCAGTGGTTCTGATCCGATGTACCCCTAACAACTTAGTAAGAGAAGCAAAAAGGTTGCTTTCAAATATAGTTCCTCGGTCAGTAGTTACAATATCGGGTACACCAAAACGAGCAATTCAATTAGCGTAAAAAGCCTGTGCTACCGTCTCAGCTGTCTATTTTTAACGTCTACCACAAGACCAAAATGCTCCAAAAAATCTGCGCCTAAAGTCGGATGCGAAACATCAGCTATCCAAAAAACCCATGTAAATACTCTACGCAGCCCGATATCTAAGTTATACTTCTTAGTACCGTAAGTGCGAATTTTACTGTCGTTAGCCGCGTAAAGAAAAAGTTCCGAAGATGTGCTTTCTTTCACAAGTCCTTCTGGAATGCAGCTTATTGCAGCACCACAATCAACCAAAAAACGAAAGCCGGAATTTTTGTCAATAACAAACAGACGACTGGAAAGTAAGCTGCAATCTGCCGCCGTTAAAACAGACGCGCTTGTTTTCCGTAAACTCACATGGTTTAATGCAATCACGGGCTTTATCTCCGAAACGTTTGTGGTACCAGCATAAAACATTGCATGACCCCTCTCTACTACGGGTGGTTGCTCTATTTCTATTACGACTTCGAAAGCGCTGTTTAGAGCCATTTAACAAACTTTTCATATCAGCGCGAAGTGCTGCTACTTCATCCCGTAGAATTTGAATCTCTGTCTTTTCATGTCCTGATGATACACTAGAAACCGCAAGTGTGCAACCTGATACTTCATTGACCTTGTCGGCTATTTTTGACAGCCCATCTAAAGTTTCACTGCTTACAGATAAAATCTGTTGCATAGAAACAGGGAGGCGTTGAAGCCACAATGATTTTAAGACTTCGTCAGTAATTTTTTCATCGGCCAAATTCCGCATCTCGAGAAGTAGCTGCGAAGGCCTTTTATCGCCAAGGGTTAAATCTTGCAAAAGTTGCTTGAGGCGAAAAGAATCAGATGGCACAAAATTGCTTAAAATTCGCGATTTTAAAGTGATGTACATATTTTCAGTGGGGGGGGGGGGGGGTGCGAACTAAATCGGTTGCACAAGAAAGTACACTTGCATTTAAGGCTGTAACCACAGAATGAAATTTTGTGGCATCTGCTGTGATACCAGAAATGTGAAACTGTGACTCGAGTTGTCCAAACCATAATTCTGGGTTATTTTCCCAAAATGGGGGCGGACGAAATGCAACTCCAGCCACCTCCAATTGTGGTAGGTAGCGAAAACATATCCTGATCACCCTCGTGTGACATATTTATATACAAAAGCCCAAGAAAATTCTTACAAAATAACGTACGAAAATGGTCACCGAGCAGGATCTAATTCATCACTCACCAAGTTGTGAAGTTCTTTATTAATTCTTCGGAGGTGGTGTATTGACTAGCAACATCCAAATTCGAAACGATCGAATTGCCACAATCTTCAAAAATAAACCATTCAGGCCACTTTACTTTCACATTGGTGCTTGCACTTCTTATTACATTCCGTGAAACTTTCCAGTCCAGCCGGTATTCGCAATAAGGTTACTCATGAAAGTTCAGAGTCCGTAAAAAGTCACCACTTTAGCGATGTTGTGATCCTTGGATTAGTAATCTGACTCCATTTTAGTTTAACATAAATTTATTATACTTTAATTAACTAAATAAACACCAACGATACAACATGCTAAGAAAATATTCGTGGAACACAAGTAATAAAAATAAAACTGCTCGGCCGGGAAAGTTATTTTTTCCGTCGCTATGCAACGCACGAGACATCATCTCATCTCACGCCGATGGAGTTCAAAATGTCATATCAACAAGCTCGCGCCGCCACACACTCTTTATTCATAAGAAATATAGTGTACAGCTCGACCTGTTGGCCACATTTGTAACTATTGTTGAAAATTTACTATAAGATTTTTACAGCTTTCAAAATAACTCTAATTTTTGTTTCATTATTTTATCGATCTTTGTTTTTGAGTTATTTAATTTTAAAATCAGGGAGTCATTCACAGGACACCCTAGATTTTATTAAACATAAGGATACACAGTACATTTCCAAAGTGACTCGATGAGATTGAGAATGCGACCACATATATTTTAGAAATGTGATTTATTGGAATAATGCGTAGGAATGAAAACTTGAAATGATGTCGAATTGGAAGTGATTATAATTAACAGATTCAAAACTTAAAAAACAGTTTTAAATAGGATAGTAAGAGTTGAAATATAATTGTCATATAAATAATTACGAACGTATATGTTTGTCATTCAAGCTTAAAATGTATATAATTTAAAAGTGAATTATCATTTAAACTATTTCACTTACAACAAAACAAACTTCACTTGGACCATCTTCTTTGAATATTTGCTGCCAATGCAATTCTCCCTATAAAATCAAAACCCCTTTTAATACATATTTGTTTATGTGGATGATCTATATTGCTATTTCCTTTTATACCTTTCAAAGTGTTTTTAATATTTTGAAAAGCTATTTGCTTTTAAATATTTTTAACATTTTGCAACTAATCACAGATTAATTACCTAAATTGCAATTATCTAACTTTTTAAGATATGGCATAGCTGAAATTCTTTATGAATCTTTAAATAAATGAAAAATGTATCTTACCTAGTATTAACAATACGAAAAGAAAAAATATACTGAAAACAATGTTTTAATTTTAAATTAATCCCACAAAAATTACTCTTTTAAAGTAAATCTGGGCAATTGAAGATAGAAAGATGTAATTCCACGAAGAATGTACAATTGTTCTAATAACTTGTAAAACCTTGGGCATA
Source organism: Linyphia triangularis (assembly GCA_963978545.1). Lineage (NCBI taxonomy): Eukaryota > Metazoa > Arthropoda > Arachnida > Araneae > Linyphiidae > Linyphia > Linyphia triangularis. Next base: position 10,207,658 of record OZ021732.1, read on the forward strand.
GAATATCGTAAAATGATTAATTTCTGCAAAGAATTGCCAGCATAATGCTAAAAAGGTAATTTTTTCACTAATTCGATAGATAATTTTATTAATTAGTTTTAATGAAATTGAAATTTTTTAAAAAGAGATGAGAGGGGAATTAAATCATTGTTAAAAATTCAGAAATAGCATATATGTTCATAGAATTTTGATACCGCAAACAAAATAATAAAGTAGAAATAAATTATGAATTCATGAAACTGAAAAAGCCGTACATTTTATCTTTTGTACAGAAACGGATAAGAAAATCTATTTTTAGTTAAAATCAGGTGCTATGAAATAATCTCGATTGGTTTTCTTCTATTTTTACAATGTCTACATACATTCTAATTTACAGTCTATTATTGATAAAGTGTCTATTTGCATAAATAAGGTTTGATATTAAAAAAGCTTTATTTATTTATTTATTTATTTATTTATTTATTTATTTATTTATTTATTTATTTATTTATTTATTTATTTATTTATTTATTTATTTATTTATTTATTTATTTATTTATTTATTTATTTATTTATTTATTTATTTATTTATTTATTTATTTATTTATTTATTTATTTATTTATTTATTTATTTATTTATTTATTTATTTATTTATTTCTTTATTTATTTATTTATTTATTTATTTATTTATTTATTTGAAGACCAATACATTTATAGATATTTGCTGATTTTCAGTTAATAGTAATAATAATGCAATACTCCATGAGTCCGTTGAAGAATATTCTCCATCTTCTCATGGGGGAGATGTAATGCATCTGCAAATCTCCACAAGAGAACACCATCTTGTCGCAGCCAGACTGTTGGAAGCCGGACGTCTCATTCATCTCGTACGACCGTCCGTCCGCAAGTCTTAATCGAATCCACGCATTTGACTCGTTTTCCGGCTTCCTGGAGATACGGACAGAGAAACTCTCCGACTTGGAATTCATTCCATAGAAAAACACCTCGTCATCCAACTAAAGAAAGTTAGTTGTACTTTAAATTAAAGATCACATTCAATCAACATGGAAATGTGAGTAATTACACAATTGAAATAAAGTATATGACTAAGAAATGTGTTATAGCCTTGAGTGCTGCAAGGAAAGATAAAGGGGTTGCACTTGTACTTAAGGCATTTGAAAATTAAAAATAAAATTGAGAAAAGTGGTACTATTTACACCGAAAAAAAGTCTTAATGGTTATGCAATGGCAGATAAAAAATTAATATTTAAGTATTAAATAATACTTCAGAAGAAGCACCAGTTATAAATAGTTTTGAAGAGTTTAGCTTTGAGTGAACATAGCACGCTTCTACAAATAATCCTGTTGCGTCCATTACTGTAGTGGTATGTTGATTATTTCTAAGATGACATTTTTCAAAGTTAGGAGTTTATACAAAAACATTAGATTTTGGAAAGAAATAAAAAATATTTTAATAGCACGTAATTCGTTAATCTATTTAGGAAGAATATACAGCCAAGCACACCAAAGACGTTGCTGTGACACCTATACTTCTGTGTATTTATATTGTGATTAGGGAAACAAGAATCATAAAATTTTCTTCTCTTTGTCTTAGAGAACTAAATGATAAAAAAGTTATATCTCTTAATAATACAGGTTCGTCTATTAAAGTACTGAATCTCACTTGATATAAAAAGTACGAGCTTAGAAACTACGCAACATTAGATGTCTTTCGCAAGAAAAAGAAGAAAAAAACTACGCGTGCATGTGACACTATAGAGTTAAAGGGCAGTGATACAGTGATATTTCTCCTATTGTTATTGCTACTCTTTTAGGCATGAATATCTCCATTTTAAATCTTGTATCAGGCACTTTTGTACAGTACCCCCCCCCCCCCCAAAAAAAAAAAAAAAAAAAAACAGAACGATGGCTATATCTTGGGCTTTAATTCTTGAAATAACAAACAAAAGGTACCGTTGTAAATCGTGGAAGATTTTTAATAGTTGCATGTAGTTTTTTTGTCATGAGGGGTCATCTACATATTAAAACAGAACCAAACTTTAAAAAGTTCAATAGCAACCGCATAATATTATCCCATATTTGGATTCAGCATCCAAAAAAATGTCGAAATACAAAAATTCCTAATTTTCTAATGAATGGTTTGTAATTTAAATGATAAAAAGAAAATTATAAATTATTGTTAAATAAAAAAATTGGTTTTTTGGCCATAAACACTTAAATAATTAATATATTTCAGTAATTTTTTTTTTCAAAAGATAGTATATAAATAACCAAACATAAATAGCAATCAACTTTTGCATCAATTTCTTTTTTAATAATTAATTATTAATTAATAAAACAATTTTAAAAATGTTTTGAATATAAACATATATTTTTTTTGCTTTCATTAGATTGACCATGGTCTGAAATCCCCCCACAATTTTTTTCTTTTCATTTTGACTTTTAGTTCTCGATTTTTTAGCGAAAATGTTAAAAGACGCTCACTTTAAGGGACCGTATAGAAGACGACTTTTGACAACTATCAAAGATTAATTCAAGGTAAACTAGAGGTGTGGAAAATTGCACAACGTTCAATTATCGTAAAATGGGGTGAATAGAAACTGCGGGGTGAATCGGAACAGAATTTCCGGAAAATACAATATATATATATATATATATATATATATATATATATATATATATATATATATATATATATATATATATATATATATATATATATATATATATATATATATATATATATATATATATATATATATATATATATATATATATATATATATATATATATATATATATATAATGTATATGAATATTAAATATTAAATGTTAATGAATATTAAATGTAGGCATTAGTAAACAGCATTCAGCAAAGCGTGATTATTTTACAGAAACATTTCACTGTAAACACAAATGTAACTTGATCGTTGAAATTATTTATAAAATGAAAAAATCATAAGATTCAGTAAAATTTTTGAAGGATAACTTATTGAAATTGCTTAAAAAAATGTTGTTTTAAATAAATGTAATTTAAGGAAGTAAATTTAAAAAAAAAAGGACACTGTTGAAAACCACACAAAACATATGTTCCACGATTCCAAACACGTTAGACAGATTAAAAATATATTTACAAAAAATAAAACTTCTTTGTTTGTATAATATATATATATATATTATACAAACAAAGAAGTTTTATTTTTTGTATATATATTTTTAATCTGTCTAACGTGTTTGGAATCGTGGAACATATGTTTTGTGTGGTTTTCAACAGTGTCCTTTTTTTTTTAAATTTACTTCCTTAAATTACATTTATTTAAAACAACATTTTTTTAAGCAATTTCAATAAGTTATCCTTCAAAAATTTTACTGAATCATATGATTTTTTCATTTTATAAATAATTTCAACGATCAAGTTACATTTGTGTTTACAGTGAAATGTTTCTGTAAAATAATCACGCTTTGCTGAATGCTGTTTACTAATGCCTACATTTAATATTTATTAATTTTCTAATTATCAGTAGTATACGTTATACTTCTGGAATTACAGTTTTCGATATTTTATTTATTTCGTTTGAAGAATGCACATCTTTAACTTTGTAAATAAATTATGTTACATTTGCGTTTACTTGCTATTTTTGTATTAATCTTAAACATTACACTATAAATCCAAACAGTTTCTATGCAATTTTAGACTAATATTTGTATTTTATAACGTCATGAAACGCCGCACTGACCGTTCAATTTCTCCCGCTGTGAAGTAGAGCCTTAAAAATATACCTATCGTTTTATTTAAATTCTCCTTGAAGATCGGTCAAGAAATGGTCGAAACATTTTCGCTCATAAGTGACGTGTTTTTCACCATAATGCATTGAAATTTGGTATATAGAGTAAATGATGTATTCTGAATCGAATGAAATGATAAAAAGTAAGGGTTCGTATTGAAATTTTCGAAGATAGCGTTACTTTTACTTAGTAAACGGTCCCTCAAGAAAAAAAATTGCATCAGATATATAGAAAATCGTAAGCAAAACATTTTGGTGCAAACGGTAAGATTCTACAATAATTAGAACTGAAGATATAGTCATCGTTCTGATTTTTTTTTTGGGGGTACTGTACCTCTGAGAAAGAACACGAATTGCACATAATATATGTAATGATTTTATAACGCCATTCAATAGTTTCTACCAAGATTCACATAAATTCTCTCTCTAGTTTTATACCACCGTTATTCCTGAGTATAAAGTATTACGAAACCTCATTATTTCTCCCATCTTCATTAAATTCTGCTGATCTGTCTTAGATCCCAGACATGTGTTTCTCTAACATAGGAATTAACTTTTCAATCATCTCTATTTAATGTTAAAGATCAGCAGACTTTTTCCTTGTACCCCAAAAATACCTATTTTTAAACACTTGACTTTCCATGTATATTGTTATGAATTTTTATACAGAGGCAATGATGGCACAATTTTTACTAGATAAAAAATATTACTTATTCGTTTCAGAAAACTCACAAAATTTATTTAAAGACAACAGCGTAATCACTCTCAAGCTTCAGCACAAGCTTCAGTAAGAACAACTTCGAATACAGCGATTATACAAGTTCACTCTAGTAGGTAAACAAAGCGATCCGCTTTCATCGAAATCCGAAGTCAGACTGAAACTTTCCCAATCTGCGGTCCTTATATATGCATGAGCGTGGGAACATTCTCGAAACATCCAGCCAACTCGACAAATAAAAGAAACATCTCGAAATTTCTCGATTGCTTTAGGTGTTGCCACCTTTTTCTAACCTGTATTATCGCTGTTAATAAATAAGATAAAATAAATAACAATAGAATTTTCAAATAATACGTCACTCTTTACACTATATACAGACAATTTTTGCAACAATATCAAAAGAGCGGTGTTGTGTTCTCCAAAATAAGCAGCGTATATGGCTGCCTGAACAAAAACTGACTCTAATATGTTCCACTATTGATTCCATCCTGCGATAGGCTTTCCTAGATACATATCTGTACCCAGTAAGAGAAAAGCGCACGTATCCACATCTTTTGAAATTGAGGGTTTTGGTACCATCTTACCCTAAACTTTCCGCTCTTTCTAGTGTAATGAAGCACTATGTTCTAGGTAAAATAATGAGCAATTTAGACTTTTTTTGAAAAGCACTATGTTCCACCATAACAAAAGATAGAAAAGATCGTAACTGTAACATTCATATGACTCTCCTATAAAATTTGCTTTTTGTGACTTAGTGCGCTTTCCTCCGGGGCTACAGATTTATCAAACGTAACTTTTAAAAAATGGAGATACTGACATTTGAAACTGAAAAACAAACTATCTTGGCTGTTTGTAACAAAACACAATGTTACTTACATTAAAAAGATGCTCTTCTGGAAGCGGCGATTCCAGTACTATTTCTTCTGGAGGTGGAAGGAAACCAACTTTATAAGGATCATGTTCAGCCAGCATATCGTATAAGTCGAACCTCTTTCTGGCGCGACGTCTGAACAGTTCGATGGATACGTAAGAGATAATCCATTTGCACCAGAATTCCAGGTCTATAAATTACAACATATATTTTTACGCACCATCATCACCTTAACTAAAATAACTGAACACGTTGTCCTATTAAAATGTCAAACGCTATGTACAAATACTGGCTTATCCAGGACGATCCATAAGTAATAGGCCATTTAAAAAGAAAAAATTTAACGAGTTGCAATGCAAAGTAATGATTGTAGATGCATTGTAGCTTCTTAAAGATATAAATAAAGTTATCTGATTTACTTATTGAACTATACAAGTTCTCTGATTATCTGCAAATATTCTTTCTTCTACAAACTTATCGCTTGTATAACTGTATGGCCATGTTTTTAACTGTGGATTTTTACTTTCAATTTCACACATGTTTACATAGGGTAATAAAGGTATAACTTTTGGTAAAATAAAAAAAAAAAAAAAAAAAATCATTTTATGTTCTTTGCATTTTTCCAGGTTTTAGAACACCCTGATTTCAAAACAGTGGTCCAGAAAAAAAAAATTCTGTATACTATTCTGTGCCGCTATTTTGATAAACTGAGATTAAATTGACTGGGACATATTTTTAATACCTGAATTCGGTTATTGTTTTTGACATGACATATAGATGTCTAACAAGTCCTTTTGAGCCCATTCTAGACGTTTTGGAAAACAAATATTTACTACGCGGTTTCGAAACGTAAGTCTCATTACTGCAGCTCATTTTATGCAGAATGACATAAAAACAATAACTAACCCAGACGTCTGGACAGTCTGATGTCTGAACAATCTAAATGTCAAGAAAAACATTTGTTTGTTACGGTTTGGAAACTTTTATAACATGGTACTTTATTAATCCTCAAACGAGTGGCATGGAATTTTATTTATTCTTAGAGGGGAAGGGGAGGGGGAGAAGGGAATGACATAACAATTTAGTACTTTGACCTTAGAAAACTGGGAAATAAATTTATTATGATCGTTATGGCTTTTTGTCTCATACAATTATTCATAAATTAATAATTTTTACCGTTTATTCATCATTCCATGTTATTGGAAAGAAAAAAAAACACTTATAAAAATCTCCTTTTTTTTTTATCATTTCTACAGTAGCATAATTGTTTCACATATAGTTAATTTATTACATTTTACTATCGCTTTTTAATTGTAATTCTTCTCTTAAAGAAATCATCCCGTAGTAGTTATTTTATACTACATATGTCTTATAAGCTTCTACACTAATGTAATAAAATGCTTATGCAAAGGCTCTGTTCATCTGTTTTCCTGTCCGAAAATAAGTGTGTACGTCAGAGACTAAAATTGCTAAAATAATAATGAAGGGTCATGGTTTTAAATTGTTTAAATCGCAGTTTTACACAGAAAGGAGAAAACATTATTTAAACAATCTAGTGATTGGTGAATGGAATTGTTTGCTTGTGTATACATTGAATTCTATTGGGGTAGGTGGGTTTAAAAGAAAATTGGATATTACCTGGGAGACTGAGGGAAAAGTCATTCATTACTTTTATCTGGACCAACCTTTTTGGACATGGTTCATGTATTTGGTCGACTTCTTTTGCATTTTTATTTGGAAAAGAACGTATAATCTTATATTATAAGGAATTCATTTGATGGCTAACAAAAACAGAAAAACGCAACAATCGCGTTATAAGCTTCTACACTAAGTAATAAAAAAAAAACATGCAAAGGCTCTGTTTGTCTGTCTTCCCGTCCGTCCCTCTGTCTGTTCGTCAGAGGTTAGTATTGCTATAAATAATTACAAATCCTAAAGGCACATGCGATACTTCACATGAAAATTCATCAATATATATTCTTACAGCAGAACTCAACGGGAAGTTACAATTGAAAGCACTGAAAATGGAGATCTTAAGTCAACTTTCAAATCATTAACCAAAGTTTTAAATTCTAACGACATCTTCATGTCATGTACTAGTTTGGGAGTTTCGATAAAATGAAATGTTACATAAAATGTAGTCAAAAGACGTTCAAAATAGGAATTGAATACTGTTTCCAATCAACTCTATAGCATGAGAGTATACGCAGCGTTTGCCCTCTTGGACACCGCATTTGCCAGATTATTGATTATTTTTAAGTGGCCCAAACTTGCTGAACATGGTGGATGTAGTTGCTCGACTTCTTTAGTATTTTTATTTTTAAAAGAATGTATAACCTTATAGTATCACTAATTCATTTGATGGCTAACGGGAACAGAAAGTATTCAAACTAGCTCCAACTCATAATCAAACTAGATATCCGGAACAACTAAGACCATAAAAGAAGGTTGTACCATTGGAGGTTGTATTTTACCATTGAAGGTTGCAATTTTATTTCATCTTAATAATGCTGTCCTCATTTTTGTAATGTTTGTCTTTTATGGATTTGTCTTGTTTATGCCCTTAATATGTGCAATACAGATTTTTCAACCGAATTTTTTTGGCAGTCGAATTTTTTGCCAAAAAAGTGGAAAACTCCTCAAAGGTTGCACTACGTCAAAACACAAATCTAAATAAAGTTCACATTCTGTTTGCAAACAGAATGAACTTGGATTAGAACGGATTAGAACTTGGCCATTCGGAGTTTTTTACCAGACCCGCCAGTCTAGCGACATTTTGTTTTATAAAAAAACTCGAAAGTGTCAAAATAACTGTCGTCAAAAGGTATTACTCCTATCAGAAGAAGATTTTCATCTCTAAATTTTATAAAATTATGGATGTTTATTTATTTCTGAAACTGATGTACCCTAATAGAAATATCTGTACAAACTGCTTTTAAGTGACAGTTACTTTCAAAATCCAAATTCTATCTTTTCCATCTCGTAAAAGATTAAAAAAAAAAAAAAAAAAATCATGAAGTTTATGTTTGTAAGTAGCAATTTACCTTCATGGCACCAAATCTCAAACGGATGTTACATCCAAACTATAATCCAAAAATAAATATCACGCAAAAAAGTTTGGTTACAATAAATGTATATATATATATATATATATATATATTGGTGAAGTCTGTAAGCCGTGCTTCATATTACTATCATATATCAAGCACAATATAATTTATGCCTTCATCTAAGTAGGGTTTCGAAATGAATTGTTACATTTTTCTCTCTTTTATTATTAGTGATAAGGAATATGTGTAAATCTCAAAATTGTTAAAAATAAGTTACAAAGTTATAAAAGTAAAAAGTTTTCATGAGTATTTCATTTGCTAAGTTATATAATTTTATTTTAACGCGCTCCTTTACAGGAAAAGGGTCAATTACAAACCGATCATTGTTAAAACTCTTTTATAGTATTTTAGTTATGGTAATTATTTATAGCATTTTTTTTTATTTAAAATGTCAGAAGATATTTTTATTTAATTTTCAAATGTCAATTTAATATTCATGTTTTTTTGTAAAATTATAACAGAAAATACTAGACTGAAAAAATGGGCAAATTTGGTTTTGAGAGTTGAATTAGATTTGTTGTCGTTTTGAATGATATTGCTTGCAATTACTATGTGTTTGATATTTTAAGGATACTAATTTCTAATTTATTAATTAATAATTTATTATCACGCCACAAAACTTTACCTGGCAGTTATTATGTATTTTTTTAGTAACAACGTATATTTTTTTTTCTACTCGTAAACAGATGAGAATTATAAAATTAAGATAAATCAAATAATTGTGTTTTTATTTCATATAATATTAATTGGTGATAAAATTATATGGAAAACTAATTACTTTTACTTGGTCGATGGATATAAATATGCATTTATATCCATCAACGCACGTGACTCGGACGTGTCCCGTGCGTTGGTGGCTTATAAATATGTATTTGACCTAATAAAAATGATTATTTTTACATATAACTTTGCCACCAACTAGATCAGCGTCAGCCACTACGCGGCCCGCGGGCCGGATTTAGCCCGCGACAGATATTTCTGCGGCACGCTTGCACCACAGAAGATAAATAACAATAATAATAAAAATTCACGGTATGGACTTTCTTTTTACATAAATGTAATTCATCCGAAGTTATATTTATTAATTATGTAGAACACATTTCCCCTCTACGTACCCGAAGAAACTATGCAAGGTGGTTTTCATCAAGAATTTGTTGCAGTCAATTTAATAAAATTTAATGTAACAAATATTCCAAAAGACATCGACTCCATCATAAAATGCATAAAATAAACTAAACGATTTCTACCGCCATCGTCTCACAATTGATATCAACTAAAACGGAGTAATCTGGAAGTACAGTTTAAATACTTTTATTAAAAGTTATGTCAAGACACATTTTCACGTTGAAACAAAATTTTCGCTTCTTTTTTAAACTTTGATATACTAACAATGAAAACTATTTTTTTTTTTTTTATTATTATTATTAGTATTATTTGGGAAAAAAAAGACTAAAATATTAATTGTAATTATATTAAGAAAAAAAAAAAGATTTGTTCTCCAGTTTTCAGAAATGCTATGTATTATTAAATCAATAATGATTAAAGATAGATATTTTGGTGTATCCGGCCCGCGAAAAGCTCCAACATACTGCCCGCCTCTAAAAGTTAGAAGCGAACGCTGAACTAGAGTTATATAAAATAAAAACATAACTTCTAGATTCATCATAATTTTAGAATCCTAATTTATCTACGAGGTCTCTTGATTACAGCAGAGAATTGCCCTAGTAATTTATTTTCCTGCCCACGTATTAACAACCTTATACTTTCTACTTTTATTTGTACTTTATACTTTTAAGAGATACTTTGCAATGGACAAAGTGCAAATTAAAAACAAAGAATACCCTAACATGGCATACATGGATGATTTCATTTTGTCAAATTAAGATATGGATGGAAAATAGTATCAGTTGAGATTTAAAGCTGAATAAAAGACAGTCAATGGTTACACTACACAATATGAGGTCCTTACTCTTAAATTTATATTGGAACCTGTTATTTAATATTAATAATATTTATCTTATATTTATATTAATCTTACAATGACTGACCTGCAGCGGTACTTAGTAGCTGAATGTTTTGGAGTTTGGCGCGACATGTTATGAAACACCAAAATTTTACTGTAAGATAAGCCCGCCATTTTCAATAAATTCTTTAATATATGTTAATATATTTCAATACAAACAAATAATCAATGTAACAAATAATATAAAGCAATTCAAGGGGGAATATTTTGCAATAATTTGTGCTGCCAGGTTATAATTTCTTGCCATTTCTGTGTATGTTATCAATCTACATTTTGATCTATAGCAACTTCCACAAATAAAGAAAGAAAGCATGCTACAAATTTGCAATATAATGGTCTACTATTTAATTCAGTATTTGTGTCTACTTAGTACAACTAGCAATACCTTAATACGAGTTTTGGCCAAAATTGTTGATTAGAAGTCTTCTTTTTAAAAAGAAGTTTGAATTACACTTTCATAATGTGGTCTTAAAACAACAACATTAACCTATTAAAGACGACTTTCAAATGGATAGACAGTCATTGTTTTTAACTTTTACCTTGTTTATTGAGATCATTTCAAGTATATTTTGAATTTTTCAGATTTTTTGGAAAAATATATATATATTTTTTTTGATTTTTAAAAAACACTGAAGTGGAACCACAAACGCAATTTATTAGCAAAGGAAAAAAAACCTAAAATGTCGATTAACAAATTTTCTTGTCAACCGTGGTTTACGGGTTAAATGAATAAAATAAATATGCATTAAGTCGTTTAGGTTTGTTTCCAGACAAAACGAAATTATTTATTCAAAACTGATTATCGAAACCTTTGACAGGTTTTCAGAAAAATGTATTTCAACTTTAAAAAAGATAAGTTTATCTAAATACGTGTTTAATTTACAGACAATTTCACTGACACTACTGCAAAATAGTTGCATAGAAATAATTTCTTACCTGAAGATCTGCTTGAAATTATTGAAAGAACCACAGTTATGGGTGTAGTTATTAAAGCCCCCATCTTCAAAAATGTGCTGCATATACGATACTGCAAGTTTTAATATAAAGTTACAACTTTCTCCACTCTTGTAACGTATCCATCCAGTTTAAAACCGAGGATATTTGCATTAAACGATAGTTGGAAGTAAAACAACAATTTTAAATCGTAGCTTGATATGATGGTTTGATTGTTATTCATATATTTGTGCAATGCATAACGAAATATTACTATTTACCAATTGAAAACTATTAAATATCTCTTCATAAACATGAGACCAATATAACAACAATGATACTCTTTCAAGATTGCACTATCGATAAACACGCGGAAATGTTGTCAAATAACGCTTTTTAATAGGAAACAGTGAATTTCGGAATTCCTGTCACTGCAGGAAGATGAAAAAACCTTCCTTTTTGATTTTATTATGCTGTTCGCATACTTGATTCATTACAAGAAATATGTTTTTAAATGGTATATCCACAATACATTTGTAACTTGAAACAAGTACGTAGTTGCTAATATGAGTTGTCTCCTTGGTTGAAAATAACTTCTTTTTTTTTAAAAAATTTCTAACTCTACAAAAGATGAAAATGAAGACTAATTATTTTCCAAGTTAATTGTTACCCTTCAAATTATTTAACACAATCACAGGATAGCGATGTTTTTCTCTGACCTTGAGAGATAATGGGAAATAGATTTTGAGACATTTTCTCTCACTGTGTATGTATAAAAAATAAATGGATTTAAAACTGAAATATGTCAGTTATTTTAAAAAGATTTTTTTTAAAATAATCATGCTTCTGTAAATTTGTATCGCATTACCATTTGAAATCTTATGAGGATTACGTCGCAATCCCTTGGAAATATTTCCAAAATATTAAAAGATAAAATACCTTTGGAAATTCTTGAGAAGTATTTACAAATTAAATCAACACTCAAGTTATCAGCAATCCCTGATAAGGGCTCTGTCTACTTTGGATGCATGAAAAAAAAAAATTATTAATTTTTTTTAAGAATACCATAATGTTTATTGATATCAAACTTAATATACTTAACTAAAACATTCGTAAATTACAAAAAAAAAAAAAAAAAAAAATGGTTTTAACCACTTTTTTAGTATGAAAATGGCAGGTAAACAGGAGTCCTTAAAAAGTAGGTAAGTGTGCGCTGTTGAAAAAATCTGAATAACGGCTCATCAGAAACAAAAAGATTTAATGGTTTTAGGTTTAGTGTGACAATGCTATATCCCATACCTCTAATATTAATTTATATGCAAAAATAAAAAAATGGCGGGGGAAAAATGAAAAAACGTTTCCCCTCCCCCCCCCAAAAAAAATATGGTAAAAATTAACATTTTGTATGTAAATGTAAAAATGTAAATTTTGCAACAATTCTAGTACGGGATATAGCAATAAGTGTACAGAATAGGTGGTTAAAATTTTATAAGGATGAATTTTGTAGTTTCTGAGATTTTTTCACCTTCGCACTCCTACCTACTTTTTTGAGGACTCCTGTTCACCTGGCATTTTCACACTAAAAAAGTGGTTAAAATCAATATTTTTTTTTTGTAATTTACGAATGTTTTTGTCAAGCCTAACAAGTTTTATATCAATAAACATAAGAGTATTCTTAAAAACAATGAATAAAATGTCTTTTTTTTTTATTTTATTTTTCCTCTTTGTGACTAAACGGATTTAAGATGGAAATCTCTCTAACAAAATACTAAGCATGATAGCAATTTTAAACTAATAACTGAACCATTTAAGCAAACCCACATACATTTTTTGTACACAGATTTTTGTACACAGATTTATTATTATATCCAAAACAACTTATTTTGTAGCTAACTGTCAGCAACTAATTGAAGATATAATAATTTATGACGAAGTCGGGGATGGTGGAACTCAATGAAACGGTATTTTGTTACTTTCAATTACTCATTTGTTAACATAGGGTTAAAATCGATTTTTTTTAACATTTATACACATTTGGCGTACTAAGTCTGAAAAAGTGGCCTTAGGAAAAATGTAAATCTGTATGTCTGTGGTCAACATGGAACTCTCGAACGAATTCACCTACGATGTTCAATTTTCGCATAGCACTGACCATTGTGGCCACGAAACCTGACATTAAAGTTTTTATCGAAGTAGCTCTTGCGTAAAAGGTAGCTACCATTGAAAAATTTATTATTTTAAGCAATTTTCAAAAAAAAAAAAGGCTCTACCGATGTTGATCGAAATCGTGATGGCAATTCCATTTAAGGTGTTTAAAACATCTCAAACTCCAAAAAGTTTAAAAACAAATGTCTGTAACACAGAGTTTTCTTTCCTTGAGTATCATGCTCATCAACGAATGTTTATACTCTGCTTCACTAACAAAGGGATTATGTATTACTAGCTGTGTGGCCCCGCGCTGCTGGGGACCCGCTGAAGGATATCTATCTGTTCTGTGTTACATAGACGCGGAATTTCTTCGGATTAATTGTTGTTGGTGATCAGCTTCCAAAGTACAATAACAGTTTCATGTTTTGGTTCATTTTGTAATAGCGAGCTCTGTCATTATCCAGTTGATGCTGTTTTTACAGCGGTGATGCCCTAGTTCTCTTGGCCGCAGATGCTTTATATTTTGAATCTATATTCATTCTTCTCTTTGGTGGCAAATGTCGGAATGATTTGAAAGTTTTCAGTGAATTTCATTAATCTTCGCTGAATCTACGTTTTAGGTTGCAAGTGTGAAGTCAAATTGAGTCTAAATAATCCTTTGCTATGCCAGATTCTATGTATGTTTTGACTCACTCTCATTAAATAAAGTTAGATTCATAATTTTAACCCTTTGCACTCGAGGCCTTTTTCGCGCTGAGGTACCAGCAACTTGAGACGTTTCGCGGGATTTTTGGTTCAATCCGAGGTTAGGGATTAGCTTCATAGAAACTAAACAGTCATTGGCCTTGCATCGAATTTCCGCATCAAACCTAGTGGTCTTCTCGAGTTGCGGCATCCAATCATGTGACCTCGAGTGTAAAGGGTTAAAAAAGCCAGCTAGAAAAATTTAACCATTAAAAATTTTGTAAACGTAGAAATAATATTACTGCTATTGCTTAAAAGAATTTTGTATATATTTTTTTAATACGTACAAAACACCGGTGAACATACTCAATAAAATATGCCTGGTGTCTATAGTGCAGCTCCAGCTTCTATTTTAAAAACAAATATTCAAAGCAATGAATACAATGGCTCATGTGGCGGAGTCAACAACGGTAATTTCACTTTACCATTAAGGCAGCATAATCCAGCCGTTTCTCCGGAAAACTTTAATGCACCACAATACTCACAAACAACGTCCATTTGCCCAATACAAACGCTAGGATGCAAGCTGTAATCATTGCTGCAATCGTATCGAAACGCTGCTCGATTCAAATCAGCACTTGATAAATATCTTGTTCTGCGTCGCAAATTATCTATTTGTTGACCTCTGTTGTTCGCTCGACGATTCCGCATTGCCAACCGAGCTGTTTCACGGGCTGCTTCACTTTGCTCTCGTGATTGAGAAGCACGAAGTCGAGCCATACTATCGCGGCGCTGTTCACGTGCAATTTCTTGTTCTTCTTCAGTCCTTTCATTTGCAGTATTTCGTATTCTTCTTGCATTACGGCTTTGTCGGGAAAGATTCGATCGTCTTGCTCGCGGCATTATTAATTAAACTTCACTTCACTTCAATTCACCTAAAAATTTATTTCAAAACTCAAATTTTCAACCATACCGAGTTTTATAAATATCAAATTGTCATCTATACGTCATTACATAGCTGTCATTATACGTCAATTACATAGCTATCATTTGCGTTTTGTTGTCAAGTCACACGGGAACGCTGTCGAACGGGATAAAAAGTATCTTATGTCCGTCTCCTGGCTCTAAGCTACCTCCATACCAATTTTCACCCAAATCTGTTCTGCC
Source organism: Linyphia triangularis (assembly GCA_963978545.1). Classification (NCBI taxonomy): domain Eukaryota; kingdom Metazoa; phylum Arthropoda; class Arachnida; order Araneae; family Linyphiidae; genus Linyphia; species Linyphia triangularis. The sequence goes on from OZ021732.1 coordinate 10,223,098, forward strand.
GTTCTTGAGTTATAAGTGGTGTAACTAACACGACTTTCTTTTATATATATAGATTTATAGAAAAGCATACCGGCAGTTTTACCAGAATGGCGCTATTTCCCCCCCCCCCCCACGGATAATAAAATAATTGTCATGCAAGAAATAGCTCCCCAAACTGTCCATTTTTTTTAATTAATGAAATTATGACAACGAAAACAGTATACCCAATCCCAGATAAATTTAAATTCAGTGCCCTATTAAACGTTACTGAAAATGTTGCGAAGTCATAGAACCCCTTGTTTTTTAGTCTGTTGTAATATTAAGCATGGCAATAATTTCTCATGAATATCCGGAACACATTTAAATAGTTACAATCGTCTTCAACAGGGTGGGCGCAAGACATATGGTGTTTTTCACTTTGATGGCAACTTTTAAGGAGTTGTCAGTAAATGTAAAATTGACATTATCAAAGTTTCAACTCGATTGGGTCAAGTTAAGACCAGCCCTAATATTGTAACTTACCTTGGACTGCTGAGAGTGACGAGTCCGGGCATAATGTGCTTGATATATCCACTAAATAAAGGGTGATAATCACATATTTAAGTTCATTTATGCAGCTTTAAAGTGACGAACATTGTAATAAGGAGTGCCAAAGAAAAAGAATAATAAAGTTCTGAAAAAAATCATTTTTGCTATGCAAGTAGTAGACGAGATAAGGTGAAAATTTTCACCTTCTGCCTGTCAGATCATATGAGTTAGATAGAAAGTTAAAACATATGGTTTTCCAACAACTGGTATTTTGTGCTAAAAATTTTAACTGCAAGTCCTCGTCCGTTTTTCAAGTACTGTTGAGATTATTTCTGGCTTCAAGTGTCTTGCCTACAAATTATTTGTAAATCATACAAATAGGAAGATGACTGATTTTTCTGCGGACTGAATCCGGACAATCTAACCATCTAAAAGCTACAGGAGATTCAAATGAACTCCGACTGAGGACAAAACTATCTTGTCATGGATAAAATTTAGAAGTAGTACAATTTAGGTATTAGAATAATATAGGCTTCTCTCTCTTATATGTTGACTGTTAAGTTTCCTGTTAAAGTTTATGATAATCCATTGAAGGCTTTTATTGTAAGTTTAATAATTACATTATTCACTCGCATTATCACGCCCCCCCCCCCCCCCTACTCCCTTTTGACTCAGTTCTCTGCATTTCATGACATGTGGTTCCACCAGTCGATATCTTTGGATAATGCTTTCCCATGTACAAAGCAACAAAAATAAAAAAATTCTACGAATTTCTTGATAAGCTGCCACCATTTTACTGGCACCATAGTAGTTTTGCGGTACTTTTGATTAGTTTTATTAATTCTTACTCTGAAGATGATTCATTATCCCTGAATTGAAAAGCATGTCCTGCAAATGTTCAGAATATAAGCAACTAAGGAAAATCTAAATAGCAATAAAATATCCACAGTCAACAACTATGGGAGATGGTGAATGTCTCTTCTAGTGAATGAAGAAGAACGATCCAGATTAATATATCTAGATGACAACATTTTATGAAATGTCATGAACGTTTTTAAACCGTAATTTTAAACTACTATTAAGGGCCCTCTATAAAAGCTACCAAGAAAAATTTACAATATTTATCTTCTATGAATAAAATTTTCAGTTTGCCTTGTATGGATTTTTACATGGAATTAGTTTAAACACTTGTACGAAAAAAATTGACAAATTAACAAAATATATAATTTTTTATTATTCAAATTTGTACATGCCATCTGAATCTTGTCCAGTGTGGTCTATAAATAAATTAACACTAAATTGACACTTGATTAAGGTGATTACATAAAAGTTTCTTTTAGCAGTAGACGAAATCCTTATTTTGTCGTGAAAAGGAGATGAGTCTTCAATCTTACGTAAAAAAAATTGTGTCAACTCTCTCTGAAACTCTGCAAAACATCTCCAAAGTTTATACACAGAGGTCGATTTTATTTACAGTCATAGTGAAAAGTATTAGGAACCCTTTTTTTAATCTTTATTGGCAATATTGATTATAAAACAATTTATTTTGTATCTTATTCTATTTAAGATGCACGTTTCCGCCATGAATATTGATAACTTCAGCTCTTAAAAATCTGCCATACTGCAAATGCAAAAGTAATGATGTTAGGTGACTAAAACATTTCATATGAGTGATTCAAAGTAAAACCTTTTCGAACCTCCCTAAGAAATCTGAAGGTGGTTATTCTTTAAGGATATAATGTATGTTACTGTAATAATTAAGACAAGATAAGGCTCTTATAGATATTGGTTATTTTCAATATAATATGTAATTGTATTTATCAGAAGTATTATACTATCCAGTCTTACTTTAAAATAAGTGAGTTATTAAAAAAGGCTACTAATACTTTTGACCAAAATCTATATTATTCAGTTCAAGTTGATGTGTACTATTCTGGCTTTGGAAGTTTTTGTAAAATACCTTTATTTCCATCCATTAGGACGTAGTCACCTAAAAGAAAATATTTGTAAACATACATATGTGTAACATAAAATTTATCACAAACATTAGACTATGAACAACCAAGTGAAATATGGTAGTGGATTGTACGAGAAAAAAAAAAGGCTTCGTAATTGCCTTCATTATAAATAAACTTCTTTAAAAGTTCTTATTATCGACCTTTTACTCTTTTTCTAATGTAATAATAATCTTGAAGAATATATTACCAGTTTGAAATTGTCTTGTGGCTCCATGCATACCTGCTATGCATGGCAAACCATACTCTCTGCTTACAACCGCACCTGGGGATTTGAAATGTTTTTTTAACTATACTGACGTTTTATTTATATTTGCACTATACAAAAAAGTAGTCATACTTCAATATAAATATTCATAATCAGAGCTTTATTTATGAAACACTTTACAAAAAGTATTGTTTATAAAATTTCAATTTTAAAATAATCACACATTTTTAAACTTCAAACAAATTCATTTTCACGATAACTGGTATTTTTATTATTATTGTTGTTATTATAAAGGCTTCTATCATAACTATTATTTGAATTGTTATTTTTATCATCATTGTTGTTATTATTATTATCATTTTTGCAATTTTTGTTATGGATGGCTATTATAATTGTTTTTATTAATTTTTCTAATTGTTTTTATTAATTATTATAATTATTTTTATTAATTATTATAATTGTTATTATTATTGTTGCTGTTTGTTATTGTAGTTGTTATTGTTATAGTTATTGTCGTCTTCATTGTTGTTATTTATTATTTTTATAAGCCATACAGTAAAGATGAAATTACAGTTTTAAGTATTTGGGGTGTAATTTTAAAACACTGAGTTCCGGATTGTTAATAAAATGTAAACTATTTCATTTTATGGTTCAATTACTATACCGTGGGATATGAGACCTCCCAGCTCTGTAACTACTCCAGACAGCATAGGAAAGTATGGTGACCATCCAATATCTGTGCTGTAGGTTACAAGAATCTCACCAGGCTATGAAAAAATGACAATCATTGAACACTGTACGTTTAAAAAAGTAAAATAATACTCTATATTAAATTTTGATTCCCGAATCATTAAGTTATAATTTCCCTATAAAAATACAACTATCTCTCTCTAAACGTAAAAGTTTCTATATAAGTATTAAAGTTACTATTCCGTTTATGATGATGAAAGTTTAAAAGGATTGAAATTTAAATTAAGCTCATCTTAATTTTTTTGTAAAGAGAAACTTAGATATTTGTTTTGCTAGTAAATACAAAAACTGGGACATATATGTAATTTTTTTTTAAATTCCTTAATATGATCTGAAAATGAAAAAGATTTTTTTGAAAGCAAGAGCATTGAACTTCAATATTTTCGTTAACATTTAAATTTTAAAATTCTTGTAACTTTAAAAATTCTTGTAACTTAAAAAGTCGTAGTTTTCGTACATAATAGATAAGATATTGATTGTAAAAATAAGATCTGTTCTCAATGGAATTTTTGTATCACATAAATGTATCTAATAATGTATCACATAATTATACTCATAATAATTTACATTTAATAAAGCTGGCTATTCAGGGCGTGCTTTTTATCTTTTGCTTTAAAACCCTTTCTAGAATTTCATTATACCATTCATTTTACGAAAGACTTCCACTAATTCAAATTTTAACTTAAGAAACATTTGATATCATGAACTTTAATGAGACAGCGTCATTTAATTTCTAACGTGATACGCAATTTTAGAAAAGTTTGACATCGGATCTATTCAGTGAAATATATTTCCTGACTATTGGTAACTTTTGTATTGTGCATTCTTTTTCCAAATGAAGGATATATAGTGTTTATAATGTATATAGTGTTTATAATGTATGAAATAATCCGACGTGAGTTACATTTTTTATAGATCATTTGAAATAGACCATTTTCAATCAGGGACAGTTAGGAACAGGTGTTTATTTGTTTATAAAAAAAAAAAATACTAGTAAACTAAAGTTTCGGTAATTTTTCATTTATTATCAGATTTTTAAGATGGATCTCCTTCCCCCACACACGCAAAAATGTATAGGACCGTCATTGAATGGAATAGTAAATAATTGGAAAATTGATAGAAATTTAAAGATAAAAATTCTGATAATATTTTTTACCAAATAAATCTAAATTGATGTAAAAATCAAATTAAATACAGGGAAAACTATTATAAAATCCCACATCCAAAAATTAACGAATGTCAAAATTAGAATATTGAATAAATATTACTGAGTAAAACTAAGTTCCACCTTGTAAAAAATAAGTTAAAAACCAATTTAGTAAGTATTGTTTGTTTGCAAGGTTAAGGTATAATTCAAGTATCATTATAAATATTTCCTGAATATATAAAAAATAATTTATATGCTTTTATCAAAGTAATTTTAAAATATTAAAATGGAAGATAGATGACGCCACGTGCATATACATTATCAAAACTGAGAGAAGTTACTTATTTAAAACCAATAATAATTTTAAATAATTCATTATGAAAGTGCATAAAAACTCGAGCCAAAATCATCTGTTTTTTCTTAACAACTTTCAAGAGTAATTACAGAAGATCATTTAACACAAATCCATTTTATTAGTAAAAGTCAGTTCTTACCTGTAAATGTGATGCTTCTTCTAAAGTGATAGCTACTCTCACAAATCCTTTTGTAACACCTTGGCTAACAGGTATGCCTGTAAACAGTATTTTATTAATAGTAATTTACAGTAGTGTCAAATGTATGTCCATTTGAGAGTGATAATGTAAGTATTTTTAAGAAACATTTAATATCAATGATAAAGAAGTAAGGAATAATTTAGAAAAGTTTAAAGCTCTCTTTTTTAGCTATATTTTATCGTAACAGAAACTAGTTTTTGAAAAAAGAATTTGATGAATTTTCAATCTGCATATGAGTTCCTGGTAATTATTTAAAAATTCCATAAAACGTCAACTCTTAGAACGTAAAACTGTTATAATGACACACATAATGATAATTACTGTTAAACACCTTAAATTTTCTTTTAAAATTCTGTTTTAACAGCTGAGATTAAGTTAATAGTTCTTTAAATGTCAATTAAAGTTTACCTTTCATTGAAAAACTATCATCATTCAGAACTATGGGGTGAGTTTCCATATTAATCTAAAAATGATTAAACAATTATGCAAATTATAAAACTACTAAAACTCCATTGGAATATTTAAATTAATCAAATCTTTATTTAGATTCATATAACATAGATAAATTATTCATGTGGCATTTCATATAATATATAGAACTGATTATTTAGCAACATTAATTTTAAGCAACTGCAGTGACAATTGATTAAAAAAAAATGTCACATCAAATTCAGATGATGTGAATTTTATGGAAAAACTGCTTTTAATTTAAATAAAAAAATCATGATAGAAATAAAAAGCTAAGTTGTAAACGAATATTAAAACAAATTATCTAGAAATCAATTAAACAATTAAAATCGCATAAACCAGCTATTCTCAACCTGTAGGGCGCGCCCCCCAGCGCGATCACACTAGAAGGGAGGCGCGAGAATATCCAAGAGAAAATATTATTTTAAAAAATTGATTAACTGACTGAAAGGAAAGCACACATACACGTAGAAAACAAATACATTTCGACATATTTAGCAAATAAAGTAAAACAACTTACTAAATCAAAACTTATTAAATCAAAACATACTAAATTAAAAAAAAAAAAAATAATAATTATTTGTGACTTCCTTGGTCCTGTCTGGACTGACTGGAATTGAAATTTGTGTTATCGAACATTTTCCTTCTTCCTATGAGAAAATATTTGCTCTGCGTATGCTCGAGAAGGCATCGGTCGTGTTCACCGCCCGCTTGGCAAAATGCCAGATGTGGTTTCTCGCCAACATTGGCTCGCTTTTACTCTTGTTTTGGCAATTAGTTAAAAATAATTAAAAAATAGAATCCAAATTACTCAATATTCATTATTGTTGTATACATTTTATTGTAAACGGGGGCGCGATTTAAATTATGATTGAAAACTGGGCCGCGAATGCTGAAAGGTTGAGAAACGCTGGCATAAACATATCAAAATAAATACTATTATCATAAAATCTCGGAAAAACTCATTCGAAACTTACGGGTTTAGGAAAACCTTTTCCTATTTCAGGAAATATATATTTATCCAAAATAGGCTGACGTCTTCGTCTGTGATTAGCCCTACATATAAGATTAAAACAAGTTTACAAAATACATATTATTGTACATTAAGATAATAGACAGGAATTTAAAATATTAGTAACAGACTTAAGTATAACTGATATTCAGTTACAGGTTAGTAAGAAAACGATTATTGCAATCATCAGTTATGCTACGAAGACATAAACGTCCAGTTATAGCTGGAAATTGGACTAATATTATAGGACACTTGGTGAAAATAGTTTATGCTGGAAAGTATAATAATTTATAAATTTTAAACCTATTGTACTTTTTTTTTTAGTATTTAGGTCTACAATATAGCATTGATTATTCGAAGCAAATTGGAAACTGGATATACTCTTATGTATATTTTTTTTAGATAACGATTCAATTCGAGTGTTAGGTAATAGCAAACTGAGAAACAGTGATAAGAAACACAAACTTGTATACATTTTGAATAACAAAATAATTTAACTATATGCATTTTATTCAAAAAAATTTATATAAAGTAACACTAATCTAAAGTTTAGAAAAAATAATCTCAACATTTTTAAATTGTTGACTGAAATATTTTCGGTTGATCGGTATTCGGATAATCGATGATCTACTGTGGTTTTTTTCTACAAAATCTACGCAAAAGTATAATTTTACCATTAAATCCACACAACAAAAATGAAACATCTATATATCTGAAGTTTGATATTTCATCCTAAAATGTATATTTAAGCCAAGGTCGAATCCAAGAGAAGTAGGGAAGAGGGAGGGGTGTATAGGAATAAACCCGGCCGCAGAAATGTATTCCATTATAAATTATCTATTAAGCTACACACAATAAGCATTAAAAACTCGGGTATATTATTTCCAACATCTTAATAAAAACAATGGGAATTGACTGGTTAGTTTTTACAACTTTTCTATTTTTATTTTAATGTTTTGAAACATATATTTCCACCCGACACCCCCCCCCCCCTATCCCCCAATGAATTTTCAACGAATGTCGAGTACTGCCTTAAAGAACTTAATATCATAGATTCATTAACTTCAATTTTAAACTAATAGAAATAAATAATAGTTTATTCAAACCCAGTACTTTGCTATAATCCTGGGCGATCTTGATGTAAGAAGCTCCTTGATCTCTTCGAGTGTCATGAAGAAGAGAAGATCCGAGTCAGGGATGCGTCCCTCACTCGCCATCATCTGGGACAGTCGAGTGTAGCCCTTGCGCCAAGCATCCACACCGCGGATCAACAACGACTGGAAGCACCATGAAAGATACGAAACCCACTTTTAAAATGTGATATTTTTTTTACTGTAATTTATAGTCTTCTAAGTAGCCTGTAATTTATAGTCTGTAATTTATATACTGATAACCTATAATATATATATATATATATATATATATATATATATATATATATATATATATATATATATATATATATATATATATATATATATATATATATATATATATATATATATATATATATATACTGTAATTTATAGCCTGTTTTGTAACCATGTGCGTCGCCATCCTAACTCAACTCAATACCCAAAGTGACTCCTTAAATTTAATAAAAATTTTGCTACATTGCTAATTTCATTAAGAAATAATAAAAACGCCCAATATTATGTAAGCATGTTGTTTGGCGTCCGAAATACATGCCTGTAATAATGGACTTTTTGGTGGATTTTGTCAATTCTGTTGAAATTATCTTTTAATTATAGGGTAGTGACTTAAATTTCGTTTTTTTTTTTTTATTTTGTTTTTTAAGATTTGGGCTTTCGTTTGATACATCGTATTAAAATATTTGTAAAAGTTTTAATAGTAAGGTAAGGTTAAGTAATTTCACACTTGACCTTTTAAAAAAAAGTAATTTTATTTATAAAAAGAAAATCGTGCAACAAGAATTATCTACAAAATTTATAAATTTTATTTCGGTATGCATTTCAAAAATTTGAAGGCATTCATAAGGAACGTTTTTTTTTCCCCTTCTCCTTATGAATTTATAAATTCACCAAAATTTCATTACATTGGGAGACGGTCGGATTGAAAATGCAGCTTTTTTGTGTATTTTTTTTGTTGTTAAAGTAGTCTCATTATAAAACCAATACTACTTTTTGTTGCTGATTTTCCCCACCAGAGGACGTCAGCAGCGCAAATATAAGGTTTAAAATGTCAATAAGAAATATCAAGATCGTTTGGTTTCTAACTCGCTAGAGATCATATTGCATTGCAATAACTCACTGTATTATTCTTAATGAGAATGAAAAATAGATATTTTTTTATTGTTGGTGAGAAGATTTTTTTTTTAATCCATCATTTAGCTCTAAGTCAGATAAATTTAGAGAGGGTTTCTTTTCATTTATCTTACTCATTATGCTCAGAAGAAAATTATAATTTTGATAAATGAGGTGTAATTTAAATCATTCTTGTTATCTTTTTATTTTTTTATTATTATTATTATTATTATTATTATTATTATTATTATTATTATTATTATTATTATTATTATTATTATTATTATTATTATTATTATTATTATTATTATTATTATTAATAGTATAATAGACTATTTAACTAGGATATAAAAGCACAGAAATAATTTATTAAAAAAAAAAGTTTTGTGTGTTTTTCACATTATATATTTACTAAAATACGCAAAGCGTGTAAAATTTGTTTCAATTTTTTAAGAATATTATAGCTAGTTGTTTTCTGTTGATCCAACATAATTTTTTATTAGTAAAATTACATACTCTATCATGATATAAACTGATATGAATCGCTGACCAAAATGCTTAAGTGTTTTGTGCAATTTTGGTGAGTATTTTCCATATTCTAAGTACAGTGTTTCTTATTATTGACTAAAAAATGACGCACATTGTACAACAGTTTAATTTATTGATAAGAACTACTACTATGCTTCTGACATTCTTTGCTAGTAAGTAAGATGCACGAAACTAAGTAATTTACTGGAAAGCTTTTTGTATTTAGGAAGCGAGTCATATTCATTCTCAAGTGGAGAAAAACTGTGAAATGCCACAACGCATGATTTTCCCTTACAAAATAGGTTTTCGTTAGACTAAAAATGATTAAAAAAAAAAAAAAAATCATGAGATGGTCGTTAAAGTGCAACACAATAAAAAAAAATTCTTTCTAGACAAAACTTTTTAATGAAATTCGTGCATATTCAGTTGAAGGTTCTAACAGCCACTGCCAAAATTCTTTCACTCAAACTTTTTAACTAAAATCACGGCATGAACGTCGAGGAAATCTAGAATATGTAATTATTCTTGCGTTTAAACATGCTACACATGGGGTTTGTGTATAATGCATTGCCTACTTACCTTAGCAATCACTTTCTTATTAGCGTCCAATATCTCTATAGGATTTAGATTTGGATGAATCACTTTATCCAGACATAGCATTACAGTAGAACCTCGATTAACCGTCCCTCTTTCATCGGGAACTCTCTGTTAACCGACCATCCTTTAGTCGACATCGAAAATTTCCCAAATGAGTAATAAATCATTTGCCCTTTTTAAAATCGGAATATTTTCCTTTACACTAAATTTGCATAAGTAATGGTGAGGCTTTTGACCGTTTTTCAAAAGGACTAACATGGTTAGAGCAATAATCATATGCAGATCAAACTGAACTATTGCTTTTAAAAAGACTTCGGGATAGAACCGCGAAACAACGATTATCAAGATTACGACAACAAAAACTCATTTCCAACAATTATGTCATAAAAAAAAAAAAAAAAAAAAAAAAAAAACCATTAAAAGCCCTGCCTTCAATAAATGAAAATAATTTACTTTTTATTATTTTCTACAACTCTCTATTATCCGGCATTTTCGCTTATCCGACCTATCTTCGGTCCGAATTAAGTCGGTTAATCGAGGTTCTACTGTAATTTAAAATAAATATTCTAAGATATTCACTATAAAAAGTGATCTTTTAATTCTATTTAGCATGCAAGCAGTGAAAGGGTATCCCAAAAAGGACTAACACGTTTGAAAAATGAATTAAACAAAAAACAGAAAAAAAAACCTGAAGACAATAGAAATTAACCATTTACTATACGTTCTACTTGGAAAACTAGAGAATTCGATCCCATGAATTTTCAAAAATAGTTACTAAGTTCACAAACAGCTGGCGCTTTTGATGGATGAAGAAACTTAAAGGAAAAACGGATCTGAGCATGTTGCAAACTCTGCAAAATGATGTTTTCAAAATAACCATCATTTTCAGCAACAGCATGACGTTTGGTAGTTTTTACAATATGTTCAGACGGGTTTGTTTTCAGTACTTGCATTCAACAGCGCCATCTGATGGTATACTTTGTAACTATTTTTGAAATTTTATGGGAAAACATTCCCTAGTTTCCTAAGTGGAATACATTTCTAACATTTTTTATTTTTTAAGGGACATCCTGCACATCATTAATACATATAAAAACACAATATCCCCAGATTATTTTCTTTAGTAGTAATTGAAGAAATACTCTCTAATCTGCAGTTTTATTTACTTACCTTTGAACTCTCTCTGCATTGTACTGCTCGCCGACTCATTGGTATCAACAAAGTTTTCAGCATAAATCTGAACGAGATTAAATGATTTTTAGTGCAAAATATTAAGTATTAAAATATAAGCAATTTCATTATTGATGAAATATATTATTTAATTTAGAAACTCTTCATTTACCTTTGTTTATAATCTAATTTAATGTGTAGCTGTGATATCAGTTGGTTGATATCTTCAGTTGGCTTTGCTATCTTTTCGTTCTTTGCTGTTCCAACTAGATTCTTTAACAACAAAAAATCATTTTAATTGCATAAACGATTTTATTTCCCTTATATAAATTTAATAAGTTTCTTTTAATTAGTAAAGAAAGTAAATTAAAATGAATGAATTTGTAGCGAGTACATTCAATTACGACTTTAGGTAGAAATTATGTTGATTTATAGTTTCGAACTTTATTACATTAAAATTTAACAAACCCATCAAAAGCAGAAAAATATGAGACGTAGCTAGAGAACTATACTCACAATTATTTTAGTCTAATGAAGGTATTTACAAGTATTCTTATACAACTCATTAATTTTGTAATATGCTGGATATGCTGCAATACTTATAGGACAACCCAAAACACACGTATCAGAAATAAAAGTTTATTCAACACATGCCCTTAGGCAGGAGATTACAGTGCACAGCACATGACCTGCCATTTACATAGCCACATTTTCAAGTGTGTTTGTCGACCTCAATGATCCTTCGTAAACGAACAGCAAAACTGGTCATCCCCTTCGTTAGGGTGAGGATGACCAATATTTATTTCTCAATGCTCATTTTCAGGTAGGAAAGTCGTTTGCTTTTGCCTACTTCTTCAAGTGACCCCATAAATTAAAAATTCAACATAAGTAGTATAAGGGGATCTAGGGAATAAGGAGGCTAGTCTAAGTCCCATCCATAATTCTTTGCGTACTCAAGTCCAATGACATTCTCCCAAAAATGTTTATGCAAAATAAAAACAGACATGTTCAAGAACGATTCCGATCTCTGGCTCGGAAAACTTGTATACAGCGTATCCCCGTATAACCTGGCCGACCTTTATTTTTGACACCGTTGGTCCTAGATGCATAGTCCCAATTGAAGAAATGCTTTAAATCGTTAAAATATTTTTACTGAATGGTTTTTAAGTTAGCAAAGGGGTTGGTATAAAAATTACGGATTGTAAATTTTTATACGGTCCCCAGTTCCCCCAACTCATATTTAGAAAAATGCAGCCCATGAAAAAACATTTCACATAAAAAAAAATTGAAATTTGTTAGACCAATAGCAACGGTGTTATTGGAGTTTAAAGTTTTAACACTATTTGGGGGGCCCGTGCATAAATTGAAATGAGGAAATATCGTCTTATTGGAACAACAACGAGCTTCTAGACTAGGTTTGACTATGGCAAACAAGTTGTTGTTCATAACCTAAAACATTATAATTTTTTACTAGAAACTGATTTGAAAAAAAAAAGTTACAAATTATACAACGCAACAGCAAACAAACTTATAAACAATTTTAATTAAGTAATTTTAAATAATAACATAATCAGAAAGCAGCGCTTTTTGTTACACAAACAAAAATAAAAGGTAAGAGAAATAAACAAAGTGAAAAGGATAAATAACCTCTTTCTTAATTACATATGCTCGAAGTGTTTTCCTTCTATTAAAATACCTAAGCGCACAAGTCATTCAAATTCATCTTCAATATTTTTCAGCACTAAAGGCGTAATACACCTGACAGCGGATAAAATTCGATTCTGCATATCTAATAGACTCGTCGATTCTTTTTCATATATCTTGCTTTTCAAAAATCCCCAAAGAAAGAATTCTAAAGGATTTAGATCGGGAAATCTAGGAGGCTATTCTACCGGACCTCCATAGCCGATAATGTTGTCTTTAAACTCACCCCACAAGGGGTGGTGCACCATCCTGTTGAAACCACATCATTTTAAGGTCTGCTAACACGACATAGTTATCCAGAAAATCAGATAAAGGTCCCTGTAACAGGATCGCTTACTTTTTAACCTGTTAATGTATCAGCAAAAAAGAAAGGTCCTACTAACGCTCTTTTCCATATGCCACACAAACAGACCATCGCACTTGATGCTTGTTTGGTCGGATCACATGAGGATTTTGCAGAGACCAAAAGTGTGTGTTTTGCCTATTTACTACCCCAGTTCTTGAAAACGTACACTCATCAGAAAATGGAATGTTATTCCCAAATGATGAATCCAATTCTAGTTTGTTCATAATGAAATTGCAGAAATCAAACCGTCTATTTTCATCCCCGGGCAAAAACTCTTGCACCAATCACGGACGATAAGGATGTGCACCGTGTCGGTTTAAGACTCTCCACATATGGGCTTTTGAGTATCCACCCGTGTCGGTTTAAGACTCTCCACACATGGGCTTTTGAGTATCCACATGCTTCACTAATGTCCGGATCGAGGACGTCTTCCTATGCTACCTGTTTCTCGCAAATGCTTTACAATATTTAAAATCGTAGCTTTAGATGGATGCATGCCATTTGGAAATAATTTAATTGCATATTGTCTTGCAGATTCTCGCCCATTTCGATTACACTGGCCGTACAGAAATAGCATTTCTGCGTACTGTTCCGCAGTGTACATTTTAACAACGAGGATTGACGAAATAGCTAAATACATCTGTTATCTGGTATTAGTTTGACCTACTTGTATTCTGAAGTGATGAACATACATTATCGGTTTTCTACCTACCAATCAATAATCTGCCTCTAAAATTTGCATAGAAACCTGCAAATCCCACAGTACTACATGCTAATTTACACATAAGGGTCGAGAACATTTTTATTCCTTTTTAATTTTTTTTTTTTTTTTTTTTTTTTTTTTTTTTTTTTTTTTTACCACAAACGGAAATTTTTTCCGTTATTTCTAAAATTTTAGGGATAGACGAAAAATTTAAGTACAATTTTAGGGAGAAACGAAAATTTAAGGAATTATAGGAATTTTAGGGCGAATGCGACCCCTGCACAACACAAGAGTGTGAATTTGTTCGGCCTCGACAGATTTAATTTTTTTTTCCCTTTTTTTTTTCCATCCTACGTGATCGAAAGATTTTTGTTAGTTTTAGGGAGTATGGGAACCTATTATCTCTTGCAAACGAGTTCAGCATCCACAATTCACTATAGACATTGATAGATCGTATTCATGCATTTGATTACAGAATAATTTTCCGAACGCAATTCCTTTTTCTCTGTATTTCATTTTGTGTACATGCCCTTAAAATATGTTAATGACCACGGGTGTAAAGTGGTATTATAAGTCACTAAATTCCATTTTTCATATCTCCATGAATATTGGTCGTTCAAATTTCAATTTTTTTTTGTTTGAAATGTTTTTTCATGGGCAACATTTTTCTAAATATGATTTGGGGGAACTGGGGACCATATAAAAATTTACAATTCGTAATTTTTATACCAACCCCTTTTCTAACTTAAAAACTATTCAGTAAAAATATTTTAACGATTTAAAGCATTTCTTCAATTGGGACTATGCATCTAGGACCAACGGTGTCGAAAATAAAGGTCGGCCTGGTTATACGGGGACACGCTGTATTTTAAAATTAAGCCAAATTGGCGAGATCAGTTACCTCATCAGTGACTTAATATTTATTGCAAACTTGTCTCATTTTTAAAAGATACCAGTAAGCTGTCGTTATATATCTAAATCGTCTGCAACCTTCTTAATTGAAAATTAAAGAGCGATGGCCTTTTGGCAATTGGATTTAGTTTAATTTCTTCAAAATCGATTTTATACTAGTTTCGGTCGTTTTGCCACGGCTGACCAGTGAATACGTACTCTAGTAGCTTTTCTATAAAAAAAAATTAAAAATGATGTTCGATAGGGTACCTAAACTTGCTGACGCCTCTCGGACTAGTAGTGTACATATCCTCTCAAAAAATCCTCCCATTTCACAGAAGATTACCCGAGAAAATGACGTTTGATCTTAGTGGATTAACTTTGTAAACTTAAATATACGCCGTGAGGAGAATCGCGGGTTTGCAATCCAGTTCACGATTCATCTTAACCAGGAAAACAAATCGTGTGACAAGTGCCGTTTGGTGAGAACTGGATTACTGACTTGACGTTTTCCTAGCTAACAGCTGAGTATCCTGAAGTTTGTGTTCTTTTTTCTAACATACTCTACACCACTTAGCACTAATGTAAGCATAATTCGTTTCGAATTTGTTACATAGAAAAAATAAATATTTTGGGAAAACTATTGTACTTATTAATGTATGGTTTACTATCATACTTATAGGACAACCCGAAACACACGTATCGGAAATAAAAGTTTATTCAACACATGCATTGAGCGTTAGGCAGGTTGTAATAAGGAGATAACAGTGCACAGCACATGACCTGCCATTTAACTAACTCAAACTAATTGCTATTTAACTACCAAAAAACTCAATTAGTGCCTCTTTAATTTACAAAAATATATTAATGAAAATGATAGATTTTGGACAGTAATTTTATATCCGGGCAACGCTTTTCTTTTACCCTGTATATTCTATGAGTGTCTTCTTTCATTGACCTTGTATTCCGTACCTGTAAATTCCGTATAAGATCTTGAACTGATCCTTCAGAGTTGCGTTGAAAGGTTTCTGTCAGCTGGAGAACAATAGATTCGCTTTTCTGCTTAATATAGTCAGCTTGAGATTATTGGGTCATTCCACGTCAATTCAAGTAGGCCTTGACTACCCCCCCCCCCCCTGATTTTTATTAAAATTTGGTGTGGAACGTGCCAGAGAAATGATTTTTTTTTCTTAATAACTACTGATTATATATTTATGATATTTTTTTTATTTTTTTGCAATTCAAAAAGCTATGCAAAATTCAGAAAAAAAATATATTGTTTCTCCAAGTTAATACAGTTTATTGGGCACCACGAATTAATAGTTCTTGCAAAATTTTCTTAAGCCTGATAATTAAATTTAATAAATGAAAGTTTTAGGTTTATGAATGATGGTTTAGCTTTTAAGGAAAGAGAAAAGGAGATGGTGTGCTTCGAAACTAAGAACCTATTGCTTTTACTTGAGTAATTTGTTGAGTATGAAAAAAAAATGAAGTAAATCTCAAACCACACACCAAGTTAATTGATAACGGCCAAGTGGAATTGCAAAGAGATTGAGAGAAATTTCGTAGATTACTGAAACTAATTTCGCTATCAAATTGACTACGCATAATTTTTGTCCACTAAGTGGAATATCCCAAATTTAGTATAGGAGATATAACCGTTACTTTTAGAACAGTAAAGTAATATATCTCAAATTCTCTCTAATTTGTGTTTTATTCCTCTTAAAAAGATCACTTCTGAAGAAATTCAAATTTCTTCAAAAATAAACTTCCATCGTGGAAGCAAATATATTTCAGAGTTCCAGCTTCAACATTGATTCAAAGGCAGCTCTCGTTCTCCTTCATTTATCTTCAATTATCTTCATATCTCTTTTAGGAATGAAGATTACCTTATATCATTCCTTTGCATTTTACTCTCTTACACTACATTTGGGATATTCCATTTTGAGGATAAAACCTATATGTAGTCAATTTAATAGGAAAATAGGCTTCAGCAATCTACGAAACTCTCATGACATAATATTAACCAATTTAAAATGCATTTGCATATCATTGACATTTAATTCGAGTACGTATTATACAATAAATTGACTCATTTGTATTTCAATTATTACAAAATTTAAATTTACCTGCAAAAGCTTAATGAGAGAACTTGGATTTGTTTCCCAAGTGTCAGATCGGATATCAAACTAAAAATTCAAAAAAAAGAACACGTTTAAGAAATTGTAAAATATCAGCTATAAATCACACTCAATATTATTGATTTAGTCTTAACAATGAAACTATTATTTTACCCTTAGTACTTACAAAGCTGTTTTATTTAAGGCTGTTTTTATAAAAGTAAAGTATGTCAAAGTAATAACAAGCGTAAATGGATTGACTTATTTTGTATATCGCCCAAGTAAGTAAGATGTACACTGCACAATTGTAACATTTAGTATTTATATCTATTGGAACTTAATATGGCTCTATAATGCATCTAAACACACAAACGTTTAACAAATTAAGGTATTAATATAACAAGTAATACAAATATACCACATGTAATTTGACGCTTGATAATTTAATAATAGGCCGATTTTGAAGTAAAAGAAAATTTGAAAATTGATAATTTGTTAAGGATGCAGTGGTCAAGAAATACGCACTTAATTTTTTCGTCACTAGATAACGCTTAAAAGCAAGTAATAATAATATTATTATTAAAATAATAATAATAATAATAAAAACCATTTTTCCCTCTGTAAGGAAAAGACCGAAGGCTTTCTTTGAAACTTACATTTACCTTCATGAATTACCGATTCAGTTATTCACAAATTTCTGATAAAAAATTTATAGCCTTATCTATAAGCATAAAAGATACAAACATTATATTTAAGATAGGTAAAAGTGAACCACTTGTTTAAATTTACTTTGACGACCTTTAATTAAAACTTTATCCAGATTCAATAATAAGGTAATAAACCTATCAAAAGCACATCTAATATCAAGTTTTTTGCATTATGTTAGATTTGGAATGAATGTTATTTTAAAACGATCCTCAAAGTTTGAGAAAATAAGCTTAACATGTTCATACATTATCAGTAGTGTTGTTATCAATATTTGTTTATCATTTAAATTGTAACACAGGAATGTAAATTACTTTCATTATTATAAATATCACCTACTTCCTTTAAGCACCGGTGACCGTGCTTGAAAATAAACTCTCTGTATTTTATTCCAGAGACAGATGTTGATGACTGTAACCATTTTACTGCTTCCTATTGATAAAAATTATGTATAAAAAAAACCAACTATTACCAACATAAGACATTTGCAGGACATAGCAATGGATTACTCACGTTTGTATCCATTCTCTTAAACTCCTCTGGCTTAATATCCTTTGAAATATTATTTGCAAGTTTCTGAAACGATATAACTAAAATAGGAATACAAGTTTTACAAATATCATCTTTTATATCCATTAAATGCTACATTATATAAGTACAGAAAATAGAAAGAAAAGAAAATAACAATTTTAAACATTTTCTATTATCTTCATAAAGTTATCACGAAGGCATAAATTAATATTAAATATAATAATAAAAACTATTGGATGACCCATTCAATTCTATTACTTCAAAACGTTTTTTAAAAAAATAATTTATTAAATAGATATTGTATTATCTGATGGATTAACTAACGATGATATTCACCGAGTCAAAAAAAATCTGGTACATTACTTTGATAGTTAAATATTTAAATGAGGCAGTAAAGCCATATCATGAAAGAAGTGTTGTACAGTCTCTACACTAATATTTGTTGAAGGACCAGCATGGAATTTAGATGTCCAGTGTTGCTAATCTATGGCGTAAAACTATTCTTCTCAATCTATGCTTTGTCAGAGCTCCTCGATTTCTTTCCAGAACTTTGTCTCGCAGTTTATTTATTTATTTATTTATTTATTTATTTATTTATTTATTTATTTATTTATTTATTTATTTATTTATTTATTTATTTATTTATTTATTTATTTATTTATTTATTTATTTATTTATTTATTTATTTATTTATTTATTTATTTATTTATTTATTTAATCATTAAAACTTTCGATATCACTACGAACTATTGCTTTGCTTCTTATAACTTTATAGAGACACCCACAAGACGACCAGAAACAATTTCTCACTCACTCAATTTGAAACGTAATTTTACTAATTACATTTAGAAATGCATTGAAAATATGGAAATGCGTGAAATATATTATAAAAAGTAATAACAGCTTTTACGTTGTGTTATCTGTTTAATAGAAACTAACTGTATTTTGAAGTGCAGATGTTTCCATGTTATTCTCTATTTTCGTAACATTACATAAAGAAGTTGGATGTCTATTTTGTGTATGACTTACCTCTAAAGCTGCTGGCACATCTGCACTCTCCACTTCACTGCATGTTGTAAGCAACTGAGCAAAGTCGCCATAAACATCAGAATCCAATTCTATATAATTGAAAAAGCACAAACTCTAATATTAGCATGTCATATACAGGTGGTTATAAAAGTAATGGAAACAGCCTAGATTTATAATATAATGAATACGGTTTACTAATATTACGTAGGACCACCTTTAGCATGCAACACAGCTTGGGCTAAATTTGAAATGGATTGCTGTAATTTACAGTTTTCATTTACATAAATTAAAAAAAAAAAAAAATGCCAGCTAGGCAGTATTTTTGGCGATAGTTATAACATTGTGACAAAACACGCCAAAAATGATAAAATTGGCAATATATGTTTCTATAATTATTACATTTCATTTCGGATAAGTAGTCAGAACAGAAACAGTCTTTAATGAGCAATGCTAAAGAGAAGAAAACTCTGTGTTAAAAACATTCATTTTTCTATTTTTTTTTATTTTTTTTTTCACCTTTACTGAATTTCAAGAAAAATGTCGAAAGTGGGGATGTTTGAAACACCTTAAAATGCATCACCATAGCGATTTTGATCAAAATTGTTAGAGCCGTTTTTTGGCAAAACATACAATTTCAATGGCTGCTACTTTCAAATTCACATTTTTGACGAAAATCTCAATGATAGACCCCATGGCCAACCACTTACCCGCATAAAAAGTTGAGCATTCTAGGTCAATACGTTCGGGAGTTATGCTGACCACAAACAAAAACAGAGATTGAAATACCACTTTTTATACCACTTTTTAAAAATCAGGGCGTTACAAAATGTGTAAAAGAAAAAAAGAAGAAAACAAAAACAGAAGTACTTATAACCGAATGCAATATTTTCATTTCCCTTTATATTACACATAGGGTAATTAAAAGAAAAAACGGACATTAATATTGATGCACAAATTGTCTGTATATATTGTAAATAGTGACGTATTATTTCAAAATTCTATTGTAATTTATTTTTATCTTATTTTATTTATTAATTAATAGCGATTATACAAGTTAGAAAAAGGTGGCAACACCTAAAGCATCGAGAAGTTTCGAGATATTTCTTTTCTATGAATTGGCTGGAAATTTCGAGAATGTCTCACGCGCTTGTATATAAAAAGACTGGAGAACGGGAAAGTTTTCAGATGGACTTCGGATTTCGTTGAAAGCTGATCGCTTTGTTTACCTATTGGAGTGAGCTTGTATAATCGCTGAATTCGAAGTTATTTTTGTTGAAGCTTGTGTTGAAGCTTGAGAGTAATTAAACTTTTGCCTGTGAATAAATTTTGTGAGTTTTCTGAAGAGAGAATAAATACTTTTAAACCGTGAAAACTGTGCCATCATTGCCTCAGTGGAAAAATTCGTAACAGTGGTGTCAGAAGTGGGATTCGAACCCACGCCCTCAGAAGAGGACTGCGAAAAATGGAAACGCGTGAAGCTCTGGCCATAGCGTCACCTAATTGGGATAACGCTTCCATCCCCTTTATGGCGCCGCGCTCTAACATCAAAGTGGCCCCTTTTGATGGGAGGTCGTCTTGGCGCGTTTATCAAACGCAATTTGAAATGATTGCTTCTGCGAATGGTTGGGACGATACTTCGAAAGCATTCCATCTCGCGGCATCTCTTCGAGGTGAAGCTGCTGACATTTTACAGACGCTACCTGAAGAGAAGCGGGGAGAATTCGTGGCGCTGGCAAGTGCGTTGGAGTTAAGGTTTGGGGAGCAACATCTAAAGGATTACAACAGACTGCAATTGAAAGTGAGACAGCAGAAGGCCAATGAAACTCTTCAAGAATTGGCATCGGATATAGAAAGACTGTCGCTCCTCGCTTTCCCTGACTGTCCCCCGGATGTACGAGAAGATCTTTCTCTGCAGTATTTCATCGACGCTATTCAAGATCCCGATGTGCAGCAGGCGGTAAGGTTATCCCAAAACAAAAACCTGAAGTCGGCCCTCGTGTACGCCATGAGAGTGGAAGCCGCGCAGCTAGCTTCTGGAAAAGACCGACGATATGTGCGTGGTGCATTAGCCGAGGATTCTTCTGACTTTGTCACCAGTAAGCTTCGAGAACTGGAAAGCAAAATTGATAGAATGATGAGAAGCTATCCCGGAGCCAGGGATCGAAGGACCAGAGTCGTTTGCTGGCACTGCAAACGGGAAGGGCATCTACGACGTAACTGCCTTGATTTGAAAAAGAGAAGGGATAACACTACCACGGAATCTCAACAACTGAATATAAGAAGATGCCATCTAGCAGGGCAGAAGCTGCAATGTAGAACAGGTGAAGCCTTTACCAGTCGTTTCCACGTTTCATCTCGACAAGGAGGAAACCAGGGTTTATTCGTGAAGGTGAAGATCAACGGAAATCCATGTCGACTAATCGTCGATTCCGGAGCGAACGTAACGATCGTAAGGACGGACGTGGCTCGAAGCCTGAACAGCCGACTCCTCTACACAGCGCCCTCTGTTTCTCTACAAACTGTGTCTGGTGGTAATATCTCTGTTCATGGGAAATTGCAAGTGGACATTGCCCTTGGATTTAACACCTACAAGCACACCGTTTACGTTGCCGAAATTGTAGATCCGTGCATTCTCGGACTAGACTTTTTGAAGAAAAATGGAATTACGCTGAATTTTGAGAAAAGCAAGCTGCAAACATGGAGAGGCGAAGTTCCTTTGCACGATCTAGACATGAAAGAGCTGTGCGTATATCGGATTGTAGCTCATGAAGACAATGTCATAGAGAATGCTGAAGAGTCCACATCTATGAAAAGTACCTCTCCAGCCTCGGAAAGAGAACCGAAGAAAGCGACGTTGATGAAACCCTCCCAGGAAGTGGTTCATGTGGAAATGGACAAAGTTAGTGAAGAGGGAATCGACATCCGTGCTCCTGTTACAAGCATCGAACGGAGGTCCCGGGATCTATCAGCTGCACCCGCGGATGATTCGGACGCAATCTCAAAATCATATAATCAGCAAGACGGGGATCAGAAACTTTCACCGCTTCTGTTGGCATACGGGAGTGCAACTCACGAGACCACCGGATTTTCTCCATCTCTAACGATGTTTGGAAGAGACCTTGGGCTCCCCAGCAACCTCCTCTTTGGACAACCACCGGACACTCCTTCCTCGCCTGTCCAGTATCTAGATGATCTGCAGGCACGTTTGGAAGCCGTACATCGGTTCGCCAGAGAGAGAAACAACATCATGACGGAGCGCATGAAGATCCGGTACTATGCCAAGGCCATGGACCGTTCATTCCAGGAAGGTGACAAGGTGTGGTTAGGGAACCCTAAACGTCGGAAAGGACTCTCCCCTAAGCTCCAGACGAACTGGGAAGGGCCGTATGGGGTCCTTAAGAAGATCAACGACGTCGTGATGAGAATTCAACGGACACCTTCCTGTAAACCTAGAGTAGTACATCACAATAGGCTATCCCCATATTATGATAGAGGTGATTGCATGACCTTTCCTGTTAAGGACTTCACTGCCCGGGACGTGCAGTCTTTAAGAAGGGGGAAATGATGCACAAATTGTCTGTATATATTGTAAATAGTGACGTATTATTTCAAAATTCTATAGTAATTTATTTTTATCTTATTTTATTTATTAATTAATAGCGATTATACAAGTTAGAAAAAGGTGGCAACACCTAAAGCATCGAGAAGTTTCGAGATATTTCTTTTCTATGAATTGGCTGGAAATTTCGAGAATGTCTCACGCGCTTGTATATAAAAAGACTGGAGAACGGGAAAGTTTTCAGATGGACTTCGGATTTCGTTGAAAGCTGATCGCTTTGTTTACCTATTGGAGTGAGCTTGTATAATCGCTGAATTCGAAGTTATTTTTGTTGAAGCTTGTGTTGAAGCTTGAGAGTAATTAAACTTTTGCCTGTGAATAAATTTTGTGAGTTTTCTGAAGAGAGAATAAATACTTTTAAACCGTGAAAACTGTGCCATCATTGCCTCAGTGGAAAAATTCGTAACAATATGCTTGTTGTTGGGTGAATTAAAAATCTTTCAATTGCACTGTTACTTTTAAAATACTTTATCCTAAAACAAACTCTGATATAAATATTACTTAATGGTCGTAATTAATAATATAGAAATTGCTAAGAATATCTTTTTATTGGGATCTTTTAAATTCCTTCCTCTGGCAAGTGTTATTAAGTAAAAACTTTGAGTGATTTTATATTAAATGGACATAATTCTGCACAGAATAAACATGGCATTAACTTACCTCCTTTTGCATTTTTAAGAAGAGAAAAAATTATCATGTTCCAAATAGAAGAAGATTCGGACGACAAAACGTGACAGTACATAGCCTAAAATGATTCTAGATATCAATGAATGAATTCAATAAAAGAAATTTAAATAGCTTATTAAGGGAGGAAAAAATCCAGTAAAAATAATAGTAACTAAGAAACTATGAACTCCTTAAGATATTTATACAGATATTAAAAATATATTTTGAAGTTAGGTTTACTTAAACAAGTCAATATATTTTAAAACCTGAAATTGTATTTTAAAAGCTTATTAAAAGGAATTATATTTAATATGAAATAATTATTAGAATTGAAATAGATTAAATATTATCAGAAAACTATTTTTTTTTTTTTTTTTTTTTTTTTTAAATTCACTTAAAAATTTACGTTTTTATTTTATAAAATACATATATTGTGCGTATTATATTCTTAGGTTCCTAACTATTATTAAAAAGTGATGAAATATTGAAAAATAATTGTTTATCCGAATTGAATTATAGTGTTTATTCTTGCTTCAAATTAATATATACGATGATAAAGTTTCAATACTAAATCAGTACTAATCAGTACAAAAATATCAACCTTTAGATGATAGATTTGAAATATTTCAAATGCATCCTCAAAACATGTCTTAATATATTTTTTTTTTAAATTTAGTGCTTTGTTTTTTATGGGTTTATAGATGCCTTTTATTGATTCCTTAACTCCAGATTTGTATTTATGGCGCTACTTCCGTTAATAAACTCTATTTATAATCTGAATATATTAGAAAAAAATTTGTACCGTTAAATGGCCGTTAATACAAAACGTTGACTGAAAACATAAGATATATTCAAAAATTAATCGCAATTAAGAAAATTAAGCAATTAAGAAAACAAATTAAGAAATGATGAAAGAATGGAATTGCTAAATACGATAAACTTTCGTGCCTACCAATTGGCGCCAAATTCGCTTGGCGATATTTCCACGGAAACTAGGAATATACTAATTTTTTTTTAGTATATTTTAATTTACATTCAATCATTCAATAAATGCATAAATATGGGGTTTTGTTTCTTTCAATTAGTATCCAAACTACACATTTAATAAACGAACATTCAATTTGTGATTAGGTGACAAAATGTCATAATATTGCATTTTCAAGCATTTAAAATTTTTGTAGTTTAAACATCAATTTTATTTTATTTGTATCTATTGATTTGTATCAAATCATATATATACCAACAAGCTCTATTAATCAAAATCCTCTATATTAATAATTAGAAAGAAAAACAAACAAACATTATACTGCATTTTTTTACATTTTGAATTTATTAGCATTTGCAGCCACATTGCAATGAAAACTAGAGGTGTGGAACATCGCACAACTTTCAACTTTCAATTACACAATATTACAGATGTGGATTTGTGTCATTTACCGTGTTTATATTTCCATTGTTAGTTTAGAAAAAAATGGCCAGTTTGGCAATGATTGTAATATAGGTCTTAAAAAAAAAAAAAAAAAAAAAAAAAAAAAATTCGCTACTATGGAAATTTTGGTGATATACTTTTCGACAATTCTTATATTATAATTTCTTATAAGCCAAACTGAGAAGTGGAGAAAAAACGATCGTTCATTAGCTACGTTCAAGTAAAGAGAAATCTGCGTTAAAGGCATTCGTTTTGCAACTTTTTACGCCCTAAAAGCATTTTTACGAGAATTTCGGAGGTGGGGGTGTTTAGAACACTTTAAGAGGCATTATCACAGCAATTTTGAACAAAATCGTTTGAGCCCTTTTTTAGCAATTACTGAAAAACAGGATTTTTTTAACTGCAGCTACCTTATGCGCATGCTTGATTTTGACGAAAACTTTAATGGTAGGTCAATTGGCCACTAGCAACCCGCATACCAAATTTGAACATCGTAGGTCAATTTGTTATAGAGTTATGTTGACCACGTACACACAGACAGACATTTTTTCTAGATCACTTTTTTGAGATCAGGATGTTTCAAAACGTGGAGCAATGCAAAAAAATCGTAATTTTATTTTTTTGACCGAATCCTATACTTTCATTACCCTATGCATTACATATGGGCAAGTTAAATTAATACTCATCTTGTTATATAATGAATATGTAATACCATAAAAAAAATATAAGTCATTATTTTAGAACGTCTAAATGTGTTTTATTTAAAAGAAATCTAAACTGGTATTAATATACATTTAAAAGTAGTCCGTACACACCTCACTAAGGTCCGTGCAGGCTGTCATCAGAGCATCAAATAAATCATGAGAAGATTTATATTTCTCGACTTCAATCCTATAATTGGCATAGATTTTTTGGCCTTGTTTCAATCGCTTAGCGGAATAATACAGAAGCTAAAAAGGATAAAACAATTAGTATCAAATACAAGGTGTCCAGCTAACGACTCCCTGATTTAAAAAAGAAATAACTCAAAAACGAAGATCGATGGAAGAATGAAACAAATAGTATAGTTATTTTGAAAGCTGTAAAAATCTTAAACAGAAGTTTCAAAGTTAATTACAAATGTTGCCAACAGATAACGCAGTAATTGCAAATGCTAGAAATATGGTATAAATTTGCACTCTGTAAACAATCGTTGCAATCACGCTAACTTCCTTTCACGTTATAAACAGTGGAACTGTCCGAAGACTGATCGCTCTCAGCTTCAAAGCACTCTTTATTCATAAGAAATACATACAGCGCCACCTGTTGGCAGCATTCGTAACTAATTTTGAAAATTTCATATTAGATTTTTACAGCTTTCAAAATAGCTGTGATTTTTGTTTCATTATGCTATCAATCTTGATTTTTTAACTATTTAATTTTAAAATCAGGGATTTGGACGCCCTGTATCATCCTCAATCAAAATCAAAATTATTGAATTTTCTTCTTACAAAGAAACTGTTATTGATTTTTGGTTAATCAAACCAAACATTTTGTGTTACATTACATTCTTCCTAACGAACTATGTAACGAAAGGCAACAATGTTATTAGAAATACAATAAATCTTATTTCAGACAAAAATTTTAACGGCATCAGATCAATTATACTGTAAATAAAATGCTTTCCCAAAATTCATATATTACAGTCATATGTATTCTCATCTCCTTCAAATTTTATACAAATATTTTAGTTTGGAACTTTCTTTTACATATAATTTTGAATTACATTTGTAAAAAAAAAAGACACAGATTTAAATAAATGGGTAAAAATTAATTTTTAATGAATTATTTAATTATAGTTAATAAACCCTTTAATATACAGTAAATTTTTATAAAAAATGTGTTAGCTTTCAGTCATACAGATTCTTACAACCTGTATAAAATATAGGCCAAAAGTTTTGTATATATCGAGTACAAATTGTAAAATCTATTTCTTAAATTATAAGTTAAAGTATTTAGTTACAAAATTAAAAATTGTATTTTATTCAACATAAAAAATGAGTACTCATAAATAAGTAATGTGGATTAATACGTTCTGTGAAAATAATACTTTCGATAGTTGTTACTTTCAATTTTCAAAATCACCATATACTTATTTTTATTTTAAAAATTGATTGACGTGCAAAAATATAAAAGTAGCATATACAAGCATGATCTCAAAGCAATTTTACGTCTGTGAAAGTTCTATATGTGTCTATTCAAAATACTGTTATTATTTTTCATATTCATATAGATTACAATGTAAACAATACGTTACATATGATGTAAATATCCTTTAAAAATATAGCCTTACAATTTTGAAAGAATAAACTTCGTTCTTTCACCAAATATTTTAGAATTAAAAAAGTCATTTGTTTATCACTTTACTTTACTTAGGGTTAAAAAAAAATTAAATGTTATGGTTTAATATTTCTCATTTCTACGTCAAGACAATTACCAGTGCTTTAGAATTTACGTTATTATTTTTTAGAGATCGGTATTTTTTTTTTTTTATCTTAAGTAATTCTATGTTTTAATTTTACTCTTTTTCCTCAAGTTAAAGAATTATTTTCATTTATTACATTACGTTTAATATCAAATAAAATCTACAGAAAATATCCCTATTCTAAAACGCTATAAATTGGAGAGTAACTTAAATTGCGTGTTTCAAGGTGATACCATGATATCCTTACTTATTATTACATTGATTTCCCAAAAATTATCTTCTCGTTAGTTATTGGTTTATAAAATTTCCTCAGTTTTTAAGTAAAATTAAAATAATTGCTAGCTTGAAAATGCTCATTTCAGTGATTGTATTTTCTCTTAATTTCTCAGTGATACTTATAAATGTTTACCTTCTAGTGTACTTTTCAGTCCGACTTATAAATGTACCACAACAAGTTTAGTTTAGTGTCACGTTGTTATCTATAGGTTAGAAACAAATTATTTAACAAAAAGTTTTACCCTTTTAATCCTCGCAAAATTTTCCCTGTACTTCAACAGACGTGATGGTTTTTTCACTTGAACATGTCTTAACTTGGCCAGTTCCATCATCTCCTCATCTTCTATGATTCTTCCAAAGAGTGCTATTAAGGTAGCTTGCGTTGTGGATTTATTTTCACCGATGCGCTTCAAAAGCTGAACAAAAACATAAACAATGCGCCATTTTATTTATCAAACACTACAGAATAACTCAACTAATTATTGATACAACGTTATTATTCATGTTCAGCGCATTATTAAACACATCGCACCCTTGCTTCAGAAATGATACAACTTTAAAATTCTCGTTTTTGAGGTAGAGTTTGGATTACATGACCATGAATCTGAGGATCGGCTTTAGAAGTTAGTTTCAACTTGAACTCAAATTATAAGCAATCTTGTTGTAACTGGCGATTGTTTTTGCTTTATAGTACAAGTATTTTATAATTTTGTTACATGGCACCACATTATGGTACCCCAGTTTTTCTTACTGTGTGACGGTGCATCGCACGTCACTCTTCCCCTGCGCATGTTTTCAACTCACCTACCTGTAGTTGGTCCTTCGACCGGTAGGAGAGGCATGGCACGGCGCATGTGCGCAAGGCACTATAAAGCCGGCAGCTTGGGGTGTGATCCTCAGTTTCGAAGTGTTTCATAGTTTCGAAGTCTCCGCTAGTCTTGTGTGTGTGTGCGCTCCGTGTTAGTTTACCTTAGTGTTCGTCTCGTCTATTTAGAGTGCCGTTATGTCCGTCTACCACGCTGCAGTACCGGCAGGTGTGGTATGTTTCGAGTGGAGACCGTGTCCATCTCCTGGTGCCCTGCTTGACGCTGCTCATGTGGCGCTTTCTGATGCTCTCTCCTGACCGACGTCTTAATCCGGCTGCCACGGTGAGCGGTATTGTTCTTATTTATTGTGCTCGTGTATTTCCCCATCCTCCTCAGGTACCAGTCTGTGTGTTTTGTTGCCGTATGTGTATATGTGTGTAAGTAATAAAGGAAAAGATTATTTAAGCGCTACTAAAAGTCTTCTCATTTAGTGGACATATTTTGGAGTGTCAATAACTGTAATATATATATGTCAACACAAATAACCTTTTACCCTAAATTATTCTTGATATTGGTGAAAGGGAGCCCCCACGTGTGCGGGAAGAGCATGTAATGTGGCCTATACATTAAGACAAGCTCCCTTGAGCTCATTGAATACGCTACTACGATGTGTGAACCGGTTTACTACGCCCTGATTGGTTGATTGGAACGATGTGTGGCCGATTCGTTAAAACTCTTATAGTATCCGTGTTTAGAAAAATAAAATATTAATTAAAATTTATACTTAAAAGTTCTTATTTTCTTTTAGATATCAACTTATATTTCAGTTTGATACAAAACTATGTGCGTAGGTTACCAATATTGCAATAAAAGTTGTGATTTTCTAGGAACTATACGTTTTGCGCGGAATGATCCATCCTACAACCTAAAACCTGCTGACCAAACGGTATAGTGGTTAGCGTGCTAGCTTCTAGACAGCGAGGTTGCGGGTTCTAGTCCTGTGTAAGGTATGGGTGTTTGTAAATATATGTTGGATTGTGAAATGACGAATGTTTCGGCGCATTATAGCCCTCGTGTTGCTGACGGCGCCAAATAATATGAAAACAACCAACCATCCTACAACCTAATCAGGGGGGATTTAGTAGGCCTCTGTCTTCTAGTAAAGAGAAGATATGTTTGGGGTTGTCCGTCCTCTAGAAACAATAAAATGTTTCTTCATTGAAAAAATGACGACAATATTGATTTATCAATACCATGGAGACACAAAACGGAAGTACGACTTGCATTACATTGTTCTAAATTTAAATGGTAGTGTATAATATATTCTAATGCAGTTCAGTATGCATTACAATAAAATGTTTCTTCATTGAAAACGACGAAAATATTTATCAATACTATGGGGACACAAAAAGGAATTACGACTTACATTACACTGTTCTAAATTTAAATGGCAGGGTCTAATATAAGTCTAAATGCAGTTCAGCAACCATCAACAAAAGGAATCTCTAAGCCGGCCTCCGATAGCCTTGGTGGTTTGATTATGGAACTCATGATAGACGATTGTGGGTTCGAACCACGACTGCCGCCAAATATTGGTGTGGGGACTGGTGCACATTAAATCTGTCGTGGCTTCAATGCCCTCTCGTTGGTGTGGTGGGGTCGGATAGAGGGGTTTACACTAGAAGTTTTCGATATCGTATTCTTCTAGATGCTCAAAATTACGAGATGTATATGGTTGCATTAAGCACTTTATAAGTGGCAGAAATAGACAGCCGGAGCTTCCAAACCGAACCTCTAAGCCAAGAACTTCGTCTGGGAGACGAAATAGTTTTTGAGCATGATATTTGGCTAGTGTCACAACAAATCTTATAACTAGCTTCAAGTGCATGCAGTGCGTGATTTGATTCTCTCCACATTTTAACACAAAATCAATAATTTTGAGTAGGTCACATTTGAAGCAAGGGTACAACATCAGCATTTTAAGTTCACTATCCTTCAATAGTAGAAATTGTATTTGGAATTCATAAAAAGAAGATTCCTTCCATATTGTCAGTACATGTATGTATAAAACACCACGGTGTAGCAGTGTAGTTTGCTACTACATTGCCAGGTTCATGGATTATACAGATAAAATTGTGTTTTTAGTGGCCTCTCACTGTTTAAATACTGAAGTACAAGAGACATAAAGTTTATCCAAGCTAATT
Organism: Linyphia triangularis; assembly: GCA_963978545.1. Taxonomy (NCBI): domain Eukaryota; kingdom Metazoa; phylum Arthropoda; class Arachnida; order Araneae; family Linyphiidae; genus Linyphia; species Linyphia triangularis. The sequence goes on from OZ021732.1 coordinate 10,253,811, forward strand.
ATATGTTTATAATAAAAATATCAACACATGACAATTGACTTACGTCTACGCAATAAAACATGATATGTCCATACACTTGACATATTCCGGCTGGAAAGTATTTAGGACGAAGGTCCGCAGTCCAATCTACAGCTCTTGGCTTCTACAAATAATTAATTAAATATTATTAGATTAAGTAAGGAAATGAATGTTCAAAGAATACTTATTTCTAATTTTAAATTAATATTACAAATTTAAGTGCTATTATTACATTTAGAAGGACATATTCATGCACTTTCAAGTTGGCCTACAGCTACACTCAATCCTTTTTTTTTTTTTTTTAAGTATCTTTAAGTGTCAGAATTAACTTATGGCACAGATTAAAACTTTAAAAACTGCGTCATACCTGCTTTTAACGTAAGTTTTTAAAGATTTATAAGAAAGTTCACTTGAAATCCAGAGTCAAAGGCAGTTTAAAATGTAAATGGAGATTTTTTAATAATCTCCACAAAATGCATGCTTTAGATGGTTTTTTCGAAACATTTTAATGCAGTTTTTACGACTAATACGTTATTGCATGAAAAATATGAATCTTTATAAAAACAACAATCGTCTCAAGTCTACATTAAGAATTCCAGAAAAAAAAAACTCAATCAAAATATTAAAAAATATTTTTAAATTTCTTTTTTTGGATCCTATCTATATTTTTGTAGTTTTTGAATCAATGAAAACTTACAATATGCTTCATAAATTTTAGTTTTATCCTTCGCCCCCCCCCCCCCTCTCCCCTCACAAAACATCTTTGTTATATTTATTACCTGTTTATTACTACAACTTCAGGTGATTCTAAACAGGAAAACTTCAAGTACGAAAAACCGTTGTATAAAATAATACTATTTATAAAAAAAATCATTCAAATTACCTGAAATATTACATTGAAAAACTTCAAAAGAACTTCAACTCCAAGAGTTGACATTGCTCCCGGCATAACTTCCCTGTAAAAGTTATATTTTAGAAAGTTTATATTTACAAATCACTCATGAAAATCAAAAAAATATCCTTGAGACAAAACGGTCCATGTCCCTATTGACCAAATAACTTTCTAAAACCAAAATATTGTTGCACAAATTGTCTGTATATATTGTAAATAGTGACGTATTATTTCAAAATTCTATTGTAATTTATTTTTATCCAATTTTATTTAGTAATTAATAGTGATTATACAAGTTAGAAAAAGGTGGCAACACCTAAAGTAATCGAGAAGGTTCGAGATATTTCTTTTCCGATGAATTGGCTGGAAATTTCGAGAATGTCTCACGCGCTTGTATATAAAAGACTGGAGAACGGGAAAGTTTTCAGATGGACTTCGGACTCCGTTGAAAGCTGATCGCTTTGTTTACCTATTGGGGTGAGCTTGTATAATCGCTGAATTCGAAGTTATTTTCGTTGAAGCTTGTGTTGAAGCTTGAGAGTAATTAAACTGTTGCCTGTGAATAAATTTTGTGAGTTTTCTGAAGAGAGAATAAATATTTTTAAACCGTGAAAACTGTGCCATCATTGCCTCAGTGGAAAAATTCATAACAATATCTGCTGAAATATTGCTTTTAAAACATACGAAATTTTGTATCAGGTTAATCAACTGTAATAAAAAATCTCATGCAAAATTTAAAGGTAAAATAACTAGATTTTATTTATTACTAATTTTTCTTAAAGCTAGATCATAAAAAAAGTCTTAAAATTGTAGTGAAATTAGAAGTGTGGAACATCACACAATATCTAGTTGCGCTTAAAACTGGCAATTATATTTAAATTTGCATTGGATTGGTAAAATTCACCGTTTTAGTTTTCATATGTTCATTAATATACTAATAAAAATGTTGGCAAAGTTTGCCAAAATATGATAATTATTTCATTGCAAAAAAAAAAAAAAAAAAAAAAAAAAAAACAGCACCAAACGGCGAAAATAGCAATAAGTCAATATATTTTTCGAAAAATATTACTGTATCATTTCTTGTAAGTGAAACAGAGGATGAGGTCTTTGGTATGAGTGATGCACAATGAAAGAGAACTTTGGTGTTACAGACATTGCTTTTTCTTTTTTTTTTTTAGCTTTTTACGCCTTTAGCGCATTTTTGCAAAAATTTCAGAGGTGGTAATGTTTAGAACATCTTAAAAGGCATTACAAGGGTGATTTCGATCGAAATCGTTAGAGCCGTAAGTTGACAATTGGTGAAAAACATAAATTTTTCAAAGGGAGCGCGATTTTGAAGAAAACCTTAATGGCAGGTCCCATGGCAACCACTAACCTGTTCACAAAATTTTAAACTTGTATGGCAATTCGTTAGAGAGTTATGCTGACCACAGACACATATATTTTTTCTAGGCAATTTTTTGAACTCAGGACGTTCCAAAACATGGAGAAATGCAAAAAATATTTTTTTTTTTACCAAACTAATACTTTCATTAGCTTATGATAACGCATGGGTAACTGAAAATAAAAATACCTGTTATTTGACATTAAAGTTATTTTAATAATTTTTAGTACTATTTTGATACACATGCATAATTTAATACGTTTAAAGTAATTGGTATACTAGTGGTTCTAAAAATAACGGAAATACCCTAGATTTATAAAGAATCCGGTTTACTAATATGACGAAGAACCCCCTTTGACATGCATTACAACTCGGACTCTCCTGGGAATCGAATCATACAAGTGCTGAATAGTTAAGAGGAATATTATACCACTCTTCATTTCTTTTTAGACATTGCAATCCGCTTCATGACCAGCTGGTCACTTTCACCCAGCTTCTCCTACCGTCCACTATTTTGCTTTACCGAGCTTGTCTTGCTGCGTTATCCGTACGCTGTCATAACTTTAGACACAGTACCTATATAAACGCCTAAAAAAGCTGAAATGTTTCGATCACAGTTGCTTCAGGTAGTCGGGCTCTTGCAATTTCGCCTCTTTGAAAATCTAGGTGATCTGAGATTTTACGTTTTTGAAAGAAGAAAAAAATACCAAGACGTATACTACATTACTAAATAATTCTCATACGTACTATGATATAAACTTTTTATATTAAAAAAATCTGGTAACTAAGAATATATTTAATGATTAAGGAGAGCTTTCTTAAGTGAGGGACTGAGAAGCAAAGGGGTCCTAGGAATTTTTTTTTGATGAATGATGATAAGTAATTAGTAATTCATAATAGGCATATGTAAGTTAAAATTCATAATAGGCATATGTAAAAACAGCTAGTGATATCTTCATTCCAGAGGTTAGTATTTGACCAACAAATAATTTTCATAAAATTCAATACAAATAAGAAACTTTTAAGTGTATTTTCTCAAAAGTTAAGAAAAGTCACTTAAACCCCTTGGCTTATCAGTCCCTCAAATGTCACTGTTGTTCACCAGTGCGTCCATTATTTTGATAACCATCTGCATATTGTGGTACAAATATAACGTATTATGTATATGAAGCATCGACAGAATAACGATCCCGCAATGTTCAGAGAAACACTTAATGAGCCCATACCAAAGAAAATGTTTTGTAATGCATTGTGATATATACTTAAAATGTTTATTTAATTTGTTTGGTTGGTTGAACTCCCGGATGGGAGTGAAAAGGAAGGACTTTGTGAACTAGCACCTGTCTCCGAGTACATGTGTGAGAGAACCACCTCTCTGGAACAGGTTGAAGTAAAAAAAAAAAAAAAAACTAATAAAAAAGAGGGGGGGGGGGATATCAAATCATTTCGGTGCAGAAGGAATTTTATGAAGTTGCCATTTCAATGCTTTCTCCGGGTGAGGACATGGACACACCCTGTTGTTTTTTATTTATTTAATTTCTTTTCTTCACTAATTGTTTATCAAAGCATCCAGACCAATTTTAATATTATACAAAGAAGAGATTTTTTCTTATTTTTGATAATTTTTTAACTTCTTATTTCAATGAGGAAATATTATAGTGCTTATACTTGATTAAAAATCTATTGAAATTGGATATTCATATCAATTTCAATATAAAGTTAAATGAATTAAAAAAAATGTGAATTAAAATAATGCTTTTTACAGTAGTAGGTAATGAACACTTTTTATTCTTAGTAAAACTATAGTTCTGAAATTCAGAGATAACTCGTAGTTTCAATTTGAAATAAGTTTAAGAGGGTCCGGCACATGACATTTTTTCAGATTATTGATTTCGAGTTTATTACTGTTTATTAAAATATAAATTTTTGTCTTTAAAATGATGCCACATTTGTAATTATATCTTATTTCAAAGTATTTTTAATAATTTTTTGAAGTGAACAAAATGTAGGCATTTAATGCATATTTTTTAACTTCAAAGCCGAATTCTCAAAATGCCATTTTTCATGTTTGGGGGTACATAGCTTAAAATCTATGACATAAATGCTTGAAATTTTGTATACATGTTTCTCTAATGTATTTAAGTACTTTAACACGAGGAATTATTGATAAGTAGCATACTTTTTTTTTTTTTTTTTAAATAATCAGTCTAAAATTTTGTAATATTTCCTTAACATATTTTTAAAAAATCATAATTATTTCAATTTTTAAAAAATAACAAAAATCTCGTGTTAAAGTATTTAAAAGTATCCAAATATTATACTGTGAAAGTTTCATAATTATTGAAGGATCGGTTATTAACTGAGAAGCCCCCAAAGTTGTTCAATTTAACATGGGCTCCTATAGAGGTGCCGGACCCCCTTAATTAAAGTATTCAGCTTTCTAATAATAACTTACCCAACATTGCAAACTGTATAGTATTCATCTTCAACACGCATAGGGGCATCGAATTCATGTTCTATTTCAAAATCTGTTTCACCTGTTCCACTTGTAACTGGTCTAGACTGTAAAAATATTAATACAAATACAATTATATAACCCATAAAAACAAAGTTTTTGACTTAAATCCTTTTTATGCTTTGTCAATTTTTATATTCATTAACAAAGAGCCGTCTCTGTTGCCAAAGTGTGCTTTGTGTTGGCATCTAAATTTAAATATTAAAAACATCTCTATCAGCAAAATATGCGGTGATCTACTTTTTAAAATTTATTCATTCAAATTAAATGTGAATTTATGCTTTCACATCAAAATATCTTTTATTTATTCTGAATAAAACAATTTTATTTATTTATTTATTTATTTATTTATTTATTTATTTATTTATTTATTTATTTATTTATTTATTTATTTATTTATTTATTTATTTATTTATTTATTTATTTATTAAAACAATTTTGGGGAACAGGAAAGGGTTTCTTCAACGATCGGTTAAATTCTATTTCAGAGCGATTGAATGACTGCAAGTTGGTTTATTAGTATTCGGTAAAAGCGAGCATTTAGTGGCAATGTCATCTCTCAAAATTTGATAGAATGCATTTTCATCGACATCGAATCTATCTGCCAAGTTTCATCCCGATTGGATGAAGGAAATGAGGTTAATTAGGCCTCCGCAAATTTGCAGCCATCGACATACATACCCACACACAAAATCAAAGTTAATATAAAGGGTTTCAATACGACGACCAACTACAGGAACAAAGCCATCTAGGTTTATCCAGTTAATCCTTTAACTTTCTAATTTAACTTTTCCATAAAATCCTGCAGTTCAGATCCAGCTGTCATTTAAAACTGTTGACTCAGGTTCATTTTATGATATGATACGGCAGATTGTTTCTCTTATCGACCGCTCTATCTTAAATTTAATGTTTTTTATTCACCAAGTTCAAATGCAATTTGAGTTACAGTAGAATCTCGATTAACCGATCTAATTCGGACCAAAAGTAAGTCGGTTAAGCGAAAATTCCGGATAAAAGAGAGTTGCGAAAAAACAATAAAAAGTAAATGATTTTCGTTTATTGAATACAGGACTATTAATATTTTTTTATGACATAATTGTTGGAAATGAGTTTTTGTTGCAATAATCTTGATAATCTTTGTTTCGCTGTTCTATCCCGGTGTCTTTTTGAAGGCAATAGTTCAATTTGATCTGCCTCCGAAGGTTGCTCTAACCATGTCAGTTCTTTAGAAAAACAGTCAAAAGCCTCACCATTGCTTATGTAACTTTAGAGAAAGGGAAAAGATTAAGGTTTAAAAAGGAGCGAATGATTTATTACTCATTTGGAAGATTTTTGATGTCGACTAAATGATTGCCGGTTAACGGAGAGTTCCGGATAAAAGAGGGTCGGTTAATCGAGGTTCTACTTTACTTGTATGCTTGCCCTCTAGTCCATTGAAATAGCCCATTCTGATAAAGTTATACAACTAAATCAAATCACTATAACACTTTGTAGGACGATGCCCTTTAAATTTACTAGTCCTTGGGGACGGTCATTTTCTACGCCTCTACATGAATGGTACGTGCATTCAATAAAACACATACAACTCCTCAACTACTGGATAGAAATTCACAGTGGTGTGAAATACCGGAGACTACTAGATGAACACGTATTAATACTTGAGCAGTCACTTGAAAATGGTGAAGAAAACACGTATTAATAAATGAACGGACCACAAAGTTGTTAAGACATTCTTTCTTCTAATGCATGAATATTTTGGTTCCTCTATCAAGCACCCTAATCAAAACTCGAGTTTCCCCAATATGGCAAATTAAGAAATGAAAAATCTCCATCTTCAGATGGGAGGACACACGTTAATTCCATTATTATTCATAGGCTTAAAATAAAACAAGTATCGCAGTAGTATAGCCCAATGTCGGAAACAGAGGTTCTGGAAAATTTGCCAATCCTGGCCGAAACTCGAGCATCGTTCCAAAATACACGATTTTTTTTTTAAAGTAAATATATCAAAAACATCGCAAAACATGTATTTTACTTCTCCGTCCTTTCTTATAAAAATGTATTTCAATTTTAAATCTCTGCATCAACATTTCAAAACTTCGACTATATTTTATCTGGCATTGGACGAGATTGTCCAAGATGCCTTAACAACAGCCAGTTTACAACGGTCCACATCAGAATTGACGAATCTTGGGTGATATTTGCCAGCTTATTTGTGCAACTGGAGAGTGTTCTTTGAAACGAAATCTGGGTCGATTTGGTGTACTCTTGGTGAAATTCAGCTAGATTATTCAAATTTTAAAATTAAAAACTTATTGTGTGCTAAATTTATCAGAACTTGATCAATTTAACTACTCGTAATATGATTACTATAAAAAAAAATTAAATTTTTTTTTTTTTTTCTCCCTGCTGGATTTTTAACGAGGCATGAAAAGTTTAATGTTTGAAGTACGATTATTTTTCATTCCACATCCTTTTCTTTTCTTTGGTTGTAAAACAAAAGAAGAAAAGAATTTGAAAGAGATTATTGAAATATTTTTATTAGATTAACACCTAATCCAGATTTTTTTTTACATAAGCTAGAAACTATTAAAAGGAAATCCTAGTATGGATCATTCCCCCTATGTTACAATCTTCTAGCCCAGTGCATTTATAATGTACGTATAATAAAACGGTAATGATGTGCGCTAGCGGGGAGTCGAACCCGGGGTTCCTAGATCAGAAGACAGGCGCGCTAACCACTAGATAAAAGAGATCTCTTGTGTCTAGGTGTTTGTATCTGCTATTTCTACACAAACCATCACATAGCCTCTCCCTAGTGAGTCGCGAAGGGGAGAACGATTGAGTTGCTTGCGTGTGGTAGAGAGTCGCCTGAGGTTGCTTGTTGTATAGCAGTGAATCGCCAGAGATGCTGAAATGGTTGTATGGAAGTCGTAAAGTAGATGGTGCCACTGATGTGTTCAAATATCAGGTCACCAATGTAGCGATGTGCGCTAATGGAGAGTCTAACCGGAACTCCTAGATCAGAAGACAGGTGCACTAACCACTAGACAAAAGATATCTCTGGTGTTTAGTTGTTGTATCTGTTATTTGTACACAAGATCGCCCCCAAAACCTTGAAATTTGGTGAGTAGGTACAAAAATAATCACTTAATGAACTGACATAAATTAAAAACTCTAAAATAGCGTCTAATATAGTTAATTTTATATTTGAAATCCATATGTCAATGCATAGCAGTGACTCTTCCTGGTTTTGTCAATTGCTATTTTAATTTTCATTTATAATAGATATTGAATGAAAATAATTTATGTCATCTCATTAAGTGATCTTTTTCGTACCTACTCACCAAATTTCTAGTTTTTATACAAAGTAGTTTCTAAATGCACTGTATTAGAAGATAGTAACATAGTGAGTATCGCAAATTATCATTACTATGACTACCACTTGAAAGAATTTAGTTTAGTTTAGCCACTATAAAGTGCCTATCACAGCCAAGTGTCTATTGAATGCACTGAAAAAAAAATATGGCTTTTAAGTCAATTATTTCCCTAAGAAAAAGGTATATGAAATCGGACATATTAACATTAAAACTATAGAGGGTACCAACTAACGCATTAAATACTCGTAAAATGTTAGCAATCTTTTTATAATTAAGTCTTTAACTGAGCATTTTTGCAATTGACAACGATTCTTTATCTTTATTAGTTGAAAAATCAACCCATAACAACTTTTAAGGGACACTCAGTATACTTAGTTCATTCATATCTTGCATAAAATTATACGAAAGACTCACTTGAAATATGTACAAATTATTGTTCCAAAATCCCCACTCGATATCTCTGCGAGACCTGTAACTCTTTTCAATCTAAATAAAAGACATGTCTTATAAAATTGATCATTAACATTTTTTTTACAAAAAAAAAAACCATCCGTGCCATACAAAATTCTTACTTTAACAGCCAAATATCCCACTCGAAGAGCCATCTCATCAGTTAAGCAGCAAGTGTTTCGTTCGTGCTCAGGAACATCTTCTAAATTTGTACCTTCATCGTTTTCTAAAATGTACACAAGAGCATGAGTCAAACTCATTGAACTTTTAATTTATAAAGTACAATTTTATGTCACGTAACTTGCAACTTTAATAATAAATGGATGTGACATTACTTAATATAAATACCCATATAGCACACATCCATCCAAGGAGTTCCCTAGGAAGTCCCCAGGCATCACCGAGACTCCGAATGACTTCCTAGGGACCTCCTTGGAAGGATGTGTGCTATATGGGTATATAAAGGTGAAGTAGCGTAGACACTCTTAAAAAGCAAACCTTGGTTGAGGTAAATAAAAGTTTATTACCAGAGAGATGGGAGGCGAGGGTGACGTTTGGCTAGTGCAAAGAGTTAATTATTCTAAAAGGCGTGGTCTAACCGAAGTAAGGGGGTTTTATAGATTTCCTGAGTGACGTTCGACTGGATTCAAGGCGCTTCTAGCAAACTCTGGGAAATACTAGATAATTCTAAATCCGAAATCGAAGGTTCCAATGGAAATACATTAGATATATAATTCCCTTCCCTCGGGCCTTATTTGTCGTTATTACTTGAAATTTTAAGAACTACATAATAAATTAAACTTAAAATGTCCTATTTGTTTTTTAAAAAAATAATGAGAAATTCATTCAAGTTAGCGATCACTTAATAATAGTTACCTGGTACAAAACAACTTAATTAGGTATTAAATAAATATTTTGAGTACTTAAATTCTATCTAAATTCTATCTAATTCTATCGCATGAAAATAAGGATTTTATTTTTGTATGAATTGGATATTTAGTTTATAATTATCTCAAAAAAAAAAATAAGAAGTAACTACATATGAAAGAAAACGGTTTACCTTTGATCACGATACGACGACTTTTTGATCCGATGAGTTTGTTCTCGATCACTAACTTGTTATCTGCATACCTCCTTAACTCTATAGTATCAGGTTCCTCTGATCCAGACACAACTGACTGTGATAACAAATTACAAAATAAGTCAATGTAAATACTCGATACAAAGTGCATTTATAAAGAGGATATGTTTACAAGTAACACATTTATAAATTGAGGACTAGAAATGAAAAACAACCTAAGTCCAAGTAAGAAAATTTTTCAGGAGAGTCGAAAAATTATCGCATCTTGTACTTAAGGCAATGGTTAAGTACATACTTCAGATTGAATTTGAACTATTGCAACTGGAGTTTACATTTTGGGTTGGTTGGTTGTTTTCAGATTATCTGGCTGCGTCAGCAACACGAGGGCTATAATGCGCTGAAATATTCGTCATTAGACAAGCCAACATAAATTTACAAACACCCATGCCTAATACGGGACTCGGAACCCACAACCTCGCGGTCTAGAAGCTAGCACGCTAACCACTATACCGTTTGGTCGACGTTAACACTTAGGGAGTTCTTCACTTCGTTTAGTATGATCTTTAGGAAATTTTATCGTTAAAAAAAGATTTTCGATTTTTTTTTTTTTTTTGGTACTTAGGTCGTTTTTCATTTTTAGGCCTCAATTATCGAATTATGTGAGTAAATGAAGGGGAGTAGTACCTCCCCCAATCCATAGTTAGCTGTGATGCTGATGCGCGTCGGGTTTCCAGTGAGTGGATCACACGTGAAGAGGACTCCGGCCACGTCACAAGACACCATCTGCTGGATGACGACTGCCATTGGACTGTTCAGCAACTGACCGTTCTGTCTACGAAACAAGGGAACACTAAGTCTTTCCATATATTTAATATTTTGTAATACTTATAATTCTTAAACAGCCTTTGGTGTGTTTAAATTCAATTATAAATTGGGCTAAATTGAATTGAAAATGGGCTATGACTCTTAAAATTACCTTTTGTATTGAACTGCAATATGACTGAATTGAGACGCCCAACATTTCTTAACGGCCAATATAATCTAGAAGATAAAAATTTCTATCGATGAGATATTCTTCACAAATATAATATAGTTAAAAAACTTTCTCATTTCATGGTATAATGATGAGTTGGTTTATATTCGATTTAAGGCTGAAAATGTCTTGTAAGTATTTGAAACATTACCTCGTTTATGCCAGTTACTCCGAGGTAAGTTTCCATTTGTCCAGCAGCTGACATTTGTTCCGTGTCTTCACCTTCAAAAATAAATTTTATAATTGGACAAGTGATAATAAAAACACTTATGATAAAAAGGTGGTGTAAGAATTTCGATCAACATAAAAGAAATATATGGTTGTGAAACTTAAGGTGGTATCCTTAAAATGGTAAGCAGGGTGAATATTAATGGTGAATAAATTTTCGATAAAAAGTCACTGTGCCTCAAAATTTTACCATGTGGAATGTAAGAATTACAAAAAATTACAATATAAACCCTGTAGTATAAAGATAAATGTTATTCATGATTAGATGGAAATTTTTCTACAATGTCATAAGTAATTTAAATCCACCCTCTGACGGTCCAGGGAATGGGCGAAATTCTACAGTTGTTTACCCTGCAATAATATTTCAATTATATTTTCTAATTCAAATGTATAACTTTTTTAATTTTTTATTATTATTATTATTATTATTATTTTTTTTTTTATTTTTTTTTAGATAGATTATAAACTATCATTCTAATAAAAATATTTAAAAAATTATATTTAAAAATTTTTATTGATAAATTAAAAAATTCTGTATATTGCTGGAAAAAATGCGAATCAAATGACGCATATATACGCTCATGACCGTCAGTGGGTTAAATGTACCACTTACAAAGAGCCATCACTAATAATATGACATTCACAGTAACATTAGGTCGTACAGTGCTTGTTCGGTTCTATCTCAACACAGTCTATTACCTCGTATGATATATAAATAATTGTTTGCCATTTTTCGTTGGTTTATATAATTTTTTTTAAATAATGTAATAATTTTTTCTGATAAATAGAATTGTTGTCTATTTAGTATTTGAGTCTGAAAAGTTTAAATATAAAAGAAAAAAAAATTATTTTCAGAATTATCAAAATAAACAGCAAGATGCTTCATAAATAAAAGCTGCAGATAACTCAGAAGCTCCAGGTGGATTTGAATAGAGCTTTAAAAGTACCTGTTGCAGATGAACGAACTGCAAATTTATTGGTGTGTTTTCCCCCGGGAAAAGCTTTCTGAAGATTCGCCACAATTTCTTGCAGAACTTTATCGGGCATTGTGGATTTAATAACTTCATCCATGACTCTTTTAAAAGAAATGTTGACATTAAAATTTGAGCATTTTTTTAAAAAAAGTAGTTATATCTATGAAAGTGAACCTACCTTTGACATGCTGCTTTTAGATCATCGCCTTTGTTACTGCTGTAAAAAAAATCAAATTCAAAGAATAAAAATCACTAATTTTCTTTAAAAATTTGCAACAGATATATTAATTGAAGTTCAATAAATGCAAACTTACTAAAGAAACTTTTCAAGGTTTTTTATTTCTTGTAGAACGAGTTCTGACAAAAATTGCTCATAAGCAGCTGTCGTTACAACTATTCCATTAGGGACAATAAACTATAGGAGGAAATATTAAAAAAAAATCTTTTTGTGATATATGTAGATAAAACTCAAAATACTTTTGAATATAATGATATATTATTATATTCAAAATAGTTATAAATCAAGTTTCATAATTATTACTAAAAATAGAGATATAATGATCATTACATTTTGTAAGTCTTTGCTCAATTCTGTTAGTTTTCCTAAAGACGAGCCCTTGCCACCAGTTATTTCGGGATCTTGGCATATTTTCTCAGAGAAATGTGCTACTAAAGGAACCACTTTGAAAAGAAGAAATTATATATTTTATAACGTTGAACTCCTTCAATATTATAACTGGTAATAGAAATATTTTTAAAAAGCATGACATTTTAAATAACAATTTAAAAACATTTACAGTTTTTTAAAGTATTCCCATTAAACAAGGAATTAAAGATCAATATTCATATTTTTCTTTATTATTATAAATAATTTTTACAATACTTATAACGTAGTAGTATGTTAAATGAACTGAATGCGAGAATGAACTTCTAACGAGTAGTTCAGTATATCATTTTAAAACTAAATTAAAAAAAATTGAAAAAAAGGAACTTGAAACTAAATTTGATTGCCTAAGTGAAAACACATAACTGAATTTGTGTGTCCACTTGGTTACTGGCACCAGGTCTTCAAAGATACCACTCATAAAATTTCCTCTTAACCGACATAAACATAGCGTCATTAAGTTGGTCACATTCACCAAAAGATCATTAATTCGATCTGCAACCTTTAGAAGTAACATTCAAGTATTTAGAAGAGTTACAGAATGAAATATTCTTTTTTGCTTTCCTTTGTATACTCAACTTGATATTTCATGTATATTAAAAAAAAAAAAAAAAAATAGATACCAACATCAATTTTATGAATATGTTATACTGTTCTACAACAATTAATACAAATTTGCAATCTAATGTTTTTACCTGTAGACAGTTGGCGTTCTGTCACCTTCGAATCAATTTGTTTCACTTGGTTTGTTATTTTCCTGTGAGAAGAAAAAATTTAGATATTTTTTATAGGTAAATTTCAAAATCACAAATAAATATACAGATTAGTAATAACATTTCTTACCCTTTTATGATAATTCCTTTCCCTTCAAGAGAGTTAAGATGGATATTAAGACAATCAATTGTAAAACCTCCTTCCCAGCTTAAATTACTCCTTAAGTTCGCTTGTTCAACAAATATCTTTCCTTGCAAATTGTATCTTTTATCTAAACGACAAACCAAAATTTAAAAACAACTTAGTTTTTATACATGTTATTGTTGAAATGGCCTTGACTCGAGTTATTTTTTAAGAGATGTGTTTTGTCTTTGAATTTCTTCTTAAAATTTGTCTCAGATTTAGACTGAAAAGGCAACTCCGTTTTTGTCTTTGCAACAGGACTAATTGCAGCATTAGATTATTTATTGAAATAGAGCTACTCTTGGCTATATCGAAACATAATATGGGTATTTACGCAAGTTACTGAGAAAAACCTAAATACCTAGAAGTTGGAGGAAATCATTTCAGATAAAGTTCATACTTTGCAATATTATAAAGGGCGTCATAAATAGTTCTTTATATTTTTAAATGTCTATAATTATTCAAAATTTAGAATAATGAAATTTATTTAAAAAATGCAATACTAAATTAAGCTAGATTAGAAGAAAAAGAAGAAAAGAAAAAAAAAAAAAAAACCAGAGGTAAACGAAATTAGAATACCCTAAGTATATAATCGGCACGTAAAAATGCAGGTTATACACATGCATTTTTTTTTCTTCAAAAAATATTTAAAAAATTAAAACAATTCCCGATTTTTAATACAGAAATTAAACGACGTGTGATGTTTATAAAGAAATCAAATATAAATTTGACTCGATACAACTTTTAACATCGTACTAGTAAATTATAAATATCAAGGAATTGCTTATTTTACCAACAATGCTTATCAGGATTATTTTTTTTATACAAACTAAATTCTGAATATTTTGTATAAATCAACAGGCCCCCCCATTTAAAGTGTTAGTAAATATTTCTTGACAACCTTTCGTGTACTTGTCTATCAAAGTTTTATGAAACATTTTAGTGCTTCCCTTTAATATATAGCTAAAAATTTCAGTCACTAGTCAAAAAACTTTATTAAAATAAAAAGAAAAAAATCAATTTATATAAAAAGAAGCTGTTGACTTAAACGTAAATTGAAATCTAATATCTTAATGCAGAACGAACGTAACATAGGTTTTAGTCATAAGCCATTAAATTGGAAAAGAATTGTAATTAATATGAACATCAAACCAATAGAAATAATCAATCGAAGGAACCAACATACGTTTGAATTTATTTTCTCAATTCATTGCCAAATAAAATATGTATGGTATAATGTTTATAAGTTTTTTTATTTAGAAATTTACATCAGTCATAATTTAAAATGAATTTCATGAAAAAATATTTTAACTTTAATTAGCAAGTAATACTATTTGATTTAAAAGTTTGCAATAAATAAGAATAAACACTTTAAAGAGTAGCCGACCAAACGGTATAGTGGTTAGCGTGCTAGCTTCTAGACAGAGAGGTTGCGGGTTCCGAGTCCCGTGTTAGGCATGGGTGTTTGTAAATGTATGTTGGCTTGTCTAATGACGGAATGTTTCGGCGCATTATAGCCCTCGTGTTGCTGACGGCGCCAGATAATCTGAAAACAACCAACCAACCATTAAAGAGTATTTACGTCATTTTAAACTGCAAATGGTATGAGCTTTATATATGCATCATATAAGCGACGATCATTTGATTTTCAGTAAAATGTGTACCGAGTGTTGTGAAAGTGTTTTAAAGTGAACACTTCTATTGAGAATTGTTATTGTTATGCTAATACCTATGTACGAGAAATTAAATAAATACGATTGTTCAACAGCACCAAAACCTAAAATTTGAATATTTTGCCACTTGCTTGGTATTTGAATAAAGCTATTCAATTGCTCACAATTTTGATATGAAGACAAGTAATATTTTTACTTAAATAAAGTTGCGTTTCATCAACAATCACAAAACTGGATTAATAGACTTATTATTATCGAAAGACTGCGCGTTCCCACTTCAATCATACAACGAGAATGAAACCAAAATGAATCACAATATTCGTCTATCAATCACGTGGTTTTTAATTTGGCTGCGTCGTAAAATTAATATTTTATCTAATAATCTTATTATCCTTTATCACCTGAGTGAAGAGAAACCCGCCAAATCTGTCGCCTGAGTGAGGAGAAACCCGCCAAATCTGCAACCCTGCTCCCAAAAAGTCCCTACTCATGTGATTCATTTTGGTTTCATTCTCGTAGTATAATTGAAGTGGGAACGCGCAGTCTATTGATAATTATAAGTCTATGATTAATACATTACTACTTTTAACTCTAAGAGTAAAAAAATATTTCAAACAATACCATTTAAACTAAATTTGGTTTCAATTTCATTTTCGCCTTTTTCTTCGTGACTAAATGTCTGCAAATCAAAAGTCGAGTCCGAGATAGTTGTCACAGTGCCATTAGGCTGTACAATGAATCCAAATGTTAGACTGTAAATAATAAAAAGTAAAATACAATGACGCAATAAATAAGTTCTTTCTTATTTAACCTAGTTCTAAAAACTCAAAACGATAAGAAAAGTCTCAGATTTCAAAATACATAAGTAATTTTAAAAATAAGAAATCTGTAAGTTTTTAAATAAACATTCAACAAAAATATCATACTTTTCAGCAACATTAGCTATTGAGGTTTCCACAATATGCAAGAGTTTTCCATCCTAAAGAAATAAATTCGCTCAATTTGAAATACATTTTAATAGGTAAATACAGTTTATCCTTAAAAATATTCATACAGTAACTTCTAATTAAATCATACTTTTACTAATGTCTCAAATACCATTACTTGTCGAATTAACGTTACATTTCTCAATTTATTTTCAATTTTTTTTTTTAGAAAGTAATTTTTTTTTTTTTTTTTTTTTTTTTTTTTTTAATACAGACTTCATCAATTTTTAGAACTATAAAATCAACATTTCAATAAAAAATTACTTACATTGGATTAACGTCATCAGTTTTGTCAATATGTTTAGTAAACATTTTTCACAAAAACTAGAGGAGAAGGGGGGGGGGAGGGGGGGGGAGGGGGGGGGGGCATTGCACACAACTTTAAACTTTCAATTGCACTATAATTACTAATGGTAATTGCGTTCAAATTTATGGCGTTATTTACATTTTTCATATATTCCATCATATAAATAAAAATAGACTGATTGGCGATATTTTTGACAATAATTTTTATGTGGGGGTCAAAATGGAGTAATTGGCGATTTTATGCGATAGACATTACATTGTGTGTGAACAGTTAAAAACAATAGTTGATGGGCAATGCCCAAGAGGAGAAAGTACTGTGTTAAAGTTACTCGTTTTCCAACTTTTTAAGCCTTTATCGCATTCCTACAAAAATTTGGGGGGTGGGGACGATTAGAACACATTAAGAGGCATTATAACTGAGATTTTAATCAAAATCGTTAGAGCCGTTTTTCAATAATTGCTGAAAACATGATTTTTTCATGGTTTTCATGTCTTCAACCTTATGCGCATGCGGTAATTTGACGAAAACCTTAATGGTAGGTCCCATGGCTACCACTAGCCCGCACACAGAATTTGAACATCGTAGATCAATTTGTTCGGAAATTTTTTACACGCAGACAAACATACAGACACCCAGACAGACATTTTTTCTAGACCACTTTTTTGAATCCTCAAAAATGAAAGAATTGCACATGAGAGTGTTAACTGCCATAATTAATGATGACTGTGTGTTTAAGAGCCTAAAAGCCATTTGAAACCAAATATGAAAAATGCTAGGGTACTAAGAAATAAGGGATGCAAATCATTACTTAACAACAAGAGATATTTTAAAATTTAGTCAAAAAGAAAGTTTAAATGTATTTGCAGGGCCAAATCCCCACGCTGCAAAAAGGGATTAGTTCAAAACCCATGTTCTCATTGGACATGGATTTTACTATTCATTTCATGATAATTTCTTACTAAAAAAAAAAACTATTTATAATAGAAGAGTTAGTACGCAATGTGCTTTTATTAAAAAGATTATTGATAAAAGAGAGATAGAAATGTACAAATTTTTACTTTCAATAACCCATAGGCTTACATTGGGTAATTACTTTCAATTGCCCATATGTTTGCATAGGGTAATGACAAAAAAAATCAATTTTTTTTTTTTGGGGGGGGGGCATTTCTCCACGTTTTGGAACATCCTAATTTCAAAAGGGTGATCTAGAAAAAACATCTGTCTGGGTGTACGTGGTCAACATGACTCCCGAATTAACAAATTGACCTATGAAGTTCGAATTTGGTGTGAGGTTGTCATGGCCATGATACTTACAATTGTAGTTACAGTTGTACTTTTTTACAGTTGTACTTTTTAGCAATTGTTAAAAAACAGCTCGAACGATTTTGATTAAAATCTCTGTTCTAAGGTGTTCGAACGAATTTCTAGTAGAAATGCAATAAAAGCGTAAAAAGTTGATAAACGAGTGCCTTTTACACAGAGCTCTCTATCCTTGAGGATCACCCATTAACGATTGATCTAATTAAAAGTTGTGCGTTGTTCCACACCACTAGCTTTCATCTTTCTTTACAGGAGACTTATCTAAAATTTATATAAACGGTAAAAACTCATTCAGTAAGGATAAAGTTTTGCACATTTAAATAAAAATTATTTCAATTTTTCGGTTGACTGATTTTAATTTCGATTCAAATTTCGTGCAACAAAATATTCACAATTGAAATATTCATGTAGTATTACATTTAATATGTATCTGTGTTAATCATAAGGTGATTAAAAAATATCAGAACACTTAAAACATTTTTAATTAATGAACATTAGGTTGGATGCATTGTTTTCAAAAATGCGCTGCTAAAATTATAAATAATTCAAATTTTTTATAAGTAAATGGCAAGATACTCACAATAAAATTATTATAATTAAGCAACCCAACGGTTTTTTTAAATTTCATTGGTCTGTTGCTCACAGATACAGGGAGTTCAACCAAGGATTATCTTATTTTAAAATTAAATAACTCTAAAACGAAGAAGAATAGTAGAATGAAACAAAAAGTACTGTTATTTTGAAAGCTGTAAAAATCTGAAACAGAAGTTTCAAAATTAGTTACAAATATCGCCAACAGATGGCGCTGCAGTAACAAAATTCAAGAAATATTTTATAAATTTGTCCTCTGCAATCAGTCGTTCCAATCACGCTCACTTTCTTTCACAAACAACAAAGACTGGCCGCTCTGAGCTTCAAAGCACTCTTTATTCATAAGAATTGTAGTGTACAGCGTCACCTGTTGGTAACATTTGTAACTTATTTGAAAATTTAGTTTCTGATTTTTATAGCTTTCAAAATAAATTTACTTTGTGCTTCATTATTCTATCGACCTTTGTTTTTGAGTTATTTCATTTTAAAATCAGGAAATCCTTCACTGGACACATTGTACTTGCAGTAGCATCTATTGATGAAAAAGCTAACTATTTTGTCACTTGTGGTGGAAAACAGTTTTATTAATTTCTGAACATTTTTGTGAAAAACTCATCCCACTCTCACCATTTCTTTTCTATCTAAATACCATTTATATGTTTTAATCACCCTGTTTTAATCTACCTATTTTGAGGACCAAGAAGGAGCACCCTGATCAACTCAAATACAAAACACAATTTATTATTAAAAAAAAAAAAACTTTAAATCCGTAAAGTTTTCGTACCTTTGACGTCCTCCCCAACAAATGGCAGAATTCAGCGCCCTTCAGTAACGAAGTGTTACCTAAAATACAATGCGAACTTGAACTTGATAATCAGATATGAGAGCTTATTCAAACAGAAACATTGATCAATTTCTAAAATGTCCCATGAAAATCACAATATAATTTTTTTTTACATAATTCTTTACCATTGTTTTAAACATTTTTTCGATTTACATTGACTCCCTATGTCTAATAGATGAAAAAGTAAACCAAGTATTAATTCGTTTTTGATAACCTTCAGAAAGTTATTTTTGGGTTTAAATCGAAACTCATTTAGTAGGACATGCGCACATGTTTACGTAACAAATGAAGTCCGAATAAATTCTAAAAGAAAAGTTAATTTCTACGAAATACTAAATTAAATATCTTAGAATTAAAACTGCCAGTACATTTTAAGTACATGCATTTGTTTATTTTTGTTACAAAAGGTGTTAAACCAAATAATCTTATCGTAGCTCAAAATTAAGCGTATTTGACTATGATAAGCACTTTATAGTGGCAGAAATAGATAGCCGAAACCGTCGAAACTCAACTAAACTGACTTAAAACGAATATATAAATGTTTTCTTTCAAGTGTAAAGACTTTTTTTCTCTGTCAGTTGCTTTTATTAAATAATTTAACTATTTCTTTACTAATTAGTTGAGTTGTTGTATTGGTTGGTTGTATTCAGATTATCTGGCGCCGTCAGCAACACGTGGGCTATAATGCACCGAAACATTCGTCATTAGACAAGCCAACATACATTTACTAACATCCATGCCTAACACGGGACTCGCAACCCTGCGGTCTAGAAGCAAGCACGCTAACCACTATACCGTTTGGTCGGCCTAATTAATTGAGAAAATATCGAACTGTTTATAAACTGATATTACCTAAAAATCTAATCTTTTCACCAAATAAGTACAAGTTGATGTCTTCCTCTATTCCTTCTACTGTAACTGTACCCGCTATGGCACCGGCTTGAGCATAGCAATTCAGAGCACTGTGGAATCTGTCGAGATATACATTAAAGAGAGTTTTCTTCAAAAATATTTATGAAATGAACCATATAATTGGGAGGAATTTTATCCTAAAGGATTCTTACTCGTGAAGTGGAGGAAGGTAGTGCTTCCATTTCGTTTTTGCGAATCCTGTAGCTAAAGCTCCTGAGTTGATGTCTGATGTAAAATCAATAGCATCTGATAAGGCACTCCACCTAGAAATTCACTGCAGATTATTGCAAGATTTATACTTTCTGTGCAATAAACTAAAATGAAAGAAAGCTTTAAAAAAATGGTGCATTAACTTAAATTTATGTTTTTTGTATAAATACTAAATTTTGAAATATGGGGACTGGCTAATGTATATTAACAAAAATATATTACTCCTTGAGGAATACTGGGTTGGTTGGGTGTTTTCAGATTATCCGACACCGTCAGCAACACGAGGGCTATAATACGCCGAAACATTCGTCATTAGACAAGCCAACATACATTTACAAACACCCATGCCAACACGGGACTCGAACCCGCAACCTCGCGGTCTGGAAGCTAGCACGCTAACCACTACACCGTTTGGTCGGCAAGGAATACTGGGAATAATAGGCTAAAGTATGTAATTGATAAAACTCTTGAAGTGAATTTTTAAATTTAAAATAGTTTTGTTGGCTGAGATTCATATAGTTTAGACACGAGGTTACAGAAGATTAATATTCACTGATCACGAGATATGTGTACTGCAATTCTAATATTGGCTATTTAATATCGTTTTCTTCTTAATTAAATCAAATGAAATAAAAGGAAAATTATTTATAGTTTAGTTATTATTACTTACAATAAAGCAAATTTTATGTAAACCAGCTTTCCTGTGCTCGTCTCCCTGTGAAAAAACAACAATAAAAAAATTAAGGTGTTATAATTATAAATAAAATTCAAGTTGCAGAACTATATACCGTATTTATCGTATTTCAAGCTAAGAAATAAAAATATTTTACCTCAAATCATGCAATAAAAAAAGAGGTTTTGTATAAATTTACGCAACATGCTTTCTTGGAATTACTTTTATTTCGAATCAATTTTTATATTACTGTATCCAGATTTATAAACGAATAGAATATAGCAAAAGTTTAGATAATGTTGTCTCAGAAAGTTACTTTTCATTGAGTTATCCCATAATTCAGACAAAAAAATTACGTTCTTCTACTTCGTTTACCATTGATACCAATGTTCTCTTCCTAATAAAGAACAAAATCGAAGCATATTTTTAAATATAATTAAAAACATATTTTCAAGCTCTAACATTCAATCAGGCAATTGACTTATATAATTTCTAAATAAAGTATCAAATCTAAAGCGTAGTAGAGTTTTTGCGGTTGCTGGGAATCGATCGTGGGACCTTTGATTTCTCAACCAGATACTCTCTCCACTAGACAAAAGAGATCTTTGTGTCTAGGAGTTGTGTCTGTTATTTGTAGACGAGACTACCACGAATCTAATCAAATTGTGAAAGTCTTGCACAAAGAGTAACGTAGTCAGAAAAGATTTTAAGTAATCTGACATCATGTAGAAGCTGAATTGTAGGTTATGGACATAAAAAAAATTGGTTTCATGATACATAAAATAGAGTATAAAGGTTTCTATCGAAAACCATATTGATTAATGTGAAGAAATATATTTAAAATGGCTGATAAGTTTCTCTATAATGAATATTTTTCCTTAAAAATTACAGCTTTTGCTTTGGGAGTTTGAATAAATGACTGGCAAACAAACAAAAATAATTATTTTTTAAGATAAATATGTATTTGTAATATAGAAAGCAATCGTCTCTAAAAACTTCAGTGTGCCATCAAAAATTTTCTTCCTTAAATTATTGAAAGTAAATCTACCCTATTGCATATAAATGAAAAGAAAGAAGTATACCCATGTGCTACTCATATGGATTGAATATCGTAATTGAAATGAAATAGCAAAAAGCACAATACTAATACAGGGTGTCCAGCGAAGACTTGTTTTTAAAATTAAATAACTAAAAAACAAAGATCGATAGAAGAATAAAACAAAAAGTTTAATTATTTTGAAAGCTGTAAAAATCAAATAATTCGAAATATTCAAATTAGTTACAAATATCACCAACAGGTGGCGCTGTACACTGCAGTTGTCATGAATAAAAAGTGCTTTAAAATTTAGAGCGATCAGTCGTCGGACAGTTCCACTGTTTAAACGTGAAAGGAAGTGATTGCAACGACTGATTGCAGAGAACACATTTCTAACATATTTCTAGAATTTTGTTACTACAGCGCCATCTGTTGACAACATTTGTGACTAATTTTGAAAATTCTGTTTCAGATTTTTACAGCTTTCAAAATAACTGTACTTTTTGTTTCATTCTTCTATTCTTCTTCGTTTTAGAGTTATTTAATTTTAAAATCGGAGAATATTTTGCTGGACACCCTGTAGATGTCCGTGTCTTGTTTTGTACGGATACACAAAAGGCTAGACAATCAGATAAACATAACTTTTTTTTTTTACATGAATTGATAAAAATGGGAATGAATGATAAGATTTCAATAGAAAATTTGAAGTTGAGTTATAACCCTCTGAATAAATAGAACTTTTTAGCTATCGAAAATAAATCTTTGACAATCTATGACACTCCATAAGTTTAGTAAAATAAATATTTGAAACAGTTTTCAATCAACAAACAATCGCAAATAACACATTTAAATTAAAGGAAATACCTTTTCTGAAACTGGGAAATTGTTGTTTAAATATATATATATAAACCACTTTTTTACTTGTACAAACATAAATAACACGTAACCTAAGATAAGAGGAAAGACAGTTACCAAAATGATTAATTCACTTCATAATATTAATAGTTATCTTGTTAATATACCTCTCCAAAGTAATGCGGTAAAGTTATTGAATTAAAAGTGGGTTTATATTCAGACGACACATTTATGATGTTTTAATCGACGCAACCTAACTACTATCTCTTTCTCCTACTACTTAACTCTATATTCTTTGAAGGGACTTTGAAGTCCCATCAGATTTTTCATGGTACTTGTATTAATTTAAACTCTTTGAGACTCATTGGGACTTAGTTCACTTGTATGAAGTTCTTTCTTCGATTGTTGGATGGAAGCACAAGCTTATTTCTCTTTAGAAGCTAGCTAGAGACAAGTTTATAAGACGATTTAAGACCAGGATGGATGTCTAGAAGATTAAAAATAGTCCATATTGTTAAAAAAAAAATTCTGGATAGGAACTTTTAATAATGTTCTTAAGTTAAAGTTATAATAATGTTCTTTTAATGATGTAATCTAAGGAACTTTTAATAATGTCTTTTAATTATGTCTTTTAATAATGGGTTTTTAATATGTATTCATATAATGAGAAATAAGCTTATGCTGCTATCCAACAATTGAGTGAACTTTATAGAAAGTGGACTTTAGAGTCCCAATCTCAGAACGTTTAAATTAATACTGTACCATGGGAACACTGATGGAACTTATAAGTCTCATCAGTAAATAAAGGATTAAAAAAATAATGCTTTCAGGTCCAGAGCACAAAGCAGTTGGTATCAACTTTACTGGAAATCGTACCTAAGAACTCCATTAAAGAATATCCTCCATCTTCTCATGGGTGAGAGGTAGTGCATCTGCAGGTCTCCACAAGAGAAAGCCTTCTTGTCACAGCAGGACTGCTGCAAACCGGACGTCTCACTTAGCTCGTACGTCCGTCCGTCTTCTAATCTCAACTGGATCCAAGCTTCGGACCCGCTGTCATGGCCCCTAGCTATACGAACTATTAGAGATTCGGACTTTGAGTTCATGCCATAGCAAAATACTTCATCAGCCATCTATACGGGGAAAAGACGTCGTTTCAAAACAAAAGTCATAAGAATATTAAGAAATTTACGGTGGTAAAAATATTTATTATTGGGATTGGTAATTTTTTTTTTTTTTTTTTTTTTTTTTTTTCATAATGGTATTGAGAAAAACACCAATACAAAGAGAGAAATGTGTGGATTCATCGAATTATATACATGTTGTTAGATTGGGACATTTTGAGAAGACGTATAAAAATATATTTGGCATGTTGAAAAGCCGTAAATAGATAGTTGGCGATAATAAAGAAATTTATAAGTAGGATAAATAATGACTAAGCATTTCAACTCTGTTATAACATATTTTTTTTTCTATGGGTTTAATATGAGAGAAGGATAAGCAATGAGGTGTGACACTTCCTGTTCATCTACAGCATTTAAAGTAGGGAAAAAAAGAACAATTAGCAAGACTTAACCAAAACGCTTCTGCGACTTTTCGACATTTCCAACAGAAAGCAATAAATATACGCTAAACCATAATATAATTGGTGTGTAAGGCATCATAATATCAACTGAAATACAATATTTAGTCAAGAAAATTTGTGCACTTCTGTCATGTTCTATTTGTTTAAATTTATTTATCCAATACATCAGCCCTTTTTGGGATATGCTGTACTTTAAGAATACCTGAAAAGCGGCATCTATTGAAAAAATAATTCTTTATATATTTTTTCTTTGGTGCAGAAAAAAAAACCTATTTTTAAATCCGTTTGTCGATGGCAGGCAAATCTTAGCAGGACTGAATAACCCCCTTGCTGTTATCTAATCGATCAGAAACTTGGCACATAGATTCGATGTCGATGACTGTCAAATTTTGGTGACTGTCACTAAAAGGTCGCTTTTACGGAATACTAATAAACCAACTTTCCGTCATCCAGTCGCGCTGAAAACTCATTTAACCGATCATTGAAAAACTATTTGCTGTTGGCAAAAAAATTTTAATAAATAAATACAATTACTTTAATAAGAATAAATAAAAGGTATTTGAATGTGAGTCCATAAATTCACACTCATTTTTAATTAATAAATTTGGAAAAGTAGTTTTAATGCATATTTTGGTGATAGAAATGTTTTTAATATTTAAAATTAGATGCCAACACCAAGAAGCCTCTGGCAACATACACAATGCCTTGTTAATAAATATAAAAATTGATGATGCATATGAAGGATTTATATTAAAAACTTTTTTATGAGTTATATTATTTTCAGTGCAATTCTATGCCTGCACCCTCCTGCAAAGAGTTCGCCGTTTATTTATTATTTTAATTTTTGGTTGCTTTTCAATTGTCCTATTCAAAAACAAATCTTACATTTAGAAGTTGTTCTTCTGGTAAAGGAGATTCCAAAATAACCTCTTCCGGTGGAGGTAAGAAGCCGATTTTGTATGGATCCTTCTCTGCTTCCATGTCGTACAAATCGAACCTCCTTCCTGTACGACGTCTGAATAGTTCTATGTACGCGTAAGAAGTTATCCATTTGCACCAGAATACAAAATCTGAAAGAGAAAAAAATGTTGTTGTTTTTTTGGGGGGGGACACAACTTTACTAGAAGTTTTGTACTAAAATCAACCCATTAAAGACGGCTTTGAAATGGATGGATAGCCAGTCATTGTTTTTAACTTTTAACTTGTTTATTTAGATCATTTAAGATACATTTTCAGTTTTTTAAATTATTTGGAAAAAAAAATTTTATGATTTTTAAAGAACGCTATTTATTAGCAAATTATTAGCAAAGAAAAAAAATAAAATTTCCATTAGCAAGTTTTCTTGCCAGCAGTCGCTAATGGGCAAATTGCATTTCAGATAATGGATTTTAAACTATTTTTGTAATAGAAGGCAACTCATCGCAAATAAATAAACACAAAATATGATTAAATAATTATATAAATAGTAGCGCTATAAAAATATTTTTAAAAAATTTCCCAAAAAATGACGACATAGTTTTTACAAAACAAAAACTCGCCATTTGTTCTTTGTGACAGTCTTATAAAACTACTCTATACAATAAAGAATTCACAATCAAGCTTTAATGGAAGTTTCAGTGCGTACAGTTTCATATACAGCTATAATTAAGACTCATACAAATTAGCGAAGAGCAGTTTATAAAACGGCTCCAACTCAATAAAATTCCACGTTTTAGCTGTTTTTATATCCCCCCGTGCAAACTCTTCCGAAAATTCCAGAGCAAATGATCTGACGTTTGGAATTCACAGTAAAACACCTCGATATTTCTAGAATCATTCGGGTGTTGCCAACTTTTTCTAGCCGCAGAATAAATACAGAATATGATTAAATAATTATATGGAGATAATATATTATCATAACATATTTCATTGCAAATAATATATTATCGCTGTTAACAAACATATTTTAAGAAAATAAAACTCTAAAATGAAATATTTACATAATTTGCAATTACATACGGAA
Source organism: Linyphia triangularis (assembly GCA_963978545.1). Taxonomy (NCBI): domain Eukaryota; kingdom Metazoa; phylum Arthropoda; class Arachnida; order Araneae; family Linyphiidae; genus Linyphia; species Linyphia triangularis. The sequence goes on from OZ021732.1 coordinate 10,280,321, forward strand.
AAACTGGGTAACAATATCGACTTCATTTTTAAATTATTTTAAATAATTCCTTTTTTTCAATATTGAGAAACATTAATTGAATTTGTCATTCCCCGATTTGCAAATACCTTTCAACACCTTTTTCTGTTATTCCAAACACAAAAACTAAAGAAAAGTAACCTTCTTTTCCGATGCAATCGTACTTATTTTAAAATTACGAAATCCATCGAAGAAACATCTCATGAACATTACTCAATTAATAAACATTAATCGAACTCACGCTTGAACGCAGCTACTTATTGTGGATAGCAATTTCATATAGAAAATTTTCACAAGATTTCTGGCAACGATTTGTATTAGAGTTATCTTCAATTGCCCTTTCATCTTTGGATACATAGCATGACGAACACATTGATAGAGTGTAAGTAATTAATTTTTAAAAAATATGTTTTATGTTTCTTGGGGGACTCTATAAGATTATTGAAGAATTGACTTTTTTTTTTTTAACAGCATGTATATTCTTGCGAGGGGGGGGGGGGGAGAGAGATAATACGTTTTAATGGGATCTGTCAGTTTTAATTTGTCTAGAGCAGCGTCAGCCACTACTTGGCCCGCGGACAGATTCCCGAGACAGATTTTTCTGCGACCCGCCGACACCACGGACAGAAAAAAAAGAAAAGAAATTTTCGGTGTGGATTTTTTATTTTACATAATTGTAATTTATCAGAAATAAATAATTGTAATTTATCAGAAATAAATAATTGTAATTTATCAGAAATAAATAATTGTAATTTATCAGAAATAAATAATTGTAATTTATCAGAAATAAATCATTGTAATTTATCAGAAATAAATCATTGTAATTTATCAGAAATAAATAATTGTAATTTATCAGAAATAAATAATTGTAATTTATCAGAAATAAATAATTGTAATTTATCAGAAATAAATAATTGTAATTTATCAGAAATAAATAATTGTAATTTATCAGAAATAATATGTGTTAACTATGTAAAACAGAGTTCTCCACTACGTGCCCGAAGAAAGCATATGAAGAAGCTTTCAGTAAAGTGGTTTTTCATCAAGATTGAATACAGGTATAACTTAACTGAATCTCATTTGGACAATTTATCAAAATTGACTGCAACAAATACTCCGAAAGACATCGATAAAATAAAATCAACGATTTCGACCGCCATCGTCTCACAACTTATATCAATTAACGGAGTTATCTGGAAGTACAGTTAACGGAAACGGAGTTATCTGGGACGGAGTTATCTGGAAGTACAGTTTAAATAAACGGAGTTATCTGGAAGTACAGTTTAAATATGTTTTATTAAAAGTTACGTCAAGTCGCATTGTCACGTTGAAATAAAAGATTCAATTAATCAATTGTAATTTGGTTAAGATAAAATAAATATTTTTTTCCAGTTTTCAGAAATGCTATATATTATTAAATCGATAATAATTAAAATATATATTTTGGTGTATCCGGCCCACGAAGAGCTCCAACAAAAATCATACGGCCTGCGTCTCAAAGTTAGTAGGCCGATCAAACGGTATAGTGGTTAGCGTGCTAGCTTCTAGACCGCAAGTTTGCGGGTTCGGGTCCCGTGTTAGGCATGGATGTTTGTAAATGTATGTTGGCTTGTCTAATGACGAATGTTACGGCTCATTATAGCCCTCGTGTTGCTGACGGCGCCAGATCATCTGAATACAACCAACCAACTAAAAGTTAGTGGCGAACGCTTTTGTAGAGACTGTTTACAAATGTTTTATGTTCCTTTAGGCCAGCGTTAACCACTACGCTGTCCGTGGGCCGAATTCGGCACACGGCAGATTTTTCTTAGGCTTTTTGACATAGTTGTAATTTATCCGAAATAGTATGTGTTAACTGTGTCAATCGGAGTTCTCCGCTACGTGTCCAAAAAAACTATATGAAGAAGCTTTCATCAAGGTGGTTTTTATAAAGAATAAATATAGGAATAACTTAACTGCATCTCATTTGGACAATTTATTAAGATTGGTTGCAAGCTCAAATACTGTTTTTTTTTATGTTATTTCTTGAGTTTAGGGGCTTCGTGGTGTGTGGTGAGTTTTTTCCTCTATTTATATATGCTAATAGCTACTAGTATTCTAACTTTTATAATTCTAGCCCCAATAGATCATATGGCACCAATAGAACCCCCATAGAACCTCAATTTTTAAAATTGCCCCCCTTTAGGGAATTCAGAGGAGAAAGTCTCGATTTTAAGATTTTTTCCCTTTGTATCCATATAGCACACATCTTCATAGAGACATCCCTAGGAAGTCTCCAGTCATCCCCGGGACTCGGAATGACTTCCTAGGGACCTCCCAGGGAGGACTTGTGTTATATGTGTATATATGTTAAACCTTAAAAACAAACCAATCTTCATAGTTCTAGCTCTACTAGAAGTACCTTAGTAAATTACTGATCAGAGAGTGAGTGATTGAGAGGTTCTCAAATATGTCGTTTTCGAATTTGATTATCTCATTTTGAATTTGAAACTTAGGCGTCTTACCAAAGTGGCTAACAGCTACCCTTAAAAAACAGTTCAGCGCTCAGGTATACTGTAATGTGCAGATACTTTGTCCGGTAGTGGACTTGGAGGGTGAAATTTCATGCATCTAGATCTGATGTAATAGGGAATAAAAAATATCCTGCTAAAAAAAAAAACTTGTTACATATGCATTGTTCTTCCTTTCGATTAAAGAAGAGTTTAAAAAAAAAAAAGTAAATAAATCTTAATCGCGCCTTTCCAAAAAAAAAAAAAAAATTGCTTAACATTTATAATCCGTTGTATCCCTTTTGCTTTATTTTTAAATAAACAAAAGAATTCTTCTACTCTGCTTATTTTTTAATACGTCATATAGAGTTTTCTCTCGCAACGATAAAAGTGTTTTGTCAATTTCAGATAAAAAAAAAGCACAAATGAGGCTGATAACGCACTGACACATCAGTATTTTTCGGTGCGAATAGACTGATTTTGAAGTATGATAAGAGAAAGAATTTTCTTAACCCTGTTTATAAGAGGATATAACAAGTTTTAATTGGCACTTTTCCATATCACTCGAAACTTCAATTTCAAAAACTTCAACTTCAAAAACTTCAACTTCAAAAACTTCAACTTCAAAAACTTCAACTTCAAAAACTTCAACTTCAAACTGGTAATCACTTCCAAATTCTAAAATTTCCCTTATTCAATGGGATGGCTTTTGCCTAATGATTACAGTTTCGTTCAAGCATACTGGATGCATTGACTGGGGACATATTCTCACCTCCTCCTTGTATTCTCCACAGAGCGATAGAAAAACCATTTACAAACAATTTGGTGCCGAGCTCAAAATTATTATTCATAGATGTTATTCCTTATTAGAAAGTCACATTAGCCACCTCATCGAACATCATTCTGAATTTTTTTTTTTATATATAAAATGTAGAGAAATGTTAATAGAGCAAGAATCCACTGATCTGCTGAAGAAAAAATAGCTGATAGTTGTGGTCACCAGCCACTAAATGCCACCTACTGGCACTGCGTAAACGCTTCACTGCAGTCACTGGAGATGTCAATTTGGGATTGTTCAGCCAGTAACTGACAAGTTCAGTAGATAAAAAAAAAAGCTTTCAATGTGCTTGCGCTTCAACTCCTATCACCCGCGTAATCCCAGGCCCCCAACTGGATGCGTAATACAAGACCATCGATATAGATAAACAACTGTATAGACTGCTTAACGCTGGGAAAATGAAGCCGTTGCCAAATGCAATTGGTGGGATAAAAAATACGCATTGCCGAGGATTGAAAATAAAATTTTGGATTGTACACAGAAGAAATGTCAATAGAAGACCTTAATTAGTAAAAATGTGCAAAAAAATATATACTCTAAGATTTTACAAGATTTTTCGCATTCCCATCCAACTATAAAAGTGAACTGTGATTGCTTAATTTTCCCACCAGCTTCGCAATCCCCTGCGCGTTTTTCTCTTTGCATTGACAATGGAGAAGTCTATCCAGTTGTTTATCTATATCGATGTACAAGACCAATATCTGGATTGTTTCAGTCGGTGGCACTGCACAAAGGAAAGAAATTACATAGCCTAGAAAGCAGTCATTCCAATCAATGCATGACAGTGGCCTTCCAGTCAATTTACAGGTGGTTATCAAAATAATCGATACCCCCCTAGATTTATAAAGAAACCTTTACAATATGGCGCACAACCATCTTTAGCATGTAATACAGCATGGATTCTCCCGGGAATCAAATGATACAAGTGCTGGATAGTAGAATATTGTATTATTCTTCATTTCTTTTTAGACATTACAATCCGCTTCAAAACCCGTCGCTATCTTTCACTCTGCTCCTCCGTCCATCCACTATTTTTCTTTACTGAGCTTGTGTTGTCGCGTTGTGTGTACGCAGCCATGACTTTTAGACACAGTACCTCTAGAAACGCCTAAAAGATGGAATGTTTCGGTCGCAGTTGCTTCAGCTAGTCTGGCTCCTGCAATTTCGCCTCTTTGAAAGTCTGTGAGGTCTGACATTTTACGCTCTTGGAAAAATATCCAAGACGTATACTACATCACTAGAGCTATACCTCATAAAAGCACTGTGATATGTACTTTTTATATTAAAAAAAAAAAAAAAAAAAAACTTGTAGGTATTATTATATTTTAGTGCTTATGAAGCGCATTCTTAAATGACTTTGGGCTTTTAGTATTCATTGTCCTTGAAAGGACAGTAAAGAGAAAGCTTATCCAAAAGCCTTGAAAATATTCTTCGAATCTATTGATACCGCCAAGTGCGCCAAAAACACACATACTCTTATACGAGGTGACGATGAGAATTTTTTTTTTTCATGTTAAAATACTATCTTGTTTGAGAACAAGCTTACAGGGGAAGATATGAAGCTCATTTTCATGGGTAAAAACTCATCATTTTAAATATTTAAAAAAAAAAAAAAAAAAAAAAAAAACGTAGAAAATCAATGAAAGGTACCTTAATTTAAAAATGTATGTGATTAAAAATAATTAGTATTAGCGCCAAGTATTTCAGCTTATGGAGTCTTTATTTTGCCTAAAAGTTAGCTGAAATCAGTGCAGTATGTAGAATTAAAGTAAAATAATAGTATATAGGAAAGTAGTAGTATATAGAATAGTAGTATATAGAAAAGTAGTAAATTAGAATTGAGTGGACATTTAAAAGTTGATGTCAGAATGTGCATGCTTGAAATGGTGTAACTTAATTATCTCAATATCTTGGCTCGTGAACTATAAAGGATATTTATCCAAATTAATATAATTTGGCCAAAATAATCTTTGTCATTAGCACTGGTTTACTTTTTGTTAACTAATTTACTGGCTAGTTTTTAGGCTATTTAACTAAAAACGTAAATCTAAAAAAAAGACAGCACACATAGACTATCGACAAGTAAAAATATGTGAACGTTCTGCCAGAAAAAGCCTTGAAATATATAATTTTTACTCGAAGCCTACATGGGTTCATCAGTTTTATGGGTGACGTCCACCTTTAACGAATAATTTTATTTACTTGGAAATCGATTTTTTTTCCCTCATTTTATAAATTATTGTTAATTATTACATCACTTTTTCAACATTTCTGCAGTGTATTTTCAAAAGAAAAAATGACAATTTTTTCCATTAAACATTTGTCACTATGTAATTGTATATGAAAACCCTCTTTTTGGTTGTAATTTCTACAGTATCTTTCATAATGATTCCCTGTCGCATGTATGTGTTCAATGTACTGATGACGAATACATGATCTATACTTAAAATGATCGAAGTTAAGTAGAATTAGTAAGAATTTTAAATTTCATTTTCTCAAAATACAACATCATCCTACTTCTAAATAACAATACAAAATTTTGATTTTTTAAACCAAAATATTTTGGGTAAACATTTAGGTGAACAAAAATTTATTCTCATAATATTTTAATATTATCTTTTGTAGAAGGGTTTACTTTTTTTTTTATTATTATTAGAGTTACACTTTAAAATGTTTAGAAACAACAAAAAATGTTATCTCATACTTGGATTATAGGGTGATCAGAATCAACTTGTAAATAATTTTTTTGCGTCTAATTAACTTCAAAAAGAAGTCTGTGATCACTTAAACTCAAAATGAAGAAGTTGTGTTTGCAACAAGGTGGGAAATATTAAATCACCAACAATGTCTGAGTTGATGTCCAGAAAACATATGACAATCAGCAAACCATATTTTTTTTAAAAATTAATAATTTAACATGTAGAAGGTAAAGTACTATTTGGCAAAAAATGTTACGATACTTAGAATCATGCAAGCAATTTTTAACTTTGAGAAATTAATTTTATTTAAACCGGGCCAGTTTTATGTCCCAGTTCGCTCCCCTGTACGTATACATAATAAATTATTATGTAAAATAACCAGGTTATTATGTATAATATTAGTATGTATAGTCATCAGTTATTATGTATAATAACCATTTAAAGTGCATAATATCAAAATTAATCATATTAGCTATAACATACATACAAGGTCTTACAGAACGACTCCATTATTATGAAGTGAAATAACTGTGAAACAGTGAGAAAAAAAATAATGAAAGGACATGTGGTATGCTGGATAGACAGGTGTGGAATTTTAGTTACACTGGTTTGTGGTATTGAAATGTAACTGTATGTTGTAAAATCGTAATATAGAGGAAAGAATTCATCGTCTCTCTCTCATGAAAAAGGCACTGTGATCCATTTACTGGAAAGTGCAGCCAAAAGCGGTTAAGTTTATCAGAATGCAGTGATTATGAAAATCACACGGATGGATTTTGAGTACCCCATATTCACGAGTTTTGTTTAGTGACAAATCAGTCCGAATCAAATGATGAAAATGCACCACATTGGTAAACCATGTGCAACCACCACCAAAATTCAAATTTAGGTAGTCCTCTTAAACCAAGAGATTTTTTTCTGTAGGGTGGGGTGTTTGAAAGAACGTTAAAAAACAGGGGTCTACAGTTTAGAAAATTTAAACCATCCCCCTGATGAAATTCCAGTATTTCTGCTGTTATTCATCTTTGTTTGATATGTATATATATATATATATATATATATATATATATATATATATATATATATATATATATATATATATATATATATATATATATATATATATATATATATATATAACGAACGGTACATTGGGTGTAAGGACAATTATAAGTAAGCAAATCGCGGACAACTGAAAACAAAAGTTGATTGCCAGAGAGATGAGGCCAGGGTGACGTTAGGTTAGCTCCAGGAGTTTATTAATCTAAAAAGGCGTGGCAGACCGAAGTATGGAGCTTTCATAGGTTTCCAAGCGACGCTCGACGATTCAAGGCGCCTCCCGCAAACACCGGATAATATTAAATTGTACATTTAGTGTTACGTATAATAAAATTTATTACCTTGTGGCCTTGTAGACAACAAAGAAAGGGTAACAGTTACGGTCGTTGATATTACAGCTCCCATTGTGCAACAAAATGAACCACACAATGCTCAATATGCTTTGCATCAACAAGAGGACAGTTTTGAATGCAAACTTGTGAATTTTGTCGAAATCCATATCGAATCTTTTCCAGATAAGATTAATAGTTATGAAGATAATGTTAAGACAATGCCCGACCACAGATGGTTAATGTAGCTGCTATCTGTCAATAAAGATATTTTAAGGTACTATCAGGGTCGTAAACAGAAAATCAAAGTGTAAACGACAATATTGTCTACAAAAAATACCGCGATGTTTATTTAAAAAAAAATTATTGATAAATTTATCCTTATGGTTATAATTCAGCGATTCTATTTCACGGTTCACATAGCTTCACATTCCAATAAATATCAATCTATCTTTTAAATATGAAGCTGATGATTTGTAATATGTTTTTCTTCAATTTCAACGTATATTTTGTATAATCGGAACCTACAGTTTCAATCTTTTGTTCCATTGAAAGTGAAAATATCGATACTAAACAAGAAGGGGAAAAGTTCTTTTAGAGCAGAAGATCCTAACGTCTATATATATATATATATATATATATATATATATATATATATATATATATATATATATATATATATATATATATATATATATATATGTAGAAGTGGTAAAAGAACCCGCCAAGTAAAATTCCCAGCCAGAAAAGTTATTAATTTTAATAGTTGTCCCAAAAAGACCTTTGTTCTTCTTCTCATTCTTGAGGGTACTTTTCAAGCGAAGCCCACCTGATGGCTATGGGGTTAGTTCACTGGCATCGTATGCTACAAGTGCCTGGTTCGAATCCTAGGTTCGTTGTGGTTCGAAATCCACATTAAGCTGTAGTTCCCGGCCTGATTACCCGTTATTATGCATAAAAATAGGTCGTTGAGCTTACAAACCAACCAGGCAACCAACTTTTCAGGCGATGAGCTAAATTTCATTTATTGGGAATTATTTCAATTATCCTCCCCTCAATTATAATGTAGTATAGTCAATAAATACTTAGCAGGGTAGTATTTTTATTAAACTTATATCTCATTTCTTTTCAATGGTTGAAAGTGACTCAAGCATATGAACTGAAATTGCTTCGAAAAACTCTAGACTAACAACTACCGATTAACCAAAGTGATTCTTCCCAATAATCTTTCACTTTTGTTCATCGTGTGCAAAGTATCAAAAGAAACGGAATGCTCTCACTTGGCGGCATCCTCTTTAGATTTGTAGCGATGTGCTCTAACGGGAGTCGAACCAAGGAGTCCTAGATCAGTGAACAGGCGTGCTAACCACTAGGCAAAAGTGACCACTATTGTCTAGGTTTTGTATCTGTCATTTGCACACGAGTCCACCACATCGCCCCTTCCCAGTGAGTCGCGAAGGGGTGAATGATTGAGTTGCTTGCGTGTGAGTTGTGTGCGTTGCGTGTAGCTGTGAATCACCTGAGGTTGCTTGCTAAGTTGGTAGATTTGGAGGAGTGCAGTATTTTTCAGAAGGCACCGATAGATGGCAGCATGATTCCGTTGTCCGGTAGTCACCAATATAGCGATGTGCACTAACGGGAATTGAACCAGGGACTCCTAGAACAGTGGACAGACGTGCTACCACTAGACAAAAGTGGCCACTAGTGTCTAGGTGTTGCATCTCTCATTTGTATACGAGACCACCACAGATTTCATAACTTTTCGGGCTGACAATTTTAGATGGTAGGGTTCTTGTACAAGGTCTAATTGTTTTTAAGAGACATCACTTCCTTTATAACGCTTATTATTCTCGATATGTGTGGAAGGGTTTTTTTTAATGGAAGGTGGGTAATATCGTCCCTCTCAACACATAGATGACGTGTGTAAAAAAAATCCTGATCAGACTGATGACGACACTGATCTGTGTAGAAAATCCTTTTCAGGCAGATCGCAAAGTTTATATTTTACTTAATGTTCTGTTTACTATATGCAAATTTGTCATACATAATAATAAACTCGCCTCGATAAGGCGTATCTGTCTTTTGTGTGTTTTTCTGCTTAAAGTGTACCATTAAATATTTTTGATTTTTAAAAGGTTGTTATGTTTTTGTTTCAATTTTTAAATGACAAATATACTAGCTTCATTTACATCTCTTTCTGTTGAGTACGAGAAAAGTAAAAGGATGAAATATTGTAAAAAGTGTCAACGATACTCATTTAAATATTTTAGGTGATGTGTATCATTTCTCTACCACAGTAAGAAATTATTTTTATTCAAAAATAGGATTATGTATCTACTCCTTTTAATTTGAGTACAAAAGTACCGTAAAATGGAGTGAATAGGAACAGCGAGGTGAATCGGGACGGAATTTCATGAAATTACAAAGAAATTATTACTACACAAATAAAGCAATTTTATTAATTATATATATTTTTTTATTTTGCTAACAAGTTTGGAATTTTGGAACATATGTTTTGTGGGGTTTTCAACACTGTCCTTTTTTTAAAAAAAAAATATCTGAAACAGCGTGCATACAATCCAATGAGATTTAACCTCTCTAAAACTTATCCCGTAATTACTAACATGTACCTGTTATGGACTTAACTAATATATTTTTAGATAAGCATAAATATCCACAAACGCATTCCATACTTAATTTAACTTGGTTTTAAAAAAAAATTATTTTACGAATTTTTATGTTTTGCCTCGTCTCGATTTTGAGATTTGCGGAGTGAATCGGAACACTTGAAAAGTGATATTAAAAATTTGTTTTTAGCAAGATTACGTTCCACACAAGATTCAACGACTGGAGAAGAGTCTAATTACTCTCTTCAAGACCGTAATCAAGATTGCAGGCTTGAATAAATGTCAAAAGAGGAGCCTTGTTTCCTCATGGCATAAACACGATTGTTCCAGTGTTTTTTTCTCTAAATTACTTCGTTACCTTTAAGTTTTGTAGAAAAATGTATCAAAAATCTATGTGAGCAAAGTTTTACACTAATAAGATTATTGCTATATAAGTGCGTTTTACAAAAAGCTCCCATGAATAAAGAGCTTTTCTGAAACAAATGAGGATGCTTTTCTCCTTTCTCAGGATATTTTAAGGAATTTGCAGTCTAAGCCACGCAAACTAAAGTACAATAAAAAATATTATTAATTTTAAAGACTATTTGGATGAGTTAGGAGAAGAATTGATACACTTTCAAACATATGATTTGTTTTAACAATAATTGATAAAAACAAATTTTATCCGTCATATTAAATGATTTTTTATGATAATTTTGTGTTCCAATTCACCACAATGCATTATTACTTGTTTATTGTCACCCTGTAAACGTTTAAATAAGATCAGACATAAACTGTAACTAGTGTTCCGATTCACCCCTTTCTGCGGGGTGAATCGAAACACCATGAAAAAATTCAAAATAAATTAAAGTCCTAGGTTTTCAACATTTTTTGGGTTGATCCTCAAAGCAGAAGGTGAGACAAAAGTTTCAATCCCAAAAATATGTTCGTAAACGATCTTATTACACCCGATTTTTACTTTGAAAGTAGAAAAGCGTTCCAATTCACCCCATTTTACGGTATGCCATGTCATAATGAACTAGGGAATTCTACGGGAATTTCGGAGGTGGAGACGTTTAGTTAAGAGGCATTACCTCAGCGATTTCAATCAAAATCGTTAGAGCCGTTTTTTAGCAATCATTGAAAACCATGATTTTTTCAATAACAACTAGCATATGCCCATGCGCGATTTTGACGAAAACCTTAATGGTAAGTCTCATGGTCATCACTAAACCGCACTCCAAATTTAAATGTTCTATATCAATTTGATCGGGAGTTATGCTGGCCACAAACACATAATTGCAGAGACACACATTTTTTCTAGACAACTTTTTTTAATCTGAAATTTTAACTTTTTTTAATCTGAAAAAAAATTGAATTGTTTTTTTACCCACTGCTATTCATCACCCTATGTATACATATGAGTAATTAAAAGTAAAAATATGTAATGTCTTTATGTATAAAATACTTCAAGTATCCTTGTTTTTTACGTGCAATCGTGTTTTGCTAATGAGTAACAAATATGTCTACAAAATGTCTTTCTCTTTGAGTTCGTTTAAAAAATATTTTATTTTGAGGATGATGGTGATGATGGTGTAGCAATGATCTACTAGTCAGGGGTGGCATGTAGTTACAAATCTATAAAGGTTAAATAATAGATTTGTAAATTATTGATTTCATTACATTGAGCAAAAGAAGGATATCCGAAATCTTTTCAATTTGTTTTTGTTATTTACTATCCAATAATTCCCAGCTTCTGGGATCCAATTTTTAATAATTTAAGATACAAACCCTGGTTCTCAATGAAAGCTACAAAAAGCACGTTCTCTAATCCATATAAAAGAAATAAAAAAAATAAAAAAAAAAATTTTTTTAAATTTTAAAAAAATAATCTGTAGACCTATTCTAGTTCCTATTTCAGAAAATATATGTGCACTATAAAGGCAATATCCTAATAATTCAATTTCATCAAATTGTAATAGTATTTTGGAACTTATGCATGAAGTTTTGGGAGCACAAGGCAACCTCATTCCCCTTAACTCAGGTTGTCATAAGAAATCTTTAAAAAATAAACTCGAATGTTAAAAAAAAATAACAGACCGGACAGGTCTGCTGAGACCTAATTAACCCCCTTAGCGTCATCCAATCGGACTGAAACTGGACTGATAGATTCGATATCAATTACTATTAAATTTTGGCTGTTGTCACTGTCGCTAAACGATCGCTTTTACGGAATACTAATAACCCCAACTTGCCTTCATCCAGAAGACGCGTTTAATCGATCATTGAAGAAACTCTTTCCTGTTGCCAAAATTGTTTTAATAAATAAATAATAAAATTGTTTTAATCGGAATAAATAAAAGATGTTTGGATGAGAGTGCATAAATTCACATTCATGTTTAATAAATAAATTTTAAAAAGTAGTTTACGGGATATTTTGCCGATAGAGATGTTTTTAATATTTAATATTTGAGGCCAAACACCAAGCACACGCTGGCAACAGAAACTGCGCTATGTTAATGAATATAAAAATTGGCGATGAGTATAAAGGAATTATTTTTAAAACTTTATTTTTATGGGTTGGATAGCCCAAATTTATACAAATCTGCACAATTTTCTTATGATGAACGAGAAAGTGTCAAAATCAACATTTATAAAAACTTCTAGTTATAGCTTTTTTTTAACTTATGATAGCAGAATATATGACAGATATTTTATTCAAGCATTACTTTAGTGAAGAAGGACTCATTACGTGCAGTTTCCTGTGACGCAAGGAAAAATGTCGAAATAATTGCATTTCTAGCATCCACTAAAATTCTTTATTGTAATTGACGTCTTCAAATCTAGAAATGATACTGCTGTAAATTACTCCACAATGACTGCTTTATAATATCACCAATGGCATCGCATATAAAAATGATTCTTCATTTAACAAGAATACTTTTGTGCTGCTATCACATAGCATTTCTTCACAAGTTTTCAAAGTAGTAGCTTTTGCAATTAGCTTCCATAAACGTTCAAAAAGGTGAACTCCCTTTCTGACGTAAATGACTTGGTGAGGAAACATTTAATGCTAAAGAGATATTTTATTTCGACTATTGGGGGGGGGGATGGAATGAGGAGAGTGTATATCTTAACAAAGGCCTGACTTTCATCTCTTGCGGCCCAAAGCACATCAGGTTTTCAAGGCCCTGTTAAAAAAAAAAATGTGGAGGAGGCGCCCCAATATTTACTGACACATTGAAAGTGTTTGCTGAAAGGATTTTCGTCTTTAATCTGCATGTTTATTGGTAACCATTTTCTAAAGTCCAAAATCTCGCAACAAAAAAATCAACCAAAATGTAATTCATTTGAATATTTAGCTTATGTTTTTTCGAGATTTAATTGTTTAACGACTGTTGCTTTAAATCATTAGGTTATAGTTTATGTAACTTCAAAACGTAATTAAAAATATTAAAAAAAGAAAAAAAAGGACACTGGATTCAATTTCACTACAACAACCTTGAAACTTTTCTTGCCTCTAAAATTTCGGGGCCCCAAGCCTGGGCTTTTTTGCCTTGGGCAGAAATCAGACCTTGATGTAAGCAGTCGTCATTATCTTCTGACTAAGTTTGACATTATAAATCTTGTTTGGCTTTAATAAGCAACTTAAGTTTGTAGATATTATTGTCGTAAGTTCACATAAAACATAATGCACTATAAAGTATCAAAAAAAATATACAGAGTCAATGTCTCTGCTCATCAGGTTATTCAAATTTGATTAAAGGCTTTCTGTTGAAAATCAAAAAAAAAAAAAAAATGCTTTTGAAAATGGTGCCGATCAAACGGTATAGTGGTTAGCGTGCGAGCTTCTAGACAGCAAAGTTGTGGGTTCGAGTCCCGTGTAAGGCATGAGTGTTTGCAAATGTATGTTGCTTTGTCTAATGACGAATGTTTCGGCGTGTTACAGCTCGTGTTGCTGACGGCGCCAGATAATCTGGAAACAACCAACTTTTGAAAATGGACGTGCTGCTTCCTGCTGACTATCACTTTAATCCAATGTTGAATTTAAAATTTCTACAGTCTACGTACGTTGAAACTACTTAAAATTGTACGTTTAGTACCAATAATACTATAACCTGGATCTCCAGTGTCCCGGTGGTTAAAGGCATCAAGTTCCTGATCGAAAGGTCATGGGTTCAGTTCTGGCACACTCACCAAATACCGGTACAGTGAAACCCCGTTAACGCGAAGTCGATGGGGCCTCTGAAATTGTTCATGTTAACCGAATTTCATGTTAAACAAATAAATCAACACTAAGTTTTAATTACCGGGATCTGCTTTTACTTTGCATTAAACGGGATTTCTTATTAAGCGATTTCCCGTTAACGGGGTTTGACTGTATTTACGATAATGGGGATGGTCCTACCATTAGTGTGGTGGAGTTGGAAAGAAAGGTTTAACGGAGAACGCTTTGACCTCATAACCTTATACGTTGTTCAAAATTACCAGGCGTAAGTGACTGTGCTGAGTCCTTGATAGCAGCAGAAATGGCAGCCGAAACCATCCTAACAAACAAACAATCATCGATACAATAGTAATACTTGTTAAGTAAAGCTGTAAGAGTACTCATTGTAATTTCAGAATGTTTTTTTTTTTTTTTTTTTTAATGTAAAGTTGTATGTTTTTTAAGAAAAAGTTTTATTTCTCACTTATTTTAAAAGGGATATGAAACACCAACGATTTTCTATTGGAAATCACGCAAACCGTATGACTATTTAGCTATTTAAGCTTTTGACAAAATAAATAAAACATACAACACAAACAGAAATATGTATTATATATTTTCGATTGATTTAACTTCAAATGATGTTCAAGGGTGAACAGATTTTTAACTTGGTAAAGTCCAGTGGAAATAATTATGAGAAGCCTTATAAAGTGTTTATCTTTTACGTACATTCAAACATTTCTTCATTTAAGGTCATTATAACAGTTAAGAGTTAGGTAAGCTGAAGCTATAAAACAGGTACATTCATTGGAAGATTTCCAATAATCGTATTTCTGTAACTTTCAAATAAAAGTTTTAATAACGATTAATTCTTTCTTTTATATCCTTCATTGCTAAATACCATTGACTTCATTTTAGCTTCTATATTACATTAATACAGAGAAAAGTTAGAGCAGGAGCTTTGTGAGTCTATCCGAGATCAAACTTCTCAAGTCATCACTACAAATATTGCAAACAAGCACAATGTGTAAAATGGAAGATTTCGCCTCGTCGTTACGAGTTTCCATACCAAAAGTCAATCTAAAATTTCATCTGGAAGTTCCTGAAATGTTGACATGAAATTATTTTTTCTCTTTTACAGCATAAGACTAAAAACTTTTAAAGGTTTAATGCCAGAATGTGTCAAAAATGTGAAAAATATATTAATTAGTTTACTTTTAATATTTTTAATTAGTGTGCTGTCGGAAACCTTCGAATGCAGGGCTTATATTAGTAGCGAATTTCGGATACATGAAATTAACAAATCCTTGAAATAAAGTTTCTAGACATTGACAGAAGCATTCCACATTCTCGTATTAGTCGAGAATTGTATGTGTATTTTATAATTTTGTTTTAAATGCTGATGGAACTGTTTCCGGCAAAGTAACAGAATAAAACTTTCAATGCTTGAGTTCCTGGATGTAACAGTTATCTCATCCATTTTTTTTTCTTTCTAGTTGCCAAATGCGCCATAACTTGCCAAATAATGAGCATTTTTTTATTTGGTAACCCTCACTCTTTAATTTTCATTAATAGGTTAAGAAGGTTGCAAACAATTCAGATATCTGGTGACGGTCTACTGGCATCTATTAAAAGGGAGCCAAGTTGGCAAAAAATATTACGTCTCTGATGACGTAACTGATGTCGCCAATTTGGCTTACTTTTAATAGATGCAAGTAGACCGTCGCCAGATAGCTGAATTGTTTGCAACCTTCTTAATTGAAAATTAAAGAGTGAGGATTACCAAATAAAAAAAATGCGCATTATTTGGTAAGTTATGGCGCATTTGGCAATTGGATTTAGTTCAACTTATTAAAAGTCGATTTTTGGACCAGTTTCGGCCATTTTTGCCACTGCAGACCAGTGGATTCCTATTCTACTCACTTTTCTCCAATTTCTATAAAAAATTCAGAATGATGTTCGATGAGGTCCAAAAATTGCAGTCGCCTCTCGGACTATTAGCGAACAGGAGAGGTGGCGCCACTCGAAAACCTGAAATGAGAAGACTTGTTACTTTGTGTTATTTTTGTATCGAGCAAAATTTCGAAATATATGAGCATCATGTTAATATTTAGCAATAAATATATTTAATTAAAACTTTTCTAACTTTTAGAGCAATATTCGCCGGTTTTGCAGTCAAAACATGTAAACTTCCTGGCAAGAAATGATGTGTCTGATTATGATA
This sequence comes from Linyphia triangularis, assembly GCA_963978545.1. Lineage (NCBI taxonomy): Eukaryota > Metazoa > Arthropoda > Arachnida > Araneae > Linyphiidae > Linyphia > Linyphia triangularis. The sequence continues at coordinate 10,296,790 of OZ021732.1, forward strand.
ATGATTAATACCATACACAACTCATGGAAGAAACTCATTATATGGAAATTCATATCGTCAAGACAATCTCTTTCACTTTACACATTGTGCGTGTTTGCAGCTTTTCTAGTTTTATTATATAAAATATAGACATAATTTAAAGTATGTAGATAATATGTAAAGAAATAATTCACAAATTTAGTATTTTTTGTGATAGCTTAAAAGTATAAAAATATTGCAATCACTTTTCACAAACACAATGATAAAGTATTCTCAGATGGGTGAGAGGACCGTTATGTTATTGTATTAATGAGGAAACATTTTTGGTTCTCGGCAGGGGAGGGTGTTCTACTATTAAAGATTTACGTAGCAATAAATCTTTTAGAGAATGAAGGTAATTAATTATGCATGCATACAATGAACCTTTCAGAGTGCAAATCGAGCATGAGCCTGTGCAGCAATAAAAATTTCAGCTATCAAAGCAAGCTTATGCTTACTTAGCAACGAACATTTCAGCTATCAAAGCGAAGCTGTGCTTACGTAGCAATACATTTTTCAGTCAGAGAATCAGGCCTGGTACTTATGTGCCAATGAACTTTTCAGCAAGCTAAGCTATCTGTGTTTTCGTAACAATAAAACTTTTAGCCAAAAAAACTTTTAGCCTTTTGCTCGCCAAATCTTTATTCCAATGACGGGTTTCCGCAACGCAGATCCAAGCAAAAAGTTTTATAATTAAAAAAAAAAACACTGCATCACAAAACATTTGAATTTTATAAATAAAGTATCAAATCACCTTATGTCTAACAATTTCATTTCCTTTGCCAGTGACAAAAATTTAGTTTTATGACAATGTTTCTGAACATTTTGCAATAAATTTCACAGCGGAAACAATGACGAACAACACCACGGCATTGTTTCTACATCATCTTGATATCAATGTATCTTTAACAATGACTGGGATATTTTCTTCATAAAAATCGGAATAAAAGTTTTAAATGCTCTCTTTTGAATTGCTGCTGGTTTCTGAACAACAAGGACACAATGGGATCCGTAGTAGCTATACCAGTAACGGTTGCATTATCTATTCTTTCCACAAAATTATTAGGTAGGAATTCATATAAAATTACTCATTTTTATTCCACATTGTTATATTTTTATATTTGATGCACCCGTTGCAAATGTTTGCGAAGAAATTATGATTTATATGATTTCTATATCTTCAAATATGCACCTTTAGTCAAAGGAATTTTAAGTAAAATTCTTACTATTTGCCTTGGCGACTAAAACGAACGTATTTAAGGAACTTAATTCAGCATTACGAATTAGATTTTTTCGTAGCAATGTCAGAATTGTGTTTGTCATCTTTATTTGGACAATATTTGATGATTATCTTTAAATTCAATTTACCATTTTTAATTGTCTAAGCTAATAGAAAAAAAAAAAATAACGAGTCAGTTAAACCAACACAAACGCGTCGGACCATGACACCAAACAATTAAAAAGAGTCATGAGTCATTTGCATAACCTTCATTTAAGAAAATTAAGAAACGGATTATCTGTCATTTTATATTCGTGTTCAAGAACAACTCAAACAATGCTGACACGCACATTTATAAATAGTTTTAAAATTAATTAAATAAATTTAATTGTAGTAAAAACATTTTTTTAATTAGTTTTTAAAAAGCGTCTAAAATAATTCTATCCCTTTACATCATTATTGTATTTTCCTTATAAAATATATTTTCTACCCGAAATGCCTAGAAAATGCAATAAAAACCATTTTTCCTAATTTATTTACATTCATTATCACTCATTAATTTTTGTTTATTTTAAAGTACTGTTAAATTATAATATATATGTCAAACGAGTAAATGGATCCAATGGTAAGCCTTATTTCATACCTTAGTTTGCTTTAACTTTACCATATTCCCATAAGCTCACATTTAAATTCACGGTAAAAATTTTTATGTTTAATAATTCTAGATAATTCTTCAAATAACATCAAAGAATAAATAGACAACTTCACAAAAATACACCATTTAAAATTTCAAAGTTATATTTCAATATGCGCTAATTGAATTATCATGTCTAAGGACATGGCAACAAAAGGAAAAGCTTTCCCGTGACTTTTATAGTTGTAAAATTATCACTCAATCTTTACAGTGTGCGATTTCATTACTATGTGAGTATTCATGGATCAATGAACTAAAGAAGTTAATTAAAAAGAGTTTTTGATACAAATGTGCATATCCTAAAAACTTCTTAAATTTCAAACGTGAGTATAAAAAATTACATTTTTAGGATAAAGTTAGCAAATGAATAAAAGTCGTTCTAAAATTTGGAAACTATTACGTTTGCTTTGTCGTTAATTATTCGCATTCATTTCATCAGTACAACTATTCAATTGATTATATTAATGAGCTACAATTAAGCATAAAATTAGAACAAATGTACGAAATATGTTGCAATTAAGCGAGTCCAAAGTTTCTTATTAAAACAATATACGAATGGTACGGAAAAATTATGATAAACTTCTATTTAAATGTCAGAAACTTAAACGAAACTTTGTGTTTTTAAAGCCTTGAAAGCGTACAAAATCCACTTCTAAAGAAAATTTCAAGAAATATTAATACTAGTTATTTCTATTACTTATAATATAGTGTTTTCTTTATTACAACCATGCACTTAGAATTTCTGGTTGATCCAACAATATGAAATACAAAAAAAAAAATTATGGTTGTTAACAAAAGTTAAGTATCTGAAAAAAAAAAAAAATAGTTTTGTAATATTTACACATGACTCTCTTGATTTAAAGAAATTTGCTTTCTTATATGCTTAAATAGCCTTGAGAAAGCATGAAAAATCTATTTAACTGAAACTCAAACATTCTATAAAAAATTTAAAAATATTAAAATTACTTTACATAGATTCTTATTGAATCAAATAGGGACAATGGAAAATATCCGCATTTTTTAAAAACGAGGGAAATTAGTTTATATTTATGAAGAATTTATTTCTGTTTCCAAATATTCAAACAAAAGGTCTTTAAAAAAAAAAATTAGTTATTTAAATATTAAGAAAAGAAAATGCCCTAAAACCTCGTCCGATCGCTTTCCTATCAAAATGCTATAGCTGTGACGTCAAGAGGTCCTTTCGTTTCCATGGTTATCGTGAGGTTTCTGCCAAATAGTTGATGTGAAATTTTTAGACAATTGCTATATCGTGTGCCGTTTAGAGCAATTTTCTAGAAACTTGCAAAACCGGTTTCCGCTGCTGCGTTTCAAGCCAAGTTATTTTAGATCTTTTGAAGTCGCATTAGCTTCGAGCTGAATGTGTCGTTTTACCCGCCAAATCTAACAGACGAACTTTGGTTGCAAATAAAAAAAAAAGGAAATAAAAAGCGCAGTGAGAAGGCAATTTTGTGTTTATGGCCTTTTCGAAACATTTAGAATTGAATAAAAAATATTTTTTAAAAATGCTGGAATCATCCATTACTGTGTTTCTTTAATTTTTTAGAAATCTGTATTTTAAGCAAGAAACTCATGCATTTAAAATCTAATTCCAATAAGTTCCGACTGACCGGCCCTGATTAGAATTTTGTTAAATTAAAATTAATTATACCATTCATTGAATAAAGAATTAACAAAACTGTTTGTAACAACCATTTTTCTCAATATACAGAATTAAGCATTTGTTGAAGTATTAGACAAATGCAGTCATGTTTATGTCAAAATTTAGGTTAAACACCTGTAATCTTTTATAAAAACGCTTTTACCCTTTACAATGACTATTCTTGATTGATGAAAACGGTAAAAGTTTTCTACCTAACATTTGATTTAAGTTTTTAGTGAATAAAAACACCGAACACATACAATTTATTCTACAACTGACTTGGAAATAAAACAATATAGGGTCTCTCACAAATCAAATAATAGTACCTGCATTTAAACGACATTTTGAAGCTGAAGTTGACGTGAATTAACATATCCAGAGTGTCCCAAAAGTAACATATAATTTTAGAAAATTAATAATGGGTTATCTACTTACTGTATAACGATGCAGTTTCGAAATACATAAATAAAAACACAGGTTTTTTTTTTTCCTTTTCCCCTTAAACAAAAAAGGAAATCTGCAACAGACGACGCTGTGCAACAATTTTTTTTTATTATTAGCTTATTTCAAACAACACTGACCAGTTACTCCTACTTGCCTATAGCTCCATCTGTTGCTACAAAAACTAAATAGTTTTTTTTTTCCTTAAGTAACAAAACTTTTTTTTTTTTTTTTTTTTTTTTTTTTTTCGTGGCTTGCGCATTTATTTTTTCATGATATACACTTTTTTTCATTTGTTTGAAAGTATGTTCTTTGTCATAAATTTTACCGTGCAGAAAATTTTAAATTGAGAGAATGGAAATCAAGATTGCTAATGAACAATTTGTTTCTCCTCTAATAGATTTGGATTTCTGGGCGAAATGGATCACTTCATATATTTATATCGAATTATTCAAGAATTTTAGCAAAAATAGGTTTGGGTTTCATGACATGATGAGTGAGCATGATCCATACAAAGTATGCTTTCTACCATCACCAGAGGAGACGGCTTTAGAATCACCTTTTCCAGAAAGTGAACTGGTCAATGTAAGAAGTATTTCTTTTATTAAATAGTAGGAGATATCATATTTTTATCATAAAACTATTTCTCGTTTGAATTTGTCCAACTATATTTGCTTTTGATAAATGAAGATGTCTTAAAAATATATCAAGATAAATTATAGAATTTTTAATAATCCCTAGAGTATAAATTCAAAGAGCACAAGAAAAAAAGTTTGTTTTTAAAATTTTATTATCAAATTTTACTAAAAACCCAAACATGTTATGCTATCCATTTTAATTTCAAACATATTTCTGTCTTTTAGAGAAAACGAATAAAACAAATTATTCATTGCAAGCTAAACATTACTTTTCAGCTAAGCGAAAATTTAATGGTTTAAAAAAGATACATAATCTTTATATTATTACCCCTGTGTGAAATAATATTTAATTAATTATATCTAACCATATCCATATATATAAATTGAGTTTAACTAAAAAACTTGCACTTGTTTTTAAAAAAAATCATTAATGAAAAATATGGTACTCTATTTTATTATCATTTTTAATTATTTATAATTTGCCCTAATATTTAAATATGTGATATTTCATATTTCAATATATAAAAAAAAAATTCAATTTTAAGATAAATTCAGTTACTTTAATTTCCTAATATGCAATCACTTTCACCGCATAAAATTGTAAGGCTATAAAAAGTATTTATCAGTTTTAAAATTTAAGTCTCAACTTTATTCCGCCGACCAAACGGTATAGTGGTTAGCGCGCTAGCTTCTAGACCACGAGGTTGCGTTAGGCATGGGTGTTTGTAAATGTATGTTGGCTTGTCTAATGACAAATGTTTCGGCGCATTATAGCCCTCGTGTTGCTGACGGCACTAGATAATCTGTAAAAACAACAACAGCTTAACTTTATTCCTTTCTTATGATTCATTCTATTTGTCATATTCGCATAAAACGATTATCTTTTTTTTTATAAATATTTTTGTGCAATTTTATTTTTATATGCTTTATATTAATTTCGATTGTGTGTGTGAGTATATGTCGACGGCAGGCGATTCTGTGGAGGGCTAATTAACCTTCTTGCCATCATCCAATCGTTCTGAAACTTGGCAGGTAGATTCAATGTCAATGACAATGCATTCTGACAAATGTTGGGGGCTGTCACTGTCACTAAAAGGTCGCTTTTACGGAATACTAGTAAATCCACTTGCCGTCATCCAATCACGTTAAAATAGCATTTAACCGACTATTAAAGAAACTCTTTCCTGTTGCCAATAATTTTTTTAATAAATATAGAAAATTATTTTAATCAGAATAAATCAAAGATATTTGGATGTAAGTGCATAAATTCAACTTCATTTTAATAAATAAATTTTGAAACGTATGTGCTACACATTTTGCTGATATAAATGTTTTTGATATTCAAAATTAGAGGTGGACTCCAAGCACACGTTGTTTACAGAATCGGCACTGTGTTAATGAATATAAAAATTGGCAATGCATATAAAGGATTTATATTCAAAATTTTGTTTTTATGGATTATATCTTTAGACTTTCAAAACAAATGCAATACAAATAACACAACAGACAATCTTTTTGAATTTTAGCACTTCAAATATAATCTTCAGATGCAATAACAATAAGAACACGACTGTACGTTTCGTAACTATATGTTTCTTCGCTAGACTGCTGACGAGGTATTCTGCTACGGTACGAACTCCAAGTCCGAGTGTCTGACCGTCCGTATGTCCAGGAGACTGGACAACCAGTCCGATGCATGGATCCGACTGCGACTGGCTGACGGACGAACGTTCGAGATGAATGAAGCGTCCGGCTTCCAGCAGTCCGGTTGCGACAAGAAGGTGTTCTCTTGCGGAGATTTGCAGATGTACTACATCTCACCCATGAGGAGATGGAGAATATTTTTCAACGGACTTATGAAGTATTGCATTATTATTATTAACTGAAAAAAAATATAGCTTGTTTGTTGTCAAATAAATAAATAAATAAATAAAAACAGTTTACATTCAAAAACAATATTTAGGAAAAACATATGCATCTTTTCATATTTAAACAATTGATTAAATTAGAAATTTGTGTCGTGGACTTGAAATTAAACTACACAATGTGAAACAACCACTCACAGAAAAAAATAGCACCAAGTTGTACAAAAGCTGTCTGCAGAGGCTGGAAACGCAATTAGATTCGCCATTTTGTTTAGAATTTCCCCTCTTTGGAACACTGAGCATGATAAATTTCCAACTAAACAATTTTCTCCTCTAATTACGCAAACTTAAACATGTTGTGAAAAGGAAGGTTATTTGTTCTTTTCTTCAAACTCTGCTGAAGTAGACCTACTTAACAACATTTAATTATAAAATAGAATAAATATAGTGACTAACCAGCCAATTTAAGTTCGAATGGTTGTCCTAAGATCCTCACTATATCATTGTTGTTGAGGCATAGAGTTATAGTAAACACAATTGTGTGTTTGGGATTTCGGTTTTCAGTTAAATTCATCGGGTATGCTTTCAGTTTAATGAAATGTTTATGCCTTTTTTGTGGATAATATAACCAATAAGCAACCAGCTGTTTTATTTTTATAGGGAGAATACTAATGGCAAAACATCTTTGGAGAAGATGGTTCACGTCAAGTTTGCTTTACTGTAAGTAGAGTTTCAGGAAACGTTATATTCGTATTGACAAATGTATAATACAAGGTGTTTCTAAATTATCTGGCACAAATGTAAATATCTGGTAAGAATATCAGAAAATATATTAGTATTGCCAATGCATATTACAAGATACTTCTAAAACATCTGGCACAAATGTAATTATCTTGTAAAAATACCAGGAAATAGTACATTAATATTGCCAATGTATAGTACAATGTGTTTCTAAAATATCTAGCATAAATTTAAATATATTAATATTGCCAATGCATATTACAAGGTGTTTCTAAATTATCTGGCACAAATGTAAATATCCGGCAAAAATATCAGAAAATATATTAATATTGCCAATGCATATTACAAGGTGTTTCTAAATTATCTAGCACAAATGTAAATATCCGGCAAAAATATCAGAAAATATATTAATATTGCCAATGCATATTACAAGATGCTTCTAAAACATCTGGCACAAATGTAATTATCTTGTAAAAATACCAGGAAATAGTACATTAATATTGCCAATGTATAATACAAAGTGTTTCTAAAATATCTGGCATAAATGTAAATATATTAATATTGTCAATGCATATTACAAGGTGTTTCTAAATTATCTGGCACAAATGAAAATATCCGGCAAAAATATCAGAAAATATATTAATATTGCCAATGCATATTACAAGGTGTTTCTAAATTATCTAGCACAAATGTAAATATCCGGCAAAAATATCAGAAAATATATTAATATTGCCAATGCATATTACAAGATGCTTCTAAAACATCTGGCACAAATGTAATTATCTTGTAAAAATACCAGGAAATAGTACATTAATATTGCCAATGTATAATGCAATGTATTTCCAAAATATCTGGCATAAATGTAAATATATTAATATTGCCAATGCATGTTACAAGGTGTTTCTAAAACATCTGGCACAAATGTAATTATCTTGCAAGAATATCAGGAAATATTACATTAATATTGCTAATGTATAATACAATGTGTTTCTAAAATATCTGGCATAAATGTAAATATATTAATATTTCCAATGCATATTACAAGATACTTCTAAAACATCTGGCACAAATGTAATTATCTTGTAAAAATACCAGGAAATAGTACATTAATATTGCCAATGTATAATACAACGTGTTTCTAAAATATCTGGCATAAATGTAAATATATTAATATTGCCAATGCATATTACAAGGTGTTTCTAAAACATCTGGAACAAATGTAAATATCTTGCAAAAATATCAGGAAATATTATATTAATATTGCTAATGTATAATACAATGTGTTTCTAAAATACCTGGCACAAATGTAAATCCAGGTAAAGGGGATGCATGGAGTTATAATATAATACAAATCAATCATAACAAATCTTTACTATCTCACATTAAATTATTAAGTTAATTTATTCCTTGCTTAATTTTTTTTTTATTGAATTGCTTTCTCTTTCAGATGGCGAGCTTCATCGGATCCTTTTGATTTCACAACAGATGTGAACACTAGTGCCTTAGCCACAGGATTAGCTAATGTGAAATGGAAAAATTTTCTTCCACCTCTCGAAAAGTAATTACTTTTTTTTAAATTAACTGATAGTTTATGTACCAAAAATGATCCTATATAGTATAATTGTTTATTTCTTTTCAGATTAAACAGTGCTATGAATATATACACTCAAACTGGCGTCATCTTAGGAAATGTGACAGTAGAAGGAGACAAAGATGATCATAATCTGTATTTGTTTGGAGAAAAGATGCGATTCCTAGGTAAAAAAAAAATTCAATTATTGTTATACTTCAATAAAAAGTAACGATAAGTAGATGCAAGTAACTCTATCGTTAGTAAAATCATTTGTAAATATACAACTCTTCACTTTTTGTCAAATTTTCATACATTTATGATTTTTTTTATAAAACAGAAATGCAAAATATTAAACGGATACTTAACACTAAAGTAAATAAATTACTTCTTTTAATCGTTTCACAGCTGATACCATACGAATGTGTTCTTCGCAAAACAAACAAATTGAATCGATAAAAAGAGACGTATTAAAATTATATGGAAAATTGGAATGATACAAGAATGTTTCTAATGTGTATTTTAGACAATCTGGTTATATTGTGTACGATGCAACTCTTTAATTTTTACTCTTTCAAGGAAACACTACTTTGGCAAGTGGAATGGAACTATATCATGTACTTGGACGAACAACAAAGGTAAGCACACGATTAAAAAAATCTTAATATACTAAAAAAAAAAAAAAAAAAAATAGTAAAGAGAGTCGCAGCTGTTTCAGAATGATTATAGAGTGCTCTTTTCTGTTTCATGGCGCAAAAACTGTCGAATTTAAAAGTACAAAATGTTGTAAATTTCTAGAAAAACGCTTGGAAAAAAAATGCTGATAAAAAAAATTTAGTAATGTAAATTTTAGATTTTGAATTATTATAAGTCAAAGAGTACTATTTTGCATTCGCCGTCTCCTCCACGAAAAACTAACCACATTATAAATCTTTTTTTTTTTTTTCCCCCTTCTTTTCTTTGTGTGTGCAGGAAAAGATGTATATATCTTACTAAAACCCAAACGCCACCCATTTTTTTAAATTTCGATGCAGCTTTGGAGTTATGAAACACTTAAATTTCGAAAAACTCAAGTTTAAGATGGCACGATTGATGGTTTTTTTTTTGTTTTTTTTCTATATATAAATAGCAGAAAGGTATTAAAAATATGTTTATAAATTATGCATGACATAGTCCAAATTATCAGTATTCGATTAAGAAACACAGATCTCATATTTTAAAAATAGAGACATGAATGTGACGAATTTGAATTAGTTGAAATACGGTGTTAGTATTTTGCTTTTTTCGACAAAAATGTTCAACTGAAGAAGTGAGAAAAAATAAAGTGTTACCAGTTGTAGTATTTTGAATACTATAATAGAATTAAGACTATGCCTGGTAACGTCAGCGGCAACTCATGAGGACTTGTGAGCAATTACAAAGTTCTAAGGTGTTTTTAAAAGTGTAGTTTGATTGGTGAAAATTCCTCAGGAGTTGCTAGTGGCGTAGCTTTGTATAACTCTCATATTTTTCAAATACATTTTTAGGCGCAGTATATTAAGTAGAAGTTTTCAAAAATGTGGTAAATTTAAGGCATTTTTTTTACTATTCATAAATTTCACAAGTTATTTTATTTAATTTCAAAAGTACTTTTTTTTACCAAATAGCAATGAAAAGAACTATGGTTTAAAATTTGTAAACAGTGGTTTAGAGAGCCGAGTTTGATTCGATGTCGATTTGAATACTATTGTTTGCAATGTTCATGTGCGCGATTAGTAATTCATAATCAATTGATTTTCGAGATCACTTAACAAAGCTTTCATTGACAATTGATTTTCAGTTGTTATGTAACTTTAGTAGTAATCTACAAGCGTAACCTCGTGGTTTTGGCGAGTGTTACAGAGCAGGTAAGTTGGATACGAAGCAATCTCTCTGATTTTCAAAGCAATGAGAAACTTGCACCCGAAATCAAAGCAAAGGTCACGTGACCAAACACGCATAAAAGAAACCGTGACGTGGTTAAGCATAAGTAAAGTCGAAAATCGGAAAAAAATTACAAAAAACTCACTCATAGATGGTCTAAAACTGGTTTTAGACTGTTTCATTATCTGCGCGTTGACGTCTCACACAAAAATGGTTTTTTCCCGACAAATCGTAAAGTGAAAAACTAAATATTTTTTTTAACTATCTATCCCAGCTAAAATTTTTGAAAGAATGGTATTGTTTTTCATGATTTTTTCTCTACTTTTATTTAAAAATAAAACCAAAAAACGTGAAAGTTCCTCATTTCCTGGAATCATCAAATAAAATCCGAAGCTACATGATATATATTTAAATTTCTATAGTATATACACTTCTGACAGGTAAACTTATGTAAATAAAAAAAAAGGAAGCTAAAGCTAGTATTCAGAAAACTATAAATTCAAAATCGTATTTCATCTAACCATAAAAAAAATTGTGAAAAAAATAAAAGTTCTTGCATTGTATAGTAATTTATACGAAATACATACGAAAATGTTGCTAAATAACTTTTAGTAACTTAATTTAGTAAATTAATTATATTCATTTCTTAAGCAGTATTTAGGAATAGCAAGACCAATATTAAATTAGTTTATACTGAAATGTACAGGAGGAAGTAAAAACACTCTTTTAAATCTATTCCCATATGTATAAATTATAAAAATAATAAATAACAAATATATAACTATGTACATGATAAACGCGTAATACATAATAAAAAATATATAATAACAGGTAAATAACATTTATTTAAGTTGGATTAAGAAACTTCATGTCAGGCAACCATGTCATATTGTTTTAGGAAATCAAGAACATAATTCAATATAAAAACTATTTGTCCCCCATTGAGTTTTCATACAAATAAGTATCGCAAACAGTTTGATAAGTAATGTATTAAATAAATTTATCATACAAACTCTCCAATTAATAGCTATAAAATATTCATATAACAGTTGAATTCCAATCCAGACGACTTATGGCACTTATCTAAGAAACTAACGAAGATTCTAACACGAAGGAACACATAAATCCATATAAATCTAACTCTATAAAAGAGCAGCTCTCTCTCAAAAAAAGGAAGATAAACACACAAAGTAGACCAAGCAACAATTACATTAAAGTCCAGGGATATGGATTAAGTACTTCATAGTGCTCTATTTGTCAAAAACTACGTTTTACAGAAAAATTTTGGATACTTTTTTTAAAAAAAAAGGGAATTAAACAATGAATTTGAATAATCATTTCAAACCTAAGAGAAAACGTCAAATTAAAAATAACCAACTTCATTTTGAATTTTATCACAGAATGCTTTTCAAAATGGTTGATTTATATTTTAAAATAAAAAGAGGTTTTTGATCTATGTATTGTAACTATTAATTTTAATTTTATATATTGCTACTATTAATTAAAAATATCAAAATATTAATTAATTACATTTTAATTGAAATCACCCATTCTTTATATATTTTAGGATGGACGATGTATGCATGTGGTAGAAACTTCTATACCAAACATTGTTGAAAAGTAAGTAAATAAATTGTTGATTTATTTGGGATTTTTAATATGAACATTGTGATTTAACTATTCACGTATTTTAAATCGTACTAAAATTGTAAAATAGAAAAAATATCTAATGTTTTACTTTCTTGTGATATATACAAGATGGCCGTGTTTTAACAATTCTTAAACAGTTAGAAATTTCTATTTTTTAAAGAGTTGGTTGTTTTTAGATTATCTGGAGCCGTCAACAACACGAGGGCTATAATGCGCCGAAACTTTTGTCATTAGACAAGCCAACATACATTTACAAACACCCATGCCTTACACGGGTCTTGAACCCGCAACCTCGCGGTCTAGAAGCTAGCACGCTAACCACTATACCGTTTAATTTTTAAAGAGAAACGTGGATTTATCACTGCCGGTCAGACCTACTGCTATATATTTTTTCGGCCACAATTTTTGTCGGAGTGTTGCTTTGAAGCATATGAAGTTTTATATCATCAGTAATAAAACCACAGTAAAAATTTTGAAGGCAAAGTAATTAGTGTCTTTATTATTAATTGTTTTAAGTAATGATTTGCAAGTTTATAAACACTCTTTATAAGTGTAATAATAAAAACTACTGGAAAAATTTACTGTACGATGCATCCTGGCGACTTTTCACAAAAGTCCCCAAATTAGAAATGTGTACAGCTAAGTGTACAGCTCCACCTGTGAGCAACATTTGTAACAAATTTTGAAAATTTAGTATCAGATTTTTGCAGCTTTCAAAATAATTATACTTTTTGTTTCAATAATCTATCTATCTTTGATTTTGAGTCATTTAATTTTTAAATCAATGAGCCCTTCTCTGGACACCCTGCAGTGAACTGTGTTTCCAATAGCAGATAACAGAACTTTGATAAAATAGAAGGATAATGATAACGTTTGTTTCGGTATCTTTAATAATTTTGTAGAATTTAATAATGTTATTAATAGCCGATCTACATTTAAATACTGGTCATTTGATACTAAAAGAGTTTACTACCGAGACGTCTATTAAAATCCAAACCATTACTTTTGGTTGCATTTCTGGTTCATGCCTCTTTATTTTTCAATATTAATGAAGTCTGGAACCCAAATTGCATCATTTTAAAATGCGTGTCAATTTATTACTTTCAATTACCCATGTGTTAATTAAGGAAATGAAAGTATCACATTCGGTTAAAAAAAAATTGTTTCTTTGCTTCTTTTCTTCTTTCTTGCTTTGTTTTTTTCCTTGAATGTTTTTTTTTTTTTTTTTTTTTTTTTTTACTTGATTACTTTTTTTCTGTTATTTCTATACCTTTTGAAAATTGCTGAGTAAAAAATTTCTGTGTGTCGGTCTGTGGTCAACATAACTCCCAAACGGATTGACTTATGATGTTCGACCTTTGTAAACTGGTTAATGGTGGGGATGGGACCTGCCATTAAGGTTTTCTTCAAAATTGGGCATGCACATAAAAATAGTTTCCATTGAAAAAATTACGTTTTTCAGTGATTGTCAAGAAACAGCCCAAACAATTTTCATAAAAATCGCTCTAGATTTTTATTTCCATAAAAATATGAAAAATGCGTAACAAAAATCAAAAAATCAATGCCTTTATCACAGAGTTCTCTTTTCTTGAACATTATCCATCAATGATTGTTTCTCCTCTGTTTCACTTAGGAAAAAGAATAATGTAATATCAAAAAAACAAATCGCAAATTTTGCCATTTTGGATGTATTTTGAAATCTTTCTGAAACTGGAATAATAATAACCAAAAATATCGCCAAACTTACTATTTTTTATATCAATTGAAACACGAAAGCGAAAACGGTAAATTACACCAATACATGGTAAGTTTAAATGCAGTGACCAGTATTACAATATTTAGTGTAGTTGAAAGTTGTGGCATGTTCCACACATCGATATAGATAAACAACTGGATAGACTGCTTAACGCTGGGAAAATGAAGCCGTTACCAGATGCCATTGGTTTGATAAAAAATACGGATTGCCGAGGATTGAAAATAAAATTTTGGATTGTACACAGCAGAAATGTCAATAGTAGACCTTAATTAGTAATAATGTGCAAAAAAATATATATACTCTAACACTTAACAAGGTTTTTCGCATTCCCATCCAACTATTAAAGTTAACTGTGATTGGTTAATCTTCCCACCAGCTTCGCAATCCCCGGCTCGTTTTTCTCTTTTCAATGACAATGGAGCAGTCTATCCAGTTGTTTTTCTATATCGATGGTTCCACATTCCTAGTTAATTATTTTTTTTTATTTTCAGACTACGTTTTGGCTTCGTTGTACAGACGACAGGGGCAATCAAAAATATTTCTGATGCCGCAATCGCTCTAGAGTGCTTAACCAGCAAGGGAAAAGGAAATTGTTTGAAAACGAAATTTCATGCTAATGGTATTAAATATTTTTTTTAAACAGTCTCTCAAATATCTCTCAGTTTCCGTGTAAATAATGTTCATGCAGTAGCTGAAAGCACAACATATGCATGTTAAAATACTACTTTAATATCTACTAAAACGTAATTGTATCGAAAATTTTAAGAAGTGATTTAAATGCTTATATGCAGTTTTAGAAAATAAACATAAAGCCTTTCAACAATAAACGAGGCAATTGATTGCAAAATAGTTCAATATTTGACAGTAAATAAAACTTGCCTTTATAAATGAATAGATGAAAAATTGTGTCATAAAGATAGTAATTGTTAAATATACAATAGAACCTCGATTAACCGACTTAATTCGGACCGAAAATAGGTCGGATAAGCGAAAATGCCGGATAATTGAGAGTTGTAAAAAATAATAAAAAGTAAATTATTTTCATTTATTTAATGCCAGGCTTTTCATTTTTTTTTTTATGACATAATTGTTGGAAATGAGTTTTTGTTGTCGTAATCTTGATAATGGTTGTTTCGCGATTCTATCCCGAAGTCTTTTTAAAGCAATAGTTCAGTTTGATCTGCATATGATTATTGCTCTAACCATGTCAGTCCTTTTGAAAAACGGTCAAAAGCCTCACCATTACTTATCAAATTTAGTGTAAAGGAAAATATTCCGATTTTAAAAAGGGCAAATGATTTATTACTCATTTGGGAGATTTTTGATGTCGACTAAAGGATGGTCGGTTAACAGAGAGTTCCGAATGAAAGAGGGACGGTTAATCGAGGTTCTACTGTACTTTTTATCCTCCAATTATAAGCAAATCAATTGATAGTGATACAATTTTTTCCTTAAAAAAAACTTGTCTTATATTTGTAACTGAATAGATTTTGGTTAAAAATTAAGTATAACATTCTTACCCTTAGTAAAGTTGTCAGTTGATTTGGAAACAATTTAATATCTGAGTATATATAACACTTGTCATCGATTTTTAATTTTGATGTAAAAATTGTGATTGTCAATTATAGTTTTTAATCCTAGTAATGTGAACGAACTGAAAGGAACACTGAATATATAGCAAACTTTGAAGTAAAAATCCAGTGATTTTTTTTTTTTTTTTTTTAATTCTAGCTAATATATTTTAACTGAAAGGAACACTGAATACATAGAATATTTAGAAGATAAACGTTAATGGCTTTTCAAGTATAATTTTTTAATTCTATATAATATGTATGAACTTAAAGAAACACTGAATATATTTAAAAGTTAAAAACAGGAAATATATCTAATTGTAGGTAGTGTGTATGAACTGAAAGGAACACTGGTTGGTGAGCAAGACCACTTTCTGAGCAGTAAAGATGGTAGCGGACGTATGGTGATGGACCACTTTAATTTGCGGTTGAATTCTTTCGAAGGAAAAGGAATTATTCTTAAAAGGTACGGAAGATAACATTCTGTGTTAGTTATAATAAGCTAACTTTAGTAAATATCAATGCAATGTTCTCACATTTTGTGTAAATTAAGACTATGTGGAGAGTCAGTAAACAGTCTTTTTTTGAGGCAGTCGAATACACTTATTGAGTTAGCACGGAGAGAGAGAGAGTGAGATAATGAATAATTCGCCTCGCGAGATGCACTGGAAATTATCATTGTATTATACCTTGGGAATTGTGCTGAGCTTAGCAGAATTTAAAATACCAAGGGTGTGTGAAGTATAAAACTGTTTGACGCAAGAATGTGTAAAACTGAATACTAATTATGAGACTCTGTTACAAATACGCTGACACTGCAAATCTCACACAATTAGCTTACCGTGGGCAAATATAGAATGAATTGGAGAAAGAATTAAAAATAGGAATGATCGCTTTGAAACTTGGAAATAAATTAATGTCCATTCTAAAAAAGAATTATTATTACATATGCACTTCTTGATACACTCTCAACCAAAACTGCACCATACATCAGAATAAGTACAGTTGGTCCCAGAAAAAAAAAAAGTTTTAACAGAATGGTATTTAACATTTTCATATATTTTATATGCAATGCAGTATAACGATTTTGTTTTATGGTATTACTTTTGATAACTTAAATACAAAACTCTTTTTTATTTCTTCTGGTTTAAAATCTCTTCCCAGTATTGAAAGAAAGATTTAATTATATGTTTTCTAATTAAATGTTATTCTCCACTGAAAGGGAGCGGCAACATTTTATACAATTGTTTAATGGACAGTAAAACCCGACATTACATACTTATAAATAAATTCAGTTGAAATTTAGCAAACTTAAATAATACAAAGTTTAACTCTCCAGGTAGCACAGCGGTAATGACCAATGTCGGAAAAAGGGATTCTGGAAGGATTGGTCAATCCATGCCGAAACTTCGAGCATCGTTCCAAAATAAGTGATTAAAAAAAATAAACAATTTCAAAATTACCACAAAACGTATTTTTTACCCCTCCGTAGTTCCTTGTAAAATATATTTCATTTTTTAAACTCTTCATCAACATTTCAAAACTCCCAGTATATTTTACACTGGGCAAAATTAGCCAAGATCCGTAACAAAGGCCAATCTACAACAATCCAGATCGGGATTGGGTCAAGAGTTAGATAGGAAACAGCACAAACAATAAGTTAACGAGCAGCGCAAAGGAAATATTGACAGTACTGTCCAAATTGTTTGTAAAGGTCATTTGATTGCTACTGTCCCTCATTCTAAAAAGTATAAATTTAATTATGAACGCCTTGTATTAAACAAATAAGTCTTATTAATTTTTTTTTTTTTTTTTTTTTATGTTTCTACAGAAAAATTAAGAAGCCAATAGTGCGACCCAGTTTGAAACAAGCAGTGCATAATACTTCGCAAGGTAAAAGAAGCTTTTATTCTATGCTGAATTAATAAATTCGCTTTTATTCTATGCTGAATTAATAAATTCGTGTATAGCATCAATATTTAGTTTTGACCTGATAAGTGAACTACTTCTTTGAATGATACAGGGTGTCACAGGGAAGGACTCCCAGATTTCAAAATTTAATAACTCAAAAACGAAAATCGATGGAAGACTAAAACAAAAAAGTTAAGTTATTTTGAAAGCTGTAAAAATCTGAAACAGAATATCAAAATTAGTTACAAATGTTGTCTACAGATGGCGCTGTAGTTGCAAAATGTTAGAAATATGCTATAAATTTGTCATCTGCAATCAGTCGTTGCAATAAACGCTAACTTCCTTTCACTTTTAAATAGTAGAACTTTCCGAAGACTGATCGCTCTGAGCTTCAAAGCATTTGTCATGCTGTATATCCACAGACATTTTACAAATTGTATTAAGGGGTCTGTTTAAAACTGCAACAAGTGCATAGCCCCTTAAGTTTCTGTCCGAAGCTTTTGGGGGAATATTTAAACAGGGGTTTGGCCAATTGGTCAAATAAGAGTTGGCGATTCCATAAAGGATTCGAGCCGCTCCAATGGCGTAGAGAGAGAAGTTTTGATGTAATTATGAGGGGGATCGTAAGAGACAGAAGGAAATTGGGGAGATAGCAAGTCGGTCAAGCGGTGGTTCCTGGGAGAGAGATGCATTTTTATCGGACGCAATTTCATGCACATGAATTCGCCATTTTCCTGACCCTGATATGCCAGTAAGTGAAATTTCTTGATTCAAATGCTCAGCCAGTTTCTATACTGTATAGTAATCAAAAGTGTCAATATGATTTATTAGTTGTTCTATGATATCTTTATGATATATTATATTTTGCTTTTAATCTATGGATGTCAGTACTGACTTA
Source organism: Linyphia triangularis (assembly GCA_963978545.1). Classification (NCBI taxonomy): domain Eukaryota; kingdom Metazoa; phylum Arthropoda; class Arachnida; order Araneae; family Linyphiidae; genus Linyphia; species Linyphia triangularis. The sequence continues at coordinate 10,315,324 of OZ021732.1, forward strand.
ACTAAGCGTGCTTTGAGGAAATGTTTTGTCTAAATACCTATTGTTCATGAATAAATATCATTTCAAGTTACGAATTTGAGTTATTGCAACGCTTTAACTTATGCACGAAATTAAGTTCCTTTAGATTAATTCTGACGTTTGTTAATTAACCACTATACTCACGGCATATAAATGGTGCCTTGGACTCAGTTTGAAATGCATATTGTTCAGTGAATAAGTGGTATTTGATGGAAAGTAAAATTAGAATGATAGTGATTTGCGAAATTGTTTTTATAATTGAATATGGTTCGTGGAAATAGGACGCTTTCAAATTTCAAAACGAGGTCAACTACAGCTAATATAGTCAGAGCCGAGACAATTAAACAGCGTGCGAGCGGAAGTCAAATTAATAAAAAAATGGCACAGGAAAACATTGAAATGGAGAGCGCCAGCAGAATAAATGGTTTAGCTTTATTAACCGCAAATTATGAGGGTAATAAAGATGAGACGAAATTTTTTTTTCGACAATTTGACGAAGTGGCTTTACTGGCAAAGTGGAAAGACTCCGAGAAACTCACGATATTGAAATCGAAATTACGGGGGAACGCGCTTCGCTACCTTATGTCAGACAGAGAATTGATGAATTCCCAAAATTATGATCTGGTTAGGGATAAAATCATGGACTTTTTCCGGGACGAATTAGATGTGGGACAGTGCCAATTAGATTTCTCCAACTGTCACATGAGAGAAAATGAATCAGTCAAAATGTTTGCACATAGACTTGTCGTGGCTTCGAATAAATATTTGGGGACCTCGCAAACGGAAATCTCGCAAGATACGAAAGCGGTAATTGACAAGCTTAGACTCTCAAAATTCGTAGGGGCGCTTCTACCAGAAATTCAACGAGACGTACTAAAATTGAACCCGAAATCATTCGAACAAGCTATTGAAATAGCAAAAAATTCTCAAATGGCGCTTGACACGGTTGCGAGATGTAAAATTAATGCATTAAAGGTGGAAAACTCTTTCTCACAATCAGAAGAGCAGCAGTTACAACAAATCAATCGCATGGAAACAACTACTCAAAACCCTCCTGGGCAAGTACAAGCGATGCAGTGTTATTTATGTGGAGTGTCGGGGGATCATTTTTCAACGGAATGTGAGGCATTTAAGAGTATGATTAACATACCACAACAAAATAGACATAACCAGCAATATCCGAACACCCAAAATGCGAGAGGCGGTTATTCCGGTCAACGGGGTGGTAATAGAGGTAACATATCACAAAACAGGTACTTCAGAAATCCGAATCAGCACGTCAGGGGACAGAACAGACAAAATCGTGGTAATTATTACTACAATAATCAAAGCAGAGGTAGATATAATTCACATGGTAACAATAATTCACAAGCTTCAAATCAATTTTTAGACATAGCACAGGGGGACATGGAGAACACTTAAACTGTTGCTCAGATCAAACCAGAAGTGCAGGTATACCCAGACAATTACAGGTGGGAAATTTGAAAATCGAGAATTTAAACAATTTTAACAGTTACAATGTTTTAAATTTACCTATTATTCAAACGGAAATCGCAGGAATACAATTTAAAGCACTTCTTGATACAGGAGCAAATATCTGCTTATGCTCAAAGGAAGTTTACATGTTAATAAAACAGAAAATCAAAACTAAATGTGTAATTACGACCATAACAGGGTCAGTATTAAAATACACAAATTGCATTGAGACGATTTTAAAAGTGGGAAATAAAAGGCTAAAGGTTACGTTTTTCGTCTCAAGCGAAAGGTTTCAAGAGCAATTTCAGATTATTTTAGGCATGCAGTTTCTGAGTGAAAATAGGGTAATTGTAAACTTACGTGAGGGTAAACTGGAGTTTCTAGACAAGACAACAGTCAAATTCTGTGACTCTACCCTTTGCATAAAAGGGGAGTCAAATTCTGTTTTCTTGACACATGCAGTCATCTTAGAGCCTGGTGAAGCGAGTTTCATTAAATTGAGAAGCAAGGATTACACAAATAAAAATTTTGAGGGGGACATTTGTTTCACACCTATGCAACTTAATAATCGACTAGAGTGTAGCATGTCCATTAACTACATGAAGAATAATGAATTTTGTACATTGGTTCAAAACAAATCACCAGACACTCTTCACTTAAATAAATCGATGAAAGTTGGGTATTTTGAAAAAGATTTTCAAATTGATGATTCGCAAAAATCAAACACACAAATGATTAACTTGATTACGGCTACTGAGGAAATTAAGCATTTGCGTGAACGGGAATTTAGCATCATCGATTTTGATTTGAGTCACCTCAACGATAACAACAGCAAAATTCTGAGTCAATTATTACAGGAAAACTACATGGTGTTTTCAAAATCCATGAAAACTTTAGGCCATTGTGATGCTATAAAACCTAATATAATCTTAAAACATGATTCTGCAATTGGGTGTAAGCCTTATCCCATCCCCCATCTTCTAAGAGAAGAGGCAAAAATTCAAATTGACACTCTTTTGGAAGCCAACATCATTCGAAAGTCAAACACGAATTTTTTGGCACCTGTGCTTATGGTCAAAAAAAAGGCAGAAAATAATGACGATAAGAAACGCTTTCGCTTATGTTTGGATATGCGTCTTTTGAATTCTTTAATTGTTAAAGCACCACAGATCTTACCAAAAATCAAAGATTTGGTCACAGATTTAAGTGGGTACCGATTTTACAGCATTATTGATTTTAATAGCGCATTCTTACAGTTAAGCATGGAGGAACATTCTGAAAAGTTTGGATTTGCCTCAATGTGGGGTACATATAAATTTGTCCGTCTACCTTATGGTTTTGTCACAGCGTCATCTATATTCCAAAATTTGATACATGAGATATTGGGAGATTTGATAAGTTATGGAATTCGTTTCTTTATTGATGACGTAATAATTCCTTCAAACTGCTTTGAAGAAATGATACATAAGCTGCAGTTAGTATTCGAGAGATTAAGGGCTAACAACTTAACTTTAAGTGCTGAGAAATGCAATTTCTTTAGGGAGAAAATCACATATTTGGGATACGAAATTTCACAAACAGGAATCACTCCAACAGAATATAACACTCAAAATATCACCTGCTTCCAAACTCCTAAAAACATCAAGGAATTACGTCGATTCAATGGTTTGACTAATTTTTATCGTGATAGTATTAAGAACTATGCTAACTACACAAGTGTTTTGGAGGAATTAACAAAAAAAAACACACCGTTTGTTTGGACAGAAAGGCATAATGTAGCTTTTCAAAATCTACAAAGGCAATTTTTTACCAAACCCTTTTTAAAACAGGTCAATATTAAAGAGAAATTTTATCTCGCATGTGACGCTTCGAAAATGTCAGTTGGAGCCAGTCTTTTTCAGTATCATGGTGACAAACTTTGTCCTGTTGCGTATTTCTCTAAAAAGAACTCACAATTTGAGGAAAAGCAGCCAGCGATTTATCTTGAGCTTATTGCTTTACATAAATCAATCTTACACTTCTGTGAGTATTTGTATGGGGGCACATTTACTGTTTTTTCTGACCACAGACCACTACAGTATTTCTCCAAACTTCAAAACAAGTCAAATAAAATTACAAGGATTTTAAATGAATTGGCTTATTACTCTTTCGACATACAGTACATCAGAGGTATTGACAACGTTTTACCGGACTATTTGTCACGTATGGTCAATATACCAAATATTGAGGTCACATTGGACACAGATACTACGAGAATTAAAGAAATTCTTTCAGAGGGTTCTAAAAATGTAGATGATACTATACCTAAAACAAACCTTAATTCCGTAAATACCATACTCAGTACACCACAGGCTCAGTATAACCAAAACATTGGAACAGTTTCACAATCCGAAGGTTCCGTTCACATCAACAAAGAAGATCAAGCTTGGGAGAATTGTGTAGTCAATCAGCTGAAAAGCTCAAACATCATACATCATTTATCTGATAACAAGGGTCATAAATTAGATGATACTAATATTCTTATGGAACAAAATAGGGATCTTAACATTCTGGAAATTAAGGAAGCTTTACACAAAGATAATGGCAAATTGAAGGCAAAATTTAAAAATTACTTTGTGGATGAAGATTCTGGATTACTTATGTTCAAGAGAAAAATTACAGAAAACGATGTAGATAGCTACATGTTTAATGTGGTTCTACCGGACACATTACAAATTCACGCAATTCAAAACGCACATTTTACACATTTTGGCATAGCTAAAACGTTTCAATTTTTAATGCAAAAATTTCACTGGAAAGGGTTATATTCAGATGTCACAAATTACATTAAGAGTTGTGAAACTTGCAATAGAGTGAAGCGAAGCTATCAAAAGTTCAAACCGCAAGGTTTTGCACATATTCCAAATAGAATTGGAGCACAGTTATCTATGGATATTTTGGGACCGCTCAAGTGTGGCGCTTACGTATTAAGTATCATAGAAAATTTTAGTAGATACTTAGATCTATATAAATTAGAATCAATTGGATCACAACAAATAGCTAAGTGTCTCATGCAGTACATTTCTAGATACGGCGTACCAGAAACCATTTTATCAGACAATTGTAGTAACTTCATTTCTAAGGGCTTTATCGAATTAAACAGATTATTAGGGGTACACCTTATACACACACCTGTTTACGCTCCTTGGTGCAACGGTAAAGTCGAGTCCACGAATTTAGAGATTAAGAACACCATCTTAGCTTTAAAAGAGCAAAAAATTGATCTACAATCAGCATTAGATATTCATAAGGCAATGTATAACAGTTCAATTCACTCTACGACAAGCTTTTCCCCTTCACAGCTATTTTTTGGTCGTAAAATAGAACCTATATTCAGCACAATGAAGGTTTGTAAAAAATCAAATTTAGATTGGTTGGGATATCCTAATTACGTTGAGAAAACAATGCTACAAATAGAAGAATGTAGGAAACAGGCTTTTAAACACATTGAAAATGCACAGTTGACACAGCAAAAGTATGCTATCAGTAAATCACACAAGAGACATTTCACAGTTGACAGTATTGTGTACTACAAAACCCCAGGCAAGTTTAAAAAGTATTTCACAGGACCCTACAAGATTACAAAGATACACACAAAAAACCTCTTTGACATTCAATTGTTAACATCCCCCCAAATCGTTAAGACACGCATCCACATCTGTAGTTTAAAACTAGCAGAAAAGAGATACGATAAATTTATCTTGGAAAAGGGAATAGATCACAAAAATAATTCTGACCTTCAGGCATCTTTACCACACCGGTACGATCTTAGAAGTAAAGACCGCGTTCAGCGATAACTTCTCACGATTCCTAGGACAAGACTTGGATTGACAAACAATAAAAAAAAAGCGCTGTCATTCTCTGGCTAGACGAGGGAACTCGTAAATTTAAAAGTCTTAGCTTTTGTCAATCTTTGCTACGGGAGTATTCAGCACGCATGAATTGGTCATAAATATTGTCGCGTAGAGTCTTGTTGACACTAATGGCGAGGGACGCGTCGGCAAGTGACTGTCTGCATTTTGGCGGGAAAAAGGGCGAATGTTGGTCACTTTCAGAACAGGTTTTTTTTATTTTTTTTGTGGGGAACATATAGTTCTCCGGTCTCGGAAAGGGTGTGTGACGTCATCAGACGGGAGAGGTTCTGACCGCTTCTGTCACGTGACTTGCCAAGGAGAACGAAGTTTGTGTTTTTGTGTTGTTTTTCTTTTTGGAGAGTTCAGAGGGGCGATTTTTCGTTTTTTTTTTTCTCCCCACTGTAACAGAGGTAGCGGAAGTCGGTTTTTGTTTTTTTTTAGGGCCAACGAGGGGGTCGTCGAAATTTTTTTTTTGGTAGCGATTTGTTGCACTGGAATTAATGAGACATTGGGTCTCTTTTCGATTAATGTATGGCATTGGTTTTTTTTAATGGGTTAGATAAGGCGTTTTTGAACACTGAAACTGATAGGAATCTGCTGTTAGGCAGGCAAAAGGAGCGGATTTAGTGTCGGGTGTCTTGCTTTTATGTTGCTCTGGATTGATTTGATCAACAGAACGCGTTCACGCTGTTGATTTTGGATCGTAGCTCTGATTATACGAGTGTGTTGTCTACGATATTAGTAATTAATTCATGATTGGAATTGGTGATTAAGGATGTTAATTATGTTTGGCAATTGGTGGTGTCAATTAATTTTTGGATGGAAACTTAATGCTTTGTTCTGGTTATGTAATAAAAAATCAAGGGAAGTTTAAGAAAAAAATGATATAAAAGGGAGATAAGACTAAGTATATTTGTATTTTTCTACTTTGGTTAATGATGTTAAATGGTAATTTTTTTTTCTTTTTTCTATTTTGATTTTGAGCAGTCTTTCATGTGAGGATTACTAATAATAGTTGATTAGGTTAAAAGTTTAGGACTGGCTGAGTATTTATGAGTCTTGGAATTGTCATTTTTCTGTATCAAAAAATCTAAACAGATCTGCATTTACAAGGAAGTAGAAGGGCGTGTTGCCTTGCGCAAAGTAGCATTCCTAAATTTTTGCTACAGCTGAATATCACCGCTGGCCAGAGATTTACAGTGAAGCAGAAATAGTTCTTCAGAATGGTCAGATTTCGTCAGAGATACAGTACTCGCTTTCCAGACTACTCAGCGATTTCAATCAGACCACGACAACGCAGCAACAGGTCCAACAGATGTTTCCATACCACACCACCAGATGGCAGTCCTCAACAAGCTACACCGAACGACTGCGAAATTCCAAGCAGCGAAGTCCGAGAGACGTGGACCGTGGACATACAAATTGATGGGAGGACCCAACATGCCCCATTCGACACCTGTGGGACAGGGCGGAGCTACCTTCCGGCATCATCACAGCAGACGACACACAGAGAATGTTCCGATGTTCCGGTTACAGAGATCAGCAAGCTTGACCTGGCCATACAGTAGGAGGCCGTCACTCACCCAAGTCCGCGAAGTTGGAGAAAGGAACAGGTAGCAAAGCAGGCCACACCCCTCTCAGTTTTCCTTTGACTCCTCATCACCAATGCAATGGCAACTGAACACATTTTCCCCTGGCCATCCACTTTGATTGAGGGCCACACGACATCCAGGTAAAACTATTCTTTTTTTGCTCCTGGGTAACTCGATCTTCAGGGAACGAGAGAAGACAGACATTCTAGTGACATTGCAAGTGTGAACAATAAACTGTTTTCTTTCCGATGCACAAACTTTTTGCTAGGAATGTTCAACACCTTTAGGATAACACAGAACAACAATACTGTGTTAGATGGTCACAATAAACTGAACTCTTTGACTATGGAGATTTACAAACTATGAAACTAAAAAAACTTACACAATGACGATTGAGAACGTTGTTCATGAACCAACTTCTTTTTCTTTCCCTTCTAAATTATACCTTGTGTTTTCCTGGTTACATCTTCATGTTGTTTTTTATTTATATATTTTTGCTCTTTAACAATGTTACAAAAAATTGTGATTGGTCATATTTCAGTGTGCAACTATCTGCTTGTAATTTCATGCTTTTACACATCATCTTTCATTCTTGTGTATTTTTGTTGCAGTTACTTTATGGAATGCTGTGAGTGTTTTATTTTTTAATTTTTAGCTGGCTGAGTGGAATTTCTTTAAAATTTTTGTTGGTGAAAAGGGTGATAAATGTCATGCTGTATATCCACAGACATTTTACAAATTGTATTAAGGGGTCTGTTTAAAACTGCAACAAGTGCATAGCCCCTTAAGTTTCTGTCCGAAGCTTTTGGGGGAATATTTAAACAGGGGTTTGGCCAATTGGTCAAATAAGAGTTGGCGATTCCATAAAGGATTCGAGCCGCTCCAATGGCGTAGAGAGAGAAGTTTTGATGTAATTATGAGGGGGATCGTAAGAGACAGAAGGAAATTGGGGAGATAGCAAGTCGGTCAAGCGGTGGTTCCTGGGAGAGAGATGCATTTTTATCGGACGCAATTTCATGCACATGAATTCGCCATTTTCCTGACCCTGATATGCCAGTAAGTGAAATTTCTTGATTCAAATGCTCAGCCAGTTTCTATACTGTATAGTAATCAAAAGTGTCAATATGATTTATTAGTTGTTCTATGATATCTTTATGATATATTATATTTTGCTTTTAATCTATGGATGTCAGCACTGACTTAACTAAGCGTGCTTTGAGGAAATGTTTTGTCTAAATACCTATTGTTCATGAATAAATATCATTTCAAGTTACGAATTTGAGTTATTGCAACGCTTTAACTTATGCACGAAATTAAGTTCCTTTAGATTAATTCTGACGTTTGTTAATTAACCACTATACTCACGGCAGCATTCTTTATTCATAAGAATAACAGTGTGCAGAGCCACCTGTTGGCAACATTTGTAACTAATTTTGAAAATGTAGCATCAGATTTTTACAGCTTTCACAATAACTATACTCTTTGTTTCATTATTCTATCGATCTTTGTTTTTGAGTTATTTAATTTTGAAATTAGAGAGTCCTTCGCTGGACACCCTACCCTGTATCTAAAGCACCTAACAAGTAATTATTGTTTTCTCCCATTCGAGATAAAAATTCAATGAAATTTATTATTTAAAGACCACCCAGAAGGATATCCTCTGTTTACACTTGGCTTACTCTTAGTAGTCTACATTCTACTTTGATGCGATATTACAACTCAGTATAGCCTTGTGGAACTGTGTGGTGAAAGAAACTTCCTTAACAGATGATTATGTGTATTAACGATAGGCATTATAAATATTCCGATTGTCAAAAATATCTATTTCCACTCACAAAGAGGTTTAAACTCCTTCCGCATTTAAATATTTTGTAAGTGACTGCTACTTATTGTTTACACAAAAAATTACTAAATTTACAAAAATATATAACTAATAGTTTTTCATCCGGATAAAAAAAAATTAAATACTTTTGAAACATTATTTTTCAATATTCGTTTGATACCCTATACGTTAAAAATAAATAGAATTTTATACTTTAAAAATTCAGCAGTTCAAATATCTTAATTGAGAAAGAAAAGATTTAAAATTTTACTAAAGTTTCAAAGTTCACGACCACTTTTCCTTACAAAAACATAAGTCGAGGAATGTAGCCCCAAAGCATCGTATTTTTTTTTTTTTTTTTTTTTTTTTTTTAAGTGCTGGTACTTCATTTCCTTGCTTATACAAGTGTCCAGCGAATGACTCCTTAAAAAGACTCCTTTTGAAAATTAAATAACTCAAAAATTTATGAAATAATGAAGCAAAAAGTACAGTTAATTTGAATTCTGAAAAAAATCTGAAACAGAAATTTCAAAATTAGTTACAAATGTGGCCAATATATGGCGCTGTAGTTACAAAGTTCTAGAACTATGTTATCAATTTGTCCTCTGCAATCATTCGTTGCAATCACGCTGACATTTGTAACTAATTTTGAAAATTTAATATCTGATTTTGACAGCTTTTAAAAAAACTATACTTTTAATTTCATTATTTTATCGATGTTTGTTTTTGAGTCATTTAATTTGAAAACCAGGGAGTTCTTCACTAGACACACCCTGCAGTATACCACGATTAAAACATTAGTTATATACTATTTATGTATTGTAGAGCAACAATTGTAAAATAAAGTACCTTTATTATTTTATAATGAAATAACTAATTTTTAGTTGTACCTTGGGTTGTGCATTTCTCTGACAAAATCTGTCAAGATTCGGAAATAACAGGTGGGAAAGGATCCTCACTGGGAAAGTTAACAGAGTTAAGTAAAGAGTTCCAGAATGTGAGTACTTTGTTTAATTTCTAATATGTAGGCCAAATTTTTATTATTGTCTAAAGTAAGTACAAATTTGTAATAATGAATATTTGAAAGAGTAAACCTAATACAGTTTTGTTTCCATTGAATACATTATTAAGGTGTACCATTTGGTTATTAATTAACATTTCGACATATGCACCAGTATTTTTCACACATTTCTGGAATCTTTCAGGAACAGAATCCACAGCTCTTCTTAGCATTTCAACTAGAGGTCGGCGATATATCGATAGGAATATATTTTTATCGATATTTCTAAAAAAATATCGATTTTAAAAATATCGATAAAAGTCACCGATATATCGATACTTTCAAACATTTTTAGTTTTTTGTTGATCGTTTTGTAGTTCCATGTGTTTTTTCGATTTTCTTTATTCCCTTTTCAAAAAACTTCAAAACTAAAGTTAGAACTTGGTTGAGAGACAGTTAAAATGTCATCAATATTCAATATTTTGCAATACACTTAAAAGCTTTTGAAAATTATCTAAATTTTGATTAAAATTACTGCACCAATCAAGCGAAAATATATATATTATTATTTTTTTGTTCCTTGTAACAGATCCTTTTCAGTTGAAAAAGTAGTCACCTTACAAAAATGCATTCATGAAGAGTAGAAATTTACCTCGAAAAACTTTATTTCTGGCAAAATTGAAAATCAAATTTAAAAAAAATCATGTATCGATATATCGATATTTTATCGATATTTTTTTCTATGCAACGATATAGTATCGATATTTATTTTGATCGATATTTCCGACCTCTAATTTCAACTGAAACATTTGTAAACACTTCACGGATACTTTGTTGAAGGCTGTTAATATCCCTTGTACACATGTTGCTTAGCCCAACCCCAAAGATTGAAGTCTCATAGGGTTAGATCGGGGCGGCGTGCGGGCCATTTTGTTGCTCCCCGGCGGCCAATCCATCAGCTTGATGACAATTTCCCTGGCGGGTTCTAAGTTGCGGGTAAAATGCGGGTGCATGCGTTGAAATGTAAAACCCAATGGTACACCTTAATAATATATACAATGGAAATAAAACTGCAATAGGTTGCTTAATCTTTGAAATATTCATTGTTACAAATAGGTACTGACTTTGCATCCACACTGTATAATGGTAGAGCTTTTGAAAATCGCATTTAAATCAAATTCTTGTATTTTTCACTAGTTTGTCGTGCCAAATGGAATAGTTGTGACTACGGCTGCGTATCAAAAGTTCCTATCCAAAGAAGCTATTGAAGAAATTAAAGAACTAGAAAGCTCTTTATAGTAAGTTTGTATGAGGGTGACATCAGATAAAATCTATGCGATATAAGTAGTAACTAAACAAAGGATGCACTGGATTAGGCTTTTTAAAATATTCCCATTAAATAACGAAACTAGTTCAGGAAAATAATGCAATTTTGTAAAACATAAAAAAAAGTTCTCGTTTTTGAAAGTGTGGAATTTATGTTCTTCACTGAGTAATCTGTTTGAGATTGAAATAGACAACGATGCAAGAAATGTGTTAGATTGAAACAGCTTAACGTTTCTGTTTTCGAAATCAGTTTTAGGCTATGGCTATTCCTATCAAAATACAGCTACTATATCACTAAAGATTATGTATCACATAGGACATTAATTTAAATTACGAAACAAATAACTCCAACAGATCACCTGCTGTTTGCGGAACAAAATGAAAGTTAATTGTAAATAAAAATGCAAAAAATAAAAATTAAACTCTAACAGAGCATATCTTCAACTGAAAAAAGGTATCTTGACTGCTGATTTAAGATAATCCCCAATGTATTTTTCATTATTATTAAATTCAAAGATATTCTATGTTAACTTTTTTTTTTTTTTTTCAATTTACCAGCAACAATAAATGTGAAGATCTCAAAGCTTCATGCCAAAGGTAAGAATATTTATCAACATCTGTTCCCTTAGAAATCTTAACGAATTCCCAAGTTTATGATCGTTTGATTAATACAACTATGAGATCATTGACTTAAATTATACGTTTATGAATTTTCTGTTAGAGTTGTAGAAAAAGTTATTAAGTCAACATTCCCGGAAGATGTACTTCAAGAAATTGTCCTGCATCTTAAGAAAGCTTTTCCAGAAAAAGAAGACAGGCTTAAATTTGCTGTGCGTTCTTCAGCTACTGGTAACTATTTTTTGTTTATTATAATGTCCCACAAAATGTCTGTCAAATGAATTATGAAATCAAATGCTATTAATGTATTATAAATTATGATGGCATTTAAACTATCCCCATCAATGAACCATATATACAGGGTGGTTGTAAAATCAATAATTATATGTAATAATAAATATTCCAAAGAGTGAACAACCTATCACAATTTTATTTCCATTGAATACATTATTAAAGTATACCATTTGGTTATTAAGTAACATCTCAAGGTATGCACTCGCATTTTTTACACAGATTTGGAATCTTTTAGGAACAGAATTCAGGGCTCTTCCTACACTGTTAAAAAAATTTGTCCACCATGCACCAAAATTTGGTTCCCATTTAGCTGCCACCAACATTTGGTGCTTAGTTTCGCGATTTAGTGGTGCTTACGGTCCGAGGTTGCACCATTAAATCGTGAAACTAAGCACCAAATGTTGGTGGCAGCTAAATGGGAACCAATTTTTGATGCAAGGTGGAACAAAATTTTTAACAGTGTAGCATCCTAACTGGAACATTTGCGAACATTTTTCGGAAACTTTGTACAACACTGTTGATATCCCTTGGTTTTAATATCTTCCTTAACCTAAAGTGTACAAGTAAAAACCAAGGGATATTAACAGCCTTGAACGAAGTATCCGTGAAATGTTTGCAAATGTTCCAGTTGAGATGCTGAGAAGAGCTGTGTATTCTGTTCCTAAAAGATTCCAGAAATGTGTGGACAATGCGAAAGCATACGTTGAAATGTAACTTAATAACCAAATGGTACGCCTTAATAATGTATTCAATGGCAATAAAACTTTGATGGGTTGTGAACTCTTTGAAATATTCATTATTACAATAGTTACTGAGTTTAATAAATAAATAATAAGGATATAAAAATTAATATAAAGGTTTAAAAAATAGCAATTCGTCTTTTAAAGGTGAGGACACTGAACAGATGTCGGCTGCTGGACAGATGGAAACGTACCTCGGAGTGACAGGCATAGATGAGGTAATAGAAAATTGTATTTTTTAATAATCAGTATTATAATAAACAATTATAGTTTTTATACAGGGGCATCCAAAATAGTTTGACACATTTGGAAAATGAATTAAAAAATAAACTGTAGACGATGGAAATGTATCTTTTGCTGCATTCTAGCTTGGGAAACAATGGAATTTTATAAATTAAAATTCAAAAATAATTACAAAGTTCACCAACAAGTGGCGCTGTTGAAAGAAAGGTCTGAACAAGTAGCAAAAATTACAGACCGAAGCTTTCAAAACAGCCACACTTTCGAGTAACAACATGGCACAAGTGAAACATTGTTTTTTACTTTTTGTAATATGTTCAGACCATTTCATTACATTCAACAGAGCTATTTGTTCGAGAACTATTTTTGAAAATTAATAGGAGGCCAATCTATGCATTTTTATGTGTTTTTTATTTATTATTCATTTTTCAAATATATTACTGTTGTACTGATATTTGTGTTAATTTTAAAGTTGTAATGATATTTTCCAAAAATATGTTTCACTCTTGTTAAAAAAAATAGGTAATTCATTGAAAAATTTATAACAATTAATTTGATACAAAATTTTATATCAATATTAAGTTTGTATTTTATTGAAAGAATTCTATTTTAATAAAAGAATTTAAAAAAAATATTTTATTCGTATCATTGAGTATTTGTTATTTTAGTATATTATTATGAACAGCCTTTGAAATCATGAAATTATAAATAATTTTTAGATTATGTTTGCTGTCAAGAAATGTTGGGGATCTCAGTTTAGCCATATTGCTATTCAATACAAAAGGTAAGGAAAATAGTAAAAGTTATATTTAAGTTGCTAAGATGCTGTGTAGAATTGGAATTGATGTACGAAATATCCTTGGCGATTATATCAATACTATATAAAAAGTAAGAAATTATAATTATCGTGTTTTCTTTGCTTTCCCCAATCAAATATTTTTTTTTCTAGTAATCAATACTTCTAATAAAAATAAAATCAGTGTACTTGAATAAACTAGACATTCGGACCATTAAATCCGCAAAACCAGATATGATATTTAATTATTAACATTTACGTTAGTCTGGATTCCCCTAAGTTCTAACGTTCAAAGAAAACTTCGACGCTTCTATCGTGACGATGAATAAAAAAAAAAATTAACTTTCGGTCAACAATTTCTCTTACATAATGAAAATTACCACTTATGGTGTTGCTACTTGCAGCTAAAGACAGCTTCCCTATCAACATTAGGGAAAGCTCAAAATGACGGTTAAAATGCCAAAATAAATTATGAAATTTAAAGCTTTATTACAAAATTTTTATATGTCCAAAAAACCAAATGGGCAATTCTGATTATGTAAAACAAAAACATACCAAGTCTGGTCATCATAATTTTATAATTTCAGAATTGTAATCTGTTTAAGAGTAGAAACATTATCCCAGCATCCAGTGCGTCAGCCCCTGAAAATTGTTCAAACGAGCTGGATCCAGATTAATACATTGAATGTTTCCTTGTTTCACAGACAGAATGGTCAGTTGCTGAACAGCCCAATGGCAGTCGTTATCCAGCAGATGGTGTCTTGTGACGTGGCCGGAGTCCTGTTCACGTGTGATCCACTCACAGGGAACCCGACGCGCATCAGCATCACAGCCAACTACGGACTAGGGGAGGTAATATCACAACATTCACTCGCTCACATACTTATATGAGTTCTACTTCAGATGTTTTCAAAAATTAAATAATACTTTTATAAGCCATTTTTAGATAGCACAGTAGTACAGTAATAGTTGGAAACAGGAGTTTTGGAACATTAGCCAAACCTGGCCGAAACTCGAGCATCGTTTCAAAATACACGATTATTTTTTTATTTTTATTTTTTTTTTGGGGGGGGGGAATAATAAATGTTTCAAAAACACTACAAAATATATTTTTCATCCCTCTGCCCTTTCTTATAAAAAATATTTCAATTTTAAAACTCAGCATCAGCATTTCAAATCTTCCAGTATATTTTATCCAGCCTTCGGAGGAGATTGGCCAAGATCCGTGAAAACGGCCGGTTTACATCGATATTGACCAATGTCGAGCGAAATTGGCCAACGCTGTTGTGTTACAGGGGTCGGAGCTTGTAATAATCAAATGAACATTGCAAAATGTTTCATGCGTACTTAATCAAAAGAACATTATACAATTTTGCATGCGTACTACTGATATCATGAGAATTCGTGCCTGAAGAAGAAAAATAAACATCATTTAAAACTTTCACCATCAAATGAAAATGTCGCATTTTAAAGAGCTATAAAGGCTTATTTATTCATTTCCAGTGGTTGTAATGCCAGCTAGTAAGTTAAAAGTTCACTGTCAGGTGTTAATTGGAATACCAGCTTTCCGTTTACCAGCCACTGGGACAATATTGAAGGAGCATTACGTCGCTAATCGATGGTCATAAATGAGAAATGTTTATAGTAGTTTGCTTGCTAGCAAATAGAAAATGTTTCATACGCTGCAGTCACCAACTACTGGTATACTGGCTTCTCCAGAAACTGGCATGAAGCGTTTACATGGAAATGTCTTTGACAGCTATTGACTAGTGACCTAAACTGGTATGCTAACTGGTAGCGAGTAATCATTTTTAAGAGTGACTACACGTTATTTTAATGAGGAGTTATTTTTGCAGACTGGAAGTTGTAAATTCAGTTTTAGACGACATTTAAAATAGTACAGTTTTTTTAATTGTTGGTCCTGTAGCAGAATTTTCGAAAAAGTTAAATATTTTATAATTTATTCATTTTTAGAAATCACTTTTCGTTTGTCTCGGTTGGTAATTATATAGAATTTATGGTAATCTGATAATAATTATAAGCTCAGCTACAACATTTTTTTTTTTTTTTTTTTTTTTTTTTTTGTGTACGCCTAAATTCCATTGTCGCGCATAAAAATTTTAATTAAAATCACAAACTTGGTACATGAGAGAAAACCTTGTAATAAAATTCTTGTTAGTAGTACAGAAGTAAAAACAGCCATTTCACTGTTTCATGCATAAATAGCACAGTTTCTAATACGAATAATATTATGTAGTCTCTGTAATTGTGTGAACGCTTCTGTTCATATGTTTGCATAATAACACCAGCGTTGAGATGGTTGTTTTCAGATTATCTGGCGCCGTCAGCAACACGAGGCGCCGAAACATTCGTCATTTGACAAGCCAACATACATTTACAAACACCCATGCCTTACACGGGACTCGAACCCGCAACCTCGCGGTCTAGAAGCTAGCACGCTAACCACTATACCGTTTGGTCGGCCAACACCAGTGTTGAGAAAAATTAAGTAACTTTTTTTTTAATTTTTAACAATAAAACTTCTCCATGACAAACAGTTTACTGGAAATCGCACTAAGCAATTTATAGTTATATATGTTTTTTGTTTTTGTTTTTTTTATTAAAGCTTGTCGCGGACGCTTGACTCACTCGGTATGATTTTTACATTCAATAATTGAGCAAATGGTTCTTATACTGTTAAAATTAATTCGCTCTGAATAAGCTGTTATATTACGTTTTCATGGATGCTATTTTTTTTCTAATTTTGAAATTTTTTGTTTGTAGTCGGTTGTGTCAGGATCGGAAGAACCTGATACAATTGAGTTAAGAAGAAATGAAGACGATAAGTTAGCTGTCCAGAACAAAATGATCGGATCGAAATGCCGTCGCATTGTAGTTAAAGGTAATATACTTCAAAAATTTCTAGTACACGGTACGACTTGGAGTGATACCTTACGATCAAGACCCAAAACCAAAATGAGGCGTTTTCCTGTCAAAATAAAAATTCTAATCCAGATTCAACAATTATCGTTGCTAAAAAAAATGTTAACTTTATCACGTACCAACTGTACGGGGTGTCCAGCGAAAGACTCCCTGATTTTAAAATTAAATAACTCAAAAACAAAGATCGTTAGAACAATGAAACAAATAGTATAGTTATTTTGAAAGCTGTAAAAATCGGATACTAAATTTTCAAAATTAATTACAATTGTTGCCAACAGATGGTGCTGTGCAGTGTAGTTCTTATGAATACAGAGTACTTTGAAGCTCAGTGTGATCAATCTTCCATCAGTTCCGCTGTTTAACCGCGAAAAGAAATTAGCATGATTGCAAAACGACTGATTGCAGATGACAAATTTATAATATATTCCTAGTATTTTACAGCGCCATCTGTTGGCAATATTTGTAACTTATTTTGAAACTTCTGTTTCAGATTTTTACAGCTTTCAAAATAACTTAACTTTTTATTTCATTCTTCTATCGATCTCCGTTTTTGAGTGATTTAATTAAAAAATCAGAGAGTCCTTAGCTGGACACCTTGTACTTTAACTGAACTTTATCCCTTACCCTATCATACAGAAGACTAGGAATTTTTATACTGCCACAAATGATGACTTAGTTTCAAGAATATTTTAATAACATTCAATTCAATACAATTTCAGCTGACGAGGGTACAAACTTAGAAGATGTTCCTGAGCATGAGCGAACATCTTGCTGCTTGACAGATGAAATGGCACTTCGGTTGGGCAACCTAGCAGTCAATGTAACTTATATTTATACTTATAATAATTCCTTTAAATTTAAATTATGTAAGCATAAATGGAATAATATACTGTATGTTTTTATCTTTAAATGTAGCTGCAGAAAAAATACAGATCTCATAGGGACATAGAGTGGGGATATTGGAATAATAACCTGTATATTTTTCAAGTGAGTGTGACAATTTTTTAGAGTATTAAATCCAATACTTACTACAAAATTACGTTTCAATGCATATTGCGTGTGGGATAACTAACTTAAATTCAGAAACTACATTTTTAAAGTGCCGTAAGTTGTTTTCATTTTAATTATATGACTTTCGATCCGACTTTTGCATGATCTATAAAAAGTAGTTAAATTTAATGTTTGCATATTAAAAGAGGTATACTATGAGTATATATAGATAATTTTTTTTTTTTTTTTTTTTTTTTTTTTGCTCCCCAAAACTTTATTAAATACATTGTCATCCATAACAAATCTATCTGCCAAATTGTATCTAGATTAGCAGATGGCAATTGGTAATGACCTTCTGAAATGTAATATTATAAAAGCATGTACAAAAGTGGCCTTTTTGGTGAAAGACCCAAACTTTATAGGATGCATTATCATCACCAACGAATCTATCGGCCAAGTTTCAGAACGAATGGAGGTTAGCAAGTGTCAATTAATTAGCCTTCCGAAGATTTGGCGGCCTCACATACACAAAATCAAAGCGAATATAAGGGATTTACAAAATTGACCAATGAAAACTTGTGTAATGTGTGTCCTCAAAAATGTAAGTCCACCATTTGCTATATGAAAGTGTTTCCAGATTATTTAATCCTATTTTTAATCCCAAATTGCTTAAGAACACTGAATTGCTTACCCATAAGGGTCGAAAGGGTTAATATTATATTGAAGGACATAAAATTGTATAGTATATTATATTGTCTGGAATAGGTTTTGTTCTTGGTACAAATTTCATTTTTGTTGAAATACATATTGTACATAAAGTTTTATATATAGCTTAAACTATATTATTATGAAAACTTCAAATAATATTTAAAAAAAAAGAAAAAAAAAAGTAATTGTAATGAAAAAATAATTTTTCAAAAAAAAACCATAGAGCAGCATCAAATGTACAAATGATTTTTCAAAAACCTATAGTTTCGAAACGAAAAGTTACAATTTTTAAGTTAAATATCAAACCTAAAATGTGCAGAAAAACAATAATTCTGCTTCATACGGTTAGCAATTTTGTTTTCATTTCAATATTTTTTTTTTTACTGTGAAGCCTTGTTCAATGTTTATATACCTTCCAGTCTCGGCCAGTGACGAGCGGAACGGGAGAAAGCGACTTCGAAATCGACCATGAACACGACGCACCACTGCGGGTTGAAAATGAATACTTTACAGTTTGCAACGTTGGGTATGCATTTTTAGAAACTAAATTGGTTTTGTGGAACTACTTGAAAGGAAAAGAAATTTAAGCCAGATCATGGTAGAGGAAGATAGATACACTATTATTAACTAATTTTAATTTATGGTGAAATGTGGATAATAATATGATGATAGTAATTAAGGGGGTTCGGCACATGAAAAATTTTCAGATTATTAATTTCGAGTTTGTTAATGTTTATTAAAACTTAAATTCTTCTTCTCTTTAAAATGATGTATCATATGTACTTGTATCTTATTTTGAAACATTTTTAATAGTTTTTTGAAGAAAGCAAAACGTAAGTATTTAATGCATTTTTTTTTTTTTTTTTTATCTTTACTTCAAGCCGAATTTCTCAAAATGCCATTTTTTTTGTGTTAGAGAGCACATAGCTTTAAATCTATTTGATATAAATGTTTGAAATTTTTTAAACATGTTTCTCTAATATATTTAAGCATTATAATTGATAAGCACCATTCTTTTTTTTTTTTTTAAATTAATCAGTCAAAAATTAAAAAAAAAAATAATAATAATATATTTTTAGAAGGTCATAATTATTTTAATTTTCAAAAAATAATAAAAATCTCGAATTAAAGTATTCAAAAGTATCTACATATTATGCTGTGAAAGTTTCATAATGATTAAGGAATCGGTTATTAAATGAGATGCCCCCAAAGCTGTTGAATTTAACATGAGCTCCTATGGAAGTGCCGGACCCCCTTAATATAAATTGGAAGCGCCTAAATAAATATAATAAGTCATCAAAGTGAAAGTACTAATACATAGTTATCACGTTTCCTTAAAAACTCCTCATTCACTTCATATTTAATGTTTGGTTGGTTGTTTTCAGATTATCTGGCGAAGTTAGCAACACGAGGGCTATAATGCGCCGAAACATTAGTCATTAGACAAGCCAACATACATTTACAAACATCTATGCCAAACACGGGACTCGGAACCCGCAACCTCGCGGTCTAGAAGCTAGCACGCTAACCACTATACCGTTTGTTAGGCTTCTAGTTAATGTTTAACTATATTAAAATAACACTGTTCCATTGTAGATATTCTAGTTCAACGTAAGACGTTTCTTTCTCTAAATCAATTGAGAAAAGTGCGTGTAGCAGAAGCTCCTCAATAACTTCAAAATTTATTTTCAAAAAAAAATAATAATAACAGGTGTATGAGAGTATGGTAAGTAGTAAATAATAAAAATATATTATATTAAGGGAGGATCGGAAGGTAAAAAAATGTTTTCTGAATCCATTTTGAGGTTTTTAGCTCATCACAATATTTGGATTGTTATCTATAAAATGGTTTAATTTGGTGGGCAATGGGCTCATCCGAAGTATATTTTTTTTTAATTTTTTTTAAATTTTTTTTTAATTTTTTTTTAATTCAAAAAAGTAACATTACTGAAAAAAAAAAAACATCTGTTTTGTACTTTAAACGCTGTTTCTCAAAATGCTGTGTATGTGCTATAAAAATGTATAAAATGCTATGCAAATGTACCTTTTTCTCAGGATCTACTCAATATTTTGCTTTGAAATTTTTCTTCTGGTGCATATGGAATTTATACACAAACAGACATATGCTTTTACAGAAATATTGATTAGATTTTTTTTTTTTTTTTTTTTTTTTTTTAATTCAAAACCATGTTTTTTGGGAAAAATTTATAAAAAAAATTTCAAAATATCATAAATCCTAAACAAAATTTTGTTTTTGCAAAAGCATATGTCAATCTATATAAAAAATGTACAAAATTTTAAACCAGTGCTATGAGTAGTTTCTGAGAAAAAGGTACATAAAAAAGACTTTTTTAACATGGACTAGATAAAGCCTTCCCACCCCCTTAAAATTTTACACAAGGTTGCAACTATTATTAACCTAATTTTAAAAACATGCTATTACAACTAGAGAAAAGAAAATTCGATACACATTGTAAGAAATGCATATTAAGTTCCTGAAACTGAAGTAATTTCCTCTCTACGTATATAATCTTGAGCAAAATATTGTGTGTTCTTTTTAAAATATCCATCTCCTGTGACTAGTATTTTCGCTTAGGTACCATTTTATTGATAACTCACATAAGCCAATTATTTGATTTTATTCTTAGTTGTTGGGGGGTTGTTGTTTTAAATATCAATGGTTTCTTACCTGTCCTGTAATGTTAAATTGAATTCCAGGGATAAATTAAAGCCAGATTTTGAATGTTTCTTTGTATATTTTCAATGTTAGATTTATGAAATAATCTTTAAAAAAAAAATCTCGGCGTCAAATATATTTATTAAGTTAATTTATTTTTGTTTAAAAAACTATAAATTATCATTATTGTAATTTTGTTAATATTGTATAAGTTTTTTACAATAACATTATCTTCATTTTTGTATCGTGTCTTTCCTCTATTTATATGAACACAACAAACATTTATTTATTTTTGGGAAGGTGACCATATTCCGGCAAGATATATCTAGAGAACATCTTTTAGTAAATACTATTGTTATTAACAATATTGTCTCCTCCATTCTAGAGAAGTCATGCCCGGCGCAATGTCACCCCTAGGTTTAGAAGTTCTGCTGAAGTTTTTCGACATAATATTAAAGGTAATGACGAAGTTTTTTTTTTTATTTTACAGTAGAATCTCGATTAACCGACCTAATTCGGACCAAAGGTAGGTCGGTTAAGCGAAAATTCCGGATAAAAGAGAGTTGCAAAAAAACAATAAAAAGTAAATGATTTCCGTTTATTGAATACAGGACTTTTAATGTATTTTTGTATGACATAATTGTTGGAAATGAGCTTTTGTTGCAATAATCTTGATAATCTTTGTTTCGTTGCTCTATCCCGGAGTCTTTTTGAAGGCAATAGTTCAGTTTGATCTGCATCCGAAGGTTGCTCTAACCACTTCAGTTCTTTAGAAAAACAGTCAAAAGCCTCACCATTACTTATGTAACTTTAGAGCAAAGGGAAAAGTTTACGGTTTAAAAAGGAACAAATGATTTATTACTCATTTGGGAAATTTTTGATGTCGACTAAATGATTGCCGGTTAACAGAGAGTTCCGGATAAAGGAGGGACGGTTAATCGAGGTTCTACTGTATTTGAATGTCGTTATCTTAAATAGAATAAAAGAAAATCCGCCAAAGTGGTTTCACGATTTAGAGGGTTCATTTGGTAGTACCTTTTTTTTTTTTTTTTTTTTGATTCACTTGAACTATATTAGCTGGATGACTTTGTTCATTTTTAGAAGCTCCAGAAGAAGATCCAGTTAGTGTGCTGTATTTCAAAGCTGTAAAATTTTTGATGTTTGACCATCAAATATACAAACTACGCACTAATCCTTTACCAGAAAAGATTGGCTTAGTTTTGAAGATCGTTTAGTTCGGGAAGATTTTTTAAGTTAGAAAGACTCATGTGTAATATCCTCAATCCGAAGAAAGTGGCCTGGCTGGTGGTGTAGATGAACCACTTTTCAAACTAATCACTTAACTTTTTTTGTGGATTATTATCATACTCGATAAAAAAAAATTAAATAGATGCTTTATTTTAAATTGATGATTAAGTTACAAAAATTGTTGTTAAAGTACCTCGTTTTATAACAGCAAGAAAAACACAGAAACAACAGCTTAAACAGAATTTTTGCGGATATGTTGACATAAAGTCACTATAAAAATGTAATATGAAGCTGCAATATATAATAAAAAAAAGCATAAAAAGCAATACTAGAAAAAAAGAAGAAAAAAAACATTGATAAAAAGAAGTTAAGCACTTGGAAATGAAACCAAGAAGAATGATATTTGATGATGCAGATGATTTTCGAAATAATTCATACGTAATGGATTTCAATTTTCAACTAAAGTTAGTCTTTAAATTTTCAAGAATAATTATTGGATTTTTTTTTTTTATATAAATAAAATACTATTTTGTAAGTTTAAACCGTTTATGTTTACTAATTTTTGAATTTGAGTGAAACAAATTTAGTGATTTTTGAAAAAAAAACAAAAAAAACATGTTTGTTACTTAATAAAATATTTGAAAAGTAAATTATGGGCTAGGATAGTAGAAATTTATAACCACTAATTTTGATACATTTAAATCTATTACAAGTCTCATCTTAGTTTGTCCACTTTTGGCGAATATATATATGCCGACCAAACGGTATAGTGATTAGCGTGCTAGCTTCTAGACCGCGAGGTTGCGGGTTCGAGTCCCGTGTTAGGCATGGGTGTTTGTAAATGTATGTTGGCTTGTCTAATGACGAATGTTTCGGCGCATTATAGCCCTCGTGTTGCTGACGGCACCCGATAATCTGAAAACAACCAACCGGCTATATATATTTGTGAAAACGATATTCTCTTATAACGCAAAATAATTTGAACTTGGAAAAAAATATATTTGTTTGAATTTAACATACAAAACACGTTTTACTGAAAATATGTCCTTTGTCTTTGAAGAAAGAATATTGTTCTAATTTTTTCTTAATCCAAGTTTGTATTTGTTTTCATTTAGAGACCAAATGCCATCGATACAGAAGATACGAAATCAGTATATCCCCCATCTATGATGTGCAGCATGTATAACCATGTAATGTTCTGCTGCGTTGAAGTAAGTTTTGTATTTGAAAAGTGTCGACATTGAAATTAATTGTTATAGAATAAGCATACATTTTTTCTCGAGGGTGATGCCATACAATCTTGATAATTTTCCTATAAAACCACTCGCTGTACTTCCAGAAAAAGTGACGGTTTTTCTAGATTATTAAACTATGGAATTTTTCTGCAAACCGAGGGATTTCATTAGAATATACATTATGTCCCAAACAAGAATGAACCTTGAAAGAGAATTAAAAAAAAAACTTTGCCACGATAGAAATTATCCGTTTGCTGCATTTTAATTAGGAACCTAGATAACTTTATTGCATCACTTCCAAATAGTTACAAAGTTCACCAACAGGTGGCGTTATTTATTGGAAAGAGACCTTCCAAAATAAGTCTAAACAAGTTGTATGAAGTACAAAATGATGCTTTCAAAATAACTACCATTTCCAGCAACAACAAGACGCAATTATAACATCGTTTTGTAGTTTTTGCAACATGTTCGGAACGGGTTTTATTTAAACTTTTTATTCAACAGCGCCATCTGTTCATGGACTTTGTTACTATTTTTGAAAATTGATGGGGAAAATGCGGTAGCAGAATGCAACAAATGGATCTATCGTCTATCCTCTATCAAAACACCTATTGTCTTTCTTTCTTTCGTTCTTTCTTTTTTTTTTTTTTTTTTTTTTTTTAATTTATTTTTCAAATGCGTCAATCTTATTTGAGAAACCCTGTATACCGTAGCTTGACTGGTAATCGTTTTGAAAATTCATTTCTTTAAAATTGTCTCATTACTAATAAAATAAATATACAGTTATTACATTGAAGTAAGCTTACTAAATACAGTCCCAGCAAGATAAAAACATTATAAAACGTTTTAAAAATTACAAACGAAATCCCAAAGAGCAACCACCTCTACCTAATTTCGGCTGTTGGATTCCGAATATGAGAATTGTGACTACATTAGAAGTGTAAAATTTTAATAACCGCCATTTAGATCAGTTGATCCTTTTTCAACCCTTTAAAGTTGGTTAACGGACATTGATATAGTTTACCTAATCAAAGCTTTCCCTTGGTACCAAATTTCATAGTTTTGACTACATTGGAAGTGAGACATTTCAATATTCCTCGTTTGGAACAATTGACTCCTTTTCTACCCTTTAAAATTGGTTAATTGACATCGAATAAAATAGTTTTTAAAACATAAAAATAACTTTTATTATAGATCTACAAACGCATTGATAGCGAAGAAACGACCGAAGCAGCCACGATCGCTATGTTTGGGAGACTCATTGACGAAGAGGACATGTTTGAATTGGCCAAATTAAGACACGGTGGTAAAAAAGTAAAATGGACCTCAACTATGAAAGAAAATTTAAATCGATTAAGAACGGTAAGATATCTGTAAAATTAACTTACCATTTCTTTTAAAAAAGAATATTATATTATCATCTAATAGAATAAAAGCCGTGATATCGCATTAGCTTTAGGTATAATATCTGTACCCCCTTGACATACAAATAAAATTGCCTGGTCCCGAAACGTAACTTCAGATTTGATGATGATGCGTCGGGAAAAGCATCTTCAACAGTCTAATCAACACAGCATCGATGCACGACCGAAACAAATAATCTAATAATAATATACTGCCCGGTGTTCACCGAAGACAGTTCTTGATATCTCGGAGACGTCAAAGTCTACAATGGTGCATGAAATGAATGACATCTCCGAGACGTCATTGTATGTCAAGAGGTTAAATCTAGCTCAAAGGGTTTTTTTATAAAATAGTGAAAAGTATAATTTTTCTAGATGTACCTCTAGTGTTTTTACCAGAAAATTAATCTGAACTCGAAAGATACTCATATTGAGGACTTAATTTGTTTCAAATTCACTAATTTCCTTGGTGAGCCGGTTAACATACGTTTCTTAATACCAAGTAAGGATGACAGCAACAATAGTATTTTCCATTCTTTATCAGGATTTTCAAATTCGGTGGTCCTAACTAAATTATATAGGTATCTCATGACTTTTGACATTTCAGATCTACAGCCTATACCTAATATTAAATAACAACAACCTGAAAATACTTTTTATTAACAGATGATTTTCACCGTCAAAAAGGCACTAAGAAATTGCCAGAAGACCTATGCCTCCTACAGAATCCCTGTGGAAAAATACAAAACCCCTCAAGAACTGTTTGATGGTCTGATGTATTCCTGCACTGATTTGAGTGAGGTGAGATATTAGTCAAAGGCTACTTGATTTAAATTATAACAATAAATAAATTGCGGGATGTTACAATAATGTAGCAATATGCGTTCAATATTGTGATGTTTGCAATCACGAATCACTAACCACTGATCACCCCCACCTTCTGGGTAGCTTATAAGCATTTTCTGCTCTGCAAGTAGATGAAGCCAATTGAATACAGCCGCCCATCTATGCTACATAATACTTTGTCCATGATTACCAACACAATCTTACTAGTTTGGGGAGGAAGTCACTTATATAGATAGATCTCTGTGATGATTGTTAAACCTTCTTCGGCTTTAAGTCAGTCACCAAGCATGCACCATTCAAAAATTGCAGTTTCAGATCAGTGTTACAAACATATACCTTTCACCTCCCTCCCAAAGGGAACAATGGATTCGACCAGAAGAAGAAAATTGCAAGAAGAGAGACTGTCTTACGATCAAGAGACGAAGAGGACAAGTCAGGTTGTTCTTGTGTGCCACGAGAAAGAATTGAAGTAAAATGTTTGTTGGAATAAATAGAGTTGTTATCGTTCAAAAAGAAGATGAAGTCCTCTCAATCCTGTACTACCACTATACCAAATGAACCAAATATAAGGCCGTGAAAACTGATATTACCGCAACTATTTTCAATATAAATAGTAAACTAGTTATATTTATGTGTATATAATTACAAGTTGATTATAAGTGAAAATTCAATATTTAAAAAGCTGTAAGGAAAAAGAATCAAGGATCAGAAATGTGGCCTGAATTTTCATGAAGGGGAAATGGTGTGTCATGTGAAAAAAAAAAAAATTATTCCAAAACATTCTTCACATATACCAAAACATTCTTCACATATACTCATGTCAAATTTTAGGTTATTCTCAAGAGTGGTTCTTGTTTTATAGTTTTTTGAAAGTTGAACTTACATTATAACCACCTGGTATATACTCTCAAGTTACAATTATTATTTAGACATATTTGATAACATTAGTATACATATAGTGTATTATAGATCATTTGACGAATGAAATTGAGTTTCTAAATCAACTCGTCAGTGATTTTTAATGACGTTTGGTTTGGATATTCCGATTGTCTATTTCTGCCACTTAAGAAGTGATTAACACAGCCATAAACGTCTTGTAATTTTGAGCATCTAGAAGAATACGAAGTCGAATTCTTCTAGTGCAAACCCCTCTCTCCGATCCCACCACACTTACGAGAGAACATTGAGGCCACGACAAATTTAATATGCAACACCCCCATTAGGTACACTTTTGTCGTCCATCCAGGTTCGAACTCACAATTCTCCGATCATGAACTTGATACTCTAACCCCTAGGCTATCGGTGCCCTGTATTGATACTTCTCCAATAGGTTAATTAGTTCGTGAGAAGTTTATTGTACAGTTAAGAGTCTTCTATAGAAGTGAGCGTTCAGATATGTCAGTTTCCTAATACTGGGCTTTATTATACAGAGTCACTCAAGTGACAAATGCGAGCCACCACTTCTGGCCACTAATGCGGCTCAGTATATTAAGCTCCATAGGATAGAATGTTTCACTTAGGATCAGAGCGGCACAAACAACAGACGCAACTTTTAGCCACACCAGTATCCCAGTATAATAAGCTCCATAGGATTACATGTTTCACTTAGGGTCTGAGCGGCACAAGCAACAGATGCAACATCTAGCTACACCAGTGGCCCAGTATAATAAACTCCATAGGATTACATGTTTCACTTAGGGTCCGAGCGGCACAAGCAACAGACGCAACATCTAGCCACACCAGTGGCCCAGTATAATAAGCTCCATGGGATTACATGTTTCACTTAAGATCAGAGCGGCACAAATAACAGACGCAACTTCTAGCCACACCAGTATCCCAGTATAATAAACTCCATAGGATTACATGTTTCACTTAGGGTCTGAGCGGCACAAGCAACAGACGCCACATCTAGCCACACCAGTGACCCAGTATAATAAGCTCCATAGGATTACATGTTTCACTTAGGATCATAGCGGCACAAACAACAGACGCAACTTCTAGCCACACCAGTGGCCCAGTATAATAAACTCCATAGGATTACATGTTTCACTTAGGGTCTGAGCGGCACAAGCAACAGACGCAACATCTAGCTACACCAGTGGCCCAGTATAATAAACTCCATAGGATTACATGTTTCACTTAGGGTCCGAGCGGCACAAGCAACAGACGCAACATCTAGCCACACCAGTGGCCCAGTATAATAAGCTCCATGTGATTACATGTTTCACTTAGGATCAGAGCGGCACAAATAACAGACGCAACTTCTAGCCACACCAGTGGCCCAGTATAATAAACTCCATAGGATTACATGTTTCACTTAGGATCAGAGCGGCACAAACAACAGACGCAACTTCTAGCCACACCAGTGGCCCAGTATAATAAACTCCATAGGATTACATGTTTCACTGAGGGTCCGAGCGGCACAAGCAACAGACGCAACATTTAGCCACACCAGTGGCCCAGTATAATAAGCTCCATGGGATTACATGTTTCACTTAGGATCAGAGCGGCACAAATAACAGACGCAACTTCTAGCCACACCAGTATCCCAGTATAATAAGCTCCATAGGATTACATGTTTCACTTAGGGTCTGAGCGGCACAAGCAACAGACGCAACATCTAGCCACACCAGTGGCCCAGTATAATAAACTCCATAGGATTACATGTTTCACTGAGAGTCCGAGCGGCACAAGCAACAGACGCAACATCTAGCCACACCAGTGGCCCAGTATAATAAACTCCATAGGATTACATGTTTCACTTAGGGTCTGAGCGGCACAAGAAACAGACGCAACATCTAGCCACACCAGTGGCCCAGTATAATAAACTCCATAGGATTACATGTTTCACTGAGGGTCCGAGCGGCACAAGCAACAGACGCAACATCTAGCCACACCAGTGGCCCAGTATAATAAGCTCCATGGGATTACATGTTTCACTTAGGATCAGAGCGGCACAAATAACAGACGCAACTTCTAGCCACACCAGTATCCCAGTATAATAAGCTCCATAGGATTACATGTTTCACTTAGGGTCTGAGTGGCACAAGCAACAGACGCAACATCTAGCCACACCAGTGACCCAGTATAATAAGCTCTATAGAAATGAATATTTCGTTTCAAATGGCTTGTCTGAGCGACTGAAGTGGTCAAACACATTCGCCACTCCAGTGACTCTGTCTAATAAGGCCCTTAAGTGTACAAATAATTATGTGGTCTAGTTTAAAAGTTAAATAAAAATTATCCTAACGTATACTGCTACCTCGTGATGCTTTATTTTATTACTGAGGTATAATTTTAGATTTTTGCTTGCCACCTGATGTGCTCGGAAGTATCTTCTGTATGGAACATTATCATATTCTCCATTCTTAAAAAAGCAACTGGAGGTAAGTTTAACATGAATATCAATGCAGTAAATAATTTCTATTGTTAGTCAAGAAAACTTTTACAATAAAATTTAAAACAGCTGTTGTGTGTGAGTTCTAAGTATTATTGACAATCATACAATGAATTTTAATTTTGACTTAATGCGTTTACCTGTTTTATTTGTTAATAATTTCTAATCCATTTATAAAAGTAATAAAGTAACGATTTATAAAAATTATTTTTATGAAAAAAAATATTAAACTGTTTGGAATACATATTTGCGAGTATTTTATCGCTACATAAGACATTTTTTATTATTATTTTTATTATTTAATATAATATTTCACTCGTGGTAAACTCATTGCAATGGCAAATGCGTCTATTTTATTTATATGATAGTGCACGATTTCTAAATTTATGACACTCAAAGTTGAACAATAAATTTTCTTTTTTTTTTTTAATTATTTAAATTTTGTATTACATACTTACATAAAAAAAATTCTTTACAGAATTAAACTCAGACGTTTATACAGATTTTGCACAACTGCTTACAACAGCCAGTGAAGTTGAGAGTGCAGACGTGCCTTCTTCTCTTGAAGTAAAAAAATATATTAACTTTACATTCCTTTTAGTTAGTAAAATAAGTTGAGTTTTAAAAAGAAACTCGCTATGTTACAATCTTCTAGCCCAGTGCATTTAGAAACAAACTACTTTGTGCAAAACCTTGACATTTGGTGAGTATGTACGAAAATGTTCATTAAATGCAATGACACAAATAAAAACTCGAAAATAGCGTCTGATATATTTTATTTTACATTTGAAATCCTTACGTCTATACATAAGCAGTGACTCCACCTCGTTCTGCCTTTTTCTCTTTTAATTTTCATTGATAGACATTAAATGCGAATAATTTATGTCATTTCATTAAGTGATCTTTTTCGTACCTACTCATCAAATGTCAAGGAGCTTTTATTTAAAGTAGTTTCTAAATGCACTTGGCTAGAAGATTGTAACATAGCAAGTATAAAGAATAGAATGGTCCGTACTAGGATTTCCTCTTAAATAATAACTAAGTATTATTATCTTTTACTCTAGCATATCATGGAAAACGACGACCGTTTATTTCAGCATATGAATGTGTGCTACGGTTAAATTTTGACGAGAATCATGAGTTCAATCTTGTGAAAGCGGACTCTGAAAAAACAATAATATTTTATAAACATTTCTTCAGAAGATCGTTCAGATTATTTCTTTCATATGACGCCAAATACAAAATGAGAAATTCATATTTATAACTCCCATCACTGTTTCTAAATCCCAAAGAATCATCTAAATAATGTGTTACCTGTAGCTGGAATGCCAACTAGTAAAATGATTGGTCATTACGCAGCGTTAATTGGTTGGTTGGTTGTTTTCAGATTATCTGGCGCCGTCAGCAACACGAGGGCTATAATGCTCCGAAACATTCGTCATTAGACAAGCCAACATACATTTACAAACACCCATGCCTAACACGGGGCTCGAACCCGCAACCTCGAGGTCTAGAAGCTAGCACGCTAACCACTATACCGTTTGGTCGGCATAGCATTAATTGGAATGATACCTTCCCATTTACTCAGTTCCAGCATCTGGAACAACCCAGCTGTTGAGTGAACTATACTCCACCAGTCGATGAACACAGGTTAGTACGGGTGATGGTAGTTAACGAGCTAGTAAACTGAAGATGTATCTTCTGGGTATGCTAGCTGGAATGCCAGTGATAATCTGACTTCTCCAGTAAATTTCATGTAGCTATTACATGGTGCTAATTGCTAGCATCTAATGACTGGCTTTCTGAACAGCTGCGTCGACTGGTAACGTGTATTATCGCCTTAAATTCGAATTTTTTTAAATGTTACCATCTTCATTATAGTTTAAACTTAGAGGAATAAAAAAAACTGCTGGGATATATTCAAATAACTAGCAAGCACTTGCATTTAAAACAAGCTGTTATGGACCATTCCCGAGATAAAATAATAATATATCATTAAAAAAAAAAAAAAAAAATGCTAAAAAAAATAGTGTTGTATAAAATGTTGATACCGAAAAATTTAAAAACGAATGTCGTTAACACAGAGTTCTCTTCCCTTGAGTATATTACATCAACAGTCAACGACTGTTTCTCCTCTATTTCACTTATAAGAAAGAATGATGTAAGATTTATCGAAAAAAATAGAGCCAAATTCGCCATTTTGTCGAATTTTTTTTTCTTTTTCTTTTTCTTTCTCTCTCTTATCCATGCAAGAATTAGTGCTAAAAATACAGCCAAACTAGTTTTTTTTTTCCTTATCCATGCAAGAATTAGTGCTTAAAATACCCCCAAACTAGTTTTTTTTTCTTTCTTATCCATGCAAGAATTAGTGCTTAAAATACCCCCAAACTATTTTTTTTTTTTTTTTTTTTTAAATGAATGAAAATATGAAAACGGTAACTAACACCATTTCACGTCAAGTTTAAATGCTGTGACCAGTATTACAATGTAAATTAAAGTTGTGCGATGTTCTACATACCTGGTTTTAACTTACTTTTCCCTTTAGGAACTGTCATCACACATTTCTAAAGACATAAATCCTGACGATTTCAAAAAGATGGATAAAGATGTAAGAGCTCTTTTATCACTCCTTTCATACAAAAGCATATTTTAGATGGAAGATTCCTCACTGTAAATTAAGTTTCGTACTTAAAAGAAGAGCATATATAAATGATAAATATATATATATATATATATATATATATATATATATATATATATATATATGATATATATATATATATATATATATATATATATATATATATATATATATATATATATATATATATATATATATATATATTTTTTTTTTTATTTTTTTTTTGCAATTAGGAAGCTTTAAGATGGTTGCAGTCGTCAACTTCAAAGTCTGGATTGAAATACAGAGAGTTCCTTTCCAAACACGGACATCGGTGTTTAAGAGAAGTAAGCGATTTTTTTTATCGATTGGACTTGTATTTAAAAAGAAGCGTAGAGAAGAAGTCCTATACTAAACTCCAACTTAACTTGACATCACTAGACGATAGATCTTCACCGTGCTCATAGGCAATTAATAAATTTTAGCGGAGTGAAGACATAATTCTCGCCAAACCTTATAGCCTTTTGTTCTCTACAGGGTTGTGGTTTGACGAGCATTATGCTTTCACACCGCCAAAATGGATTAAATACTTATGAGCACTGTGACGATCTACCGTCTAGTGATGTCAAGTTAAGTTGAAGTTTAGTATAGTAAAGATCCTTCCCTACCCGCTATGTTACAATCTTCTAGGACAATGTATTTAGAAACTACTTTGTATAAAACCTTGATATTTGGTGAGTAGGTACGAAAACGATCACTTAATGAAATGACGCAAATTAAAAACTCTAGTGTCTAATATATTTTATTTTATATATGAAATCCTTACGTCAATGCACCTGGCTTTGTCTTTTGTTATTTTAATTTTCATTTATAATAGATAAACAGTAAAAAAATTAAAACAATTTATGTCATTTCATTAAGTAATCTTTTTCGTACATACTCAGCAAATGCCAAGGTTTTACATAAAGTAGTTTCTAAATGCACTGGTCTAGAAGATTGTAACATAGCGAGTATAGGGAATGATCCTTACTAGGACTTCCTCTTAAGCAAGTCGAGTGGAAAGCAAAAAATTACGTAAAATTAATTTATTATTAACATAATGTTATCATGATTTATGCTGTAGTTATCACAATCGAATTATTTTATCAAATTATTGTTATTACAGTCAGCTATTTATTATCTAATATTTTTTTTTTTTTTTTTTTTAGTTCGATATACATTCCAAAACATGGCAAACGAACCCTAATTCACTCATCCAAATTCTGAAGGTAAGAATAAAAATACTATAAGCTACATATTTGATTTGAAGTAATACAATTTTATTGGGTTATATTCCGATATACTTGACTATCTTGAAAGCCACCTTAACATACTGAAAGAAAAGAACTGAAAAGCCACAGCCGAAAGAAGAAACTTCTTGAGAAGGTCAAGGTCCTTAAAAGAACTGGGTAATTATATTCATAAAGTTAAAGACAAATTTTAATCAAGTATCATCCTCATTAGCTCGACAGTCCTTTGATGAACCTTGGCCTTCTCAAGAAATCTTATCCAGGCCGTTCTCCTTCTTTTGACCGTGGCTTTTCAGTTCTTCAATTTCAGTACGTTAAGGTCGATTTCAAGATAGTTCAGTTATTGAAGCTTTGGTCTGCTTGACCCATGGGCTTGACTAGGAAAGTTCTTTTTGTTGTTCTTGCCTCATTCATTCTAATGACATCTCCTTTCCATTTGAATCATTCAATTTCAATTAATTTTTCGAGGCAACTCAGTTTCTTTGAATGGACAATATTGATCGATGACGTTTCGCCTTCTCCAGGTACCGTCAATTAAAATTCCACCAAAGATGCTTTTAAAAATCTTTCTCTCGAATATAGCAAGAGCTTTTTCATTAATAATTTTGACATCTTACAGAATAGTTTTTTTTTAATTAATGCAGGAAATTATTATCTGCCAAGTTTAAGATTCAATTCTTTAACATGGCAGAATTCCTTCTATTCACAACCAGCTCCAGAGCCCGATATCGCCTTGACTCATGGACTTACGTTGCCGGTACAGCCCAGTTCAAACTGGCTCAATCGATTGCAGGTTATGAGTACTTTCCATTTCATCCCTTATCCTCAACTTCATCACTTTAACCCTAAATGAATTGGACACAAATCATGTTCCAATAACCAGCATTTGTCAAAATAACTATAGAAAAAGCATATTCAAATTGGCTCAGCAGATCTCAAGTTATGATCCTCCTCTCTGATTTCTTAAAAATAACCACAATACATTGGTATGAAATTATTATCCCTTAATCTGTATCAGACAAATAAAGATAAAGAAAGTCTGATTCTTATTGGTTCAATGAATCTCAATTTATGGTCATTACCCTTAAGGGGTTGTTATGAGAGATCAAGGGGTTTTAACTCATTAGGGTCATTACCCTAGGTTTCTGCAGTAAAGATAAGATTTTAAACAAAACTTTCACAATTACTCAGTTTTTAGGTGGATTTTTATGTAAATAACTTACCTTGCCATCGTACTCCTCAATTTTATCATATAGAGAACGAATTTTACATTTTAGAGTTTGCGTTCTGGGAAAATAATTTCTAATTTGATAATCAAAATTTAACTTGATTTTCAATGCAAATTAAACATATATAAGTTCAAAATATAGCAATCCAAAATAAAAGTGATACTTTATTTTTGTATTTTTATTTTAGAATACTGTTGGTTCTGCTAAGCAAGAAAGAATTGACAACAGCAGTAACGATTACAATAAGCTTCTGTCAAAGTTGAAATCTCCTTTAGATTTTAAACAAAAGTAATATATATTTCTGATTTTCAATAACTCATATTAGTAAACGGAATTTTTTTAGAATTAGTAATAATCTTTTAATGTCTTTTCACAGGTTAATTTTGAAAATGTTGATACCTATGAGCCGTAAAGGTGTGCAAGATAGAGAATTGGCCAAGGTATTATAAAATAGTTTATCAAATTAGCTATCTTACTTTTTAAAATGCCACTATTTTCTGCTCGAAATTCTTCAGGCAAGAAATTAATGGGACCTAGCATAAAACTAATTTTTTAGTATAAAAAAATAGAGGAAGATATTTGGCAACGGGAATTTCCATATTTCACACACACACATATGTTGACATCACACTATAAAATTTCTTACAAAATCTTTATTAAAAATAGGAAAAAGAAGCTAACATAATGATAAAATACCTTTTTATAAAACTTGAGCTATTAAACTGTCATATTTTTTGTCCTACACCTTTTATAGAAGATCTTTGTCAAATAACCTTTTTAAAAGTTTAGCTATTGTACGGTCACATTTATTGGACGATGTCTTTTATAAAGGATATTTGATAAAAAAAAAATTATAAATGCTTTATTTCTTTTGTTATAATGCGCAAGCGTAATATTGTAATTATATGAGGATTATTATAATATTTAAATTTTGTTGAAAATGACTTATAGATTTATGAGAAAGCAGCAAATTATATGAATTAACATAACTGAATCTAGCGCAATATTTCATAACTAGAATTTGTCTGCGTCAGTTTATCCTGCAATGTGAATCTCCCATTGGCTTACCATCCCGAAACCCTTTTAACCCTTAGCTACAAATGTTGCCAACAGATGGCGCTGCAGTTGCAAAATTCAAGAAATATATTATAAATACAATTCGAGAAATATACTATAAATATAAATTTGTCCCCTGCAATCATTCGTTGTAATTACGCTAACTTCCTATCACGTTTAAATAGGGATACGGTTCAAAGACTGACTGCTGTGACCTTCAAGCACTCTTTATTCATAACAAATACAGTATACAGAGCCACCTGCTGACAACATTTCTAACTAATTTTGAAAATTTAGTATCCGATTTTTACAGCTTTCAAACTAACTGTACTTTTTGTTTCATTTTTCCATTGATACATATATCATATATTTGATATATTTGAAAACATTTACGGTAATGTGTATTTCTTGCTATGTTCTCAGTCCCTGTTGATGCGCGGTTTGGATGCTTGGCGCAAGGGCTACACTCGACTGTCCCAAATGATGGCGAGTGAGGGACGCATCCCTGACTCCGATCTCCTCTTTTACATGACACTCGAAGAGATCAAGGAGCTTATTGCTTCACGATCGCCCAGGATAATAGCCAGGTAGGCCAATTCATGTTTTTATCTCATGGCTCAATGACAATGAATGATGCATATTAAAAATGCGTAGTTGTATAAAATGATCCAAAAGTTGAGGAATGTTTGAAAATTCAATAATTCTCCAGCAATCGACGGATATGCAGTACAGATTTTAGTTAAATTCACTACAACAATTGACGGTATAACCTACGTAAAAAAGAGAATAGCTTATTTTTAACCATAAAAGTTTGAAGTATTAATCAACAAGATTTTTTTTAATCTGTCAAAAACTCAAACCGATTACCTTCTTTAAAGATAAAATCCATCTTTTCTTTCTCATATTTTTTAAAAACCTCCTCATTCTACCCTCGATTGTTCGCCAATCGTCGATTTTTCATATATATTGTAACTTTTTAACTCATCTGTATATGCATGTTCTTTCACTGAAATTTTTAGGCTTATTAATTAAGTGAAGATAGTTTTTTTGAAAAACACAGACTAATTTCTTGGGGGGTTTTTTGTTTTCCAATGAGAAATCTCGATTGATAACCTGTGTAGAAATATCTCAAATCCTTCAATAATTGCATTAGCATTTATTTCTGAAAATATTTGCAATTGAGCATTCTGGGTACCGTTTAACTAATAACCCTGGTAACACAATAGTATTGGCCAATGGACAATTCCCGCATTTTTTAAAAACGAGTGAAATTAGTACATATTTATGAAGAATATCTTTCTGATTCCAAATATTTAAACAAAAGTTCTTTAAAAAAAAATTAGTTATTTAAATATTAAGAAAAGAAAATGCCCCAAAACCGAGCCAGAAACAGTCAACAAAATTCGTGATGTAAAGAGCCCCTAGCGTTTCTATGGTTATCGTGAGGTTCCAACCAAATAGTTGTCGTTGAAATATTTGGCGTTGGTAGACCATTGCCACATTCCGTATAGGTTGGCGTGATTTGCGAAAAACTTACAAATCTGGTTTCCGCTGCTGCATTTCAAGCCAAGATGTTTGGGATCTCTTTAAGTCACGTTCAATGCCAACGAAATGAGTCGTTTTCTCGCCAACCTCTAACAAGGTAATTTTAATCGCAAATTTAAAAAAAAAAAAAAAAAAAAAATTCACACTGAGCAGAAATTTTTATGTGTTTATGGCCTTTTCGAAACATTTAGAATTGAATAAAAAAGATTTAAATAAATTAAAAATGCGGAAATTATTCATTGGGAAATTCTGGTCGAAACACAAGTATCATTCCAGAATACACGATTTTTTTCAAAAACATCACAAAACATTTTTATCTTTCCATCCTTTCTTAACAATAAACAATTTAAATTTTATAACTGTGCCTCAACATTTCAAAACTTCCAGTGTATTTTATCAACGATTAGACGAAATCGGCTAATATCGGTATAAAACGGCCGGTTTACAACACATCGGGACTGGTCAATTTCAAGCGATATGACCAAAGTTGATTTTGGCAAAAAAATTTGCCGCCACTGGCAAACAGTTATATAACTATCATTTTGTAATGTTTCCCATCATTTTTTTTTTCCAATTAATATAGGGCTAACCACAGACGAAGACGATTTCCTACTCTTGACAAATATATTTTCCCTGAAATATCAAGAGGTGTTCCAGTACCTGTAAGTAGTATTTGAAGAACCTAGGATTTATTAAAATAAGTCAATTTTTAAATTTATGTCTCTTGATAAATTGTATTTCTGATTTATAAAAAATATTTTTTACTCACAAAAGTAGTCGTTGTAATATAAAAGTATTAAACTGATTCCATAAAAATTATTCATACGAATAGTTAAAGAGTTAAAAAAAAAAGGACAAATTAATTTGTGAAAATATAGTTTAATTTAATAATATCACGCAACATGTTAAAATTTCACCTATTAAAATTTAGCTATGAATTTAGCTTGTAAAACAAAATGCAGCAAATTTTGATTAGTTTTTCTGGTCCATTTGAAAGCAAGATTTTCACTTATTAAGTTGGTTGGTTTGTGTCCTCAACTACTTATATCTGTGTACAATTACGGTTAATCAGGCTGGGTTTAGTATGGATCGACGAACATATAGATCTAATAGCCATGATTCGAACCGAGCACATTTGCCATGCAAGATTAGAACAGTTACCAAGCAGCCATCAGGTGTGATAAAGGTTCTGGTTGCTAATCTTTAATCTTTGGCTTAGTGTGAAAAGATGTTAAAGAGGATATTGGCCTTAAACTTATGGTCTATTTGGAAAGAGAAAACCTATCGATTTGTAAAGGGGGCAATTTGACTGAAATAAACGTGTGATAGGCAAAAACTCTAAGTTCATGATAAATTTGCACTAAGTTTTTTTTAGCTCTCCTAATAACTCTAACAGAATGTAGTTAGCACTTTCCACTTCCAACTTTTTTTTTTTTTTTCTTAATATCACATTCTCTCATACACCAAGTACAGTATTTTGTAATTTTTTGCATCTCGATACTGTCAAATATTTTACTTCAGTATGTTTTTAAATCTTTTGCAGATAAGTTTTTCCAGAATATATTTTATATTTTTTAATACTATGTTAGGGCATTTTTTTCTAATGAAATTTTTCATTGTAAATCAGAGAGCTTCAAAAAAAGTATTATATTTTTGGTAATTTTATCCCATTTTCCAATTAAAGGTGCCCACCTGATGGCTGTGGGATTAGCGCTCTGGCTTCGCATGCCAAAGGTGTCGGGTTCGAGTGCCAAATAAGGCATGGATGCTCATTGTGGTTCGGAATCCACGTTAAGCTAGTCAAAGGCCTGATTTGCCATTAAAGTGAATAAAAATAGGTCGTTGAGCGTACAAACTAACCAATTAAAGGTAATAAAGTTACTTGCGTATTATCTCGTTGACCAATTTCAACAAAACCGAAACTACAGCCAAAAGGCAATAATAAAACACACAACACAGTGCAAAACTGAAGTCATTCGTGTTTGCTTTTGTAAATATGCACTGAAGAAGCCTTTTGGGAACAGTTTTGAAAATGGCCGGTGGGACAATATATGAATACCTTTACCAATTTCAATTAAACATGCCCTCATAAGTCGTTTAGATATCCCAAAATGTAAAGATTAAAAATATATATATATAAAAAAAAAAAAATAGCAATAATAGTAAATAATATTTTAATAATAAACACCATTTTTTATTTTAGATTAATATGGACACTCATCCCATAACAAGCGATAGCAGTTTAACTATGAAAGGTAAACTTTAGGCTTTAGATTATTTCAGTATTATAAAAACCGCTCGTCAGTTTGTTGAAGATTCAGATTATTTCGAAACCATTATCATGCTAGACAAATTATATAATTATACTTACTGCACTGAAAGGCAACTTTATTATTATCACTCCGTCAATATAATATGTCGTTGGGCCCCCTTTTGCCTCTAAAACAACGTTTATTTTTCTCGGAAACTTATCTCAAATAAACTTTGAGACAATTCTCCATTAAAGTCTCATTCCAGGGCAAGATCAGGGATCAGTGTCATATGGAAATCTAATGCACTCAGTGTGCAATGCACAACGTGGGCAGGTCTTTCCAAATCTTTGGAAAAAATAGCTGTTTAAATTAATTGGAAATATTAAGAAACATTTAGTATAGCACTTTTACATCAGTTTATGTATTTCACCCAACTTTATAGTTTGTATTTTGAGCTTTGTGCATTTGTTATCTGCGTTTTTTGGCAAAATTTACGCAAGAAATAGTAAAAAAAAAGTTAATATGTTGGATTAAAAGTTAATATGTAGACTTAAAAATGTTAATGAGTCCTAATTAAAAAAGATAATAAAATTCTAACTTATTGACTGTTAGCATCAACTACATGGAGTTCTTGAACTTCAAAGTGTCATTTCTTATAATAAGTTCAATTACAGATATAATTTATGAGCTTAGTATGACCTGTTACATTCAGTTCTAGACCGACCTCCAAAAACTGTGGAGGCCACCAAACTTATTCAGACAACATTTTGTTATGACATTCTAGTCTGAAAATATTTTCATTACAAATTCTTCCGAACAGTTCACAGATACTGTGGTCTCTAACTCCATGACTCCAAGCTCCAACTATCAATTCACTTCAAAGGCCATCAAAACACATTTTTTCTCATATACTTCTAAAAATAGGCTTTCTTTTTGTATACTACCCTAGCCCTCTAGTAGCAAAACTGTGGCGCAATAACTCATTTGCTGAAATCTGCTCAGATCTTATTTAAGTAAATTGTTAAAAAAAAAAAATCATGCAAAAACTTTTACTGTTAACTTAAAAAATATATTTAATACAATCAGGTATAACATTTTTTAAATAAATGGCAAACTAACATGAAAATGATCAAAATACTGTTTTTTTTTTTTTTTTTTTTTTTTTTTTTTTTTTATGAATTGAGGACTAGAAATGAAAAACGACCTAAATCCAAAAAAGAAAAAGTTTTAGGAGAGCAGAAAAATAAAAAAAACACTCGCATCTGGTACTTAGGGATATGACTAAGTACCAGATTGAATTTGACCTATTGATACTGGAGTTCGCCCTTTGGGACTTCCCCACTTTGCTTAGCTTGGTCTTTAAGACATTTGTACAGTAAAAAAAAAAAGATTTTCGATTTTTTTGTTACTTAGGTCGTTTTTCATTTCTAGTCCTCAATTTATCCCCTGTAACATCCCACTGCTTATCTTTCTCAGTTATCCCAATAATACTTTAAAACACGCGTGTTGTCTTCTTATGATATGTTTTTATCTATAAATAGACTTATCTCACTTAATATGCCTTAATTCGTAGGAGTACCTGTCAGTCAAGGTGTAACTACCGGATTTGTCCGAGTGGCCCTCACTTTAGAAGAAGCTTCCCATTTACAAGTAAGAAAAATTTGCGTCTACAATTTTAAATACAATTTTATACAGTAATGCAACTACATATAAAAAGTAATTTTTTCATCGAAATTAAAGAATGAATGTCTTTAATTCACAAACTTTTGTTTTTTGTATTGTTTCTGAGAAGAATACTTAGTATTTCCTGAATTTTGAAACAGAATTTGGTAAAAAATTTCACTTATTGTCTGTATAAGTTTTTCGCTTATTCGGGATTCTTTCTCCTTATGATACTTGAAGAACTCTTTTTCCTCTTGATATTCACGAACATCTGAAGGCAAAATATTGCGGGTTTTAAAGAAATACTTTAAAAAATCCAGGTATATGGAATTTCACTAGAAGAAAAGTAATTTTTCATTAACAAATGGTGCTGAAGATATGTATGAGTAACTTATGTATCTCGTCGAATATCTATATATTTAATAGGCAATACGTTTTTTGGGGTTAGTCCGTCCGCCTAAACTACTCAACCAATTTCAATGATCGAGGTGTCATTTTAAAGGAAATAAGCTGTAGATTTGCCAAAACGTGCCAAAATAATTTATTAACACTTTATTAATTAGTTAAATTTCAATATTTTTCATCATTAAGCTACTACAAAGCCTCAATGATTTTGAATATAAGAATGGCAACATCCTTAAGTAAACAAATCCGCTGCTCGGTGGTTCAACCAACCAACCGTTGCTAATTTTAAAGCTATCCTTACGTATGTAAACAACAAACCCGTTGCTAATTTTAAAGCTCTTTTTAAATTCTTCTTTTCAAAGTAGATTTTTTCTGTTTTTCTGAAGCATTTTTGTATTAGAGTAATTATTATTTTGAAGTATTTCTATCCAGAAAATGCTTCGCGTTGGACGTCGTTCTCTAACGGGGCGACTTATCAGAATAAATAAAAGATATTGGGACTTCAATATAAGGGCATAACTAATGAAGTTTTAAGTCAGAATGTTGGCGGATAGTATATTTAACTTTCTATTATGAAACTTGCAATTTGGGTGTTTTCTCTATTAGGCCTTCCATTAAAGTTATAAAAATTTGGTTACATTTTTTTATGGCTGGCAAACCTATTCGAGCGCAGCAAGATGTTTTAACCACAAATTCGAGCGGCAAAGCCGCTCAATCCGAGCGCAACGAGGTGTTTGGGGGTTGGCGAGCGTTAGCGAGCAGGGGGCGAAGCCCCCTAGTTGTTCTGAATTTTTCATAGAATGTAAAGAAATACTAGAATATTATAAATATATTCGTCTACCGCTACAAAAGTGGCCGAAACTCTTCAAAAATACACTTTGAATAAGTTGAAATAAATCCGATTACCACGTATGTCATAACATTAAATAATGAGCATTGTTTTTTATTTTGTATCTGCCGCTCTTTAATTTTTAATGAGTAGGGACGATTATCAAATACTTGCATCCGTTACCACTGAGACCAGTTATCAATAAATATCCTGTCGTCAGTGACGTAATATACGTGTGCGACGTAATATTTATATGACGCTGTGCGCCATCTGTTAAAAAGTTAACTATCTTTCTACTTAGTTTAGAAACTTTTTGTTGTACTTTTCAAAACCATCAGCTAATTATCTATTTCTCAAAGATTCATTATTCATGGACCATCCTGCATATTTCCTCCTATGAATCCTCCCAAAGATAAACAATTTGATTCTAAACTATCTGCTTGGATTACCAATCCTAAACTCGTTATTTACATCACATTTACTTTACGCAAGGTTGACTATAGATTTAGGTAGAGTATTTGCCAATTATATATATTTTATGTTTTGCCCTGACCTTGATGATTATTTAAATTGTATGATTTAACTGCTTATTATTATTTAGGATTCTTTGCAGAAATCATATCCTAAATGATTAATTTTGTTATTCTTTTTTTTTGGGCGTTTATAGGCTGGAGAAATACTTGTTACTTACAGCACAGATATTGGATGGTCACCATATTTTCCACTTTTATCCGGAGTCGTAACCGAGATCGGAGGTCTAATATCACATGGTAATTTCCTTACATCTAAGTCATAAACTTATCACAGCATTAACAAATTTTGCTATAAATAAAAATTCATCTAGTCTGGCAAATATAACATTTCATGCATTTTAATAATCATGAAAAAAACATGGTAACTTATTCCCAACGATAACTGCAATGATAAATATTTCTATGCACAAATTTTAATATGAGGCGTTGGGTGCAAGAACGAACCATCCCACAGTTTGATTTTTGCTGTTTCCACCCTCTTTTTTTTCAAAACCATTGATCTCAGAACGTACTAAATATGGTTTGTACAATAGACATCTTAGTTGGCCATTTAGATTAACAGCATTTAGTCAGTCGTGGTATGAATGGTTTTAAAAAAAACGAAGTAGAAACAGCAAAAATCAAATTTGTGGGATTGCCCACGCTCAACGCCACGTATGTCTTAAAGCATTCATTTGAGGTTTGTGGTTTTTTTTCTTCTTCTAATGGCGGGCCCAAGTACTTAAAATCACTTGTTTAGTGCTCGCAGTCACTTGGCCACTACAAGGTAGTAGCGATGGCCACTTGTGAAGGAGAACCCTGAGAGAGGGCCATCGTTGCCCCTAACTTAGGACTTACATCTAAATCTTACTCCGGATTCGAACCGAGATCCACCAGCATGGTAGTCTGATGCGCTAACCACTATACTGAATGGGTGACCTTGAGGTTTACATTTTATAGCTGATTTACACGTTACCAGTCGGCGTGCCAGTTGATATCGCCAGTCATTAGATAAGAGTGGCTAGCACCATGTAAATGTTTTATTCCAGTCACTAAGAACAAGCCAGTTTGTCAGATGCTCCGCCTCATAGCTAACAGCCCCAGCAGTCAAACATGTTCTATTTGCTGGCGCGTCAACTCCCCCTACATGTGCTCTACTTTGACCTCCGACTGGTGGTGTAAGGTTGGCTCAATAACTGTATTGTTCTAGTTTATGGCCCTGTGTAAACGTAAAACTGGCATTCCAATTAACACGTGACAGTGAGCATCCACTCAACTAACCAGCTGGCATTCCAACCACTGACGGTATAAATCAGCCCCTAGATTCTGTTTTTAGTAGGTTTTTGAAGCCGTGTTTACTCTGTTCTTC
Source organism: Linyphia triangularis (assembly GCA_963978545.1). NCBI lineage: Eukaryota > Metazoa > Arthropoda > Arachnida > Araneae > Linyphiidae > Linyphia > Linyphia triangularis. The sequence goes on from OZ021732.1 coordinate 10,359,354, forward strand.
TTGCAGGTGCTGTAGTAAGTAGAGAGTACGGTTTACCTTGCATAGCAGGTCTCCATGGAGCCACAAGACAGTTTCAAACAGGTAAAATCCTCTTCCTATATTCTACCGCGTACTTAGCATCAGTGTATCAATAATCGAAGTAAAATCCTGGCTTTCATCATGGCTGATTACCTCGTTACTCTTATTTTTGACGGCCTATTTTTTTGTACACAATAATGGCTAATCAGTATGGGGCCTAAAGATTAACTTAAAAATCGAATCGCAACGAAAATCTATGTCTTACCCAGAATTCCAATCAGACACTTTTGGCATGTGAAGCCAAATCATTAATCAGCCATTAAATGGGCTTCATCATGGCATTATCTTCGTAGTGGTAGTGACCATGACGTCTCAGTCCATAGTTACGAACAAGATTATATGATAACGTCTCTTAACTGGGATAATAAAACTCACAAGGACGCATTGTCATTTATTCGAGCTCTTGATTCATTATAAGAGTCCAGTCTTTCACTGGTTGTCACCATTATGCGAATATCCAATCCTTTATTCTCATATACAACTTTTGCCATCCAGCGTAATCTTACGGAGATTGTGTAAATATTGCTTCCCTGAATTTCACTCTTATAATAAATATTCGAGTTTATATCGTGGCACTTAATTTTGGGGGTCTGGGATTCAAAATTTTCAATATTCTCAACTTTTATTATTGTACTGTTATTCAAAACTTTTATTATTATAAGAAAATAATACAAATATTTCTGAATAAATGGTATAAAAACTTTGTTTCCATCATTGGTAGAACTTGAAGTATTTAAATTTTAGTTACATGACAACTGTATCTCAAACTGTATCTTAAAACTTTGAGACTGATTTTTTCGGTGATGGCATTTTTCCCCATTTTGAGTTAAAATTTATATAACTTAAAAACTTCTTGTTATAAATCTATGAAACCTCCCACAATTATTTTTCATATATATTTCTTTAGTTTGTCTTCAGAAATTATGTTTTTTTACTTAACTTTTTTTTTTAAGTTTTTGGAGCTTAGCGTACGTACTATGGATTTTATACAGTTTTTGCACAAAATATTTTTTATTTTTTCTAATTACTTTAATAAAAATCATGAAGACAATTTCTAATATAAATTATAAGAAGTAGTTTTATGCAAAAATAAAGGGGTTTTTAAAAAAGTTTTTTCGATGTATCAAATTTAAGAAATATCAAAATGTTGATGTTTTCAATTTTTTTAAAAAACATTTTTTTAAATTTGAAAGTTTAAAATAGTTTTTTATCTTTCAAAGCATAATACAGTACTACATAGAAAATTTCAGAAAAATAATTCTAAAAATAAAGATTTTAGAATTTTGAGTTCCAGACCCCCTTAAATTTTAAGAGGCTGCTTGTATAAAAGCCAATGGTATGAATTTGTATTAATAAGTAAAACATTTAATCTATTATAGGTGACTATGCTCTACTTGATGGAAACAGAGGAATCTTGCAAAAACTTCCGAAGCCAACTAACTTATAACATTCATTTGGGCAAAGGATTTTACTTCAAATTTCATCATAGTCATTGTCAATGTAATTTCATGAACTTTATAATTTTAAAAGGAAAGTTTTAACTGTAAGAAGAATGCTATTTCTGTCATAGGAGCGGCACATGGAGAAAAAATACGAATCAGCAAGCATGTATTGAAAAACTGTTGTGATCCCATTGTGATATATTGTTATAAAATCTTAATAAAAAAATTTTTTAACAGTCTTTGCGTTTGAAATTTTTATCACGTTTACAATTTGAAAACGAACAACGTTATACTTAACTCCAACTTAACTTGACATCACTAGACGATAGATCTTCACCGTGCTCATAGGCATTTAATCCATTTTGGCGGCGTGAAAGCATAATCCTCGCCAAACCACAACCCTTTAGAGAATAAAAGGCTATAAGGTTTGGCGAGCATTATGTCTTCACTCCGCTAAAATTGATTAAATGCTTATGAGCACGGTGAAGATCTATCGTCTAGTGATGTCAAGTTAAGTTGGAGTTTAGTATAGTTCCTACTAAATAATTATTAATCTTATGGAAATATGATTTATTAAGAGGAGTTGGTACCCTCTACATCGGTAATATTAATTTGGCATATTTCATGTATCTTTTTCTCAGGAAGTAACTGACATAGAAGACTAATTTTTTTTCAGTGTATTTAGCAGACACTTGTTATTCTACAGAAGTTAGCTTTTGATTGTAATTCATTTACATTTTTTTATTAAATCAATTTTCGTGAAAATCACTCAAATTTGTTAAAAATCACAAGATTTTTTTTTTTTGTAAAATAAAACAATAGAAAAAATAATTTTTAAAATAACAACAAAATCTCACTTCAGTATTTACAGATTCATAAAAAGAATATGTGGTAAAAATTTTAGGAAGATAGTTTATGCTGTTTCTGAGAAAAAGGTACATGAATAATGAAAAATGTAGTTTCGAGAAAAAAGCATTTCAAAGAAAATTTGATTCAATTATTATGAAAATTATTTTCAAAACCAATTTTGTTTTTAAAAAATTATTCAAAATACTTCTAAATGAGGTATTATTACAAATGGGGTATCTGTTTAAAGAGGAGAATTTAATTTTTTACAAAACAAAATAAACTCAAAATTGATTATAAATTTTAGGGTACCAACTCCACTTAAACCAATCAACTTATTCTGGGATTGAATTACAGGCATTGGGGAAAGATTTACTCGTTGCCAGTATAGCTGGAATACACCATTCTGCAACCAAAAAACTGCATAGGATTATTATTATTATTATTTTTAATTATTTTTTTCATTTTTTTTACTGTTTCTTATAGATTTCTACTCACTATAACCGGGGGAAAATAGTAAAAAAATTCCATCATGTCAGGTTTTCTTGAAAAACTCGTTTTTGTAAATTCATTCAAAGCGAGTTCAATGTCTTGGTGTTATAAAATTAAGCCTTTCGAAAGATACTGCAGGATTGCTGAAGTCAAGACTAAACAATAAAAACCTAGTGCCACCCTGTACCTCATTTCGTGGTGTTACCAAGGAAGATGGGATGTCAATATGCTAGCTGAATATTGTTGGATGCCTAAGCGGGACACAAAAAAATGGAAAGCGGAAGAACCAAAGAGAAGAAGAAAAGGTTTCGAAGGCATAAAAAACTATAATAAATATTATTTAGTTCAATGTAATAGAATGGTGTTTTTTCATTAACGTTATGCTTTTTTTCTATGTAGACACCCTGTATTTTGCGAAAAATCTGTACGTGACGGAAAGAAATGGAGTTCATTTTTGGATTCATTCGACTGGAAAACATAATATTTAGCAAAAACATCTCGTGCAGTCGAAAACAAATATTCTTTTACAGACCTGTGTAATCCATCATCGTGAAATTTGAATACCTGAACTGGGCATTCCAAATAATTCTCAAAAGAAAAATCAGTGTTTCTCTAACTTGATCAAGGAAGCATGGTCCCAGTGTTGCCCTCGTGCCAGTAAATTCAAATAAACCAAACCAAATTATTCCGTTGATCCCGAACTGAGGTTTTAACGAACTGGGGTTAATACGAATACTTGATTTAAAAAAAAAAATGCTGTATTTATCATAAAAAAAATCTATATATAACTCGTATTTTATAAGTCACAAAGTTCTCCAAAAAAGACTCTGTTAAATAAAATTAAAAAAAAAAAAAAAAAATATGAACAATTAACATATTGCAAAAACTACACAACGATGTTTCATTGCGCCATGTGCTTGCTGAAAATAATGGTTATTTTGAAAACACCGTTTGATATTTTTTGCTTACACATTCAAGCTATTTTTTTAAGAGGTTTTTTCAATCAACAGTGTCATCTGTTGGTGAAACTCTTAACAATTTTTGAAGACTATCTTTTCTAGTGTTCCAAGCGTTTTGTAATAAGATGTATATCTAATGTATTGGTATTTATGACCATTATCTTAATTTTGAGGAAAAAATGAGCCAAATCAATTTAACTTTTAAATTTTGAGACAGTATTTAAAACAAAATAATCAAATATTTTGGAAATTTTTATAACTAAAAAAACTAACCATTTCAAATAAATAAAATTGACCTAATATAATATTTTTTATGTCTGTGTATACTAGTAAATTTTTTATAAACAATCGCAATAAAATTGTGTGTGCGTGTGGTCATTTAATTGTAACTTTGACAAACAGAATGTTAAAATTTTAATTAGCTTTTTAATTAATAGTATTGTTATTTTTTTTTTTTTTTAAACAACTTCTAATAATATAGTGATCTGAAATTTTCAACATACGTAGTTTCAGCTTTCCCATTGATATTTTGATAAACAGAAAGTTAAAATTTTAATGATTATTTTAATTAATTTCAATTATTTTTTAATTAATTTTTTACAGAGCAAATTCTAATAAAAGTAGAACTTTGAAATTTCACAACACAAGAACTTTTTGCCTTCTAATTCGACTTTTGAAAAACAGTATGATATAAGTTTAAATTTTTTAATTAATTTCTTTTTAATCTTCATTATTATGTGACTTCCAATAAGCGTATGACTCTGAAATTATAAACATCAGTAATTCTAGCCTACTAATTTTATTTTTTATAAACATGATCTTAAAATATTCTCAAAAGGTTGGTGGGATTGTAACGGGATATTAACGGAGTTTTTTTTTTTTTTTTTTTTTTTTTTTTTTTTCCCCTCCTCTGGAAAGGCAATGTAGGGTTCTAATAATAAAGGTTTACGTAGCGATAAATCTTTTAACGAGCGAAGCTAGCCAGTTTTTGATTGGCAGTAAACGTTTCAGGGAGCAAAACGAGCTTGTGCTAACATGGCAAGCGAACGAAACGAGCCTTTTTTTGCGTAGCAATGAAGCTTTTAGCGAGATTGGGTTTGTGTAGCAATGAACTTTTCAGGAAGAGTGTCAACTTGTTTACGAAGCTCCAAAACTGGGACCTATACACAATGACAGATCTCTGCAACGCGGGGCTACGCAACTAGTGCTATATAATCAAGTTTACCTTCCCTAAGTGTGCACAATTTTTTTTTTTTTTTTGTTTAGTGTTGATGATGTAACATTTCCTGAAAGAAGAAATCCTATTAAACTTGGATCCAGCATTGTTTGACAGTATCTTTAGTAGGGTTTATCTTATCTATTGCTTGGATATTTACTTTGAAAGTGAAGAATGATTTTTTCAATAGCTTTTGTTTAACTCACTTATGTTTCTGGAGCACCTGTGAAGGGGAAGCGAAATGGGAGCCGTAATAACAACACCCATAACAATAGCGCTCGCGTTATTTTCTTCTGTATTAGGTAAGAACTTTCACTGGTTGAATACTATTACTGATTTTATGGTGGCAGTAGTAGCACTGCTAATGCACAATTCCTGCATTTTCTAAAAATAAGTGAAATTAGTTTATATTTATGAAGAATTTCTTTCTGATTCCAAATATTCAAACAAAAGTTCTTCAAAAAAAAAAATTTAGTTATTTAAATATTGAGAAAAGATGATGCTACCAAAACCAAGCCAAAACTAGTCGGATAAAAAGACTCCGATATAGCTGGGACGTTATGACATCCTTCCGTTCTCTATGGTTATCGTGAGGTTTCTGCCAAATAGTTGACGTTGGTTTGGTAGACAATTGCCATATCCCGTGCAGGCTGGCAAGATTTGCTAGAAACTTGCAAAACTGTGTTCCGCTGCTGCATTTCAAGCCAAGTTGTGTCATAAAGTGACATCACATTCAATTCAAGCCAAATGAATTGTTTTCTGGCCAAAATCTAGCAGGTGTACTTAGGTTGCAAATTTTTTTAAAAAAAGAAGGGGAAAAAAGAGCAGTGAGCAGAAATTTTTGTGTTTATGACCTTTTGAAAACATTTAGAATTGAATAAAAAAAATGTAATGCGGGAATTGTCCATTGAAATGATTTAAAATAAAACACAAAAGTGGCACTGAAAAAGACGTCAAATAGAGTCTTAATTAAAAACACGAATGTTTGTAGTGCATGCTTAAAATGAGTATTAAATTTGTTATAACAAACATATTTCAATTGCTTTCCATCGCAATATAAAAAGCTTATTTAAATTTATGTGGAATTTTTTAGCTTTCCATTCAAGTATTATTGAAAGGTCTGAATAAGGAGACTTGGCCTGTTAAGACAATTCAGAATTGTTAGAAAATACCACCAATATCACACATCACAAATATCTTTAAAATTTAGACTTCATTTTGGCTTCAGAATCCAATGACACTTTTGTGTCTTGGTTTAATACTTTTCAAATTGCAATGTATATTTATAGTACTTCACCTTAAACGGGATTTCATGTTAAACGATTTCGCGTTAACGGGGTTGAGCTGTAGCTGTACTGGTTTACATTATCATCAATAGCACAAATAGAAAAAAAATAATATCAATTTTGAACTATAAGTTACATAGTTCTAGAAAAATAAGTTACATATTTCTAATCATCAACTACAGTTGATGTTGTTTTCATACATTCGTGGGTTTATCCTTGGAAATGTGATAACCATATTTCTGTTAAAACACCCTTAAAACAAAAAATGTTCTCAGATTGAACTCATCGTCTAACATACTTAAATTATGTGTCGAAGTCTGTAAAATTAAACTCTTTTAATTTAAAAAAAAAAAAAAAAATCTTTCCAAAAAAGAAGATTTTCGTTAAAATTGCTTGATTCACTAATAAAAATTTTATTTAAAAAATCTAAAATAACAATTTTTAAAGTAACTTTGAATATAAGTTTTAATTTTATGATGTGAATGTTGCTATTTCCTTTCCATTTCAAAGTAAGGAGACTACTTCCTTTAAAAACTTCAAATTGCTAAGGATATCTTATATACAAACAACTCTTTATTACTTTTTTGTCTATCTTGCTAACTGCATTGTCATTAAGAGTACGCTGCTCAAGTTACTTATTAAAGCTCTTGGACACCACCAAATCTTTTATTCATTGACAGCTATTCTCATAAAAGTTATTTTTAGGTGTAATAAAGTGGACTGCGTTGTCTGGTAAGACTGCTCGTAATGCCTCCTAGTGAAAAAAATCAAGGATCAGCAGACTTATCTAAAAAACTATATAAGATACGTACGAACAAAAAGTTGTATAACAACATAATACAAGTAATTAATTAATTAATTAATTAATTAATTAATTAATTAATTAATGTATTTATTTATTAATTAATTAATTAATTAATTAATTAATTAATTAATTAATTAATGTATTTATTTATTAATTAATTAATTAATTAATTCAAGGTTTTTTATTTTATTTAATAAATTACACATTTTGCTTTCATTAAATTTAGCATGGTCTTTCGAAGTGACATTAATAATTCCAAGAGACATGGCTCACTGTCCAATCAAACAGGCATTTATAATAATTTCAAAAACAACTTCAAAATATTATTAAGCCCAAACAATTTCATCTCTATATTTAATTGCATAAATTGATTTACAATGTTTAAAAAAAATTGTATGTATTGGCAGAGAATTGTTAAATATTACTATTATTTAATTAATGATACATTTATACCTACCGTAGACTAGGGTAACTTTGAGGCACTTCTTAGGTATTGGCCGATCAAACGGTATAGTGGTTAGCGTGCTAGCTTCTAGACCGCGAGGTTGCGGGTTCTAGTCGCGTGTAAGGCATGGGTGTTTGTAAATGTATGTTGGCTTGTCTAATGACGAATGTTTCGGCGCATTATAGCCCTCGTGTTGCTGACGGTGCCAGATAATCTGAAAACAACCAACCAACTTTTTAGGTATTGCATTGTTCCTTTCAACATACATTATGCTGCTGAGACTGGTGATATATAAAGTTAACCTTCTTCTTCCAAAATATGGACATCATTTTACTCTACGACCCATGATACACACATTAAAATCCTTCATCTTTGTCCCGATCTTACCCCATGAATTGGGGGTAACTTCGGGACATAACTGTTGAGAAAAATCAATCTCCCAATTCCTAGTGGAATGGCCATTTTTCAAGAAGTTTTATTTCAAATTTGTATGAAGATTTTTCAGTAAGAGTTAGAAAATATTAGGATTTAAGATATCATGATTAGATAGACAATCATAAGAAGAAAAGACAATTTTTGATTGGAAGATAAAAAAAACGTTTTGAAATAAATTAATTACTCAAAACGTTTAACACATGCTCGAAAACGGAATAAGTTCTTGAACTTTGAAAATTTCCCATAGGTCAATTTGAGTAGGCTGGTTGATTTTCTGGATAATTCCATCCTTCGAATAAAAAAATTTCATCCTGCTTAGCTGGACATTTTCAGTTTTGAGTAAACTTCTTCTTCGTAGATTACTTCATCATATTTTCTCTCAGTTATCCATCCCGGGTGAAGCTACAACTCGTATCTCACAGAACATAGTCGCCTGAATATAGTTCTGAAGGAAACTTGAATATTTAGGAGGCGGCGTTAATGGAGAGGGCTTTTCTTCCAAATCTCTGAAAGTTTCGCTCTCTTCGGAATCAGAATCAACTCACTTCATAGCTGCTAATGTCTGCACACTTAGTTCTATACCTTCGGATTTGATTTTTTTTTTTTTTTTTTTTTTTTTTTCTGGCTTAGTATTCCCACTTTGGTGTGCCACTGTTAACCCAGTAGTAGCTGAAAATTTACAACGTTGAGGTGATAAAATTAAATAACAGAATTAAAGATTTTAAAGCATTCTAAATAGATGCCAAATAATGCACTGAAAAATACACATCCCTGCCTTTCGAGAAATGTTTCCAGTTTTTTAAAGTGAATGAAAGTTTAAACAAGAAAAAAAATTCGACAACAACGGTAAAAAAAATGAAGAAAATGGACTGCCATCGAACTTCAGTGCAACTACAGTTTCAAATATTTGCTACGGAGCAGCATCACATACCAGAGTATGATGTAGTTTAATGGTGTTCCAATTCCTAAAGCATGTTTTTGGAGGGAAATTCAAAAATTGAAAATCATGCAATGTCCCAAAGTTACCCCTGTTTACGGTAATATTTAGCAAAGAGAATTTTTTTTTTTTAAAGTTTTCTGACTGTATTATTTTCAAAACAGATGTGGAATTCTGGTGCAAATGGGTCATATCCTACTTTTATATCAAACTATTCAAACGTCGTACAAAAAAGAGGTTTGACTTGTATAACATGATGGCTGATCATGATCCTTACAAGGTAAATTTTCTACCGCCTCCAGAGGAGCTCACTTTAGAATCGCCTCTTCCAGAAAGTCAACTAGTCAAAGTAAGAACCTTTTGCCTAGTAAAAAAATTGTTTTTATTTCCTTCTTTTAATAATAAATTAATACCAGTAGCATTAGTTTTTTTTTTTTTTTTTTTTTTTTTTTTCCCCAGATGACAATTTTAGCCAATCTGTATTTTTTTTACGCCGAGTCAAACAAAATTCAATTAGAATTCATTATTCTGATGTACTCATGTTTCTGATGTATCCACAGTTTTCATGTATTCAGCATTTTGATGTACTCGTCCTTATGATAAATTCATCTTTCTGATATACTTATTATTTTGATTTGCTATACATTTTGTTGGGCTCTTTATTATTACATTCCTCTAAAGGTTCTTAAAATTAGTTTATTATAAATCACCAGCATTTCGGTATTAGTAATTGTTTCCGAAAACTATTAGCACTTTGCATTTCTCAAAGAAGCGTAAGAGATGTGTAACATTATATTTTCGTAACTTCTCTTGGTTTTATTTACAACTCGTGGATGCATTGTGGAAATTGGAGGAAGAAGTATTAGCTCTAACAATTGATAATATAACACTTGAATACAAGCGCAATGGTTTCCGATTAAACTTTAGTGCTCAAATAGGGTTTAGTAATGATATAAAATGTTGTTTTTTTTTTTTTTTTTTTTTCTATAAAAAAAACGAAAAATTTATGATACCGTAAAAATATCTGGGGAAAGAAGGGGTTTTACAATAATATCCTTACTTTTAATAAATAAGTAAATAATGAATAATACAAATATTGCATGAATAATACAAATGTGCTCATTCAGTAAAACAGTGGAAAGAATAATTAAAGTTTTTCTTGAGTTTCTTTAAGTCTTGAAGTGTTGTCTTCTGTTAACTGGGTGGTGAAAAGACATTGAAATCAATTAAAATACAAGGGTTTGAGATACAGGGTGATCAGCGAAAGACTCCCTGATTTTAAAAGTAAATTACTAAGAGACAAAGATCGATAGAATAATAAAACAAAAAGTAGAGTTATTTTGAAAGCTGTGAAAATCTGATACTATATTTTCTAAATCAGTTACAAATGTTGCCAACAGATGGCGCTGTACACTGTATTTCTTATGAATAAAACTGCTTTAAAGAGCGACCAGTTTTCACACACTTCCTTGTTTAAACGTGAAAGGAAATTAGCCTGATTCCAACGACTAATTACAGGGGACAAGTTTATAACATATTTCTCGAATTTTGAAATTGCAGCGCCATCTGTTGGCAGCCTTTGTAACTAATTTTGAAACTTTTATTTCGGATTTTTATACCCCAGCTTTAAAAAAAAAAACACTATAGTTCTTTTTTCATTCTTCTATTGATCTTTGTTTTTTAGATATTTAATTTTAAAAACAGGGTGTCCTTTACTGGACACCCTGTAATTAGAGAATGCAGTTCAGTTAATTGAAATTTTAGTAAATGGTCGTTTTCAACCTACCTCCGGAAACTTCCATCTGTGGAAACCGTGCCTTGAGTTTTGACTATCATTTACTCTCTTACTGTTGATTGCTCCCCCTCCCCCCGAAAAATTTACATCGGAAAATAGCTGTTGAAGAAAGTTACCCCGATATGCCAGGTAATTTTCCAAGGGATGGAAACCTATAATTATTGTATACATAGAATCAACAAATCCTCTCAAAAAAAAAGAAATATTTTCCATAAATCATTTTCATTTAACTTAAAGTTGAAAATGTTCAAAGTATCAATTGACTGCATTAAAAAAAATATTGTATTTTCCGAGAAATTTTGAATACTCACTAACTGATTTCAGATTTTAATCACCATTCATTAAGTTTTATTACAAATTCCTTGTACCACTTCTTTTCACTCTGAAAATCCAGCCAAATTTCAACTGTTTATCCCACTTGTATATTAACCCAAAAGACAACAATTTTAATTTTTGAAATGCTAATTCATCCTTAATACACGCTATTCGATAAATGTAAAGCACTATTTCTTTAGACTGCCGATGAGGTATTCTGCTACGGTATGAACTCCAAGTCCGAGTGTCTGACCGTCCGTGTATCCAGGAGACCGGACAACAAATCCGATGCATGGATCCGGTTGAAACTAGCGGACGGACGTGCATACGAGATGAATGAGACGTCCGGCTTCCAGCAGTCCGGCTGCGACAAGAGGGTGTTCTCTTGCGGAGATCTACAGATGCACTACATTTCGCCCATGAGGAGATGGAGGATATTCTTCAACGGACTCATGAGGTATTGTTTCGTTGTACTGAGAAATGTTAAATAACGTTACGGGTTATCTCATAAGAAACATTCTGTGATGGTTTTGACATGTTTATTTGAGAGAAAAAATCGTGTATTTTGGAGCGATGCTCGAGTTTCGGCATGGATTGGCCAATCTTCCCAGAATCCCTGTTTCCGACATTGGCCAATACCGCAGTGCTACCTGGGTAGCAGACCATTTAGAGGGAAAAGTGGGAGAGGGGGGGGGGAGTGAGAGTGTTCAAGAGTTAATTCCCAATAAATATAACAATAAATAAAATAATTCATAACTTTTATTTATAGTATTGCGTAGAATACGCTATCGATGGAAACGAATGAACAAACCGCAAGTAAACTCAAGAGTTTATTCCCCGAACTCAGGGAGCATCAACTTGTATACATTTTAAGGATCTTCCAAACAGGAAGTATAAGAATCAGAACAATAAAATTTGCATATATACACTGAATGAACCTTCTAGATTCTTTCTAGAAGGTTCTAGAAGCAATATTAGAAATAATAAATAAATAAAGCGAAATAAATTTGAGAATTCAGCGTCAGTGGGTTTCGATCTCGCAACTTTTTGCTTTCAGATGCTCTACCAACCGAGCCAGGAAGTCTCGATAGTAAGAGCTTCGCTACAATATCTAAATTTTTATATTCCGTCTTATTTAAATTACCATCATGAGTTACGTTATGAAATGAATTATGGAATCCTAAACGTCGGAAAGGACTCTCCCCTAAGCTCCAGACGAACTGGGAAGGGCCGTATGTTGTCCTTAATAAGACGACGTGGTTAAGGATCCAACGAACCTAAATTATGAATAAGTTTTTACAAAATAAAAACCATAATTTATTCTTCGTTTCAAAAGGCTCACAAAACCTCTCTAAACAACAGAAAACTCGCTACCACCCTCTAACAAAAGCTGTAAGGAGTTCAGTTTCATATACCATGATAATTTAGACTCCAGCAAAGCAAGTTCTGAGCTTTTCTCAAAGATGAGGCTCAAAATATAATTATCTGGAATTAAGTGCCTTGTTGGTATTTATATCATATCTTACGGATACATGATGGCTGTGAGGTTAGCGCTCTGGCCTCGCTTTCCAAAGGTGCCGGGTTCGATTCCTGGGATAGGCATGGATGTTCGTTGTGGTTCGGAATCCACGTTAAGTTGTAGGTCCCAGCCTGATTAGCCGTTATTTTGCACAAAAATAGGTCGTTAGGCGTACAAATAAACCAAACCAAATCTTACTACAAATACGAGCCATTGACCAAAACCAAGTTTAAGTATTGAATAAATCTACAAGTATCCTCACTTACTCAAAGTATGATGAAATTGGTAAACACAAAGTACATTTTAAGAGTAGTACAATTGATTGCTTGAGAAGCAAAAAGGGGTCTAAGTGTTTTTTCTTAACTTTTGGGAAAATACACTTTAAAGTTTTTTATTTATATTAAATTCTATGAAAACTAGTGATATCTTTATTCCAAACAAATAATTTTCTTAGAATATTAATTAAAATAAAAAACTGTAAGGTGTATTTTCTGAAAAGTTAAGAAAAGTCACTTGGACCCCTTCGCTTATCATACCCTCAATTATATTGCATTAACTTAACAAAGCTTTTCATCGCAATGTTAAATTTTTTTTAAACAAATACGTAACAAAATAACTTTAAATAATTACTGATAAATCAATGTTGTACATTGTACATTTTAATGTAGCATAATATAATAAAAGTAACAATTTAATCAGTTTTTGAAACCTTTAAATTAGTTGTAGAGCATAAACTTGATCCATTAAATTTGATTGAAATGGGATTCGGGGTTATTTTGCATATATTATAGGCACAAAATATTTTATAAATTAAAATTTCTGTTTTGATCTTTTTAATATTCAATTGATGTAAAATTTACAGAAATAATAAATACTGATATCTAATAAGTTTGGTTATTTTCTAGGGAGAAGAATAACAATAAATCCCTAGGAAAGATGGTTCATATCAAATTTGCTTTATTGTAAGTATATAAATTCCAGGAAAGCCTTTTGTAAAATTGCATATATTTTCAAAAACTTTAAAATTCAATTGTAATTTCCATGTGTAGACTTCTTTCAGAGTAGAACACTCTATTGTTAATCCACTGAACTATATAGACCTGGAATATAGGCTATATCACTGATTATCATTCGACGGACTATCAATATAATGCTCTATTATGATTATTCATTACTAAATTGTTAATTAAAACGTATACTAATATTTTAATATGCATAGTAACTCTCCCCTATTCAACAAGAAAATATGAAGTACAAAAATAAATGTCAAGCATATTATCCATACTAACACCTTTATATTGTTTAACATTTTATTCAATTCACGCCTACAAATGTTAATTCTTCTATAACTCAGGAGTAAAGAACGCTTATTTCCATTTTTACTCCTTTTACAGAAAATCTGATCAAAGTTCAAAAACTGCTATAATTTTTATTCAATTGCTTATCTTCAAAAGAAATGTCTTTTTTATAATGCCTTATATGAGAAAGTGATGTAAATGTTTTTTATGTCTATAAATTCTAATCTTTCTGTAACCTAGGAGTAAAAAAGTATCTCCCTTTTTCCTCATTTTACAAAATAACTATTTAAAGTTAAAAAACTGCCGTAATTTAATGCAATTCTTATCTTCAAAAGAACTGTCTTTTTTATATTGCCTTGTATGAAAAAGTGCTGTATATCTTTATATTATTTAATAGTTTATGCAATTTAAACTTGTTTGACAACAAAAATGTATGTCTACAAATTTTAATCTTTTTGTAACCCAAGAATAAAAAAATGTCTGTCTCCATTTTTACTCATTATACAGAATAACTTATTAAAGTTAAAAAATTGCCATAATTTTATATGATTTGTTATCTTTAATTTTATTATCTTTGCTATAAATCCTTGTTGAAAAAAAGTGTATAACGCTTGAAAAAATAGGAAACACACATAATATCACAATCATAGTGTAAAAAGGGAAATTGTGTTATTTATTTCTGTAGTTCAAATCATTAAAGTAATCGTATATTTCAAACTTTTAAGAAGAAGTCCTATTAAGGATCATTCCCTATACTCGCTATGTTACAATCTTATAGCCCACTGCATTTAGAAATAACTTTCTATAAAAGCTTGCAATTTGCTGAGTGGGTACGAAAAAAATCACTTAATGAAAAGACATAAACATTAATATCTATTTATTATAAATTAAAATAGCAATAGACAAATCCAGATGGATCCACTGCATATGCATTGACGTAAGGATTTCAAATATAAAATAAAATATTTATGTCATTTCATTAAGTAAACATTTTCGTACCTACTTATCAATTTTTTTTCTAAATGCACTGGGCTAAAAGATTGTAATATAGCGAGTATATTGAATGATCCTTACTAAGACCTCCTCTTAAGATGTACATTTGATTTCTAAACAATCTAAAAATAATTCAACTCCATTCCAATATTGTATGAAATGTATTGATCTCATTCCTGCATTAAATGTTCTTTTGACTGGCACTATGTAATGACCCCATTTCTAGATGGAGAGCGTCATCGGACTCTTTTGACTTCACAGGAAATGTGAGCACCCAGGATTTGGCCACTGGATTGGCTAAGGCCAAATGGAATCAGTTCCTTCCACCACTCACTAAGTACCGTATATGGTTTAACAAATGGCTTATTAAAATTAATTGACGTATTACGATAAAAAAAATTTTACTAAATTGTGTACATATTTTCATTCTTAGATTGCACGAAGTGCTCAATATTTACACTCAAACTGGTGTTATATTGGGAAATGTGACAGTAGAAGGAGACGAGGAGGATCATAATCTATATTTATTTGGTGAAAAGATGAGATTCCTAGGTAAAATAACTGTCCAGTTTTTTATTTATTTATTTATTTATTTATTTATTTATTTATTTATTTATTTATTTATTTATTTATTTATTTATTTATTTATTTATTTATTTATTTATTTATTTATTTATTTATTTATTTATTTATTTATTTATTTATTTATTTATTTATTTATTTATTTGTTTATTGATTGATTGATTTGTTTATTGATTGATTGATTTGTTTATTGATTGATTGATTTGTTTGTTTGTTTGTTTGTTTGTTTGTTTAACTGGTTTTTTTTAATAAAATTGGTTGTGACACAAAAAGTTATTACATTATTTATAATTTAAAGACCTTTACATATTTTCCCAGGTAAATAAAAATATGTTTTAATAACTTATTAAATATGGTTACGAAAACTAAATTGCAAGGTAATAGGTGCGCATACATGAAAAAAGGCCATCTACACTACATACTTTCAATTCCTGTGTGAGAAAATGAGAATAGTTATCTCGAAACGTTCGTTTAAAGCTTCAAAATTTTCAAATTTTCAAATTTCATTTAAGAAACATTTCGACAGTTTTCAAGAAGTTAAAATCGATATATTTATAAAACTATAAAGGTTAATGAAACATATTAATTTATTTTAAAGAAAATTATGCTAAAATATATAAATTAAGCAAAACATATAATTTCCATCCCATAACAAGCAAAAATTATCTAAACAAAATAACTAAAAACTACTGTGTCTTAGGGTTTTTTAGGTCAATATATATGTACTAGATATAACGTAAGAAAAATACACCAATGAATCTTTTCCAAGAGCTACTTTATATATAAAGTTGAATTTCTAGACACGAATTGCTTGAAAAAAAGAAGTTATTCGATTAGTTTCGATGGGCTAAAAATGCTTTTAATATCTTCAAAATTCATATTCTTGACATTATAAATGATAAATTTATGCAATTTACGTTATTCCAGGAGATATTAGTACGGACGGAGATATGAAATTGTTTCAAGTACTGGGGAGGACTTCTAGAGTAAGCATATGTATATTTATAATATTAGATAAGTAATAAATATCGTTTTAGAATTCTTATGCAAAAAATTTTATTATATTCATAATCATAACAAATACTACTGTAACTGTACTCAAATACTACTGGTCGGCGATATATCGATACGATGATATTTTTATCGATATTTAAAAAAATACGAATAGTAAAAATATCGATTCAAATCACCGATATATCGATATTTTCAAACATTTTTAGTTTTTTGATGATCGTTTTGTAGTTCCATGCGTTTTTTCTATTTTCTTTATTTACTTTTCAAAAAATTCAAAACTAAGGTTTGGACTTGGCTGAGAGACAGTTAAAATGGCAACCTAACAAAAAAGAAAACATGATGTAATAGAAAGATAAGGTCATTTATTAGTAGTCATTAACATAGCGCCGTTTCTGTTGCCAGCTTGTGCCTGGAATTTGCATCTAATTTTAAATATTAAAAACATCTCTATCAGCAAAATATGCTATAAACTACTTTTCAAAATATCTTCTTTAAAAATAAATGTGAATTTATGCATTGACATCAGAATGCAGCTTATTTATTCTGATTGATAATATAATTTATTTATTAAAACAAATTTTATAATTTATTTATTAAAACAATTTTTATAATTTGTTTATTAAAATAATTTTTATAGTTTATTTATTAAAATAATTTTTATAATTTATTTATTAAAAAAATTTTGGCGGGAATTCATGAAAAGTAGAAATTTGTTACGGAAAACTCTGAGGAAAAAAATATGTATCATGTATCGATATTTTTTCTATGCAACGATATAGTATTGATATTTATTCTGATCGTTATTTTCGACCTCTACTGTACGCCTTAATTCGAAACAACGAACTGAGTAAAGAATTTTTCGGTAAAGCAATATTATAAATCATAGTAACCTTTATAGTATATACCATGCATTTCCGATATTTTTTTAATCGCACCAAGATCATAAATTTCGATTCAAATTTTATAAGTTTTTAATGCCAATTAGCAAATTCTATCAATTTGAAAGGAAGACCTTGTAAGTATCGTTCCTTATACTTGCTATATTACAATCTTAAAGCCCAGTGCATTTAGAAACTACTTTCTATAAAATCTTTACATCTGATAAGTAGGTACGAAAACGATCACCTAATGAAATGACGTAAATTAAAAACTTAAAAATAGCGTTTAATACAGTTAATTTTATTTTTGAAATCCATGCGTCTTTGCATATGCAGTGACTTTACCTGGTTTCGTCTTTTGCTATTTTATTTTTTATTAAAAATAGACAGACATTAAATGAAAATAATTTATGTCATTTTACTAGGTGATCTTTTTCGTCGCTACTCACCAAATGTCAAGGTTTTATATAAAGTAGTTTCTAAATGCACTGGGCTAGAAGATTGTAACATTGAACCTTACTATGACTTCCTCTTAATAAAACATTATCTTGACTCATGGTGATAAATCTCTTAAGCCTAACTGTAACTGAAGCTACTAAGCTCACTACAAATATTTAGTTGAGAAAAATTGACATAATTCCATTTTTTTATTCAACAAAAACGCTTGGAACCCCTTGCAAACATTAATGGGAATTGGTAGAGATTACTCTAATAAGGAAGAACTAAATGCAAAATTTGAACAACAATCATCGTCAAAAGGTAGGTAGTATCAGAACGAAAACAGTAGAATACCAAGGGAAGTTGTAACCTTTTATCGCATTTCTTTTAATTTAGAAATTCCAGTCTTTTCTAAACGAAGTATATGCCCCAAAGCATCTAATCCATACATTTAAAAGTCCTGTGAAATATCCTAACTCTGAAATGCGGTACGAATCTCTATATATAAAATACAGAGCCTTCAAAAACTCCCTGACTCATCGTGAATTCTCCAATTCTCCTAATGTCACAACTCTGAAATTTGATATAAAGGTGTAAATGTTAGAGGTCGGCAATACATCGATACGACGATATTTTTATCGATATTTCTAAAAAAAATATCGATTTTAAAAATATCGATAAAAGTCACCGATATATCGATATTTTCAAACATTTTTAGTTTTTTGATGATCGTTTGGTAGTTCCATGTGTTTTTTCGAATTTCTTTATTCCTTTTCACAAACTTCAAAACTAAAGTTTGAACTTGACTGAGAGACAGTTAAAATGTCACACCAATATTCAATATTTTGCCATACACTAAAAAGCTATTGAAAATTATCTAAATTTTTCTTAAAATCACTGCACTAATTAAGCGAAAATATAATTTTTTTTTTTTTTTTTTTTTTTTTGTAATAGATCCATTTCAGTTGAAAAAGTAGTCACCTTAAAAAAAAGCAATCATGAAAAGTAGAAATTGGCCCGAAAAACTTTGTTTCTGGCAAAATTGAAAATCAAATTTAAAAAAAAAAAATAATGTATTGATACATCGATATTTTTTCCTATGCAACAATATAGTATCGATATTTATTTTGATCGATATTTCCGACCTCTAGTAAAAGTGGAGAGAAAAAATAGCTATCCTGATCTTGATTAACTAATTATACGGACTCAAAATAGGATAAAAACGTTCTAAACGAGGGATATCCCGACACTTCACTTCCTCCACTTCCCACGTAGTCACGACTCTGAATTTATTTTCGAATATTAACAAGAGAAAGCATAGAAAAAGTAAACTCTTCCAATCTTAATAAATTAACTTTCACGTTTTTAAACGGACCATTTGTAAAATATTCCAAAATTCCAAAAAAAAAAAAAAAAAAAAAAAAAAAAAAAACGAGTTTCTTTTAATTTCTAGGATGCAAATGGCAAAAATTCATAGCTAAATATGGGTATTCATCTAGACTACACAAAAGTGGAAAAAACTACTTATGCAGCTTTTAACATAATTCTCATTTTAAAATTGACTGTTTAACTTTCTAAAGGTTATGGATGAATGAAATTGCATTTATAATAGAATTGATGATTTGAGAGAAATGTTTATAAAAAAAAATATATGTTTGTTTTTATTTCAGGATGGAAGATGTTTTCATTTGGTAGAAACTTCTATTGCAAATGTTGTTGAAAAGTAATTAAACTAAATACATTTTCATGTATTATAATTTTATACCAATTTATACCCTTAAACAACCTAATAGCTTTAAACTACTTCATAAATAAAATTTATCTATGAAAATTATTAAAAATGTACATGAAAATAGTTAAAATAAATAAATTTTCATAATTTCCTTCCTTCAAGTATTAAAATACAAAAAATTTCCATATTCAGCTACATTTATGCAACAAAAAATCATGAAAGAAAAAAATGCCAATTTTGCAACTTACCAATTTTCGATATTTGTTAAATCAGAAAAGCTCTTTCAGAAATAAAATATTTCAAAATCAGTTAGAAGAATGAATTTCTGAAAATTTAACAAGAATTATGAGGGTTATAATTTGAGCATTTAATTTTAAAAAATGATATTGTTAAGTATTTCTTCAGATAGATTTTAATAAATTTGTTTTATTAACTTGTAGTTTTTAAGAGGAAAAAGTAAACGTGAAGAGTAGTGAAATCCATATTTACATGAGAACTAGAGCCAAAAATAATTGTCCGAATTACACCAAAATAAAAGGTTCTTCACTTCTGAATTATATAATTAAATCTACCAAAAACTTCAAATTTCTAGAATAGTCAAGACGTTTAATTTATTACAACTAAAAAATTTCCTTCACGAAGCACCTTTTCCTTGCATTTTATTTAAAACATGTACTACGAATACATAACCTAAATTATTCCGCATTCATTCATACATGCATGCATACTTTTATTTATTTTTAATAAACCAAATTGAGCAACTTTTATCGAATTTTTGAGTCAGTAAATGATTATTTTGTTTCTTCCAGACTTCGATTTGGTTTCATGGTTCTGCCCACTGGTGCTTTCAGAGGCCTTTCTGATGTAACAATTGATCTTGAAAACTTATTTGAAAAGGAAAAAGAAAACAGCCTCCAAACAAAATTCCATATTACAGATGACGGTACTGGTTTCATTTTATTTATTTATTTATTTATTTATTTATTTATTTATTTATTTATTTATTTATTTGTTTGTTTGTTTGTTTGTTTGTTTGTTTGTTTGTTTGTTTGTTTGTTTGTTTGTTTGTTTGTTTGTTTGTTTGTTTGTTTGTTTGTTTGTTTGTTTGTTTGTTTGTTTGTTTGTTTGTTTGTTTGTTTGTTTGTTTGTTTGTTTGTTTATTTGTTTGTTTGTTTGTTTGTTTGTTTGTTTGTTTATTTGTTTGTTTATTTGCTTGCTTGCTTTCTTGTTTGTTTGCTTATTTAATTATTTATTTACGTGTTTATTTGTTTATTGTTTATTTATTTATTTATTTATTTATTTATTTATTTATTTATGTATTTATTTATTTATTTATTTATTTATTTATTTATTTATTTATTTATTTATTTATTTATTTATTTATTTATTTATTTATAAGAATTAAAATTCAGTTATAACAGTGATTATTTTCTTGGCACTTTCCCTTAACTTTTGTATAATGTTTCATAAGAAGGTATTTGAACAAGTATATGTCACTTTATTACATTTAAAACAGTGTTCAAACATACTTCTGTAAATAATTTCAAACAATTGTGTATGTGGACTTGGATGACACTAAGAAGGTAAAAGGAGAAAACACTTGCCCCCATTCGCTTTTGAAAATTAAAAAGTATTATTTAAAAGAAGTTAAGTTCTCCAAAAAGATAAATTTGAAATATTTCTTTGAACTGAATATTAATGCTCAATTATTATTTACTTTTCTTTAAGAAATATAATTAATATTTTTGAAAAATAAATATTTTAAAACAGACATTTAGCATCTTCCTGTGAATGTCGGTGTACATTTGATCCATCAATTGTTCATTCTTAAAGGCATATTATCATTAGTTCCGCCTCTTTTAAACTACGTATTAATAATTTAATTAATTTTACTACTAAAAAAAAAACCAGTAAATAAGCTTTATTCTACAAAGCAACCTTGATTTCGCATTATAAATTCTCGTCTTTATTTGATAAACTCCACTAACTAAATGACTACGTTATTGTTTTCTGACGCTAGTAAATAATTCAAAATACTGTATTTTGAAAATGTTAATAAAATACAGAGGTTTCAAACATTATCTTTATTTAAGAGGATATGAAATACTGCATAAATGATTTTTTTTATTTATCAAACGGAACAGTTTGTCCCTAGTGTTGACCTTACACCAGGAAAAGAAATTCAACCAACCAATTCTTATTTATCATAAGAATTAGTTTTGTTCTCGTCTTCATACTTGATGAACTTAAGCATGGAGTGCAGCTATACATGATATCTTTTAGCCTTGCATAAATTATAAATTCGTTTTGATTACTTATTATATTCTCAAAACTTGTTTTTTATTAAATGATTAAAATATTATAAATTCAATCATTGTCAAATAATATTAAGTGTTCCATTTCTAGGTGAACTATTCGAGCTGAAAGGTGCATTGGATGTTGGTCACGCACATTTACAGAACAATAATAATTCCAATGGAAGTATGGCGATTGATTACATTATTTTACAACTGAATTCATTAGAAGGAAAGGGAATTATACTCAAAAGGTAAGGATAAATGGCATTCCTAAAAGTTGCAAGAAAAAAAAACATTTGTGGCGACCTCAAATAACAGATAAAGCTTCTGTGCATTGGAGTACTCTTTTGTATAGCGGTAAAGTATCTGTCTCGAGTTCCAATGGTCTTGGGATCGAGGCTCGTCGCCCACAGCGAAAGCAAAACGCTTTACATTGTCTAATAAATTGTCGTACTTATATATATTGTTACGAATTTCTGTATATTTGTAAATATTTCCTAGGATTAATTATGCGAAAAGAAATCTTTTCGTACATTTCGCATAAGGCAGTACAAGAATTTGTCTTTACTTCGCTTTCCTGCAATGTGTCTCTCAGGGCTTGGAAACGAGTTTTACAGGGATAATGCTGGAAAACGAGTTTTCACAAGGAGCTAAGTTGGCGAGATAGACTGACTATTTGGCGACTAATTTTGGTCACCAAATTTGGCGAGAAATCGCCAAATGTCGCTAAACTTGGCGACCATTTGGCGACACTTTCGGTCCCAATGTACCTGTATAAGGCTTTTCGACTGCGATCTGGAAAATTCACCAAATTTCTATCTCTAGAAGATTCGCAAAAGAAGCTTCCCTTTATAAGGCCAGGAGAGCGGGTGAGTTAGTTAGTTATCTATCAGAGATCATTCAGAGTAGTTCCGAAAGGGAACTGTATTGCATTGTCTTGTGCGACGATTTTAGCAGTTGTGTATCTAGTTTTTAACTGTTGATTGTGCTCCATTGTTGTGTAAAGAGCTGTATTGAGTATATTAGAAAGAGGAATTTCTGGAGTTGTAAAAGAATCTGCTCTCTCTTGTTGTAAAAGAATCTCTTGTGTATGATACCCAATTCGCAATTGTCGCCAACTCCAAAGGATGGGACTCTGTGACAAAAGCTTGCCAGTTAGCTGCATCGCTGCGAGCTGAAGCTGCAGGTATACTACAAACGCTTTTCGAAGAGCAACGCGTGGCGACCTCAAATAACAAATAAAGCTTCTGTACACTGGAGTACTCTTTTACACAGCGGTAAAGTATCTGTCTCGAGATCCAATGATCTCGCGATCGAAGCCCGTCGCTCGCAATGAAAGCTACATACTATTTAATGGTGACCCGGACGTGAGGCCATTAAAGCGTATGCAGCTTTCGTTGCGGGCGACTGGCTTCGATCGCGAGACCATTGGATCTCGAAACAGATACTTTACCTCTGTGCAAAAGAGTACTCCAGTGCACAGAAGCTTTATCTGTTATTTGAGGTCGCCACACAGCCTCTATGCACTGGAGTACTCTTTTGCACAGCGCTAAAGTATCTGTCTCGAGATCCAATGGTCTCGCGATCGAGGCCCGTCGCCCGCAACGACAGCTACATACGCTTTAATGATGATCCGGAGTAAAACGAATTATGCTGCCATCTATCAACGCTTCTGAAAGGAGACACTACATCACAACAAGCGATCACATACGCAACTCGCGTGCAACACCGCAACAAGCGGACACAACGAAGCAATTAGCTTCCCAAAACTCCAACTCCGATCAGACGTTGATCAAGAACAACAGTATTACTCTTTCGTCGCTGGGAGGAGGCTATGTGGCGACATCAAATAACAGATAAATACTTTTTCTGTCTTTTAAAATGATGGCTGCAAATAATCGTTTCAAATAAAAATAAATATTTTAAATTACGAATTCATTTTCATTTAAGCTTTTTTATTGCTTTGAAACTGAGCCGCCAACTAGGTGGCCAGAAACGCTAAGACTTCAACACACTCTCAAGTGCATTAGCGAAAAATGTGCGAAAGACTACAGCAGGCTGCAGTTGAAATCTCGCCAACAAAAGGCTAAAGAAACACTCCAGGAGCTCGCAACGGATGTTGAGAGGCTCACCCATCTCGCCTTTTCAGACTGCCCTGCTGAAACGAGAGAAATCCTTTCTCTACAGTACTTCGTCGATGGCATCAGGAATGTAGAGATACAGAAGGCCCTACAAATGAAGGACGTCAAGAGTATAAAAAGTGCTTTAGTGTATGCCATGAAGTACGAGGCATCTCTCACTCAACCTCTTTCTCTACTTCTCTCACACTAAATCTCTCTCGCTACCACTCTTTCTACCTCTCTCTAGCATACACTGTTCTACCTCTTTCTCTACCTCTCTCACTACCATTCTCTCACTCTAACTCTCTCTCACTCTACCTCTCTCTCTCTCTACCACTCTACTCTACCACTCTTACAATCTACTCGACAACTCTACTCGACCATCTACTCGACAACTCTACTCTCTCTACCATACACTACTCTACCTCTTTAACATTATCTCACTCTACCTCTTTAACATTATCTCACTCTACCTCTTTCTCTACCACTCTACCCGACCACTCAACTCTACCACTCTACTCGACCACTCTACTCGACCACTCTACTCGACCACTCTACTCGACCACTCTACTCGACCACTCTACTCGACCACTCTACTCGACCACTCCACTCGACCACACTACTCGACCACTCTACTCGTCCACTCTACTCGACCATCTACTCGACCACACTACTCGACTACTCTACTCGACCACTCTACTCGACCATCTACTCGACCACACTACTCGACTACTCTACTCGACCACTCTACTCGACTACTCTACTCGACTACTCTACTCGACCACTCTTCTCGACCACTCTACTCCATCATGGACAATCCAATAAAACATTCTTAACTTTTAAGTTCGATTTATCAGCAAATAATGGAGGGAATTGTTTAAAGCTAAAAAATACTTTTTTAAATCAATAATATATTTATTTATTTTAGTTTAAAGTACGATGAGAGAAATTATCATTGCCGGACCGAATCGACACACTCCACACGTATAGTCCCCTCTCATAGAGTACCCAATTACAATCCAGAGAGAATACCAAAATATCTTGTATATAGTCTCTTCTCATAGAGTTCCAATATAAAAATGGTACTTAAGTAGTATCTCGTCGACCGTTGGCAAGACAAAAAGTTGGCCAAACGGATTTCCTTATTCCGTCGAAACGGTCGGTCCGGACGAATGCCCTGTCCACATTGTCGCTGTGGTTCTTGAAAATTATTTGGGAATGTTCCAACGTTTGTCCGAGGCAAACCAGATATCCGGCTAAGTGGTTTCCACATTATATTGCCAAAAAAAGCTCAACAACAGTCGATGAGATAATTCGTAAGTACCTAAAAATATTAAAATTAATAAAACATTGTGTACCTTTAAATTAGTATATTTATCTATCAATTTTCGTTTTGTATAAAGAGAGAAAATGGTATCATCATAAAAAAAAAAGCGTTCAGAAAATATATAAGATTCTCAAAATCTTAATTTTGATACATTCTTATTTTTTTACTAGAAATATGAAGATGCGGATAAAACGAGCCATTTCCATTAAACCAGTTCACAGTTCACCAGGTAAAATATTTCAAAGATCATCAAAATATAATTTTAAAAATTTGCCTCTACATTACAAGCATAGTGAGAGGATAATACATATATACTGTCGGTCCATCACTATTCCCAAAGAAAATCACAAACGCTGCACACACATTCAATATAATAAATCCTCCGGAAGTGCCAGAAATTAAAATTGAAAATGCATTTGAAATTTATTAAACCGCTTTCTCAAATGCTACAGAGGCGTGGCATTTACCATACTCTGTAGTTCACGATAGTATTACGTCCGAAAATTAGTTTCAATAATAAAACTCCAGCAGAAATAACATATCTCGGTTCAAAATAACTATATCAGATTATTTTAGAAACCTCTGCTACTTCGGTATCTTGTTAACTTAGATATTTAATAAGCAGTTTTCTTACCAAATTCTATAACTTGGTAACACTACAGTTTATAAAAAGTTACAAAATCTGAATTAGCTTTATTTTTATTACAATACGTCATCAATCATAACAACGGGATATTTCACTCATTATATGTCACCAATTTATAACTCATATCGCATCAATTTATAGTATATAACACTTTATAATATCCATAAACAGATAACTCTGAATTGGCTGAATGTTTTTACCATACGTCATCAAACATAATAACGAGATATGTCAGTCATTATGTGTATCCAATTTATATTTGCTTGTTATCTTCGATTGTTGTCAACAATTTCACATGCATCTAAACCAGTTAATGAGCAATTGTAAACTTCTCATTCATGCAGTTCTAGGTTATGTTATTGAGGAGTTGTTAAATAAAACAACGCCTGTAAGACTGACCTTTTTAATGTCAGTTACACTCGCAAATCAATACGTTTAAAAAAAAAAAAATTAAAATATAAACTTATTTTCCAACGTCGTATTCATAAAGATATACAAATAAAATAAACAAAATTTAAAAACAACCTAAATAAAAATTTTAATTTTATTTTGAGTTTTTTCAAATATGTCCAATGATCAAAATGCTATTTGGAAAAGGTTTTGATTTTCAGAACAATATATAATAGAGGTATAAATGCACTACATACTCAAAATGAGACTATACTTCTATTTAAATTATGTCTAATATTTAATTATCTGCTATTATTTCAAATATTTGTATATTTTTTATTTCAATTTGTAAAACAACCATTGGTAATGTTTCATCTATTTAACAGAAACACTTTTTGTTAACTGAAAAATCATTTGTTAATAAAAAATATAAAAAATTTAAAAAAAAAAAAAAAAAAAAAATACACGATGCTACTAATTGAGTAAAACCATTGAAAAAAAGTTAAACTTTTTTCCATCACTCCCTTTGATAAGCATAGAAATCTCACTTCAAAATAACTTAAGTTTTAATTAAAAATAAAAGCCATAAAACACAATACACCTCTTTTCATTATGTCCTCATTATTAACTCAAAGAACAAAATGATCCGGAAGTAATGGAGAAGTTACAAAATTGATTATTTCATACTAGAAATAGTAGGACTACGGGGTTTTCATAGAAAATAACTCTATTTCACACATAGTATTTAGTTTGTTTTTTAAATACAGTAGAACCTCGATTAACCGTCCCTCTTTCATCCGGAACTCTCTGTTAACCGACCATTCTTTAGTCGACATCAAAAATCTCCCAAATGAGTAATAAATCATTTGCCCTTTTTAAAACCGGAATATTTTCCTTTACACTAAATTTGCATAAGTAATGGTGAGGCTTCTGACCGTTTTTCAAAAGGACTGACATGTTTAGAGCAATAACCATATGCAGATCAAACTGAACTATTGCTTTTAAAAAGACTTCGGGATAGAACCACGAAACAACGATTATCAAGATTACGACTGACCAAACGGTATAGTGGTTAGCGTGCTAGTTACTAAACCGAGAGGTTGCGGGTTCGAGTCCCGTGTTAGGCATGGGTGTTTGTAAATGTATGTTGGCTTGTCTAATGACGAATGTTTCGGCGCATTATAGCCCTCGTGTTGCTGACGGCGCCAGATAATCTGAAAACAACCAACCAACCAAGATTACGACAACAAAAACTCATTTCCAACAATTATGTCATAAAAAAACATTAAAAGCCCTGCATTCAATAAATGAAAATAATTTACTTTTTATTATTTTTTACAACTCTCAATTATCCGGCATTTTCGCTTATCCGACCTATCTTCGGTCCAAATTAAGTCGGTTAATCGAGGTTCTACTGTATTGTGAAATGCAGTAAAATCTTATTAAAACCCGCAGATTGTCCACCTGTTTTCCGCACGTAGACCTAATGAATGGTTAATATTTTAACCACAATATCTTCTTAAGTATTGCCTTAACTCTTTAATCCCCGTTGCTGCCCAACCGCCCCAGCCGGCCGAGTCCCATTTCGGCCGTGTCTTTTCACTCAAAGCTCCTACCCCCTTTCTTGGGTGGACCCTTGATACCATTAACGGTTCACTACAATGGGGCTAGAGAACTCTCTTCACAGCGGGGGGGAAGAGGGGCCGAGGTATTTTTGCGACTGTCGTCACAGAAGGGTGGGTAAAACAGGTGGTTTTCATTCTTATCTTTGGAAGCCTTTCTTTTCACAGCTTCATGTCCGAAACACAAATACTTTCTACTACTAAAGAAAACAAACGAAACGCCTTTGGATTTACTAGTTGTCAACCTCTGCCTGGAAACCATATAACGAAGAGAGATAAATTAACCTTAGCTTAGCAGGGGGTCCCTTCTCTCTAAATGCCGCACTTGGAGGGGTGAAAATGGTTTTTCTTCTAGGGCGGGAACCCGGTCCCTAAAGGATATTCCAGAAAACTGCATTGGGAACTAAAGAGTTAAAAGATGTGGCAAGTATAAGTAGGTATGTTAACGTTTAAGTCCATTAACAAGGTTCGAATGTAAAATAAGATATTTCTATAAGTTTTTAAAAGGTAACATACAAACTTTTTAAAAAGTAGTACAAAAACTTCTTGGTAATTCCCTTCATATATATTTTGTTGATGATTTATCATTAACTCTGCATTCCAATAAGAATAAAATTTCATATATTTTAAAGCAATACCATGGGAGATATTGTGGTCAGAGAAATGATCTATGGGGAAAGAACAGGTTAATTTTTCCTCTTTTATGCTGCCTACAGTGCCATCTCTTGCTGAAAAAAAATGCAATTTTCCTTTGTGGGGAGAGATTAATTTTTGAGTTGATATGTATTTCTGTTTTTTAAAAGTTCATGGATTCTATTGTTTGCTTTAAAGCTGTTAAAAAGGTTTTGTTTGCGAGCTATCGGTTTTTTTTCCTTTCGATCACGCTATATATAAACAAGAGGGTACTAATTCCAATTAATTGGACGTGACTTTTAAATCCACAACCTTGTGTATCTCAAAATAACAATGAAATAAGTATGCATTCTCTTCAGTTGTCCCTGATGTTGTGCACTTCTCTGATGAAACATGTCAAAACTCAGAAATTACCGGCGGTAAAGGATCATCACTGGGAAAGCTAACGGAATTAAGTAAAGAATTTCAGAATGTAAGTAATTTTATTCTATTCTGTTTCCCCTGTCAAATATTTTGTGGTCTGAAACATATAAGTATAACGTTTTAACGTCACTAATTGCATTTCGATCTTTCTTAAGTTTGTAGTGCCAAATGGAATTGTTTTAACAACAGCTGCTTATGAGAAATTCTTATCAAGCGAAGTTAATAAAGAAATCAAAACATTGGAAAACGTGTTATAGTAAGTCGCATTAAAAAATATCAATATTGAAAAAAAAAATTTAGAACGTGCATAGAATGTTTAAATGACGTATAATTTAACCTTCTCGGGTTTTTGATGAAATACTTAATTTTTATACATTTTAACTCTTTTTCTTTATTTTACAGCAACGATAAATGCGAAGATGTCAAAGCTGCGTGCCAAAAGTAGGATTATTTATTTATCAAAATCAAATTATTTTTTTTACCTAAAATTAAACTAAAATTTTAATAGATTATAGAGTATCGATAAAAATAGGATAATGTATCTTGACAGATATTTTTTACAAAATTTAATTTTTTTCTCAAGAGTTGTAGAAAAGGTAATTGAATCCACAATTCCTGATGATATTCTTCAAGAAGTTATCTCGAGTCTTAAGAAGGCATTCCCTGACCGAAAAAATACATTGAAATTTGCTGTGCGTTCATCAGCTACAGGTATTTCAGCTCACTCTATATATCACTTCTATAAAGGGACAACACATATACAACAAATTGCGCACAATACGTGCTATTTATATGCACCCCACCCCTAGAAGTTTGTAGGTTTTCTTTATATAAGCTTCGGTGTTAATATTTGTTTAACTTTTTTAAAGAGTATTTAAGTTGTATTATTATCAGTGAAACACGTTACAACTGATAGTATTTATAAAACAATAAATCATTAAATTTGAAAGTTTAATTTTTTTATGAGTTTCTTTAAAGACTTTTTTAAAGAGTATTTAAGTAGTATTATTGACACTGAAACACATTACAACTGACAGTATTTATAAAAGAATTAAACATTAAACTTGAACTTTTCATTCTTTTGGTGAGGTTTTTTTTAAAGAGTATATAAGTTACATATCTGTCACCGAAACAAGTTACAACTGACAGCATTTATAGAACAATAAAACATTAGACTTGAACATTTCATTCTTTTGGGGGAGTTTATATAATTTTTGTTTCGCTGACCTACAGCTGTGATATTCTTGGATATTCTTTCTATTTTTTTCTCTAGTATTGCTGAATAGTTGTTTTTTAAATATGCATTGTGTTATGATATTATTTTTATTGCAATTTTTTTCAAAATTGACGATTCAAAAAAAGACCCTTAAAAACTGCCGATTCCAAAAAAGGATTTTCAAAACTGACTATACAAAAAAAAAAATTATAGAAAACTGCCGATTCCAAGAAGGATTTTTAAAAATTGTCGATTAAAAAAAAAAGATCCATAAAAACTGCTGATTCCAAAAAGGGATTTTTAAAAACTGACAATTCAAAAAAGAGCTTTATTATTACTTTTTGTCAAAATTGGCATCAATATCTTTAATTCAGTTATTCAGACAACAACACAAAAAGTTCTAATATCAAAGCGTAAAATTTTACTGTTCCATATCGTCATGCAGTCTTGTAAAATAAATTACTTAAATATTATAATAATATAACCCATAAAAAAAATTTTAATATAAATCCTTTAGATGCACTGCCAATTTTTATATTCATCAACAATGCGCCGTTTCTGTTGCCAGCGTGTTCTAGGTATTGCCCTCCAATTTTAAATATTAAAAACATCTATCAGCAAAATATGTGGTAAAACTACTTTTCAAAATTTATCCATTAAATATGAATGTGAATTTATGCTCTCACATCCAAATATCTTTTATTTATTCTGATTAAAACAATTTTATTATTTATTTATTTAAACAATTTTGGAAAAACCTTGAAAGAGTTTCTTCAGTGATCGGTTAAATGCTATTTCAGTGCGATTTGGATGACAGCAAAGGGGTTAATTAGGCCTCCGCATATTTGCCCGCAATCGTCATACGCGGCCACACACTTACACACAAAATCGAAATTAATATATGTAGACATTTAAAAAGCTTTTATCTAATTTTGAAAAGCACAGAATTAGCAAAGTTTTTTTGGTTTTTTTTCTGAAGTACGTAATATATTTTATAGGGGAAGACACTGAACAGATGTCGGCTGCTGGACAAATGGATACATATCTTGGAGTGTCAGGTATCGACGAGGTAATTAAGTTATATATTAATTTATTTTGATGAATGAACATTTAAAAACTGGATCTATTCCTAGTTGACGTATAAAAAATCACCAAGCCACTTTGGCGCCTCTTTGTACATGACAAAGCTCTACATTTTGGCAACCCCTTTTTTTTTACCGCGCATGCGCAACAGCGATTTTATGGTAACCCTAACTGGAATGCGTAGGAGGAAAGGAGATGTTTTTGGTGTCCATTTTGAAATTTTCTCTCGGTTAACTGTGTACCGACACAACGTTTAGGCCTTGTTGCCAACTTTTCAAAATCGCGCCATTCCATACACGTTAACTAGGAATTTACCAAAAAACTGTAATTAAGAATTTTTATTTCCTTTTATAATTTCAATGGTTTTATATATATTTAATTTTTGTAGACACTTATTTGAATGTATATTTTTAGATCATGTCTGCTGTCAAGAAATGTTGGGCGTCTCAGTTCGGACACATTGCTGTCCAGTATAAAAGGTAACGGAAAAAAGCAGTTACAGTGGAAGTTCATGATTTATAAATCCATTTTGACAAAAAAATATCAAAAACTGCCAAACCCTCTTTAAATACTTCAGTACTAATATCATCCAAGATTTATAAATATTAAAATCAGAAATTCCTAACAACACTTAAAAGTCGTATGTTTTTAATCCTTTATGTTAATATCGTTTTTGTAAGTGGCAGGCAAAGCTGAGGATCGATAATTAACCACCTCAGAATCATCCAATCAAGCTGAAACTTCGGCATTTAGATTCGATGTCGATGGCAATGTATTCTATCAAGTTTTGGGGGTTGTCACTAAATATGCTGTCACTAAAATGTTTCCATTGGCAATTCGGATTACTAATCAACCTAATTCCCATTTTTCAATCTAACTGAAACTTGTCAAGTACACTCTTTGTAGATGCTTTCTATCAAGTATTGAGACTGTCACACAAAGACCGCTTTTACACACGTTGCCTTATGTCAGACATCAGTTTTTATTCCCATTCTGTTATCCATATACCAAGCTTAATTAAAATATGTTCAATTTGTCGATGTTTAATGACTGAAACCTTCCCCTATTATGGTTCGGAAGGACAATTAACCCACTTGCCGCCTTCCAATCGAGCTGAATCTTGGCAGATAAACTCATTGCGAATGGTAATGTATTCAATCAAATTTTGGGTACGAAACAAAGTTTAGTAAAAGTTAAATCAAAATTTAATGTTTTGTTCGTAGTGGTCAAGCACTATGCAAACTCGATGTTGAGCGCAGTAAATTTCAATTACACGCAGAAATCATCAATACTTGCAAAGTATTCATATTAAAAACTTTCTTTTTACGCGTAATATTATTTATGTATTTCCAAAATCTAAGCATTCAAGTCCAAAATATGATCATAAGTCTGCTCATTGAATGTTTCCTTGTTTCGCAGACAGAACGGTCAGTTGCTGAACAGCCCAATGGCAGTCGTCATCCAGCAGATGGTGTCTTGTGACGTGGCCGGAGTCCTGTTCACGTGTGATCCACTCACAGGGAACCCGACGCGCATCAGCATCACAGCCAACTATGGACTGGGGGAGGTACTAATTCACTCATACGCATACACGATTAAAAATTTTGTTCCACTTTGCCCCAAAATTTGGTTCCCATTTAGCTGCAACCCACATTTGGCGCTTAGTTTCACGATTTAATGGTGTTTACGGTCCGAGGTAGCACCATAAAATCGTGAAACTTAGTACCAAATGATGGTTTCAGATAAATGGGAACCAAGGTGCAAAGTGGATCCAAATTTGTAACTGTGTAAATATAAGATATGAAGCTCAGTGGCTCAGTGGTAGCGCATTGCACTTCCATACCACGGGTCAGCGGTTCGATTCCCAGACTGGGCAAGGTTGACTCAGCCTTTCATCAATTAAGTGGGTCGTTTAAATGAGTACCAAGCATACTTGGTTACCAAACATTGGGGGTTTCGCGTCAGACTGACCATCTAACCGGAACATTGCTGTATGGTACCCCGGAGCCCACGGTCAAGTAAGCTGGTTTGGGCACAGCAGGCCAAGACCAACACCACCTAAAGACAAGGCCTTACCACTTGTTTGTGACGTCATCAAGAGAAGTTGGACGGTTTAAGTTCATTGCGGTTTCATTATTTAGCGTAGTTTGAAAACAACATAAGTAAGTTTTTTTGTGCAGGGAATTCATTGCTAAATTTCAAATTGTCATACAGCATTCAAATATTCAATGCTTTTCATTCGATTTTCAATTACTAAAATAAAAATTTCCCAAGTTAAAAGGTTTTAAATAAAATATATAAAACACAAATATTTTTTATTTTTTGGCATTTATATATTTATCAATAGTGTAAATTTTATTGAAGTTTTTATCACACAGATAATATATTGAATTTTGATATCAATTTAATTGATATCAATATAAAAAGAACAAGGAACTGGGTTTAGAGTAATCAACTATTTTTGTTTACAATATTAACACATACAACACACCCATTATTAACTTAACAGATATATTACATACCTGCCATCATTGGCATTTTCAAATTAGTACAATTTTTATGGAACAAATCATTAGTTAATAGGTCATCAAAATTCTTACAAATAATTTGAAGTTTGGAGAAGAATTGATTTATATCATTACTATTATAGTTATTTAAATTCTCAATTAAAGTGGACATTTTTTCACAGCTGTTTACATTTGAAGGTATGCATATTTCATTTAACTTTGTTATATGAACATTATCAATATAAATATTTAAAGAAAGTTTATCATCTACTACTATTGATCTTGTAATAAGAGGTTCTGGGTTTAAAATTAATTAAAACAATATCAATATTCCAGATTCTTTCAAATGAGACCACCCAGCAGGTAAAGAAATGTTATTTACTTTTCACAGAGTTCTTCGAGTGATGAAAATGTCATCCTTGCTTGCTTTTCCTTCATTTCTTGTAAACTTCCAGCAATCGCCTTTTTTAAAATTAAAGTTCATAATCCGCTCTTGCTTTTTAACCGCATTTTCTCTGATGTTTGAAGTAGATGATAAATAAGAAGGGCAGTTAGGGAAAATAGTTGGCCAGCATTATTTGTCAGGCGAGGGTACTTCAACGGAGCAGTCTCCTGTCTTGCTGTCAAAAGCCTCAGTAACTCTGCATATATACTCATTTTGGAAATGTGTATTCCACACCTTGGAATATATATACTTAAAATCAAGAAAAACAAGCCTAAGCATTCTTAAAATAGTTGAGTTTTTCGATAAATTAGTTTAAGAAGAATTGAAATAAATTATACTATATACAAAATAAATTATACCGTTTCCAATAAGATGACACATTTTAAATATAAATGAGATAATTAAGTCAAAATGTAGAAATAAATATATTCGTATGCACATTTTAGCTAAATATCCAAGTTCGGCACGGATTCTGGTTTGTTTTTGGAATTGTTTACATAAAACCGCCCCAAATTATGGCAACTATAAGCAGTTCATTTGACATTTAAAAAAAAATGGACATTTTTTGGCGAAAATCACCTTGGCGCAAAATTTATACCGGACTTGAAATTTCAACCCATATTTTAATTTTTTTTACTACGGAATTATCGGTCAACAATTTAAAAAAAAAAAATTAATTCAGTAAAAAAAATAGTAGAAATAGTATAGGACTTGGCTATTTTTAGTAACTATTTGGAGCTAAAATAAACAGTTAAATACTAATTATGGTTGCTATAAAACTGTTTAGAACACATTTAGTGTTATAGTTTAGTTAAATTTAAAAAGTTAAAAACATTTCGGATAAAAACTTACACAAATTTATTATTAAAAACATTTATATAAGTCAATACGTCCAAGATTTGTACTTGCCCTTGAATATTTTGAGGGTTTCAATCCTTTTCTGGTAATGGATTGGATCCATTTCTGACGCAGTTCCGTATCTTCGGGAAACTTAAAAATGGACACTTTGCTGTCTGGGTTGCGATTTCCACTGCAACTAGTTACACAACAGTCATCATAGATGGTATTCTTCTCAATAAAAACGATAAATAATAACGCTCGCAAATGGTTACTCAATTACAAGTCTGTTGAAAGCTATAAATAAAAACGCTCACAAATACCTACCACCAAGCACCAACGCCATTGCTAAGCCTAAATACGAATGTGCTCTGCATCGGGATGAAGTAAAGAAACTAGATCTAGCTGGTTCAGTATAACTTCTTGTGATGACGTCACGGCAACCAGAAGTGAGAGTGATTGGGCCTTGTACTTTAGGTGGTGTTGCCAAGACCCCCCATGGGGTGTTGTGCCACTGAGTTAGTTAGTCAGTCAGTTAGTTAAATATAAGATATAATTTTACACTGGTTTCACATAAGTGCAATGCAAAGAAATTAAAAATGACGTTTCGATTGCAATTAAATTACATATACCTATCATTTCACTTTTTAACGTTTAATTCAACGATGTATATTTACAGTCAGTTGTGTCTGGCTCAGAAGAACCTGACACCATAGAGCTGCAAAGGAATGAAGAAGACAAATTAGTTGTCAAGAACAAAATAATCGGTTCAAAAAGACATCGAATTGTAGTTAAAGGTAAGCGTTTGGATTTAATTTCCCTAAACATATTCCCCATGATTATTCCTTAACGAAGTTGAAATAGTTTTATATACTAATATGCCAAATTATGTCAGTACTCGGTAATTAACACTTCCCAAAGATATGTTTGAACATTAATCATAAAAACTCATCAAAAGTTAATCGAAATATCATGAAATTGTGGTGTTAACTGGATTTATTGATCTTCAGGTCTTTGGAAATTTGGGATGTTAAGCATGTTTTTGACATTCAATATTCTAATACACACTATTAGCCTTCTTTTCCTAGTTTGTTCATAAGTTATTTCAGTTTTAAATTCAACTGTTAATTTTTGACAAGTAAGATTAATAAACTTTAGTTTTGAAAATTGTACGTCATGGTTTTGAGCTAATGTTCCTTATCTAAACGTTCAGAAAAATATTTTGCCTCCTTTAAAATTGCTTCATATAATTTTTCGAATATTTAAGAAAATGATGATGGTACAAATGTAGAAGATGTTCCTCAACACGAGCAAACCACTTGCTGCTTATCTGATGAGATGGCCCTTCGGCTTGGCGAACTAGCAGTGAAAGTAAGACAATTCGCAAAAAAATATATATAAATTTTTACTCAAAATAACTTCTTCTATACTAAACTCCAACTTAACTTGACATCACTAGACGGTAGATCTTCAAAGTGCTCATAGGTATTTAATCCATTTTAGGACATAATTCTCGCCAAACCTTATAGCCTTTTGTTCTCTACAGGGTTGTGGTTTGGCGAACATTATGCTTTCACGCCGCCAAAATGGATTAAATACCTATGAGTACTGTGACGATCTACCGTCTAGTGATGTCAAATTAGGTTGAAGTTTAGTATAAAATCGATTTGTTTTAAAACACCAATGATGTAATATACTGCATATTTTCCTTAAAATTCAGCTGCAGAAAAGTTACAGATCTCACAGGGACATAGAGTGGGGATTTTGGAACAACAACTTGTACATTTTTCAAGTGAGTACGAGAAGTTTTTATAATTATTTTATAGTATTTCAAACTGTGATTTAGAAATGGTATATTTAAATAAATTTCATAACCAGCAGCGATTATAAGATATCGAAAGAGGAAATATGGCATTTGCTCTATTTTTACTAACAGGGAAGGGTACAGGAAGATTAAAATTTTAACAGCTCCGCTCTTCACATAATGTCACCGTACAGCGAAAATTATGATAGCCACATAATTAGTACATAAAAAACATTTGAATAATTGCTTACAGTTGCATTCAAAGCCATCTATTAAAGAAATTCTGTTTGTAGAGAACAAACCACCCTTTGTGTGCATTGAAATTTATTTATTTGTGATTGATTGATTGATTGGTTGATTGATTGATTGATTGGTTGATTGATTGATTTGATTGATTTGATTGATTTGATTGATTTGATTGATTTGATTGATTGATTGATTGATTGATTGATTGATTGATTGATTGATTGATTGATTGATTGATTGATTGATTGATTGATTGATTGATTGATTGATTGATTGATTGATTGATTGATTGATTGATTGATTGATTGATTGATTGATTGATTGATTGATTGATTGATTGATTGATTGATTTTGGCAACAAAAAAAAGCACATTTTTTTAAACTGTTCATAAAATTTTGTTGCAG
Source organism: Linyphia triangularis (assembly GCA_963978545.1). NCBI lineage: Eukaryota > Metazoa > Arthropoda > Arachnida > Araneae > Linyphiidae > Linyphia > Linyphia triangularis. The sequence continues at coordinate 10,396,860 of OZ021732.1, forward strand.
CAACACATACGAACATAGTGAGGCATTTCTGTACAGATTCGATGCTGTATTTTGACAACGTTGTAGAAGAAGAAGAATCACAAAAAGTTGAAAAATTGCCCTTACATACATATTTCTTCACTTTAAATTCACCGAGTAGGGTGATTTATTCCAGTAAATTTGGGCCAAATCTTTAGTCATGGCAATATTGATACTATATGTTAACCCTTTGAACTCCAGAGGTGGCTCTCACTCACCAAATGACTTGATGCCGCAACTCGAGAGGACCACTAGGTTTGATGCGAAAATTCGATGCAAGGCCAATGACTGAGATCTGTAACAGCGAACCAACCAAAAATGGCGGGAAACGTCTTAGTTGCCGATTCCTCCGCGCCAAAAAGGTCTGGAGTGCAAAGGGTTAAGAGTAATGATGTGTTGGTAGTACTTAGGGGCACTCTTTTCGTGTAACTTTCTGTTGAAATTTTCGGGTGAAATTTATTAATAAATTATAAAGTTTTGAGTTAATTTGTAAAATAACTGTTTCGATTTGTTGTTTTCTCCAGTCTCGTCCAGTCACGAGTGGAACGGGAGAAAGTGACTTCGAAATTGATCACGAGCAAGACGCTCCTTTGAGAATCGAAGATGAATACTTTACTGTTTGCAACGTCGGGTATGTATATTGACATTCTTATAAAAAAGATAAAAGTATTTTACCTTGCTAATATTTCAATAAGATTTTTACAGGATGTTCAGCGAATTTTAACATTAAATAACTCAAAAACCAAGATCGGTTGAAGAATGAAACAAAAAATATAGTTATTCTAAAAGTTGTAAAAATCTTTTGCTAAATTTTCAAAAATAGTTATAAATGTCACCAACAGATGGCGCTGTAGTTGTAAAATTCTAGAAATATGTTATAAATGTGTCCTCTGCAATCATTTGTTTGAATCACACTAACTTCTTTTCACATTTAAATAGTGGAACTGTCCGAAGACTGATAGCTCTGAGCTTCAAAGCACTCTTTATTCGTAAGAAATAGTGTACAGCGCCACCTGTTGGCAAAATTTGTAACTAATTCTAAAAATGTGGTATGAAATATTTACAGCTTTCAAAATAACTATACTTTTTGTTTCATTTTTCAACCAATATTTTTGTTGTTGAGTTATTTAATTTTAAAATCAGGAAGTCCTTCGTTGGACACTGTATAAGAAGGGAATTATTGTGTAGTGTTTGAGTTTGAAAAAGTTACCTTTAAGTAGTTCCGAAAAGTGACAGCTAGGAATGTACTTTGTGCAAGGATTTATTCTATCGTCATATCTATTATTATAGAGAAATAAATATTAAGAGAAGTTATTCGTTGGACACCCTGTACCATGCAATAGATATGCAATTGGAAAAGCTTTTTTTTTTTTTTTTTTAACCCTTTTGCATTTGCTGCCCTCTCCAGGGAAAACTAACCACTGTAAAATTTAATATTTTCTAATTTTCTAGACAAAGAGGTAAATGGTTTACTAAAACATTCTCGTCACCTATTTTGAAATTTTGATGTAGTTTAGGAATCTCTCATTCAAGATTTAAAAATTATATTTTAAATTTGCTCGATTAAAGCTTGTTTTTTACAAATAGCGAAAAAGAATCGAAAAAAGAATAATTTCTTTTAATAAATTATACGACGGCATAGAATAGATAATCAGAATTCGATTTATAAATATCAGAACTCAAGTTGTTAAAATAGCGAAGCATATGTGACTAAATTAATTCATTTTTTTTTTTCTTTCCCCCATTTCGCCTTCTTTTCTGTTCTCTTAAGAGAAAATTAAATGTTTCCATGCTTATTGTTTTGAATACTGGTAGTATGAAGATTATAGAAGCATGAGTAATACATCACTAGCAACTCATGAGGACTTGTGAGCAATTACAAAGTTCCGGGATGTTTTCAAAGGTGTGCTTTTACTGTTAAAAATTCCTCTGGAGTTCCAGTGACGTGGCCATGAAAAATTCTTATTTTACAAAAACTTTTGAGCGCAGTATTTTAAGTAATGGTCTTCAAAAATGTGGCATGTTTATAATAAAGGAGTAAAAAGTTGAAAAACGAACGACTTGAACGTAACGTTATCTTCCCTTGATAAATATATACCAAAGACTGTTCAACTTCTTTTTAAGAACTCCTCTAAGAATGCTTATTATCAAACTTATCGCCAATCTCGTCAATTTAGCTGCGTTTTTATTTTTTTATTACCTTGGGGCTTAAACCCAAAGGTTTTCAATTGGTCAAACATGTAGTCCGATGTCCTGCTCTGCCGGATAAAATGAGATGTATGCTAATGTTATTTTATTATTATTGTTTGTTAATTTTGCATTTATTTTTAATTAATGAAAATAAAAGAACGTAAATGATAAAGTACTCCAATCCATGCCCAACTTAAATGCAGAGACATTCAAAAGTACAAGCGAGAAAAGTTAATAACATTCCTCCCTGGAAGAACGTTACCTGATTTTTTTTCCTTCTTCCTATTCCCCACTCCATATTTTGCTCAGTGTTACCCATCGATATAGATAAACAACTGGATAGACTGCTCCATTGTCAAGGCAAAGAGAAAAACGCGCCGGGGATTGCGAAGCTGGTGGGATGATTAACCAATCACAGTTCACTTTTATAGTTGGATGGAAACGCGAAAAACCTTGTAAAATGCTAGAGTATATATTTTTTTTGCACATTATTATTAATTAAGGTCTACTATTGACATTTCTGCTGTGTACAACCCAAAATTTTATTTTCAATCCTCGGCAATCCGTATTTTTTATTCCACCAACGTCATCTGGCAACGGCTTCATTTTCCCAGCGTTAAGCAGTCTATCCAGTTGTTTATTTATATCGATGGGGTTACCATACAGTTTAATCCTCATGAGGCAAAACAAATTTCTAATCATTTTATTAGTGCTGTTCTCTTTTAAATACCATTTTGTTCACATGCCTTCTTTTAATAACATGAAGAATCTTTATCATATTCCTTGCTCACATGTCATCTACTTTATTTATTTTTTTTAGCGAAGTAATGCCGGGCGCTACATCTCCGTTAGGTTTAGAAGTTCAAATGAAATTTTTCAATATCTTATTCCAGGTAATTTATGTTTTTTCGTTTTTGTCACTTTTTGTTTATTTTGTGTCTAATTTACAGTTTACTCAAATACATTCTACGTATTTAAACACTCACTAACCTATATAATATGACGACTTACCAAAAGAAGTTTAAAAATAAATCGATTCAATTATTTATTGATTGTAAGATATAAGTTAACAGCATCTTGTTCAGAAATTCCCTACTTTTCTCGATATCGGGGAAATAAGGGGAGAGGAGAGTCCAAAAAATAAAATGTTTACTGTGAGCATGAAAATATGAGACATAAAGGGAACTTTCTATAAAATTGTAGGAGGTGCCATATAAAATCTGACAAGTAGTTTCCAAATGATTGTTGAGAAAATAAAAAACTGTTACATAATTTATTTTACACCATATAAGAGTAAAAATGTTGTTTTTTCATTTAGTATAAAACATCGATATTTGAAGGTAGTTTTTGATATAAGTAGTATTTAGATATTTGATATTAAAATATGGACGTTTCTTTTTGCTTGTACTAGGTAAAAATGTGAATGGTTTTTTTTTTTTTTTTTTTTTTTTTTTTTTACTAAATGGAGAAGAACAATAAACTCTGAAAAATTATTAACAGATACTTTTTTAATTTTACAAGAATGGTAATTTGCTCTATTTTGTTATGCTCATTTTTTTTTTTTTAAATAAATACGTTTGAAAAACTAATGAGGAAACCAACGTTAAATTCCCTAAATACTCTAACCGATATTTTTCACTTGTAACGCTACTCCAACAGAATAATTTGACACCTTATGCATTGCTATGTTCAGATCGAAGTGCAAGTAAATTCGCTTCACATTTTTGCTGTTGTAATGAAATTTCAATTTTCTCAAAAATTCACGAACAGCAACTTTTGCAACTGATTTATTGCTTGTACTATCTCCACCATGAGCCTTTTATTTACTTTACCTTTTTTGCTCTATTATGCAACTTTGTAGCTTTTATTGTGGTTGAATGCATAAAAAAAATTTTTGACTGAAATCATATGCTTTTACTTGTGCTTAAGCTAACTGAGATTTTTAAATACAGAGAGCAAGGAAGAGTGAATGGAATATTGGAGAAAAAAAGTTTTACTTCCCTACTGGAATGTGTTCCATGCATTACCACGTAATGTTCTACTGCATCGATGTAAGTTCTGATTTTATAGTAACAATTTTGAGTATACAATGTAATGCTTTTTCCAGAGAAGATGGTGACACAGCATTTACAAAATAAAACTGATTATTTATTCTTTGTTTCAGAAGCTATCAAAACTTTCAAAGAAGCAATGAACACCCTATTGAGCTTTAACAAAAGATTTAGTGCGCTCAACTTCAGATTCAGCGATAATTCTGATTGCCCAAAAATAAACACAGAGCTGTTTTCAAAACAGCTCTTAAACATTCAACTAAAACGAATGCCACTTCCCGACGCAATATATACCTTCACCTGCGATCCGTCCCGAAAGTTTCAGAACAATCCATCGGGCGATCAGAACGCATCCTGAGGGTCACGAAATTTCTTGATTAACTCTAAGCCATTGACAACACTATCGAAAACCCATTGTTCCTGCTAAAAATAAATTTAGAAAACACAACTTTAAAAGAGGAAAATCTATACACTATTTACAAATTATATACAGGAAAATTGTGTAAAACTATTGAAATAATGTGGTAGGCATAAATGCACTTATGAAGATATATATATATATTTCAATAAAATATAATGTGTATACCACTCTCCTTCTTAATTACAATTGGGAACTGCAAAGCAACCCCCTAGCCTTGACGAGCATTAGCAAACAGGGGAGAGGAGCTGAACATGGTATGTTAATGATAATCTGATATATATGTAATGACAAACCTTTTTTAGTATCGCCTCTTAATTTAATTTTGTCTGGCAAAGCGCGTCTTCTATTTTTAATCCCTTTTCTTCATCACTCATTCATTACTTACACTTAATAATTTTCTTACGTTTCGACAGTCTTGGTGAGTTAATTAATATATAAAAATCTGAGCTGCATATTAAGCACTCACGTTATTGCTCATCATTGCGTCATACTGTGTACAGTTTCCCCTCCCCTTGTTGCTTTCATTCCTGCTGAGCTAAACATTATAGCTTGTGCCTAGAGTTTCCATGATTAATTCTTTCACTAACCGCTGTTCAATTAAGGGCTCTTTCAGACCCTGCGAATGCGGACTCGGGTTAGTATCGCACACCTTTTCACACGAGCACATAGTTGCGGACGTTTCGCCCTCATTTATGAACACTTAGTTTATTATTTTCACCCAGTGAATGCAGTACACTTTCAGTTATTTTTAAGTTTTACTTTATAATATAAGTGTACAATTTAAGTATGGCAAAAAGAAGGTTATGGTTACTATATCTTCTTTATATTTGAAGGAAACGGAGTGATAGACGTTTGTTTGATCAGCTTATTAATGAACAGAAACATTCATATAATGCTTTTAAGGGTATTTACGTACAGCTTAGGGAGGACAGGGATATGTTCTTCGAACTTTTTTTCGCAAGAAAACTTAATCCACTTTCAGAAGACACCAAAAAACATGAGAGATTGCATTACAACCAGTCAGTGGAAAGACTAGCCATTGCGGCATGTGAAAAGGAAGCCGATTATTTTCAAAATTTTCTAATTTTTTATTATAAGTGCGAAATTTATTTGAATGTATAAGTAATAAGTACAAAACATACGATCCTGTAAATACAATAAACAACACTCTTTATAGTGTACAATAATAATGAGTGAATAGTGATAGGTGAGCAAACATCTAAGAGATTACCAGTATATTGATGTATAGTCTGCTACTTTTACTTACTGATGGGCTCCTCTTCCTGTTTCTAAAATATCAAAAAATGATTTAAGACTAAAATAGGAGTTAGGACCTTTACACTCTAAGTTTAGGATATGTTTTAGAAAAAAAGTTTAAATACTAGTATGAATTGAAAAAATGTTTATTTAACCCATAGAGTGGATAATCCGGATTATCTCGTCCTTTGATCCATAGTTTTTCCAGCAATACACAGCATTTTTTTAAATATAAATAAAATTTAAAATATATATATATATAATATTTTTATTAGGATGATAGTTCAAAACCCATTTAAAACAAAATTAATAGAATTTGATTTTTTTTTTAATTATAAATTTGAGTCAGAAATATAATTTAAAAATTATTATTGCAGGGAAAACAACTGCACAATTTTGCCCATTCTCTGGACGCTCAGAGGGTTTTTGAATTAGACTCACATTTTTTCACAATAAACAACAAGTGTTAGAAAACTGACATATTTGCACAAACAAATTATTCGTTTGATGGCATTTAATTGATTAATTAAAATTTAATTACCTAATTAGGATCTAATTGCACCAATAGTAACTCAATTTGCGACCGTTCTCCGCACAGTGTAAAATAGTCCATTTAAAATACATTCTTGAAACTTCTTGTGAGCCCACGTCCGCACCATGTGAAGTACCTCTCTCTCTCAAGTAACTAAATAAATAATTTCCATAGCTGCAACTTGAAAAACTTTTTCGTAACTCGACACATGCTGCTAACTGTTGCAAATTGTTTCAGTATTTGATATGTATATTAATTCCCTAGGATCATAACCAGAGGACCGACCAAACGGTATAGTGGTTAGCGTGCTAGCTTCTAGACCGCGAGGTTGCGGGTTCGAGTCCCGTGTTAGGCATGGATGTTTGTAAATGTATGTTGGCTTGTCTAATGACGAATGTTTCGGCGCATTATAGCCCTCGTGTTGCTGACGGTGCCAGATAATCTGAAAACAACCAACCATAACCAGAGGAGTATTTAACTATATTGTCACGTATAATCAACTGTACACAAGAAATACAACGTCGGTGCTATGTCTCAAAAGTATTTATTAGAAAGAATTCTAGAGCAACGTTCAGTAGCAGAAGAAACAATCCTCTGCACCACTCAACTCGAGTGACTCTCTTATAAAGCCAGATCAAATGTTCCAGAACATTCACCGGAAACAAGTAAAGTTGGATTTGCATAGAAGCACTAGGACATCCATCCGGAAACAAGTCGTACCGGAAATGATAGAACGTTCTAGAAGGTTCTTCTGGAACAAGAAATAAATAGAAATTAAACTTTAGTAAAGTGGGTGCCGGTAGTATTCAAACAAGTAAAGTTGGATTTGCATAGAAGCACTAAGACATCCCTCCGGAAACAAGTCGTGCCGGAAATGATAGAACGTTCTAGAAGGTTCTTCTGGAACAAGAAATAAATAGAAATTAAACTTTAGTAAAGTGGGTGCCGGTGGTATTCGAACCACCGACCTATCGATCACTAGCCTCATGCGCTACCTCTCGGCTATAATGCCACATGTATGAATAATCAAAATGCGGCAATATACAATCAAAGATTATGATTTTGTGACATTTTTGAAGATTTTTATGTAGTATATTAAAGAATACGTGTTTATTGTAATTAAATGCCTATTGCAACACAACTATATAAATCTCGACATGCAGATCTTATGTTTTTTTTTTTTTTTAAATTGATTGTTTATTGAGGGTTACGTTTCTTCAGGTGCCACTTCATAGTTGGACTTAAAATCCAACAGGTGGCGCATGTGTCACAAGAATGACTGGTACAGTACGCAAAAAAAAAAAATCCGAACGATGGCTATATCTTCGGTTCTAATTTTCGTAGAATCTTGCAATTTGCACCAAAATGTTTTGTTTGCTATTTTCTATATGCCTGGTGCACATTTTTTTAAAGTCTGTATACTTAGTAAATTTAACTCTGTCTTTAAAAATTTCAATACGAAACCCTATATTTTATGTTTTCATTCGATTTAGAATACCTCTTTTACCCAAGATATAAAATTTCAGTTCATTATGTTGAGAAACACGTCACTTATGAGTGAAAATGTTTGGACAATCCTGAGGGCACATTTCTTAATCGCGAGGAAGAATCGAACGTTTTGCATGCTTCAAGACGTAATCTATTTCGCGGTCCCTTAAAATGAGCTTTTTTGCTAAATATCGAGAACCAAAAGTCAAAATGGGATAAAAAAAAATTCTGGAGGGATAGAATTCTGGAGGAACTGAAAGAATTCTGGAGGGATTCCATAATATTTCTAATGGAAGCAAAAAAATATATATGTTTCTATTTAAAAAAATTTAAAACTTGTTTCTTTACTTAATAATTAATTATTAAAAAAACTGTTTAGTACAAAAGTTGCATGTTATTTATGTTTGGCCTTAAGCAAACTATCTTTTGAAATAAAAATTGCTCAAATATATTAACTCTATAAGAAAGTATGGCCAAAAAAACAACTTTTTTTTTTTTAACATTAATATATAATTTTTTGACATCGTTCAAACTGCCCACTCATTGGAAAAATATGAAATTTGGTATTTAGACGTTTCTTTAGATTCTAAATATAAATATAGTATAATATTATGGGTTTGCCATTGAACTTTTAAAAGTTTTATTTAGTTTTAATATATAGATGACCCCTCGTGATAAAAACAAATTATATACAATTAATAAAGACCTACCACAATTTACAACGAAACTTGGCTTTTGTTATTTCATCAATTAGAATATAAAATATAGCCATCATTCGGATTTTTTTTTTTTTTTTTAAGTTGTGTTTTTAATTGATACAAACTATTACAGTTATTCACACGTGCTGGCGAAAAAGGCTTCGAAATCGGCACGATAGCATTGTTCGGAAGAGTTTTGGAGGATGAAGAAATATATGAATTGGCCAGATTAAGATTCGATGCCCACAAACGCAAAAAGACTATCAATGTGGCAGATTATTTCCATTTATTTATCAAGGTAAGAATTTGCGGTTTGATCAGAACGTTCTATCTAAAAACAACTTATCACCTGTGGTTAGGGTTTATAAAATTTTAATGACGAAAAGACGTCATAAATTGTTAAAGGACCGAAACACCAAAACGACTTCTAATACATTTAAATTTGCTCTAAATATAAATGATGAATAATTTTCTTAGGAAACTTTCCTGTATATGTTTCTTGTATGTGAAAGAAACTTTTTAGAACATATTATAACAGATTCGTCCGCCACACACATGAAAAATCGAAGTTAATCTAAAAAAATTTAAATATGAACACATAGATCTACATGGAGTCTTCTCTCACAGTGTTAGGAAAAATTTGACTTCAATTTTCAAACAAAACACCAATGTAAAATTATAAATGAACTATTTGCAGGACAGGGTCTGTCTTAACTTTTAAATTTTGCCTTCAAATTAACCTTTTTCAATTTTGGTGTTGTTAAAAGGCGAAAAGAGGATCTTCACAAACATATAAGCTTCCAGAACTAATATATAAGACTATTTTTTAGACTAAAACTGCTTATTAAAAAAGAAATAGTATACCTAGCTTTTATTATGATCAAATTTAAATAATAATCTCATAGTTAGTGAAGTAATAATTATTAGTATTTATAGCAGCGTTATGTGTTATACAAAAAGGCATATCCAATAGCAATAAATAAAATTTCACCTCATAAATAATATTATAAAAAAAAAATCTTTTTGCTTTTAAATTATGTAGATTTTTTCACATAAAGTGCACTTGTTTTTGCAATACGTAATATTTTATCCGTATTTTAAAATACATGCCTGATGTGAAAAGCTTATTTTTTATTGTTTGTGAAAAACAGTTCTGGTTTGTTCAGCTGGATTTTCCTTGCCCAGAAATTACTATTCTGAAAAAAATATGATAAAATATGATTATTTAATATTTAAACATAGATTTGGATTTAATATCTTTGAGAGAAAAGCTATTTACAAAAAAAAAAGTTAATTACATGTTCAGTAAATCACTAATTTTGAATATTATATTCTTTTATTTAAAGTTATTCTACTCCGCCAAGAAGATACTAAGTAAAGCACAGAAGACCTACTCTAACTATCGATTTCCGGTTGAAGATTACAAAACATCTCAAGAACTATTCGATGGTTTGATGTACTCTTGCACGGATTTAAGCGAGGTGTGTGTTTACCAGTCTTTGGGGGAAAAAATTGCATGGCCTAAATTGTTTTGATGGTAATGACGCAAAGTATCCCAAAATATACCTACCAAGATCAAATGTTATTTTCTGGGTAATTCTAAGGGTAATGGAGTAATTTTTCGGGGATATGCAATGACATTACGGCCTTTTCTTGAACATATCTGGATAGACTCCCTGATTTTAAATTTAAATAACACAAAATCAAAGATCGATAGAAGAATGAAAAAAAAAAGTATAATTATTTTGAAAGATGTAAAAATTTGATACTCAATTTTCAAAATTAGTTGCAAATGATGCCGACAGATGGCGCTGTAATTGCAAAATTATAGAATTATGTTATAAATTTGTCCTCTGCAATCGGTCCTTGCAATCGGTTCTTGCAATCACGATAACTTCCTTTCACGTTTAAACAGTGGAACAGTCCGAAGATTCTTCGTTCTGGGTTTCAAAGCAGTTACAAATGCTGCCAGCAGATGGCGCTGTAGTTGCAAAATTCTAGAAATATGTTATAAATTTGTCCTCTGCAATCGGCTCTTGCAATCACGCTAACTTTCTTTCACGTTTAAACAGTGGAACAGTCCGAAGACTCTTTGCTCTGAGTTTCAAAGCACTCTTTATTCATAAGAACTAGCATACAGTGCCACCTGTTGGCAACATTTGTAACTAACATTGAAAATTTAGTATCAGATTTTTATAGTTTTCAAAAAAACTTTACTTTTTATTTCATTCTTCTCTCGATCTTTGTTTTCGAGTTATTTAATTTTAAAATCGGGAAATCCTTCGCTAGACACCTGATTGCACTTTATTACTAATGAATGGGACCCTTATTCTCCAGAAGTTGAATTTTTATTTATAGGTTAACTTGAACAGCATGATCTATAGACACATCTATAACAACAAAGAAGAATAAAACATTAGGGCAGCAAGTACCATTACATATCACTTTACTATTTTGTAAAACAAATTTAGTACTCCATACCTCCAAAATTACTCATTAACTATATAAGAAGTAAACCAACAAAAAAATTAACAACACAAAAAGTAAATTTTAGAAATTTTTAAAAAAAATAAAAAAACGTATTTCAGATGATGTATAGGCAGAATCTATTTTATCCAACTTGAAAATGAGCATTTAGCGTGAAATATTGGCAATTGATAATTTCAGAGCTCTACTCCTATTTTAAGTAGCTTTATATAGAGGCATAGAAAGACTATTTGTTTTATTATTATCGATTTCAACAGACCTTCTCATGAAAGTGGTGACTAATTTTACTGTCCATTTACCAAAAAACATTGAGATAGATTGCAAACACGTATGGAAAATGTGGTTGTCATGTACGAAAGGCAGGCCATGTGCATTGTAATCTTCTTATTGTAACCTGTCTATTTCTCCACGTACGTGTTCAATAAAGTTTTATTTCTGGTTGGTATATTTTGGGGCACAGTGATAAATAATGAATTAATGCATCATCTATTTTGAGAATGACTTATTGAATATAATTAAATTTCATTTGATTTGATGAGTATGTATTAATCATTATAGGCGTTTCACTGTCACATGGTGTGCTCTGAATCTTCTTCTATTTGGATTATATTTTTATTCTCTTTACTTCGAAACGCAAGAGGAGGTAAGTGAATATATATTATAGAATCTTATACTTAACGTTAATGTTAGTGTGCATTCTGGAATTAAAACTTGCATGTAGTATATTATTACTGTTTAAATTATAACTATTTTGAAATGACAAAAAGCGTGTAAGCAATAAACAATTCATATCTAAAAAATACTGTTTCCAGACACTATTCTTTTTCCAAAATATAAAATGAGGCAATTTTTATAGTATGTATGATGAAAAAAATTTTAGCCAAGCATATATTTTCACAAAAATTAGTTAATTTTCAAGCCTATTATACCACTGGGCTTCCAAATCTGAGTTATCTCGTGGTTGGCAATCAGTGTGTTACGCACATTACAAATGGTTCTTTTTTTCCAATTTGTCAGCTTAGAGTGAAAAGATACCAACTCCTATTAGTCAAAGTTTTGTACAAATTCTTCTGTTATTCAACAAATTCGTATCTTTCATGCATTATGACACTTATAGAAAGTGACATTTATCAATACCAATTTTCTTAAATTACATTCGGATTTCTTGATAATATACAACAAATAGCTAATTTTCAAAGAAAGAATTTACAAATTACTCCCAATTTTATAATAGAATATATTTATATTAGTACCACTTTGTGTGTTGAGTATTTCTTCTCCTATCAGTTGCAACTGATGGGCTTTTGTACATCTCTACAGCTTGATTAATTTATTAATTGAGAAATGTATCACGAAGTTATTATTCAATCCCTTCATTCAGTGAAAAAAAATTATTTTTGAAAACTAATTGACAATACCATTTTAACAAATTTAAGATTATTTTAAACTGTGTCTAACAATGAAAAAGGACTTGCAATATTATACTTCATAATAGAAAAATTCAAATTAGGCAAGTGCTCGAAAAAAAAGATAGTAAAGTTTTTCTCAAATGCATTATTTCTAGATAATTTACATTGAGATAATAATTTAACTTCAGTGATAAAATAATATTTCCTTAAAGTTTTGTGTGATTTTTCGTTTAGTCTTAAATAAACGTTTTGTGAATTACTGAATTACATTATTGTTATTATCATCTATACACAAAATGCATAATTCAAATCTTAAAAACTTAGTTATTTGATTAAAAAACTACTCTCAATGGTACGAATTTCAATTAAATAGAAGATAATGGTTTCTACTGGTGACCTTTCAGAATTGGATTCCGATGTGTATGCAGATTTCGCTCAATTACTTAAAACATGCAGTGAAGTTGAGAGTGCTGATGTACCAGCTTCCCTCGAGGTAGGATATTTGTTCATTTTTATCATTAACTTAGAAAAACAGTTTAAAATTTTATTATTCAGTAATTTTAACAATAAATTACACAAATATAATCTTATCCTTATAAATGGTATCTACAACTTGGAGAATATCCTACTAAAATTCAAAAAAAAAAAAATTGAGAACAATATTCATTAACGAAACATTTATTAATTAACAAAATGTACCATTTTCTATATATAGTTGTAAATAGTGACGTATTCGTTTAAAGTTCTATTGTATTTATTTTATCTTATTTTATTTGTTAAGTGATATAATACAGGTTAGAAAAAAGGTGGCAACACCTAAAGCAATCGGGAAATTTCGAGATGTTTCTATCACTTGGCCAGTTGGCTGGATATTTCGAGAAAATTCTCACGTGCCCCTATAAATACAATACCGCAGCTAAGACCGGGGATCAGTTTGACTTCGGATCTCGATAAAAAGAAGCGCTTTGTTTACTTATTGGAGTGTGCCTGAATTATCACTCTATTCGAAGTTGCTTTTTCTGAAGCTTGTGCTGAAGCTTGAAAGTGATTGTATTGTCGCGGAAAAAAAATGTGAGCCTTTGAAATGCGATAAATATTAGTTTTTATCTAATAAAAGCACTGTGCCGCCTCTGAAGTAAAATTAAAACGATACGTTTGAATTATAAAAAAAAAATTAAATCAATGAACTTCGTAAGTACTAACTTGAGGGCGCAAACATATAGTTACCATGGCACAGATGGTTTAAATTAAACAGCTTTGGTATTACTTCTATGAACGACTACATCAAATACTTTTCAAAACAGTGGAATAAATTAGTTAACTAGTGATCTACCCATTCAGACAAGATTTTTTTTTTTTTTTTTTTTTTTATTGGCAAGGAAATCCAGAATTCTCATAATTTTCTTTCAAAAACAATACATCTCAAATTATTGAAAAGATCGAAATTCTCAAGCATAAGTTCATATAACTATAAAATGATAATTGAGAAAAATAAACAACTTTATATTTAATTTCAATAATGTATTTAACGACTAAGAAATTTTTTTTTTAAAAATCAGTTAAAATAGGGCTATTTTTTGCATTTCCAAGTGACCTCAGATTAAATTCATTTTATTTTTAATCGTATGTGTAATAAATGCTCTGAATTAATACTGAAAATTTCATAGGGATCAGTTTAGCCATTTTAGGGAAGTTGACTAATAAACTAAATTATGAAAATTTTATATATTAATATCATAGACTGTCGGACGCTAATTTTATCATTTTGGATTAATTTTTAATAGGACTCAATAACTCCTATACCCTTAATGTTAAATCACCCATTCTTTATGTACCTTTGCTTAATGATTATTTATTATTCATAAAAATTTCAAACTTATGCTTTGAATTTTTTTACACTGGTTATAAGATATTATACTAATATCTAAAGTTAAAAGCTAACTAAAAAATATCACCAGATTTTTTTTTTTTTTAATCACTCTTATATTGTTTTATTTTATATCTCAGGAAAACCTCTTTTAAAAAAATAATTAAGAAAATAGAACTACATTTTTAACACAATTTCATAAAAAACTAATTGTATGAACTGATGAGTTAGAAAAGGTACATTGAACTTTAAAATCTAATTTTTTGATAGGTGAAAATAAAATTAAAAGTCTTACATAGTTAAAAATTGAAAGGTGCTTTTTTTTTTTTTTTTTAAACAAAATATATCATAGTTCGAATTCGAACTGAACAAACGATGCATTTGGGGAACACAGTACCATTAAAATTTTATTTTAACGGTACTGAGTTCCCTCAATTCCACCGTGGACTTTAAAATCACTATGTATATTCTATGAATAATAGTTTTCATTAAAATCCATTGTCCCTTATACCACTAAAATATCATCTATATAAAGTGCAGACAAACAAAAAATATTGATGATTTCTTTTATCTAGTATAATTGAAGAAATATATATTATAAATTTTTGGGAAGCCATACCCGTCATATGATTTATAATATTTCACTCAGACATTGTTGATTCATAGAGACTTTTAATTTATTACGAATGTTCTCTAATTTGTAACTTATATCATTTTATTTTAAAAGCCATAATTTCTATAGAAGTGTCTTTCATAGGAACTATCTTACTGTATTTCCAAAGATATAGATCCAAAAGAGTTCAAAAAGATGGATACAAATGTAAGTTGAATTTCTTGAATACGTACCCTTACAAATGTAAGTTAAATTATAATGCCACTGCTTAAAAATGGTGGATCGTTTAATTATTTTTAATGATTTTCTGTGATCAGAACTTAAGAAATTAGAAAAAGGTATGCAAAAGCAAGTCAATTACCTATTTTTTTTTTTTTTTTTTTTTTTTTTTTAATTGAAAGTATCGTTGGATTCGTATCATCAATTTATATCAAATATGTGTGCAATTAATTTTAGTGAGTAACATATAAAAATAAAATAATCACAAGGGAAATTATCGATATTCTCTCTAACTCAATTTGATGATAAGTATTTTTCAGTATTAAGTGTTGTTCACTTTGTTTTATCACCGTCCAATTGTTCTTGAAATTTATGGAATCAGCTTGAAATGATATTGAATAATTTATTGTATACAGGAAGCTTTAAGTTGGTTTCAGTCCTCAACATCAAAATCTGGATTGAAGTACAGAGAGTTCCTTGCCAAGCACGGACATCGATGTTTGAAAGAAGTACGTTGCATTTTCCTTTTATGAACACACTCATCTGCATAAGAGATCCTGCTAAAACCACAAGCATTTCCACAAAGCATCTCTTCATATGTTTCTAAACTTACTGGGTATAACGTTGATCACGTAAGAAATCTGATCAAATTAATCTGATGTTCGAATTTTCTAAAATTTCATCCACGTACCGATTTCCTTTCTTGGTGAAATTGAATTTATCATTGTGACATCCTCCATTTTGGTTTGCCAAGTATTTAATGATCTTTTTAATTTTATTTATATTTGTAATGTACTTGTTGTTTGTAAATGAAGTTTTTAATTGCTTTAAATAATTTAATTTGTTTTTGTGGCATCCTCATCGATCGCTCAAGTTTTTAATATGCTTAGAAATTTAGTTTTTCTTTTTGACATTATTTTCATCGAATATCGCGATCTTAATAACTTTTTAAACATTTTTTTTTTTTTTTTACTATGAGCTAACTTTTTATCATATATTAAGTTTTTAATTACTTCAATAATCTTTATTTGTTTTGTGGCATCGTGTTCTACATATATCAAGTTATTAGTTTGTTCTATAAATTTAAATTGCCTGTATTAAATCATTTTTCTCCGTTATATTAGTATAAGTAGTCTTTATTAGTTCCTTGGTTGTTGTTTTTTTAAATCCTTTATCGTCATAAAGAAAGTTTTTTCTACTATTCATGTTTAAGTTAAAATTTTATACATGATATTTCGGGAACATGGTTTTCAAAAAATTATTTTCAGAAATTGCATCACTAAAATTTAAGTAATAATAATTTTACATTGTGTTGATGGTAAATAAACATAATTTAACCCACAAAAAAATATTTTGAATAAATAATTTTTGATTAGTTCAGTTTATTTAAATTTTTTTCAAACTTTTTTCGAAATGCTACTCTTTCCACAATTTTAAGTATTTTTCCATGAAATTTTTACAATATATTCGTTTTATAATTGTTAACAATAATTAGTATGTATTTGAAGATGCAAGCCATGAAAAAGGTTTTATATGCTTTTACACTAAAAACAGCAGAAAAATCACGTGTTTTATTTCAAGTTTTCAACTTTTTAATTTTAAAAAAAAAAAAAAAAATTAGCACATCTTATTCTATACTAACTTTTGTTTATCAGATATATTATAAATACACTATAAAAATTTCCCAGTACTAACTAAATTTAGAAAAAAGCCTTAGGAATTTAAACAACACTCAAACTGAAAAATAACGAACTGAGAAAAACAGTGTTAAGGATTTCTTCTCCAGCTTTGGTAGTGTGAGAGGGTTTAGAAAATACAATATAATTATTTATCTATCAGAGGTATAAGTATAAATTTTTGCACAGCTATTCAGAAAGATATTCTCCACATTATGAGATAAAAATTGAAAAATTGACATTTTCGTCATTTTTTGGGTACCATGTCCCCTTAACCAATTAACGATGGTTGGTAAGAAAATGTGTCTATCGAGATTTTAGGGGTGGGGGGTTGCTAATAAACTGCGAACGAGGTTCCATTTTTTTTTTTTTTAATCATAAAAATATTTTTCAAAAAAAATCTAAAAAATTCAAAAGAGATTTCCAATGATCTAAATAAACAAGGTACAGGATAAAATACTTATTGTTCCTTAACTATTTCAAAGTCGTCTTTAATAGGTAAATACAGACATCTAAAGTTTTTACGCCTTTATAGACATATTTCATTCTTATCCAATGCCGTTTATTTTTATTTTTATTTTAGTTCGATATACGTTCCAAGACGTGGCAAACAGACGCTAACTCATTAATCCAACTTTTGCAGGTAAATGTATTTATAGTAGAAAGCAGTTCAATTCCGTTAATTTATATGCGATTAATTAATCAGTTTAATCAAATCATTACTTAGTATTAAAAAAAAAAATTACTCCACACTATATTTATCATTTCAGAATACTGTTGGTAATGTCAAATTAGATAGAACTGAAAACTGTGAAGATTTCAATACGTTGGTATCAAAATTAAAAACACCCTTGACCTTCAAGCAAAGGTGAAATGTCACTTTGTCACTTTTATTTGACTTTTCAAGATTAAATTCGTAGTAAATTATTAAAACGTAAAATGCTATTTTCAGGTTAATACTGAGAATTATGCTTCCTTTAAGTCGACGAAGTGTACAACTACGGGAAGGTTCAAAGGTATGAAAAAAACGTTATAATACGTACCCAAAATAGTTATATATTTTTTTTTAGGTTACAACAACTGTCAATTAATCAATTACAAAAGTTAAAAACAGGTTTCCATATGCATGAGTTAATACTTTTTTAAGAAAACAAAATGAAGATAGGCACTTGCAAATAAATTATTTGAATATGTATAATAAAATTATTAGGATACTCTAGTACAATATTAAAGACAAAACTAAAGAAGACCACATCAAGAGAGAAAAGGAAACATGTAACTAGAAAAAACTAAAAGAATAAGTAACGACTTCGACTCATTAATAAGAAGATTCGTTGAAATCAATAGAAAAGATAAAATAAGAGAATATAAATGGAAAAAACTATTAAATAAAAAATCAGATCGAATAGAGAAAATATCAAAAATTATCTAATTTAAAAGGAATCTTAGTGATCCACAAAGGTTGACATTTATCTGGTATTTATTGTTTTTGCTTTACAACTGGATTAAAAAATATCTACTATACTAAACTCCAACTTAACTTAACATCACTTCGACGGTAGATCTTCACCGTGCACATAGGCAATTCGTCCATTTTGGCGGAGTGAACGCATAATGCTCGCCAAACCTTATAGCCTTTTGTTCGCTACAGGGTTGCTGGGCTCAGCCTTCACGCAGCCAAAATGGGTGAATTGCCTACGTGCACGTTGAAGATCTGCCGTCTAAATGATGTTAAGTTAAGGAGGAGTTAAGTATAGAAATATTGATTTTGTATTTTCCAGATTCTTATGATAAATGCAGGTTTTGTTAGAGTCATGAGCATTTACATAGAAAATCTTCTTTTGCAAATTGGCGCTTTTGCAAAAATTCTACTCCAGAAAAACTATTGCATAAAAATATGTCTTTGTTTAATATGTTGCTGAGGGGGAGGGGGGGGGATAATTGGGGGTGCAATAAATGAGGGTTTCTTTTTTTTATAAACACAAATTACCTTAGCTAACTTCTACGTTTGACCTCTTATTGATCAAAATATTTTTTTTTTTATTCTAATGGCGGGCCAAAGTGCTTATAGTCACTTGGCCACTACAATGCCGGTAACGATGGCCACTTGTGAAAGTGGCTCCCAACACCGCTAACTTTAGACTTTCTCGTCTTACATCCATGTCTTACCCCGGATTCGAACCGAGACCCACCAGCGTGATAGTCTGATGCGCTAACCACTATACTAAATGGGCGACTTGATCTAAATATGCTAAGTGTGTAATCTAGTTCTCCCTCCCTGTTGGCCAGACAAATGTTTGAATACCAAACGAAAAATAATGCTATGTCGAGTGTTACGTAGCAACAACTGGATTACCGACTTCGTATTCTCCGAACTACAAAGGGGATGAATCTTGAAGTTAACTAAGGTAATTGGAAGCTATAAAAAAATTAAATTCGTGCACCCTGAATTTCCAAAATACAACTATACAAGCTGACACAAAAAGAACTGACACATATGAAAATGAATATATATATATATATATATATATATATATATATATATATATATATATATATATATATATATATATATATATATATATATTCCTTATAGCTCCCTTATAGCATTCCTTATAGCATTTCCTTATAGCTCTCACAGATTTTCACCACCACCTGTTATGAAATCAGTAACAATTTTTGACAATTAATGACACTCAATTTCCTGGTTTCCTAAGTAGAATGCACTAAATGATAAATTTCTATCGTATTCCTTTTTTTTTAAATTTTTTTTTTTTATTTTTTATATATATATATATATATATATATATATATATATATATATATATATATATATATATATATATATATATATATATATATATATATATATATATATAAATAAAAAAAAAAATTTAAAAAAAAAAGGAATACGATAGAAATTTATCATTTAGTGCATTCTACTTAGGAAACCAGGAAATTGAGTGTCATTAATTGTCAAAAATTGTTACTGATTTCATAACAGGTGGTGGTGAAAATCTGTGAGAGCTATAAGGAAATGCATACCGTCAGATCGTCATTGTACGAATATCTGCGAATTTTGTTCAAACACAACGCCATGTGGTTGTTGTAAACATTGGTTATTTTAAAAGCATCGTTTTGCAGTTTCTACAACATATTAGATTGGGTTTTTTATTCAACAGTGCAATGTGTTGTAAAACTTTGTAACTATTTTTGACAAGGAATGGGATAAATTCCATGGTTTCTCAAATAAAATGAAAAAATTGTAAATTTCTATTGTATTTCGGGGGAGGGGGTCATTCATTTTACAGGTGTGTTAGTCCCTTTTGGGAAACCCTGTATTTATTAATATAATAGTTTTCGCTTACTCTAAGGTATTTATAAGGTATTATATTAAAAAGTAGTTAAAGATATATTTCTATATTTTCCATTTCATTTATTTTATATTAAATGAATATCAAATAAGATTTATATTTTTTCTCATGAGTGTTTTATGGTACTTTCAGTCTACGTTGATTCGTGGTGTGGATGCATGGCGCAAGGGCTACACTCGACTGTCCCAGATGATGGCGAGTGAGGGACGCATCCCTGACTCGGATCTCCTCTTCTTCATGACACTTGAAGAGATCAAAGAACTCCTACACTCGCGATCTCCAAGGATAATAGCCAGGTATCTCAAAGACTCTTTTAAAGTTTACCAATGATATTCCAGTATAAATAAGTAAACTTATTCAAAGAACTAGAAAAATGCTTTTAAAGAATTCGAAAACAATAACATCTATGAAAATAAGTTTTACCCATAATGTGCTATAATTTTAAAGTCTGTTTCCTTCAATTTTAATTTTCAATTGTAATTTATTTATTTTTTAATTTCTGTAGAGCTAACCACAGGCGAAGACGTTATCCTACTCTGGATAAATACATTTTTCCTGAAATTTCTAAAGGTGTTCCAGTACCAGTAAGTATTCGATTTACATATTAAATCAAAAAATATTTTTTTTTTAATTGCTTGCTACATAGCATTTATTTTTAACGCATTGTTTGACGATATTTTTGCGTTCGAAAATTTGGATCCTTGTAATTTAAATGAACACAAATTTTTTATAATTGTTTCATTTATAGAATTTGCAATACAAATGTTATTATTTCCCAATTTGAAACTGTATTCATATTTATGAGTTTTAAAGTCTCTAAAATATAATCTAAAATAAAAAAATAGTGAAATGAAATTTAAAATAATAAAGTTTCATCAACTATAAAGTTAAATGTAAAATATAAATGATATATAATTACAGTTTTCTTTTAGAATCTCTTAGTTAACCTTTTAAGCATTCTTTTCTCTTCAAATTTTATTAATAAAAGTACTATGGAACATGTGTTTAACTTCAGTTTAATAAAATATTATGTACTAATGTTAATGTCATGATTTTCCTTCCTTTTCTTTAGATCAATTTGGACACTCATCCTATCATTTTGAGTGACGACAGTTTAGTGATGAAAGGTACACTTCTTTATTACGAGTTTATGTGCTTCTCTTGATTTGAAAGTAAAAAAAAATTCAGCCATATGATCTAGAGTGCAATTAGAACTGGTTAATATATCTTAACTAATTTATATCTAATCTTAAAACTTAGCAAAGATGTTTCATTAACTTGTACATACAATGATGTAAGAAAAATCCATTTTAATATTAAAATGGATTTTTCTTACATCATTGTAAGAAGAAGATAAAAATAGATTTTTCTTACATTATTGTATGATGTAAGATAAGAAGACATGGTTGGAAAATATTTTTAAATGGCTAAAAATTAATTTATATTATATTTTTATTTGCTCATAAATATTTTGATAGTATATTAATTATATGTTAAATAAAAGATTAATAATGCTTTGAATTATACATTCTTGTTATCATCATAATTGGTAGCCTATTAACAAGAAACTTCTCTTGTTACCAGATGTCTAAACTTTATACAAATAAGATAATAATTAATAGGACGTGTTCAAAAAATACCATATTAAATTTCAAGCGGTACTAAACATACTATATGAAAGCAGCTGAATATCCGTGGTTGCTTCGCTACGAAATTTTACCATTTGTATTTTAGCTATCAAAAGACATTCATGCAACTCACATTTTGAACGTTTGACCACGTTTCGATCTCGGAAAAATGGTTTATCAAAATCGAAAGATCGTACATTATCTATGCTTACCCTTGTTGATATTTGTTATTTTTTTATTTATTTTTTAATTGTGACTATATATGAAGAGGGGTATTAGAATAATCATAATATTGAACATTTAGACCCCTTTTTGAGCCCTTAAAATTAGTTAATCGAGTTCAGATAGTTTTTCTGTGCTTGCTCTTGATTCTAATTTCCTGAGATGTGACTATATTGGAAGTGAGACATTTAAATATCCCTCATTTGGTACGCTTAGACCCCTTTCGACCCTTTAAAATTAGTTAATAAGGATTCTAATAGCTTACTTTTTACATTTGTATCAAATTTCAAAATTTGTGACAGAAAGTGGGACATTACGCTATTCCTCGTATCGGGCTTTCGACCCCTTAAATTCTTAAGTCGGTTAATGCGAAATATGTTAGGACTTATTTTAAGAAAATCATATAACTAAGTGTTATACAAGCTTCCCTTTTAAAAATTAATGCACTTCATAAATAATTAAAAACACTCACTATAAAAATTTTATAGAAGTATCCTTACTAAACAAATATAATTCTATAAAAGTATCTTTCAATTGCTAAAATGTATTGGTTTATAAAATAAGCCTTTTGAAGAATTATAAATTTACGAAAAATGTAATATGTTTGTTTATTGTAGAACTAGCTGCGTGATGCCGCATTGCGGAAACTCATCATATGTCCCATCTTATGGAGCTTTGCTCTCACCTGTCGAGAAACAAACCAATTTTGCCCGTTAAAATACAATAACACAATCCATCTCACTCCTCTGAAAATATTTTAACACAGTGCTTGTCAAATTAGGAGGCCAAAACTACTTATATTTGAAAGTTTCAAAGCTCTACTCCTATTATAAGTGGCTTTTTTAAAAAAATGCAATGAAAAAATTAATTAATAAGTAATTATTTTTTTCTTCTTGTTTTTTAAAAGTCCGATTAGAAGGTCAAAATTACTTATGTTGAACATTTCAAAGCTGTACACCGATTAGAAATTGTTTGGTAGAAGAAATTAAAAAAACTTATAAAAATTTAACATTATGTTTGTTAAAAGTTAAATTAGAAAGTCAAAACTTCTCATGTTGAAAATTTCAGAGATATACCCCTATTTTAAGTAGCTTTCTAAAGAGAGGTAGGCAGACATTTTTTTTTTTTTTTTTTTATTACTATAGATAAATTGTTTTGTGCTTATGATTGTGTTTTAAATGCATTTCCACTTAACTGTGTGGATTAAAAACTATTTTTCAAAAAAATTTTAAATATATTTAAGGGATCTACCCCTTCCACTCACTCTTCCGCCAATGTCAGCTGACATATATATTTTCTAAATGTCATAGAAATTTTTCTTGCTTCTATTTAAAAAAAAAAAAGTTTAAATTTTATCATCCTACTAAACTTTTCTTCTGATTCTTTATTTACTTATTTTGTAGGAATACCTGTTAGTCAAGGTGAGGCGAGAGGATTCGTTCGAGTGGCCATAACTTTAGAAGAAGCTTCTCTATTACAAGTACGAATCTTAAAACAAAATTATAGCTTTACAAATACAAATACAAATACAAATTTTAAGACCAACGACAGGCTCAAGGCCCAACAGGGTTGGTCGAGTAAATATATATATACACGTATATAGAAATAAAAAATAATTTGCATACGATAGTTACACGATCATACATACAATATAGCTTAGTTACAGGATCATGCACACAATATACAATAGTTACAGGATTATACAATACAATATACATAATACAATACAATACAATACAATGCACATAATACAATGCAATATACAAAGTTGACACAACGTTTGACAATAATACTGGAAAAATGCAATATATAATGCAAGCAATATATACAAGCTGACACAATATACAATAGTTACAGGATTATACAATGCAATATACATAATACCATAAAATATACATAATACAATGCAATATGCATAATACAATACAATACAATACAATACAATACAATACAATACACAAAGTTGACACAGCGTTTGACAATCATACTGGAAAAATGCAATGCATAATGCAAGCTGACACATTTTATAAAAACCAACAGTACGCAAACATAAGTAACCAAATATGGTAACAAAATAACCTAAATTAAATATTTACAAAGTACAAAATATAAGTTACTTACCTAGCCAGTGTAATCCAATTATTGCCTATTGATGATCCCCCAGTGCATATCTAACTGTTTCTTAAAACTCCTTACGCTCTCTGAATTTACAACATTTGCTGGCAAATCATTCCAATCATTGATAATCCTATTGTAAAAATAGTGTTTTCGCCCTTCCCTATTAAATTGAGATTTGAACAATTTGCACCCATTTCCTCGCGTCCTATTGTCAGTGACAAAAATTCTAAACCCCTCATTTCACCATGTGCTATAAATTTAAATAACTGGATCAAATCCCCTCTTGCCCTTCTTTCCTGCAGTGTATACATGTTTAATTTTTTCAATCTATCCTCATATGCCATGCCCGAAGTACCCTGAATTATTTTTGTTGCTCTGTGTTGAATTTTTTCTAGTAAATCAATGTCCTTTTTTAAATAAGGTGACCAAAACTGTACTGCATACTCAAGATGCGGCAAAACTAAACCTCTATACAATGGTAGTATGATATCACTAGATCTAGATAAAATACTTTTTTTTTATATAACCTAACATCCTATTTGCCTTGTCACTAGCCGTCCTACATTGTTGTCCCATCTTAAAATCTTTACTAATCAACACCCCCAGATCACTGACAACGTTAGCATCATTTATTATAATGCCTTGTAAGTTGTAAGACGCATTTTGATTTTGGTTCCCCATGTGTAAAACCTGACATTTGCTAATATTAAATGACATTCCCCATTTAATAGCCCAATCAGAAATCCTATCTAAATCTAATTGAAATTGTACTATCTGCTCCATTGAATTAGAAAGTCCCATGATTTTTAAATCGTCTGCAAAAAAACTGACTTTACCTAAGAGACCTTCGCTTATATCATCGATAAATATTATAAACAGAAGTGGAGCCAAAACTGACCCCTGTGGAACCCCACTATTAACTTCTCCCCACTGAGAGTATTTACCTTTGATTTGCACTCTTTGCTTTCTTCCAATTAACCAATTTCCAATTCAACTTAAAACAGTGTCATAAATTCCAATTCTTTTTAATTTATGTAATAAGGCTTCATGCGGGACTTTATCGAATGTCTTTTGGAAATCATTATAGACTATATCGACCGAATTCCTTCCATCCAATTCCGTAGTAACCTCATCGTAAAAATGTAAAAGATTAGTCGCACAAGATTTTCCCTTTCTAAATCCATACTGTTTACTTGAAAGTAAGTCACTAGCCTCCAAAAATTTCATCATGTAATTTTTTAGAATTGTTTCAAACATTTTACAGATAACAGATGTCAAACTGACTGGTCTATAATTTCCTGCATCACTTTTCAATCCCTTTTTAAACAGTGGAGTAATGTTAGCTAACTTCCAATCTAATGGTACTATACTCGAACTATAATAACATTCGAATATATGCAACAACACATCCCCTAACTCCTCAGCACACTCAGTAAGGACTTTTGGATAAATATTGTCAGGTCCAGGAGCTTTAAAAGGTTTCATACTCCTTAACTGATGAATCACTTCTTCTCTAGAAAATAGAAACTCCTGCATATCCGAGCTTGTATTAATTTCTGTAACAATCCCCCCATTAAAATCCTTATTGAAGACACTCATGAAAAACTCATTCAAAACGTTAGCCATCCCCTCATCATCATGCATTAAATTACCCTGGCTATCCTCAAGTGGCCCCAGATGAGTATTCATTCTTTTATTTCCACTGGCATATGCAAAAAATCCCTTTGGGTTAATATTAATATCTCTTGCAAGCTTTTCTTCTAGATCCTTTTTCTGCTTTCTACTGATATATTTGAAGTTACGTCTAGCAATTTTATAATTTATTCTTTCTGCCTCGGACCCATTTTGCTTTAAATTCTTATAAGCCCTGTGTTTGATCTTCAAAGCCTTCTTTGTTTCCTTGGAAAACCACATTGGAAATCGTTTCTGAGCTGTACCCTTTTTAATGAAAGGAATATGCTTTTTAGTTGCCTCCCATAAAGTGTTTTTAAATTCACCCCATTGACCTTCAACATGATGCGACTGCAGTCCATCTTTAAAACTAATTCGTAACTCGAATCTTAATCCGTTCCAGTCTGCCTTCTAAAAGTTAGGAATTACTCTCTTATTATCAAATCTAAATGTCTCAAGCAAAATCTCAAATCTAATATTATTATGATCACTATCTCCTAAATGTTCCCCAACTGTTAAGTTTTGTATCCTATCCTCATTATTAATGAAAATCAAATCCAGAACTGCCGATTCTCTAGTTCCCTCCTGAACCATTTGTTGTAAAAAGCAATCTCGGACAATGTTTAAGAATTCGATCTCTCTATCACTACATACACTATTTCCCTCCCAATCTATATTTGGAAAATTGAAGTCGCCCATTAAAATGACCTCTTTTGTTTGGCATGCTTCCTTAATGTGTTTACACAGCAATTCATCTTGTTCAATGCAAGTATTAGGGGGTCTATAAACATTTCCAATCACTAAATTCTTTCCCTTTTCATTTGTCAATTCAACCCAGACTGCCTCAATACTTTTTAGTTTGACGCTAATATTCAACTCCTTACAGCTTAAATGATCACTAACGTAAATTAACACTCCCCCTCCTTTTTTCTCGAATCTATCCTGTCTAAAAAGCATGAATCCATTTATATCTATTAATATCGAATCATCTTCATTTGCCCAACTTTCGGTAATTCCAATGATATCTATTTCTTCCAATGCCACAATTCCTTTTAATTCTTCCATTTTATTCCTAACACTACGTGCATTACAATATAAAACTTTTAACTTATTTTTAGTAATCTTGCTTGAAACTCTTCCTTTTTCATTTTCAGAATTTATTTCTTTACCAATCCCAAGGAAACAATCTACACTACAGGGACAATTTAATCCCCTTTCCGAAATTAGTTTTTTGCTCCAAAAGTACTTAAAACTACTCTACTTACCTCCTTATTTCCAATCCTTTGTTATATTCATGAATGAATATTACGATACAAATAAACACCATCATATTTGTTTGTATATAAAGTTGACTTGTTAATCTAACACAGATCTACTTAAATGAGTTTTCAAATTATTGAAAAAAAACCTCTCAATGAGTAAGCTAAAAAATAAAATTCTAATAAAAAAATTAAAACATTCATCAATTCGTATCAACTTAATAGCATACTCAAAATACAAGTAGTCATGTCACTTAAAAAACAAAATATCACGTATTCAATTTCTAATGCAATGAAGCACTAAGTCATTCTGCAATGTTATATTTACCAAGTAAAAATGGATAGCAATAAACAATAATGAAATTTTATTTTCCTTGAAGAAAATAAGTAAACGAGTTACTTTTCTCACCATATTCCAAAGATTTGCTGCGCTCTTACCAACTTCGTCCCACGTTTTAATATGCTCTTCTTGTTCCTTTATTTGTACATTAAACCAAAAGGTATGCAATTCATTTGACAGTGATATGCAAATACCAGACACATAATCTTACAGAAAATAAGAACAAAAAAATATCTAATTGACATAGTGAATATCACTAACTTGTTTATTGTTTTGAAATAAACTTCTTCGATTTAAAGTAGAGTGCCCTAATAAATTTTGAAAGAGATCAACGAAATAAATTCACTGCAATGAAAAATTACTTTAAAAAAATATAGGCCTGGATTTTCTATAGTACCTTCCAGTTTTTGATAAACTCAAATGTATTATTTGAAAAATATTTCCAAGTGGAAGAGACGGGTTGATATTATTGATCTCTAAACTACAATTTCTGGACATCTTAAAAGATGAATTATTAAACGATATAGATAACACATACTAACTAGAGTAGGTGGGGAGGGGGAGTTGCTATTATAGATCTCTATTATGATTGCAAAGCCATCTTAGGCTTTTTGTGAATAACAAAGCATGCACTATCCAGAAGTTTTAGTCCGAAATCAGTGCTTAGAATATTTATTATTCAAGTAATAAATGTAATCAGACTTCTATAGAGAAATCAAACTTCTATGAAGAGACTTCTCTAGTTTAATCAGATTTCTATAAAGAAATCACACTTCTATAGGGAAATCAGACTTCTATAAAGAGACTTTTATAGAGAAATCAGACTTCTATAGAGAAATCAGACTTCTATAGAGAAATCAGACTTCTATAGGGAAATCAAATTTCTATAGAGAAATCAGACTTCTATAGGGAAATCAGACTTTTATAAAGAGTATTCTATAGAAAAATCAAACTTCTATATAGAGACTTCTCTAGTTTAATCATATTTCTATAGAGAAATCAGACTTCTATAGGGAAATCAGACTTCTATAAAGAGATTTCTATAGAGAAATCTGACTTCTATAGAGAAATCAGACTTCTATAGAGAAATCAGACTTCTATAGAGAAATCAGACTTCTATAGAGAAATCAGACTTCTATAGAGAAATCAGACTTCTATAGGGAAATCAGACTTTTATAAAGAGTCTTCTATAGAGAAATCAAACTTCTATAAAGAGACTTCTCTAGTTTAATCATATTTCTATAGAGAAATCAGACTTCTATAGGGAAATCAGACTTCTATAAAGAGATTTCTATAGAGAAATCAGACTTCTATAGAGAAATCAGACTTCTATAGGGAAATCAAATTTCTATAGAGAAATCAGACTTCTATAGGAAAATCAGACTTCTATAAAGAGTCTTCTATAGAGAAATCAACTTCTATAATGAGACTTCTCTAGTTTAATCATATTTCTATAGAGAAATCAGACTTCTATAGGAAAATCAGACATCTATAAAGAGACTTCTATAGAGAAATCAGACATCTGTAGAGGACATGTGTATTTGAAAAAATTCACATGTCCCCTTTTTGCAAATTCCGCTTCAATTATTATTCTGGAGAACAAGTGTTATCATAAAACTAACAACTCACTACATTTATTTTTACTAGTATGAAGTGACATTTTTAGCGCTTTACAAATTTTTTGTATAGGACACCACCTATGGTACCCTAATTACTATAGAAATAATACTGAATAAGTAGAAAGTAACGTAACCTTTCATAATAAGCGTTTTTATAGAAAATTAATAAATGCATTTACAAATTGTTTAATTCAAATTCTATCGTTACATAATTCATCTAGTTCATTAGATAATTCTGTAATTTTTCAGCCTGGTGAAATTCTTGTGACTTACAGTACAGATATTGGATGGTCTCCATACTTTCCATTTCTAGCTGGTGTCGTTACAGAACTAGGAGGTCTGATTTCTCATGGTAAATGGTTTGAAATTTAAAACAGATCCTTATCACATTTGAATGAATAAACATCTTTTATCATGCATATTCCACAGCCTCTTTTTATACTAAAGTTATGTTTATCGAAATACATTTATATTGGTCCAAGAAATAAGTTAAACAAAGTAGTATAAAAATACATTCACTAACTTTAACCAGATATTTCAACAAATCACATTTATGGGTTTGTTTTTATGGCATTTAAAAGCTGGCTTTAACGTATGCATTATTTTCCTTTATCAGGTGCTGTAGTAAGTCGAGAATACGGCTTACCATGCGTAGTTGGTCTCCATGGAGCCACAAGACAGTTTCAAACAGGTAAAGGCAAACTTCTACAATGTCACTATTTAGCTGATGGAAAATAATTTTGCAATATATAATACATCTATGCTTTATAAAACCCATCAAAATTTGGTTTGCAATTACACAAAAACGCTTTCTTTTTTATTATTAAATGACAAAAAGACTGAATACATTTCGTATTTCCCTGTCTTAATACAAAATATGCGTTTATGTGTTGACTTCTTCAATTTTAATTGTGTTTTATGGACCGGATGTATACCAAATTTCATTCACGTACATTTAGCTGGTTCGTACGATATTCAACTGTATGTTTGAAAGAGATTTTAAAGATATTTTATAAGTATCCGTTTTTCTCAAAATAATTACCGACTCAGTTTCTGATGAAAAACTTAAGTTTCAGTGAAATCGTAACACCCGAATATAACAAAATTTTGCAAGTTGGCTATTTTTTTAGTTAAATCACATATTTTTCAACAAATTTGCTATAAAAATACAACTTATCAACATAAAAAATAACATCAATCTTAAATCTTAAAATTGTGCTTATACGTTTGAAAAGATAAGCTGTATTCTATACAGCTTTATGACTGTACATGTACAAATTTATGACAAGCACATTTTAGATATAAACATTTCATGATCACACATGTCAACAGGAAGACAAATGATTATAAAGCAATTCATTTCCATGACATTTTTCTTCAATCATTGAAATCTAAACCAATTGGTAAATTCTTCATGCATGTTGCAAAATTGTTAGTAGTTTTTATAACTCATTATGTATTATATTCTTATCATAATATTGAAACAAGTATAGAAAAAAAAATTATACATACTTTTCACATTTTTCAGGGGATTATGTTCTGCTGGATGGAACCAAAGGGATTTTGCAGAAAATCCCAAGGCCAGAAAACTTGTAAATGTTCATCTTTATACAAAGAATGTTTCTAAATAGTTCATCATTGCATTTTGTCGGTTTATTAAACGAATGTGAGTCAAAGGGAAGTTATAAATGAAGGAAAAAACGTCTGGAAGAACAATTTTCATGAAACTTATTCTCTCCACAAAAACTTGGAACCAATAAAAATCATCAATGTCGTGTTAAAAATTTTATTCCATTTTGCATAATTAAAAACATTTTATGAAATGAGTAAATTAGAAAATAAAAAGAATTACGTTTTCAATTTCTTATTTTTTATTTTTTATTACATTTCAAATACAGTAATACAATAGACAAGTATGTACAACATATTTTGAGGGTTTCTTGATGGAGAAAATGTCCTGGAAATCGAATAGGAATGGGTAAACTTTTCATACTCCTGAGTAGTTTTATTTTTGATAAAATCAATATAGAATGCCTTAATACTAATAACGGTTATTAATATATTAATAAGTTTGCCCCAAAATTTCCCATGTTTGGTAAAAAAATATATATGTTTAGAATATTGTTAAGATTAGTAAAAATTGAATTTTCATATGCGAAGACTGTGGAGCATAATTGGCAAGTTCTCTATACCAATAACTGTTGTATTTTCTTGAAATTAAGTGAAGTCTCCCTCCATTAAACACTTCAAAGTGTCCTCAAACGAACCCAGTTTATATAAAGATATAAAGAACCGCTTTCTAATGGCATACCTAGTGATACTTATTTGTCTTTCTTCGCTTTCTTTCTTCCCTCTTGATTGGTGATAATCAAATCTTTAGTGTACAAAAGTTTGCTTGCAGTTCGGTTTGCATTGAGATTGTAAGGGGTAGGTAGCTGCGTATCAAAATTTTAGAAGAAAAATGAGCTCAAGATTTCATTTCTTGGTATTTAAAGGCAATTATTCAGCATGAAAGCTTCTTCTCAGAAATAACATACTACCTCTACAGTTTTGCTGAGATATAGAAAGAATTTCGAAAGAGGGTAGAGATGCAGCAAAATCGTTGGAAGAACTATGCTGACAAATCTCACAAAAACCACGAACTCTTTGCGCTTGATGATTGCATAATAATATTTAATCAACAAGAATCTAGGAAAAACATCATTTATGCCGAAAAGAGATTGACCACATGCAATATTGACTCTAAGATCTCCTATTACGCAAGAAGTGGCTAATCAAGACAATCTTGATATCAAAATATAGATAGTGATATCAAAAGATAGATCTTGATATCAAAAGATAGTGATATCAAAAGATAGTGATATCAAAAGATAGATATTGATATTATAGAAGCACCTCTCCGAAAACGCGGAAGACTTAAAGAGAAGTCGCCGACCAAACGGTATAGTGGTTAGCGTACTAGCTTCTAGACCGCGAGGTTGCGGGTTCCGAGTCCCGTGTTAGGCATGGGTGTTTGCAAACGTATGTTGGCTTGTCTCATTACGAATGTTTCGGTGCATTATAGCCCTCGTGTTGCTGACGGCACCAGATAATCTGAATACAACCAACCAACTTAAAGAGAAGTCAGCATTACCATATTCTTGTGTGGCAAAAAAAGATATCGCACGCACATTCCTGTATATGACGCCATGTCTGATAGTAGTCTAAATATATACTTGTGCAGTTACTAGTTTACTTTACGATACTAATTTGTTTTGTGGGGATTATATATGTAACGATAGTCAACTACCTAAGTCTCCATGACCACGCTGATTTATTATGGTTGTACCATGCAAATTTTTCAAACTATTTCTATCCTCATGTATAAAAAAAAAATCCATGCATACGTCGCAAATCTCAATACAAAATTATACAACTATTTTTTCTTCTTTTTATAGTAACAGTAGTTATAAAAACACCTATGGGTCATTCTCCCAAAACGTCCACTTTGTTGTCCCCTGTCTATAAAACTCATAATAAAACATTTTTTCGGACATTTCTTTAAATATGTCCTTAGTATATTTCAAAAGAAAAATTAAATTCATTTCGAAATTGTTTTTACTCATATATGGTTTTTGAAAACCACAAAATTAATACTAAAATGTCATTGTCATCCATTGTCGCTTTTCACAAAATTGGCCTTTCATGATAGATGTATAACGTATAAAATTTAATTTATATTTTGAATCATCATTTTTTGTTATGCATCAAACATTTAAATTTATAACTTTCCTATAAAAAATATTAAAAAGATACTGCTGTGGTATTTACTTGTTCACTTGCTCTTTGTGTCATTACTATGCAATAGTTTTTATCTCCTTTCTTAGCCACTAAATGACAGTACTGATTCAAATAACATGCTTTGGGTTGGTTGGTTGGTTGGTTGGTTGGTTGGTTGGTTGGTTGGTTGGTTGGTTGGTTGGTTGGTTGGTTGGTTGGTTGGTTGGTTGGTTGGTTGGTTGGTTGGTTGGTTGGTTGGTTTCAGATTATCTGGCGCCGTCAGCAACACGAGGGTTATAATGCTCCGAAACATTTCGTCATTTAACAAACCAACATACATTTACAAACACCCATGCCTAACACGGGACTCGAACCCACAACCTCAACATGCTTTGGGAGCAACCATTTTAGAGTTATGATTGGAATATTAATAATCCTTGAAAATACCTTCATATATCATAATTAAAATTGCTGAAACTGAAGATAAAAATTATTTCTGCCATTATCAACTTTAGTTTTATTTAAATGAATCACTTACTTTTATCAATCTTACTTTTATTATGTTATATATCTTTTTTATTATATGAACTTAGATTCTAAATTTTCAACTTAAAAATAAGTCGTCAATCTTAGCCAAGATTGCTAAAATATGGTGAAGTGTCATTAGTAGCCTCGTCCCTAAATTTTGATCACCTTAATAGGCATACTTTCTAATACTAGTTCTGTGAATCTTTTGATAAATTAACTTCATTTTGAGTGTAAGTTTTATGTTAAGTATGAAAAAATAATTGGTTTTCATTCTACAAGCATAGTAACTTTACGAAAACATTTATTTTAGTTAAAACTCAAGCTGAAAACTAACCGTTTGGTGCACTTATCTTAAGTTATGACTTGTCCATAACTGTTGACTTAAGACAATGCAAAATTTATATGATTTCTGCATGATTTAGTATGTTAATAATACTTGCTGCCTAATTTACATGATTAAGCATAATTATCTCTACAATAAGTTCATATGTTTCATAAGCATTCATACTTACATAAAGATACAGTTCTCAGCTTCCTAAAAATTGCACCAATGTTCATTAAATGAAATTTTTTTAAATTTTGCAGCCTAAAATGTATGTCCATCCTCTCGAACTATTCGAAAACAAGGAATTAAATTTTCGGAAAGTGTAGCTCATAAATTGTGTTTCAAAGTTACTAAATCCTTTATATCAACTTCGATTTTGTGTCTCGATAGTGGAGGACTATATAACCCCTTTCCGTCATCCAATCGGGCTGAAACTTGGCAGATAGATTCGATGTCGATGACAATGCGCTCTATCAAAATTTGGGGATGTAACTGTTACTAAAATGTCGCTTTTACGGAATACTAATAAGCCAAATAGCCGCAATCCAATCGCGATAAAATAGCATTCAACCGAAAATTGAAGAAACTCTTTCCGGTTGCCAATTTTTTTTAAATAAATAAATAATAAAATTCTTTTAATCAGAATAAATAAATTATATTTGGATGTGAGTGCATAAATTCACGTTCATTTTTAATAAATAAATTTTGAAACGTAGTTTGCCGCACATTTTGCTGATAGAAATGTTTTTGACTTTTAAAATTAGATGAAAACACCAAGCACACGTTATTTATTGAACAGGCGCCATGTTAACGAATATAAAAATTGGCAATGCATATAAAGAAATTATATTAAAAACTTTGTTTTTATGAGTTATATTATTTTGCAATAAAAAGTCATAATTTTGAGATACAACCCCTTTTTTATATGAGTTCTATACCAACTTAAGATGCTATTTTTGAGTTTGAAAAAGTTTAACAGTTTGAGTAGTGTTTCTCTTCAGTGACAAAAAGTTGCTGTTCGCAGATTTAAAAATTACCCCTTCAGTCACATGGTTCATAAGTAAAGTGGATAAACAGACTAGAATACAAGATACCACAATTTGTAGGCGATGTATGGTAAGCGTGAAAGACCAAATCATCAAGAATAAGCATTTTTTTTCCCCTCAATAAGACGATATTTTGCTTATGCGGTGTTAAAAAAATTTCGCAATACTGTTACTAAAGAGAGAAATCCTATCAAACTGTGTTTCTTATTGTTTAACATTATCTTTAGTACAGTTTATCTTATCTGTAGCTTTCGTATTTGCTCCGCGATTGAAGAATGAAAATTTAAAAATGGTTTATAATTTATTGATGGTTTTTGAGTACGAGTGAATGGATGCACAATGGGAGCCGTAATAACCACCCCTATAGCAATAGCCTTCTCCGTTTTTTCTTCTCTTTTAGGTAAGAAGTTGTATAGTTATAAAATTAGAATTTCTTAAAATGTCGTGCGAGTGCCATGTATAGTTTCAAATCGGTTGTTACGAGTAAACAATGTGCAAAAATAATCCTATTTTGACCAAATTAGGAGACTGGCGATCTCTAGAAACAAGACTTGTCGATTTAGAATAAGAGTGCTTGCATACAACAAATTGGCGGCCTAAAAAGTTGTATTACAGCATTCATCTTGGTGATAAGAAATCTTCACCTTGACTAAATCTACTTTTATATTCAACGAAATATCGCCAATACGCCATCAGAGCGTTAAGAAAGCCAAGTCTTGCCTTGTTTCCAAGGCAACAAACTTATTGGTGTGGACTGTGCTTATGAGAGAAAAACAATACCCATAGTTCACCAAATTTTTGTAAATAGAAACAAAATTTTTATGCCATTTTATTTAAAAGTATTTGTATTATTTTTTACGATAAATATTTATTTATTTTTTTTAAAAATGAGAATTTAAAGAAATTTTAGTCCCTGACCCCCTTAAAAAATCGATTAAAAATCATCAAAAATATTTATTTTGGAACCTCTAATAAATTGGATTTTCGTTTGAAAATGTGTCTGCTAAGAAGTCAATTTGAATTTTTTTTATTTTTTTTTAAATAATTATATATATTAAACTGAGATTTAATATTTCCAAAGCGTTACTTAAAGCTTTAAAATTGCTGAAAAGATCAAATTATAAAAATATTATTTTATTTTACATCGACTGCAATCCATAACAATAAAAGAGTATTTTGAATTTATGACTAAAACTTTTTCGACTATAAATTGTCATATTAATTTATTTGATAACTAATTTTCGATTAACTATTATCGAAGGAAACTGCAGATTTGCTTTAAATTTACAGTAATTACTGTGATAATGGATGGTAAGGCTTGAATTTTAAGATGAAGTTTATTGTGAAACTCATTTTACGGAATTTTACTACACATTTGTAAATAAACTTTTATCATTACAACTTTATCACAAAGGCAGCGAAAACTTCACTGTAACAATATCAACAACCGGTCATTGAACTTTAGAAATTACGTTAATGGAAATAACACCTTACTTCTAAAGTTGAAACAAAATTACTGATTTCAAATTCAATGTATGCAACTGAGAACTAAACTATTATGTTTTATCCATATTAAATGGACCAAGAATGCAAATATGTTAATTTTGTAGTTAAATTTAATCATCACCGAATTAGGAATTTAATGTAGGGATATAAAACACTGCATATCATTCATTGTAACTCTGGTCACTTTAGTCATATGTTTTTTAAAATTTCATTAAAAAAATTTCACAAGTTCGTGGAGTTTTGAAATACTATTTGCGAAAATTATTTTTTCAAATCTTGCATTTTTGCTCCAACATTTTTGGCACCAAGTAGTTATAAATTATTAGTTTTATCTAAGGAAATTATGCCTGAAAAAAATATTAAAAAAACTTAGCCCTTGTGTATAAGTACATCTCTACAGTGTAATGCCCAAGCTAAATTTTTGTATTTTTATAAAACGAAGATTGATTTATTGATGAGCTTGTAATTTTATAAATCCTTTACTTTAACTTCAATTTTGTGTGTGTGGGGGTGGGTAGAAATTTGGCTGGATATGTCGATGGAGGACAAATGCGGAGGCCTAATTAACCCTCCTTGCCATCATCAACTCACGTTGAAATAGCATTTAATCTATCATTGAAGAAACTCTACTGTTTCCAAAATGGTATGTATTAATTAATTAATTATTTTAATAAGAAAAATATAAAAGATATTTGGATGTGAGTGCATAAATTCACATTCATTTTTAATGATTAAATTTTGAAGAATAGTTTACCGCATATTTTGGTGATAGACATGTTTTTTAAATTTTTTAATTATATGCCAACAGCAAGCACACGCTGGCAACATTAATCGGTGTTAATGAATATAAAGATTGGCAGTGCATATAAAGGTTTCATATTAAAAACTTTTTGTGAGTTATATTATTTCTGAATTTAGTTTAGATGACATGAAAATTACTCTATGCAAATGTCATTTGACCGTTGGGAAAAGTGATTTTCAATATCAAAAGACCTCTGTTATTCAATTGTTTACGCCTTAAGAACGTTTTCATCAGTGGTAGGGATGTTAAGAATATTTAAAAAAGCATTCTTAAAGGGTTTTTGTTATCAAAATCGTATGAATCATTCTTTGCCAATCGCTGAGAAACTTAAGTGCAACCGTGATTTTGACGAAATCTTTGGTATCAAGTCCAATATCCACTACACGCTTGTATAAAAAAAATAAGAAATGTCGGGGAATTATTCTGTTCGCAGAAGGACAAATATCCAAAAGTAATTTTTTTTAACCTAGTACATCCCAAAACGAGGATATCACTTAAAAAAGTATTTTTTTTTATAACAAAGTGCAAAAAAATTAACTTTATTTAATCAGAAATCGAGGCGAAAGCAGACCTTTCTAGCAAGGAGTGCTGGAAAGTAACTTTCTCGGACTAGTGTGAAAAAGATCTTTTCCGCACGCCTCGTGCTCCAATTTTATACAGTTTTGGTATAGAAATAACATTTTTTAGAAGACATTCATTTACAGGAGTTGCTAACTTTGGGTTTATATCGGTATTAAAGATATTTTTTTTGCACGTTGTTATAAAAAATATGTTATGTAACACGTGAGAAATCACTTTTTTTCAAACTCGGCAAATTATCTAACTCGTGCTATCGATCTCGTCAAATAAGCCTCGTTTGAAAAAGTATCCCGACTAGTTACATTAATAACTATTTACACCATTGCAATATTTATCTAAAGTTATAGCATTTATCGCACAATAATCTGCAAAGAGGACAATTAACCTTTTTAAATTAATCTAAGTTGTTAATGTTTCTAAATATGAATTTGTTTCCAAACAGATGTGGAATTCTGGTGCAAATGGATCATATCCTTCTTTTATATCAAATTACTCAAGCGTCGAACGAAGAGGAGATTCGACTTGTACGACATGATGGTTGAACATGATCCCTACAAGGTTAATTTTCTACCTCCACCAGAAGAGATCGCTCTAGAATCACCTCTTCCAGAAAGTCAGTTAACCAATGTAAGTACCACTTTGTTGTCATGGAAGTAGCTTTCGGAGTTCTTTTTAAATTCTTTATATTAACTTCAATTTTGTGTGTGTGTATGTTTGTGGATATATATGTCCAAGGCGGGAAAATCTGTACAGGCCTAATTAACTCCTTTGCCGTCATTCAATCGGTCTGAAACTTGGCAGATAGATTCGATGTCGATGACAATACATTCTATCAAATTTTGGCGGGTGTCACTGGAAGATCAATATAATAAAGAAAGGAATACTAATAAGCCAACTTGCCGTCATCCAATCGCGCTAACTATTTCCAGTTGCCAAAACTGTTTTAATAAGTAACTAACAAAATTGTTTTAATTAGAATATATAAAAGATATTTGGATTTGAGTGCATAAATTCACATTCATTTTAATGAATAATTTTTGAAACATTGTTTGGAGTATATTTTGCGGACAGAAATCTTTTTAATATTTAATGTTAGATGCAAACACCAAGCCCACGCTAGCAACAGAAACGGCGCTTTGTTGATGAATATAAAAATTGACATTGCATATAAAGGATTTAAATTAAAAACTTTATTATGTTATTTTGTATGAAAACTTGTGTATAAGAAAGTAATTTCATCTTCGGACAGTGGTGAAAATTCCCAACAGAAGTCAATTTTTACGACTTGTCAAGAAAAGGGGAATTTCATGAATAGTCATTATTCTGCTGCGTAATTGCTTATAGTACTAAAAATTTACTTCCGTTTTTATGGTGATTTTGTGGCAGTTGAGGTATAACCTAAACTTTAAATAGAGAAAAAAAAATATTCAACACGAAAAGGACATTAATAATATTTCGATAACTTGAAAAGTTCCCGCGTTTCCAAT
Source organism: Linyphia triangularis (assembly GCA_963978545.1). Lineage (NCBI taxonomy): Eukaryota > Metazoa > Arthropoda > Arachnida > Araneae > Linyphiidae > Linyphia > Linyphia triangularis. The sequence continues at coordinate 10,436,049 of OZ021732.1, forward strand.
ATTTGTTGAGTTAAATATTTTAATAGAATTAAAATAAGAAACAAAGTCAAAATAAAAAATATATATAATACAGAAATGTTCTACAATATTTTCACAAAAGATATAATTTCCGTACAATAGTTCGTGTTGGTCTCAAATAAGCTTTACGATAATTACAGCTATTTTTGATAGTATATTTATTGATTTTTCACGTTTGAATATTTTACACGAATTTGGTGAGCACAAATAATTTTATTCAAGCAATTATTAACGTACAAATTCAGTGCTCAGTTAGTGTTAAAAATGGATTGGAAAATAATTTGTTTTTAAATGGCTCTATAATCCCAAAAGAACTAACGCATTCTAACGGTGTCTAAATAATAGTAACACGTTATCGCCCTACTTTTTATTGATCAGTAAATTATCTGTAAAAAGTAAACTGTTTTCTTGCAACTTTTTAATTTTCTATCCTTCACTTAATTGATTGCCATGGGTTTCGAGTTTGGTTTTCCAATTCGCCCAATTGTACATTTCATACTCAAATGCAGTTACACGCTTAGCAGTTTCGGTCCCACTGTATTATACTCACAACAACTTAAGGCATACGTTTAGGTTTCAACATTTTTTTTTTAATTTTCAATTTAAAAATTAGACCTTTGCACCTTGAAGTACATTATTTGTTAAACTGTTTCCAATAAAAAAAAATTTCTTCAATTTTAATAATTAATTAACATTTAATCAACTAATTAGGCTAATTTCGAACGGTAATGACAAAAATTCTAATTCACCCGCAGATACAATTTTGGTGTTCAATAATGCGAAATACCCTGCTCTCTGTTTTGACCCTATAAACAGAATTTTACAGTTTGTATATTTTGTGATATCTTGCTTTAACTGAATCGATTAGAAAAATCCAAGCTTTTTTATACAAAATCTTATCTTTAAAATTCATTTTAAAAAAATATGTATTTACAAATTACTTAGTATTGTTATGAATTTTTCCACTGAGGCAATGATGGCACAGTTTTTAAGATGAAAACTACTATTTATTCACTCTTCACAGGCACAAAATTTATTCAAAAACAAACTTCGAATCCAGCGATTATACAAGCTCTCTCCAGTAAACAAAGAAATCAGCTCTCATCGAAGTCCGAAGTCAATCTGAAAATTTTGCCTATCTCCGGTCTTTATATACTTGGCGCGAGAGAGCATTCGCGAAATTTCCAGCCAATTCGTCGGAAAAGAAACATCTCGAAATTTCTCGATTACTTTAGGTGTTGCCACCTTTTCCTAACCTGTATAATCGCTGTTAATAAATAAAATAAGATAAAAATAAATTACAATAGAATTTTAAAATAATACGTCACTATTTACACTATATACAGACAATTTGTGCAACATTTCCCCCTTCTTAAAGACTGCACGTCCCGGGCAGTGAAGTCCTTAAGAGGAAAGGTCATTCAATAACTTCTATCATAATATGGGGCTAGCCTATTGTGATGTACAACTCTAGGTTTACAGGAGGGTGTCCGTTGAATCCTTACCACGACGTCGTTGATCTTCTTACGGACCACATACGGCCCTTCTCAGTTCGTCTGGAGCTTAGGGGAGAGTCCTTTCCGACGTTTAGGGTTCCCTAACCACACCTTGTCACCTTCCTGGAATGAACGGTCCATGGCCTTGGCATAGTACCGGATCTTCATGCGCTCCGTCATGATGTTGTTTCTTTCTCTGGCGAACCGATGTACGACTTCCAAACGTGCCTGGAGATCATCTAGATACTGGACAGGCGAGTAAGGAGTGTCCGGTGGATGTCCAAAGAGGAGGTTGCAGGGTAGACTAAGGTCTCTTCCAAACATCTTTAGAGATGGAGAAAATCCGGTGGTCTCGTGGGTAGCACTTCTGTAGGCCAAAAGGAATCAGCAGAGTTAAAGTTCGTCTCCTGGTCGGAATGTATCAGCAGGGGTACGCCAAATCGGGAGATCCAGTTCTGTACGAGAGCTTCTGCTACGGTTGTGGCTTCCTGGTCTGGAATCGCGTATACTTCTGGCCACTTGCTAAAGTAGTCCATGCCAACTAGAATGTATTTGTTGCCTTTAGTTGTGTGAGGTAGGGGGCCTAAGACGTCCAAAGCAATTATTTCGAATGGTGCTCCTACGTTGTAACGTTGCAACTTTCCACGAGTTCGGGTCTTCGGTCCTTTCCGTGAATTGCATGCATCAGAGGACTTGCACCACTTCTCCACGTCGGACTTTGCTTTGTCCCAGAATAATCTTTCCCTGACTTTCTGAAGAGTTTTCATGATACCAAAATGTCTTCCAGTAGGGCTGCTGTGAAGTTCTTCTAGAACGCTGGTAACTCTAGAACTTGGAAGGATTAATTACCACCGGAAGCTTTTGCCATCATCGGACTCCCATCGACGGTAGAGTACTCCATTCTTCAAGTGCAAAGAGTCCCACATAGCCCAATATCTCTTCATTGTTGGGCTATAGCGTGCATTTCCTGCCATCTGGGTTTGCCGGTAGCTGCTTCCATGAATTCAATTAGATGTTTCAAGTCCTGATCTTCGACCTGACTTTTTCGGACATTCTGATCACTCCAAGGATCCACGTCTGAAGTAGTTGACTTGGAACTTATTTTACGAACGGCAGATGCGGTTGTCCCAAACTTTGACTCCGCATTGGAACAAAATCGGCAATTCTCCGGACATGGTGTTCTGGAAAGAGCATCTGCATTCCCATGGGACGTTCCCTTTCTGTGACGGATATCCATGTCGTACTCCTGTAGGCGCTGAATCCACCTTGCTATTTGCCCCTCTGTATTCTTGAAATTCAGCAACCAAGTCAGAGACGCATGATCAGTTCTTAAAAGGAATTTTCGGCCGTACAAGTAATGGTGAAAGTGCTCCACGGCCTTTACTATTGCCAGAAACTCCTTTCTCGTGACGCAGTAGTTCCGCTCGGATCTTGACAGACTCTTACTAAAATAAGCGATGACTCTTTCCTGACCTTCGATTTCCTGGGAAAGAACGGCTCCCACTCCCTCATTGCTGGCATCTGTATCCAGAATAAAGTCCTTGTTAACATCGGGAAAAACCAAAACAGACGCGGATGTTAAAGCGGTCTTCAGTTGATTGAAGGAGTCGTCACAGTCGGCAGTCAACAGGAACTTCTGCTTGCTCTCTGTTAGTCGATGCAGGGGTCTGGCGATCTTGGAGAAACCCTTCACAAATCTACGGTAATACGTGCACAGGCCTAGAAAGCTTCGCAATTGATGAACGTCTTGCGGTCGAGACCAAATTTGCACAGCATGGATCTTGGCTGGATCTGTGCTCACTCCATCGGATGAGTTGATGTGTCCGAGATAACTGACTTTCTTCCTAAAGAGCTTACATTTTGATGGGCTAAATTTGAAGTGGGCTTCCCTAAGCTTCAAGAACACGTTCTTTACGTTTTGCAAGTGCTGATCAAAACTCCGCCCGGTGATAATGATATCGTCCAAATATACCAGACAGGTCTCGTAGGAAAGTCCTCTCAGCACAGTCTCAATTAGTCGCTCGAACGTAGCCGGTGCATTACACAAGCCAAACGGCATAACTTGAAACTGCCATAATCCTTGTACGGTAGTGAAAGCAGTCTTCTCACGATCGTCGGGGTGTATCTCCACTTGCCAGTATCCACTCTTCAAATCCAAAGTTGAAAACCATTGGTTTCCCGATAGAGTATCCAAAGTGTCATCAATTCTTGGCAGAGGGTAGCTGTCCTTTTTCGTAATTTCGTTCAGCTTCCGGTAATCCACACAAAATCTAATGGAACCATTCTTCTTTCGAACGAGTACGATTGGAGAGGCCCATGGACTTGAGGAGGGTTCGATAATTCTATTATCTTCCATTTCTTGTAGCAATCTCCCGACCTCCTCTTGTTTTGCAAATGGAAGTCGTCGAGGGTGTTGTTTAATCGGTAAATGGGTCCCAGTGTCAATTCGATGTTGTGTAAGCTTCGTTCTTCCTACATCTTTCGATGACATGGAGAAAATGTCCTGAAATTCTTTCATAAGGTTTCCAACAATCTTCTCTTGACTTCTTTCCAACCAAGCATCCTCGAGAAGCTGGTCCACTAAATCCGTGGATGGTGCGTTCGGAAGCTCCTTCGATCCTCGTTCAATGCTTGTAACAGGTGTGCAAGTGGCAATTTCTTCTCCCTTCTTGATAACTCTTGTAGAATCACCGATATTAGCCATTCTCACATGCACCACCTCCTGAGAAAGATTCACAAGCGTCGCTCCTACTAGCACTCCTTTCGGGACACTATTCGATGAGGGAAAGTCCGTTACTCCAAATCGGAAGGCCTTCGGGAGCTCTGCTGAACCCTTTACAACCAAATCTGTCATGGAGAGGATGGTGATGTCTTCAAGATCTACTATTCGATATGCACACGGCTCTTCCGAGTCCAAACCGAACAATGGAACTTCTTATTTCCCTGTTTGAAGCTCGCCTTTCTCGAAATTCAAAGTAATTCCATTTTTCTTTAAAAAGTCCAGTCCAAGAATACATGGGTCAATAATTTCAGCGACGTAAACGGTGTGAGTATAGGTGTGAAATCCAAAGGAGATGTTGCCATTTAATTTCCCATGCACAGAAATTTTGTCAGCAGTCACAGTTTGTAGTGAAACTGAAGGCGCCGTGTAAAGAGTTTGGCTGTCCAGGCGCCGGGCTACATCCGTCCGTAAGATGGTTACATTTGCCCCTGAGTCAACTACTAGACGACAGGGAGTTCCATTGATCTTGCCCTCCACGAATAAAATATGGTTTCCTCCTTAAAGGGATGAGATGTGATAGAGGCTGAGTGGGGCACCACTTGCTCTACACGGCGACCTCCGCCCCGCGAGATAGCCGCTCTTTAGTTTAACTGCTGAGACTCGGACGAGGGTTTGTCCCCTCTCCTGTCCAATTCAGGGCAATCACGTCTGAAATGTCCTTCATGGTTACAGAACCAACAAACCACTCTAGTTTTTCGATCCCTCGAGCCAGGATTACTTCTCATAATTCGCTCCACCTTGTTTTCCAGTTCTTGAAACTTCTTCGTGAAAAGTTCAGAGAATCGTCTGTCAATGTTCCACTTACGAAACGCCGATCCTTTCTAGAAGCTTGCTGTGCGGCTTCTACTCTCATGGCATAGACGAGGGTGGACTTCAGATCTTTGTTGTCTGACATCCTGGTAGCTTGCTGTATGTCGGGATCTTTGATGGCATCTACGAAATACTGTAGAGACAGATTATCTCGTACATCCGAGGGACAGTCTGGGAAAGCGAGGAGCGACAGTCCTTCTATATCCGATGCCAATTCTTGAAGAGTTTCATTGGCCTTCTGCTGTCTCACTTTCAATTGCAGTCTGTTGTAATCCTTTAGATGCTGCTCCCCAAACCTTAACTCCAACGCACTTGCCAGCGCCACGAATTCTCCCCGCTTCTCGTCAGGTAGTGTCTGCAAGATGTCAGCAGCTTCACCTCGAAGAGATGCTGCGAGAGGGAATGCTTTCGAAGTATCGTCCAAACCATTCGCAGAAGCAATCATTTCAAACTGCGTTTGATAAACGCGCCAAGACGACCTCCCATCAAAAGTGGCCACTTTGATGTTGGAACGTGGTGCAATAAAGGGAGTGGAAACATTATCCCAATTAGGCGTTGCAATGGCCACAGCTTCGCGGGTTTCCATTTTTCGCAGCCTTTCTTCTACAACGTCAATGAATTTGTCTTGCTCTTCCTTTAAGGTGGAAACTTTTTCTTCGATTTCATTCCACACAGTCACAAAATCTTCTTTCACTGTAGAAACCTTTTCTCCCAAGTAGTCAACTTTCACATTAACCGACTCTAAATTCTCACTGATTTCCTTTCTTACTTCGCTCAGAGCCTCTTCTTTTACCGATTGTAGAACACTTGTAGTAGTCTCTATTATCGTAGATTCCACCATTTTAGCCAGCTCGAATTTCATTTTTTCTTTAATCCCAATTATAGCTGCTGATGTGGATTCTCGGCAGGCTTTCATTTTCGTAGCCGCAGATTCTTGGCTGGCTTTTATTTCGGCGGCGGTGGTTTCCTGTTGAGCCTTCATTCCATCAATCATTTCCATCAGTTGCTTCATTTGATCTTCCATCATTCCTCTAGTAATCGGCATTCGAAATTATGAGATCTCACTTCTGACACCACTGTTGTGAATTTTTCCACTGAGGCAATGATGGCACAGTTTTTAAGATGAAAACTACTATTTATTCACTCTTCACAGGCACAAAATTTATTCAAAAACAACAGTCGAATCAATCTCAAGCTTCAACACAAGCTTCAGTAAGGACAGCTTCGAATCCAGCGATTATACAAACTCTCTCCAATAAACAAAGCAATCAGCTCTCATCGAAGTCCGAAGTCAATCTGAAAACTTTGCCTATCTCTGGTCTTTATATACTTGGCGCAAGAAAACATTCGCGAAATTTCCAGCCAATTCGTCGGAAAAGAAACATCTCGAAATTTCTCGATTGCTTTAGGTGTTGCCACCTTTTTCTAACCTGTATAATCACTGTTAATAAATAAAATAAGATAAAAATAAATTACAATAGAATTTTAAAATAATACGTCACTATTTACACTATATACAGACAATTTGTGCAACAGTATTTAGGGTCAAACATTCAACAATGTATGCAGATTATATAGCAAAAACCAAATTTCAAAAAATATTATTTAAACTGGAGTTATTACTGTTTGAATGAAATGCAAAATAGAAAAAAATACAATCTGAGAATAACTTTTAAAAAATTATTTTTTGTATAAAAAACTGTTATTATTATACTAATTATTATATATTTCCTTTTTAGTATGCTCCTCCATCATAGGGTTTCCTTCTTTTGTGTTGTTTTTATTTTGCTTTTGTTTTTTACGGCCTTACAAATCTTTCCCGATTTTTGCGATTTGAAGCCCATACGTATACCTTAAACAGCACAAAAAACAACAGACTCCCATTTCAAGTGTCTCGGTGTTCATTTTCAATACAAGGTGTCTAGCGAAGGACTTCCTGATTTTAAAATTAAACAAATTTTTACAGCTATCAAAATAGCTATACTTTTTGTTCCATTCTTCTATCGATCTTTGTTTTTGAAGGTATTTTTTTATTTTGAAATCAGGTAGTCCTTCGCTGAACACCCAGTAAGAACCCAACGTATAGGAGATTTAATATTTTAAAGTTTCAGGTGTAATCTCTCCAATTTTCCTCTCATCACACTAACCTGAAAAGCACATAATATAGACAGTAATTGGTTTTAAAAAAAACTATTTAATTTGCGTGTAACTGGGTGAAAAAACTAGTGGAAAATTGAATTACAACATGTTGGGTTGTTATTGGCTATAGATATTAGTGACAATCACAAGATCTATTCCTGACGGAATTAACGACATTTTTAGGAACATGCTTTAGCTGAAGAGTTCAGAAAGTGCATTTCAAGCGTAATGAGCAGAGTCAGATGCGTAAGAGTATATAAAACGCGCTCTTTAGGGTCTTCTACATTTTATGCCATTGATTGCAATGTGAGGGAGTGTTCATTTGAAAGCCATTTTTTGGAGTGAAGGGAGATAATTCCACACCCATGAAAAGCAGTTGCATGGAACGTATGTCCAGGAGGAGATTTTAAGTACCCATACATTTTTGTTCTGGTGTACCGCATTACAAGGCCTTGCATTACATTATAGTCCGAGAGGCGACTGCAATTTTTGGACCCCATCGAACATCATTCTGAATTTTTAATAGAAATTGAAGAAAAGTTAGTAGATTAGGAATCCACTGGTCTGCCGTGGCAAAAATGGCCGAAACTGATCAATAATCGACTTGGAATGAGTTGAACTAAAATCAGATTGTCAAATATGTCATAACTTGCCAAAAATAAAACAAACTTATTCGTCTGGCAACCCACTTCATTTTGATTTTCAATGAGAAAAAGCGCAAACGATTTCTGATCTTTGGCTCGGAAAACTTATCTTTTAAAAATAAGCCAAATTGGCGATATCAGTTACGTCATAAGTGACGTAATATTTTTTGCCAACTTGGCTCCCTTTTAATAGATGCAAGTAGACCGTCGCCAGATATCTGAATCGTCTGCAACCTTCTTAATTGAAATTTAAAGAGTAAGGGTTACCAAATAAAAAAAAAATTCTCATTATTTGGCAAGTTATGGCGGATTTGGCAATTGGATTTAGTTCAACTTATTAAAAGTCGATTTTTGACCAGTTTCGGCCATTTTTGCCAAGGTAGACCAGTGGATTCGTCTACTCACTTTTCTCTAATTTCTATAAAAAATTCAGAATGATGTTCGATGGGGTCCAAAAATTGCACTCAGTCTATTACTTAAAAATGCATATTATTGCCTCTTATAGAGCTGTTTTGAGGATACTGACACCTCGTTGACTTTTAACGTTATTTGAGACAGGGGCTATCGTTAAACTACTCTTTGTGTCTTCACTTTCTCAGTTACAATATGAGAAAGATCGCTTTACTACAACTGGTGTATGTACGAAAACCACGTTGACAGAGCCGAACAACTGGTTCAACAAATCTCAGTTATCCCAGTATTAATCCCAACAAATCCCAGTACATGTCGAGTCAGGAAAGCATTTTTCTTACTTATATTTCCGCATGACTGAGTTGACTGGTATCTGGGTTTACCGTACCTTCTTATAAATTTGTACCCGCTATACTACATCGCCCCATCTTTTTTACAATGCAACAATGTGCTGTATTTTTTTAGAGTGCCGACGATGTGTTCTGCTATGGTATAAACTCTAAGTCCGAGAGTCTGACTATCCGCGTATCCAGGAAACCGGAGAACGAATCTGATGCGTGGATCCGATTGAGACTGGCTGATGGTAGCACGTACGAACTAAAAGAGACGTCCGGTTTCCAGCAATCCAGCTGCGACGAGAGGGTGTTCTCTTGCGGAGATCTACAGATGCACTACATTTCACCCATGAGAAGATGGAGGATATTATTCAACGGACTTATGAGGTATCGTTTCAATGAGCTGAGATTTGTATATAAATATTATAAAGTGTTTAATTTTGAAATAAATAAAATTTGCGTTTAACCATCAAGTAGAATATCTTGCTCTTTTTTTTTTTTTTTTTCTTTTCTTTTTTTTTTTTTTTTTCTTTTTTTTTTTTCTTTTTTTTTTAAGTGATTTGTATCGTTTCAATGAACTGAGATTTATATAAAAATATTAAAAAGTGTTTAATTTTGAAATAAATAAAATTTGCATTTCCCCATCATATATAATATCTTGCTTTTTTTCTTTTCTTTTTTTAAGTGATTTGTTCGTTCCGTGCTTGAAATTAAATCCATTCCAATTTGGTATATTATAAGGTTTATTACAGTTGAATACCGTGTTTTTTCTGGTAGTTTATTAGTACATTTATTTTGGACAGCAAATTTTAATCAAGAAATAATTTAATTAGAAAAAAAAAATTATCATTAAAAAAAGCTATTCAAAGATCTATGGCTGAAATTTATACAATGGTAAAACGTTTACAAATAGGAGTAGAACACTAGGTTCTCTAATTGCATAAAACATTACTTTCTAAATTTATCTACCTTTAGAATTTCCGCTAAAAGTTTTTTTATAAGGGACTTGGAAAATAGATGTAATTATGAATACTTACAGTGAGATTTGGAACAAACCAGACTTGATAACAAATGCATGCATGACAACTTCTTCAACTACTCAGCTGAAAAAAGCATTTGCATGCAATTAAAGGTTCACCTATTTTGTGCTGTCTAGAGTCCGAAGTAATCAATTGATCTTCTTAACATTTTGCATACGTACTACTAAAATCATAAGGAAATGTTATATGAAGAAAGTTGGTGTCTGGAGACTCTGATCTTTTTCATCCTATGATATATTGATAGCATAGAAAACAAAGACAAATCTGCCAGTTTATCATTTTGGCGATATTTTGATAATATCTCATTTAAGTATGTTAAAAGGAGTACAACTAAGTTTTAAAAAAATTACATTGACATAACTACATATTCTCAATTTTTTTTTTTTTTTTTTTTTTTTTTTTTTTCAGAGAGTATCTAGTTAAATAGCTTTAGAAAACTCTAGGCAAATAAGTTGAAATTTTTTTGTAATAGACAAATTAATACAAATATAAGGTACATAATAAAAACACCTAATTCATATTAAAAATAGTATCAATCTCATCGATTATAATATGGTTTTTATTATTATTATTATTATTATTATTATTATTATTATTATTATTATTATTATTGTTGTTGTTGTTGTTGTTGTTGTTATTTATTATTATTATTATTATTATTATTATTATTATTATTATTATTATTATTATTATTATTATTATTATTATTATTAATATTATTATTATTATTAATATTATTATTATTATTAATATTATTATTATTATTATTGTTGTTGTTGTTGTTGTTGCATTCCTAAGTGAGGTATATTTTAATAACTACAATACCTATTATAACTGTGTACTTAAATATGAGTGAATGAAGATTTTTTAGGAATAATACAATCTGATAGGTAACAATTTTAAATATTTTGTAGAGAGAAGAATGATAGCAAAACATCTGCAGAAAAAATGGTTCACATCAAATTTGCTTTATTGTAAGTAGGATAGTTGAAAATTTATTATTAATTTAAATTGATGCTTTGTAGACACACATTAGTTATGCATTAGTTTCTCAATGGAGATGTCTAACGCTATATAACCATATAAAATTAGCCATGTTTCTGCCCAGGTAATTTCTCTCCCCTATGATATTATCAATGAATGATGATATTCATTATGCGAATATAGCGCTATAAATCTCCATTGGGATTCCATTTGCCATCCGAATTCGAGTCCCCTTAAAAATAGTATTTTGTAAGAAATCATTTAACTGTAACTTTTGAAAAGAATATATGTTAACAAATACTTATTGAATAGTTTGATAAGTATATTAATTTAATATCTAAATTAAATATTCAAAGAAGAGTTTAAATCCATGACTGAAATTTTAAAATATTTTCGAAACTATTGCCATAAACTTGATATTTTTAACTTTTAGCTTTACTTTAAGTTAGCAATCACAATCTCATCAATTAGCCTTTTTTTTTTTTTTTTTCTTCTTCTTTTTCTTTTTTTTTTAAACAAAAACTGACAAATTGAAATTAGCCCTTTTCACTCTAAGCCTACGATATTTAAAAGCTTTGAAACAATGTAATCTTCAAACTTGTTTGAGATAAAATGTTTATGTATATTGTATATATAACATCTAATGCCTATTTGATTATTTTCCATTTTTAGATGGCGAGCGTCATCGGATCCTTTTGATTTCACAACAGATGTGAAAATCAGAGACTTGGCCACGGGATTGGCTAAGGCCAAATGGAATAAGTTTCTTCCACCAATAGCTAAGTAACTACAAGTTTAAACAATTTATATATTTTCTATCACGAGTGTAAAATATTATGCACTTAATGATGTCGATTATTACTTTTAGATATCAGAGAGCCATGAATATATACACTCAAACTGGCGTTATTTTGGGAAATGTGACAATAGAAGGAGATGATAATGATCATAATCTGTATCTTTTTGGAGAAAAGATGCGATTCTTAGGTAAAATATAATCTGTAATCCATTTAGTGCTCTTTATAAAACTGTAAAGATAAAAGATCTTATGCTGCGGTTTTGTAGAAAGTCAGACACTTTTGAAATTGGTTCATTTAATTTATATTAAAAAAAATAATACTCGTAATCATTTAGATATTTTTATCATTTGAGTATAGCTACCGTTAATTACTTTCAATTGTCCATGTGTATACATAGGGCAATGAAAGTACGGTATTCGGTCCAAAAAAAATGTGTGTCTGTGTGTGTGTGTCTATGGTCAGCATCGGTACTCTAGTAAAATTGAAAGTTGTACGATGCTCCACACCCCTAGTTTTTCTTTCCAAATTATGCTTAAGAAGCAAACACATGACATTTGCAAACACGTATTTCATAGAATTTTTTTTTTCTATCACCCTTTGCTACTTAAGATAGATACCATCAAAACAGTTAACTAAATAACTTCAAAATTTCATTACATGTAATGTTTTAAATGGTATTACACTTCACTTTATTGCAGGAGACATTACTCTGATAAGAGGCATGGAATTGTTTCAAGTTTTGGGAAGAACGACAAAGGTATGCACTTGATTATTTAAATTATTGCTTCTCAAATTAATAAACATAAATTTACATATCTAATGGAATCTTATCGAATTAAAAGTCATTGATGCTATTTATTTAAATTATTCTATATTAGCATCATATACCAAATACATATTAGTATAAAACTGTATAAAGATTGTTGTAACTATTTAAATGTAGCTAAGTATAACATCTAAGTAAAATTTAATGAGCCATGAAACAAATTTAAATTCGGTACTCTTCCATTAGACGGGTACCGGTTGGTGCAGTTGTCGCCAAGTCTAAATGTTTACACAATGGACAATTCCAGCATTGTTTTATTATTTTTTTATTCAATTCTAAATGTTTCGAAAAGGTAATAAACATAAAAAATTTTGCTCAATGCGCTTTTTTTTTTTTTTTTCACGTAATTTGCGATTAAAATTACCTTGTTAGAGGTTGGAGAGAAAACGACTCATTTCGTAGGCATTGAACGTGACGTAAAGATATCTCAAACATCTTGGCTTGAAATGCAGCAGCGGAAACCAAATTTGCAGGTTTCTCGCAAATCACTCCAACCTGTACGGAATGAGGCAATGGTCTACTATCGCCAACTTTTTTAACAATAACTATTTGGCAGAAACCTCACGATAACCATAGAAACGCAGGGAACTCTTTACGTCACGAATTTTGTTGACTGTTTTGATCGGACTGGTTTTGGCTCGGTTTTGGGGCATTTTCTTTTCTAAATATTTAAATAACTAATTTTTTTTTAAAGAACTTTTGTTTTAATATTTGGAAGCAGAAAGAAATTCTTCATAAATATGTACTAATTTTACTCGTTTTTAAAAAATGCGGGAATTGTCCATTGAATGATGTGTAAATCTATCGCCAAGCCTAAATGCTTACGTTTTGTTGTATGGTTACTATACCTATAACAGTTTGTTGTAGGAATTCTAAATAATTTAAAGTTTTTAGTTATGATGAGTTATCGCTACAATTTGGTGATTTTTATCTGGTGCCTGTCTAACGGAAGAGTACCTTACATTCTAATTGTATATTCCCATTTCATAAATTGGACACTATGCACCGTTTTCTAATTTGGTCAGTCAGACATTTCAGTGATCTGCGTTAAAAGCTTTCAGAAACTTTCTGTGGTCATGACGTGTCTAATGCCAAATATTGATTCCTAAGCCCAAAATTAATTAGTTCTTTTAATTATGTTTCGGTTATTGTACCCGAATATTTAAAATTCAGAATATATAAATAGTAAATATATATATATATATATATATATATATATATTATTTATATATATATAAATCATTTTTAAAACTTCTACAAACAAAATAAAACACTCACACAGCTAAAATACTTTGAAAAAAAAAAAAGTGTAAATATGATTTAAAAACAGTTTTGTCTCATTTATTCAAAATTCTTTAACAATAAGGCTGTTTTACACGTTAACAGCCAGCGGACCAGTTGAAGTCTCCCATCACTGGATGCCAGCTACTAGCACCATGTAAACGTTTCGTGTCAATCACTGGAGAAACCAGTTTTCTCTGGTGTGCCTGCAAGTCAACTATTTTCTAGTTGCTGAAGCAACCACTTGCACCGAGCTTGCCCCTGTGACCACCAACAAGCGGTACAAGGCCAGCTTGTTTAATTTGCTGGCACAATGTAAACAGAAATCTGACATTCCAGTCTCCTCGTGCTAGTGATCTTCCAGTCAACTTACCACATGGCATGTCAGCCACTGACTACGAGCAAATCAGCCAGAAGTAAATTGTATCAGTAAACATCGTCAGATGATGACGTAATTCTAACGTTGAGTCAATTTCAAAAAATATCCAATCCACTCCCTTTTAGACAACTATAGTCGATCTTTTAGTGTTCCAAGGTTTACGCTTGCCAAATTTAATAAGTATGCGTTGATTGATAAGGAAACATGTTTGAAAATCTTCACGTTCATATAAAGATCCACACACACTCACATATATACACACATACACACGAATAAACGCATAAACAAAGTTTTATTTTTAAATCCTTTATATTAACTTCGATTTTGTATGAATGTTTGTCGATGGCGGGCAAATCAGCAGTGGCCTAATTAACCCCCTTGATGCTATCCAAACCGTGGCTGAAACTTGGCAGAAAGATTCTATGTCGATGACAATGCATTTTATCAAATTTTGGGGGCTGGCATTGTCACTAAAAGGTTGCTTTTACCGAATACTAATAAATCAACTTGCCTTCATCCAATCGCGCTGAAATAGCATTTAACCGATCATTGAAAAAACTCTTTCCAGTTGCCAAAATTGTTTTATTAAATAAATACTAAAATTGTTTTGTTTTTGTTTGGAGCTTTGCTAGCGCAAAAGCAACTTAAAGGCCATACTGCGCCTGCTAAAATTGTTTTAATCGGAATAAATAAATATTTATTCCAATATTCATTTTTAATTAATACATTTTGAAAAGTAGTTTACCGCTTATTTTGCTGATAGAGATGGTGTTTGCATCTAACTTTAAATATTAAAAACAAGCACACGCTGGCAACAGAAATGGCGCTGTGTTAATGAATATAAAAATTGGCAATGCATATAAAGGATTTATATTGAAAAGTTTGTTTATGGGTTATATTATTATTATCATACATAGATATTTAAAATGTAACTCTTCTGTTTAATTCTATTTCAGGATGGAAGATTTATACATTTCATAGAAGCCTCTATTGAGAATATCATTGAGAAGTAAATAAACGAATTTTGTTTATAAATTATAATTCAGTTCCATGTTTACAAAAAAAAAATATCATTTATTATAATCAAAAAATAAAAAAGCATTTTTTTTTTGTTTTTTTGTGAAATTTTTGAAAAGACAATAATTAATCTTTTATTTTTTCCAGACTCCGATTTGGCTTCATGGTTCTTCCTACTGGCGGCATCAGAAGACTTTCTGATGCAACAATTGCACTTGACGATCTAACTCGGGAAGGAAAACAAAACAACCTCGAAACAAAATTTCATACTGAAGCTGACAGTACAAATTTTTACAATTCATCATAATAATTTATTTCTTTTAAAGTAGTAGCTGAAAATTCTATTGTAACAATAACATTTTCATGTTTCATCTACAGTTAAATCACCAGACTTGGGCCGTATTAACTTAGATTTTGCTTGTTTGCAAATCCGCGGGGAGTTAATTATTCCACTTGCTTTCATACAATCGATCTGGAACTGGACAGATACATTCGTTATCGAAGGCAATGCATCCTACAAATTTTCAAGTTCTGTGACTAAAAATTCACTTTTGCACATGCTTCTATTACGGCTTCGAAGCTCTAATTAACGTACTTCCCGTCATCCGATCGAACAGAAACTTGATAAATAAACTAGTCGATAGAAATCTTTTATTTGCATGCTTATTTAGTACATATATATATATATATATATATATATATATATATATATATATATATATATATATATATATATATATATATATATATATATATATATATATATATATATATATATATATATATATATATATATATATATATATATATATATATATATATATATATATATATATATATATATATATATATATATATTGTTGCGTTGGACGGGTTCGAAAAATTTGAAGCCAAAGCAGATCAAAACTTACAGAAATTTATTCCAATATAATTTCTCACAGATTCTCTTACAGCTCCAGAACTTCTCGTTCTAGTAGACACTATACAGCTCTTTTCACAACAATAGAGCTCAAAACAGCAGTTAAAAACTTGACAACACAACTGCTAAATCTCCGCAAAAGACAATGCAATACAGTTCGCTTTAGAACTACTCGGAACGCTCACTGAGACTCAGTATCAGTAATTCCAGTCAACTAATGGACTCAGCTAACAACTAACTCAGTGATTCAAAATCAACTAACTAACTCATCTCATGGCCGGGTTTATATATAGGGGAGGCGAACATTCTTGAAATTTCTAGAGGTAGATATTTGGAGAACTTTCCAGGTCGTAGTCGAAAAGTCCTATACATGTACATGGGGAAAGAAAATGTCGCCAAATGGTCGCCAAGTTTGGCGACATTTGGAAATTCCTCGCCAAATTTGGCGACAAAAATTAGTTGCCAAAACCGTCGCCAACTTGGTTCCATCTCGCCAATTTGGCGAGATTGCCATTACCATAATGTTAAATGCCCTGCTCCTTAAAACTCGCTTCCCAGAGTTACCTCTGTAAAACTCGTTATCAAGCATCAAGAGACTCATTGCAGGGAAACAAACTATTGCATTGCCTTATGTGAAATGTACACTATTTACAAATACACAAAAATTCGTAACAATATATATATATATATATATATATATATATATATATATATATATATTTTTTTTTTTTACTTACTTAAATTTTGTGTTTAAAATAACTGAGTAATACAGACTACTATACTGTAAAAGTGTTGTTAAAATTGTATATCCCCATCGTCGTCATTAACTAATTAGAACTAGAACTAACAAAAACCTTAAGTGAGTTTTAATTCGTCTTTACTTTTTATCCGATCATTTATGCTATTTAAAGTTTTAGTTCCCATTTCTAGGTAAACTGTACGAGCTTAAGGCATCATTGGTTGCTGGGCAAGAACATTTCCAGAGCGACAATAGTTGGAGTAAACGAATGACGATTGATAACTTTAATTTGCAACTGAATTCTCTGGAAGGAAAGGGAATTATTCTCAAAGAGTACGGCAAAATAACTTTTCTATATTAAACAGTCAAATATTATTTTTCTTGCGTATTACCACGTAGACCGTTGACGAACTTTTTGATGGTAAAAAAAAAAAAAAATGTGCCTCCTGGCCTCCTCGGAGGTTAGGTTCGACTCGGACTAACGTCCTGTGGAATGCCTCAGCTGCGTAGTGAGCCGCATAACCACCCGGACAAATCGTTAAGGGATTCCATTTGGCTAACTTTTGTCTTGCTAACGCGGTCGACTGGATATTACGTACCGTATTGTTTTTTCAAATGCTGTTTCTGAAAGTATTTTATAAGATTTGATAGGGTGAAATGAATTTCTGAATTTTTATGGAATATCGAGAAATACTGGTTCTTTAAGAATATACGGATCTGTCGGGATAAACTAGTTGAAACTGTTTGAAAATTGACTTCGAATGTGTATGAATTAATACAGAAAGTCAAATATGCCATAACTCGCCAAATAATGAGATTCTTTTCTTTGACTGGTAACCATCGCTCTTTAATTTTTCATGAAGAATATCAGAAACGATTTTACTCTTTTTGCCCCAAGTCTTTTGAAAAAATTATTCAAATTGACTATAGGATATCACTTTATCAGGAACGTAAAAGAAAGACTTGACTCAGTTTTTAAAATAAACACTGATTTAATGCTAGGAGAGAAAAATCATGTATGTTGCTGTTATTGCTTATCCTCCATGTCTGACGGAGTCAGACGAGATCCATGAGCCCTTTAACTCTAAGAAAGTCGAGGAGAATAGGAATATGACAGATGTTCTTCCCTTGAGAAGTTCAAACAGTCCATCAAATGCTCTGGTGAAGTCTGGTGGTCATGGAACTTGGAGCAGGTGTTGAAGACCATCCTGCCCTCGATGAATGTGAGGCACTTGACCGCTAACTAGTCTAGAAATTGCAATCCGGGAGCTTCTGTCACCCGGGAGATCTAAAGTCCTTCCCGGGGTTTTACCCATACACCGCTGGAAGGACTAAAGATTGCTTCATAGTGAAGGGAGGGTAACCCTTGGCGGAATGGGCGAAGTACGTCGGGAGTTTATTCCTGGTAGGACCACCCTAGGCTTGAAGGCCATTCCGTATGCTCAGCTGAAATCAGCAGGCAAAGAAGCCAAGACTCCTGGTGCTCCGGTCTTAAGATTAACAGAAGCTGCACATTCCCTCCTCTTCCTTATGACTTCTTTGACTAAAACCGTGTATACTATTCCATTTGGAAAATCAAAGTTATGTGACTTAGCAGACAAAATAGATGCTCAATACTTAAGAAGATATGACAAAGCTGAATATCAATTTTAAATAAACTCATTCGAAGTCGATTTTTGGATATTTTTCCCCCAGCAGACCAATATATTCTTAAAGTATTACTATTTCTCTATATTCTATGAAAAAAAGAGAATTCTTAAAGTATTACTATTTTTCTATATTCTATAAAAAAAAAAAAAAGAATTCAGAATGCTGTTCAATGAAATACCAAAACTGGTAGCAACATCTCAAACAAAGATTTCGATTGTAGAAAATAAATATAACATCAAAAAATTGTCATTCCGCAATGCAATTTACTTAACCTTACAGTAAAATATTAGTCATAACGTAGGATATTTTTTCAAAAGTACAAAAAAAAATCATTTCATTTCACTCATAGATGTCTCTGTCTCGATCTATGAAATAGCAGGAAAATTGTACACACACCATCACAATACATGTCAAAGTCCCAAAAAATCAGTCATGCATGTGTTTGTTTTGTTAATTTTTAAAGAGTATCATAAATTTTTTAGCTCGCCGTGTACTGTAAAAATTGTTTTCGTTTTTAAATATACAAATTGCAATTTATTCGGAAACATAAATTTACGCTCAAGATTGTTTAATTTGCAGAAATTGCCATCATTTTTCTAAAGCTGACTAAAAAAAAGTGTTTTTTTGCGATACTTTAAATCAAACCCCTCCTTAACATCGATCTTTTAACAAAGTCAAAATTTATAACTTATTTAGATGAAATAAATATTACAATATATACTAATAACTCTCAAAAAATCTTAATTTCATAAACTCTTGATTTTTAATAGAGAGATGAAAATGCTATCAAAAAAAGTAATTCCTGTTCATCCACTACCTCAGAGTTCTCCAGGTAAACATATTCAATGATATTCAATAATCTAAATTACAATTCTTAAAGTTTTTTTTCTTATAATAATGGGATACTTGTTCACCAAATAGTATTAATTAATAATTAACAGAACAAATAAATATATATAATGGTAAAAGAACCTAAATTATTCCTAGTTAGGCTTCATTCTGATATTTCTACATATGTAAATCAAATTATCAAAATATTATTTCGAAAAGGAATTCAGTTCTCAGAATATGAGGTTTTTTTTTTTTAATACGTTCAGTTGGTTATATTGCACTACATTGCATCCTGTTACTGCAGAGAGAGACTTTTTTAATGAGGATAAGAATCAATATTTAATAGTCAGCTGTGTGATAGATATTACAAAAGTTACACTTTTCTTCTTATTAAATCTTTCTGGAAATCGAATATTGTTTCTATAATCTCTAAAAATATTATCAATCAATTTTGATTTTTACTCTATGTCCCTTTACATTGGAAGTGGGAAAACTTTATGCATTACCCTTTGTACAAACCTTATAAGCTGAAACATATGGCTTTAACTAGGTAATGAAGAAATATAAGGTATTCTAAGTAGTAGTTTTCATAAAATTCTGTTTACTACTGAACTGAAATCAATGAGGAATGATATTTGAAGAAAAAATAGGCATCGGTTAAATTTTTTTTAAAAATTCGTAAAAGACTTTATTTGGAGGTTTACATTGCAAGCTGGACTTTATTGGAAGTTGTAAGTAAAGTTTGGACGCAAAAAATAAACAAACACATTTTTTAATATGCTGTAACCTATAAATGTTGTCTCGAAGCACCGTTTGCATTATTTGGAACTTTTTTTTGCAAAATTCTAATTCCTTTTTCTTATTATTTCAAGATCATACACCATGCTCTTACTTGTGGTACAGATTTAAAAATTTTGAAGATATGAGGATTTATAATTTTGGATATACAAAAATATTTTTGTCCATCTTAGAAATGAAACACGTAAAAGATTTTTTGGTTTCAAACCCATTTCCCAAAATTGTAGTATTTTCGGGTGTAGGTTGTTTATTGATTGTTAGACACTTTTGTCCAAAATAAAATTTTAATAAAAAAAATTATTTTTTGTTTGCTTGTTTGTATGTTTATTTATTTATTTATTTATTTATTTATTTATTTATTTATTTATTTATTTATTTATTTATTTATTTATTTATTTATTTATTTATTTATTTATTTATTTATTTATTTATTTATTTATTTATTTATTTATTTATTTATTTATTTATTTATTTATTTATTTATTTATTTATTTATTTTTAAGCGGCCCCTGATGTCGTACATTTCTCTGATAAAACATGCCAAAACTCAGAAATTACAGGTGGTAAAGGATCATCATTGGGAAGGTTAACAGAATTAAGCAAAGAATTTCAGAATGTAGGTATAAACTTTCTTCGTTTTGCAAAATATCCAAATTAAATTATTTTGGTAAATTTTACTATTAATATCACGATATCCATTAAGAAGAAATTTTTTTTGCTTCAATTTGATGGTGGGTTTGTTGCGGTTTAGTGAAGGTCTCAGAAAAGACAAATACAATTGTCTTCACAAAACCAGGTCATTTAATTTGTCTAAAAAGACATTCCGATTTCAGAAGCTAATTGTAATATTCGTGGACTTTATATTTAAAACAAATAACTCCTCAACTTACCAATTATTGTTGATGAACTGTTCTTGAGATAAAAATGAAGGTTGATTGGAAGTAACCCTATTTTGAACATCCATAGAGTTTTTATGGGAAATTATGATGCATGATATTTCAACAGAGAAAAATTTATTTAAAAAAAAAAAAAAAACTCATTGAAGATAGTTAACAAGAAAAAATAGAAAAACCATCAATAAAGGTATTTTAATAAAACCTTTGAAATCAATTACCTTAAGTACGATTCAAATAACTAAAACAAAAAACTTTAATAATTAACTTCTCTTTGAGCAAAATGCAAATTGATGTTATAATTTTATCCATCATACTACTTTTATACATAAACTTTTACTGCTGTAAGTAAAAAACATTTTAATTGTTTATTATAGTGTAATATCACTAAAATTATCATTTTAGTGATAATTGTTTACATGTCATGTTTTTTTTTTTTTTTTGTTTTTTTTTTTCCCATTCACATTTTGTCCATGGTTGTCCATACAAGCTTTAATCCAAGAGATGCCTTACAAATACCTTGCATTTTCTAAGGAATTGTTATAATGGGTTGTATATTAACCTTTCATACCGTTTTTAACAAATAAAAATGAGAATGTAATGCCACTAATTTCAATTTAATCTTCTTCTAGTTTATCGTGCCAAATGGAATAGTTTTGACAACGACTGCTTATGACAAATTTTTATCAAGCGAAGTTCTTCAAGAAATTGAAAACTTGGAAAACTCTTTATAGTAAGTCTTGTACATAAACATTATATTGTTATCTTAGTTTTTAACGGAAATGTTAACTTAATGATGCAAACGCAAATTTCTAATATCACGTATTTTATGATACAGTCCTTTATTCTGTTTCTTTTTTTTAATACATACTATTTCCTGACTGTTTTTCTTGTTTTACAGCAACAATAAGTGTGACGATGTCAAAGCTGCGTGTCAGAGGTAGAATAATTTTTCACCAAAAGCTCAATTTAATAAAATAATATTATGTTAAAACAATAATTCTTCTAATATACAGGATGATTAAAATTCATGTTCAACTTTTAAAAAGGTGTGAAACAGAACTACTGGAAATAATGACCTGAATATAAGCAAAAAGAGAAAACTTATGTCGTAATCGCATTTTTTATGGCATACCATATCCCCCTTCTTTGCATGCATTAAGGTCAAATTTCAGGTCATTATAATTCAATTTTTAAAAAGCAGTAAAAAATTTAACATTTGTTAGAAGGACCTGAAATTTAAACTGTATGCAATACGTGAATACACGAAGATATAATATATTCAGGAAAAATTTCAGGTCATTCTAGCCAAAGATTTTTTACAGTTTCTTGAAAGCTGGACTTTAATTATAATCACCCGGTGTTAGTAAACTTAAATTGCAATTGTAATTTTTTGTTCTCTTTTAAAGAGTTGTGGAAAAGGTAATTGAATCACCAATACCCGAAAATATTCTACAAGAAGTTATCTCGAATCTTAAGAAGGCGTTCCCTGACAAGAAAAATACACTGAAATTTGCTGTGCGTTCATCAGCTACAGGTATGTCTGTTTATCCCCAACATCGCATTCCTAAAAAAGAGAAAAATGTTTGGAAATAATAAACAAAATAATAATAATGGTAAGATGTTTCAAGATTCACTCGCTACCAACAAAATGACGTAAAATTACGGTTTAGGCACCAATATAAGGATATAATCGTAATGAAGTAGAGGATAGATTCGATATTTTGGTTTGGGCAGTGATCTAGTAGTAGAAGAAGAGCAAATTTCATATAGATTAGCGGCAAATAAAATAATGCAAAAATTACGCATTATATTTTTAGATTTTGTGTAGTTAATTTGACGCTTACGGAAATACATGTTCATTGGTAATTAGATAGTTTGTTAATTGCACTGATAATTTTTTTTCTGAAGTGATTTTATATCTTGGCCGAATCTTATTCCCTAATATTTTTTTTTATTTGACTTCAAAAGTTAATAAAAAATATTCTTTTGTTTTCGACGTATATAAAACGCGCTCATGATCTGTGTGTACCCATGGTTTTGCACTTGAAATGACTTTATTCTTAAGCAAAATCAATTTCAACAGTTTGCACTAGCGATACTTATTTTTAACTCAGCTCTTCATTTTTTAGCTTTTTTTTGGTAAGGTATAGTCATACTCTAGTCTTTACTTTTATTTCTCGAAAAAGTATAAATTCAAAAATGCGTATGGAAAAAACTCTATATTGATGATTAGTGTCAGTAAATAGAAAGGGAAGCTTGGAAATTTTGTAACTACGTTCATTGACAAACTGATCAAGTACATGGTCAACGAAAAAGAATACACAGATTTCAAAACCATGCCAAGGGAAATAAACAATACGTTCACACGGTTTTTGAACAAAAACATTAATGGTTCCGATAGGTGCGTCACTAGTCACGTGAATGTGTTACCAAAACAATGAATCAGTATACAGTCCTATTTTGCAAAACATGTCCGGAGTTACATTTCCGAATTTCAGCGTTACGTGATCCAACATCTTAGGTGGCAATATCTGTAATCTTTCCACCATGGGAGATATTCTTGATATCTATACAAAATTAGAAGTCCGGCAGGGCTCAATCAGGGCTTCAAGGAGGTCAACTCGTGTTGCCTCAACGTCTAATCCCTGATTTGGGAAACTTCACCTTGAAAGTTTGTCATCATAAGATTTTGAAGTCGATACGTTAATTTTTTTCTATGAGACTGTATAACTTTTACGTGAGGTTGGGTAGTGGGTACTTCATGGAGGATATAGAGCTATCACACTTCTGACATTTTTTTTCTTTCTATTTATGAAATTATACCAATAATGTAGCTTTAATTACAAATTACCATTAATATTGTATGCTCTGTCATTAGCAAAGTGTAACTATCCAATTTAACTTGTAATCAAGAACAAAGCAGAACAATTCAATATCGATATAGGTGGTAAAATAAAATAATTTATACTTATTATAAAGTGTAAAATTTGTAATGGTTGTTCACTCCGTGCATTTTAAAGGGGAAGATACGGAACAGATGTCAGCAGCTGGGCAAATGGAAACATATCTTGGTGTGACTGGTATAGATGAGGTAATTAAATTAGAGATTATGGAAATTAATTATCATGGTTGTTATTTAATACATTAAAATAGTAATCTGATTCTTGTTAATGTTAATTCGTGTAAAATCAATATTTGCATAAATCTATTAACTATATTGAGTGTCCTGAAAAGGTTGCTAAAGGTCTTGTTTCTTTTGCTATTTGAAACAGGGCATCAGATAACAAAAAAAAATGCTCAAAATAAAGTGTATCAACCAAATAAATATCTATATTTTTATCAACCAAATAAATATCCATATTTTTTATGGTTGATACATTTTATTTTGAGCATGCTTTAATTTTAATGGGTTGTTTATTCAAGTTACAGTATGTTTATTTTCCACACACCATGTAAATGAGAAAAATTAATCATGCAAGTGTTCCTGGGACCAAATTACGTTATTGTAAAAAAAAAAAATCCACCTCTATTTTTAAGATTGACCGAATACACGGTATTTAAAAACGTAACTAGCGCACTTTAGAAAAGCTATGTGATAAGAGGAAAAGGGAAAACTAGTCAAAATTATTATTTAAATTTTAAAACCTGAGTTATTAGAAAGATTACAAATTATTTGCGTAAAATAAGCCTTTTTGGAAGCAAAATATTTTATTCAAGAGAAATTTCTAATTAAATATTTGAAATGAATTATATCAAAACAGACATTATAACGATTCTATCGATTCGGCAACATGGGAAGTTACTTTGCCAAAAAAGATGCAACCCTCTCAATTTTAATACCTCTGGAATTAGGTTAATACCTATTAAAGATAAAATGCAATTCTTTTAATTAAAATTATTTAGCTTTAAGAATACTCTAAAGGGTTTTTTATATAAAAATTTAAATTGTGTAAATTTTTAAATAAACTACCAATGAGTATCATACTACCTTTCTATGATTTCCTACCCAAATTGCGTTTTTTCAATTTACACTAATGCCTAGTTCTAATAGCAAATAAAAAATAAAATGTAATAACCTTTTTCTAAATACCTCTGCATAATGTAATGAATCTACTTTAAGGATTTTCCCATTGAGTTTTTTATATGTTTTTCATTTTTGGATTTAGATTGTCGCTTATTGTGAATGTGTATTTTTAGATCATGTCTGCTATCAAGAAATGTTGGGCCTCCCAATTCGGCCACATTGCTGTCCAGTATAAAAGGTAACAGAGAAAAGCAATTACAGTGGAGTTAGTTATTTGTAAATTCTTACATCACGTATTTAATAATAAACATACACGCATCAAACTCTTTTGAATGCCACAGGGTGATCCTTAAGTAGTAGAAATTTATAATCATAAATAATTGGCAAACTATGAACAGTAGGACGGTACTGTCTTCACAAAAATGACCTGAAAAAACTCAAAGTTTTTAAAAATAATTATACGTGCATCTAATACTTCTGGCTATTACAGAGTGATCCATAAGAAACCAAAAATATAAAGTAATTTAAGAAAACTGAAAGGAAACCTAGTATATTTTCATGTTCATTATCGAATTTTAAATTGAGGGCCTGAGAAGCAAAGGGGTCTAAGTGACATTTCTTAACATTTCAGAAAATACACTTTAAAGTTTCTTATTTATATTAAATTCTATGCAAACTAGTGATATTTTCATTACAGAGGTTAGTATTTGAACAAAAAATAATTTGTGCATACAAATTTAATATAAATAACTTAAAATTGTAGTTTCTCAAAAGTTAAGAAAAGTCACTTAGACCCCTTTGCTTTTTAAGCCATCAATTTCAAGTCCAGAATATGATCATAAGTCTGCTCATTGCATGTGTCCTTGTTTCGTAGACAGAATGGTCAGTTGCTGAACAGCCCAATGGCAGTGGTCATCCAGCAGATGGTGTCTTGTGACGTAGCCGGAGTCCTCTTCACGTGTGATCCACTCACAGGAAACCCGACGCGCATCAACATCACAGCCAACTACGGACTGGGGGAGGTATTACTCCTTCATTCACGCACCTTAATATAATATAAGATATAATTTTATTCTGTTCCAATTTATTCAGACAAAGGACTTAAAAATGGTGGTTTGATTGCAATTAAATTGCATAGACCTAACAATATATTTCACTTTCTAACATTTAACTCTACAATGTGCATTTACAGTCAGTTGTGTCTGGCTCAGAGGAACCTGACACCATAGAGCTGCAAAGGAATGAGGAGGACAAATTAGTGATTGTGGACAAACTGATCGGAGCGAAAAGACGCCGTATTGTGATTAAAGGTGAAGTCGGTTTAAAGCTTCTTTCAGTAACTAGTTACCAGTTGTTACTTTTTCATTTCTACACTAATGTATTGAGAAGTTTATACAAATGTTTTTTGTGTATGTTTTTTCGTCTGAATTCAACACTTCCCGACATAACTAAACATGCCACAGACACGCGCGGTATGTTAAATGAAAGATCTTGTCAACCTGTGGTTCAGAAGCAACCAGAAGCGAATTGCAATTTGTTAAGCCTAAACTATAAATGGTAGATTCATTTGTCATACTTCAATATGAATGTGCTGAATAGTAGGATTACGTAAAATTCAAACGTTCTTTTATGAGGTCAAAAGGAAGTTCTAATCAAGATCATTCCTAATATTGGCTAAATTACAATCTTCTAGCACATTGTATTTAGAGACTACTTTCTATAAAACCTTGACATTTGGTGAGTAGGGACGAAAATGATCACTTAATGAAATGACATACATTAAAAACTCGAAAATAGCAACTAATATATTTTACTTTATATTTGAAACCCTTACGTCAATGCATATGCAGTGGCTCCACCTACAGTAATCTTAAATATTAAATGAAAACAATTCATGTCATTTCAATAAGTGATCTCTTTCTTACCTACTCACCAAATGTCAAAGTGGTTATAGAAAGTAGTTTCTGAATGCATTGAGCTAGACGATTGTAACATAACGAGTATAGGAAATGAACCTTCTTAGGACTTCCTCGTTTAAAGCTCAACAAGAAGAGTGCTTCCATTTACACCCAAGGGAAAGTTCGCATTAGTTAAAAACATGAATATTCGGTAGAAAATTTTCTCACAAATTTGACAGCAAATTTTATAACTTAACTAGCTGAATACCCGTGCTGCGCTACGAAATTTTACCATTAACATTTTAGCGATCAAAAGACATTCATGTATTCGACACTTCAGATTTTTGCTCCCATTTCGATCCCGACAAATTGATTTATCAAAATAGGAACTTTCCTTTGTTGACATTTTTAAAAAAAATTATAATTGTGATTAGTATATTGGAAAAAGACATTTGAATATCCCTCGTTTAGAACGTATAACTCCCTTCGGACCTTTTTTAATTACGTAATCGAAATTGCAATAGTTTATTGTGTTTATGTTTGCTCTTAGTTCTAAATTTCAAAGTAATAGCTGTATTGGAATTGAGACATTAAGATAATCCTCGTATAGTTTCAATGTTGCGTCGACTTTTCATCCCTTAAAAATTCGTTAATCGATATTGGAATAACTTTTTTTTTTTTTTTTTTTTTTTTTTACATTTGCCCTTTTAACATTTGCACCAAATATCAGAATTATGACTACATTGTAAGAGGAACATTCGGATATCCCTCGTTTGGAACATTTAACCCTTTTCGACCCCTTAAAGTTGGTTAATCTAGAACGGAATAGCTTAGTTTTTCTATGATTATCTTTTTTGACCATTTGTACCAACTTTCAGAGTTGTGACCAAATGGGAAGTGGGAAATTCGAATGTCCCTCGTTTAGAACGTTTAACACCTTTTCCAACCCTTAAGTGGGTTAATCGAGATCAGAATGGCTTACTTTTTCTATGTTTATCTTTATTGACATTCATACAAATTTTCAGAGTTGTGACGAAATGGGAAGTAGAACATTCGAATATCCCTCGTTTGGAACGTTTAGCCCCTTTTCCACCCTTTAAAGTGGGTTAATCAAGCTCGGAATAGCTTAAATTTTCTATGTTTGTCTTAGTTGACATTTGTACCAAATTTTTAGAGTTGTGGCCATATGCGAAGAGGTACATTCGAATATCCCTCGTTTGGAACGTTTAACCCCTTTTCCACCAATTAAAGTGGGTTAATCGAGATCGGAATAGTATGCTTTTTTTTATGTTTACCATTATTGGTATTTGTACCAATTTTCAAAATTGTGACCATGTCGGAAGTGATACATTCGAATATTCCTCGTTTGGAACGTTTAACCCCTTTCCCACCCCTTAAAGTGGGTTAATAGAGATCGGAATAGCTTACTTTTTCTACGTTTGTCTTTATTGATATTCGCACCAATTTTTAGAGTTGTGACGAAATGGGAAGTAGGATATTCGAATATCCCTCGTTTGGAACGTTTAACCCCTTTTCCACCCCTTAAAGTGGGTTATTTGAGATCGGAATAGCTTACTTTTTCTATGATTACCATTGTAGATTTTTGTAATAATTTTCAAAATTGTGGACATGTGGGAAGTGGGAGAATTAGTGATGAGTGAGTCAGTGAATGAGTGAGGACTTTGCCTTATATACAGCGTGTCCCCGTATAACCTGGCCGACCTTTATTTTCGATACTGTTGGTGCTAGATGCATAGTCCCAATTGAAGAAATACTTTATATCGTTAAAATATTTTAACTGAATAGTTTTTACATTAGCAAAGGGATTGGTATAAAAATTACGGATTTTAAATTTTTATACTGTCCCTAGTTCCCCCAACTCATATTTAGAAAAATGTTGCCCATGAAAAAACATTTCAAATAAAAAAAAAATTGAAATTTTTTCGACCAATAGCAACAGTGTTATTAGAGTTTAAAGTTTTAACGCTATTTGGGGGGCCCGTACATAAATTGAAATATGAAAATATCGTCCAGTCATAATAACAACGAGCTTCTAGACTAGGTTTGATTACAGCAAACAAGTTGATGTTAATCGCCTAAATGCTCGAAATGTTTTCCTTCGACTAAAATACCTAAGCGCACACGTGATTCAAATTCCTCTTCAAAAAATTTCAGCATTACAGGCGTAATATACCTGGCAGCGGATAAAGTTCGATTCGGCAAATCTAATAGACTCGTCGATTTTTTTTTCATAGACCTTGCTTTTCAATAATCCCCAAAGAAAGAAATCTAAAGGACTTAGATCTGTAGAACTAGGAGGCCATTCTACTGGACCTCCATAGCCTATTATGTTGTCTTGAAACATGTTGTGTAGTATTGTTCGGCAGGAAGCTGCTTGTGGGGTGGTGCATCATCCTGTTGAAACCACATCTTTATAAGGTCTGAAGGTCTGCTAACACGACATGGTCATACAGAAAGTCAAATAATGGTCCCTGTAACAGGTTCGCATACTTTTTACCTGTTAATGTATCAGCAAAAAAGAAAGGTCTTACAAACGCTTTCTTCCATATACCACACCAAACATTAACGGACCATCGCAGTTGACGCTTGTTTGGACGGATTACATGGGGATTTTGCAGGGACCAAAAGTGTGTGTTTTTAATATTTACTACCTCAGTTCTTAAAAACGTGCATTCATCAGAAACTAGAATGTTATTTACAAATAATGAATCCAATTCTATCTTGTTCATGAGGAAATTGCAGAAATCAAACCATCTATTTTTATTCCCGGGCAAAAACTCTTGCACCAATCGCGGGCGAGAAGGGTGTGCACCATATCGATTTAAGACTCTCCACACATGGGTTTTTGAGTATCCACATGCTTTACTAATGTCCTTGACACTGAATAAGGGAAAGCAACAGCATAGCCCAAAATACAACTCTTGAAATTTCGGATCGCGGACGTCTTCCTATGCTACCCGTTTCTGGCAAACGCTTTACAACATTTAAAAATTTGGAAATTTTTAGAAATTTACCATTGGAAATTAATGATTTGGAAATTTATTGCATATTGTCTTGCAGCCACTCGCCTATTTCGATTACATAGTAATATTAGGGAATAATTTTCCAAACGCAATTGCTGTTTCCCTGTATTTCATTTAGTGTACATGCCCTTAAAATATGTTAATGACCACGGATGTAAAGTGGTATAAGTCACTAAATTCAATTTTTCGTATCTCCATGAATATTGGTCGTACAAATTTCGATTCTTTTTTGTTTGAAATGTTTTTTCATGGGCAACATTTTTCTAAATACGAGTTGAAAGAACTGGGGACCATATAAAAATTTACAATCCGTAATTTTTATACCAACCCCTTTCCAAACTTCAAAACTATTAAGTAAAAATATTTTAACTATTTAAAACATTTCTTCAATTGGAACTATGCACCTAGAACCAACGGTATAGAAAATAAAGGTTGGCCACGTTATATGGGGACACGCTGTATAGAGAGATTTACTGCCTTTTCAGTTTGAACACTACTTCCTTAATGTATTTTCTTTTTTTTTTTAATTTAATTTTAGTATTTTATGTTACTTTATGGGAATGGTTGAATTTATTTGTTTTATATTTTCTTTTTCAAACAATACACCACTTAATTAGACTTCAATTGTTATAACCTTTAATTAAAATAATGCCAAGTATTAAAGGTACTGTTACACTCAACAAAGACTTATGATCTAACAATGAGCACTAATTTCTTCTTTGTGGTAAAAAAGACAAACTCAGTTGTAGACTAAAGTTATCTGTCATTTGAATCAGTGAGATTTTGTTTGCGCTTGTGTGAAAATCGTTGTTGATTTATTGAAAGTTACTGTTGAGTTACTGACGAAACTATTGAAAGTTACTGACGAAGCTATTGAAAGTTACTGACGTTACTGTTACTTGTTGAAAGTGAGATATGGATTGCGAGGAGATGGAGTGGGAACACAGTTGTCCCTTTTGGGAGGTAGATGTGATCCTGGAGCCAGAGGAGCCCATGGAGTGGTTGTCTAGTTCGCTAGAAGTGGAGGAGGTGGTGGAGGAGGAGAAGGAGGTGGTGGAAGAGGAGGTGGAAGAAGATAACCATCATTTGGACTTTTTTCGCCTCCTCTTGCACTGTCACCTTAAACTCCTGGGTTCCTCTGGTGAAGGGTCACAAGTAGAGTAGGCGGTGAAAGTGAAAAAAACAACATCATGTGGGTGGGTTGGGCGGCGTAAAAAGGACTGTTCAATTCGATCTCCAAAGTTCTTAGTTTAGAGTATAACACTCCAACTCCTCAATACAATCCTTTAATAGGTCTCAATTAATAGCATTATGGATATACGACAAAATCATATGACCAGAAGAAATAAGTCTTCAAATACAATGAGACTGAGAATAGACTGAAATGTGGCCGGAAAAATGTCTTTTGAAATCGTCGTGGCATTTTCACTTGCTCATCCGTATTGAAGAAGAATAAAGTTTAGAAAGCGATACCTAAATAAGACCACGACCCCAAGTGGCCCAACTGGATCAGTCGATGAACAACAACTGCACCCAGAAGCTTCGAATTCTTCATTGTCACGAACTCCGAAAATAGAAGAAGGTTTGACGGTGCAATATGATGATGAAAACTGTTTCTGGACAGAATGTATGGAGACATTCTTACTTAAGGGATGATGTGATGTACGATATTTCTAATAATGACGAGAATGAAGATGATATACGCTTGTCAACTCTGAAACAGACAGAAGTAAATCCTTATTGCTCAAGAACAGCTATTTGAAAGCTGTGTCTCCTTAAGAAAGTGAAATAAAAGCGTGAAATGAATCAATTGATGAACAACAACTGCAGTTAGAAACTTCGACATTCATTACTGCAAAATCTTAATACGAAAAAGGGTTTGACTGTAGATTACGATGATGAAAATTGTTCACAGCTAGGACGCATTCAGACGTTCTTACTCCAGACTTCGACTGGATGATGGGAGCTACGTTACTTCTGAGAGCAACGAGAATGAAGATGACATTCGTCACTTCGATTAATGGAATTTCTCTTTTCATGATTTAAAGTTAACCTTTTCAAGGAAGACTCTGAACAACAAACAAGTTGTGTGAACATCTTACGCCCTATCTGTAGAAGCTCATAGAAGTACTGCTCATGCGGAGCAATGTAAATATTGTATATAGTTTGTTGGAATATTTTATGTGTTGCTTATATTTTGCCTCAACTTCATTAACAGTTATATATTTTTTGGTCTTTCAATAAACAAGCTGAAATAATTGTATTTGTTTATGTTTTATTTCTTGATGAATATTTTATTACTACTTGATAGGATTATTTTAATTTAATGAAAAGTCTCTATATTGTGTCGCCGACCAAACGGTATAGTGGTTAGCGTGCTAGCTTCTAGACCGCGAGGTTGCGGAGTCCCGTGTTGGCATGGATGTTTGTAAATGTATGTTGACTTGTCTAATGATGAATGTTTCGGTGCTTTATAGCCCTCGTGTTGCTGACGGCGCCAGATAATCTGAATACAACCAACCAACTATATTGTGTCGAAGTATGTGTTCATTAAGAAGTCAAATATATTTTAAATAACTAAATCTTTAACTTTTTAAGTGGGTTGCAAGGTGTTAAATTACATAAATCATTATAAGATGAAATGTAAATGTGTTCCGGATAATATAACTTTGTATAATTACAATAACGAAAATTAAAAGTAGTTTAAAAATTTATAAAGAATATCTTCATCAAAAGAAGTGTCTCATATGTTACACTAGCTGAATAACCGTGCTGCGCTACGAAATTTTACCATTCGAAAGACATTCATGTATTCTACTTTTCAGACGTTTGCTCCCATTTCGATCTCGACAAATTGATTTATCAAAATAGGAACTTTCCTTTCTTGACATTTTAAACGAAATTTATAATAATGAATAGTAAATTGGAATATTTTATTATGTTTATGTTTGCTCTTAGTTCTAAATTTCAAAGTAGTAGCTGTATTGGAATTGAGACATTAAGTTAATCCTCGTATAGTTTCAATGTTGCGTCTACTTTTCATCCCTTAAAAATTCGTTAATCGATATTGGAATGACTTATTTTTTTAACATTTGCCCTTTTAACATTTGCACCAAATATCAGAAATATGACTACATTGTAAGAGGAACATTCGGATATCCCTCGTTTGGAACATTTAACCCTTTTCGACCCCTTAAAGTTGGTTAATCGAGAACGGAATAGCTTACTTTTTCTATGTTTAATCTTTTTTGACATTTGTACCAATTTTCCGAGTTGTGACCAAATGGGAAGTGGGACATTCGAATATCTCTAGTTTGGAACGTTTAACCCCTTTTCGACCCCTTAAAGTTGGTTAATCGAGAACGGAATAGCTTACTTTTTCTATGTTTAATCTATTTTGACATTTGTACCAATTTTCCGAGTTGTGAGAAGTGGGACATTCGAATATCCCTAGTTTGGAACGTTTAACCCCTTTTCGATCTCTTAAAGGGGGTTAATCGAGATCGGAATGGCTTAATTTTTCTACGTTTATCTTTATTGACATTCCTACCAATTTTCAGAGTTGTGACAGTATGGGAAGTGGGATATTCGAGTTTGGAATGTTTAACCCCTATTCCACCTCTTAAAGTGGGTTAATCAAGCTCGGAATAACTTAACTTTTCTATGTTTGTCTTTGTTGATATTTTTACCAATTTTTAGAGTTGTGACCATATGGGAAGTGGTACATTCGAATATTCCTCGTTTGGAACGTTTAACCCCTTTCCCACCCCTTCATCCACCCGAGATCGGAATAGCTTACTTTTTCTAATTTTGTCTTTATTGATATTCACGCCAGTTTTCAGAGTTGTGACAATATGAGAAGTAGGACATTCGAATATATCGCTCGTTTGGAACGTTTAACCCCTTTTCGATCTCTTAAAGGGGGTTAATCGAGATCGGAATAGCTTAATTTTTCTATGTTTGCCTATGCCGACATTTGCACCAATTTTCAGAGTTGTGGACATGTGGGAAGTGGTACATTCGAATATCCCTCGTTTGGAACGTTTAACCCCTTTTCGACCCCTTAAAGTGGGTTGATCGAGATCGGATTAGCATGCTTTTTCTATGTTTATCTTTATTGATATTCGCACCAATTTTTAGAGTTGTGACGAAATGAGAAGTAGGACATTCGAATGTCCCTCGTTTGGAACGTTTAACCCCTTTTCGACCCCTTAAAGTAGGTTAATCGAGATCGGAATAGCTTACTTTTTCTATTTTTACCATTGTTGACATTTGTGCCGCTTTTCAGAGTTGTGACTATGTGG
Source organism: Linyphia triangularis (assembly GCA_963978545.1). Taxonomy (NCBI): domain Eukaryota; kingdom Metazoa; phylum Arthropoda; class Arachnida; order Araneae; family Linyphiidae; genus Linyphia; species Linyphia triangularis. The sequence continues at coordinate 10,470,114 of OZ021732.1, forward strand.
GAAGTGGGAGAATTAGTGATGAGTGAGTGAGTCAGTGAATGAGTGAGTGAGTGAGGGCTTTGCCTTATATATGATATTTTGATATAGATGATATTTTTGTTTATTATAAAAACTCCAAATTGCTAGATTATTGTTTCTCGTGTCATCAACTTCAACCGGAGAAATTTCAGTCTCTAAATGTTGCCAAATTGTGCATGTTTAATATCTGTATATGATGTAAAGTAATTATAATTTGTGTTGAAGGGGTGTGTTTAATTAGCAGTTGCTGTCATAATCTTACTTAATTAATAGTTATCATCTCGTTTTATGAAATACATGAACGTAGCACAAAAATAGTTTTAAAAATAAATCGTAACATTTATATCAATTCATTAAATAAATACTCTCGGATTAATTCTCTGTTTTATTATGTTTCGTAATTTAGAACGCTTATTACTTCTGTATAAAAATTCAATCTAAACCTTTTTTTTTTCTTTTTTTTTTTTTTTTTTTTTTTAACAACTACCATGTTCGAAGTATGAACTATCAAAATAAGTTATCATCGGGTATATAGCATTCATACGAATATCCTATCTCTCACAAATCATATGTATAAAAGAATTACTCATGATTATATTCAACTTTCCCAAAAGAAGCTTTTTAAAAACTTTCCACAGAAGCATCTTCAAATGCCTCATTAAAATATAAAACTAGTATTTTAAGAAAAAAAATAGAATACGAATGAAGAAATTATTATGAGTAGTCTCTTTGATTTAAATGATTTGGACAATCGTGGACAGGAAAATTTTAATCACTACACCCATTTCAACTGAGTCCTTTACGTCAAAAGTCGCCTCATATAGCACAAATCTTCCCAAAGACATTCCTAGGAAGTTAGTCGAAGTCTATGGGACTACTTAGGGACCTCCCATATAGAATATGTGCTATATGGGGCCTTTCTGGATAGAAACGACTGCCTTAGAGCTCGTTTCTGTCCATCCGGGCTTGGCACCTCGGGATGAATAAAATTAAAATTCAACTTTCAAAATGCGTGGTTTCAAAAGCATAGTATTTTTTCTTGTATCAAAAATATTCGCTTTTCAAAAAGCAGTGGTATGTGATAGAAAAAAAAATAGTTCGAAATAGTTATTTTTCTTTCTTATACCATACCGTTTTTTCTTTCTTCCAGTATATACAGATAAAATTTTACCATACCGTTTTAATTTTTTCAGGTTATTCACAGGTAAAATTTTAGATCATTCTGACATAATAACGGCTTTTTGAAAGTTGAATAGTTATAAACATCCTGTATATTGAATCATTTATGTACAGGGTGTCCAGGGAAGGACTCCCGGATTTTAAAATGAAATAACTCAAAAATAAAGATCGATGGAATAATGAAACAAAAAGTATAGTTATTTTGAAAGCTGTAAAAATCTTATACTAAATTTTCAAAATTAGTTACAAATGTTACCGATAGGTGGCGCTGTACACTGTAGTTCTCATGAATAAAGAGTGCTTTGAAGCTCAGAGCGATCAGTCTTCAGACAGTTCCACTGTTTAAACGTGAAAGGAAGTTAGCTCGATTGCAACGACTGATTGCAGAGAACAAATTTATAACATATTTCCGTCTATTTTACAGCTTCAACGCCATCTGTTGGGGACATTTGTAACTAATTTTGAAACATCTGTTTCAGATTTTTGCAGCTATCAAAATAACTTTGTTTCATTATTCTATTGATCTTTGTTTTATAGTTATTTTATTTTAAAATCAAAGAGTCCTTTGATAGACACTCTGTATTAAATTGCGACCTGTTACTTAATCATTTACTAAAATTTATTTCAACGTGTTTAGTGTTTTAAATTTTAAATAGAAGACGACAAGGGCACAAATCTGGAGGATGTTCCTGAACAAGAAAGAATCACATTTTGTTTAACTGATGAGATGGCCCATCGACTAGGTGACCTAGCTATCAAAGTAAGACATATCGATAAAACATAATATTTTTTTTAAATATTTTTTTTTATCAAAAATGAATAAAATTCTCTGGAATTTCTTCCAAATTTAGCTACAAAGAACTTACAGATCTCAGAGGGACATAGAGTGGGGATTTTGGAATAACAATTTATACATATTTCAAGTAAGTATAAGAAATGATGATAATGATTTGGTAGAGAATCAGATATTCATAACAAAAAAATGTAATTTGTTTTTATTCAGTAATTTGATACGTAAGAGGTATTATAACAGAAATGAAAATATAGATTACTTAAAATGATGTGAAAATGTGTTAAATTTATTGCTTTAAATAAGGTGGTGTTTTAAAGTTAAATGAAAAAAGGTGTCCAGTGAAGAGACACCATGGTCTTAAAATTAATTAACTCAAGAAAACAAATATCGATAGAATAATGAAATAAAAAATATAGTTATTTTGAAAGCTATAAAAATTGGATACTAAATTTTCAAAAATAGTTAGACATTTTGTCAACAGGTGGCGCTGTACAATCTAGTTCGTATGAATGAAAAGTGCTTTGAAGCTCATAACAATCAGTTTTTGGACAGCTACACTATTTAAACGTGAAAGGAAGTTAGCGTGATTGCAGCGAATGAATGCAGAAGACAAAATTATAACATATTTCTAGAAATTTTCAACTACAGTGCCATCTGTTGACAGCATTAGTAACTGATTTTGAAACTTCTGTTTTAGATTTTTATAGCTTTCAAAATAACTATACTTTTTGTTTCATTCTTTTTTCTATCTTTGTTTTTGAATTATTTAATTTTAAAATCAGGGAGTCTTTCTCTGGACATCCTGTACATCAAAAAGGAAAATATATCAGCAATGCCACTCTTGAAATTGAATGAAACAATACATTTTAATTATGTTTCACTCATTGACCTATGAAAAGTGCATTACTACAAAATGCCAGCCAGTCAAGTAAAAATTTTATCAAATGGCAATAAGTGGCAAGAATGACTAATTAGTTAAATGTTGACAACAGCTCAACTATTATCAACTTTAATGGAAGGAATTGGGAAAAGTCTTACTTAACGTATTGTTCTAAGCTGAGGAAGGTGGGTGATTTCAAAGATTTCCTAAAGTGGCTCGTGATCCCTACGTGGTTAGTATCTCTCTCGCTTAGAGGTTCGGTACATGAAAAAACACCAGAATTCCAAAGAAATAGAACAGAGGACAAGTAAAGTTCTAAAGACATTTATTTAAGATCATATTTATTTCTTATAAGATTGACAATATTTAAGTAATATTTATTTATACATTAGCCTGGCGGAGAGATGCGTATATCGCAGGAATATAAAAAAGGGACTTACCCAACATCTTTATGTATTTGGGCTAGCTGTGCTCAATACACCTTCTATCTAGGTGGGTGTCAGGGAAGAAAGTGGTAGATTTTAGTGCAAGCTTTACTTGACAAAAACTCGCCAACACGTGTGATTGGTTAAGCCCTTAAAACTTTCTCTCTCTAATCCAATCAATTTAAATATAAACCCCTTTTTCAGTTGCTAAGCGTGGGAGGAGAGCGACGAAGGTCAAGGGAATTACTCATTTCCGTTACTTGGTGGGAGGAAGTCCCTATTATAAAAATTACTATCTCTGAACCCCCTAAGGGTTTCTTGCCCGATAAAAAGGTGTTGTAATATCTTACAACACGTATTTATCATGAAATTGTTCGAAAATCTTTCAAAAATGTGGTAGCACTGTCATTCAATTCAATAGATCCGTATCCTCGTACTCAGACGATTAAAAAAGTCCTTTATTTTAATTTTCAGACTGGCCTACCAATTTCTGTAGGCAATATACATTTGTGATTTTACAAGTAAAAACTAGTAGTGTGGAACATCGCGCAATTTTCAATTACACTGACGAAGATTGGTGTTATTTACCGTTTTTATATTTTTGAATGACGGTTTTGGCTATAAACATCTCGATAATTCTTACATTATTCTTTCTTATAAGTGCAACCGAGAAGAAACAGTCGTTGATGGACGATGCATGCTCAAGGAAAGAGAACTTTGAGTTAAAAACATTAGTTTTTAAACTTTTTGCTCCTTTATAGCATTTTTACTGTAATTTTGGAGATGAGGATGTTTAGAACATTTTAAGAGGCACTACCACAGGGATTTTGATCGAAATTGTTAGAGCCGTTTTTTAGCAATTACTGAAAAACATGTCTTTTCGTGTTTTTCAATGGCAGCTACCTTATGTGCATGCGCAATTTTAATGAAAACCTTAATGGTAGGTCCCATGGCCACCACTAACCCGCACACCAAATTTGAATATCGTAGATCAATTCGTTCGAGGGCTATTGCAGACAACGTTCACACAGACAGACATTTTTTTTTCTAGACTACTTTTTTGAAGTTAGGATGTTCCAAAACGTGGAGGAATGAAAAATCGTTTTTTTTTTTGTTTTTGTTTTTGTTTTTTTTAAACCAAAAAAACAATACTTTTATTACCCTATGTTAACATATGGGTAATTGAAAGTAAAAATAACTGCTTCGATTCGTTGTTCTTTCCAGTCTCGTCCAGTCACTAGTGGAACAGGAGAAAGTGACTACGAAATTGATCACGAGCAAGACGCTCCTTTGAGAATCGAAGATGAATACTTTACTGTTTGCAACGTCGGGTATGTACTGTTCGAAAAATTCAATTGAAAAATTATCATTATAATCTAGCAACTTGAAAACAACATCTTTCTGGTGGTACGAAAAAGCAATTTTAAAACTCTCGTCTTTAATAATTGAATAGCTGTGTGCCTCCAAAAATATGGTGGTCATAATAGGTATGAGTTTAAGTAACTAAAAAGTATTTTAAAAAATTAATATGAACTGTTTATGACCCCTCTATTTTCCATTTATCTTTCAACATTTAAAACAACTAATGTTTCACTACTACAGCGATACTCATTTAAATGTTTCTCTAACACGCTCTCTCAATCTTTTAGATAATGATACATTATTTCTAGAATTTTCTAGTTTTAACTTTCTATACCAACTGACTGTAGTACCATTTCTTTTTAAGAAAAATAGTAAAAAGTCGTATTAATAATTCAAAGTAATGTTGAGTTATGGTTATAAAAAAATTACGTAAACTTTTAGTGCATTAACAGGAGACCATTGTTCCTTTTCCCATCAAAACAAATGTTTGATAAGTTCACTGGCACTTTTTTTTAACAAACAATAGTAATCTTCATATATTTCGTGTTTGAATTGTAGTACAATTTTCATCTTTATAGGGAAGTCATGCCAGGCGCTATGTCTCCATTAGGTTTAGAACTTCAGCTGAAGTTTTTCAATATCGTATTTCAGGTGATTACTGATACTTTATTGTTGTTTTTGTCATTTCATTGCAACTGTTGTGTTGGTTTTATACATAGTTTATTGATAAATGATAAAGTTAAATTTTCTCAACTTATTTCCTAGCATTTAAAATCATTGTCGTAAGTAAGATACTTTCTTTCCAATTATTTCCTAAAAATAGTAATAGACATTTTTCTTTTTAAAAATATACATAAAATAATAATAATATAAAATTCAAGGTGTTATTTATTAAACTTTTCCTATTAAAGCCCATAGTAATCAACCCATCTCCGTAAAAAAATTATACGTACCATTGAGAATTTGTGAAATGATATCTGAAGAAAAAATAAACATGAGATCAAAATTAAACCGCAGAAGAAAATGTAACACTTTAAGGACATGTTATACACGTTAACTGTACAAGCTGAACCTTGTGGGGTAGGTTCATAATGAAGTATCAGACCGAGAATTCAACAATTCAATAAAGTTTTGAACCCTATATCATATTTTCTTACCTACTCACCAAATGTCAATGTTTTATAGAAAGTAGTTTCTAAATGCACTGGGCTAGGAGATTGTGACATAGCGAGTATAGGGAATGATCATTACTAGCACTTCCTCTTAAGACATTATCTGCAATAAAGCAAAATTGACTAATTTGGATTTGTGATAGTTGTTTTGCTACACAATTTTTTGTACACAATTTTTTCAATGTGATGGAAAAGTGTTTGCGTCATGTACATATCCGAGTTTATTATAGTTTTTTATGATACGAGGATGGTTAATAGTGCCGTAACCCAGTAGCAAAACAATAATATTGCTAATGATAAGAAAAATTAAAGAAAAATATTTTTTAATAACAAGAAATAGTTATGCCTTAATTGTCTTCATTATAATTTGTCAAGTAGTAACTTTAAAAGTACGAAGTTAGACTGTTATATTGTTTTAAATAATTACATTATCTAACATTGTAGTATCCCCTTATTTAAGTTTTTGAAAGTCACTAAAATAACAAATAGTATCTTACACACGTTATAAATTAAGAGCATTCTTTGCATAAATTGTGAATCAATAATAAATGTCGCTATGTAGAAAGATACAGGTTTCTTTATTCCATAATATACTATCGATTAATTTTAAATTTTAACCAGTTTAAATCAAATACATTAAAAATGATGAATATTTCTCATTGTCTTTAAGTAAATTTAAATTCTACAATGGCAATAATTAAGTATAATATGCACTAGAAAAAACACAATCGGATGAAATTTAAAATATAAAATGTCTATCTTCCCACAATTATTTATTATGATAAAGTAATTAAACCCTTTCAGTAATAAATTCTTAAAACACTTTTTCTATTATATTCTGTATCTTTAAGCATGAATTTACTTGTGTCTAAGATATGATCAATTTTTTTTTTACCTAGAGGCCAAGTTTCACGGATTGGAAGATAAGTGAACGAAAAACATATTTTCCATCAGGAATGTGTTCCATGTATTACCACGTCATGTTCTACTGTCTCGATGTAAGTTTTAATTTTGTTATTTCAATTTATATGTACACAATAGATACATCCGGTTTTGAATTTAACAGCCTTGTGAATGAAATTTATCTATTTATAGGCGCTTGCAAATTTTATTCGGTTGTCCATTGGGCATATCCTACCCTAATAATGAACCATGGATATGGATTCTACATCCTTAAAAAGATTGATTTAGAAGTTGCCAGTGGCTGAATGGTTAGCTGGTAGTCATTGGCACGCATTTATTGGAATACCAACTCTGGGTGCCAGCAACTACAACAATCCAGCGAATGGAAATCACGGCGCCAGTTGGTGGTCACGGGAACGCACGTGTGATATAAATTTTCACTCCAGAAAATATAAAATGCTTGATCTACACCATCTGCCAGTTACTGGAAGACCAGTAACAGATTGGCTATTCCCAGTAACTATCATGGAACAGTTTATATATTACTAGTAACTGGCATCTAATGACCGAAAACCTCAACCACCACGCCAACTGGCCAGCCTAAGCTCTAATGGAAATCAATTCAGTGTAGTTAAGAAAATAGAATGCAGAGAGTGAAGTTGACTCAAAACGCTTTTGATCAAGTTTTGGAAAGAAGGAGATGTTTTATTTTTTAATGATCGAGTAGCTAATTTCATGGAACATAGTTATAACTCATAGAGTGTATAACTTTCGAAAATATCGAAGATATTCAGGAGAAGGATGGATGGCCACTGAGGACTCATAAATGACATATAGTGACATATACATGGATGTAGAAATTAGTCCTATTGGCCTTACTTCATATTGGCTTCTCAAAAAGCAAATTAGACGTTGTAGGTAATCACATCAGGCCATATTGTTTGGTTTCTGGTACCAAATTTTGTCTGACTAGTTTTAGTTTGTTTCCCTATGAGGGTCTTCTCAGTTCAAAGAGGACATGTACAATGGGTACTTTTGTTTACTTTTATTTGAAACATGAACGTTTATTTAAAACCGAATCATAAAAACATAAACTTTTTTCAAGAGTAGTTTTTTCTAAATAGTACAGGAGATATAGGTTTTTGGGTGGAACTAATTCCCACAGAAGCGGCGATTGAATTTTTTAGCTCGTGGAGGATAATTTTTTGTCATACTAAAAGTCTAGAAAAATCTGAGCGTGCAAAATGCGTTTTTTGGACGCCATTTTGGATTTTTTTTGTAAAAATCATAAAAAGTCATGTGTGGTATCAAATTACAGAAAATTTTATGCTGAAAAAGATTATCATTTTGGTTTTAAAAAGTACAAATAATTAGCAAAATAGTGACCAAAAAACTAAAAGCTTATGCAGTGTTAAAAATCCTTTTTATTAATAAATAATAAAATAGTTTTATAATACGAATGCATCATGCATTTCGTCAATATTTTTCATCTTACATAAGAAAAAAGCTATATCTATTACTATTCTTTTGAAATACTTTGTTTCGGTGTACTATTTGTGCAATCTCTACCATCAGAACAGTTACAACCTATCTCGGTACATTCCAAGCCATTAACGTCGACACGTAAATCTACCACACGGTTCATTTGTATATATTTTCCATGTGCAGCAGACCTTGTTCAACAATAACTCTGGTGCAGGGCTCATTTCACACATTATGGGCTGTAGTTGGTCTCCTACTTTTTCCAACCCCACACTTGGCAATATTAATGTTCATAGTTTTCCAACAACAACATTGTAAATGCACGTGGAGAAGATGGTAAACAGCAGCATCTTCTGTTGGTGGCAATCTTGCAATATTAAATTCACTTTTGGCAGTTGTGATTTTTTTCAAGTAGATATTTTATCGTAGTAGGTTCAGATTCTCAGTCTTTGGATTTCCACCTTACAATGATACCAATATCTGTGAGTTCGTTTATGTTAGAATTTTCTGATCCAAATAGAGTAGCTAGCACAATTATTTAATTCTTTACATTTACAGAAATGTCTATATGCTGTCGATTTACTTTTTCTAAATAAAGAGCTTGTGGTATCGCATCCGTTTAAAGCATGTGAAAAGAGAATAAATTTGCATCGTCAAGAACATGTTGCACCGATTTAATATTACAGTTTTTATCGCTGGAAGTAGAAGACTGCAAAAGTATTATGGTAAATCAAAAGTACTAAGACACCGGTGTATTCAGCAACAACTGTTACATGTATTTTTTTATGCTAAGGTCAGTGCTATTTTCACTATAACAGTGTCAGTATCATCTGTAGCATGAATCACAATGTGGCCATTCTCTTCTAAGTGTTTTCCAAGCATGGTTATAAAGGACTGTATATTTTTTTATTGAAAAGAAAGGGTCCTTTGCCAATAAGAAGTGGAGAGCTCTCTGTTAATTTCACTGAACCATGGCCAAAAACTGGGAAATTTTCAAATGTATTACAACTATATAGTAATCATTTTGTTATAAGCAATATCAAGTTGTGACAATAGTATTTGGTGGCTATATCATCTCCAGTACAAAGGATATAGAGCATCAGATACGCACAAAACAATCATCAGTAACAGTGAAATTTACTGAGAGCTATCCACTTCTATTTGAAAAAGGACCCTTTTTTTTTTCTAATAAAAAAAAGTAAACAGTCCTTTATTACAAGGCTTGAAAAACACATGGAAGAGAATGGTCACACTGTGATTCATGCTACAGATGATACTGATACAGTTATAGTGAAAACAGCACTGTCCTTAGCAGAAAAAATGCGTGTAACAGTTGTTGCTGAGGACACCGATATCTTTGTACTTTAGATTTACCATAATACACAAAATATTTGTTTGCCTCCTACTTCCGGCGATAAAAAAACGTAACATTAAAGGTGCAACATGTGCTTAGGATAAGGGATACAAAATTATTCTCTTTTCACATGCTTTAACTAGATGCGATATCATAAGCTCTTTATTTGGTAAAAGTAAATAGGCAGCACATAGACATTTTTAGAAATGTAAGGAATTTAATATTTGTACTACTCCATTTGGATCAGAAAAGAACTTACAGATATTTGTACCAAAGCATTGATATCATTGTACGGTGGAAGTGAATTTAATATGGTAAGACTGCGACCTACAGAAGATGCTGCTGTTTATCATCTTCTCCGCGTACATTTACAATGTTATTGTTGGAAAACTATGAACACTAATATTGTCAAGTGTAGGGTTGGAAAAAGTAGGAGACCAACTGCAGCCCATAACGTGTGAAATGAGCCCTGCACCAGAGTTATTGTTGAACAAGGTCCGCTGCACATGGAAAACGTATACAAATGAACCGTGTGGTAGATTTAAGTGTCGACGTAATGGCTTGGAATGTACCGAGATAGGTTGTAACTGTTCTGATGGTAGAGATTGCACAAATAGTACACCGAAACAAAGTATTTCAAAAGAATAGTAATAGATATAGCTTTTTTCTTATGTAAGATGAAAAATATTGACGAAATGCATGATGCATTCGTATTATAAAACTATTTTATTATTTATTAATAAAAAGGATTTTTAACACTGCATAAGCTTTTAGTTTTTTGGTCACTATTTTGCTAATTATTTGTACTTTTTAAAACCAAAATGATAATCTTTTTCAGCATAAAATTTTCTGTAATTTGATACCACACGACTTTTTATGATTTTTACAAAAAAAATCCAAGATGGCGGCCAAAAAAACGCATTTTGCACGCTCAGATTTTTCTAGACTTTTAGTATGTCAAAAAGATATCCTCCACGAGCTCAAAAATTCAATCGCCGCTTCTGTGGGAATTAGTTCCACCTATAGCCTATTTTTTGCCTATATCTCCTGTACTAAAAACTATTTTTAAAAAAAGATTTAATCTTAGGGTTCTTACAAATATTGGAGGACCGTGCCGGATTTTTTCATCATTGGGGATGGGGGGGAGGACGAGTGCCCAATGCAAGTTAAGGCCTATGTTTCAACTTGAAGTATAGGCTATGCCTATTTTAGGGGATTGTCATTTAATAAGAAAAAATAGTTTGAGGTCGGACTTTAAATTTTGCTTTTGGATGAATCGGGAAATAAAAAATTTCCAAAAATGGGAAAACTTTGGATAACTTGCATGTAAATCTAATTTAAAACTTATTAGCAAATGAATCATGCTTGTGGCGATAAAAGCAACACAAGTATTTTATAGGAATATATTGGTTACAAAATAGTTCGGTTAAATCTCCCATTTGCCTGTATTCAATAAAATATTGTTTATCGTGGCATGTTCTATTTTAAAAAACTTTTGCTGAAAAAAAAATACGTTTCTATGATTTCTTGTGGTAACGTAATATAAATCAAATACCTTCTCTATAAAATATTTCCATCAAACCTAATAATTTTGTAATACACTTTCCCTTAACTAAATATTTCATTCAGCCTACTACAAAATATTAATTATTTGTTGATATGACACTGCATTAGTTAAAATTTATGTATCCACTTTACAATCAAAGAACTGAGTTAAATAGTACTTTGTGTTAAATGAAAAAATTATTACATTTATTATTAATTACTTTGAATTATTTGTAATGAAAGGGTGACTTTGGCGAAACCCAAGCCTTCTGAATGTTGCAGAATTCTTTTATATTTGGTAGTGTGAATGCGAACAACAACTGAAAGGCATTGCAGAACGATGAACGATTTTAATGGGAATTATTGGGTTTTCCAGCAATTGTTAAAAATGACTCTAAATTTTCAAAGCAGATATCTTTACGAATTCGTGACTTTTTTTTTTTTTTTTTTTTTTTTTTTTTAAGAAAACCTGATTTTCACGTTTCGATAGTACTTTTAAATTGTATGATATATTTAAGTACTATAGAATAATCCGCTCTGGAGTTTAGGCTGACCCCAGACAAGGCACACATCTCAATTTCCTCAAAAAACACTTTTTTGACTTGACAAAACCATCGATATAGATGAACAACTGGATAGACTGCTTAACGCTGAGAAAATGAAGCCGTTGCCAGATGCAATTGGTGGGATAAAAAATACGGATTGCCGAGGATTGAAAGTAAAGTTTTGGGTTGTACACAGCAGAAATGTCAATAGTAGACCTTAATTAGTCATAATGTGCAAAAAAATATATACTCTAACACTTTACAAGGTTTTCCGCATTCCTATCCAACTATAAAAGTGAAATGTGATTAGTTAATCATCCCACCAGCTTCGCAAAGCTTCGGAATCCCCGGGGCTTTTTTCTCTTTCCATTGACAATCGAGCAGTCTATCCAGTTGTTTATCTATATCGATGGACAAAACGTAAAGATCACCAAAAAATACGACATCGAATATTTTCACCCTAACGCAGTATTTTAAATATCCTATATTACAAATAGAGTGATTATTTTTAAATGGATAATATTTGAAATTAAAATAAATGATTTAAAAAGTTAACTTTTAAAACCTATTTTTAGATTTTCAGACGTATAGGCGACGAAGGCTCAACAGACATCGGCACAATAGCGATGTTCGGACGACTCTTAGACGAGGAAGAAATGTTTGAAATGGCCAGAATCAGACACGGTGTTCACAAAACGAAGAAGGCGACCATCAAAGAACATTTCGATAGATTTTTCAGGGTAAAAACCAATTATCTATTTAATTTCGGATTTCATATGTTAATTCAGGTTTCTATTTAATCATTAAAAACTTTCCATCAGTACAACGACAGTTAGTTCAAAGTAGTATTTATAATTAAATTTCCTCTGTTCAGAAACAAAATTTATGACGGTTTGTTGATAATAGCCTCCAGAAAATCTATAATAATCAACAGACCATCATAAATTTTTAGGTCACCCTAAGACCATGAAAAAATAAACTCTTAAGTTATTGAATATTTTACCACCAGTAATCAAACCATCGCACTTTCTCCTTTGTAAAACCTCTTAAACTGAAAGTCAGGGGTGCAGTAGTAATATTTTTAAGTTACTGGATTTCACTGTAAGGTCGTCATTAAACGCCCTTTAAAGTGTGCCCATTTTTCTCTGAAGTCAAAACTCTGAACTGCGGATGCTTCTTTTCTACAGATACCATTTCCATGAGGATTTCAAAAGTATCCGTCCTAAATAATAAGGTAGTGTGTTCACTGAAACAGGTTGTAGAACAACGTTCTTTAATTATAACCCCACTGTATAAAAAGCGAGAAGATTCAAGATAGTACTGACCTTTAATTCGCATCTCGTATAGAAGAAAATACACGATTTCAATTCAATTTACAGTATTTATTTTTTTTATGTTCTAAAAACCAGTGACCGTTTCACAGTTTAAATGATAGGTGAGGAGTATACCACAATTTGAAGAAAAAAATATATTATGCTTTAATAATAATTTGAAATATTGTATATTTTTGGACGGTATTGTTTGAGACGATTCCTTTTTCTCCCTATACACAAAACCAAAATTGATAACTAATAACTTAGACTTTAATATACCAATTTAAAGTCTACGACCCTGACGAATAGTTGATTAACAATTGCACATTGTATTATTTGTTTGAACATCAAAGTTAAAGTGGGTACTCTACTTATCAAATTATAACTAAATACTCGTGAAATTCATGGAATAGAATTTTTCCCCATACCGATCAGCTACATGAGTCGTACCATGCGAAGTTCGGCTTTCCAAATCAAATTTCATTTCTCGCCAATAGAATACAATATCTAACTCTGATGAACTTTAAAAAAAAAGTCATCCCTTTTAGCAATCTTAAATTATGCTCATTGGTCCATTAGTTTTAAATAATTCAGAAAAACAATGTACATATAAGTAAGTGTTGTACAAATCTTCTTACTAGAAATATTTCAAAATAGTCTTTTTCTGGGATCAGTCAAGATTTATTGCAGTTTAATTTTTGTTAAAAAATAACTTTGGTATCAGATTAAATTGAATATACTTACATATATATATATATTGTTTCATTTTCAGCTTCTTTTCTCCGTCAACAAGAGACTAAAACATGACCAGATGATCTACTCCCGCTATCGAATCCCTGTTGAAAAACACAAAACAGCTCAGGAATTATTTAATGCTCTGATGCACTCTTGCACTGATTTGAGCGAGGTATGTAACAGATCGACAAAGGTTTCTTTCTTGGGACCAAAATGCACATAACATAAATGCTTTCACTTAATTACAAAAAGAGAAACCCGTTGAAGTACCACTTGCTTCAAAAGTGACACAATCCAAAATTCTTCCTTTTTTTGTTGAAACTTGTACGAAATGAAGGCTGCATGTACTCGAACTGGTTTACGGTAAAAATTGTTTTCGAGTTGAATTCAAATTGATACTGACTAGCACCGTTCTCCCAGCTTGAAGTTCATGTAGTCAGGGGATTCTGTGCATACTTTAACTCAAAAATGGAAACTGTTTTCAAGTTGAATTCATGTTAAAACTGACTTCAGCCGTTCTTCCTATTTGGATATCATGTAGTCAGTGATTGTTAACACATTATAACTCAAAAATTATGAATTTTGAGTTGTGTCACTTTTGAAACAATGTTTTTAAGAACGATTATTATGGTCGTTGGTTTGATAGTATTCTCAGTCTTCCCGTTATAATGGTATAGATAATAGCTATGATAATCTTGAGGGCGATTATAATTTTCTTGAAGATTATTATGCTGGTCCTGAGGATAATTATGATGGTGCTGGGGATGATTATGATGGTTTTGAGGATGTGATTGTGATCGTCTGGATAATGATTTTGGTCTTCTTAATGATGATTGTGATTGTCTTGAAAGTGTTTATTGTGGTATTGATGATTTTAATGATCTTGATGCCTATGAGGTCTTGATGATGAATGTGTTGATAAGAATATCCAAGTTTTACTTTTTTGAATGTATAGTTAATTATTATGGGAGCTTCTTTCATTTGACGAATGCGTGCAATTATTCTAGGCATTCTCATGTCACATGGTGTGCTCTGAAGCGTCTTCCGTTTGGAACATGATCGTGTTCTCCATGCTTCGAAGTGCAAGAGGTGGTAAGTGGATATGATAATAATCGTAGAACAATAAATATTGAACATGAAAATAAATACAAAATGACACTCTTGTCGCCACAAAAGTCGCCTTTTTAGAAATTTTTATTTAACTTTATTTTTTGTTTAAAAATGATTAATGAATGAAGTAAAAACAAGTTAACTATCAATAGGTTATAAATTTCCTACATTGTTCTCTTAATAGCATGTCTAGAAATTGAACCATTATTGAGTTATATTAGAGGAACTGCTACATATTTGGAATACCGTAGAGTTAATTTAAAATACCAAGGTTTCATTGATATGTTAATAGCTTTTACAATATGTCGCTGAAGGAAACATAAAGTTGCGAAGAATTTCAAATAAAAAATTAATCCGTGGTTATAATTACTTTATTTTACCTAGTAGATAATTTTTTCTCTATTATAGATTGAACTTTTCGATACTTTATGATTACGTATAAATTTTAATTTTAAACAGCAAACATGTGACTAACGTTTTTTCTAGGTTAACATGCCTTGTTGCTAATTTGAAATACCAATGCTGCCTTCATATATTTTATGATAGTCATATTCTACCAAACTGAAAGCACATTTAGTTCTTAGTCATTATTTTTTATAAAGAAATTTTAAAGGAATACCCGATTTAAAATAATCTGCACCCTCAAATTAAAACTCCAATTTTGTTGTCTTTCAGTTTAAAAAATGTCGATCCGGTTTTGAAAATTTAATTTGCTTTGGTAAAATTTAACAGTTAGCATATATAGTCAGCATTGATAGTAAGTATTAACTAGTTGGTTATTAACTAGTTATAAGCTATGATGACTCAATATAGTTCATCATAACTTTTTACTATTATTTCTCATAGTTAACTTGTATTTATCTTTTACTTTTTTTTCATAAACAAAAGAGTATCCCATCTTCACCTCATATACCTTTCTACTCGTGACCTTTCAGAATTGAATTCCGATGTGTATGCAGATTTCGCTCAGTTACTTAAAACATGCAGTGAAGTTGAGAGTGCTGATGTACCAGCTTCCCTCGAGGTAGAATATTGTTCTACTTAATTAACTCATTAGTAAAAATCTTCCAAAGATAAAGTACAGACAAGCAAACATTTTTTTTTTTTTTTTTTTTTTTTTTTTAAGTGTAATTTATTTTTTAAAAAATAAGCTTAAATATTGATTAACCACCCAAATATCATGAAATTGGTAAATTACCATTGAAAAAAACTAATATACATAGGGATATTCATAATGCAATGTGTGTTACCTTAGGTTCCATGTTATTGCATGGAGTCCAGAGAGTTTATTACAAGATGAAAAATTTTTAAACTGTGTGAATTTTTTCTACTAACCCGAGACGAATATTAGACGAGACAACATTTCAGTAATCAATTTAAGATGACAACAGCTGATCATAGGGCTTCCCTGTATTTCTCACCAATTGTCTTTGTATACAATGGTATCCAGTCTGTGCCAAATACAGCAGCAAGAATTTAAAAAAAAAAAAATTAAACTCCGTGAAAATATCGAGTTGAATAGAGAACCCCATACTAACTGAAAGAGTATTCAGAGGTAGGTTTTAAAAAAATTAGATATGAGAAAGTATTCAAATGTATAAAATGTTAACTGGGGGGGGGGGGGAAAGAGTTTCAGTTGATGAATCTTCCAATTGTGAATGCATTAAAGTTCCTTTTCACAAACGAATTTCAATCTCAAAATACGCAAAAAAAATTATTTCTTTAGAAAAAAATGAGTTGACGAAATAATGGACTGTCAAAATTATGATAAAGTGTAGCTAGAAGTAAAAAAAAAGTATTATTTAGTAAAAAAATTATATGCCAACATTTTTTTAAACATGTCTACTTCTCTCCTAAACACAAACTACGCTAGCTTTATCTTTTACAGGAACTATCATGCTACATTTCAAAAGATCTAAAACCAGAAAATTTCAAAAAGATGGATGCAAATGTAAGTTCTTTTTTTTTTTTTTTTTTTTTTTTTTTTTAATATTTCTCTGGTAAGATGAGTATATATCATCAGAGTTTAAAGTCTTAATTGACCTTCATATTTATGAAATGTTTGAGTGTTAGTGAAATCTCTCTAAAACACAGGAAGCCTTAAGGTGGTTGGAGTCCTCAACATCAAAATCGGGATTGAAGTACCGAGAGTTCCTCGACAAACACGGACATCGATGTTTAAGAGAGGTAAGTGGTATTTTTATTATTTGTGTATTTATCTCTTTGCCAAATAAAGGGGAAGAATTGCAAGGCCAACAAGTAAAAGGATACCGAAAATGGCGGAAAAGATCATTTTTGTTTTATAAAAGTAACCTCGATGATTTTTCAATCAGTTTTATTTTATAAAAATACCTTCTATGCCTTTTAATTATTTTAAAGTTAGTTACTGTCAGTAAAATGTGTAAATTTTTTGATTGTTAGGTTATTTTGTCCAAATAAGTTTTAAGTTTCTTTATTTCGTGAAGATTGGTACACCTTATACTTCGTATATTACCGTTTGGATATCTTTTTTAGATTTAAAATTTGGGTTTTACCTCAAGCATAGTAAAAATAAATTACTAGGATAACAATTAAAAAAAATTGCACTAAAAATTTAATCTTCGCGAGGAGACGAGGCACGTATAACAAAACCTCTAAATAATAAAAACAAAAACCTCCTATTTCCAAAATGTCCTTATATTTTGTGAAACTATTCTTATACTTGTAATGTTTTTCTCTTAATAATAAAAACAAAAACCTCCTATTTCCAAAATGTCCTTATATTTTGTGTAACTATTCTTATACTTGTAATGTTTTTCTTTTCTTTTAAAAAAAAAATCACCCAAGTACCATGTCTAGTTTTAATGTTACGTTCATTTATATACACATTCAAAATAGTATTTCACAGTATTTTATATATATAAAAAAAAAATTATATTTTTCTCAAAATTTAAGTATGCGACGTTTTGTAATGGCATTTGTTTCAATTCAAATCGCATAAAACTTAACGATCCAGTAATGAATTATCAAGATTAATAACTTTACTATCATATTAGATTTGATACATTTTATGTCAAATAACTTTCCAAAACAAAGACATTTACGCAGGGGGGGGGGGGGGGGGGGAGCGTGAAAATAGGTATAGTTTGAACGGTATTTTCATCAAAATAAGTTTACAAAGTTTTGAATTAAAAAGAAAAATACAATGCATTGCCTTTGTTCAAACGATTCACTCTAAATATAAAGTTGTTTTTTTTTTTTATTTTTTAGTTTTTTTTTATTATTATTAAAATTGGTCAGCATTTGGGCATTTTGCGTTGATTGCAAAATTAAGTTTTTAGTAATTAAAAAATTATCTCTATCTCAAACGCAAGGTTTAAAAAAATAAGTTGGTACTTTCTATACCTTTCTATGCACTAATGATAAACTTCCACATGAAGTTTTTAAAATGTGGCCCAAATTTAAAAAACGATCTTTTTTTATCCTCTTAGGAATATTCAACAATGTTGTTTAGTAGTTAAATAAACTATTGCTCAATCCAACACGAATATTTTATTTAAATTTTTCAAAATTTTCTCTCTTGGAAATTTTATATTGTCTTAGATACATGTTTTATTGATTTCAATTCAAATATTTAAAAAAAAAATCAGGGCACTTAAATTTAATCACTTCCTTTAAAAAAATGTACTTGGAGAAATTGCAATTTACCTAATTTTTTCCTACAAGAGTATAAAATTTAAAGCACCCATTAATTTTTTGCTAGTAGCTTAGCAATGAACCCAAGCAACACACTCATGTTGTTTCTATGTGGTTTTTTGGTGGATACGTTGAAAGTGAGAAAGGCACATTGTAACCACATTGTATCAATGTGCAATTCCAATGCATTTTTAAGGAAGCTGATATTTTATAACAGATATTAGAAGAAATCAATTTATTTCGTATAATTTTTAGGGGTTTTAATTATGTAGTACGAATAAAGTCAGAATTTCGTTTTCTTTACTTTTCTAATGTGATATCACAAAATGTTGTTTCAATGTGATATTTCAACCAAACATGAAACAAGTGTCTTCTTTGGTTTTTGGAAAGCCCCAATCCTGTCCAAGAATCATATTAATTGAAAACTTTGGTAAAAGCAATTTATAAAAGCAAAAAGTAAAAATCCGTTTACTCAATGTGGTTTTTTAATATGGCTTCAATGTGATAATTCAACATTACACCACTGATCCACGATTTGTATCATCCTACGCATGCGCAATACGCTTTTACCTTCAGTGATGACGTAGTTGGCGTCACTTTTGAAGTTGATTTGAAACTTGACGATGTCTGTTGACGATTGGATTTATGCCTTTTCTGGTAAGTTTTCTTCATTACATTATTAAATTATACTCTATTATTTGCCGGTTTTCTAAATTAGATGTATTTCTATTTATAAATGAAATTAGATAATGATGTTCTTATCAGTGAGGTTTGTTGATTTTTGGGACACACGTGTGACATAAATAAAAAAACCTATTGTATATTTCACGTATTTTTATGAACTATAAAACTGAATGGGCTATCTTGTAGAAGTATGTTTTTCTAAAACGATTGATCACTGAGAATTAAACATGCTGTATAAATATTATTTCTATACTTGTTGAAAGAATTTTTGCGGTAATTAAATGAACTAATTCAGTTAAAAAAAACCTCCACCGTAATATTATAAATTGTCAACAGGGCCGGGAATTTATTTCACGTGGAATACAGATGTAGTATAGAATATTTCTTAATGTTATATAATATAATTGAAAGTTATGTGATTTTCCACACCCGTAGTCTCTTTAACATGTTTAATTCGATCACACATCTGGAAAAGTTCAGGAAATTTGAAGAAAACTTGCTGTAAAATCAGAGAATTTTTAAAAATCTATCAGGGTATTATCAGAAAACTTTATTTCCTGAATTTTGTGGCCACTCTGTGTAATGTGTTGTTTTAATTAATGTAAAATTAAGTGTTTATTTAAAAACATAGCTGCAAAATGAACTGATGTTTTGTGTGCAAAAAATGAATTTCTTTCGTTAATTTTCTTTTTCAAGCAGTGATGGATAACAAATTGAGAATTTCTCCCTATCCCACTTGGTAATCAAATCGATATTTCAAAGTAAGGTTTAAAAAAGACGTCATCAGTGTAAATATATACATGTGCATAAGGATGATACATTTTATAATAGTTATCATATTTTCAGTTTACTGCCACCATGTACAACACTGTGGAATGCGGAACAGGTATAGTGCCTGGAATCTGATCGCTGGCTCCTAACAACTGAAACCTATCCTTTTCAGGTACTGTGGTAAATTGAAAAGATGTAGTACAGTATAGGATATTTCGCTATTTAAAAATTTACAAAAAGAACTTTCTAAAAAACTAAAATTAGAAAGTGGAATTCTGTTCTTTTGCAAAAAATATATATATATATATTTTTAAATCTCCCTTTTATGTTATACAGTCGAACAGGGTTGGCATGGTTTAAACCAAATAGTTTTTTCTCTTTTTAAAGATTAATTTAAAATTGCACTTTTTTTGTGTGTTTATTTATAATTAGATTTTTTAAATTATTTGTTGTAAATAACTTTTTTAAATAAATCTTATAGTGAAAGTCTATAGAACTTTTTTTTTATAAGTATCAAAAATAACTTTTTATATTAATCTAAGTGTTTTATTACTGTTTTATAATAATATTCAAAATTATTAATTAAAATTAAATTATATGCTGCATTTTAAACTTGTTTGTGAAATAGAGATTTTGTGCTTAAATAACTTATTTCTAAACCTTAAAAATATAATTATGTATAACTTATCACCATTACTGATGAATCTAAGAGCAACATTCCATGTAGAAGTAGTAAACAATTACTATTGTATTATATAGTTTCCGTTGGATTTAAAAAAAACATATCTCTAAATATAATATTAAAATTTAATGATTTAATTGTTCACATAAGTAGCAATTGTTTATTTACTTAGTGTAAATTATTTTCAGAAGAAATATTATTTGTTATTTAAACATTTATTATTCTAGTTAATGTAAAATTTTATTTATAAATATGTATACATTTAAATTAGAAAAGGATTTTAAAAAAAAAAAAACCATTTTTTTTGGGGAGAAGGGGGGGGGGGGGGTCCAACTCTGCGGCTAAACTTCATTAACACGAAGTCGATGGGGCCGCTGAAATTGTTTGTGCTAACTGAATAAATTAACGCTAAGTTTTAAGTACGGAGAACTGCTTTTACTTTGCGTTAAACTGGAGTTCAGGTTAACGGATTTCGCATGAACAGGGTTTGACTGTAATTAGATTTGGGAATACTTTTTAGAATAAATTTACTTATTGTATTAGAATTGAACATTCTTCTTTTTTTTTTCAGTGTTCAGTGGACTTGCTTATACAGCTGTTGTACTTAAACAGTGTGGCTACAGAACCTGGAAATCAAGAAACTTTTCGATTGTGGAAAAAATCAGGGAATTTTTTTAATATTCAGGAAAATTTACTGTTACTGTTTAGGGTATGTTTTTCCATTATCCCTATTTTGGTACCATTTTCCTGATGATTTGCTGTGATAATCATTAGAAGTTTTAATGTTATGGAATAATTTTAACTTTTAACTACCACCAAACCTATTTTTAAAAAATTGGCATATTATCTCTTTAGCATACATGTTCTATTCGATAAATGTGTCAACATATCTGGAAAAATTGGGGGAATTTGGAAAAAGTTTGCAAGAAGGGAATTTTTTTTAAATCTGTCAGGGAACTTTTTACCTGAATTTTGTGGCCATCATGTTAAATGACACTGATAGTTCTTTTGATAATCCTCTATAATTTATATATTAAGTATAATTTTTTTATTTTTAAATTAGTTTTGCTGTTGTGAACATGTCTGAATTATGGCAGTATTATAACAAGGCTGCTAGTGGCGTTTACTAAAGTGACTATTTTAGCCTCCAGAAAACTTTTTTTGGTAAGAAAAATATCGGTACTTACGTATTAACGCCACTGCAGCTACAGATTTGACGGTTTTTCAGTGCCACCAATAAAGAGCAATCTTGTTGTTCGCACGCAGTTATCTTTTGGATTCCTTGTAAGTATAAAACTATAATTCCTTGTAAGTAATTAAAAACCGCCAAATCTGTAGCTGTGGTGGCGTTAATACGTAGGTACCAAAATTTCCTAATTGACTATTTTAACCTCCAGGCGACTATGTAATGAAAAATGAGTTCCTGACTTTGAACTGGAAACCAATAGAGAGCATGGCTTCAACTTGGTTGCAGCAGCTCATTTAATTTATCCTCAAAGTAGTAAAGAGTGTTTTTGAATTTAAAGCAAAATTTGTATGATACAGTAAATTTTTCTAAAAGTATACCGAAGAGTAAAAGGCAACTAAGTTGTTTGAATCTAGAATTTTCAAAAATTATAATTGGTTTCCTATTGAAATATAACATTAATAAAAACCTATATTATACGTTTTTCCTGTAAATTTTTCTACTCTTCATTTTAGTTTTCAAATACTGGGGTGGGAGTAGGCAACATTGGTATTCTGCATCTGCCTTTGAATTTTTTTTACATAATCTACTTTTGATTAAACTATATTGTGTATCGTCATTGCATGATATTCTGAAATAAGTCTGTTATTGCCTTAAATGGTCATGTGATCTTTGGTCAGTCCAATGTGCACACCATAATATGAAGGGTGCTTCCGCATACTGGCATTGACTTAAAACCATCCAAAACAAGGGGATCGCTTTCAACACGAGAGAGGGATTTTTTTAAGTCATAAAAAAGGGATATTATTTTGATTAATATATTCAATCTTTGAATTTGGTTGGCGATTTAAGTAGCAGAGTTGGATTTGAGCATTTTTACACGTCGTATTTCTTTATTATTATTTTTGGCATGGTGTCTACTTTTAAAAATTGGAAAACAGTTATATCTATATAAATATATGTTTGAATGGTTTTTGTATTAAATAAAGGTAATTTTATTTTAGAGATTATGAAAACAACCAATGAGGAGGCGAAAGAAGCTCGTGGAGTGACATTAAGGCTGCTGATGGTGACAGAGATGTGGAATATTTTTGGGAATGATATTGAGGATTGTAAACAGGGTTTATAACATATGGTGCATAAACTTAAATAATTATTTTGTATCTCCTTTCTTATTTTACTGTTATTAAATGGGGTCTTGAAGTTAAGATCCTACTGTTGCTCTGAATGGGATATGTCATTAAAAATTAGCACATATATATTTAATCATCTTATAATTTTTCATTTGCTGGTTTAAAGTGTGAACTTAAAAACAATTTGAAAGGTATTTGTACCTATGTAATTGTGTTAGGACCATGTGTGTTACTGTTACATGTAATTATTAATATTTGTTTTATTAACATTTGTTTTAATGTTATGCGTGCTATTTTTGAAATAAAATTATTTTGAACATTATGTAATGATTTATTTTTACAGTTAAAAAATATATATATATATATAATTTTTATTCAAATTCGATTAGTTCAGAGATAATTAAGTAGCAGATATTATAAGTAATTTTAATTGTGGTTCATTGGAGCAAAATTAAATTTTTGTACAGAATAATCCTCTGCATATAAAAGGAAAGTTTAATTTTTCACAAAATGATATTCTACCTACTAAAAGATGATACATAGTGTAACAGTAGTTGGAAACTCGTAAAGCCAATACTTGGAAAATATTCTAGTTTTAACTTTTTCTTTTCATTAAATGAGTTTCTATAATGCATATACTCTTAAACTTTACAGTGTTAATAAAACTAAACACATTCATGTGAAAAAAAAAATATGTGTCAAAACAAGCGCTTAGAAAAGTAGGCAGGATACATTCGCTTCCAAATTTTTTCTGTTATCTATTAAAATACAAAAATCAATAATTTGTTTTGCTTAAAATTGCAACTTTAAATGGTATTTTGAATTTGAATTTCATAACCCCTTCCGAAAAATATGAGCAATACTGTTTTAACATGGGTGTTCCACATTGTTACCACATGATAGTGTTCACTTTTACCAATGTTGTTTAAATATGAATCTTCCACATGAGTGTTCAATCTTGATTCTTGCCAATGTTGTTTCAAGACATACTTTCCAGAAAAACTGTTTCTACAGCACTAGTTCTTGGGCTCAAGAACTATAGTGCTGTAAAAACAGCATTATGGGATGTGTGTCTTGAAACAACATTGGTAAGATTCAATATTGAATACTCATGTGGAAGATTCATGTTTAAACAACATTGGTAAAAGTGAACACTATCATGGTGGTAACAATGGGATGCATCCATATTGAAACAACATTGACATTCAACGTGGAAACCACATGGGCAAAAATGAACACTCTCACGTGGAAACAATGTGACAAATCCACGTTGAAACAATATTGACATTCAACATTGAAACCACGTGGGCAAAAGCTATCATGTGGAAACTATGTGATATATCTACGTTGAAACAACGTTGGCACACAACATTGCATCCACGCTCCTTTAAGTGAACACTTCCACCTGAAAACAACGTTGCAGTTCCACGTTGAAACAACATTGTGCATGTTGGTATTTAACGTTGACACCACATTGAAACAACATGGTTGCGTTGCTTGGGAAGCAACCATAAAAATAAGTAGCTTTAGTAACAGACATTATCGTGTTTAACATTCCTGAATACGGAAAAAAAAAGCAACCACTAAATATGCTTAGTGGTAATCAAAATATAAAAATTGAATATGATTTGAACACCATTATACAGGTATAGCCCTGAAAAAAGTTAAATAAAGGAAAGATACTGTACTTATCTCCTGTAAGAGCGATAATTGTCATTATTACATTCGTATAACGAGGTTTTTGCTTAGAACCTTGATAACAATTTCAGTTTCTTCATTAGAGACCATTTTTCTATAAGGGTTCTTGTAATTGTCTAGGTAATTGTTATAATCAAAGAAACAGACAAAAAACTGAAAATCACAAGCGCATTCACATACTAGCCTACAATGCAAATACCATAAATGATGCTCTATAAAAAGGGTTCATGTTCAATTGAAAACATATTGACATGTTCCTTTTTTACATTTAACAATTCATTTCACTTATCCTGACTTCATGGTCATGACACCATAGCAACGGCACAAACACTTACAATATACTACTCTATTTCATATTCATTTGTTGGTTTAAAATGGATGCCAAACAGGGAAGAGAGCTTTTATGATATCCATGATTAATTAATGGTAATTTTTCCGACAGGTGCGTAATTAGCACAAAATGTTCTTACATATTTTTTAGAGGTCGGAAATATCGATGAAAATAAATATCGATACTATATCGTTGCATAGAAAAAAATATTGAGAAAATATCGATATATAGATACATGATTGTTTTGTTATTTCATTTTCAATTTTGCCAGAAACGAAGTTTTTCGGGGCAAATTTCTACTTTTCATGAATTCATGCCAAAATTGTTTTAATAAATAAATTATAAAAATAAATTTTAATAAATAAATTACATTATCAATCAGAATAAATAAAATACATTTGGATGTCAATAAATAAATTCACATTTATTTTTAAAGAAGAAATTTTGATATGTAGTTTACCGAATATTTTGCTGATAGAGATGTTTTTAATATTTCAAATTAGATGCAAATTCCAGGCACACGTTGACAACAGAAACGGCGCTTTGTTAATGACTACTAATAAATAATCTTATCCTTCCATTACATTAAGTTTTCTTTTTAGTTAGGATGCCATTTTAATTATCTCTCAGCCAAGTCCAAACTTTAATTTTGAAGTTTATTAAAAGGGAATAAAGAAAATCGAAAAAACACATGAAACTACAAAACGATCAGCAAAAAAACTAAAAATGTTTGAAAATATCGATATATCTGTGAATGTATCGATATATTTTTAAAAAAAATATCGATAAAAATATCGTTGTATCGATATATCGCCGACCTCTAATAATTTCGCACACTTGCTCATGAAATTTGTGTCAAAGAGAATTCAGATCAAGATACAAAATGATTTCCTTACATTCTATCAGCTCACTCTTAACACAGTTTTGATCTCCTAGCACAATAAAGAATAGTATTTGAATTAGGATTTAAGTTAGTGATAAAATCTTACACATAAACAATTCTATAACTTCAATATTTTAGTTTTTATGAGAGTAAATAAAAACCCACTATAGTATAAAATTTAATGAACTTTTACTTGCCACAAGTATTCATATAGTTCTTATTCAATATTTACCATATCTTTTCTTTAGTTCGATGTACACTCGAGAACGTGGAAAACAGACCCAAAATCACTCATTCAACTTTTACAGGTAAATATTTTAATAGTAAAATGCAATTGGAAACAATCATTAAAGTTCAAGTGTTGCCGTATTTTATATTTATCATTCTAGAATACAATTGGAAATGTCAAGATAGATAGAACCAAGAATTGTAAAGATTTCAGTACGCTGGTATCAAAGTTAAAAATTCCTTTAAACTTCAAGCAAAGGTAAAATTTCCCTTCATTATTACCATTTAACTTTAATTTACTGCAAAGTCTGAAATTGTTGATAAAATGTTACTTTCAGGTTACTGTTAAGAATTCTACTTCCTTTGAGTCGAAAAGGTGTACAGCAAAGGGAAAGTTCAAAGGTATGCAAAAGAATATTACTCCCTAAACAATCCCCGTGAATTTCTCTTAGTTTGCGAAACGTTTCAAATACATGCAAATATTTTAATTTTTAGCAATCCAATGAAAATACTACTATAATAATATGACCCATAAAAAAGTAGTTTTAATAAAAAAAACCTTTATATGCATTGCCAATTTTTAAATCTTTTATGCTAACTTCGATTGTGTGTGTGTGTGTGTGTGTGTGTGTGTGTGTGTGGGTGTGGGTGTGTGTGTGGGTGGGTGTGTGGGTGGGTGGGTGGGTGGGTGGGTGGGTGATTGGTTGGCTGGGTATGTCTATGGTGGGCAAACTTGCGGAAGCCTAAGTAACCCATTTGTCGTCATCCAACCGAACTGAAACTTGGCAGGTAGATTCGATGTCGAGGACAATGCATTCTATCGAATTTTGACTGCTCTCACTGTCACTAACAAGTCGCTTTTACGGAATACTAATAAATCTATTTGCCGTCATGAAACTCTTTCCTGTTTCCAAAATTGTTTTAAGAAATAAATAATAGTTTTAATCGGAATAAATAAAAAGTATTTTGATGTGAGTACATAAATACACAGTCATTTTTAATGAATAAATTTTGAAGAATAGTTTACCACATATTTTGCTGATAGAGATGTTTTTATTATTTAAAATTGAATGCCAACACAAAGCACACGCTGGGAACAGAAACGGTGCTTTGTTAATGAACATAAAAATTGGCGACCCATTTAAAGGATTTATGTTAACAAACTTTCTTTTTATGGGTTATATTATTATTTCATACTATAAATGTTTCCATATTCGTTATCACGAATTCGATGTATATTAATGTTTATGAGTATTTCGTACTGTTTCCAGTCCTTGTTGATCCGCGGTGTGGATGCATGGCGCAAAGGCTACACTCGACTGTCCCAGATGATGGCGAGTGAGGGACGCATCCCTGACTCGGATCTCCTCTTCTTCATGACACTCGAAGAGATCAAGGAGCTCCTACATTCGAGATCTCCCAGGATAATAGCCAGGTAGGTAAAAGACTTGTTGAGAATAAGTTAATGACGTTTTAGTATGGACAAGTCAACCATCCAAATGTATAAATCAGGAGAAATATAAAGGAGCATTTAATAAAGGGTATTCTTATGTAATAAGACATGTCCATGTGCTATTACTTTAAAAGGAAATTAATTTTTTTTTGGTAATAATTGTTAATTTCATCGTTATAATTTTAATAATTCCATCTGTCTATTTATTTATTTATTTATTTATTTATTTATTTATTTATTTTCAAATAAATGTAGGACTATCTCAGATGAGGGCGTCATTATATTCTTGATAAATACATTTTCCCTGAAATAACTGAAGGTGTTTCAGTGACTGTAAGTCTTTGTTAAAGACTTATTAAGCATAAGTTAAGGGCGTTTTAGTGTGGACAAGTCAACCAACCAAATGTATAATGCAGAAGAAATATAATAGAGCACTTAATAAACGGGGATCTTTATGTAATAAGTCATGTCCAATTGCTACTACTTTAAAGGAACATTAATTAGTTTGTTAATAATTGTTCATTTCATCTCTTTAATTTCAATAATTTCATGTAAATTATGTTGGATTTTTTTATTTTTAAATAAATATAGAGCCAATCACAGACGAAGGCGCCATCCCATTCTGGACAAATACATTTTCCCTGAAATAACTAAAGGTGTTCCAGTACCTGTAAGTCTTTTATTTACCATAAAAGTTTGAAAATATTTTTTAGTTAAGAGTATAAGTGAATAGATTGATTTAATCACACTATAATTAAGCTAAAAACAGTTTAGATGTACGAGAATTCTAAATAGTCATTGTAAGTTTTATTATTCGTATGAAAGAATATTGTAAAAAAAAAAAATCGCGAGGTATTTTTTATTATAAAGACTTTTAAGATCATGCATATTTGATAAACATATTTTCATGGGACATGTTTTTAATAATTATATTTCTAACGTTAACTCAAAAGAGGAGACTGATGACAATAACAATACAATCCAATGCGAGCTTGCAATCTTTATTCGTGTGCCTTGCCAACAACGGATTTCCTAATACATGGCAGTATTCTTTCTAATAAGTAATACAAAAAAAATTACATTCATTATCTTTTTATTATTATTTTAAATTATACAATAAATATATGGCCTAAAAAATTTCAATATTTTGAAATTTCACCAAATTTTAAGAGAAATGAAGAGTTTTATATAAGTATTTTTATTACACTGCACCAGAATAAAATCAAATTATCCAGTGAATTTTTTTTTTTTTTTAACCTTCTTCGCTTTTTTCAATAAGTTACAATGAGTATATTTATATTAGTTTAAACAAATACAAACAATAAGTTTCAATAATATAAATTGGAAATAATTACTTTCATCAATTTCTTTTTGATTTAGATCAATTTTGAGGCTCCTCCTATCACAAGTGATGACAGTTTATTGATGAAAGGTAAACTGTACTTATAATACATTTTTAGCTATAAGAGTTTATTAAGTAAATATCATATCGTAAATCCAGAATGCATTATCAACAAATTATTGTCATAAAATATATTTTAATTATTGAAAATAAACATTTGTGTTGACATGTATTAGATCATGCAATAAAATGTATGTGAAAGCATTTTAAAATATTCAAATTATTTTTAACTGAAATTTTTAATTTTTGAATGTTTCTAATAAGTTAGATTTAAAATTTGTTTCTATGACAAACGAATTATGACAGATGGTCTAGTATCGATCGTTGGTTTGCTTAGTGAAATAGGATATCTCTCATTTTTTCGATACCTCAGTTATTTTCAAGCACAATTATGACAAAATCTGTATAAGTTTCTGACAAAAATAATTTTTTTTAAAAAATGAATATTTGTGTGTGCTTGTATGTAACTTAGTAAGAATAGTTATTTATTTTTAAAAACAGTTCAAAGTACAACTTCCAAATTATATAGAATCAAAAGTACTAATACTTATTATGTTGTAATGTTAAAATTGATTGATTAATTAAGAAAAAATAAAAAATACCAAATCCTATTGAGCAGAAAATTAAAATTACTTTTAGATTAAAAGGCTTTCTCAAGTAAATTAAATAAGTGTTTAGGATTTTGTAGAGGGGAATTTTCACTTGGTGGCAATGTTTTAAAATTATTTCAAAATTTCGTTAAAGTTTCCTACAACAATATAATCCTCAACACAAGTTCACCAAATCCAGATTGGGAAGAAGCAGTTTTCCATTGAGCATATCAAAACCTGACTTTGTTATCATCCTGAAGATTTTTTTTTTTTTTTTTTTTTTTTGCATAAATTCTTTCTAACTCATCGACATTTTTGTAGGCATACCTGTCAGTCAAGGCGCGACAAAAGGGTTTGTTCGAGTGGCCATCACTTTAGAAGAAGCTTCCCTTTTACAAGTAAGAATCTTTGAAAATTCTTATGAATGGTCAGTCTATATTTTTTTTTATGATCCCTTGAAATTTCGTTATTATGCTATATTATAATGTTGTTACGTGATTGGAAATATAGTGAGACTCTTGTTAATTGGAAATTAGAAAAGCACAGATGAACCTGCTTGAGCCAGTTGTTGAAATTAGAACCATTCAAAATCGTATTCGCAAATCAGTCAAATAGCTAGAACCACACAATATGTAATTGCAGTATTTCAAGCTACCGAAAATTTGCATGTCTCATCCTTGGATGACATTGACAGTTAGTTTAGAATAAGTTATTACATTTAATACTTAGTATGAAATTATCTTTGTTTTAAAATTCATCACTTAAAAGATTTTTTCCCCCCTTTTGCAAACCAATGTACATGTTTACATATTGTCTACCTTATGACGTGATAAAATCGGAATTAGATTTATTTTAAAAGTAAGTACAATTATTAAGAAATATTTTTAAAAATATTCTTAATTTATTGTCATTGAGTATTTTTTTAAATTCTAAATGCATGGAATATCATTGTAAAAAAAATTATTATTGTATTACAAAAACTACGGATTAATATTTTTTCTTCAAAAAGTAAATTCTCAAATTATGTTTTAACAACTTAATTAATTATTAATTATATCATATTTTTACAAAAAGTGTCAAAAATACTTATGAATGAATTTTGGAATGCAAATGCAATTCTCGTGCTTTCAAAGATAATATTTTTAGTAGTATGTTCACTTTATGAGATGTTGCTGTAATTTCAGCCTGGTGAAATCCTCGTGACTTACAGTACAGATATCGGATGGTCTCCTTACTTTCCATTTCTAGCCGGTGTCGTTACAGAACTAGGAGGTCTGATTTCTCATGGTAAATAATTTGAAATTAATTTTTTTTTATATACCATTGGCGGATCCAGCTAGGGGCGGTGGGTCCGTTCACGTTTTAACGTGCGCTGTTCTCGGGCTTTGGATGAAAGCAATCAATATTTGACGAATCCGCACTGAACATTTTTAATATAAATGTTTTCATCCCAAAAAATAGAGATGAAAAACCCGAGGACGAAGCAAGACAACAAAGCAAATTATAGTTTGAAAATGTTCAATGTGTGTACGTATTCGTTGTTAGATTGTTCTGTCTATCATGTTTAACAATAATTTATCCTGAATCAAATAGTTGTAGACAATTCTAATTGACTGTCATAAATTCACACGTATCCAACCATTGTGTCGCCTTTATGTTATTAAGACTTTTTATTTCTTTGTAACATATTCTATATAATCAAATTTACTTTATCCCATGGTATAGTAATATAACTTTAAAGCAATAAAATTTACCTAAGCAATTCAACAGCCACCGCCTTCTGCGTAATAAAACTCTGGATTCGCCCTTGTTTGTTCCCCATCCTTTACTTAAACTAAAATAAAATATCTTACCCTACATAATGATCCATAGCCTCACAAAACAGTCATGGTCATAGGTAAAATATGTTTTGTTTAAAATAAGTTAAACTAGATCAAGAATACATTTACTAACCGAAAGCATATCGGTGATTTTGACAAACATCGTTTATGGTTTAGTTTTTTATGCCATTTAAGAATTGCCTTTAAAATTTGAATTGTTTTCCTTTTCCAGGGGCCGTAGTAAGTCGAGAATATGGTTTACCATGCGTAGCTGGTCTCCATGGAGCCACAAGACAGTTTCAGACAGGTAAAAGCACTCTTTATACAAAGTTACTAATGCGTGAAAAGAACGAAAATATTTATCTTCGATCAGATTCTTAGAAAATTAACTTTTGCAAACTTTTGGGACACTCTTCATTTGTTCTTCTAGTAAAAATATGTTTATCCTTTCTTCAATTTTGAAAGTTTAAGGGATGCCGCTTTGCAATATCAGATTTTTAAAATTGATGATGGTTGAAACAGTTTCTCGACTAGATTGTATATTTATTACTAGCTGCGTGGACCCGCGTTGCTGGGTACCCGTTGCTGGGTACCCGTTGCTGGGTACCCGTTGCGGCATACAGGTCTTTGAATCGTACTATATACAGAAATAGTACAGGGTTTCCGAGCACATGGAAAGTTAGTAAATGTTATGGAAAGTCATGAAATTGGACATTGGATAAATTTTGTCATGGAAAGTCATGATTTTGAGCAAAAAACCGACCATAAGTCATGGAAAAACAGTGAATGTCATGGATTGCTAAACATTTTAATCAAAACCACATTACTATGACGTCATAAACGACAAGATCGCTATTCATCTCTTCGATGATCCATCTACGTTTTTATTTACGTTTTGAAAGAACAACGGTCACAGTTAAAAATTTCGACCAATGCAAACATTTATGAACTCCACAACTTGTGACATCACACATGTGGGTCGCATAGGTGAAAAAAATTCATAATATCGGAACTAAATTGAATTGATTTGATAAGCTTGCGTTCACAATTTGATTTTTTTTCCCCTCTTCTCTCTTAACACAGTCCACTACGGTTTTGTTTGTTGGTATCAAAACATTTGATTTTTTCTTATATAATTTAATATGTTATTATTTGCTTATTCCTTCTTCAAATATATCCTTATTATTAAACATTGATCAGCTATTCAAAGAATGGAAAATTGTTCCTTCCTTTTTCTTCTGATTTCTGATGATCTTGGTTACTGACACAAGGATTTTTTACTTATTATAAAATAAAACTTATGGAAATTATTTTATGGTATGATTCGCCTTGGTAAAATTCATATGAGCTTTTTTTTTTTTCTTTTTTTTGCGATTTCTTGAGTCATGGAAAATTACTTGCTTTGGTCTAGGAAAGTCATAAAAAGTCATGGATTCGCAACATTTTATTTTGGCAGAAACCCTGTAGTACCTACACAACTGATCTCAAAATGTGGAATTTCAGTTTAAACTTTAACTATCATTGAGGGACAGTAAGTAAAAAAGCAAATAGGATGTTAGGTTTTATCATGAAGACTATCTCATCTAAATCTAGAGTTATTATTTTGCCACTTTATAGAGGATTGGTTAGGCCACACCTAGAGTATGCAGTAAAATTCTGGTCGCCACATCTCAAGAAGGCTGTTGATTTGTTGGAAAAGGGTCAGCTAAGACCAACCAAAATTATATAAGGAAGCTCGACATTGAATTATTATGCTAAAATGAGGAGCCCTAATATGTATACTTGGGAAGAAAGAAGATCCAGAGGCGATTTGATTCAGCTGTTCAAATTTATCAAACAGAGAGATTTCAAGGGTTTAGAGTTCAATAAAAGGGATCAGACAAGAGGTTATGCATATAAGGTTT
Source organism: Linyphia triangularis (assembly GCA_963978545.1). NCBI lineage: Eukaryota > Metazoa > Arthropoda > Arachnida > Araneae > Linyphiidae > Linyphia > Linyphia triangularis. The sequence goes on from OZ021732.1 coordinate 10,503,370, forward strand.
TAAATCGCTTTTTAACTTGGAGAATCGGAAAAATTATTTTTACAATAGAGTAATTGATGAGTGGAACCATCTGCCAGACCACATCATAAATTGTACCGGACCCCACAGCTTTAAAAAACAGCTGGATCTATACTGGGCGGTTGCTCGGAAAGGTTAAATTGGACGAACCTTGATGGGCCTTGTGCCTGTAGTTGGTCGTCATTTTTGTATTTATATAACCTTATGTAATTGATGTTAACTTATTGATTAACTAGCTAAATTTTTTGATATTTCTCGTGCTGATTCGGCCATTAAACTTACCATTATGTTGAACAAATTACAGAGAATTGCTTGGTAACTATAAATCATAGCAAAAAAAATGCATGCACCATCTCTGTGTTCAACAGAGCAGTATACTGTTACCTTGCTTTTTCAGGGGATTATGTTCTACTTGATGGAACCAAAGGACTTTTACAGAAACTACCAAAGCCAGAAAACTTATAACTTCATACAAGGAACATTTTTTCAAATGCATATCTCATTTCTGAACAAAAATGTGAAAACTCCAAAATCCATCAAGTTCACTTTAAAGATTTGATGCCATGTTGTATATTTAAAAAAAAAAAAAAAAAAAAAAAAAAAAAAAAACTTTCAATTTTGTTAATTATAGTATGAATAAAAATACTTTTATATTGTGTTTCTATAAATTATTTCATTTAAATTACAGTATGCAAAACAAATCAACAACTATGGGTGTAGAACACACACATATCGTACAACTTTTAATCATGATCACTTGATGTATGCGTTGTCTGGTCTTGCATGACAAAGGTACCGAGTTCGATTTCTGGATTGGCCATGAATGTTCGTTGTAGTTCGAAATCCACGTTAAGCTGTGCCCCGAAAATACACATAACTTTTAATTGACTGATTTTCCATTATGTTTATTCCGGGGAAAAGAAAGCAGATATATTTCTGAATAGATAAGTTATGCATGTCACCACAATTATCATAAGTCAATTCTTCTACTGATAGCAATTACTATAATGAAACAATGTGCATTAAATAGGGCATCACCTATCTAAAATTTATATAAGTAAACTTTTAAACTATTTTCTACTCTAGACGAAAACTAAAGCTGTGGGTCTTGTTTGTACTGATAGAAAACTTATACATTAAAAAAAAAAAAAATTCTTCTGTGCGGGAAGTCAAAGAACTTATAAACCACCTGCCCCTATGGTATTAATGAACTGAGTAACATTTAGTAATGAACATAACCAGAAAAAGTATTAAATTAGTAAAAAGCAGCTGATTTTAATAATCATATTCAAAGATTAATAAGGAGAAAAAATAGGTCATAATGAGTTTGTACCCCCTACGATTATTGCAAAACCAATTTAGCTTTTTCTTATCATTTTGTTGTTGGGGACAAAGTCTGCCCAGACTAGCGAAACAAAAAGAAAAGCTACAAATATGTTGATTGACACTTGGAATTTAAATGTTTTGCAAAGCATAATTTCTTGGCATGCCTGGCCCTGACTTGAAACTTCATTTTACCTCGTCCACAATATCAGTCGAAGTATGGCTTTAAAGCCTCAAAATTTTATAACTGGTATAACAACGGTAATAAAAGATCGTTAATAAAATTTGAGCTATAACTAGTATTTTTTATTATTAATAAATTGCTTTTAAAGGTTTCAAACAATGATTAAAAAAAAATTTACAGTGAAATAAAAAAAAATTCTTATTGACTTTTCAAATTTTATTAATGACTAGCTAAATACCCATGCTTCGCTACAAAATTTTAACATATGCAATATTTTAGCTAGGTATGAGGCCTCGCGTTGCGGAAATCCATCATTGGTGTATAGGTCCCAGTTTTTGGCGCTTCGCTAACAGGAAGGTTCATTGCTACGCAAAATTTTATTAAAAAAATTAATTAAACAAGAACTAAATGAAAATTTAAAATTCTGTTTTTCAAAACTCCAATTAGAAGGCCAAAACTACTTATGTTAAACATTTCAGAGCTGTAGCCCTATTAAAAGTCGTTTTGTAAAAAAAAAAAAAATAATTAAGAAAATTAATTAAAAAATAACTAATCAAAATTTTAACATTCTGTTTTTCAAAAGTCCAAATAGAAGGCTAAAACTACTTATGTTGAAAATTTCAGAGCTATATCTCTTTTTGAAGTACCTTTGTAAAAAATTAATTAATTAAAAAAATTAATTTAAAAAAAAACTAATAAAAATTTTAACATTCTGTTTAACATATGTAAAATTGGAGGACCAAAACTTCTTATGTTGAAAATTTCAGAGTTCTACTCCAATTTTAAGTAGGTTTCTATAGATCCACAGACAGAGAGACACACAGCTTGTTTTATTATTATAGATCTAATACTACTGTTGCTACACCTAGTATAAAAATTCGCGTGTTTCAAAGCAATACTTTGGCAGATATTGGGGCCAAAAAATGAAGCAGATCGTCATTTTCATGGAGTGTTACGCCTATATAATACCGCTAATGCTGAAAATTGTTCCTGTATATTCGGCGCTAACGTTGATATTTACGTTTGTATAACGGTCATTTTCGCCGATTGCTACCCTGTTGAAAAACATTGAGATTTGCACCTATACCAAAAAAATGTCGATATGACCGCGATGAATTGCGCCGCTATGCGCGCGCTATTGCCGATATTTACGTTGTTGCGATGGTGATTTTCGTCAAGTGTTACGCCGATACAATAGCGCTATTGTTGAGAGTTACTCCGGTATATTCAGCTCTAACTTTGATATTTCTGTTAATGTGAGAGTTATTTTCTCCGAATGCCACACTGTAGTACATCCAATACTACCGAAATTTACACCAATATTACCAAGAAAATATCGATATTACCTAGATTTGTGCCGATATTGTGGACACTAACGCCAATATGCACGTTGTTGTGATGGTCATTTTTGCCGATATCTAAATTTTTCCCAATATTGTAAGCGTTTTTACTTAACTTTCTTAAATGATGGTCATTTTCACCAAGATTTACGCTAATGTAATACCAGCTACTACCGAGATTTGCAACACAGTTTTGTTGCCATTCACATAGGCTTCTATTCATGTGATATCCGCTATATCCGTGATTAGTGACTGTTTAAGGATCGATTTCGCCGTTTGATTTCAGTCTATGCAGAATTACTAAAAATTTCATATTTTGTATCAAAATATTCTGAAAATTAGTCCCAATTGCAATTTTTTTCTAAATGATGTGTTTAAATTGTTATTTTAACTGCAATTGTATATAAAATTGTTTGTTGCTTTTTATTTTATTGAACAAACTTAACGATTTAACGATATCTATAATAATAAAACACGCTGTGTGTCTGTCTGTGGACCTGTAGAAACCTACATAAAATTGGAGTAGAGCTCTGAAATTTTCAACATAAGATGTTTTGACTTTCTAATTTCATGTATGTCAAACAGAATGTTAAAATTTTAATTAGTTCTTTTTTAATTAATTTATTTTTTACAAAGTAATTTCAAATAGAGATACAGCTCTGAAATTTTCAACATAGGTAGTTTTAGCACGGTTAAGCACGGGTATTCAGTTAGTAAATAATAGTTTACATTTAAAAATTATTTTTTTAGTACTTAGTGCGTAGCTTAAAAAGTTCAGAAAACTGGGTTTAATTAGATTTGCCTGTTTGTCAATATGGTACAATTGCTTAAAGTTGTTTGACTTATTGAAAATGAAATTTTTTGCCTGTTTTCATCGCTTTCCCATGAATTTCAGCTTCTTTTTTTATTATTATTATTTGGAGCTATGCCTCATGGCAGCACAAAGTGTATCCCTACGTCTAGGTGCTGGTGTTTTAAACCATTTTTGTTTACTGACAAACAAAGACGGTGCAATGTTATAAATGCACATGGAAAATCTCAATTTTTTTTAAGTACAGCTTAAAATGTGTTTTACGCATAAAATGTTTGAATTTTTGTTTTCAGCTTTTTTGATTTTTTACCAAACTTATCGCTATAATCCAAACTAACAACCTTCAGATAATTTATAATACATATCTTTAAACTTGGCGATACATTTACCCGTCATTTAAACTTGTTAACATTTAGGCTTGGCGCCAACTGGTAACCGCCTAACGGAAGAGCCCCCTTAATATTTATATTTTAACTTAATTTTATTATATTTTAATTTCCTTTTAGTTAACGTGCTTTTGGTTCTTTCGATTATTCTGATCATCAAATGAAAAAAAAATCGACAAATGCCATGTACAACATCTGTACCACTTTTTTTAAATGTAAATTTCTATGTCTTTCTACACGTCCTCAACAGGACGGAGCCACACAGCTAGTCAGCAATAAAAAACGAAGGAAATAAAACGGAAATAAGAATTAAGCGGAAGTAAGAAATAAAATAGTAATAAAAAATGTGCAGTGTAGCATTGAACTGTAGTTTCAAAATAGTAGATTTTTTTTTTTTTTTTTTTTTTTTTTGAATATACGTTTTTTTTCTTCCAATTTTATTTACATTTTCAAAAGCCAGGGGTTTGCAAGTGCACCCTCCTGGTGGCGCCCGCATGCTCAGATAACTATCTCCTTATTTAACCAAGTGAAGTTATGGTGTGCGGCAAAGAATTTCCTCTAAAAAGCTTTGTAACAAATAACCCCCTCATCCGCACTGGAGAAAAGTTGCATGCTTGAGATATTTGCTTGAAGACGTTTTCCCCAAGAGGCAGTCTCAAAACGCTCCACACTGGGGAAAAGCAACATCCATGCAAAGTTTTGCAGCAAGGCATTTTCCACAAGAAGCAATCTCGCAGTACATCTTCATACGCACTTAAGAAAAGCAGCATGCTTGCGATGTTAGCAGCAAAGCATTTCCCGTAAAGGGCAATCTCACAAAGCATGGCATCTCCGTACCGGAAAAAAACCCGCATTCATGTGATGTATGATACATGTGATGTATGATACCCACATTCATGTGATGTATGCGGCAAGGCATTTTCCGCAAAAAGCAATAGCGCAAAGCATCTCCTCATGCCCACTGGAGAAAAGAAACATTTATGTGATGTATGCGAAAAGGCCTTATTTGTAAAAAGCACTCTCGGACAACACCTCCTCGTCCACACTGGAAAAAAGCTTTTTAGTCATGCAATACGTGCAACAAAGTATTTCATCTAAGAATCCAGCTAACAAAGCATATCTGCTCTCCCATTGTTTGAAACGTGCATGGTTGTAATACTTTAAAAGTAATACTTTTTGCTGAAAGGGCTTTCTAATTACACATTTTACTTATTATTTCATTAAGAGGAAGTCCTAGTAAGAATCATTCCCTATACTCGCTATGTTACAATCTTCTAGTCCAGTGCATTTAGAAACTACTTTCTAGAAAACCTTGAAATTTGGTGAGAAGGTACGAAAAAAATCACTTAATGAAATGACATAAATTGTTTTCATTTAATGTCTATCTATTATTAAAGAAAATTAAAATAGCAAAAGACAAAACCAGGTGGAACCACTGCATATGCATAGGGGCAAGGATTTCAAACATAAAATAAAATATATTAAACGCTATTTTCGAATTTTTGATTTATGTCATTTTATTAAGTAATCTCTTTCGTACTGTTATGAATTTTTCCACTGACTCAATGATGGCACAATTTTTCAGATAAAAACTAGTATTTATTCTCTTCAGAAAACTCACAAGATTTATTCACAGATAACAGTGCAATCACTATTAATCTTCAATACAAGCTTCAACAAGAACAGCTTCGAATATAGCGATTATACAAGCTCACTCCAATAGGTCAACAGAGCGATCGCGATCAGCTTTAAACGAAGTCCGAAGTCAATCTGAAAACTTTCCCGATCACCGGTCATTATATAGCAGGCACGTGAGAACATTCCCGAAATTTCCAGCCAATTCGTCGATAAAGAAACATCTGGAAATCTCTCGATTGCTTTAGGTGTTGCCACCTTTTTCTAACCTGTTAATAAATAAAATAAGATAAAAATAAATTATAATAGAAATTTAAAATAATACGTCACTATTTACACTATATATAGACAATTTGTGCAACATTTCCCCCTTCTTAAAGACTGCACATCCCGGGCAGTCAAGTCCTTAAGAGGAAAGGCAATTCAATCACTTCTACTACAATATGGGGTTAGCCTATTACAATGTACAACTCTAGGTTTACAGGAGGGTGTCCGTTGAATCCTTACCACGACGTCGTTGATCTTCTTAAGGATCACATACGGCCCTTCCCAGTTCGTCTGGAGCTTAGGGGAGAGTCCTTTCCGACGTTTAGGATTCCATAACCACACCTTGTCACCTTCCTGGAATGAACGGTCCGTGGCCTTGGCATCATACCGGATCTTCATACGCTCCGTCATGATGTTGATTCTTCCTCTGGCGAACCGATGTACGGCTTCCAAACGTGCCTGCAGATCATCTAGATACTGGACAGGCGAGGAAGGAGTGTCCGGTGGTCGTCCAAAGAGGAGGTTGCAGGGGAGCCTAAGGTATCTTCCAAACATCTTTAGAGATGGAGAAAATCTGGTGGTCTCGTGAGTTGCACTCCCGTATGCCAACAGAAGAGGTGAAAGTTTCTGATCCCCATCTTGCTGGTTACATGATTTTGAGATTGGTTGTTGATAAGAGAACGCCGGTGTTCCAGATTTGAACCCCGTTTTAGATGAACGTCGTCTGCTCTCCGGACATGAACTTCCGGAAAGAACGTTCCCATTCCCATTCAACCGAACATCATCTTCAGTAAAATTTTCTGTGATTGCGTCCGAATCATCGGCGGGTGCAGCTGATAGATCCCGGGACCTCCATTCGATGCTTGTAACAGGAGCACGGATGTCGATTCCCTCTTCACTAACTTTGTCCATTCCCACACGAACCACTTCCTGGGAGGGTTTCATCAACGTTGCTTTCTCCGGTTCTCTTTCCGGGGCTGGAGAGGTACTTTTCAGAGATGTGGACTCTTCAGCATTCTCTATGACATTGTCTTCATGAGCTATGATCCGATATACGCACAGCTCTTCCATGTCTAGATCGTGCAAAGGAACTTCACCTCTCCATGTTTGCAGCTTGCTTTTCTCAAAATTCAGCGTAATTCCCTTTTTCTTCAAAAAATCTAGTCCGAGAATGCACGGATCTACAATTTCGGCAACATAAACAGTGTGCTTGTAGGTGTTAAATCCAAAGGCAATGTCCACTTCCAATTTCCCGTGCACAGAGATATTACCACCAGACACAGTTTGTAGCGAAACAGAGGGCGCTGTGCAGAGGAGTCGGCTGTTCAGGCTACGAGCCACGTCCGTCCTTACGATCGTTACGTTCGCTCCTGAATCGACGATTAGACGACATGGAGTTCCGTTGATCTCCCCCTTCACGAACAAACCCTGGTTTCCTCCTTGACGGGATGAAACGTGGAAACGGCTGGTCGGGGCTCCACCTGTTCTACTTTGCAGCTTCTGCCCTGCGAGATGGCACCTTCTTAGATTCAGTTGTTGAGATTCCGTGGTAGTGTTATCCCTTCTCTTTTTCAAATCAAGACAGTTACGTCGTAGATGCCCTTCCCGTTTGCAGTGCCAGCAAATGACTCTGGTCCTTCGATCCCTGGCTCCGGGATAGCTTCTCATCATTCTATCAATTTTGCTCTCCAGTTCTCGAAGCTTACTGGTGACAAAGTCAGAAGAATCCTCGGCTAATGCACCACACACATATCGTCGGTCTTTTCCAGAAGCTAGCTGCGCGGCTTCCACTCTCATGGCGTACACGAGGGCCGACTTCAGGTTTTTGTTTTGGGATAACCTTACCGCCTGCTGCACATCGGGATCTTGAATAGCGTCGATGAAATACTGCAGAGAAAGATCGTCTCGTACGTCCGAGGGACAGTCTGGGAAAGCGAGGAGCGACAGTCTTTCTACATCTGACGCCAATTCTTGAAGAGTTTCATTGGCCTTCTGCTATCTCACTTTCAGTTGCAGTCTGTTGTAATCCTTTAGATGTTGCTCCCCAAACCTTAACTCCAACGCACTTGCCAGCGCCACGAATTCTCCCCGCTTCTCTTCAGGTAGTGTTTGTAAAATGTCAGCAGCTTCACCTCGAAGAGATGCTGCGAGATGGAATGCTTTCGAAGTATCGTCCCAACCATTCGCAGAAGCAATCATTTCAAACTGCGTTTGATAAACGCGCCAAGACGACCTCCCATCAAAAGTGGCCACTTTGATGTTAGAGCGCTGCGCCATAAAGGGAATGGAAGCGTTATCCCAATTAGGTGACGCTATGGCCACAGCTTCACGCGTTTCCATTTTTCGCAGCCTTTCTTCTGCAACGTCAATGAATTTGTCTTGCTCTTCCTTTAAGGTGGAAATTTTTTCTTGCACGGTGGAAACTTTTTCTTCAACTTCATTTCTCACTGTCTTAAGATCTTCTTTGACATCCAAAATATCCGCCTTCATTGATTGAAGAACACTCTCTGTGCGCTCTATAAATCTATCAACGGACGCAGAAGATGATTCTTGCTTGGATGCTAAAGCTTTAATATCCGATGATGTAGCTTCTTGACTGGCGGCAATCGTAGCGAGAAGTTCGGCTTTCATTTCGGCTGCGGTGGTTTCTTGGCAGGCTTTCATTTCGGCTGCGGCGGTTTCTTGGCAGGCTTTCATTTCGGATTTTATTTCGGCGGCAGTGGATTCTTGTTGGGCCTTCATTCCAGCAATCATTTCCATCAACTGCTTCATTTGGTCTTCCATCAATCCTCTAGTTGTCGGCATTCAAAATTACGAACGAGATCCTACTTCTGACACCACTGTTATGAATTTTTCCACTGAGGCAATGATGGCACAGTTTTTCAGATAAAAACTAGTATTTATTCTCTTCAGAAAACTCACAAGATTTATTCACAGATAACAGTGCAATCACTATTAATCTTCAATACAAGCTTCAACAAGAACAGCTTCGAATATAGCGATTATACAAGCTCACTCCAATAGGTCAACAGAGCGATCGCGATCAGCTTTAAACGAAGTCCGAAGTCAATCTGAAAACTTTCCCGGTCGACGGTCATTATATAGCAGGCACGTGAGAACATTCCCGAAATTTCCAGCCAATTCGTCGATAAAGAAACATCTGGAAATCTCTCGATTGCTTTAGGTGTTGCCACCTTTTTCTAACCTGTATAATCGCTGTTAATAAATAAAATAAGATAAAAATAAATTATAATAGAAATTTAAAATAATACGTCACTATTTACACTATGTACAGACAATTTGTGCAGCAGTACCTACTCATCAAATTTCAAAATTTCATACAAAGTAGTTTCTAAATACACTGGGCTAGAAAATAGTAACATAGCGAGCTCAGGGAATGATTCTTGCTAGGACTTCCTCCAAGTGATCTTTTTCTTACCTACTCACCGAATGTCAAGGTGGTTTTAAATATAAAGTAGTTTCTAAATGCACTTGGTTAGAAGATTGTAACATAGCGAGTATAGGGAATGATCCTTACTAGGAAGGACTTCCTCTTCCTCTTAATACCAGCATGATTTCATGAAGCAAATAAAAAATTTCCCAGGATGCATGTTCAGAGGCACTTCTTAGTGCCGGAATCCAGCTGACTAGGGACATAACTAGGAATTTATTTCGGAAAAATTTTATATAAAATGAATTTTTTTTTATGTGATCAAATATAAAAACAAATAATAATTATATGAGGGAATTTTTCTCAACATCCTTTAAGAGGAGTTGGTACCCTCTATACCAGTAATGTTAATACCGGTAATGCATATTTCATGTACTTTTTTCTCAAAAAGTAATTGACATAGAAGCCTATTTATTTTTCTTTTTTTTAATGGATTATATTGAAAGTCACACAAATTTGTTTAAAATTACGAGGGGTTTTTTGTTGTTGTTTTTTGCCAAAATAAGCCATAACAAAAAATATTTTTTTTTAAATAACAACAAAATCTCACTTCAGTAAATGCAGATACATAAAAGGAATATGTGGTAAACATTTTAGGAAGATAGTTTGTGCAGTTTCTGAGAAAAAGGTACATGAATAATGAAAAATGTAGCTTTGAGAAAAATGAATTTTAAAGAAAACTTTACTTACACTAATAGCTATTAATTTTGTCTACAAAAAATATCAAAAATACTTCTAGTTGAGATATTATTACAAATGAGGTATCCTTTTAAAGGGGAGAATTCAAATTTTGATAAACAATAATAAACTCAAATTCGATTATTTATAAATTTTAGGGTACTAACAAATAAACCTAATACTAATAATACCTAAAACAAGTAATATTTTATGAATATGCATAGGGGAAAGTACCCCAAAACGGGATAGCTTATCTATTCTTCGCTTTATTTCTTGTTGTGTACAAGGTACATTCCAAAGCTAGACGTCATTTAAAAGTATACCTTTTCAACTACTTAAAATAAGACCTTTGTCACGTTTGTTCAATAATATTTATGTGAAAATACTGGTTTCACAAAGTCTTACACGATCCCGTTTTACCCTACCAAGGGTGGGTAAAAAGGAATAGGGATTTTTATGTTATTAGGTTTTTGCTGATTTTACTTTTGATTTAGTTTTTAGAACAAAAATAGGCTACGTTTTTATAGGAAGAAACTTTTTAATTGTAAATTTGAAAAATTACATAACACAGAAATCGCATAAAAATGTGTCGTCTTCTTCTTCTGCTCTGGAACAGGCTTCGTGGGCCCATCCCTGGCAGCTCGAGCATTGTATCCAACCTTCTCCAGATTTCGATTCAAGATACAGAGCGTTGCAGTTAATACATGCTTCATCTTTTTCAGCTTCATCTTCTGAAGACGACGACGTCCAACCTTGGCTAACTGATGTTTTTTTTTTTTTTTTTTTTTTTTTTTCTTATGTTTGGTCCATTTTCTTTGATTTTTGAAAAAAATTTCAGATTCAGAGTAACATTTTTTAACTTTATCTGTTTTGCATTTCCACTTAGTTTTCTTTTAACGCCTCGTTTGTTTTCTCTTCGGAACATTCAAGAGACTGGTTTTGGCAGCCCTTTTTTCAGCTTTCTCGTTCTTTTTTTCACGCTCTTCTTCTTCCAACTCAAGTTTATATGGACTTCTTTATAATTGCTGTTTAGTTGTGATTAGCTTATGTTTTTATAATATTATAGTGCGCACAACGTGTGGTTTTCTGGTTTATCTTTGTATACGTCGCCCCATAAAAAAGATTTTTAAAAAAACTCAACTTTTTTTAATTTAAAACTTAAATTTTTGGTCAAAATATTTTTCTGACTTACAGTTTTAACCTATAACTAAATTTTGTACATAAATCAGGCCAATTATCTGTACCCCAAAAGTAAAGTAAATTATTTTATTTCGAAAATATAATTATTTAAAATTAAAATAAATTGTTGTAATTGATTATACATATTTTAATTCATTACTTATTTCAATTTAAATAACTTAAACACATTGCCAAAACATTAATGGAAATGGTCGGGTAAAACGGGACACATCAAAATTGTATCCCGTTTTGGGCACCCCAAAAGTGTCCCATTTTGCCCGACCGTGATGCTTTTGACAACATAAATGGCTGACCCCTGAACCGTCACTCACTAGCAATATTTAAATACATGAAATTGTTGTTAAATAAGCTATGAACAAAACACAGTACTTACCGGAATTGTTCCGAAAGACGGAGAAGCACAAGGATAGTTGTTCTGCAGTCGAAAAAAGTACAAAGTAAGTAAAAATTTCACTTGAAAACTTTGAAAAAATATTTCTTTGCGAAACAAGTGGCTAGAGTTGAGAGATCAACTGAGAATGCTGTCGTGGATGTCGGGAATGTTAATTTTTAAGATTAAAGTGTATATTAAATATAAAAGCTTGCTAAATTGTGAAGTACGTTTTCCATGAACTTTATTTCAAGTAAAAACAAATCCGCTCGACTGAGCTTCTATCAATTTTAAATCCAAAGATATTCAGAAGTGTTGCCACATAGCAAAAAACAATTACACTATTATTTTTCTTATAAATACAACTTCAACAGGGAACCAGTTTAGCCTTTCTCCCGCGAGATAGCACTACCAGTCAAGATCCGAGGCTCAATATCCCGTTTTGCCCGCCTATCCCGTTTTGGGGAACTCTCCCCTATCAAGCATTTATTATGCAGAAAAGTCAGTTAATTTTGTATTGGAAATCAATGAGAAACATTTTCGGAGAGAACAAGGATTCTACCTTTGAATGCAAGAAATCGCATTTGCTCCACAATCTATATATATAATTCTCTTGCGTAACGTCCAAATTCGAGTGTATTTCTGTGAGCAGAATAGCAACGACTTTAAACTTCCATTCACAAATCTTCTTAATGTACTTTACGTACGAATTTTCAAATTCAGCAAACCAGCCAATCAGAATATATCTTTTGAAATTTGACTAATACATCTGGCAACAGCAACAACTTGGATTCGCTATATTTTGTTTTTCTCATTACAGTGTACAGATAGAAATTATTGCCTATTTAAAACGTATAGACTTAGTAGTTACGATGATGCAAGAATAAATAGATACAAGGATGTGAACATTTCTTTTGGATTAGAATTACGGATAAACCAGACTTTTCGGAAAAGTTATCTGCTTGAACATCTTCCGGTGGTAACCGGGTAGCATTCAGCGCTAAATCGACAACTTTCAAAAAGTCGCTAAGAGGCATTATGCAATAAATCTGAACCTATATTCCTTTCTAATCAGTGCAAATTCAGCTATTACGAATTGAAAACTATCAAAATAAAGAATAAAACCACCCACTCAACTTCAAAATCTCATATAAAATTTAAAAAAAAAAAAAAAACACTTTTGGCGAAATAGGGCTAATTTTCTCGCCAAATTTGATTTTCAAAAAATTCCGGTTGATTGAATGCGGGGTAATTGTCCTTTTACTGTTTTATTATATTTTCTAAGTATCGCAAACAAGATTAGGCGAACGTATGATTGCTTCTTTAAGAAATTTTCTTATAAGCAACTTTAATTATTTTGGCGTTTCATACGAAACCAGCCCGTAAATTTTAATTGTTCAGTGAAAAAAAAGATTTTTTTTAAATATATGTACGATACTGTTTAGTTTTGTTATTTTCTCTGACAAGAACTTTCTACAACGTTGCCACACTGACCCTGCTTAACGCGTCTCGACAGCAGTAGGATAATGACGTGGCAAGTATTCTGGCTCTTCATAAATAACAAAACGTTTTCAGTTTCATGGCATTATGCAGCTGAAATAACTTTTTGCTAGGGCATATTTTAAATGCTTCACTTTGAGGCGAGCAAAGCGAGCCAATGGGATTGCGTAGCAATCTATGGGGTTGACGAGCGTCAGCGAACTCGGGGCGGAGCCCCCTAGTCTTTTATAATCGTTATGTCTGATGATTTTCAAATATTAGCTCCTTGGTGTAGGGCTACACTTTCTTAGGATCCAATTGGTTACAAAACACAGGTCAGAGTGTGATTAATTGTTAAATTAAGTGAACGATTTCAAGTACATCATTAGCTATATTTCAATGCCATAGAAAAGACTTTTTAGCATAGAATGTGTTAAGAGAATTAATCAAAAATGAATTAATCATTTTTTAGCATACAAACACAGCTAAGAACCAAACCTGTTTTGAATTATTTTCGTACAATTACTTCTTCAAATGGCCACGGATGTTGATTAGGACTATTGCATGTGAATATTTACAATCCATTCTTTCATCAAATTGTCTTTGTATGACTTGTAGCATTAAACTCCGTGGACCTAGGAATATAATAAAAATAATCAATATGTAAAATTCATATTGAGTCTATGGTCTAATGAAATCAACTCATTATTTCGGAAGGGGATACTTCCCGTTATCCCAACCTCTGGCTACGAGTATGCTTTCCCAAAACATTATCAAAACAGGATTTGTGTGAAGGGCAGAATCCTTTCCGGAAGATCTTTCAAGAAATTTTTCTTCTTAAATGGGCAAAAATATTTTTATTTCTGAACACAGCCTGGTTTTACAGCGAAACCACATATCATATCATAAATAATCCAAGTAATTTTTCGATACGTATGACCTGAACAAAGTGCATTTTTTTTATGCATAGAAATTTTTTTTAGTTATGTCAGGGACACTGTGTTCACTGTTAGTTGCATTGTGTTTCATAATGTTAAAATAAATATTTTTTTGCAAAAAGGAAGTACCGCCATTTTTCTACACATAATAGATGGCCCATACCAAATGTCATTAAAATCGGTTCGTGCTTCAAAGGTTAACAGATAAATCCTTACTAATGTTGCTTAAAATAAATAAGCATTATGAGTGGTAGTGATTAGGTGGGACAGGGGAGGACATTTATTTTCCAGCAAATACTTTTGAACTTTTAGTTATATATTATTGCAATATTTTTTCTAATTTTGCAATTTGCTCTCACCAGTGACTCAACTGCACACTACCAAGAATTGCATTACAGAAACTAAGAATACTGCTATTAAGGAAAATAATTATTTATTGATAACAATTTAGTATTTTTAATTACAAAATTCATTATTTTTATACCCATTCTTGCAACATGTTGAAAGAATTCTGAATTAAAATTTTTAAACCCAGAGAAATAAAGACTGGCCTAAAATAAAGACTAGATACAGAGCAAAAAACCAGTGTAAAAGAAAATTAAGTAGCTTGAAATGGTCTGAGAGGCGACGCCAAGTTTAGGCCAGAAAAAAAAAATGTTTCCTGAAATCCGACCTACCTTAAAACGATTAGTTAAAATTCCAGTTCCGGTACGAATTCCATGCCAAGGCGATTTTCGCCAAAAAATGGCAGCCCTGCAAGTTTTTTAGTGAATTGCCTATAGTTGCCATAATTTGGAGTGGTTTTATACGAGCAATTCTTAGTGCATAATCCATGCCGGACTTGGAATTTTAACTAAACAAATAACTGATTATGATGTCACAATGATTTAGCAGCTAAACCTGGAGAACAATTTATAAACACCCAATTCTGGTAAGTACTTGGATATATACCCAGGATATTGACCTGTAAAAATAAATATACCCAAGTATTTTACATCACTATTTACACATTTGATCAATTTTAAATCTATATTTTTTTTTTAGTATTTGCTAAAAATATTTTGCAAAAAAAAAAACCTCTTTCCTACCTACCCACCCTAATATTTTTGTCCCAGTTAAGGAAACAAACCTTTTTTTTTGGAGGGGGGGGGGGGGGCCTTAAGCACTCCATCAAACATTCTTCTTCTTTTTTTTATACAATGTAGAAAAATGCAAAATGTTAGTTATCATGAATACACTGTTCTACAAGTAGAATAATCAAAACTATTAAACAATCAACTTTGAATTAATTGAACTAAATCTGATTGCCACACATGTCATAATTTGCCAAATAATGAGTACTATTTTGTATTTTGAAACCCACCTCTCTATAGTTTTCAATGAGAACAGGTGTTGACGATTTTACTTCTATGGTTCCAAAAACTTTGCATTTTTTAAAAGTGAGCCAAATTTGCATCACCAGTAACAACATTTATCACCAACTTGGCTCATTTTTAAAAGATGCAATATTTCAAAGCATCAGATCAAAACAGTCTACCACTTTTACTCCTAGAAAAATAAAGAGCAGTGATTTGCCAAATAATAAAAAAAAAATGCTCATTATTTGGCAAATTACGAGATATTTGGAATTTACATTTTTATTATTACCTAACAGTCGAGCATGCATATCAATCGGATTTAGCTTAATTCCTTCAAAGTCTATTTTTGAATAGTTTTGCTCTGGCAGACCAGTATAATCTTCTCTTTACATTTTATACAAAATTAAGAAAGAGGTTCGAAGGAGAACCTAAACTTGTAGTCGCCAATCAATTCATGAAAATATGACTTTTAAATATTAGATCACATCGTGTATTCAGAAACAGAAATAATGGCTAGTATATAAATGTAAATTCAAATTTGGGTAAAATCTTAGATGGGCCCACCTCTTGGCGACTTATTTGAAATCTCGCCAAGTTGACTACTGATTGAATATTTGTTATTATTATTATTTTTCAATTAAAAAACGATACTTGAAGGCCAGAAATAATAATATTTTTTTTTTTAAATAACACTTGCCATAAAAACCTTCTCCCAAAAGATTACAAGCATAAATGACGGAAACAATTAACCTTTTTACGTCTTTTCCAACAAAATCCAACTATCGCGTATGAATACAGATTAATTAATCAATCAGGTTTCAGAATTTGTTGCGCATTTCGAATAGTTTTGGCAAGAAAACTTAGGCAAAACGTTCAAAAAAGGCACTCCGTAAGATTCTATACAGTTCTCCTCTATAATCCGTCTAGGTTGCCACATTGGCGACGTTATTGCCACTATTTTGGCAAGAATTCAAAAAGATGCCAAGAGGTGGGCTGTGCTAAGATCCACCCCAAATTTGAATATAATGATAAAACTACTCAAAAAGTTACTACTGTTTTAAAGATGTAGCAATTTCAAAACTTTTAACGAAAAGAATAATGTATCAATCCAGAGTAATTTATAAAATACATAAATATCTAGCCAAACACTATGGTATAATTATTCATTTCACTGCCAAGTAAAGGGTGTTGCAATTGTTTTACATTCGTAAGAATGTGCTAGTTTAAAAATTCCATTACAGTTCAATGTTGGATTGGTTTTAACATTTTTTTTTATCAATGCAGATATACAATTAGTTCATCATCAAAAATTTTAGTTATTTATCAACAAATAATCATTGTAATAATGCCATTTAGTTTGGATCTTCAAAAATATACTGTAGTGAATTCTTTGAATTCCAAGGAAATTCATGTTATTGCAATTTACATTTTTATTATTTACAGAAAACAGTGTAGAGCATATCAAATTGATAGATTAAAAACATACTAATTTGGTTTAAATGAATGCAGTTTCAACAGTAAATTTTTCATTGTAATTGTTTATAAGCACCACCATTTTTAAACATTTATCCTTTAAAATTAAGACAGTAACTGTAGGCAAACTTTGTCAACCATTATTCGATTCCGTGGCTTATGACATCATGGAGTAGTGGCCATATTTATTTTCAATTCAACTTGGATTCGAAAAATAGGTATTTATAACCGACAGTGCCAAATTGTGCATATTCAAGCATTTATCAAATAGTAGTAAAATAAATTAAAAGTCAGAAAATTTGATCTTTCATAAGTATAATTGAACGAAATTGGTTAAATATCGTACAAAGTAGAAACAATATGTAGTATGTACTCAATAAGTTTAATCTTAATACAGTGCCCCAGTGATAAATCAATAAGTATAGTAATTTTCAGTTATGCAAAAAGTTCAAAGGTGCATATTTTTGGAATTGGTATTCTAAGATTTTATACTTCTCAATTTGTTGTAGCTTTTACACATTTGACAGTAAGGTCAAAGAAAAAAATGTTTTATTTCCTGTAACACTACCTACCCTAAAATTACAATGCAAAAATTTGACCCTTAACTTTTTTTTTAGACTTTAAAAAAAATTTAATTATGCAAAAAAAAAATTGTTAAAGCAATTGATTATCGCACAATGATCAGTTAAACCTGAAGATAAATTATAAATTACCCAATTTTAGTAAATTTCTGGGTATATACCCAGAATATTGTCCCACAAAAATAAATATACTTCAAGTATCACAGATCAATTTTAAATCCTGTCAATTAATACTCTGATGACATTTATTTTTGAGTATTTGCTAACAACATTTAGCAAAAAAAAGTGTTCCCTACCTAACCTGATATTTCTGCCCATGTCGCAGGAAACAAAGCTTTATTTATTTTTTTCCTTAGTTGTAGCTCTTACACTAAGCAGGTGTTTTTTCACGGATTTCAAGTTAAATTATTTTTCCACAACAGTGGAAAAAAACTCTTAAAGAAACAAATTGATTCGTAAACATCTGACGCACAGAATTGTAAGTTTTCTTTCAGTATAACTGCATACCAAACGATTAGCTCTGTAAAAAATAACAATCAATCTGAAAGGAATGTACAGAAATACAAATTTACCAAAGCAATAGTACAAAACATCTGATCAAAGCCAATAATATAAAATTACTCATGATTCTTTCTTAGAATCAGAAACATTCCAGACACGTATTTGATATTTCAGCCATATCAACACCAAGTCGATTCCCATTTGGAGCCAGCTCCAAATTGGTACAAGTTTAGAGCCCTCGATTTCCGTCCAATTAACAGCCACTTCCTTGATTGCCATCTTTCTTCTCTCAGCTATGTACAGCAATTCGACGTCGAATGCCCACCGTTCCACGTGCAACACAGAGAACAGACATTGGGCAGCTTCCCGAGTGAACAACTTGAACCCGCACTGTGTGTCACGAACTGAGCGCACACAAAAGAACCACACCAAGAAATGGAAACCATACATCAAAATGGTTCTGAAAAGGGAACGAGAGGCAATGGCATCCTTCTCCAAATGGGCACGGGAACCAATCACAATGGAGTTAATATTCTCCGCAGATGATGACTTCATTTCTTTTTCCAGTTTCTCAATATCGGAAAATTTGGTGGCACCATCAGCGTCGGCAAATAAGAGAAACTTTCCACGGGCACTCAACATACCAAGTCTGACAGCCCCTCCTTTGCCCCTATTTTTCACCAATGTTAAAACTCTAACTTTTTCAGATCCGTAATTGTTAACATATTGCAATGCAACTTTAGTCGTCGCATCGGTGCTTCCATCGTCAACGATGATAATTTCATAGGAAAAATCGGCATCTTTCTTGGTACGATTTTCTAAATACTCCAAACATTCTTCCATCATAGTCGGTAAGCGGCTTTCTTCATTGTATGCTGGGACAATGACGGATAGCAGTACAGAAAATTTATCGTGAAGATTTGGGAATGGCTTTTTGATAAATGGTCCACTAGATAAGTCCAAAAAAAACTTCTCCTCATCGTAACGTATAATGTGCGGCATATTGCTGGATGCAGAATGTATAAAATAAATAATTAAAAGTAATATTAAGAACAACAAAGCACATATGTTGATAAAGCTTATATCAACATCCATACTACAAAAAATAGATCATAGAAATTTTAAATAAACTGCTCCCTTCAGCATTAAATGCAATGTTTACGTTTCAGCATGACGTGTCGCCATGATGGATTTAATAAATTCGGTTACAGTTAAAATATTCATTACAGAATTAGTT
Organism: Linyphia triangularis; assembly: GCA_963978545.1. NCBI lineage: Eukaryota > Metazoa > Arthropoda > Arachnida > Araneae > Linyphiidae > Linyphia > Linyphia triangularis. The sequence goes on from OZ021732.1 coordinate 10,522,600, forward strand.
TGTTTTTTCTGTACGTCACAAATTAATAACGTAATCACTTCTTTCGATTTTGTGGTACTAATAAACTTGAAAAATTCAAATTTAAAGATCTATTATTATTGGTCAGAAGTTTTCGTTTATAATGATAAACACTTAAAAAGTCCATATAAATTAATTGTGGTAATAAGTGACTCTGAAATGTCACTTCTACAAAGTAAAACCTACTACACCTTTAACTCTGTGATGCATTTTAAAACATTTGGTCAAATTTACAATTTATAACACTATATTCTTAGTAAAATATAAAGTGAATGAAAAGAGGAAACGCCAGTACTAATATAGAATGATACATAAGTAAAGGAACATTTTTAAAATCTGCAATTCGTGAACTATTGATCAGACCAAACGGTATAGTGGTTAGTGTGCTAGCCTCTAGACCGCGAGGTTGCGGGTTCGAGTCCCATGTAGGCATGGATGTTTGTAAATGTATGTTGGCTTGTCTAATGACGAATGTTTCGGCGCATTATAGCCCTCGTGTTGCTGATGGCGCCAGATAATCTGAATGCAACCAACCAACCGTGAACTATTGACCCTAGGAGGAAGAATAGTTTCCACAGGAATGAATAGGAAAGAAACCATGTTTTTCTTTATTCGACAAAGAAAATTAATTTGTCAACAGCAGGAATCCTGTAAATAATGGCTAGTGCTGTATAGTTCAAAAATACTGGATAGTTGCTTAAAAATTACATCGCAATTTAGTAAAAAAAAACTTTTCGTGTGAAAACTATTTCTATATAATAGTATGTAAAAACCTCATCATCCTTACAATTGTTTACGAATTATATATATTATTTTCAGATCACCTTGTTATTACTATTTCACTTAGGTTCAAAAATAACTTAAATTTTTGATAAGGCCAGTTTATTTCGCACGGAAAATTAATTTTATACGTTCATGGCCAACTGGCGTTCAGCTAGCCTGATTAGATGACAGTACAGGGGTTAATTAGGCCTCCACAGATTCTGCTTTAACTAAGAGCTTAAACCTGAGTTTGTAGCTATATACATCATAATCTAATAATCGAGTCCATGAGGTAACAAGTGACCAAATGTCATACTCTCTGCCATGTTTGTCCATTAAATTTATATTTTAGGAGAGACGAGACATCTGTAAAATTTTGAAAAATTATATATGCGACAGTATAATGTCAAGTATTTAAAACTCAATTTACCTCTTAAGTGAGGTATTTCAATTACAATGTAAATAAAATATGTAGGGTAGAAATGAAATTACACAACTAGAAATAAGACTTGAAATATATAAAGCTTTATTTGTTCATGAAAGTGCAATTATACAGAAAAACATGCACTAGGTTGCATGCTCTTACACAAAATGGGAATATTTACAGTTGAGTCTAAAGGGTAAGTAGATACATTTCAGCACTAACTGTAATTTGAAAATCAAGTGCAAATTTGAAACAATATACATCATAATCTACTAGTTGAAATATCCACAGATGAAACAATATTTTCCCAAAAGTTATTATGGTGGGATTTATACATGTGATTATTTGCTTTTAGGAATAAATACAAAACACTTAACACTGTGTTCAAAATGGTCACTCACCTTACTCTACAATAACTCCATATGCACTTTAAAATTTAATGTGCTAATACATGCAACTTAGTTCAATGTACTGAGACATTTTCCAATAAATCCGGAATTTAGTCCTAGTAGCAAACCTGTATCGAACTCTTAAAAAGTAAACTTTAAAGGACAATTGAATAAAACTCAAAATAATCTTAAATAGCAATAAGGAAGCACAAAAATAAAAAGTGACTGAATATTAATGCAACATTCAATTCTTTTCTAATAAAAACTAACACAATATCATTAAAACTTTTTCTAATTGTACCCATACAGCACACATTATCCAAGGGAAGTCCCCAGTCATCCCAAGAACACTGAATGACTTCCTAGGGACAACCCTGGGAAGGTGTGTTCTATATGGGTAAGATGATTACTTCATCTCTCAAGGTTGGTCTGCATTCAGAACCAAGAACAATTACAAAAAATTCAATGTTCTGCTTCAAGAGTACAAAGTTTTAATAATTAAACTTAACCTGTATAGAGCAATTCAGAGCTTGTCCGAATGAACATACCATCAGAAAATTTGGTACACGTTCTTGAAACAGGGTCAATTTAATTACGGCAAACCTATACCTTTAGTAAAGTGGTGAATGCATTTATTTTGGATCACATTTTCAATTTTCCTCCCATACACTGAAACTGGACCAATTCCGGATCGAATCTGTGGACGTGAAAAGTCTTTGAAAGACATTTTGCATTGTTAATTTAATATGTACAATTACGATTGTATGTTCAACATAAATCCTACTTTCTTTTTTAACACCAGATATTTTAAACACCAGACATGAAACAAATGTCTCTTCTCTCAGTAAAATCCTATCAGGAGTATTAGTATTACAACAGTTAATTTATTTACAAATCCACTATATAAATAAAATTAAATAGATACCATATTAAGAACTAAACAGTGATAAATTGTGGAAATATTTACAGGATAACAATAACACCAAGATACGATAGACCTCACACCATACATGTAGGAAGCAGAGTGTACACAATGCCAATCAAGTGCGGATACAAAGATAATACATATAGACTTTTCATTTAAAAGAGAAAATGGTCATTCATACAACAACAGTTTCACAACTCTACACACACATAAAATATAGAAAACGAGAAATGGCAGGTTTTTTCACTGCCATTTTATCACAGCGAAAATGAACGAGCTTTAAAACAAGGTTAGAAAAGGCATAAATATTTATTTTTTTTAGACACTATATTGTTTTTTTGTTATGTGCAATTTTCTTAATAGAAGGCTGCCTTGCAATATTGGGAAATATATTACAATGAAGGTTTAACTGGCAGTGGCATGACTTGGAAAGTAAAACATCTACTTTTAACAAAGTTTTAATATATCCTTAATACCTCTCTTAAAGCAAAAATTCTAGGTATTAAAAATATGACAGTTTCAAGCAAGAAAGTCACAGGCAGTTTATAGATAATTTAGGATACAAAATGAACTTTAACAAAATGATCAAATCCATCTCCAAATCATCATCTCCAGTACCAGAGATGTATCAAAATTGTTTTAAATATTGTACTTGAAGTCAATTGATTTTTACTTCTTTAACAAAATAAGATATTTCAAAACATAGGCATAAATAATGGCAATGACATTTTCATAATTAGAACTGTGAAAAATACAAAACTTCAAATTAAGCCATGGTTCTAGGATATAAAAAAAAAAGGCCAGGGGGCAATTCTCTGGCGTACACACAGGACATTTTGGCTCTTTTTTTCTACAAACAAATTAGAATTACAATTAAGATACCTAGTAATTATTTTTTTGTTTAGTAATATTACTTGGTGACGAAGTTACATGGGAAAAATAATTTTTTTAACTAAGTCAAATATATATTTAAAAGTCCCCAAAGCACAGGACACGTTTTTTTTCACATAACTTCGTCACCAAGTAATATTATAAATATACATGTAAATTACTAGACTCAATTTAATAATTCTTATTATGTTTACAAATAGAAAAAAAAAGATTCAAAATATCCTATGCATACACCAGAAAATTTTCACCAGCAATATTAAAACTCCATTTAAAAAAAAAAAAAAAAAATAGACAAAATGCAGAGAATTGGAAAAAAAAATACAATATGGAGCACAATCAAGTACTTGGTTAGATATTTTGTAAGCCATTAAAGCACTCTAAGCAAGTACTTTTCAGCATTAAAGAAAATAAAAAAAAATTAATTATAAAATTCCAGGTATAAAATAAATAACAGCATTAAGCCTTAAGAAAACAGGCTATTAAAAATCTTATTGATTTGGCAATAGTCCAAGAAGCGACTGCAAGTTTAGGTTTCTTAACGAACATAATTCTGATTTTTTTTCATTGAATGTAAAGAAATGTTAGTAGATCATGAATACACTTGTCTGCCAGAGCAAAAATGGCTGAAACTATTCAAAAATAGACTTTGAATGAGTTGAGCTAAATCCGATTGTCAAACATGTAATAATGCCAACAATGAGCATTTTTTTTTTATGTGGTAGCCTACTGCTCTTTAATTCTCAATGAGTAAAAGAGCAGGCAACATTTATTCTCTGTAAATATTCCATTTGTTAAAACTGAGCCAAGTTGCCAACTTGACTGACTTTTAAAAGACCAGAAACAACAAATCGTCTGTAACCTTCATAATTGAAAATTAAAGAGTGATGGTTTACCAGGAAAAAAAGGATGTTCATTGTTTGGCAAGTTATGACATATTTTGCAGTTGGATTTAGTTGAACTCATTCAAAGTTGATTTTTGAATAGTTTCGGACACTTTTGTCCCTACAGACCAGTGGATTCATGATCTGTATAGTATAAAAAATTCAGAATGATGTTTCTAAACTTGCAGTTACTTTTCAATCTATAAGTAGTTATCCCTCTAACATTTGCACAAACAGAAAATTTTAATTGTGCAATTCTTGACTTTCAAAATAAATGCTTAAAAGCACAGAGAAAAAAAAAGATATTCAACTTTGCTTACATGTAAAATCCAATAATTGTTTTTAATAAATTTCAAACTTTCAGTTTAAAACTCGAACAAACATATAAAATTCGAAGCATATGTCATTTTTAAATGTAAATAAGATGGATAGGTTAGTTTGCCTTTTGAAATTTTAATATTAACTTAAAATAACAAATCATAAATAGAAACACCACTTTATTTTCTGTGGATTTACGGATTGCCAAAAGCAATCAACGGTACTTTGGAATGCTTAACAGAAAATGATAAGTTCATCCTACAATGAGAAAAACAGTATCACTTAAACACCACAAACATACTACATTCACATAATTTTATTTACAAAAAATCAACACTAAATTGTTTTATTTTAATGAATATCAATGGTTTGTAAAATATATTGAGCATACATTTAAAATGGGCCAGATCTATTTTAGTTAAAGTAACCTCTCTAAGCACTATTTTGTGAATGTGGTGGCAGCAAGACACTATCTTTTAAAAGGATTGCTGGGAGTTTCTCAGTGGAGGACTTTTAATATTAATTCAATAGTTTTGAAACTTTTCAGGATGTAAATTTCTATCTGCGGACCTTTCTTTAATTTTGTTGACTCAATTCTTTATGTAAATTTACTATAAGAGTTATGTTCATCATGGACAAACTCCGAAATCCTGCAAGATCACACTAGCATTGCATAAATTTTATATGCACAAAAAACGTAAGGAAAATTTCCATTTCAACTTAAGTTTTTTAAATTATAATGTAAAAAATTAGTTTGAGTTGGATGGCAACATGGAGAAAGATGAGTGATTGCTTTAAATTTTCAGAACATATATTGTCTTTAAAAATTAAAATTAAATAATTTTTTTTTTTATTCTTGTGATATTTTAATTATTGTTACTAATATCAGAAGTAGGTCACTATAAGAGTTATAATGCTGTAAAATGCCACTAGCATTGCATAAATATTACATGAACACTACAAAAGGAAAAATAAAAATTCCCCACTGTTTTTCTTTTATCATTTCAGATTATATATAGGAAAATTTTTTCATTTGTATAAATTAAAGTGCTTGTTATATTCATTTTTCAACAGTTGTCTTAAAATACCTAGTTTATAATATTGGATGTATGTACAAAACCATAGATTGCCCCATAGTAAGGCTCTCTCTCTCTCCTCTGCTACCATCTACTTGTTGAAGAAAGTTAAGGTTCAATATTTCATTTATGATTAGTCTTAATAGTGCCATAGATGTTATGTTTCCTTTTCCGAATTTTTTTTATAAAACAATTAATTTTTTTATTTATTATAAATATTTTAAATTAATATATTTGAGAAACCCTCATCTTCATTTCTAGCATGTAGCAACAAACTGTTCCGGGGTAGTCTTTAAATTATGTGAAGAGGAATATAAGTAGTTGTCTTTTTATCCATATAAAAGTGATGACCTGGATAGTTTTCTTTTTATGCATTAATTTACATAAATAAACTTTTGTAAACATCATTGATCAAAAACAATAAATTTGTGTCACAAAAATGATGCATGTATATTCTAATGAAATATAACTATTTCAAGCTTTGCAAATTCAGCCAATTTTAAATGTAAGCTCATCTAATAATATTAGTATTTGCCAATTATACTGAGATTTCAAACTAAAGTCAAACTTATCAGAGAATTAATTATGTTCCATATTTTAAATTACTAAATTTCATGAAACCCTGAAGTGATGACTATACAATGATATCTTTGCCCCTTTAACTATCTCAATCACAAAAGTCTTTACAGAACATGTATCACAAATGAAGTAAATATTCAATATAATTTAATTTAATTGTAACCGAAAACACAGGGAAATGAAAATACATTGATGAATTAAAAGTTTTTTTAGCTTTTCAAACATTAAAGCTAAAATTTTAAAAAATATTGATTTGTGAAGTTTGAAAATACCCAAAATTACATCATAAAAAAAAAAAAAAATCCAACATAAAAAGCTCACACCCACAGCACACACATAGAATAAATACACACACATTCTTATCACAAATATCCTAAAGAATTTAAATCCTGATGTAAAAATATTAAAATCACATGTTATAAAAATTAACTTTTAGAAATAACCACAAAGAGATGACTTTTCTAGTGTTCTTGTTCTTAAGGGGGAAAACTACACAACACACATAATGTGATAAAATGTGTAACTATAGGTTTTTATGTCTAAAAATATCAATCTGCATAACAAAGTGACTAAAAGTTCAAAAAACCAATGTTAAAAAATCGAGTTACCCAATGACTAACAGGTAGTCTGATCTAGATCCTTAACCCTTCTTAGCCATAGACAAACATTTTTTTTTTTTCTTTTCAATTTTCAGATTTTTCACTCAAACTGATGTCTTAAAAGCAAATTGTAGCTTCATATCCTTTCATAATAGAAGTGGAATCAAATTTTTGAGTTTCTATAGGAATTATAGACCTATTTTACACTGAAATAGCATAGTTTGAAAGGGTTAAAACTATAAAAATAAGTAAAACCCACAACCTATAGTACATTTCTTGCAATGCATTCATTTCTCTAATGGATTTCTTCTCAAATGTAGAGCTATAGCTACATAAACTAAGTAAAAGTGATGTACCTAAAGCCATACATCCAAATAAAAACCACAGATGAAATGCTGTTACAATGTAATCTCCCCACAGCTAATGTTCATGGAAAGTAACTCATAATAATAATAATAATAATAATACAAAACCAAGGTTTGTATACTTTACTGTTTACTTGTTCTTTAACCCTTTGGGTACATTTGACGAGTGAGACTCATCTGCTTAACTGGGCGAAGTTATGGTGGACGAGTCTGACTTGTCATACGTCCATCCAAATCCGTCCCATGGGCATAAAAATCTTCAAATAATTCAGTACTCAAAGGGTTAACCAACTTCCACTATCAATGATATCACCAACTCACTGCTTTCAGGTATGTAAACTTTTAACCATAGAAACAAAATGCTTCTAGTTTTTGTGTAACACAAGACTCAAAGACAAATAGTGAAGAAAGTTTAATTGCAGATGAGCTATAAAATCATGGATATTCACTGCAAAATGTGATGAAAATTTAAATCCATAGATATAATTTCCCCATATTTAAATTAATGGATGTATAGTACATTTCTTCTTTATAAAAATGCAACTATATTTTTCAAACAATATTCCGATTTCGCAAGTGCAAATGAATCTGGTTTGTTATAGAAATTGCTATGATTTGAACAGAAATAAACCAATGATTGGAATAGCTTCGAGTCGGTGATAACATCACTAGTCAATGTCTCAACAGTTTGGATGAACATAACCTTACACGTCTAGTAACCGATAAAAAGTTGGGTAAAATTTCAAGGTATATATCCCGCTGATGAATTTCGTATCAAGTATAGAGCACAATGATCTCTATCACAGGAAAGCAACCATTTCCAAAGCCATACATCCAAATGAAAATGCCCATCGTAGTCATGAATCCTGCCCACTGCCCAAGTTTGAAGAGGGCAACCCACAATACAAATGATGCCCCCACCCATAAATGAACATTACCCTAAATCAATCTATGCCTACCAAACTTTTAACACCAAAATCGACAAGTACTGCATGCTCTGTACACAAAACACAGCTGCACCTAACAAGAAAAAGCCAGCTACTTCTGGGTAACCGAACCACGAGCAGCCTGCTCGCCCATGCTGACGAGGGAAGAAATATTTGCGTTGGGGACGACATTCGGCATACTAACCACCACAACAGGCTTCACAATTGGTTGGTTTGCTCCGGAACCAACAGAAACTTGCTGCAGAAACTGTTGCTGTATTATGGGGATTGGGTTGAGCTGGTTCACAGACTTAAGGACTTTCCCTAGCGACTGTGGATGAACTGATCCGGTGTGGGAAACAACCGAGACTGCTCCAACGAGGGGAGAGATGTTGTTGCTTGGGTTGACGAGTTGTCCCACGGGAGTTTGCATGGGTGACTGGGAGACGACGTGAGCTATTCCGGTGATGTGAGGAAGAGATCGTACAGGATTAGTGACGATGGGTTTCAAGCCAGCTGTTACTCCGGAATGGGTTCCATTGTTCAGGTGAGAACCTAGAAAATATATCAAGAATTTTTAAAGGATAAAATGAGTGACCAATGGCAGTGTTGGAAGACAAGTCAAAGCATTTTATCTTGACACTGTCTATATTGAACAAAAGGCTTTGAGAGCAATCTACATTACATTTAAATGTGGAATCTCGCATATTAAAAACTGAAAATACAATATCGTATTTGAAGTCAATAAGTTCAAATTATAGTTTTGAAAAGTGAGATTAACTCTTTCTGTGGAGCATTCATATTAAAAGGATATAAAGAAGTTTTTAAAAAATGTATGTTTTACTGAGGATAGATTAACTTCAGGGATGAGAGTGATCAGAGAGCAAAAAGGAGGAAATCCAAAAAAAATTCAAGTAAGCTTGCGGAAGGAATGCACAAAAATTCAACAAAAAAATATCCAGGAAGGATAATTCAATAATTTTAAAGATACAATGAAGTTTCTCATACTATATAATAATTACACTTCAAATATTAGGTGCTTGTGAAGTAATCTGTGAGGAAAGGGGAGCTAAGAGGGAAAATAATTTGTTTAGACATGAGGAAAAGTATACCTTTTGCAGGAAAAACTGGTTCAGATCAGAAAAATGTGGATCCTCGAAACAGGGACAAAGAGAAGGAAAATGTTACATAAAAAACAAAAAAGGAGGAAATCCTCCAAAAGGAGGAAAACTGTCATCCCTGTAACTTACAATTTTGGATAATTTTCGAACATAAAGGATTTTTCAGCCACAGTAAAAAACTAATAATATTTTTAATTATTCCATAACATCAATTGAGCTTTTACTTTAAATTAACAATTTTAAGTTTAATCAATCCTTCACCATCATATCACTTGTATTTAGTGACATTCTAATAAAAGAGCAAAAAAAAAATCTCTCTTAATCTTTTACCTGCTTGAGCAATGATGCCATGTCCCAGCGATGTCTGAATCATCTGAGAATGTGAGGGTTTGCTGACATGCAGAGTAGCAATCATGTTAGATGGGTTTGATGTTGACACCCCCTTAACAATAGTTCCAGCAAGGACTGAACCTCCCTTCTGCGACAGGTTGAGCGAGTTGGCCCCGATCAGATCCGTGAGATGTGCCGAGGACTTTCCGTGGTTCAGCTCTACCATGGTCTGAGGCGACACCAGTGCCAGAGGGGAGACCAGGTGTGGTCTAGAGATGCCCTTAGCACTCCCAGAAGCCACCTGCGACAAAAAAAAAGTGAAAAATTAGTGTATGTACAACTAGTAAACAATGATGAGGCAGATAATAAACTGGAAAAGTCCATTTGATAAAAGATCAATATTTGACATAAATTATGATGGCAGAAAAATATCCATACAACAGTATGTATATGCATACCACATATCCATAAAAGAATGTACCAGATATATACATTTTAATAATATTAAATTTGTGTACACTTTATATACACAAACATTTAATTATGAATTTAATAGTGTAAGGTAAACTGTTAATTTACCTTCAATTTGATTAATTATTTGCTGTACAAAATATTAAAATGAAACTGTTATAATGTACCATTCGCTAGGAAATTATTTTGACAACCTGTACTATCAAAACTTGATAAAATTATAGTAACACTAACACCTAAATTAAAACAGCTTACAATCACCATGCTATAAATACTTAGTATCAGTACTAAGCTCCTATGTATGTCATTTATGAAAATGAGTAAAATTCTTATTCAATTTACACATCCTCATGTTGGTCACAATTTTGGTGATATAATATGTAAACTATAGAGTAGAAAAAAAAAGTATTGTGCGCTAGAAAAAGAAAATACCATGTAGTTAAAAATTAAAATGCACCCTCATTGACGCTCAATGGATTAGAAACCAGTCAATATTTTTTAATAATATCAGCAAAACATCCAATAAAAATGAACATCACGCAACAACGTAATTCCCGGTAAAAGAAAAACACTATCTGCAATAAAAAAAATGCTGTATTCTTATTGGCCAAAAGCAAACGCAAGGAGAACTGACTTTTACTCCAGTCAACTTGCAGACTAAGATCGTATGACGTCAAAAGCACGATGTTCATGCTATAGTGATTAAATAGTGCAAATTCATTTTTTCTTTACTATACTTTAGAATAAACATCAGAGTTCCGTTATAACTAAAAAAATTCGGAATTCTGGGTACACCCAGCAAAGACACCCCCTCCCCCTCCCCTGGCAACATTATATAAATATTGACAGGATTTTAATTCTAGGCCAGTGTACTTCATTCAAAGTGAGAAATAAAAAATTAAGTCTACTAACCTGGACTAAAGAGTCAGCGCAGAATGGCTTTGCTGAGGAGATGTAAGATGCGTTGGATGATGGAGTGAGCACATGTATCTGGCCGTGTGGATGGTGGTTGACTGAGATGTGCTGGACTGATGGGTGATTCGAGGCCATGATGGAGTTTGGTGCAGTGATGACCTTGATACCAGATGGCTGGGTGATGACCTGCATGGCATGGGGAGAAGCAAAGATGCCTGCCATGGTGTGGAGGTTGCTAGTGGAGAAGACCTGCAGGAAAGGCATAAGCGTTAGTTAATCCTCTACTAAGTCTTTTGAGAAACATGGGTCTAACCAGGACCGTCTTGATAAGTGCTTCGCGCACAGGTCATTCTACTACTTAACCGGGCCTGCTCCTGCATTTCGTGAAGTCGCAGAGTTCATCCATTGCTGAACGTGTTTTCCCCCATTCTACAATGTATTTTAAGGCCAACTCCATCAGAAAACTAGTGATTTCAAGAGCTTAGAATTTAGGAACCCATATTTTTTTTCTCAGAATGATTAATAAAAAAAGTGTACACTTAAGTTTTTTCAAATATAAATACATAATGATTATGTAGATTTTGGTTCTTAATAAATGACTATAAAACTTGTCGTAAAAATTAAACAGTTTTTGACATAATACAATTTTAACAGTTGCTTGAAAACAATTGGAAAAGCATTTGCTGTTTTATTCGTCAACAGTAAATTGTTAAACTACGATTTGAAACTGATTGTATAAGTGTGCTTTATATATATATACATATGCCCCTGCCTCACTGAATATTTTGTCCTGTTTGCTCATATGCACCATTGCCATATATATATATGGTACATATGAGTAAACAGGGCAAAATATTCAGTGTGAGGGTAAAATATTCAGTGTGAGGGCAAAATATTCAGGGGCGTACTGGGTAATAAAATTAGCCCGGTGATTTTAGATTTCTACCGGCCAAAATTTTAAATATTATCATTAATAATATTTTAATAAAATAATTAATTTATTAGAATTAGTTTTAATAACTAATATATTTTACTATTTTTAAATATTTGTATTCAATAATTGTTTTCAATAATTAAATTATTTTTATTTATGAATTTAAAAAATTGAATTGTTATAATAATTAATTTAATTATAATAATAATTCATCTAAAAGAAAATCTTTTCTGTCTCTAGTGTTTATATCTCCTTTGAGTTAATTTAGTTTCCATAAGCCATTGATAGTTTGTTGCAAAAACAAAGAAATATAAATAGTAAAATAAAGAACGTGCAAAAATATAAATAGTAAGTTTATTTTATTAGAAAAGATATCAGAATTGATAATAAATATTTAACAATAAAGGCTATAAAATAAGTATAACGGCTATAAAATAAGTAAGTGATAATATGATAATATTTAAACCTTAGAACGCCTACTTTTCTTAAAACCTCTCACTATATCCCTACAAAACGAAAGGCTTCACCTGGGGTTGGGGAATGATAGGGATTTGAATGCATTGGACTTAAAAACACAACGTCGAGGAAAGCAACTATTTATATTAATAAAATAACTTTTAAAAATTTCGTATCGGACCGTCCAATTTTTTTCCAAATACTGACCGGCCCGGTGATTGCTCTGAACAACGCTATGGCCAGTACGCCCCTGCAGTGAGGTAATATCTAATTGGTCACAGCAAAAACTACCAAAAGGGGACAGACGGGATGGACAAGCAATAATGATTAATGATATGAAGAAATCAATTTGATATATAAAATGAATTACAAAACATGCTCGTTATTTGAATATAAGGATAGCAATAAATATTAAAAAAAAATAGATCATATACTTGTTCAAAGGTCTGAATTATAGCATATATTTGTGATGAATGGTAAAATAGAAAACAAGTTGCATTTGTAACTATCAACGAATGTGTAAACAATTGGTAGCCTAAGTACAAAAAAATATATATATATTTTCAGAAAAAATGCAATATATTTCATTATAAAAGAGGAATATTATGGATGACTTATAGAAGTCTTTTCAGCAATAAAATCCCAAAATTTCACATGAAATCTTTAAAGCATCTGATTTCCGCTATGCGCTATTGAAAACAACGCTAGACTAGGGATTTAGCATGCGACGTCACACTGTCAATTTGAGCAGCAGAAGCAGGCCTGGGTAAACAACAGGGGTGAAACGAGTTCGAGACGGCCCTGGTCTAACTCAACCCTTCAAAAAATTTTACTTCTATAAGGAAAACAAGAACACTGCACAAACCAGGGATGAGTTTAGTAAAAAATCAAAAAGCTGAAAACAAAAATTTTATGCGTGAAACACATTTTAAGTTAAATTTTAAAAAAATTGTGTTTTTCCATGTGCATTTAAAACACTGCACCATCTATGTCCATCCGAGAACAAAAATGGCTTAAAATAGCTGCACCTAGACGTAGGGATACACTTTGTGCTGACATTAGGCATGGTATAGCTCCAAAGGGGATTAAAGAAGAAAAAAATCTGTGAAAGCGATGAAAACCGACAAAAATTTCAAAATTTCAACAAGCCAGACAACTTTAAGCAATTATACCACATTGACAAACAGGCCAAATTTAATTAAATCCAGTTTTCTAAATTTTTAAGCTGCAAGTACTAAAAATCTTAAAATCTAAATTTTTAATCATATTGTTAAGCTTGTTCAATAAAATAAAAAGCAACAAACAATTGCAGTTAAAATAACAATTTTAAACACAGATTATTTAGAAAAATTACAATTTGGACTAATTTTCAGAATATTTTTATACAAAATGATATAAAAATGTGAGTAATTCTGCATAGACTCGAATCAAACGGCTAAATATAACCTTAAACAGGCAGCAATCGCGAATATGGCGGCTATCGGAAGTCCAGAACGGAAATGGCTACGGAAGTCCAGATGAATGGCTACAATTCGGTGTTGAAAATCTCGGTAATAGCTGGTATTGTATTAGCGTAAACCTCGGCGAAAATGACCCTCACTCTAACAAAAGTACTATAAGCAATATTGCTTAAAATACCGCCGAAAATCTAGGTATCGCCAAAAAAGAACATCACAACAACGTGCATATCGGCGATAGCGTCCGCAATATCAGCATAAATCTCAGTAATATCGATCTTTTCTTGGTAATATATACTAGTGAAAATTTCGGTAATATCGGATGTTACTACAGTAGGGCTTTGGACAAAAATTACTCTCACGCCAACAGAAATATCAAAGTTAGAACCAAATATACCGGGGCAACTCTCAAGAATAGCGCTAATGTATTGGCGTAACATTTGACGAAAATTACAATCACAACAACGTAAATCTCGGCGTAAAATCTAAGATATTGGCAAAAACGAACATCACAAACAAACGTGCATATCAGCGATAGCGTCCACAATATCAGCACAAATATCATCGCACATCATCAATAATGTACATCAATGAGAGCGCAATTCATCACGGTAATATCGACATTCTTTTGGTAACATTGGTGCAAATCTCAGATTTTACAACAAGGTAGTCAAACTCAGAGAAAAGGACAATCAAATAAACGTAAATACCAGTGTTAGCGCCGCATATACGGGAACAATTCTCAGCAATAGCGTTGTTGTATTGGCGTAATGCTCCGCAAAAATGAAAACCACAACAACTTAAATCCCAGCGATAACGCACGTCATAGCCACACAAATCTCAGCAGAGTGGACATTACATAAACGTAACGATTAGCGAAAACGAGCTTCACATACCAACGTACGTTTAGATGTACAACAAACGATAATTCCGTGGATGTCAGACTTGAAAGCAAGCACATATTATTCGTATACGTTAATCGCGTGAATTAGTATGAAGGAAATTACACAATAGGATCAAATTTCGGAGTAGTTGAAAAAGTCTAAAATGCGAGTTTAAGCGCCAACATAACTATAAAAATGCATTCCAGTAGATTTTTGTATTTGGAGCAGGAATGCCGTAGGTTTTCCGCTCTTCCCGATCGGGCAGAAGGGAAGCTGCTTCGCGATTCAGCCTTAGAGAAAATGTTATTTTTCTGTGGGATGGAAAAATCGGAGAAAAAATTAATTTTTTTTTCAGGAATTAGAAAAGCGGAACTTTTTTTGAAAAAGCGGAATTATTTTTTTTCTAAAAAATTAAAAAAGCGGAATTCCGCCACATGGCGGAAGAAACTCATCCCTGACAAACACTTATGCCAAGGATATATTATATCATGGTGAAGAGGTTACAGGTGAAAAAGACTTAGGAAAAGGTGCAAATGGTGGGTAATCTTCTATTGAGGTATGTTTTTTATTATAGAATAGAATTTTAGTATTTTTACATTGCTGGCCCTTTATATCAAAGCATATTTATAATTATTTATTAATTGAATAAAACATTAATCAAGTCATTAAATATAAACTGAGTAGTTTTATCACTATGCATAATAAATATTAAGTATTGTATCAATTTTCAGGCTAGAGTTATTAAACTGCCCAGAAAAATTCCTCTTGATTTTGACAACCATAAAAGTAGTAGTGAGAATTCACTAAGTATTGTGGGGGCGGGGGGTCCAATGTAATAATCATCGCCAAACTGGCTATTTTTTTAAAGAATGAAAATATAAAGTAATATTATAACTTTAAAATTATTGGAGTTTTTCTAAGGTAAAATCAATATTGCCTTGCACATAAGAGGCAAGACAAAAACTATACAAACTTCACATACCATTTAAAATTAAAGTTTCAAATTTAGAACTTTAGTACAAAACACTAAATACATTATTCAGTCTATCATTATCCAATGAAGAATTATACGGAAAAAAAAAACTATGCATCAGAAATATTTTAATTTTTCAATGATTTAGATATTAAATTTTGAATAGTTCTTAATTTTGTTATTTTAAGCAATTTTAACATTTCATATTTATTAAACCATTTAAGATAAAATCTTTAAATTTTGTACAACGGTTAGAAATGAAGGTCTAACTACAAAATAAAAGTGTTATATATCAATGTTTATTAGAAACCGAGATAAAAAGGAGAGAAAAACAGAAGACGCGTCATTCAATAGAGGTAGTAGGAGTAGTCAGAGGTAGTCTGTAGACTTTCTACCATTAACAAAAATTCAGTATTCAAACTATTGGGTATGTAAATCATTTACATGGGAATCTACATTTTAAAGAAAATGTCCATATCAACACAGTAAATTTTAATATTTTTCTAACCCTGATATAGCAGGTGATACACAACGACCAAGCAGACACACAACTGCAACTTACCCTGGTCGGTTGTCCAGAACCTCCTTCAGCATGCGACATCTGTGCAGCAAGGGAAGATGGTATTGATAGCACAGAAGCTTTGTTATCTAATGACAGACGAGAATCGTGCACCAAATGATGGTTAGATGTAACTGGTTCCTTCACTGAAGCAGACATTTGAGAAATGGATGCTTTGGAAAGAGCTGCAAGAAAGAGTGATCAGTTTTGATATCGGAAGGAAAATTTCAAGGAGTTTTTTCCAAGAGAAATATTAGAGAATAGGTCTTTCCATGATGCTTAAAAAAATCAGTATTTAATAAAAATAATTTTTTTTAATGAAATTAGAATTACAATACAGAAATGTAAATATTTTTTAGAAATTTACTTAATGTTATTTTAATTGATCAAGCATTTTTTTAAGTAATTTTTTTTTTAATTACAGAACAGAATTTTTTTTTTTATATCTAATATTCTTCATATTTTAGCATTGTGGTAAAAAACTTTTTTTGATTGTTAGCATTTCTTGCCCCCAAAAAAGTTTTTTTTTTTCAGGGTTCCCACCGAAATCGTAGAATGAAAATCAATGACTTTTCAAGGACAAAATAATATTTTTAAAGGACCTTCAAAAATTGTTTTGCAGGAATCAAATCCTTAATGTGTGACTTTACAGATGCTTTGCACAGAGCATTAATATCAAAATCTTTCATGCACAATTTGCATTTTGCCTTACAAACAGACTTTGATATTTTGGCTCGCAGAACGTAAACACTAATCTCGCAGGTTTGTCTCACTAAGTACAGTGTGTTAAGAAAAACCATTCGATATCTACTCTACCAAACAACAAATAAGAACCAAAGGATATACAAGTTGATGCATGCATAATGCAAAATATCACGAGTGACAAAAATTAAGAACTTTAATTGACCTCCAAGCATTTTCAAGTACTTTTAAGGCTTGGAAAGCAAGTTCACCTTTAATGACCAAAAGAACCCTGTTTTTTCAAGCTTAAACCAGTTTTCAAATGACGAATTTAGAATTGCCTATTATATCAAAAAGTTAAACAAAAAGTTCGAATGTTATATGCCTTTATAAGGCTCAAAATACACCCTAAATGCATAATCATACCAGAATGTAAGATCGTGTATGTTATTTTATTACAAAAATATTAATAGACAGCAGTGTGCAAACCATGGAAAACGAGACATGCATAAATTTTTGTGGGTTGCTGCGCTCAAAGAAATTTAATTGACGATAAAAAATTAAGACTTTTTTTCATCATTCATTAATAAAAATTGATTGAATGAGCAAATGATTGACAGTTTTAAAAAAATTTAATAATTTGAATTCAAGTCTCAATAGAGTACACATTACATTACATCATTTTACCATCAAACAATAAAATTGAAGTTTTTAAGAAAAAGCCAATACATTGGCAAATTTACAAAAACATCCTACTTTTTATACTTAAAGTATGTATGTAAAGTAGTAACACTAAATTTATGAATTTTTTACCCAGAGGAACAGCTGAAGGATTAGAGACAGGTCCAACCAGAACGCTACTTGCTGTTGAAGATGAAGAAGAGCTGGCAAAGTCTGATGTCCCAGCAGAGTTTATCGTTGATGCATCATTTGGACCATTATCATCGAAATCACTCAGTGCACCACATTCTGCAAGAAGATTTTTTAAAAGATATTTTTTTGTCTAGTAAAATTTACTTGCTACAGTGGAAGTTCTTTCAAGCAAGCATAAATAGTAAGTTTATAATATAGAGTGTAACATGCTATTTTTTCGATAATCTAGTTAAAATTAGCTGAAGTATTTTAAACAAATTTTACAATAAAAATTATCTTACAAAAAAAAAATTAAAGCAGTGACAGTATTACCAAGAAATTTTGAAGAATGTATCCAAAAGGTACAAAAAAAATATATATATATATTTAAAATTAGTTTAAAAGATGCAAATTTCTGGTAAAAAATGTTAGCAATTTAAATCGTTATCTAGCATGTTAAAAAATATTTCTTCTACGAATTATCTCTCCAACTGCCTTCTCTCCCCTTGGGGACGTGTCATCGGTTATTATCACAAATTTACCAGCGGATGGTAGTGTAGATGAAAAATTGCTAATATGCTACCTGTTTTATTTTCATAAAAAAGTATACGCGAAACCCTCTTTCCCCTTAGTAAAATGAAGGCAACTCATGTTTGAAATAAGCACTAGGAAATCAATAAAATAAAGGAAAAATACTCGAATGACATGTTTTCTATGTAATGTGAAACATGTTCATGTTCAAAGAACACTTTAAATGTTTTCATTAAGTTTAGTTAAATTGAAAATTTGCTTTTTACAACCACAATGTATACAAAATACAAACTATATGTACAAAAGCCTATTTATCTAGTGTTAAATGTGTGGCAAAACAAATAGACATTAAACAAAACCTTAACCACAGAATTAATATACTGCTGAGTGACAGAGGAAATTGAATGACTTTCACATGTATTTTTGATTAAATGATAAGGCAAAATACTTCATAGCCTCCCACCTTTCAGAAATTCCTCAGTATTAAAATATATGATATTAACAGCACAAATATGGCTCAATATTAGTAATTCTCTTTGACCAAAAACTGTGGAATATCATGTGATTATTATTCTAATGTAAAATGTGGAAACTTCCTTTCTCAAGGACATTGAGTTTGAAGTAAAGGAGATAATAGAGATGTTTTAAATAATCATCTAGAAATCTTTTACTCATGAAAATATTATTTAAAATGTATTAAGGTTTGAAATTGCATGGTGTCCAGAAGGAGTACAGTTTAAAATCCTTTTATTTCTCTATTTAACCTGCAGTTTTACATACGATACTAAAAGTGATTAACTACAAGAAATTATTTCTATGAACAAACTAGGTCAGTCAGTCAAAACTTGACCAAATTAGAAGTAAAATTTTTGTGCAATCCTGCAATAATCTGAATTCATATCTTGATCTCATGGAATTAATTTGTCATTTAAGAACTTTTAGAACTAAGTATTGCAACAAAGAAATGCAAACTTTTCCGGCAATTCCTTTTTTACCTGCAACTGAAGAACCTCAATGAATTAGTCTTTGCAACATCACACTATGGATTTCAACAAACAATTTGTTTTTTATATAAACTAACCTGAAGCTGTAGTAGTAGAATCATTATCATCCTCTGGAATGAAGTTATTCACATCAGTATGATCTAACTGAGAAGACAAATCTTTCTTCAAAATGGATAATCGTTGCTGGAATGCTATTTTTTCCCGAGCCAAGTTCTCCATTTCATGTTCATAATCCCTTTCTTTCCGCTTCAATGACTTTAAAGATAAGAACATTTTTTAATGATTTACTTTGTTTCTAAAAAACAAAAAAATATTTATAATCCAGCCACATCCAGGAATGTGCTAAAAAATGTACATACTTGTATAAAACGGATGGCACCTCGCAAAATGCTTAAGTTGGAAGTTTTCCTGTCATCCATATTTGGCAACTGCTTTTTCAAAGCTTCAAAGCATTCTTTTAGGTGAGCTCGTCTATAAGGAACAATAAGGCTACCTTAAAAAGCTTATAAATTTGATAGAATTGTATGAACAAAGATCTAAGGAGCATATTTAACCTACATACGGTCTTTAAAACTTAAGCAAGGTTAAAGTAAACCAAAAGAGCAAATATCTTCATATACACATGCATTACATTAAATTGTTTAGAGCAATCGCATTCACTAGCACATCTCTTTTGCAGTTGCTCTATTTTTAGAAATGCCCCCATTTAATGTTTTTAAAGTGACCTTATCTTCATATTAGCATAACCTGCTTAGAGTGCTCGTTACCACTAGCCAAACTCGCAGAAAAAGTTATCATTTACACAATGGCCTTACATAGTCCCACTAGCAAAACTCATTTATAGAATTACTTAACACATTTTCACAAGTAAAACCAATTTATAGAATAGAAAGACACATTCCTACTAGCAAATCTCATTTATTAAACAGGTTCAATTGTTCCCAACAGCAAAATTAATTTACAGAATAGCTTCACACAGTTCAACTAGCAAATCTCATTTACAAAATAGATTTGTTCGCAGATTTTCACCAGCAAAATTCATTTACAGAAAAGCCCCATACATTTCCACTAGTAAAACCATAATAGAATGATCCCATTCACACAAATAGAACCAACTAAGAGTCGTATTCAAACTGTATCTGGGGAAATCCATGGAGCAGATGATAATAACAAGTCCACTAAGCACCGCAAATAATTGACACACTTTGAGTTGGGCACACTTTTATAAATTGGAGTAATAAGACAAAAATTGATGATTATATTTAACACTTATTGGCTTTTAGTCCACAAGTCACATTCATTCATCGATGAAGGGATTAACGACTGAATATTATTAACATCTACAGTATGCAGGCTACTAGAAGGCCAACCATTCAAATACTAATCACTCCTGATAGTCTAAGAGGCGACTGCAAGTTTATGTACCCCATCGAACATCATTCCAAATTTTTTACAGAATGTGGAGAAAAGTAAGTAAAATTACGAATCCACTGGTCTGCCATGGCAAAAATGGCCGAAACTGGTCAAAAATCAATTCTGAATGAGTTGAACTAAATCTGATTGCCAAATAAGCCATAACTTGCCAAATAATGAGCACTTTTTTATTTAGAAAACCCATCACTCCTGAATTTTCAATTTAGAAGATTGCAGACGATTCAGATATCTGGCAACGACTTGTATCTTTTCAAAGTGAGCCAAGCTGGCAAAAAATATTACGTCACTGATGACGTAACTGACATCGTCAACTTGATTTACTTTTAAAAAATGTAAGTTTTCTAAGCCTGAGATCAGGAATAGTCTGCGCCGTTAATCATTGAAAATCAAATTGTGGTGGGTTACCAGACAAAAAAGAGTATTCACTTTTTGGCAAGTTATGGAACATTTGGCAAACGAATTTAGATCAACTCAGTCAAAGTTAATATTTGACCAGTTTTGGCAATTTTTGCCATGGCAGACAAGTGGATTTGTATCTCAAAACGGGCATTTTAAAAAAAATATCGATTCCAACTCCTTTTATGAGCTATTTTCAACATATACAGACATATTTGAAATTTAACTTGTTAATGTGGTATATTTGAAAATAATTCTCTTATATTGATACTGTTTATTTGAAATAACTTGCTTATAATACACGAAGAAAGTAGGATGGTAGTAAATACACATGTTGGCACACACCTGCCGATTACAACACATTTCTATTAGTAAGCTAGTAAATCCAAGAAGTCTGACAGAAAAATACAAGGAGGGCATAATTAACATTGAAACTATTTAAAGCAGTCTGGATCTTGTAGAAATTAACAGGTCTGCATTAAATTTACAACTATTGAAACAATGGGGAAATTATACCAGTTGATCTGAATCTATAATTTTCATTTTAATACATGAACTAAAACTAATTTTAAAGTAGTATGATAGTTTAAATACCTGTTTTTTTCTAATTTATTGTGGACTTCTCTTGTTCCAGTTCTAAAAAAGACAATTACTTTCAATATAGCAACATGAAATATCAAATAATGACATTAATAAAGTATTTATTTACATAATTAATTGTTGACATGTATTTATGCTTACAAAAATTTAGAAATAAACTTCTGGATTGAAAAATAACAAAGCATAACACTGAGAATCTACAACGTCGATTTAAGTAGCAAATGTTCTCCTAATGTTTAAGAATTTTAAATGAATATTCCATCATCATAAATAAAAGCAAGTCAATCAAATAAATGCTTCAGACAAAATCCAGGAGAACAATAACTACTTAAAACCACACTACAGATTAAGTTTAAACTCGCACACATCAAAGTTTACCTTCCTGTACAAGTACAAGTTTAAGTACTTAAAGTGAATCACCACAGAGATTAGTTTAAAGATTACAGCCAAACTTTAGGTGTTATAATAAAAGTAAATTACCACAAAGACAAGTTGAAACGTTGGCTTTCATCGCAGCCAAACTTTATGTACTACAATAAAAGTTTGAAATGACGTCCTCTTTTGCGAATACAAAAGCGTGTTTGTTTTATCAAATTTCATGAAACTCTGCAGATTATGACAGCATTGATGTTAGATATGGCTGATGTGATGTTCATTTTCAGCTCTGCAATCGTATGTAGACTATTTTGGAAAATGCAGAAAATTTGTTTCAGCTTCTTTCAGTTTTTCATTCACCATCCAAAATGGAGACCATACCAGCTCTTTTCTTGGCAGCTACTGATCTGATTGCCCTGATTTCCTCAGGCTGCCCTGTGAACTAATCGTGTCACCACCAAATCATTGAGAGCTGCTTCATCAGGATACTTCTTACAAAACTCTTCGATTCACTAGCAAAACATCATGCCGTCACCTTGAACAACAAACACATAAAATCTCTGAGCACAAGATCACTGATATTGATAAAAACATATTCCTAACAATCTACCCCGATATCTACCGGAAGGAAATTGAAACTCAATGCGCATTAACTGAATTATGACCCATTTAGCTTTGATATGTGCACTAGGGTGGACCGAAAAAAACTAATTTCGGAAATCCAAAAGGTAATAGAGCGGAAAAGTTGTTTTTATGACATCAATAGCAAGTGTGCAAAATCTTACGAAAATCAAAAAATATCTTGTGGTGTCACAGCGGATGGAAAGTTTTGAAAAAAGAGTCAAAATCTGTATTGGATTGGTTAATTTTAAGGATTTAAAAAATTTTCTTAAATGGAAATATTATAGTTCGAAAAAGGTTGCTCTAAGGTACTGTAATAAGTGAAAAAAAATTCAGTACGATAAAATAATAGCTCCCATTGTCACAAGAACTGTGAATTTACTCAAAATATTGATAAAACGAGCAGATTTTTATGCAAGTGGGAATTCTCAGTCTGTAGTTGTGAGAAATCATGGCAGATGCCTGCAAATGAACAAACTTTTCTTACTAACCAGAAAAGTATTCGCACGCAAGGCCTTTATTCCCCCAAGACCAACAAGATCCGGCTTCGAGCCCTGAATTTTGGGGTTCCCCAAATGCCTGAAAATTTCTAAATTATTGTGTGACTATCAATATTCTGTTCAGTGCACTTGATGAATATGATAATCTATTTTGATAACTCAGTAATTATTAAATATTAATATCTTAGCAATAATTAAATCAATACGGTATTTATAAAATTGTCATTGATATTTAAATATCCCAAAAAATCAACAACTGAGTGCCCCATCTGTTACATGTTATGCCTATAGTAATCAGTTCAGAATAAAGGCCCTGTTTGTAAGATGGTTATTGGATTCATTTTTTTTGGCAACAAAAAGACTAAAACAGAAAATGACTAGAGAACCAAATGAAACTGCATATTCGACATCATGAGTCAAAAAACAAGGATGACCCCTGTGCATCTTTTACCAATGAGGCTTCATTCAACTCAACAAACCCGTTTTGTGGAAAATATGATACTAAAAATAATTGCATATTTCAGAAGACATATTCATTCGACTACAAAAGAGGATACTTTGCAAATGGCAGATCACTCTACCAACATTAGCAATTGTACCTGATAGATTCTGATTGCCAAACAGAGCTGCAGCTGCTATAGCATTACCTGTGCTAGAAGACTTTGACACTATCACATAAGAAAATTCATGAAAAGTGATAAAACAAAAACAAACTGAGAATAGAGAAAGGCAAAAAAAAAATTAAATTTTACCTCCATACTGTTAAGTAGCAGGATATACTTTGATGGCCATAAGGCTAGAACTTGGATCCAAAAAAGGATGGTAAGGAATTACACCAGAAAACAATTACTGAGAAACATGTGTCATAAACCTAGCAACATGAATTAGAACATCTTGAACATGTTGTTCCCGAGTCTGATTCCGCAGTTAGAAACAAAAAATAGTATTACTGACTTCACAGAAAAATATAATCACCAAAAAACTAACAGCTGTTGGATGTGATGGAAATACTTTATCACTGATTGCATAAGAGAAGAGTTATGCAATTGCTATAAGAAGAAATGGAAAGGCCCACGCAATGGTTCATGTGCCAAATGCATATAAATATGCTTCCAATAAGAAATTTACCCGAGGACTTGGGCATACAAAAGGGCCATATACATATTCTGACCATATTAGCCAAGGTCAGGAATATGAGTAATGACTAATTTAACAATTCAAGAAAATATTATGTGAACTTCCATTCATGACTGTCAGTGTACAGGATCGTAATACTAATAAAAAAATATTGGATAGAAATGGGCCAAGTGATTAGAACTGGTGTTTTTTGCGTAGATTTGTCAAAAAGTGAAAACGGTAGGTTGTCACATTCAATATGGCTAACCACAGCTATAATTAAGTTCTCCACTTTTGTGTCAAAACACGAACATCAACATCAAGCCTTTTTTGAGCAAATTCATATTAAAAGTGTATGAGAGGTTTTGCATCAAAACCAAATTATCATGCAAATATGATGGCATTCATGTTTGGGATGACAAACTTTTTTCAATTGGAGAGTAAATTGAAAAAACTTGTCAATCCTGTAAATCAACAGAAGGCACATAATTTACTCATCCAGATGTTCTAATTACTATGCATGATTACTGATGGACACGTTCATGTCAGACGGCAAAATTATGAAGAATAGAAAGATAAAAGCCAAAGATATCAGACGTATAAAATTTTAAAATTATGAGTATTGCACATTAGTTTAGATATTTAGATTGTAGATGAATTTAATGTATCTAAGACATTAAATTGCATTAAATAGAAAAGTTCCAAGTAATGACTGGATAAATACGATGCATTTTTTCAATAGTTTCGGCATTTCACAACTTTTGTGGCAATGGAAGTTATAACTTAATCAAACTGAAATTTTTTTATTTATTACAGTACCTTAGACTAACCTTTTTTGCACTATGATGTTTCCACTTTCAAAAATTTTTAAATCTTTAAAATTAACCAATTGATTACAGAATTTGGCTCTTTCTTTGAAATTTTACACCAGTTGTGGCCACGGAATATATTTTCTTAATTTTGGTACGAATTTGCACACTTACTATAAATGTCAAGAGACAACTTTTCCGCATTTACTTTTACGATTTCCAAAATTTGTTTTTTTCGGCCCACCTTGTACTTTTTTGACAGAAACTGTCAAAAAACATCCTCGTTCACACACTTCCATTTTTAATTTACTTCTCTTAACTTTACAACTCTTAAAACATCAAACCAATTTACTGATTAAATAAGAGATACAAGAAATTAAAAAAAAAACTTTCCCTGTAAGGTTTAAAGCCAATCAACAGCCAAACATTTCTCATTTTTACTTTTAATTACTCTATATGTAATATAGGATAATGAAAGCATTGCATTCGCAAAAAAATGTACTTCTAAAGGGTCATCCCGAGTACAAAAAAGTCGTTTAAAAAATGTGCGGCGGATTGACCCAAGGCGTTTAACTTTTGTAATCACTGGCACAGATACATATGCTAGAAGAAACTGGATAACGCTCCATAAGAAACATACTGATGAAAACGTGCTAGTAGAAACTTTGGAGTCAAAGACATAACTAGACTTTCAATTTGGGAGTGGAGGGCTTGAAAAATATTTAAACGTTTAAAAGTAAACTATGTCATGCAAAATTTTGACTTCTTGATAACCCCTTCCCCTCATGTAACACTTTGGTCATTTGCTCTCCCCTAAAATTGACACCATGTTCATGCCTCCGCCTTTCCCAAAAAATAATTTCATTGATTTAACCATATCTGTTTCTAAAAAAAATGTATATTTATTGTAGTTAGTAGGGTTTTTTTACAGCTTTGCATACGCGTTAATGGTTGACCATAGAGCTTGTCACTGTTTTCATCAAATAGTGCATATATGCATAAGGTAGCCGCGATTGAAAAATTTATTTTTTACAGCAATTGCATAAAAACAAATAATGATTTTAGTCAAAATCACTGTGGTCACCTTTTAAAGTGTTCTAAACATCTTCATCTCAGAAATTCCTAAAATTTAGATAAAAATGTAAAAAATTGAAAAATAAACGCTTTAACATAGACTTATCTACCTTTGAACACTGTCTATCAACAACTGTTCCTCATCCGTTTCACTTATCCAAAAGGAATAATATAATTATCGCCAAAATTATTGCAAATGTCATCAATTTGCTGAGTTTTTTGGCCAAACATAAATTATTAGTGGAGAAAATATCACCAAACTGGCAAATTTTTTTCAATGAAAATTAAAACAATAAGCTACGCTAATACAATTCAAATGCAGTGACCAGTAATATAGTGTAAATCAAAATTAAACAATTTTCTTCATCCCTAGTTTTTCTATTCACAAGAAGAATATCATCCTTGTGTCAAATTTGAAAAAAAATTAGCACCAATATTTGTTAAATTACATCCAAGTTGATATTGGAATATTCAGCTATATTAGCTGTCAAGTTATAAAAACTACCAGTCAAAATTTGAAGCACTGCCAGGCGGAAGTTTCAGCCAAGTTCAAAATAAGTTGTAACCTTACCAAGAATTTAATATTAATAAAAGGCACACGACTAAAATTTGTAGTTTAGACTGTACTAGTTGCAAATGAACTGCAGGGGTTAATCTTTGGTACTTTCAGTCATGGTATAACATCACTGAATTTACAAATATTTGCGTCTTAAGAAGACCCATCAAGTGCCATATTGCATAGTAGGTAGACAGGCATCTAATTTTAGTGAAAAGCTTTTTCAACCAGCAGTCTAATTACACACAATGAAATCTTACTAAAAAATTCAAAGCTGAAAACAGGTTTTCCAATAAAATCAATGACTTTTCAAAGACTTTTAAGGACCTAAATAATATTTTTAAAGACCTTTGAAAATTTGTTTTCAGGCTATCTTTTACGTATGATTTCACAACTGCTTTGCCCATAGCGCTAAATTCAAAATCTTCCATGCACAATTTGAATTTTGCCTTGTGAACAGACTTTGTTGATGTTGCAATCCATTTTTCATATGCAGTGTGCTTTAGCCAAGGCACATTACATGTGCACTTCCCAGACATAGTTTTCTTAAGTTGCTTCTGCTAAAATTAATTAACAGTTTAAGAAACTAAAAAACACGCTTTAATAGAAAAGTGAACTAAAAAGTAGAAAATAATTTGAAATAAGTTTGAAATAAGAATAGAGTGATTAACAAGAAATATTTATTTTATCGTAAAAAAGCGTGGGGTGCTTTTTTAGATATTTTCATAATGGCTCTACTTTTACCAATATCTGTCATTAAATATTTACAACAATTGACATCAAGCACCCCACGCTTTTTTACGATAAAATAAATATTTCTTGTTAATCACTCTATTCTTATTTCAAACTTATTAAAAATTATTTTCTACTTTTTAGTTCACTTTCTATTAAAGCCTGTTTTTTAGTTTTTTAAACTATTAATTATTTTCTACTTTTTAGTATGGTTTTCTATTAAAGCGTATTTTTTAGCTTTTTAAACTATTAATTATTTTTTCTGTAAACTATAAATTTTTTTTAGTTAATTTTTTTTAATTAAGAGTACAAAACTCTCCAGTTGTTCCTGCCAATAGTCACATGCTTGTCTCAAATTTAAGTCACGTGTATGCCTTAGTACACGCCGTATTACTTGGCACAAAACACTACACTGTCTCTGAATATGAAAAATAACTAATCCTGAAGATCCTAGTAAGGATGATGCGATTAAAAAAACACGCTTTGTATAACTCTAACCGTTATGCCCACAACAAATCTTTCAAATGTCTGCCTTATCAATTGCCAATGATAGGTTCTGTGATTACTGGGGTTGTAATGGGTAAAGGCACACCAGGGGTCGATTCCGGAGAAGGTTGGTTGGAATTAAACGGCGCAAGGGCAACACAAGCTAATCCTTGTAATAAAGCGACAAACTTATTGAATTATTGTATTGTCATCGGTCTTTGACAAGTGTGCAAAGTTTAAATCAAATTTGATCGCTCAAAGTAGGGCAAAATAGAGCCCAAAAGAGTCGGATACAAGCAAACATACAGTTGAAACTAAAAAAAGCGTGTTAAAAACAGCAATTGCTGAGCTAGTAAAAAACACTTGTGATTCACAAAACAAACACTCCTCATTGTAGGGTCCTCCATTCGAATTCCACGCTACCAATCAGAAAATATGAACCAATAGACGTTCAAGTTGGCGCATTCATAATATAGGGCTACCATAGCTTAATAGTATTGAAAATATTTGATTTAGTAGCCTCGTATGTAAAATATAGTATCCTCAAATACTAAAATTAATAGCGTGATAACTCCGATTGGTTTGGTTTGTTTGTACGCTCAACAACTTATTTTTTTGCACAATAACAGCTAATCAGCCAGGGACCTACAACTTAACGTGGATTCCGAACTACAACGAACATCCATGCCTAACCCAGGAATCGAATACGCCACCTTTGGCATGCGAGGTCTGAGCGATAACCCCACAGCTACCTGGTTGCCGTGACAATACTGAAAAACTGTCATTTGAATTAGCTGCGTGGCCCTGCATTGCAGAAACTCGTCATTGTGTACAGGTTCTAGATTTTAATACTTCTAGTGAAAATTTCAGAGCTGTAAGTCTATAAGAAGGCGCTATGCAAGAAATTAACAAAAGAAAAAAAACTACATAGAATTTTTACATTCTGTTTATCGAAAGTCTAATTAGCAGGCTAAAACTGCTTATGTTGAAAATTTCAGAGCTCTAGGCTTGTTAGAAGTCGCTTTGTAAAAAATTAATCAAATAATATTAAATAACATGCTCGCTAAAAGGTTCATTGCTACACAAGCAGATCATTTCACTTGCTAACAGACTAATTGTATTACATTCTTTCAGCAAGTGAAACGATCCCTTATCTTTAATACAATCCCCCATTCCCACCCTTTAGAGAATATTTTAACTGTGTGTTTATCAAAGTCAAATTAGAAGGCCAAAACTACTTCTGTTGAAAATTTCAGAGCTCAATTAGTCGCTATGCAAAAAAAAAATTTAATTAATTAAAAAAAGTAATAAAAATTTTAACATTATGTTTTTTAAAAATTTAATTAGAAGGCCTAAACTATTTATGTTGAAAGTATCAGAGCTGTGGCTATATTCTAAGACACTTTGTACAAAAAAAATTAAATTAAAAAAAATAATTAAAAATACTAATTTAAATTTTAACATTCTGTTTTGCAAAAGTCCAAGTAGAAGGCCAAAACTACTTATGTTGAATATTCTAGAGCAGTACCCCTATTTAAAATCGCTTTGTAAAAAAAAAAGTTAATAAATTTAACAAAATCTTTTGTTCTTTTTAAAAAAAATGTGGTGTTTGATTTTTGCTGTACATACCGTATGATATCAGAATAAAAGACAAAGTCACGTGACCCACAGTTCTGGTTTCTAGTTCGAAATTACATTAAAAAGTCACTTCCGTTGCAACGCCAGATGAGTGCACTGGCGTTAGAGGGTCACGTGATTGTTAGATTTGGTTTGATCTGAACGCCATTTGTGTAACTTCTGAAATATGCATAACAAAAGTTAAAGTGATTCACAAGAGAACCAATAAAAGGAGAAAACAAAAGAAGTTCCCTTGAAGAAAAACTTTCAATCCTCTTCAGTTCAGATTCACACAAGCTTTATATGTGCAACATCATTGTTGAAGGCCATTGACCTTAAAAACAGAGACCGCCTAATTTTGACGTCATGACCAAACTTACGTTTCTCCCGCGTTTTTACCTGTAAATAAAAATACGATTTTTTTCCCCAAAAATATTTGCCGAATACTTCAAGAAGTAACAATATTAGCTGAAATGGTAGCTTTTAGGCCAATTTTGGCAAAAAAAGTCGCCTGATAATACAACAGTGCAGATAAGTGGTCACGCAGGGATAGAAAGTTGTATTTTTATAAATTTTGTTGTCAGGCTTACAACATCTGCAAAAATTAAGGACCTCGAAACATTTTCAAGTACTATTAAGCATCTCTAAGCATTTTCAAGTACTTTCAAGGCCTTAAAAATAAGTTAAAAAACATTAAGCACTTTTAATGACCGTAGGAACACTGCGAAAATAAAGAATAGAAACAGTACAATAAAGATTTAAACAAATGTGTTCAATTCATTTGTCATGGAAGGATACAAGAACTGTGCATATATGATTAACTATCTTCGAATTGATTACTTAATATACTACTTAAAAATGCGGAAACCAAACAACTAACATCTGTGCTACAGCAAAAATTATACTGCAAGATTAAATTTCTGTTGAAATAGTACCGCTAAAAATATCTTTGTTTCATTCATAAATGCTTAGATGCTTGGCTGTATTGGACTTGTCACAATGCAAGAGATGCACATGTCAAAACAGCGCAAGATTAGGATGATATTGCTCCAGAGACAACTTTCAAAGGTCAATTGTCCAACATTTGCACCAGAACAAAAGACAACAAGGATATATCCCACAAAGCCTCCAGCACAACATTAAATAATACAACCCATAAAAACAGTTTTTAATAAAAATCCTTTGTATGCATTTCCAATTTTTAAATTCATTAATATAGCACTGTTTCTGTAGCCAGCGTGTGCTTGTTTTTAATATTTAAAAATAATTGCAACCACCATTTCTATCAGCAAAATATGCGGAAAAATACTTTTCACAATTTGTTTATTAAAAAAGAATGTGAATTATGCACTCATATCTAAATATCTTTTATTTATTCCGATTAAAACAATTTTAATTACTTATTAAAATAATTTTGAAAACAGGAAAGAGTTTCTTCAATGATCAGTTAAATACTACAGTCAAACCCC
Source organism: Linyphia triangularis (assembly GCA_963978545.1). NCBI lineage: Eukaryota > Metazoa > Arthropoda > Arachnida > Araneae > Linyphiidae > Linyphia > Linyphia triangularis. Next base: position 10,553,706 of record OZ021732.1, read on the forward strand.
ATTGCCGCAAAATTGCTTAACTCCAAATCCTGTTCAATGCAAAATACAAGCAGTTTCCCTGAACAATGAAACTTACTTAACGTTAATTTATTCGTTTAACACAAAATCCCATAACATTAAATCCAGCTTAAGATGAAAAAAATTGGTCTTCAAAGCACTTTTTTAGCTGCTCTTCCGTCATTTAAAACAAAATTTAAAAGAGTTACAAAACATTCCTAAGTTGAAATGTTTTTGATTTTTCCTATGAAACGGGAAAAATGAGTGAGTGATCAGTGAAATATCACATTCGTGGAACGTCACCACTTACTATTTTGACTTTTACCAGGGTAATATTTTATAAATTAAACAAACTTAAAATTCTTTAGACTACATTTTAAGGTTAAGAAAATGCTATAGAGCACATTTCTAACACTTAGTCAATTTTGAATTTTATGCTTGTAACCAGGGCAATAGATCATATTCATGGACATCCTAAAAAGTTTCATTAAATCCTTGTAATTGGCAGTAAGATACTGTTTTGATAAAGAAATTAGGTGTTAATCAGATGCAAAGAACAAGCTATAGACAAAGTCATTTATGAAGAGTTTTATTAAGTTATTAGATTTGGCAGAAAAAAGGTTGAGATGAGATGTCACATCCGTGGAACTCAATAGAATTTAAATTATCAAATTAAATTTATAAAATAATTGTTGGAAGCTATAATATATAAAATAGATTTGTTTTATAAATATTATGAAATAAAAACTAATGGAGAATTCCCCACATACAAAAAATCTATCGTTCTGTCAGATCCGTGGAACTAGTTGTTCATGGATGAAAGAGAATGGTATATTAATATTGTTGATATGTATATTCCTGAACATATTAAACAGCCTAATATATCATTTTAAGATGCAAAACAATAAACATAAATTTCAGGCATTTTTTTATTTTTGCTTTGTATATTTGATTTAAAATGCTTTGAAGTTGGAATTTAGGAAATTTGAATTTTTAAATAAATGTTACTCTATGTAAACGTTTCAAAATTGGATTCATTCTCCCAAATTCTTAAAATGACTGGAGTTCTATTAACATTCTTAGTTATTACTTCATTTTATTGAAGTCAATTAAGAGGTGAAACAAGACAACTTTCTCCTACAAAATATCTTTTTTTGTATTATAGGATTTGAAATTTAAAATTATTTGTAATATTAGAACTGAAAAAAATAAGACAATTTTTTTTTTGTATTAAAATGCACCTCACACAGTTATATTCTCTTTTATTTAGGTTATTTTTCAGAAATAAAAAGTCAAAATATTAATTCGGAAAATCTTGCGAAAATCAAAAATATGCACTAAAATTATTATATTTGGTCTCTTTTTAAGTTGTATAATACTTAACCAGCTATAAAAGTAATGTTACCTATATTTTATAACTTTTTATGTTAAATTTAACATCATTAAATTATTCTCAGCACTGTTTAACACCTCATGTGACATCCGTGAACACAACTTTTTATAATATTTATAAAAATAAAATTAATCTTATTTTTTATCTCAACCAATATAATACTATTATTATACTTAATTATATCTTCCTTTCTAGAAAGTATCATAATTTTTGAAGATCAAATTCCAGATTTTACGTAGAATAACTCCAATATTAGCCGAAACTCAATCGTTAAAAACAAAGCAAATTTTTTTTAATTAAGTTGATAATAAATTTTTAAAAGAAAGAAATTGCGGTCAAATATGGAATCGCCAACAGTGCTCTATCAATGATTTAAAAAAATCGAGAAACGATTGAATCAGCTTAAGCAGTAAATCAATTTGTACCTGCAAGGAAAAGGATTCTAAGTGGCAAAATAGAAGACGAGAATTAGAAACAGCAATATAAAATACATATCTAGCTAGTAGTTTAAATCTGTATTCATTAAATGAAAAAGTTTTTAAACAGTTAACATGAAATTCGGTTGATGCGAAAAATTTCGGTTATCAATTCCACTTTGTGTTAACGGGGTTTGACTGTATTTCAGTGCGATTGAATGACGTCTAGTTTATTAGTTTTCCGTAAAAATAACATTTCAGTGACAGTGGCAGCCACCAAAATTTTATAAAATGCATTGCCACCAACATCGAATCTATCTGCCAAGTTTCAGCCCAATAAATGAAGGCAAGGAGGTTAATTATGCCTCTGCAGATTTGCTTGCCATCGACAAACATACCCAAAAAATCGAAGTTAATATAAAGGATTTAAAGTCAGTCAACTTGCTTGTTTCTATGTATTTTTGACAGAAGTACTTACCCTGGATGGTCATGGCCTGATGCGTGATCTTTCAAGACCAGTGGTCCTGATCGTTTCTTCTCTTTAACCTCTTCCTGGGGTTGGGAAACGTTGGAGACAGATTGCTGCTTTTTAGGAGGATTGACATGCACCACAGGTGGATACTGACCATCCTTACTGGCTGAGCAGAGTTTAGAGAAAGTGTAATAGTCGTGCGGTTCCTCTCCTGAAATTTATGAATTTGTGTTAAGAAGCTATTCACATGACCTGGTAATAGGTATCAGTGTACCTTGAAATAGCAAAATTTGAGGTACATTAACTTCAGTTATTTTTTTTAATTTTAATGTAGTTTCAAACTCTAACTTTCAAATTATACGATATTCTTTGCAAGTATTTAAAATTAGAATACGATTTTTTCAAATAACAAAAGTTTTCAAGTAAACTTGGTTCTTAAAAAGCATGTTTCTATTATATATATTCATACAGAATAAATAAATGATCATAGAACACTAATTCAGGAAGTAGCTTTCTGTTAGTAACACAATGACTAAATAACTTACTCTGTGAATGTAGCTAAATTAAAAAATAATAATAAAACAAATTAGATTTTAATTAGATAAATCTGATTGACTTTTTTTTTTACACCCTAGTTACGTATCTTCAGAAAGAGTACAAAAGACAATATCGCAATCAATACTTGAAAATTGAATAAAACTTGTTATATATTGTCTCTTGCACATGGGTGCCCGCAGAAATATTTGCAGGGGGTGCAAGACTAGATTTTTATCAGTCATTAATTTTTTTTAAATTTTAATTAATAGTTATGCATTTTAAATTATACTCTTTGAGAAAAGTTTAAAAAAATTCATGGTCTATATTTTTGAAAGCGCAACCCTGTTAAAGAGGGAAAAAAAGTAAAAATATAAAAAAATATATTTGTAATGATTTTTTATCATCCAACTAGATCTCACGGTATTCAAAAGACAGTGTTTAGAACAGAGGAACACTAAGATGCAAAATTCACAGAAGAGTAACAATATATTTCTTCCAAGTTTTAGAAATAATTTAAAAAAAAAAAATTCAAAATTAAATACTAAGGCAGTATTGAATATGTTTAATTGAATTCTAAAAATAGATTTCAAGATAGTATATCTGATGAAGCAAAATATTTTTCCTAGAATTTTGAGAACTACACTGGAAATGATTATACCAATAAAAGAAATAAATATTTCCACTCAGCCTCCAACAATCGTAGACAATAGGCGCCAGTAGTTATGAAAAATGACTTAGAAAAGAAACAAAAGACTAAAGAATAGAAAAAGAAATACTTATTGTAAAAAAAAACGAAACAGCATATGTGCTTTTTTTTATCTTGGAATTTACACATCTTTTTTTTTTTTTTTTTTAATTTTCAAGAGCTAGGGGGGTGCAAGTGCAACTCCTTGCACCCACCTGGGGGGGGGGGGGGCATGTGCTCTTGCACCTGGAACACAGATATATTCATTAGATTATTCTGCATATTATGCCAGTTTCCTGCAGAAAGGATGCATCTAAAAGTTTGTCCTCATTCTAAAAACAGCCCCAAAGAATTTTACCATAAGGAGACAATAGCATATATTTATGTTTTAGATAACATTAAGCCTTATCCAGTTGTTTCATGCCCTGCTTATAGCATTATCTTTAGAATTATAGAAAGCACATAGCATTATAGCTAGCATATAGTATTTTATCTAGCATATAATATTATAGATACCATATAACTTTGTGAGGACTAATTTTATCCCACTCTTCTGAGGGGGAGTCCTGTGGCAACCTAGCATCAAGGCGTGATACAATTTAGAGAGAGAACTTTTGGACTTATCAACTCCGTGGAGAACTTTAATGAACCCATAGAATTTTATATATTTATTTCATGATCGTTTTACTTCAAAAACTATGCAGTGATCACGTCCGGGTCACCAATTTCATGTGGGGACTAGTTTTACCACATGATAACTCAGAAGAACATCAGAAGGTTTAAAGAATCACTATGCAGTTGTAAGATATAAAAAACTAAGTTTAATAATTAACATTGAAATACATCATCCTGAAAAGCGGGATGGAAAACTAGACAATTGTAGAACAAGTTTCTGGGATATATATAGGAATGCTGTTAAGTTGAATTTACATAATCCTTTGAAGTAAAACGATCATGAAATAAATATATAAAATTCTATGGGTTCATTAAAGTTCTCCACGGAGTCAATAAGTCCAAAAGTTCTCTAAATTGCCATATCACGCCTTGGTGCTAGGTCGCCACAACTTTATAGATGTCATATAGTACAAGGGCGGATCCAGAGTTTTATTACGGAGGGGATGGTGGCTGTTGAATAGCTCAGGTAAATTTTGTTGCTCTTAAGTTATATTACTATACTATGAGATAACTTTGATACTACAGAATATGTTACAAAGAGGTAAAAAGTCTCAATAACATAAAAGCGACAGACACAATGGTTGACTACGTGTAAAATTACATGTCAATTAAAAATTACGCGAGTTATCTACTACTATTTGATTAAGGATAAATTATTGTGAAATATGATACAGAAGAATCCGACAACATCCATTGAACATTTTCAAACTATAATTTGCTTTGTTGTCTTGCTTCGTCCTCAGCTTTTTCATCTTCATTTTTTGAGATGAGAACATTTACAGTGTGGCCACAAAATTCAGGAAAAAAGTTCCCTGATAATTCACCGACAGATTTCTAAAAAATTTCCTGATTTGGGGCAAACTTTTTTTCAAATTTCCAAAATTTTCTTAAGTTTTCCAGATGTTTAGACACCCTGATCAAATAGAGCATGTATGTTAAAGAGATAATATGCAATTTTTGAAAAAATACTTTTGCTGATAACGAAAAGTTTAAATATTCCGCAACATTAAACTTCTAATGATTTACCACTACAAATCTCCATGTAAATAGAGCCAAAATATGGATGATTGTGCCTTAAACAATACAAAATTTCCCTGCTTTTCATGAAATTTAAAAAAGTTCCCTGACATTTCCCAGAATCAGAAAGCTCCCTGACATTTCCCTCATTTCCATGTTTTCCTGGTTCTGTGGCAACTCTGATTTATATTAAAAAAAGCTCAGTGCGGATTTGTCAAATCTTGATTGATTTTATCCAAAGCTCGAGAGCAGCGCAAGTTAAAATATGAGCGGTCCATGAATAACGGAGGAGACAATCGCCCCCTCCACCCCACGCTGGATCCGCCAATGATATAGTATTATAGCTAGCATATAGCATCATCCTGCTATCTCATGCCCTGCTATATAGCATTATAAATTACATAAGCATTTGCTACAGAAAGCCCAAAAGAACTTAAATATATGCTATTAGCTCCTTATAGTAATGTTTTAGATAGCATATAGCATTATCCTGCAATCCCATGCACTGCTATATAGCATTATAGATACCATATAGCAAGGATATAGCATTATAGATACCATATAGCAAGGATATAGCATTATAGATACCATATAGCAAGCATATATTATAGATACCATATAGCAAGCATATATTATAGATACCATATAGCAAGCATATATTATAGATACCATTTAGCATTTTATTATAGATAGCACTTCATATAGTATATTTAGTACTGCATATAGCATTATAGTTAGCATATAGAATTATCTTGCTATCTCATGCTCTGCTATATAGCATTATAGATAGCATATAGCATTTGGTACAAATAGCCATAAAGAATTTTTAGCATAAGGAGCTAATAGCATATATTTATGTTTTAGATAGCAAATAGCATTATTCTGCAATCCCATGCACTGCTATATAGCATTACTTCTAGCATTATAGCAAGAATATAGCATTATAGATACCATATAGCAAGCATATATTATAGATACCATACAGCATTATAGCTAGTATATAATATTATAGATACCATTCAGCATTTTATTATAGATAGCACTTCATATAGTATCTTTAGCACTGCATATAGCATTATAGTTAGCATATAAAATTATCTTGCTATCTCATGCTCTGCTATATAGCATTATGGATAGCATATAGCATTGGATACAGAAAGCCCTAAAAAATTTTACCATAAGGAGCTTATACCATATATTAATGTTTTAGATAGCATATAGCATCCTGCAATTCCATGCACTGCTATATAGCATTATAGATAGCATATAGCATCCTCAAAGGCGGCCTTAGGTTCATTTTTCAGGGGGGGCCATTTTAAACTTTAAGTTCGTAAAATGTATGCACTATGTAACCTAATTATAATAAACTAACTGCTGATTAAATGCTTGATTGCAATGATAAGTGTAGAATTTTCTAAATTAGTAATTTTCATTTGATGCAGAATTAAAAAAGTTAATTTAAGCTTGAATTGCTCTCCTGAAAAATAAGAAAAGAGTAAAACAAAGAAATTACAAAAAATAAAAATAGTTAATAATTGTTTTACAATCACACTTCTTTACTCTTTGAAAGCCTAAAGAACAAAATCCAATTTCCTCTGCTTTGTTTTGGCAAATCTGTTTGTGACACAGCTCACATCAATGTTTATGTCTCTGTGAGTATGCAACAAGCCTGCTAACCTTTCTTCCCCCATTCTAGCTCTTAGCCACGTTTTCAAGCGTCGAAGGGTAGAGAAACTTCATCAGCAACTTCATCAAGCTTCTTCAGCAGAGGCAACGCTAACTGGTAGTGTTGCCAAAATTTTAAGTAACTCGTAAATAGTAGGATATACATATTTGTCACAAGCTCTCATTGTATCTATGGCAGAAGTGGGGAGCTATTCTTCTTTTTTCCATTTCTCTCTCCATAGTGCTAGCTCACTTTCAATCAGAATAACACTCATTTGTGTCAGTCCTAAAATTGGTGCCGACCAAACGGTATAGTGGTTAGCGTGCTGGCTTCTAGACCGCGAGGTTGCGGGTTCGAGTCCCGTGTAGGCATGGGTGTTTGTAAATGTATGTTGGTTTGTTAAATGACGAAATGTTTCGGCGCATTATAGCCCTCGTGTTGCTGACGGCGCCAGATAATCTGAATACAACCAACCTAAAATTGGTATGAACTTCTTTAATAAGTTTTAAAGCTCGTTGCTTTCTGATTCTGTTGGCTTTTCCATATCGGAGGTTGGAATCAGTAATCGAAAGCCAAAACAATCCAAATTTTCTCTTGGAAATCTTCCTATTAGGTCTTCAATTATATTATCCAATAAAGGTATGTAAACCGAGATTCTAAAATACTCTTCTGGTATTTGAGTATTTCTTTTTAGAGAAGTATTTAAAAATACTCTCATTTTTTCTTTTTGAAGACATATTGTAGATATTCGTCACTAATTACTCGAGGTAAAATGATCACGAAATCTTTAAACAACGAATAAAAGTGTTGCTAGTTCAACAGATATTTTCACAATATGGCCTGTCTAAACTAGTTATAACAATAACACATCAGTACCGATTCCATGCCCAAGTGACAAAAGTCACACACTAGTCCAGACATCACGTGTTGAAATTACCCTCGGCGCCATGGTTGCTTAGAAGAGCATGGTTGTTCCAAAAAGGGGCAGAGGCCCCCGGGAAAAAGGAAATCGTCGTTTAGGAGGGGGATGGTCACTACCTGTGTACTTGTGTTGTGTACCGGGTGTTGTGTCGTGTGTTGTGTACGTAAATACATTTAAAACCAGGGTTTCTTTCTGAGGGGGGGGGGCTATAATTTTTTGTACTGTAAAGAAAAAATTTACGTTAATGAAATTGTGCTTAAAAATCTGTATTTTCACCGTTTTTTAAACTGGAAATTCTCAAAGAGTTTTGGGATATTTGAAAGGGCTAGGAAGGAAGAGGGAACCCTTCAAGGAGGGGGCCATGGCCCCCATGGCCCCCCCCTTGAAGCCGCCAATGAGCATCCTGCAATTCCATGCACTGCTATATAGCATTATAGATAGCACATATATAGCAAGCATATATTATAGATACCATAGGAACATTATAAATACCATAGGAGCATTATAGCTAGCATATATTATAGATACCATATAGCAAGCATATAGTATTATAGATACCATACAGCATTTTATTACAGATAGCACTTCATATAGTATCTTTAGTACTGCATATAGCATTATAGTTAGCATATAGAATTGTCTTATTCTCTCATGCTCTTCTATATAGCATTTGGTACAGAAAACCCTAAAATTTTTACCATAAGGACCTAAGACCATATATCTATGTTTTAGAGAGCTTATAGCATTATCCTGCACTGCTATATAGCATTACCTCTAGCATTATAGATACCATATAGCATTACAGATACCATATAGCAGTACAGATACCATACAGCATTACAGATACCATACAGCATTACAGATACCATACAGCATTACAGATACCATACAGCATTACAGATACCATACAGCATTACAGATACCACATAGCATTATAGCTAGCATATAGTATTATAGATACCACATAGCATTATAGCTAGCATATAGCATTACCCTGCTATATACCATTATAGATAGTATTACATATAGTATCTCTATGACTGCATGTAGCATTGTAGTTAGCATATAGAATTATCTTGCTATCTCATGCCCTGTTATACAGCATTAAATAGCAGTTAAGGGTCAAATTATATAGATAAGAGTTATTCAATTTTATTATATTAGGGCAATAAAAATGTTAATTATATTAAGACTAATTAAAAATGTTATTGTCTTAATAAAACCTATTAATACAAATTGTCCCTTATCCCTGGAACAGACATGGCAATATTCTTTAAATTATTCTGCTATTATACCAATTTCCTGCAGAAAGAATGCATCTAAAAGTTTGCTACAGAAAGCCACAAAGAATTTTGCCACAGGGAGCTAGTAGCATATATTCATGTTATAACTTAATAGATAGCATTTATATATGTTTTAGATAACAGTTTATAGACTTTGTGACTCACTAAATATTAAGAGAATTCAAGACATATAAGTACAATTTAGTTTTACAGTAATTTAAACGTAAATTACTTTATAATTTTAAAGACTAGGCAAGCATATTTATAGCATCTTAGAAACAGCAGTAAAATTTACATTCATTATTAATCTTTCAATAACACTTACTCTTATATAATTTACTTTCTTGAGAATTACATGTTCAAAATTTGTACTTGAAATTTTAGCTTATAATTGTACATACATGTCAAGAATTCTCTTAAAAAAATAACTTTACTCAAATTTTACTAGAGAAGTCATGAACACTTTCTCAAACCTGAACACACATCCAAACCAACAAGGTCAGCCACAAGAAAAACAATCAGGACTTTATACAAAAAAAAAAAAAAAAAGAATGAAACAGTACAAGCTCTTTATTCCAAATGTACGTGTCCAAATAATACAATTCAGGTTTTTGAGAAATTTCAAACAATATACGCCTTCAAAAATCACTCGAAACATTCAAAAGTGACGTACAATGACACGGGATTTTAGATCAATTAAAACACGTTTTGCGATGTTTTGCTAAAGATAAAGAACTGATAAAAAGCGAAGGTCAAATTTGAGTAAGTAGTTTTCTATAAATAGATCGACTAAAATGGTCATTCGTAATCAAATAGAGCAAAGCAGCACAAAATAATGGGTAGCAGAATATTATTTTCTCTCAAAAATGTTCAAATTTGGGTGACTAACGCTAAATGCGTGTCTGATTAGCCCGACTTCTACCATCATAAACAGGTGGAAAGAAAAACATGCATTTTGAAGAAACCAACAATAACGAAGTCAATTTGAAGTATATGATATATGAATGAATGTTACTGTTTGCAATCGCAAGCAGTAAAGATAGCATTTTTCTCACCATTTCCTCTTACAAGAACACAAGGTAACACAAGCTATCTTTCTTGTCCTGATACAGAACCAAACCGAAAGATTTTCACTTAAAAACACAGGTTATGCTTGAAACAGACAATAGCAAGTTTTTTAAAGAGTAACTGATGGCCGAAAACACCCGAAAATAATCAGTAATTAATCACTTACCACGTGCTTTAGCTTCGGTTTGGTATTCTACATATTTTGCGGCTTCCAGTAATGTTTCGAGGCTCATCGCTTCCATACACTGCCCATGCACATTAAAACTGCCCTAGGCCCTTAAACGTGTTCCATTATTGCAAAAATGAAAGGTACTTCGTAGCACATTGCGAATTTTTAATCTCAAGATGGCGGGATGACATCAAAACACACACAGAAAGGAAGGCCGAATGCACGCACCACGTGGTAGTCGTGATTGACGTTCGTTCCTTTTAACGCAGTGCTTGGGTAATCGAATACTGTGTTTACAAATACCAGCCCAGCTACGCCTTTTAGCACGCCGTAATCAGCCCAGGAACTTGAATGTTGGGGAGGAATTCCGAGAACTGCGTTAATCCAAGTTCGAAACAGAATGCTGGGGAACACAAAAGGTATGTGCAGCGTGACGGAAATTGTTATTTACCGCAAAATACCTGGATCAATGCTTATGGCGCGTGTAGGTCAGAACAGGATAAAAACGTGCTTCGCTGCAACTTATTTGCAGCGAATGTTCTTCCTTCTATATTAAAAACAATAAAAGTCACCGAAAATGCACTGAAAAGTCAAAATTACTCGTGACCTGTCTAAAGAGTAAAAACCACGTTATTATGTTTGCATGGGTAAAAACGCCTGGCACCAATAGAGTACAAGCACACCATCACATAGGCGTGGCTTGTATCACATGGAGCATATGCCAATCTTCCAACTGTTGCTGCTACCCCCTATCGTTTAATGTCAATATTTAAAAACAGGTCACTTCGTGAAATAATTTCAATATAAAATTGTTTTTGTAGATAACATTAAAAATAAACTACTGTTAAAAGTTGCAATTAAGTTAAATTTAATTGAACTTCACCACGCTGCGGTACTTCATGACCAAACGCTTGAAATGATAGATATCATAACATTCGACAGTGCTGACATCTGATAATGACAGAAGAAGTTTGAAACAAACCCGTAACTATTACAATTAAAATCGAAGCTGGAAGCTCTTCTCTGTTATCGTCATCGAAAGGTGAAAAAATGAAAATTTGAGAGATGAAACTAAAATTGATTTTTATGTTATGAACAAAATATTTAAGCTGCATTAAAACTTCAAATGAAAATCTATTAGTGTTTTGAAACTCTACTTTGATTAGAATACTTTATATAAAAGAATAAAAACTAACTGATTGCGTGGAATTTTTTTTTATTCTCTTTTACTGGTAAAGTTTATCGTAATTAAAGTATAGTATGATGTAAGTGATAAATTCATGTTTAAATAAGAATATGCATTGAAAACTCTCCACAAGTGTATACCATTTAAAACAAATAAATTTTCAAACACAAATACAATTTTGGAAAATCAAAGAAAGAAGTTTTTAATGTGAATTGAAGAAATGTTTATAAAAAGCAAGAACAAAGAAAAACAATAACAAAATGACTCTAATCCTGGTTCAAGTCATAAATTCTTTAGTGTCGCCATCTATAAATTTCTTTTGAAAGTTCAAAATATGGTAATAACTTAAATGTTTTAGTATTCCGTGTTCACAATTTTGGTTTCGGTTCCCGTCCTTTCTCAGAAACTATAACTAAATAATATATATATAAATTTTTTCATTTACAAACTCTCGAAATAAGGTTCAATAACTGTAATTACTATATTTTGTTTATAGACAATTTCATATAGATAGTGGATAGCGAAAAGGGCAGCCCCTTTCAAATTTTGATAGATGATGAACGCTTCGGTTCGTAAACAATCAGACTGCTCAAAATGTCATTTAATTTTATTTTATTGTATTAACATGAGGGAACAAAACATACGTCTTGTCTCGTCAAGAATAGAACAAGAATGCCCTTTTGAGATAAGAGATAAGATACATGGAACTATATACACTAGCTCCCTCTCACGAGGGGCCAACATTTGGGTGCTTTGGGTGCTCGGAACATGCTCCGAAGAGATGACAACAGCAAGTTTGGAAAAACTTCAGGATGAACAAATGTTTTAATAGACCATTTTTGAATGCCCACAATCCAAAAGAAAATCTTTTTCTGGTCATGAATATATGCGTGTCCATGTATTACACGCTCCTCCGAAAAGCTAAAAGAGAATAAATACAGTAAGTTTTTATTTTTACCATTTTGGCTGATACTACAAATGAGACCCCTGAATATAGATCTTTTCTGAGAGTAAACGTTATATTTTTCAACCACAAATTCTAAAAATATTCGTGAATAGAATTATTATTTAATCAATAATAAATGTAAAATAAATGTATTTATTTTAAATTCTTATATTTCCAATAATGTTTTTAATTTTAGATAGGGTGTTCAGAAATAACCGCAAAAATAAAGCATATTTGCAATTTATTGTTAGGATAGCAAATGAAAATTTATGGCTCTAAAAATATTTAAAGTTTGGACTCTTTTTAGGCAGCGCATGGGTAAACACCGAACTACGCACCAATGACAGTGAAAAAAAACTACATATTGCCCACTCCTTTCCAAAAAAAGGACACTTAAGTCCCTTTCACTTCAGGTTTGACGTTTGATTTGTCACCAATTGTCACCACCCAGATAGTATTTTAAACTTTTAAAACCCTTGTGTAAACTTCTTAAATAGAAAGAGTGCAAGGTTCATATGACAAGGGTGTAACCTTTTAAAAACCTTGAAAAAAGGGGTCCTAGTCTCCAGGTGTCAAGCTCTTCGTAATGTTTTCACGACCATCCATGTCAGAAGATTTTCACCATGAAGGGTGTGTAAACCTTTTTCATTATAATGTTCCTATCAAGTAGATATGGGAAAATTACAAAACCATTAGGGGGCCTGGCATCTCCATAGGAGCCCATGTTAAATTCAACAGCTTTGGGGGCATCTCATTTAATAACCGATTCTTCAATAATAATGAAACTTTCACAGTATAATATTTGGATACTTTTGAATACTTTAACACGAGATTTTTGTTATTTTATAAAAATTAAATAGTTATGATTTTCTAAAAATATGTTTAAGAAAAATTATAAAATTTTAGACTAATTAATATATATATATATATATATATATATATATATATATATATATATATATATATATATATATATATATATATATATATATGTGGGATTTCCCCCCCGACTTGAGCACTTCGGATCGTATTGGTTAGGAGAAGTACTACGTCACTGCGTGACGTTGCTGCTTCCTGTCAGCCGTTTTATTTGAATTTCATTCCACGCTATGTAACTAAATTTGTAAGACGTATTTGTAAGAGCTCTTCGGAGCGATGTACCGTTCAACAACAGCTTTTTTAAAATTCCTCTAGACACCGTTAAATAAACTATGTTCATGTTAAAAAGAAGATTTTATTTCAAACTCAGCATCCCTACAAATTGGGCGTTCGGCCGCGATTGATTTATTTTCCCGCGATTGATTTATTTTCCCGCGATTGATTTCTTTCTCGAGATTTACTTTTCGAATGTAACAGATCAACAAATCTGCATCAAACTGAAAAGCTGCTTTCACCTGAAGTTTTTTTTTAATTCCGAAGTGTCCGATGTTGTTCACGGTGCCCCAACCAGAAGTGTGCCTCTTCCAAACCGTCCAGTAGTGCTTCAACGACGTAATTTTGGTTCAGAACTGTCCAGTCAAGCCTATAGTTCTCGAAAGGACTTAAGTTTCAGTGACCAGTTCCTGTTTGGACATTAAATTCAAGTGAACAGTTCCTGTTTGGACTTGAAATCCCCTGTCCAGTTCTTGTTCGGACGTGAAGTGACTGCTGGAAGACGTTTTGAATGGCAGCGAAAATCGGAGTTCCAGATAAGCCATTTACAACTTTATTCAAAATATTTTATATTAATTTTAGTGATAATTAAGAATTTTAATATTTAGTTGGAACAATACTTTAATATTATTTTGTCGCTAAGTAATTATTTTTTGGAATGTGCTCTTTAAAATTGTTTCGTTTTAAAATACGTTATGTATTAACGATTTCGAAATAGAGAAAGCAAAAAAAAAAAAAAAAAAAAGTTGATCATTCTGTTTCGAGTATTTAAAATAGACAGGAAGTACCAGCTGCATTTGCCATTTGATTTTTTATCTTTTCTTTTTAGGGTTGCTGAATAAAAAAATATTGTGTTGTCTTATTTTTTTCCCCCTAATCATATAGCCTCTGCAACTGAAGTTTTATTTATTTTTTGTTGAACTAGTTGGAATTATATTTTTTAGAAAAGAGTTTTTGGAAAGATATTTTCTTTAATGTTACATGTAAATGATAAATTTGTGGAATCGTTGTGGTATTGTTTATATTTTGATAGGATTGTTTCATGTATCCGGTATCAAATAATAACAGTTGTTGTTATGCCACATTATAAAAGATTGATTTGTGAAATTCTAGTGTTAATATTTCTTTGGTGTGCTTTTGTACTGTCGTCGTGCAGTGTTAACGGAAAAGTTAAAGTGTTTTTAAAAGCATAAGCCAAAAGGCTGTTTGGGAAATATTAGACATTGTTTTTCTTAAGAAAAGAAAACTATTTAGAATTTCTAGAAATCTGTATTTACAGTCGTAAAATAGAGTTTAATTGATTTGTGAAATTCTGGTGGTAATATTTCTTTAGTATGCTTTTTACTGTCGTCGAGCAGTATTAACTTGAATGTTAAGGTATTTTTAAAGCATAAGCCAAAAGGTTGTTTAAGAAATATTGGGTGTAGTTTTTTTTTAAGAAAAGAAAACTATTTAGAATTTCTAGAAATCTGTATTTGCAGTCGTAAAATAGACAATTTTAAAAATAATTGAATTAATAATTTGTGAAATTCTGGTGGTAATATTTCTTTAGTATGCTTTTTACTGTCGTCGAGCAGTATTAACTTGAATGTTAAGGTATTTTTAAAGCATAAGCCAAAAGGTTGTTTAAGAAATATTGGGTGTAGTTTTTTTTAAGAAAAGAAAACTTTAGAATTTCTGTGAATTTGATTTAGCTACTCATTGGGAGTTAGTTTAAAATATATTTTTTAGAAAATTGAAGTTGCTATGCAATCAATTGTGGTTTGATAAATTGTATTTTGCAGTATTATGTGTGTAATGATTTGTATAAGAATTGCTATATTAATTTTTATTAGACAGTATTATTGACAAGGTCTAATTTAATGGTAAGGATTAATTAGTGGGTATAGATTGTTTTCTCTGCTGTTTTGATTGGCGAAACATTTGAATACACTTAGGGATTCTAATTAAAATTCCCTGGAACCGTCAATAAGCTGAAAGTTCCTTGTAACGGTTCATTCTTATTTAAAGTTTAAACCCACGTGAAATATAGTTGAAAATTATTAAAAGGTTAATATTTTCGCATTGTTTTTGTTCGAAAGTTATCATGTCCTATTTAAGTAAGGGTCGTAAGACTGACTTAGTTGAGGTCGCTGAGGAGTTGGGTTTGACTCCGGCTGATGGAAGTAAGGTAGCAGATATCAGAAAACTGATTTTAGAAAGTGATGACTATGATGAAGAAACGACGCGTATAATTTTGAATCGAATCATCGAAGAGAGGACGGAGCAAGAGGTACGAACCCGAGAACGTGAAGAGAGGGAAACTCGACTTGAGATGCAACGCTTGGAGGTTCAGCGCATGCAACTGCAGACTGCTGCTGTGGTTCCAAGACGAAGTGAAGAAACTCAACAGAAGATCCCGCTTGCTCAGATAACACCTAAATTCGATGAGAAAAAAGACGAAATGGGGTTGTTCCTTGTCAACTTTGAAAGACGCGCAGAAATGGCTAGAGTTCCTAAGGAAGATTGGGTTGCCTACCTACTTCATGTGATGCCATCAGATATCTCGAACATGCTTGCTCGAGAGTCGGTTGAAAATGCAAACAATTTTGATTATGTCAAAGAGTTAATTTTGAAGAAATACAAATTAACGTCTGAAAAATTGAAGAACTTGTTTTATCGACATGTCAAAGGTCCAGATAAGACATGGAGGAGCTACGCACATGAGCTGAGCTGCTATTTTAAAGAATGGATAGCTGATTTAAAAGTCGACTCTTTTGAAGACTTAGTGGACTTGCTCATCACTGAACAGTTAAAATTTAGAGCTCCAGAAGACATAAAAGAACACTTTTTCAAAGAATGGTTAAATCTGAAAAAGCCAGACGATCTCGCTGAAATGTTCGATGAATTTGAAAGTTTGAAGGAGAGTCTCACAAAGAGAAATTTTCATGGGAAACCTTACAGAAAATTTAGTGAAAATCGCACTAGTCAAGAGCATTCAGGCTACAAGGGATTGAGGCATGTTAAGTCTGAAACTGAAGACAACAGACCAATGTCTGGTCAACGCAAGTTTCACGGACAGAAGAAGCTCCTTTGCTTTGAATGTGGTTCTCCAGAACATCTGCGTAATTCATGTCCTAAAGTCGTTCGAGACAAGAACAATAAGGCTGAGAAAGATCGTGAAAAAACTCCTGAAACACACCTGGTGCAAGTTGCCGTAGGATCAAATGAACCCAAAGATTATCCGGATGTCGATCTTAATAAATTTGTGAAGAAAATCAAATTGGGTGAAGTAACCGCTACAGCACTTCTAGACACAGGCAGTACACGTAATATCTTACGAGATGACATCTACAGAAAAATTAAGCCCCTTCCTTTACTGTCGAAAAATACATCTGTTTTGACCGGCCTAGGCAAAGGTCTAGTTAGAACCATGGGATCGTTCCAGCAAGTAGTCGACATTGACGGACACGTTTGCCGACTTGACTTTCAAGTTATCCCTGTTGAGGATTTCAATTTTGAAGCCATCATTGGGTCAGCATTTTTAGCTCATGCTCCCTGTCCTTTTCATGAGAAGACTGAAACTCTCTTGGATGAGTCAGCTGAATGGATATTCTTAACAGAAGATGGAACAGCGAATGAGTTGGATCTTAATCATATCAAGGAAGCAAATCTTCGTCGAAGTGTAACAGACCTTGTAACCTCCTACCAACCGAAGAAAACAAAGTTCACTGATATTTCAATGAAAATAATTTTGGAAGATGAAATACCAGTTTACCAAAGAGCCCGTCGACTGTCATTTTCTGAACGACAAGAAGTCAACAAGCAAATAGACGAGTGGTTGAAGGATGGAATTGTTCGTCCAAGTTCATCAGATTATGCAAGTCCTGTGGTACTTGTCAAGAAGAAAGATCTCACAACACGAATCTGCGTGGACTACAGACAATTAAATCGCAAGCTAGTTAAAGATAGATTTCCGTTGCCCTTGATTGAGGACGTTCTTGACCGATTGCAAGATGCCAGAGTGTTCAGCACCTTAGACTTGAAGAATGGATTTTTCCATGTGCCAGTTGAAGAAAACAGTCGCAAGTACACATCATTCATTGTTCCGGATGGACAGTATGAATTTTTAAAAGTTCCTTTTGGACTCAGTACAAGTCCAAGTGTATTCCAGAGATATGTGTACAGTGTATTTAGAGATCTAATGAAAGAAGGCGTTATTGTTATTTATATGGATGATTTGATAATTCCATCAAACGATGAAGCAGAAGGTGTAGAGAAATTGAAAATTGTTCTTCAAAGAGCATCCGAATATGGACTGGAAATAAAGACAAAGAAATGTCAGTTTTTAAAGCACTCAGTAGAATTTCTGGGTCACATTGTTGAAAATGGAACAGTTCGTCCATCGAGTGAGAAGACACTCGCCGTTAAAAAATTTCCTATTCCAACAAATGTTAAGCAAGTACAAAGTTTCCTTGGCCTCACAGGTTACTTCAGGAAGTTTATTCAAGGGTATTCGAAGATCGCAAAACCCCTTAGTGATCTCCTTCGAAAGGACTGTCCATTTGTGTTCGGGTATGAGCAAAAGGATGCCTACGAGAAACTTAAATACCTTCTCGCCACAAGCCCCGTTTTACATCTATTCAAGCCAGGTCGAAAAACTGAATTGCACACAGACGCCAGCAAAGAAGGTTTCGGTGCCGTACTTCTTCAGGAGTCTGATGGACAATTACATCCCGTCCATTTCATGTCTAAAAAAACCAGTCCAGCGGAAGAGAAATATAGCAGTTATGAATTGGAGGTTCTCGCAATTGTAGAAGCCTTAAAAAAGCTGCGGGTGTATCTGATGGGAAACAAATTTAAAATCGTGACAGACTGCTCTGCTTTTCAGATGACAATGAACAAAAAAGATCTAGTAACCAGGATTGCAAGGTGGGCTCTACTTTTAGAAGAATTCGATTACGAGATAGTTCATAGACCAGGGCAAAGAATGAAACATGTTGATGCCTTGAGTAGAAATCCAGTAATGATTATTGATGAAACTGTAACTGCAAGATTGAAAGTTGCTCAATGCAAAGATGAGTACATAACAACACTGAAATCATTAGTAAAAGAGGACAGCCACCAAGAATATTTCTTGAAGAATGACATTTTGTACAAGTACGAAAATGGTCGAGAATAAATGGTTGCACCAAAAGGGATGCAGATTGAATTGATTAAATCAGCCCACGAAAAAGGACATTTTTCAGTTGCGAAAACAAAAGAAATTGCAAAACGAGACTTCTTCATTCCTGATCTTCATTCCCAGACTGAAACGGTGGTTGCCAATTGCATACCGTGTATCTTGGCAAATAAGAAAAGCTGCAAGAAAGAAGGAATGTTGCATCCGATTCCCAAAGAAGATCTCATTGTAAAAGAAATCTTAACCGAAGAAATAATGGATTACTACAGCAACCAAAGGAATCAACTCAGAAGAGAAGCCAAAGAAAACATCCTTAAAATCAAAGATGAAAATAAAAAACAACATGACAGAAAATGCAAAAAGGCTACTATGTATAAACTGGGTGATTTAGTAGCTATCCAAAGAACTCAATTTGGTACAGGACTGAAGCTAAGACCCAAATTCTTCGGCCCATACGAAGTCACCAAAGTTAATGGTAGGGACAGATACGAGGTAGCTAAAATAGGGAATCATGCAGGCCCAAATCAAACCACCTCTTCAGCTGACCTCATGAAACCATTTGGGTAGCCCCCTTCTAAAAAATAATTTTTTTTTTTCATCATAAGTATAATTGTGTTTGTGTATTTGTATATTCTAATAATGTGTTCATATTCATAATGATATTTAAAATGCACAATTTAATGTTCAATTGTATAATTACTATAAAATTATGTGTGTTTGTAAACGATTCGCAGTGCTCTTGATAAGTATTTTAATTTTTTTTAAGTTTTAAGTACGCCGCTGTGGTCAGCGACATGTCAGGACGGCCGATTTGTGGGATTTCCCCCCCGACTTGAGCACTTCGGATCGTATTGGTTAGGAGAAGTACTACGTCACTGCGTGACGTTGCTGCTTCCTGTCAGCCGTTTTATTTGAATTTCATTCCACGCTATGTAACTAAATTTGTAAGACGTATTTGTAAGAGCTCTTCGGAGCGATGTACCGTTCAACAACAGCTTTTTTAAAATTCCTCTAGACACCGTTAAATAAACTATGTTCATGTTAAAAAGAAGATTTTATTTCAAACTCAGCATCCCTACATATATATATATATATATATATATATATATATATATATATATATATATATATATATATATATATATATATATATATATATATATATATATATATATATATATATATATATATATATATATATATATATATATATTTTTTTTTTAATTTTTTTTTAAGTATGCTACTTATCAATAATTCCTCTAGTTAAAGCACTTAAATACATTAGAGAAACGTGTATAAATAATTTCAAGCATTTATGTCATATAGATTTTAAGCTATGTGCCCCCAAACATGAATAAATGGCATTTTGAGAAATTCGGCTTTGAAGTTAAAAAAACATGCATTAAATACCTACATTTTGTTTACTTCAAAAAATTATTAAAAATACTTTGAAATAAGATATAATTACAAATGTGGCATCATTTTAAAGACAAAAAATTATATTTTATTAAACAGTAATAAACTCAAATCAATAATCTGAAAAATTTTCAAGTGCCGGACCCCCTTTATAAAGTATCATTTACCTTTTGTGCCCAAGAAACACATTTTATTGGGTGAGTTCCAATATTGCCTGGAAAATGCATTAAATTTGGTGGCTAATGAAAATTTGGTATTTATTCAATAGGAATTTAATTACATTTCGCCTTAAATGGTATCAATCATAGCCCTATTTATAAAGAAATTTTAATTTATTTGGCTGATAGAGCTTACTAGAATTAGAAACATAATTTACTTTTTTTAATAAATTTTTTTTTTTAAATATTAAGTTTCAAAATTAATTAAACAATAATGTACATGTTATTTAATAGATGCATTGAGATCCCACAAGTTGTATTACACAATTTAAATTGCATTAAAATTTGTTTTAATTGGTTGATCGAAGCTAATTACAGTTTTATTGTTAGAAACCTATATACAACTACAAATACATTTTTACAGAAAAATTTGTATAGGCAATTCTTTATTTTAAAGTAAACACACATAAATGAACTGCTTTTTTTTATTTTATACAAAAAATATGATTTTAAATGTATTACAAATATTTCTTAATTTGTTTGCTGCTTCTGACAAGAAGTTTGTGGAGGATTTTTGAGGAAAACTAAAGGGAATCCCATTCATTTCTGTCTGAAAAAAGAAACAAATTAAAAATTCAATTAATAAAAATGTGATTTTTCATGTATAAGCTTTCCTGTTAAAACTAGGGGTGTGGAACATCGCACAATTTTCACTTACACTATATTACTGATGTGGATTTGTGTCATTTACCATTGTTATATTTTCATCATTCATTTAGAAAAAATGGCCGTTTTTGGGATATATTTTGCGATAATCCTTATATGGACCTATTTAAAAAAAAAAAAAGTGATTTTGGCGATATACTTTTCGATAATTCTTATTTTATCCTTTCTTATAAGTGAAACTGAGGAGAGAAGTTAAAATGATCATTATAAGCTATGTTAAAGCAAAGAGAACTGTGTTGAAGGCATTCATTTTTTAACTTTTTACGCCATTAAAGCATTTTTACGGAAATTTCGGAGAAAGGGATGTGTAGAACACCTTAAGAGGCATTACCACAACGATTTTGATCAAAATCGTTAGAGCCGTTTCTTAGCAATCATTGAAAAACTTGATTTTTTTTGTATGGCAACTACCTTATGCGCATGTGCAATTTTGACGAAAACCTTAATGATAGGTCCCATGGCCACCACCTACCCGCACACCAAATTTGAACATAGTAGATAAATTTGTTCGAGAGTTATGCTGACCATAGACACACAGACAGACATTTTTCCTACAGATCACTGTTTTGAAATCATTATGTTCCAAAACGTAGAGAAATGCAAAAAGAAAAAAATAGCAAATTTTTTTTTTTTACCGTATCCTATACTTTCATTATCCTATGTATACATATATGTAATTGAAAGTAAAAGCATTAGCTGCACTTCAAAAAGGAACTATTTCAAGGATGGCTATGGTTCAATTTCCTTATTTTACAGTATGTTACATTTACAAAAGTAGTAACCAACAAAAACATTTGTGTAAAAAGACAGCAACTTCTTCATGCTATAGCTGTGGCCGTGAAAAGTATTGATATATAAAGAGGAGCCAAGTTTAATGTTGTAAATTACAGGCAATGAAAATTTGTAAGATTTTTTTTTTAAAGTCGAAATTTCCCTTCATGGTCTAAATATCCAATCACGAAAATGTTTGCGACATGTGTTCATTGCGTATTCTGGATCATTTGTTTGTAGTGATGATGCTGTAACACGTAATGGCCTGCCGTACAAGCATTTTTTATAGCTGTATATTTATCTCTATGAAGGGAAATTTTGACGCTGAGAAGAAAATCTTACTAATTTTCCACGTTAAATTTAGCACCTTTTACAGACAAAATATTACACAGCGGTGCTGGCCAATGTTGGAAGTAGTGGCTTTGAGAAAATTGGTCAATCCAGACCAAAACTCGAGCATCGTTCCAAATTACAAGATTTAAAAAAAAAAAAAAAAAAATTAAAAAAAAAAAAAAAAATTTAAAAAAACATGTAGAAACCATCACAAAACATTTTTTTTTTTTTTTTTTTTTTTTTTTTTTTTTTTTTACCCCTCCGTCCCTTCTTATAAAAAATATATTTCAATTTTAAAACTCTGCGTCAACATTTCAAAACTTCCAAAATATTTTTACCCAATGCTAAGCGAGATTCGCCAAGATCCGTAGAAACGGCCAGTCTTCAACGGTCCACACCTGGATTGACCAGTTTTGAGCGATATTGGCAGTGCAGGATTTAAGTATAAGCTAGACAAGCTGTAGCTTAGCCGCCCCCCCCCCCCCGACTTGACTTGCTTGGGGCCCCCAAAAAGTTGTCTGAGTGCGCAATGAACGAGTATACAATGGAACCTCAGTATACAATGATGCTGCAAAGAAGTTTTCATCCTTAACAAAATTAGAAGCTACAGAAGAAGAGATTTGTGAAGGAGTTAGGGCTTTATGCAAACCATATCCTGAAGATGTGGACATGAATCTTGTAGGAGAAGTCCAGCATTTTCATCAATATTTTGGACATATTCAAGTCTATGGTTCAGCGAAACATGATAATCTGACACATCAGGATCTGCATACGGTAATATTTTACGATCGTGTCCAATCAGCATTCCTTAATGTTGAACTAATTTTGAGATTGTTTCTTAGTATGATGATTGCAAATTGCTCTGGAGAAAGATCTTTCTCAGCTGAAGAGGATAAAAAAGGAATTTAGAACAAGAATGACTCAAGATAAATTATGTTCCCTCAGTCTCATGTGCATAGAAAATGATAAACTACGCAGTTTATCATTTGATGATGTCATCAGTGACTTTTCTCTGGCAAAGGCAAGAAAGAAAATATTTTCGTTTAATATAATTTCTTAATCCTTAAAACATGTTTCAAGATATTAGATAATAAGCCTTTGTATATTTGTGCCTTTTAAAAAAACTTTTGTTTATTTTTACCAGAGTTTACATTTTTAAGTTTGTTATGAATAAAAAGGATTTTAAGTTAAAGATTTCACTATCTATATACTTCTTAATTGTATTTCAGTTTAACCCTCTAGGAACCCGAAAATCATATTTGGCACTGACAGTGACATATAATATCAGGACTAATAAAGGGCCTCATATCTCAAATAGCTTAGGGCCTTATCAAGTCTAAATCCGGCCCTGGATATTGGTATTTGTGCTACTGGGGGTATATGAGTGTCATTTTTTTATACAGACCTAACCTCTTCCCTCGTAAAAAAATTTCCAGCTACGATCATATGATTAGAATCAGCTACCAACGTTACGCAGCCTTTTTCTATAATTTCAAAAGATAAAACAATCTTTTTCAATTTTTGAGAAATTTTTCTGTGAACTTGGATATTTTTTTTTTTTTTTTTTTTTCTTTTCTTTTTTTTCTGGTTTGAATATGCTTTGAATTTTTTCTTTGAATATTACGTCGACTTTGTTTTGCAGTTGTTCGTATCCTCTTTAATTGAAAAATCATCAAGCTTTATCCTTAGATTTATTCCCTTTTCTGCTCTCTCTTCTTATAACGACTTCCGAGTGTTCTCCCATACGAGATGCAAATGTGAGTGTTATTATTTTATACAGATCTTTATTTTGGTGATTCCCGGAACATGTCTCCCGTTGGCACTGTAACTTCTTCGCGCAGAGATCATAACAACGATGGTCAAACTATAACGACTTCCGAGTGTTCTCCCATACGAGATGCAAATGTGAGTGTTATTATTTTATACAGATCTTTATTTTGGTGACTCCCGGATCATGTCTCCCGCTGGCACTGTAACTTCTTCGCTCAGAGATCATAACAACGATGGTCAAACGAAGTATATAGCTTTCGGAAAGCCCTCGCACCAAAAATATACAACACTCATTTGTGTATGATAACATTTGGGACTTAACTACAAAACATCAGAATGAAATTTCATTCCCAGCCCAATAACAATTATGAATTCGTGAAGACACAAAAAATAGCCTCTCCTCACACTTGTGACTGTGGCGACATCTATGTGACTTGTGCGATTTTCGCAACGAAAGCCTTGTCGCTGCGATATCACATTGTGATCAGTATGTGATCTCAGTAACTTTGTATTTAAATGTATTACTTGGTATCCCATTGGCCAAATGAAACCAACAGATTTTTGTAGGGAATTAATCTACTTACCATACACTTACTAAATTCCTTGAATTTAGGACAATCGTTTTACAGTCTCAACAGGTACATATTATTTGAGGAGAATTACAAACAATTGTATGTATGTAGGTTTAACAGTGGAATCTAATGGAATTTCAATTTCTTTACTTAATTCGTTCGAACGACATCATATCGGCATAAATTTCACATGTTTATGAATATGACAAACACAAACGATAAGTGTTCCACTTCCCCCTGTAAAGGCACATATTTAATCGCATATCAATAAGCTTGTACATCCTAATTATAAAATATGGCAACTCTCCCACACATTTAACAAAAGAACAAGAATAACATTTTCGTCGTTTAATTCTTTTAAAAAACTAAATAATTTACATTCAGTTCCCTGCAAAAAAATTTGTATTAGGTTGATCGGTTGCTTTGTACGCTCAACGACATGTTTTTACAAAATAACGGTTAATCATACCGGGACCTACAGCTTAACGTGGATTCCGAACCATAACGAAGATCAAGGCTTAACTCAGAATTCGAACGTGGCACCTTTGGCATGTGAATGTGAGGTCAGAGCGCTAACCTCATAGCCATCATGTAATACTTAATGTATGGCGAATATGGGAATCTTCACTTCGCTCCCATCACAAGCGATTATCGTGTGAAGTTAAGGGTAAGGTTTGGCATTTAAATTTATAACTTGTCATTCCATTGCTGTCCCAAAATGAAACTAACAGATTTTTGTAGAGAATTTATGTATGAAGAAAATGTATTTTTTTGAAAAAAATAAAAATGCCCCTTTTTGAGATATCGAAGGTCAAAAGGTCAAAAATCACACTGTTTGACCTTAAAATTATTTTTTTTTAATTGATACAAATTGGTAGGTATAAGAAAGCTCAAATATTCAGCTTTATTTTTATTTATTTTTTAATATACTGCAAAGCTACTTTAAATTTTGATATTCTGTTTGTGAAAAGCAAAATTGAAGGTCAAAGGTGATTATGTTTAAAATTTCAGAGTTCTATGCTCATATTAAGTCACTTTCTATACAGCCACAAGCGTAGAGGCACAGATCCACAGATAGATTCGTTGTTTTAATATTATCGAATGTAGTATGGAAAGTGTTCTGATTTTTTTGATTTTTTTTTTTTTTTTTTTAATTATTATGTGATTTTGAAATTATACACAGGTGCTCCTGCTTCCAGAACGATATGTTCTTTCGTTACATAGTTAGGAGTTAACATCCAAATACACTCAATTAATGAATTTGTCTTAATCCGATCATGGTTGAAAATCTTTCTTATTGTCACGCCAACAATTGAGGACTAGAAATGAAAAACGACCTAAATCCAAAAAAGGCAATTTTTCAGGAGAGCCGAAAAATTAAAAACACAAGCATCTGGTACTTAAAGCTATAACTAAGTACCGGACTGAATTTGAACTAGTTCTACTGGAGTTCGCACTTCGTGCGCTCTCCATTTTGTTTAGCTTGGTCTTTAGGACATTTTTCCATATATATAAAAAAAAAAAAAATTTTAAAAATGTTGGTACTTAGGTTGTTTTTTATTTCTAGTCCTCAATTATTTCAAACCTGAATAAACTTTTTATTGCAAACACATTTTTTACACTGGGCCTTAAGCCAAAGGGTATTGTTTTCAATTGATCAAAAGTGTGGTCCGGCGTCCATCCCCACTTAATGTTTGAACATGCGCAGAAAAGGTATTGTGTGAGCATGTACCTGTTCCGCCTGATTGTATAAAAATAGACGTATACTGATGTTGTAAGTAGTATTTATGTATCGATGTTTTATAAAACTCAAATTTAAAAAAAAAAAAAAATTAGTGGGCTTGGACTTAAGGCCCTTCACTACCCCAGCGTTATTTTCTCTTCGAGAAAACCAGATATTGTTGGCAACAGTTAAGGCGTGTCTTGCTCCACGAGGTAATGAATGTGATTCGAAGAGAACAGGGGGATTGACAGTTTGACAGCAGGGGAAAAGGGGTCCAAAATTCAGAGGGGGGGGGGGGTCATGGTTTTCTTTTGTTGATCATTACAGTGAGTTGTCACCTCGATTATTAACTTGGAAAAAGTTGGGTCTTCACTATTGCTACTAAAAAAGAGAGGGGTGTTTTTAGTTACTTGCACAGAGACATGTTGTATGGGGGAAATGGTTTAGAAAAAATTACCGTTTTTTATCTAATCAAATCAAACAAGAGCGAGGTAAAATTCCACGCAGCAAAATACTTTTGATAATACTCACAATAATTTAAATAAGAACACTTCACATATTTTCGAATAATGAAGGTCATGGATTTTCGAATAATGAATGTCTGCAAGAATATGAATCGAATAAAAACCTCGGCTCTCTCTCTCTTTATATATATATATATAAAAAAGGAGATGGGGGAGGGGGACACTGGTCATTGTAATAGAATGTTATTATTATTATTTATTTATTTTTAAAAAAAGGAGAGAAATAGCATGTTTCTCACTCATATCTTCTTATTAACTTTAATTTGATTCACCTCCATCATTATTATTATACTTGCTTTTTTTAGGCTTTGCTTTTTTAGGAGAATAGCATTAAAAATTATATAAAAAAATCTCTTACTTTCCATAGTAGCGATAAAATTTTATTCTATCTTTAGCCGTGGCAAAAAAAAAAATCGTTACAACGACAAATCAATCAAGAGCAAAACGTTGCAATTTTCCGAATTGTGAATAAGCGAATGTTACAAATATCATAAACTAGAAATAATAATAATAAAAAAAAAATGTTTTAGCAATATTGGCCATCAAAATGTTCGAAATAATTTAGCGGATTTTTATGGCCTGAGTGTGTTTGATCCTCAGTATGTGTGTTAAACACTAGCGGGAGTATTGGTTACAAAATAATGGTGGCCGCAGAAGTATAAACTTTTGTTATTGCTTAAAGCTAATAACACGTTCCTTTTAGAATGTATACTTTATGTCGTATCTAAAAATTAGATCTCTGCCTAATATTTATTCACCTGTAGAGGCAATTAAGTTAGTCATAACTAAAAAACAAAATCTGGTTCTAAGTGTTTGTCTGGAGCGTTCACCACATCCCTGCATATCAAATTTCGTCGCTACGCAATTTACTCTGTTTCAAATTTTCAGTTCAGTGCTTCTATTTTCAAAACGAAAAGTTCTTTCGTTCCATATTTAAAAGTTAATTAGGCCACAATTAACTCCATTTATGGTGGAACTACCTGAATATCCGTGCTTCGCTACACAATTTTACCATGTGGGTGGTTGTTTTCAGATTATCTGGCGCCGTCAGCAACACGAGGCTATACTGCGCCGAAACATTCGTCATTTGACAAGCCAATTAACATTTACAAACACCCTTGCCTAACACGGGACTCGAACCCGCAACCTCGTGGTCTAGAAGCTAGCACGCTAACCACTATACCGTTTGGTCGGCAATTTTACCATGTGCATTTTAGCAGTCAAAAGACATTCATGTATTATACACTTCAGACGTTTGATCCCGTTTGGATCCTGACAAATTGATTCATCAAAATACGAATGCCTTTCATTATTATTGGAAATTAATTGCTTTTCATTATATTGGAAATGAGACATTTGAATATACCTCGTTTAGAACATTTAACCCCCTATGCACAGTTTTTAATTACTTAATCGAGATTGCAATAGTTTCTTAAATTTATGTTAACTCTTAGTTCTAAATTTCAAAGTTGCAACTGTATTGGAAGTGAGGCATTAAGATATTCCTCGTATTAGTTTCAATGTTGCGTCGACTTTTCATCCCTTAAAAATTAATTAATTGATATTGGGATAATTTATTTTTACTATATTTTCCCTTCTTAACATTTGCGCCATGTAATTGCGCATCAGAATTGTGACTACATTGGAAGTGGGACATTCGGATATCTCTCGTTTGGAACGTTTAACCCCTTTTCGGCCCCTAAAGTGGGTTAATCGAGATCGGAATAGCTTACTTTTTTATATTTGTCTTTGTTGACATTTGTATGAAATATCAGAATTGTGACTACATTGGAAGTGAGGCATTAGAATATCACTCGTTTGGAAAGTTTAACCCCTTTTCGACCCTTTAAAGTGGGTTAATGGAGATTGGTATAGCTTACTTTTTCTATGTTTACCATTGTTGATATTTGTACCAATTTTCAGAATGGTGAAAATGTGGGAAGTGGGACATTCGAATATCCTTTTGGAACGTTGAGCCCCTTAAAGTGGGTTAATCGAGATAGGAATAGCTTAATTTTTCTACGTTTGTCTTTGTTGACATTTGAACCAATTTTCAGAGTTGGGACGATGTGGGAAGGGGGAGAATTAGTGAGGAATTATTGAGTGAATGATGACTTTGCCTTATATAGAGAGAGATTTTTAATCTAAACATTTTTGAAACTTTTCTCTGCTACCAATTACTATTAAAAATATATTTTATTTGTATCTTTATATAGACATCAAGTTATATATACACTATACATGACCAAATAAAGACGTTTGCCATAATATTTGGATAAACCACCTATAAAGCACACAAACACACCAATCATTTCGGTAACCAAAATATTGGCAATCCTTTATTGAGGCTAAATCACATCATTTGGCCTGACTTTGTTTGTTTAAAACAGTAGCGGGTACGATACAATTACTTTTCTTACATTGATACTAATTAAACCTAAAGTTACAGTATATCAACAGTAACTTACTAAATTTGTTAAGTGAAAATTACAAATAAAAGAATTTAATATTAATAGTAATTTCGGGATCTTTACCTTTTATAAAAGTTTTAATTTTCTATGAGTAGGTTATTATATTTTCGGTCAATTGATTTAAATAAAGAATTAATAAATGAAACTTAATTTAAAGCAATTTGGGAAATGGAATATATATTCTTATAATTTGTAAAATAATGTAGCGAATTATTTAATTTTAGACTAAGCTTATTTGAAACTTAATCGTTAATTTCGTTATGGCGTTCGTTACGTTATTGACATTGTTAAAAATTCTGGAAAAAAACATGGCATTAACTCTTATCAATTCATTCATTTGGAATTAAATGTACTTAAAAACTGTCTTCCAGTATATGCCGCAAACATTTGATAATTTTAAGAATTATGTTGGCTCCACAGCTAAGCAATAAGGGGCTCATAAAATGAGGAAAATGTCAAATGAAATATAAAGCTAGTACAAATTGGTAAAGCAGTGAGTTTACAATATATTTATGACACATTTTATTTTTTGTTGATTTGTATATGATGTTTTCACTAATAAATTACTTTTAGCTTTTTGAACTACATTTCACAGAGAGGAATTTTGAACATACAACATCTGCTAATGGTCCGAAAACTGGAACTCTTATTTCTGCTCCAATAAGAATTAAATGTCCAGCATGCGATGCAACTCCATCCATGTTTGTGGATTTTCCTGGATATTTTCATCCTGAGCCAATTATGGATAAAGTGCCACCAGAAGGCAAAGGCGGCCCTAGGTTCATTTTTCAGGGGGGGGGGGCATTTTAAACTTTAAGTTCGTAAAATGTATGCACTATGTAACCTAATTGTAATAAACTAACTGCTGATTAAATGCTTGATTGCAATAATAAGTGTAGAATTTTCTAAATTAGTAATTTTCATTTGATGCAGAATTAAAAAAGTTAATTTAAGCTTGAATTGCTCTGCTGAAAAATAAGAAAAGAGTAAAACAAAGAAATTACAAAAAATAAAAATAGTTAATAATTGTTTTACAATCACACTTCTTTACTCTTTGAAAGCCTAAAGAACAAAATCCAATTTCCTCTGCTTAGTTTTGGCAAATCTGCCTATGACACAGCTCACATCAATGTTTATGTCTCTGTGAGTATGCAACAAGCTAAGTCCTGCTAACCTTTCTTCCCCCATTCTAGCTCTTAGCCACGTTTTCAAGCGTCGAAGGGTAGAGAAACTTCATCAGCAACTTCATCAAGCTTCTTCAGCAGAGGCAACGCTAACTGGTGGTGTTGCCAAAATTTTAAGTAACTCGTAAATAGTAGGATATACATATTTGTCACAAGCTCTCATTGTATCTATGGCAGAAGTGGGGAGCTATTTTTCTTTTTTCCATTTCTCTCTCCATAGTGCTAGCTCACTTTCAATCAGAATAACACTCATTTGTGTCAGTCCTAAAATTGGTATGAACTTCTTTAATAAGTTTTAAAGCTCGTTGCTTTCTGATTCTGTTGGCTTTTCCATATCGGAGGTTGGAATCAGTAATCGAAAGCCAAAACAATCCAAATTTTCTTTTGGAAATCTTCCTATTAGGTCTTCAATTATATTATCCAATAAAGGTATGTAAACCGAGATTCTAAAATACTCTTCTGGTATTTGAGTATTTCTTTTTAGAGAAGTATTTAAAAATGCTCTCATTTTTTCTTTTTGAAGACATATTGTAGATATTCGTCACTAATTACTCGAGGTAAAATGATCACGAAATCTTTAAACAACGAATAAAAGTGTTGCTAGTTCAACAGATATTTTCACAATAAATGGCCTGTCTAAACTAGTTATAACAATAACACAGTACCGATTCCATGCCCAAGTGACAAAAGTCACACACTAGTCCAGACATCACGTGTTGAAATTACCCTCGGCGCCATGGTTGCTTAGAAGAGCATGGTTGTTCCAAAAAGGGGCAGAGGCCCCCGGGAAAAAGGAAATCGTCGTTTAGGAGGGGGATGGTCACTACCTGTGTACTTGTGTTGTGTACCGGGTATTGTGTCGTGTGTTGTGTACGTAAATACATTTAAAACCAGGGTTTTTTCTGAGGGGGGGGGGGGCTATAATTTTTTGTACTGTAAAGAAAAAATTTACGTTAATGAAATTGTGCTTAAAAATCTGTATTTTCACCGTTTTTTAAACTGGAAATTCTCAAAGAGTTTTGGGATATTTGAAAGGGCTAGGAAGGAAGAGGGAACCCTTCAAGGAGGGGGCCATGGCCCCCATGCCCCCCCCCCCCCTTGAAGCCGCCAATGCCAGAAGGAACAAAAAAAAATCGTTCAGAGAGAGAACGCTCCATTGCAAAAAGTTTACAAAAGTAACACACTGATCTTAACATTAGGATAGTGATTCGGGCGTCATTAAATCACGTCATTTGTAACGTCGTTAATGACGTCCAGATGTCGCTTTTTCCAAAATGGACAAGTGACCAATTTTATAACCTTCAGATGACTTCATTTATTACGTCATGCTACTACTTGGGTAGTTTTAAAAATAAAAATTGCGCAAAAACTTTAACGAAATATTAATTAAAGCAAGGATTAATATTCTTAAATTTGAAATGAATTTAAAGTATAAATTAAATTTTTAAGTAATAACTTATTAATAGTGTGAATTTTGCGTGTTCTATAAAATGATTTAGTTTCAACCTTGATACGTGATGTCACAATTCAGTGTCCAGGCTTTGGTATTAAGTTGGTGTTGCATGTTCTCATCGGCACTATGACTGCAGACAGAATGTGCTTCAGTGGCGACTCGTGGGGTGCAGCAAGTACAGTCGGACTGCATTTTAATATTAATCTTAATATACAGCGTGTCCCCGTATAACCTGGCCGACCTTTATTTTCGACACCTTTGGTCTTAGAGGCATAGTCCCAATTGAAGAAATGTTTTAAATCGTTCAAATATTTTTACTGAATTGTTTTTAAGTTAGAAAAGGGGTTGGTATTAAAATTTACGGATTGTAAATTTTTATATGGTCCCCAGTTCCCCCCAACTCATATTTAGAAAAATGTTGCCCATGAAAAAACATTTCAAACAAAAAAAAAATTGAAATTTGAATGACCAATATTCATGGAGATATGAAAAATGGAAATTTAGTGACTTATACCACTTTACACCCGTGGTCATTAACATATTTTAAGGGCATGTACACAAAATGAAATACAGAGAAAAAGGAATAGAGTTCGGAAAATTATTCTGTAATCAAATGCATGAATACGATATCTATCAATGTCTATAGTGAATTGTGGATGCTGAATTCGTTTGCAAGAGATAATAGGTTCCCATACTCCCTAACACTAACAAAAATCTTTCGACCACGTAGGATGGGGGGGGGGGGGGAATTAAATCTGTCGAGGCCGAACAAATTCACACTCTTGTGTTGTGCAGAGGTCGCATTCGCCCTAAAATTCCAATAATTCCTTAAATTTTCGTTTCTCCCTAAAATTGTACTTACATTTTTCGTCCATCCCTAAAATTGTACTTACATTTTTCGTCTATCCCTAAAATTGTACTTATATTTTTCGTCCATCTCTAAAATTTTAGAAATAACGGAAAAATTTTCAGTTAGTGGACAAAAAAATATTCTAAAAAGGAATAAAAAATTCCCGACCCTTATGTGTAAATTAGCATGTAGTACTGTGGGATTTGCAGGTTTCTATGCAAATTTTAGTGGCAGATTATTGATTGGTAGGTTGAAAACCAATAATGTATGTTCATCACTTCAGAATACAAGTAAATCATACTAATACCAGATACCAGATGTATTTAGCTATTTCGTCGATCCTCGTTGTTAAAATGTACACTGCGGAACAGTACGCAGAAATGATATTTCTGTACGGCCAGTGTAATCGAAATGGGCGAGAATCTGCAAGACAATATGCAATTAAACTATTTCCAAATGGCATACATCCATCTAAAGCTACGATTTTAAATATTGTAAAGCGTTTACGAGAAACAGGTAGTATAGGAAGACGTCCTCGATCCAGAAATACAAGAGTGGTTGTCTCTGACGAAGAAATTTTGGGCCATGCTCTTGCTTTCCATCAGTCTAGTGTCAGGGACATTTGTGAAGCATGTGGATACTCAAAAGCCCATAGGTGGAGAGTCTTAAACCGACACGGGTGGATACTCAAAAGCCCATATGTGGAGAGTCTTAAACCGACACGGTGCACGTCCTTATCGTCCGTGATTGGTGCAAGAGTTTTTGCCCGGGGATGAAAATAGACGGTTTGATTTCTGCAATTTCATTATGAACAAACTAGAATGGGATTCATCATTTGGGAATAACATTCCATTTTCTGATGAGTGTACGTTTTCAAGAACTGGGGTAGTAAATAGGCAAAACACACACTTTTGGTCCCTGCAAAATCCTCATGTGATCCGACCAAACAAGCATCAAGTGCGATGGTCCGTTTGTGTGGCATATGGAAGGGAGCGTTAGTAGGACCTTTATTTTTTGCTGACACATTAACAGGTTAAAAAGTATGAGAACCTGTTACAGGGACCTTTATCTGATTTTCTGGATGACTATGTCGTGTTAGCAGACCTTAAAATGATGTGGATTCACCAGGATGGGGCACCAGGCACTGGGCCGATGAGTTTCAAGACAACATTATCGGCTATGGATGTCCGGTAGAATAGCCTCCTAGATTTCCAGATCTAAATCCTTTAGAATTCTTTTTTTGGGGATATATGAAAAAGAATCGACGAGTCTATTAGATTTGCAAAATCGAATTTTATCTGCTGCCCGGTTTATTACGCCTTTAATGCTGAAAAATATTGAAGATGAATTTGAATGACGTGTGCGCCTAGGTATTTGAGTCGAAGGAAAACACTTCGAGCATATGTAATTAAGAAAGAGGTATTTATCCTTTTCACTTTGTTTATTTCTCTCACCTTTTATTTTTGTTTGTGTAACAAAAAGCGCTCCTTTCTGATTATGTTATTATTTAATATTACTTAATTAAAATTGTTTATAAGTTTGTTTGCTGTTGCTTTGTATAATTTTTTACTTTTTTTTTTCAAAGCAATTTCTAGTAAAAAATTATAACGTTTTAGGTGATGAACAACAACTTGTTTGCCATAGTCAAACCTAGTCTTGTTATTCCAATAAGACGATATTTCCTCATTTCAATTTATGTACGGTCCCCCCAAATAGTGTTAAAACTTTAAACTCCTATAACACCGTTGCTATTGGTCTAACAAATTTCAATTTTTTTTATTTGAAATGTTTTTTCATGGGCTACATTTTTCTAAATATGAGTTGGGGGGAACTGGGGACCGTGTAAAAATTTACAATCCGTAATTTTTATACCAACCCCTTTGCTAACTTAAAAACCATTCAGTAAAATTATTTAACGATTTAAAACATTTCTTCAATTGGGACTATGCATCTAGGACCAACGGTGTCAAAAATAAAGGTCGGCCAGGTTATACGGGAACACGCTGTATATAAATTACGTGTCACGTTGTTTGTTTCCTATGGACTCCTAAAATACTTAACCGATTTTAATCAAATTTGCACACCGTGTGCAGTTTGATCTAACTTAAGAGGTAGGATAGCTTACATCTCAATTTTTATAGCCGCAATATTATTTTATTGCAAATTATTTGCTTATTATTTGACAGTTACAATTATCTGTTAGCTCCAAATGATTCTAACAGATGGCGCTGTGTTGAAAGTACCAACGTTTCACATAAGCTACAATTTAATGGCATGTGATTTATTACCGCAACTGATTTATTACCGCAGTACTGGAAAATTTATTTCTGTGAAAGGGTTTAGTTCTTTATTTCAATTGTGTCTGTCTGTCTGTGGCTCCCCCTGTGGATCAATAGAAACCTACTTAAAATTGGAATAGAGTTCTGAAATTTTAAACATAAGTAGTTATAGCCATCTATTTAGACTTTTGAAAAACAGAATGTTAAATTTTTAATTAGTTATTTTTAATTAGTTTTCTTAATTAACAAACTTTTTTTTACAAAACGACTTCTAATAGGACTACAGTTCTGAAATTTTCAACATAAGTGGTTTGGGCATTCTAATTGGTCTTTTGAAAAACAGAATTTTAAATTTTTTATTAGTTCTTTTTTAATTAATTTGTTTAATTAATTAATAAATATTTTACAAAACGATTTATAATAGGGCTACAGCTCTGAAATTTTCAACATAAGTAGTTTTAGCCTACTAATTGGATTTTTGAAAAACAGAATTTTAAATTTTTTTTTAGTTCTTTTTTAATTAATTTTTTTAATTAATTAATAAATATTTTACAAAAGGATTTCTAATAAGGCTACAGCTCTAAAATTTTCAACACAAATAGTTTTGGACTTCTAATTGGACTTTTGACAAAAAGAACGTTCACATTTTTATTTAGTTCTCTTTTGATTAATTTTTTAATTAATAAATATTTTACAAAACAATTTCTAATAGGGCTACAGCTCTGACATTTTGAACATAAGTAGTTTTGG
Organism: Linyphia triangularis; assembly: GCA_963978545.1. Lineage (NCBI taxonomy): Eukaryota > Metazoa > Arthropoda > Arachnida > Araneae > Linyphiidae > Linyphia > Linyphia triangularis. The sequence goes on from OZ021732.1 coordinate 10,589,431, forward strand.
ACTTCTAGTTAGACTTTTGAAAAACAGAATTTTTAAATTTTATTTGCTTTTTAATTAATTTAATTAATTAATTAACAAATATTTTACAACACGATTTCTAATTGGGCTACATTTCTGAAATTTTCAACACAAATAGTTTTAGCCTTCTGATTGGACTTTTGACAAAAAGAACGTTATAGTTTTAATTTTTTTAATGAATTTTAATTAATATTTTTACAAAAAGTGACTTCTAATAGGCCTAGAGCTCTGAAAGTTTCAACATAAGTAGTTTTGACCTTCTAATTTTGCTTTTTACAAACATCACGTGTTAAAATATTCTTAAAGGAGTGTTGTGTTATAATTATTAATGGAGCTTTTTTATTTATTGTTTCTCAACAAGGGAGAAGCTTCTAATATTAAAGCTTTCCTTACAATTAGTTTTTAGTGTGTGAAGCGACCTTACGCTTACGCAGCAATGAACCTTTCATCGAGCAATAGCATAGCCGGCCACGTGTTATTTAGACTGAAGTATAAATTGAATTCATATTATAGTAAAAGTAATACAGTGGAATTCTTCTTGCTTTTTAATTATTAGTGCTTCATTGTTCAAAAATCTTCAACTAAAATATATACATGTAAGTATTATTACATAGTTAATACCTGGAATGCCACCACATAATCTTTGATTAAAGATTGGTTCACCTATTATTCTCCTGCGTAATTTGAATCCACCTTGATTATGCAACGGTACGCGTTTGGTCATCAAAAAGATCACAGGAAATATACTTGAAGCTACCATTTTAACTGGAAAGTTTAAAGGAGAAGTGGTCCTGTTGCCGCATATGACGATGATACCATCAGAATCTACGATACCCTTCAAGAGGTTACAGTTTCCAATTCGTTTAGCTTTTGCCATGTCTATAAATAAGTCTCGAGGCCAAACAATCTCCATTTGTGGTTTAGATTTGGAAAATCCATGTTTTTCTCATGGGCAACTATATGTTGCATGTTCACGTGTAGGAAGACCGTCGAATCTATTTGTGTTAGCTAAAGACAGGTTAACCAAAAATATTGTGCACCGATTAGTGCTAAATTAAATTTAAATTAAAAGTATTTATAATTCAAAATAATAAACATTATTGTTATAGATTTAAAACTATCTGCCCTACCTACCTCATTTATAAGTTGAAGTGTCACGTGTTATTTACTAACAACTTTGTAATGTATTCATTTGTTACAAACTTGAATACAAAAAATAAAAAATAAAATTAAATTTATTTCTTTTGTATTAATTTTTGCGCAATATCATCGGTAGTAGAAAATCAATCATGGAGGTCGCCATGTTTTTTTACAAATGGCATCTGTGTAAAAAAGCATGGTGGTCCTCATGACTGGTGTTCTCCTACCGTTTCCCTTGAATAGTTTACTATTATGTAATCTATATATATAATTCTCTTGCGTAACATCCAAATTTGGCTGTATTTCTGTGAGCAGAATGGCAACGACTTCAATCACCAATCTTCTAAATGCACTTTATGCACGAATTTCCAGCCAATCACAATATATCTTTTGAAATTTGACTAATACATCTGGCAATAGCAACAACTTGGATTCGCTATTTTTTGTTTTTCTTATTACAATCTACAGATATAAATTATTGCCTATTTAAAACGTATTGATTTAATAGTTACGATGATGCAAGAATAAATAGATCCAAGATGTGTACATTTCTTTTAGATTAGAATTCCGGATAAATCAGACTTTTCGGAAAAGTTATCTGCTGGAACATGTTCCGGAGGTCGCCGGATTGCATTCAGCGCTAAATCGCCAATTTTAAAAAAAAAATCGCTAAGAGGCGTTGTGCAGTAAATCTGAACCTATACTCATCTTTAATCAGTGCAAATTCAGCTATTACGAATTAAAAACTATCAAAATAACGAATAAAACAACCCACTCAACTTCAAAATCTCATATGAAAATTAAAAAAAAAAAACTATTGGCGAAATATGGCTAATTTTCTCGCCAAATTTGATTTTCAAAAAATTCCGGTTGATTAAATGCTGGATAATTGACCTTTCACTGTTTTATTTTATTTTCTATTTATCGCAAAAAAGACTAAGTGAACATATGATTGCTTCGTTAAGAAATTTCGATAAGCAACTTTAATTATTTTGGCGCTTCATACAAAACCAGCCCGAAAATTTTAATTGTTCAATGAAATAAACCGATCTTTTTTAAATATATCTACAAAACTGTTTATTTTTGTTGTTTTCCAAGAACTTTCTACTACGTTGCCACACTGTCCCTGCTTAAAGCGTCTCGACAGCAACAGAATAATGACGTGGCAAGTATTCTGACTCTTCATAAATAATAAAAGGTTCAGTTTCATGGCATTATGCAGATGAAATAGCTTTTTGCTAGGGCATATTTTAAATGCTTCTCTTTAAGGCGAGCAAAGCGAGCCAAGGGGATTGTTAGCAATCCAGGGGGTTGGCGAGCGTCAGCGAGCAGGGGGCGGTGCCCCCTAGTATAACAAAAACCTTAGCCACAGCAACGCGTGGCCGGGTCTGCTAGTTTAAAATAAAATTTACTAATTGCTAGTCAACTTTGATTGTTTATTTTACTAATTTTCTTAAATGTAGATTATAAGTAAAAAAAAAAAAAAAAAATCTCCAATAAATAGCAAACCTGTTATGCGATGCACAATTGAGGGGGCAAAAAAAAACCCAAAAAAAAACCCCCTCAAATCAACTAAATCAAATGACGGTCGAGCGAGTAGAGCCAGAGAGTACCGATACAACCAAGTCACAGTTACAACCAAGATATATATTGTTCTTCATGCTTCATCTGAAAAATGATCAGTCGTTGACGAAAATTTCACAAACTTATCGATGCTACAATGCCCTGCAATATCCAATCATTTTTCGCGATGGTGTCAATGGATATCACTCCAAATTATCACGCTAGGATGATAAATCCAGTCAGTTGCGAAGAAAGAATATCATAATAAACTATTAATTATTATTCATACCGATTGATAATTCGAGAGAATGAAGACAATTACATTTTAAAAGGCCGTCAGTTGTTTCCCCAATACATAGATATGTATGCAAAAATAGAAACAGAATGTTTGAATCAGACCAAGCTTCTCTAGAATATGTTCATTTGCAAGTTGCAGTTGTAAATGACGATAATACAACTACAGTTGGCAGACGAACGATTTTACCATCGTCATATACATACAATCCACGTCATATATACATGAACACGCTCAAGATGTATTAATTGCATAAGTTTATGCTTTTTTCACTACGGGCGTCATATCAAAGACCTTTCATTATATTGCAAAACAATCGATTATCTGAAATATTTTCACATTAATTGCTGCAAATAGGGAATGGAAAGGTACCGGTTATTATGAACTCAGGACGATTTTGATTGCCTCATAACTTCTGCAATCTAGTGATAACAAAAGAAGAATTGGTTAAAAAAGTATTTCCCAATATTCAAACCAATTGTAAGAGTGAACAAGCTATTCTTGCGCCCAAGAACAAAGACGTCTACGGACTTAATATTTTTCAGTCTAGCATTCAAAATGAGGCAGTTGATGGATACAAGTCTGCCGACACTATTGTGAAAGCAGATGAAGTGGTTAACTATTCAACAGAGTTTTTTAATTCACTCGATCTGCCAGGGATGCCATCACACGTACTGGAAAATTGACATGCCAATTATTATGTTACAAAATATCAACCAGCCAAAGCTTTGCAACGGCACGCGGCCTTGCAATAAAAAAAATTAATGAGCAACACGTCAACAACCTTGGGAGTACTCTTCGCAGGTGAAGATGTCCTCATTCATCGCATTATAAATCCCATGGATATGTCTTTCCAATTTAAGATATTATGATTGCCAACTCGATTAGCGTTTGCAATCACTATTAACAAAGCCCATCAGGGCCGATCTGTAGAATTGTGCTGTTTACATATAGACACGGCTTCCTTCTCACAAGGACAATTACGTCTTCTAGAGTCGGAAAACCAGACAATTTCTATATTTCCACAGACATGGAACAACACAAAAATATCATATTCGCACAAGCTTTGTGAAATTAAACATATTAGAAAAGTGTGTATTTTCTCTTTCCTTTCTTTTCCATTTAACCAAACAAAGCTACAACGATGCATGGCCGGGTACTAGAATCAAATAAAACACTTTGAAATTTCAATGTATTAAATGCTAAAAAGAAAAAACATTCAAAATGAAATGCTGAAATGTAAAAAATACTTAACACCCTAAAAAGTAAAATACAATTTTTTTATACAAGTTCTTTTTTATGAATATTTAATGTATAATTATTGTAATTGATTAAAATAAAAGCTTTGGATGCTTTTTATAATGATTTAAAAATAGTAGGACAGTAAAAATAGTATATCTAGCCAGTGTTTAGTATTTTTTTACTGTAAAAACTAAAACTAAAACTATTAACCCCAAATGCTTGGTGACATCATTGTTGGCTGACCATTAACATGTAATGCTTTACGTCATAGGATATAATCTCTGAAAAATATCAACAATTGAAAAGTGATAATCTAGTGGATAACTGTGAACTTCACTGAATGGCACGTTTTCAAAGAGATGTAAACATTTCCAATTCTATTTGGGATGTAAGTTTTCTCATAAAAAAAACTGTATTGTACATTTTAAAAATTACCATGACTTACTGGATTTATATAAGTGCTGCTGCAGTTGTAGCAGTTGCAGGAACATACATTCTTTGGGGCCCGTCTAATCGCCCGAAGCGGAAAAAGAAAAGTAAACCTCTTTTTTCTTTTTATATTTAATGAAATGGTTTTTTTTTTCTTCTGTTCTCTTAGTATTTAAGTTTTACTTATAGAGCTTAAAAGTTATATATTCTCATTTGTAGTCATTCTTCAAATATATCTTCAATCTGGTTACTTCCTTATGAGTTCTATGTAATGCAAGATTAGAGTACAAAATGTCATAGGTATTGATATACACGTGATCCAGTATACCAGCGATTCCCCAACCTCTAGTTGTGTGGACCACCTATTTCGTAAAAGCTCTTTGAGGCCCACTAATGAAATATATATCATGTAAGACTGGAAATACGTCGAAGGATTCTTGTGTTACTTTTAGAGCCCATCGTAGAAGTTTGATTATCATTGCTTCTACTTTGTCTTACACTAAAACTTATAAACGTCCTTTACGTGCAGAGTTAAGAACATTGAGAACACCAAAAATGTCTGTCAAATATACCATTTCTTTCAGCCGACCAAACTGTATAGTGGTTAGCGTGCTAGCTTCTAGACCGCGAGGTTGCGGGTTCGAGTCCCGTGTTTGGCATGGGTGCTTGTAAATGCATGTTGGCTTGTCTAATGACGAAAGTTTCGGCGCATTATAGCCCTCGTGTTGCTGACGGCGCCAGATAATCTGAAATAAACCAACCAAGCCATTTCTTTCAACCAGTTTTTATCGATCGCACACTGTATGTAGGAACTTTCAAGTTTTCCATCATAATCTACCTCCATAAAGAAAAGCCTATGTCATCGCAGAGTTCCAAGAATCTTGAAAACACTTGCCCTCTCGACAGCCACCAAACGTCACAGTAAAATAAAAGCTGCTTGTGTTCACTGCCCATATCATCTCGCAAAACACAGTCTGGAGTTTTTAGACCTTGCTTTAATGAATTTGACAATTGTTACTGCATCATCAAGATCTTTTTGGCGATATTCTTCTAAACCTTTAACTGCAAGAGCCTTTCTATGTACCAATGCTATAACTGATGTAACTTTGGCGACTAAACTAGAAAGAATTCCAGACATAGCACATGCCCATCAATTTTACCATCAGATAAACCTATACACTTTTACCAATTTACTTCATTTATTTTATATAAAATTGTGAACAGATTTGTAAACCTTTGCGTCAATTGTTTTTGTTAGCAAAGACTGACCAAACAAAATTTCTTCTTCATTATTGTCATTCGACTCAAAACCTCCAAAAATTAATAAATTATCCTGACCAGCAATGTCTCTACCCTTATCAAGGTGCAGTGAAAAGTATTCATTTTGTTTCAAAACAGTAATGACTGTTTCCTTCATATTTTCTGTCATTTCATCAATTTTTCTTTTCACGATTGTATTTGATGATGAAATTTCATTTTTTTTTTTTTGATTTTGTGCATTTTTTATTGGTGCTTTTCTGCCAATGGTGGAACGATTTCCTGAATCATGGTTAATTATTGTGTTGCATATATTTGCAACAACAGTGCAAATCGGAAAAATATAAACAATAGTTTTCACCTGTAAGCAAAAAATAGTTGTTCAAATATATTAATGTATTTTTTTTTCTTATTTATTTTTGAAAAATATCTAAAATGACCCTTCTAACATTGATCGCTCGTGGCTAATGATTGATCTTTTATATGCCAATTCTTATCATAAATAATCTATTTTAAATTCAGAACAAATAGTATTATGACCTAGTATAACACACTTGATTTAGATTTATTTAATCCTTGTTTTTATTCGTTTTCAAGGGCATTTGGCAAAAAAATGGGAAAAGAAAGCAAAATTAGAACTCTATTTGCTCACTCATTTAATAATTAAAATAATTACTCTGTTTATTTATAACTGGATAATTGATTTTAGATATGTTTTATTTAATCTATGTTTTTATACGTTTTTAGGAACTTTTAGTAATTGTATTAAAAAAAAAAGGATGGAATAGAAATTGAAACAATAACACAAAATGCTATTGTTCTGTTCTAAATTTATTTAATAATGAAACTGTGGATTGCAAATGACAAAGTTTATCAGTTTATTTATTACTAACGTATTTATTTTAAAAATATCGTGCGTATTTATTTTAAAAACTAAGTATTTTTTAACTGTTTATTGGAATTCGAAGTCCCACCAAACTTTCGAAAGCAATTTGTATTTCAGTTTTATTTCTGTTTATAAATGTAACCATTGAATTTTAGAGAGAAATTGTCTCTCCTCTTACAATCGTTTACAAATGCTTGAACTAAATTAAAGAAGTTTATTTTAATTTATTTACAAGTTTTTATTAAATTAGGAGAAAGTGAAGTGTTTATGTGTCAGGAAGGTACAAGTTTCTTCATAATTTTCTAATTTTCATCTATTAGAATACATTTTATTATTTATTGTAAAACGCATTCGGATTTCACTCTATACTTGTTTAAATGAATTGTTGTATATTAGACAGATTTATTGAGTAAATGTTAAACTGATTAAATTTGTTTCACTGGCATATAATTTTGATTGAGTTTTTAAGCTAAAATGGTACCGAAAGTAATCTAATTGGTCAATTTTATTTTACAAAAAAAAACTCAATTTTTATTAGTTAATGTAATACAATTAAGATTTCTTCAGAGACACACTTCAGAATTAATGGATCAAATATTTGTCTTTAACTTGTTATAAACAAGTTTCAAAACCTGTATCTTTAAATTCGTAAGTTATATAATAATATTGAGTATGAAAAAATTTATATAATAGTTTGCCTTTGAAACTTAAAATGTTTTTTGTATTACATTTGTTATAGTATAAATGAATTTGTATTTTGCAATCTTATTATTACTTATTTTCATCTGGTTTACTGTATTTCTTCAATTATCTTTAATTTCTACTGCAAAAATAAATATACTTGTAAAGTTTATTGTAATTTTTTACTGTATTATCATAACTTGTAAATAATAATTTATTTTTCAAACATTTAATTTATGTAACTTAAAATTTAAAGAATTAAATTCAAATCAATAAAGATAAAACACGTTTACAGATATCGAAAGTAACTAATCTCAAATGTTTGTTCCAAATATACAAATAGTATACTTAGAATTATTTTGATCAGTTTTATTTATTGGTTAAACTATTTTCTTCAAATATGTTTTATTCTTATTTTTTTTTTGCTTGCCAAAACTCGAAAGTAACGCGAATATACCATAAAGATCGAAGAAAATCCACATCGGCATTACAAATTTCTCCATCCAAGCATCTCGCTACCACGGTGGCAACGGCTCGTTTTCCCAGCATTAAGCAGTTTATCCAGTTGTTTATCTATATCGATGGTGCAGCCACAACATGCTATCCCCCCCCCCCTCCCTTCCACCTCCTCCTACCACCGCACACGTTTCACAATCGTTCATGAACTCAAAGTCTTTGATCTTAAATGCTCAAACTCAAATGAAATTTTCCTTTCAATTTTTATAAAACTAATAAGATGAGAAAAGAAGAAAATACTTATTTTTGAAAAACAAATAAATCCTCCTTTCTTTTGAACTTGCAACAACGTGTGATTGGGGTTAATCCAGCACTATTCTCAACTCCCTTTTAAATTTCCCTTTAAAGGGCCGTTTTCGCGCGAATATGCAAAATATTCGATTCCTCCCCCCCCCCCCCCCCCTCCATCCTACAGAATGCAATGTGTGGATTATCCCTCTGAAATCGATATTCACGCATGCGCATTCATGTTCAAACGCGCTTTGCACCGGGACAAATTCAAATCTCAAATCGCCGAGTGCTGATATCACGTGTGTCATTGCTAGATAGAATTTAGGGGGCAGCCTCAAAATTTCTGATTTCTAGTTAGCACGGATGGCCATTTCGTACGTAGTACGTACCTGATTCAGTGTGTTTCACCGGATTTTTACCACGCCCTCTTGTTCTTAATAAAGAAAGAAATTGGTAAAAAGTTAAAGGTGTATAACCATCAAATGTTTTTACTAAGCATTTAAAAAGAATATTTCCGTTCGGACACGCGTAATGACGATGCCTTCTATTAAATTAAGGGATGTTTTTTGTAATTTACTTGTTGGCTGTTGATAATTAACTTTTACAATTGAAATTAAGTATCACAGAAATGTAATAAAAATCCCGGAATATTTCCGATTTAAAAGAATAAAAGTAATACTTTTTTATAAGTTTATAGAATGGCATGTAGGGTAAAATCACCGTTTTGGCGCAGAATTCGACCCGATTTGAAAAATAAAAAAATCATAAAATTTTAGAACATTCACAAAAATTTAAAAACATCCTTATTTTAATTTTTCTGTATTGCTATTTTTGTTATAAGAATTGCTATTTTTATACAAATGAGACTTATAATAATAAAACAGAGTCAATGAATCTATAGAAGGCTACTTAAAATAGGTGTAGAACCTTACATACAATTTTTTACATAAGTAGTTTGGCCTTCTGATTGTACCTTTGACAAACAGAATGTAAAAATTTAATTTTTTTTTTTTTTTTACAAACCGATTTTAAAGAGAGGTGCATCTTTGAAATTTTCAACATAGGCGGTTTTGGCCTTTTTTTAACTGGACTTTTTAAAAACAGAATGTTAAATTTAAATTAGTTTTTTTTTTTTACTATTTTTTTAATTAAAAAAAATTACAAAACGATTTCTAATAAGGCTACATCTCAGAAATTTTCAACATAAGTAGTTTTGACCTCTAAATTGTACATTTGACAAACAGAATATCAATTTTTTTTTTTTTAATTATTTTTTTTTTTTTTACAAATCGACTTCAAATAAAGGTACACCTCTGAAATTTTCAGCCTAAGTAGCTTCGGACTTTTAATTAGACTTTTAAAACATAGAATTTTAAAATTTTAATTTACTTTTTTTATATAATATTTTTACAAAGCGACTTCTAATAGATCTAGAGCTCTGAAATTTTTAACATAAGTAGTTTTGGCCTTCTAATTTTGCTTTTCATAAACATGTGTTAAAATAATTCAGAGAGGGATTGTGTTATTGTATTAAAGGGCACAATTTTTGGTTCTCGATAGGGAGGGGGTTCTAATATTAAGGGTTTACGTTGCAATTAATTTTTAACAAGTCAAGCGAACTTGTCTTTGCGCTGCAATGAACCTTCTAAAGAGTGAATCGAGCCTGTCCTTACAAAGCAATACATTTTCAGCGAGCTTGTACTTGTATAGCAATTAAACTTTTCAGAGAGTTAAGCGAGCTGTATTTGTGTTACAATGAAACTTTTAGCGAGCAAAGAGAGCTTGGTTTTGCATTGCAAACCCGTTCGCAAAGTCTCAAAAGCTAATAAGCCCAGTAGCAGAAACTTTTCTGCCAGTCTGCGACACTAATTAGAGTATTAGAAAATAATCTGCAGCGTAATTTTTTTTTTTTTTTTAAGTTTGCATAAAATACAAAAGCACCTTATTTGTCAATTTTACCAAAAATTCCTGTTTTACATAAACATAGAAATTTGGCTAAACAAATTAAATATTAAAAAGGAAATATTTAAAAATATTGTATCTTAAATTAAAATTCTAATCATTCTGTATGAATTCAAACCAAACGGCGAAAGCGATCTTCACACTAATCACGGACATAACGGCTGTCACATCAGCTCAAGCCTATGCGAATGACACCAAAACGGCAGTGCAATTCTCGCCAATAGCTGCTACTAAAACGGCTTAAACTTAGGTGAAAATTACAACTACTCCAACTCAAATATCGATCACCTTACCGGCGCAAATCTCGGCAATTATATCAAAGTAACAATCCGCAATAATGACCATTATACCAACGTAAGTATCGGCGTTAGCGCTTAATATATCGGTAGAAATCTGGAAATTTATGCAATAGAGACGATTACACTATCGACGTAACACTTTACGAAGTTGACTATCACAACTACATAAATCTCATTGATGGTGACAATTATTGAGACGCAAACCTTCGAAATAGGGGTTATTATATCGGCGTACACTCGCCGAAAAGGAACATCGCAACGACGTAAATATCGGCGATATTTCCCGTCTTAGCAACGTGATTCTCGGCAACAGCGGTCCTTACAGCAGCATAACTTTTAGCGAAGCTAACTACTACACACCAACGCGCGAAAGCACATAGAACTTATTATGTTTCTATACAGTCTCCTTAAAATCGCGTATGGAGAGCATCTCGATTCCTCTTTTATGAAATGAAGTATCGCGCATATGCGTTGACTCAAATCACCCTACTTAGAAATCGAACTATAGAAAAAGATTTTTTTTTTTTTTTTTAAAGTCCGATTTGTAAAATGATCTGCAGGCTGATGGAAAATCTGCGACGTCCGTCTCCCGTCTCGCATTTTCTGCTACCGGGCTAATAAGTATAAATGTTACAAATTATATTTTTTAAATTAAAAATTATATTTTTTGTTGTAATTTTATGTATATCTTATAATTTTATATTTTAATATGTGTTTTATGTAGAAAAATAAAATTATACAAGTTCAAATTTTAATTATGATAATTGTTGTTAAATCAGCTACAATTTCTTATATTTCTGCTACTAATCTTCAAATTTTGCTGCAACATTTTCTCTTATGCTGCTCCAAAAGTTAAATTTTGCTGCACCAATTTTTTACAAACCTACTCCAAAAGTTAAATTTTGCTGCTCCAAAATTGCTCCAAACTGGGCTTTAGCACTTCCCACCCCTGATTCCAGGGAGTGTCAGAGCCCTTAAACCAACGACATAAGATGTGTCCCTATGAATAGTTTGAAAGGTTTGGGAATAGTTATTTCTGTTTTCTAACCTTTCCTTGCTAAGATAATTGTTATCAATGAAGGTCGAGTCATCTGTGTTTGTATAATATAAAATATCCCTATTTTTTAAGTAGTCAATTAAGACTAGTTTTACAGGAAATAATACATCAGATATTTGACCTGCTGAATATTCGGTATTCAGCTTGACCATTGGCCAAATATTCGTTATTCAGCATTGGTCAAAATCACTATTCAGTGCATCCATACTTTCAACCATCGTCCATGGCCTAGTACCACACTGTTCGTTGCCCATGTGTTGGGAACTGCTGCCCTATACAATATTGGGAACTAGTAATTTTTAATAACTTTGTTTTGAATAAAAAACAGTTTACTATAAATCTGTTGAAAGAGTGCAGTTAAGGGAATAAAATTTGAACATATATCTCTTAGTACTAATTACTTTTGTTAGTATCTGTAATTCAATCAGTTGGGAGTGCAAATGTCAACATTGTTAAAAAAAAAAAAAAAAAAACATTATTCAAATTTCACTCCTTTCATGCCCATTACCTTGAACTAAGGTGGCCAACTTGTTAAGAAAATTTCCTCTTCTTTCTCCCCCCCCCCCCCTGCCCAATTCTAGTAACAAGCCTTTGTCCAAGCGTCTCCACCCCCCCCCCCCTCCTAGTTCTAAAAATGCACTAGAATGCCCCCATTCTTAAAATCAAGTTTTAGTTAAGTAATTATTTTTCTTTTTAATATTTGATTAATTATCTATTTAACTAATAATTTAGAAGCAAATTATATTCTATTGCAATCATTATTTCCAACAAACTACTGTCATATGATAAAAATATTTTTTTCAAAGAATTTGATTTAATGAACCATTGGTTATTTTGTTGTTGGGTCTGTAGACAGTTCACTATGTAGTGAAGTTCAACTGTAATAGCATTTTCTATTTTTCTCAAATCTTTTTTTGTTTTTATTGTGAATTTTCTGGAGGGCATCTCTTTTCAATTATGAGCAGTAGTTAGGTCTGGGTATCATGGCTGATATTATACTTTGCCCTTTCCATTTCATTTAATGTCTTGATAAAATCGTTTACTTTGCTTCTTGCTGACTTCATCAAAGTTTTCGGGGAAATAATCCAATTGCGAATGGAGAAAATGAAATTTTAAGCTCACGTAACACTCTGGTACATACATTTAATGGATTAAACAATTTTGGATAGTTGTACCCTTGTATATTTAAAATCATATATTTTTATTCCTTGTCAGATGTCCTACCAGTATTTCCTGTTACTCATTAAGTTAACTAATGACTCTTCACTTCATATTAAAAATATTATATGACATTACAATTTGATTACAAGAATTTTAAATTTTGTCTTTGTCTTGTGAAACCTCGCACATTTGTTTCAACTTATTCTAATTTAATTTCTACTAATATATATCCATGAAAATTTTTCCAATGTGTAATTTACTAGAGTTCATCCTAGATATGAAAAAGGACAGGGTTTTATTTTCCATAAAAGAGCAACTTCTGCTTTCGAGAGCACTTTAATGGTAAATTGCAGAAATTTGTATCCGGTTTTCTTCCATAATTTCTATATTGTTTTATTTTTCCACTATGGTAAATATTTTTATATTATAAATTTTTTGAAAAAAAAATTTAAAAATGCTTAAAACTTCTCAAATTGAAAAAACTTGCTCAGAAACTCAAAAGTCAAACAATATCAAAATACTGATAAAATGCTACAGTCCTACTTCTGGAATGAGACTGAGAAAACTATTAAGAATAAAAAAAACATCTACACTGTAAAATTTGCCTCCAATATTTATTTTTATAAAAATAACAATTTATAATACTGTAAAATTAAGATAAGAATGTTTTGATGTAATGAATGTTAAGAACTTTTCACATCCCTTACAAAATTTTCTAAAATATGAATCAACCTTAAACTTTGTTTTTTAGGCTGTGCCATTGACAGGGAATAGTGTCTTTCCAAATTTAACAATATTCATTATGATATATCACAAGGAGTATTCCGACTAAAGAACTTGGCCTTTGTCCTAAAATTTGTGCATTTTTTTTATTTTCCAAATCTGATCAAATTCTGTCTCAAAATGGTGATTTTTTACCATACATGCCGTTATTGTACAGGCTATAATAGAAGTTTTTTTTTATTGGAAATAATTTGGGATATTGATTACATTTCTATGATATTTAATTTAAAATATAAAACGGACGTTTATAAATTAATTAGTAACAGATAAATTGCAAAAAATGCTCTCCCCTAAATTTAATAAGAGAGCTTCGTGATGTCCCTAGTCCAAACGGAAACATTCTTTTTAAATGCTTAGTGTAAAGATTTGATAGCTATATACACCTTTAACTAACTTAATCACTCCTTTCAAATTCCTTTCTTCTCTGTTTTGAGAAGGCATGGTAAAAATCCAGCTAAATACGTTTAATCAAAGTACGTACGAAATGCCCATCCATGGTAACGAATCACTGGAAATTTTAAGACGACCTCCTACATTCCACCTACCAATGACACACGTTATATCTTCATCCATTCAATGATTTCAGTCCTTGGTCTGTGCGTTGCACGTTTGAACATAAGTGCGCGACAAGCGATTTCAGGAGGGGTTATCCGCATACTGTTGGAGGTACGGGGAAAGGGGGGACGAAATTTTTGCAAATTCGCACAGGGTGGTATTTCTTATGAATAAAGCGGGTAGGGTGCTATTTTTGATAAAAAGGGCAGAGAGGGCGTTATTTTTAATAAAAAAGGGCAGGCAGTGTGCAACGCCCCTTGAAAGATGTCTAGGATGAACTCTGAAATTTACTACTCTATCTCTGGCTCAATACCTGTAAAAAATTCCCTCGTGTATATTTTAGAAATCAAGATATTTATGCATTCAACTTTTTGAGCCTTGAAAATTGCTTTATAGAAATAGTGTAACATCGTCAAGAACTGTTATTTTACATCACATGGCATTATAGTCTAAGACAAGTTATCTTGACCTCATTGAAAACTCTGTAGGATGGATCCTTCCACAAAAAGGTTATAGTTCCGGGAAAATCAACTTTTACTGTAATATTAATGTGATCAGACGTCCCGATTTTGACGGGACACTCCTGCTTTTCAACTTGATGTCCCGCTGCTTAAATGTCCCACTTAACTGTCCCGCTCTTCTGGTACATAAAATATGTTCCATAAATATAATATGGGGACAAAACAAAACACGACCCCTTCCCCATCGGCAGAGACGTGTCCTGATTTTTAGTTAGGAAAATCTTATTACATTATGTAATATCGGTAACCTGCACACATAGTTTTGTATTAAACTTAAATATATGTTGATAACCAAAAGAAAATAAGTGCTGTTAAATTTGAATTTTACTCAATACTTCACTTTTCTAACCATGAATACTGTAAGCATTTCAATGAATGATATGGCTTTGACCAAGATATTGCCTGGTGTCATTCACTTGGCGAATCACAATTGGCTCACAAATATTTCCTTCGTCGATGTTTGCCTATTTGACGTTAAACACTGCTTTAATTTGAATCGTGATTCAGCAATTACAATCTTTTTCCAATCTGATTTAAAATTGTGAAAGTTTCGAGTAGAAGTTATGTGTTCAAAACACACTTAAAAGGCAAAGCATTAAACAGCAGTCTTAAAGCAATGTCATGAATGTACTTTACAATAACATTAATATTTATAGTATTAGATTTTGCTATCAAAAATCTTAACCATAATCATAAATCTGTAATATTTTTAATGATATTTAATTTTATTTAATCCTTAATAATTTTATTTTTACATAAGTTGGGTTTGTATGTAAAATATTAATTTTTTTTTCTAATGAGTGATATATACTAACAATATTATAATTGCTTTAAAAATAAAAATTTGGATATCAAACAAATATTTAAAAAAATCATAATGTTTGATTTCTGCAGAAAATTGAAACTTATTTTGTTGTATACTGTTTAAATTATAAATTCGATAGCCAATCGAAAAATTGATTGTAAAAGGTTAATGTACATGGCTTCAAATATTTTCAATGGGAGTATATTTTTACCTATAAATCACATGCTTTTAGAATCAAAATTATTTAAAAATTAATTTTTTAGATACAAAGATTTCAAGTTAATTGATCTGTGCAGAAAAGAAAAAAGAATAGTTAACATAGAAAGTATTCCATTTATAATTTAGACCAAATAATTTGAAAATTTAAAAACAAAATAGAACTTAGGATTCTCTAAAACCAAATAATTTCTTTCACCATTTTTGATAAAGCGATAAATTTTGCTTCTAGTTTGGAAAGTGTCGCACATATTTGTTTTATAGTTTTCCTTGATATTAGTACTGGAAATTTTGGATAATAGTTCATTTTATTTATTTTTAATAAAGCTAAGTAATCTGAAAATTTTACCAGACAACTTTTTACTAAAGATTTTATTGTATTAAAATAATATTTTGCTTATTTGTCTAAGTTAAGAGATGTTTTAAATTCATGTTTGCATGCTATTGCATTTAAAACCATTTTAAATAGTTTTATTTCTTGTTCCTTGTCCTTTTGCCTTTGAATTTCTGTAGCCAGTAGCTTTTCACGTTCCCTTGCCAGCTCACTATCAAACCTTTTTCTTTCAATAGCTAAAAATCTGTTGTGCAACACAGTTTGTTGTTTTTGTACTCTTTTGAATAAAAATGAATGTTTCGTGATAAGGCTTTTTATGCTTTTCTTTTCTAAGTTATTGAAATTTTTTGTCTTTTTAACACTGGATGCATTAAGTTTTTTAGTGTATTTCAAATAATTAGTTGAACTTTCAGGTAACATGGAAGAATCAGTTTCTGAGCTAGCATCATGCTGGGAATCGCTTGTATCTACATTAATTTGTGTTTCACTTGAGCTAAACTCACTGCTGAATTTTGCCTCTTGAGGTTTACCACTTCCGTTTGAAAAGTTATCGTTGTAAGTAATACTTGCACTAATATTAGCAGGCATCTGGTTCGTGCGTTTACCGAAAATTTCGTGCACTTTATCGTAACACATGAGTATTTTTCTGGCAAATGCAGGCGAGTAATTATTATCCATTACTGTCTTGTAATCACGCCTCAGTTTTTTAATTTTCTCTCGGCACTGTTCTCCGGTACGGACAACGCCTAACTCTCGTAATCGGCTGGATATCCTTTCATAGATGCACATGTTATGAAGCCTGCCAGACAGCTGTAGTTGGATTTGACGATCGGCCCATATGTCTAGTAACGCACATACTTCGTTGTGGAGCCACGCTGATCCTTTATTCGTAATTTTTTTGGACACCGCGATTGATTTTGTAATATTCATTGTGAATCCAATATTTAGCGGTATTTTTTCAATTCAAGTCGATTATGGGTTTGCATTAGCATTTTTCATCTTAGAAATGCTGAATACTATCTGCAAAAGTTACTTTTCATGTAGTTTTCATTTATTTTGGTACAATTTTCTATAACTCCTACTTTGGCAATTCGAAACCAGCAAATTGTAAACACAGCTCTATCTACATTGCCAGATACTTGTCAAATACTAAAATTAAACTATATTGCCAGATTTGCTGTTTGGACATTGAATTTATATGTTATTAATCGCATGACGTCACAGCTGTAAGCAAATGGGATAAATTATCAAGGAGGACAACTTTTCTACTGATTTTCCGTAGTTTGTTCGGATTTTTACTTCTTTTTACGGTTTACCCATGACCAGTACTTTTACATTACGAATAATGACTATTGCGTCATGAAAACGAAGTAAATTTTGGTAATAGCGAAAGTGTTGATGAATTACAAGAGGTTGGTTGGTTCTTTTCAGATTATCTGGCGCCGTCAGCAACACGAGGGCTATAATGCGCCGAAACATTCGTCATTAGACAAGCCAACATACATTTACAAACACCCATGCCTAACACGGGACTCGGAACCCGCAACCTCGCGGTCTAGAAGCTAGCACGCTAACTACTATACCGTTTGGTCGGCGAATTACAAGAGGATTTACAATAGATTAAAAAAGATAATTCTCGTAGGTCTTTTCTGTAAGTTTCAAAGAATGTCCGTAAAAATCCGTAAAGACTGCGGAAAATATGTAAAAACCAAAGAAATCCGTAGAAAAGTCGGCATATCTAAGTTAGACGTCCTGGCTTCGTTTATTTAAGTTTGCTGTTTATTTTTTAATAATTGACTTCAAACTAGGGTTGTGGAACATTACACAACTTTTAATTACACTTAATACTGGTCACTGCATTTATTGTCACGGATTAGTGTAATTTACCGTTTACGTTTTTATATTTTCATTATTTAAAAAATTGGACAGTTTTGGCGAAAATTATTACATTGAAAAAATAAAAGAAATTCAAACGATATAAAAATATTGATAAAATGCTTCAGTCCTACTTTTGTTGGAATGAGACTGAGACAATTATTTAAAAATAAAAAAAAAAAAAAAAAAAATATCAACACTGTAAACTTTTCATAAAATATTCATTTTTATGAGAATATCAATTTATAATGCTGTAAAATTGATATAATGAATGTTAAGAACTTTTCACAACCTACCCCCCCCCCCCCCTTCAAATTCTTACAAAATTTGAATGACTTAAACTTCGCTTGTTAGTTTTTGCCATTGCCAAACAGGAAATAGTATTTCTCCAACTTTAACAATGTTCATTGTGAGATATCACAAGGAGTATTCAGACTAAAGAACTTAGTCTATGTTATATATATATATATATATATATATATATATATATTTGTTTGTTTTCCCAAATCAGAACAAATTATACTTCAAAACAGCGATTTTTTTGCCATACACACATGCAGCTACTATTACATCTATAATAGAAGTTAAAAAAAAAAAAAAATCTGAAGTAATCCAGGATTTTTAATGCATCCTTGTGATATTTAATTTTAAAACTGCAGTTTAAAAACAAATTTACGACATGAAAATTACAAAAACATTCCCCTATATTTAATGAGAAGGCATCACGGTTTCGCTTGTCCATACAGAAATATCCTTTTTACATGAAAAATGTAAACATTTGATGCTTATACACCTGTAACTAACCTAATCAACCCTTTCAAATTCCTTTCTTCTCTGTTCTGAGGACGAAGGCATGGTAAAGATACAGCGAATACACTTAATCAAAGTACATATGAAATGGCCATCTGTACTAATTAACTAACATTCTGAAATTTTAAGGCAGTCTCTTACAATTCACCGACTAGTGACACTCAATATAAAGGGCAGGCAGGGCACGCCGCCCCTCGAAAAACCAGAGTTGCCATGTACCTGGAAAACAGGGAAATTGTCTGGGAAAATAAAAATGACTAAAAAAGGTCAGGGAAAACTAAAAAATGGGATATTTTCTGGAAAAGTCGGGGAATTTCTTTCAGATTCAAGTTTTCTTACAAGAAGTTTAATTTTTTTTCAGAACGCACATTTTGGTTCTGAAAATTTGATGTTTCATGCGATATTTTCTTGTAACAACATGTAAAAAGCACCCACTGAAAGCATATTGACTGAAAAATGAATGAAAATCTTAAGCTTTTATGTCGATATCCGCTTTTTTCTGATAATTTTCACTTTTTCTACAATTTTATTACTTTTATGGACTTTGTAGGGCTTTATCAGACTAACCCCTGAGAAAAAATGTCTAGCTGCTCCACTGTTCTGTACAAACATTAGTACTCAAATATATTCTTATTCAGCTATTTTTGTTGTTTAAATTAGCGCTATGTTTATATTTTCCTCTTTTTTTTTAATATTTTGACTGTGGAAAATAACCTGGGAGAAGTTTGCTACTTCTACCATCTAATCAATTTATCTTCGTATGCAAGTACATCAGTGTTTGATGACACAAATCGCAAATATTTTACAGTTCCGCAAAAAAGTGGATTTCCGTTTTTTTCGGCAAAATTTTGATTAATTGAAAAAAAATGCACATTAAAATACTGAATTTTTTTTTCTGTATAATCCTTCTATAAAATTGCAATTGTATGCAAAAAATTTTGTTTACTATGAAACCTGGAAATTTAAAAAAATTGTCTGGAAAAGTCAGGGAATTTTGTTTTGCATTTTGAGTGGCAATCCTGGAAAAACGCCCAGGTTGAACTCTAATATAAGGGTTTCAGGGGTTCATTACTATTAGTATACGACACTGGCCCTTATCAAATGTTGTGCTGCCTTGCGGGGGGTTTTGAGATTTTCTTTCTTTCAAAATGCAAATGCAGAATAGTACCATTTTAGAATTCGAAATTCTTATAGCATCGATTTCTCGATGCAATGTTGGCCTCATACCATGAAACATTCAGTGCATGATGCGAATGCAGTAGTAAAGTGTCAGTTTTCAAAATTTCTAATCTGAAATTTATCTATATATTTTTCCCTTCTAGATATTATTCCTGGTTTGCAGAATTTGGGCAACTCTTGCTTTTTGAATGCTGTTCTACAGTCTCTTTCCTCATGTTCTGCATGTGTCAACTGGCTTGTTAAAGCTATTGAATATGCAAATGAATCTCAAAGTGAAAAGTGCATGCTTATAAAAGCCATCTTAACAGTATTATCAGGTAACAGTGCAATTTTATTAAACAGAATATATCCCAGTTTGTCATGATATGCAGATTTATTGAATAATTAATGAGTTATATAGAGAGCAATACCGAATGCAATACTTTCATTGCCCTATATTAACATATGGGTAATTAAAAGTAATAAATTAAATGAACGAGGTGGATACGCTTCCTTTTTTTGCTTAAAACAACATATTTTGCATCGTGATTTCTACCAAAAACAAGCTGTAATAAAACCTGTTGGTTAATCAGACTCAGTCAGAACTAATCCCAATTATTTGGGAAGTGTTAAAAAATTAATTACAAAAGAAATCTTCTCTTTTAAAATAAACTCATTTAAGAATTTTTCAAAATTTAAAGATTCACTTTATGATTTTAATAAAATAGTCTGTCCTGTATCTAGCAGCTCATAAGGTATTGCTTATTTCCAATTCCATGACCTTAGAGAGTCAAAGACAGCAGTCCAGTATGAGAGACCAAGAAAGAAGACTTAACTGCCTTCCCTCCCCTCCCTTCCTCAGTTTACCTTCTAAGGAAACTTGGCATTCATTTTACAGGATTCCCATACTCATTAATAGTCGTTAAAAGCGCTTAATATTTTTTAAGTTGTTTTCCAGGCCTTAAAAGTACTTGAAAATAGTTAGAGGTCCTTAAATGTTACTTGAAAATGCTTAGAGTTACCTGAAAGTCCTTAATGTTTGTTGATGTTGTGTGCTTTACAGAAATATAAAAAAAATCAACTGTTATTTGCTTACTGCCGACCAAATGGTATAGTGGTTAGCGTTCTAGCTTCTAGACCGCGAGGTTGCGGGTTCCGAGTCCCGTGTTAGGCATGGGTGTTTGTAAATGTATGTTGGCTTGTCTAATGACGAATGTTTCGGCGCATTATAGCCCTCGTGTTGCTGACGGCGCCAGATAATCTGAATACAACCAACAACAACTTATTTGCTTACTCCCTCGAGACGGCCACTTATCATCGCTGCTCCAGAATCGCCTAGTATATTTGTATTTCACATATGTCAGCTTATACAGCTTTTGTTTTTTTAGCAGAAGCATTTTACGAGAACTATGTTCAGAAAGGGCAAATTTAATGTCCTATGGTTAAAGTACAGTGCATTTGAAAAATAGATTGCAACTTCATCAAAGTCTGTTCTTGAGACAAAATGCAAATTGTGCATAAACGATTTTGATATTAGCGTTAGTTGCGAAGCAGCTATAAAATCCCACATTAAAGATATGCCTGAAAACAAATTTTTGAAGGTCCTTAAAAGTTCTTGAAAAGTCATTGCTTTTCATTCTGTGATTTCAGTGGCAACCCTGATTTCATATACCCAAAAGGATGACTTTCATAATCAACCATTGTCAACTAGAGGCTTTTAACCCACACTATCAGCTGCATAGTCAGACACGTTAACCACTAGGCTATTAATGTCTTGGTGTCTTCAAAAGAATGAATTAATTACAACAAAAGAAATTAAATATTATTTAATTGCAACAATAAAAATCATTTGCTCTATCTAATTGAGAAAATGATTATGTTTTATTGACTATTATTTGATTTATAGCTCCTGCTTCTAAATTTAGTGAGCAATCTTTACATTTCATTTCTCTTTGTAAATATGTACAATAGTTTGTTGTTGATTATAGAACTTTATTGATGTAATGTATCTATTGTGAATATTTAAAATGTTTAATTGTAAGTTATGTCGACTTTTACAGCTTTAAATGGCTGTGATGACCATTTTAGTGGTGGCGAGGTGATAAAAGCATTAAGATCACATCAATGGGTTATTTCTCATGAAGAACATGTACGTTTATTTTTTTTATATTCTCCTCTTCAAAATTTTGTTTAGTATTTGTTCATCATATACAAGAAAAAAATTACCAGTCAGTTTATTATTTTTTTTATTTAAAATTCTGTAATGACCTTTTATTTCATGGTTTGTCAAAAACAATCTTAGACTAATTTTTTGAACGAAAAAATTGAATTATAATTTAAAAAAAAATTTAAAATAGCATTTATTGTCATTCTATTTTTAGCTTTGATATGTGTTTTTTTTTTTTTTTTTTTATCTAGGATGCTCATGAACTTTTTCATGTTTTAACTACAACTGTGGAGGAAGAACTTTTAGCTTTGAATCCAGTATTATCCCTTCTAGATACTAGCAAATTAGAAGTAAGTCATGCATTTTATGCAAGTTCTTCTAAAGTCCAAATAACCTCTAAAAATGTATACGTTCTGAAATTCGGTTTTTCATACATTTACTTTGTTGATATATTTATATGAAATAATATCTTAAATTAAGTATAAATAATGGACTAGGCATATATTCCTTTTGTAATATACTTATATTTTCCTCATTAGAAAGAAAGTCAAGATGAAGTTAATGAGCACAAGAAAACTTTTGTTCCAACATTAAAATCCTTGCCAGTGAAGCTTGCTTTTCCAATGCGGGGCTTATTAGTAAACGAGCTTAAATGCAATTCATGTAACTTCAAAGTAAGTTGTTAGTATATTTAGAAACTTATTTGAGTATTCTCTAAAAAAAGAAATTAACTGACTTAAATATTTTGTTTCATTTCTTTATTTAGTATCCTGTCAAGTATGACACATTTGATAGTGTTTCGTTGGTGATCCCTTCTCCTAATTCAGTAAGTTTAAAAAAATAATTGGCTAATGATTGAAATTTTATACCAAATTGGATTTTAATATATTTTGAAGATATTCATTATAGTTTAAGAGGAATTCCTAGTACGGTTTATTCCCTACACTTGATATATTACAATCTTGTAGACCAGTGCATTCAGAAACTACTTTGCATAAAACCTTGAAATTTTGTGAGTAGGTTCGAAAACGATCACTTAATGAAAATACATAAATTAATAACTTGAAAATAGTGACTAAATATTTTATTTTTTACTAACTTGAAAACCTTTCGTCAATACATATACAGTGGTTGCACTTGTTTTTGCTACTTTAATTTTCATTTATATACTAAACTCCAACTTAACTGGACATCACTAGATCTTCACCGTGCTCATAGGCAATTAATCCATTTTAGCGGAGATAAGACATAATTCTCGCCAAACCTTATAGCCTTTTGTTCTCTACAGGGTGATTTGGCGAACATTATGCTTTCACGCCGCCAAAATGGATTAAATACCTATGAGCACTGTGACGATCTACCATCTAGTGATGTCAAGTTAAGTTGAAGTTTAGTATAGTCATAAATCAAAATATTTTATGTTGTTTCATGAAGTGATCTTTTACGTACTTACTCATCAATTGTCAAGGTTTTCTAGAAAGTAGTTTCTAAATACACTGGGCAAGAAGATTGCAACATAGCGAGTATAGGGAATGATCCTTACTAGGACTTCTTAAAACTTGCTTCATGATAAATGTATTTGGCCTGAAATTGGGGCTTGACATATTTTTAACCTATTTATGTAATTATATGCACTTATATTGCTATAGGGAAAAACTAATTTTGTCCAATCTCCAAATTCGAAGCAAACCAACTTACCTTGCAACATATTGAGAACGAAAGAATTTATAAGTACAAATGTAGAATTTTGAAAACAAATCGACTTGGTTTTAAATAATATTAAATCAAAAAATCAAAATACAAACTGTAAAATAATGACTTAATTATAATTTCCATGGAATTAATCTTGTGTAACATTTTTAAAATTAAGCATTAAAATTTTCCAACATACAAAATTACACCATGTTGACTTGGAAAATTATTCATGTTGTGACAATTTTCCCTTATACATATCTATAACTTCTAGAAAGGAGAAACATTTTCCAACTAAATGTATATAATGTATTTTGAACTATTGCATATGACGCTTATTTTTTTATAAATATATTTTAGGGAAAACTCACTTTGCACGATTTGTTGTTGAAGTTTATTTCTTGTGAACTTATTCAAGACGCAGTTTGTGATGTTTGTCCTAAACAAGAAAAAACTTCTGATAATGAGGATGTTATGGTCAAGACTACATTCAGCCAGCAAGTTAGTTTTGGAAAAGTAAGGATTAAGATATTCTTAAATTTCTAAGTCTTAAGAAAATGTCTGTTTGGTAATTTATTTTACTGCTAAATTAACCGAGTGTTAAGTTATTTTTAACGAATTTTATGTGATATTATTGAACTAAAGTTATGCTGTTTCTTTTTTACTTTCAGTTACCCATATGTATACCTAAAAAGTATAGTATTCGGTCCAAAAAAAAAAATTTTTTTTTTTTTTTTTGCATTTCACCATGTTTTGGAACATCCTGATTTCAAAAAAGAGATCTAGAAAAAGTGTCTGTCTGTGTGTACGTGGTCAACATAACTCCCAAATAAATTGACCTACAATGTTCAAATTTGGTGTTCAGGTTAGTGATGGCCCAACCATTAAGGCCTACCATTAAGGTTTTCGTCAAAATCGTGCATGCGCATAAGGTAGCTGCCATTGAAAAAATCATGTTTTTCAGTATTTGCAAAAAAACCCGGCTGAATTGCTATTTTCAAAATCGCTGTGGTAATGTCTCTGAAGGTGTTCTAAACATTCCCACATTTGAAATTCTCATAAAAATGCAATAAAAGCATAAAAAATTGAAAAACGTTTGCCTTTAACACGGAGCACTCTGCCCTTGAGCATCGTCCATCAAGAATTGATTTTTTTTACGTTTCACGTACAAGCAAGGACAATGTAATGTCTATCGAATAAAACCACCAATTTTGCCGATTTGACATTTTTTTTCTCATGCCAAAATTATTGCCAAAAACATCCCCAAACTGGCAATTTTTATTTAAATGAGTGTAAATAAGAAAATGGTAAGTAACACCATGTTAAATTTTACTGCAATGACCAATATTATATAGTGTAATTGAAAACTGTGCGATGTTCCACACCCCTAGTTTTCTATGATTTGTTGTTTTCTTTTTATTATTTAAATACAGCTGCACTTGAATGCAAAATGATTGGATTCACTATCAATTAACAATTAAGAAATTCGACAAGTTGTCAAATGTAATCAATTTATTGTAGATTATTTCTTTTCGATTTAGTTAATATTGTATTCTCAAACCTTAAGAGGAAGTCCTAGTAAGGGATCATTCCTTATACTCGCTATGTTACAATCTTCTAGCCCAGTGCATTTAGAAACTACTTTGTATAAAACCTTGAAATTTGGCGAATAGGTATGAAAAAAGTCACTTAATAAAATGACACAAATTGTTTTGATTTAATGTCGACCTATTATAAAGGAAAATTAAAATAGCAAAAGACAAAACCAGGTGGAGACATTGCATATGTATTGGCGTAAGGATTTAAAATATAAAATAAAATATATTTAACACTATTTTTTAATTTTTGTCATATCATTAAGTGATCTTTTTTGTACTTATTCACCAATTTCCAAAGTTTTATGCAAACTAGTTTCTAAATGCACTGGACTAGAAGACTGTAACATAGCCAGTATAAGAAATGGTCCTTACTACGACTTCCTCTTAAGTAACAGTGATTGTTTTCTTAATATTTTAAACTTTATTTGTATTATTACCCTTTATTATGGTAGTGCAATTTTCATATAATTTTAAATAATCAGTATTTTATTTTTCAGTTACCTGACTGCTTATGCATTCACATTCAAAGAACAGTGTGGCTGAAGAATGGATTTTCTGTGAAGTGCTATGACAATGTCTCCTTTCCTGATGTCTTGATTATGGACCACTTTGTTCATAAACATGGACAAAAAGACAAGCAATTAGGTGCTAGTTATTCAAGGTTGAGACTTACTGGAGGAAATTCCTCAAAAATTGAGCAGTGAGTAGTATACCATAACATTTTATTCATTAGTTGATGAATTCTGCTCCCTATGCCAACGCACTAACTCCTATGACAAAGCTATGAATGTTTTTTATAATTTTATTTGATATAAGACAATGAAATAAAACACCAATGGTGCCAGATAGAAATCTGCTACCTTTTTGTTTCAAAGTTTAAATCTTTTTGTTAAAGAAACTCACTTTTTTTTTCATAAAGGTCAATATGTATGCAAACCATTTCATTTTTACAAAAATTTATATTTTTGTAAAAATACTGTGATGTGTACTGTTGAGGTTGATCTAGAGTTCAACCTCGACAGTATTTATATGCACTGGAAACCCCCCAATACTGATTTTCTCTTAAGCTACTGCATCTTGGTGTATATTGTTTCTTACAAATGTTACAGTCCTAGTCATAGCTTACATTTTATGTACTTAATATTTACATTTTATATACTTTATATTTACATTTTATATACTTTATATTTACATTTTATATACTTTATATTTACATTTTATTAAGAACTTAAGTTTAAGATTCATTGCTTCTAATACAAATATTCCAGAGATTATAGAAAACTATCCCCTTTTTTGTACTCAAGTTTTGATTGGGATATGAGTATTTTGTGTTTTTCAAGAAGTTTATAACCAGAGATATTCATTATTATGAGTAGCAATAGCAAGAAAAAATAGCATTAAAAAAAAACAAAAAAACTTTGGTAAGTTCTTGTGCAAAATTAAGGGGAAATACAGGGGTCACAGTCATCCTAAAATTCCTAATATTTCTTAAATTTTTGTTTAACACTAGAATTCTTAAACTTGTACTTAAAATTTTCGATAATTCAAAAAAAAAAAAAAAAAAAAAAAAAAAAAAGATTTTTTTTACAAAACCTGCGAAAAAACCCACAATATTCCTCCAAATTAGAAAAGTGGATTTAATTAAATTTGCATGTTTGGTCAAAATAGTATAATTGTTTAGTTTTTTGAAAATTAGCATTTTTTTGCTGGTATTAAAACAAACTTCATAAAGAATGTGTCTGTGTTTAGGAGCTTATGTCAGCTTCAAAAGAAATGTCCCTAAATGCTTTTGAATTTCCCCTAAAACTTTAAGAATTATCTCTAAAATGTTCCTAAAATTTTTGGAATTATCCCTAAAATTAGTACATACTTAAATTTTTTTTTAAAACTTACTGCGTCTCTTGGAAATAATTAGGGTCCTTTATTATAAGTTAACAGATGTATCAAACTTTATTTCTTAATAAATATAGCTACATTATTGTTCTTTTACAAGTATATTACAAGGGTGGTGTCTCATCTTATGTCTGATTTGTTTTAAAAATTTGTTATAGAAGTCCAAGTGTTTCGCATACAGTTGTTGATCAAACATCTGAACTTCCGTCAGAAATCAGTGAGTCCTTGAAGAAAGCTCTTCCCCGGAGTTTGCCCAATGAAGAACTGTATGTTTATCAAACTATATTTTAACCATCTTAAGGTGTATAAATTTAATATTAAACTGTGTGCGAGGATGTCTTTTAACCATTCATATTTTGCTATACTATCATCTTTATTCAGGGTTCCTACAGTCTTTAAAAGTGCTTAATATTTTTTAACTTGTTTCATAGGCCGTAAAAGTACTCAAAATGTCATTAAATGCACTTGAAAATTCTTATAGGTCCTAGAAATTTTTTCCCCTCATCCGCGCTACATAACATTTTGTTGGTATACTTGTAGTATGCATGCATCAGCTTGTACACGTTTGGCTTATATTTGCTGATTGTTTGAGTAGAAATCGAATGATTTTAGTTACACACTGTATTCCGTGCGATGCAAAATCTTGAGATTAGTGTTTATGTTTGCAAGCCAAAAGGTGAAATAACATCATCAAAGACTGTTTATAAGGCAAAATGAAAATTGTACATGCAGGGGTCTATCCAGGTTTTTTTTTACAGGGTCCTATTTTTGTGAAAACAATTAATTTTGTGAAAAGTTTCCAATTTTATATTATATATTTTGTGCATGACGGTACTTCCTTAAAACCAGCATGTGGGCAAAAGGGCTATTTTTCCCTTTTGGCATAAAATAAACTTTGTGGTTTTGTAATTGGTCTATTTTCAAACTGGAAATATTTTGAAAGTTCAGTTTGTTGGACATGGGAGTTTTGTGGAAGGGTCCTTTTTTTGATAATGGAATTTTGTGAAGAGTCCGTTTTTTGGACATAGAATTTTGTGAAAGGTCCTTAAAAGGACCCAAATTTCTTTCTGCATAGGCCCCTGACATGAAAGCTTTTTTTATTACACTCTGGGCAAAGCACCTGTTGCCCATTAAGGACCTGATGCATCGAAACTAATTGTTGAAGTTCCTTAAAAAGTATTATTTAGGTCCTTGAAAAGTCATCGATTTTCATTCTATGATTTCAGCGGGAACCCTGTACTAAGATTTTGTTCCCTTTCTCCCTACTGCATTAGACTTTTAATCTGCTTTCATGATTAATTTCTGGGATTTCTCTTTCAATTTAAACTTTGTATTTACATTTATGCAATATATTTTACATCGACTAGGTGTTGCTCAATTATAACATATAATTCAAGTTTAAGGGTTTGCTAAATACTATAACATACAAAATTTAAATTCCTATTTCTATTTTCAAACTGTATTTGATAATTAGATAATTTATTGGCCTACTGACGGGAGCTTTCTCCTTTTTGCAGTTTCGTAATATTTTATTTCCACAGAAATAAATTTTT
Source organism: Linyphia triangularis (assembly GCA_963978545.1). Taxonomy (NCBI): domain Eukaryota; kingdom Metazoa; phylum Arthropoda; class Arachnida; order Araneae; family Linyphiidae; genus Linyphia; species Linyphia triangularis. Next base: position 10,618,128 of record OZ021732.1, read on the forward strand.
ATTCCTTATCCTTTGCGATTTTTTTATAAATGGTTCCTGTTGTATCTTGGATCAGATATACATCCCAACATAAACATCTCGCTTGAAAAAGACACCAAGTTCTTTATGCAATAACTATGGCAGCGAAAAGTATTAAGATCTAAAGTAGAGCCAAGTTTAACGTTGTTGTAAGTTACGGGCGATAAATATTAATAAGAATTTCTTCATAAAGTCCAAATTCCTCTTCAAAGATCTAAAAACTTTTGATATCAATACTTTTTATGGCCATAGCTATTACCAGAAGAACTGGTCGCCTTTTTACGGTGATGTTTTGTTTGGATTTCACTATTTTTTTATGTTACTAATTTTAAATTTTGTTGCTTATTTGTACACTGATAGCTCATAATTTTAAAACTTGTAAGAAAACTTCCTGGAATTGAAAGGGTTAAGTATAAATCTTTTTCGGGTACTTACATATTATACAGTCAGTCAACTATGAAAACTATAGGATTAGTTAAGTACTTTATTCTTTTATTTTAAATTATTAGTTGGTTTAAAGAAAGTTTTTAAAAAAATTATCAACAGCTTACAATTAGCGGCGAGTTACCTGAGATTTTTTTAAGAATGTTTTATCTACTGCACCACAATCCATGAAGTATTTATGCATTAAGTCACAGTTGAAAAAAAAAAATTAACAATTGGTGATCATTTCTTCTTAGCTGATAAAAGGTCGCTGATGGTCGATTATATTATGCGTAAAAAGATAATTTTTTATTTATTTTTTTAATTTTAATGGAACACTGAAAAGCTATAAATAAAATTGATGTTTGAGTCCCACAATTTTGTTAACTTAATATTTAATGTGTTAAAATTTTGTTCCTCTCACTTAGCTCAAATTAAAATATTACATGTTCTGTAAAATTTTTTTTTTCCCTTTTCAGTTTGTATTCTTATAAGTACATATACTTACTAAAAGCTGTGATTGTGCATTTGGGTGATGCCTCTTCTGGACATTTCATCACCTACAGGCGTGTGGGCCCAGACAGACAAAGCGAGAAATGGTACTATGCTTCTGATTTGGATGTAAAAGAAGTACCTTCCTCTGAAGTCTTTCGTGCCAGTCCTTATATGCTGTTTTATGAAAAGATCAAGTAGAGCAAAAATGTAATATTTCTTAGTGTATAGAGCTTTTTAAGAATGGAAGTTTAAGTTGTTTATGTATGGATCTTTTTGGAGGTTGTAGAACAAAATAATGCAGTGTAGAGTCCTTTGTTGGTCGTTTTGTTTTTATACAAGGCAGACATAAATTAGTTGAGTAGCTTATTAAAAGGAAGTCCTAGTAAGGATCATTCCCTATATTGGCGTTATTATCTTCCAGCCCAGTGCATCAAGAAACTACCTTGTATGAAACCTTGAAATTTTTAGCGAGTAGATACGAAAATGATCACTTAACCCACTGACGGTCATTGGAACGGGCGAAATTCCCCAGTTGTTTTCCCTGCAATAATTTTTAAATTCTAGTTTAATTCAAATACATAATTTTTTTTTTATTATTTTTTTTTAATTTTTTTTTAAATAGGTTATAGACTATCATCCTAACAAAAATATCTAAAAAATATTTTAGTTTAAATTTTATTTATAAATTTAAAGATGTTGTGTATTGCTGGAAAAACTGGAGATCATATGACCGTCAATGGGTTAATGAAATAACATAAATAAAAAATTCGAAAACAGGGTCTAATGTATTTAATTTTACATTTGAATCATTACGTCAATGTATATGCAGCAGCTCCACCTGGTTTGATCTTTTTCTATTTTAATTTTCATTTATAATAGATCGATATTAAATTAAAACAATTTGTCATTTCACTAAGTGATCTTTTTTGTACCACCTCACCAAATTTCAAGGTTTTCTACAAAGTAGTTTCTAATTGCACTGGGCTATATAGAAGATTGTAACACAGTGAGTATAGGAATGGTCCTTACTAGGACTTCCTCTGAACTGTTTAATTTGTGAAATACTGATGGTTAAGTTGACACAATTTAATGGCTGAGGAGTAGTATTGTATTCAATCTTTGACGATATAGATCTGCAAAAGAGCAACCAAACACTGTGAATTAGTTGAACAATTAGTTAAACAGACGGGCATGAGAGTATGTAGGATTATAAGACAGGGAAGCACACAAGTTTATCTATTTAAAGGGTTTCCGTGTATATGGAAAGTCAGGAAATGTTATGGAAAGTCATGAATTTGGACATATGGTAAATTTTGTCATGGAAAGTCGTGATTTTGAGCAAAAAAAATGGCCATAAGTCAATACAGTAAATTTCAGGGATTTCTAAACATTTGAAGTAGGTTCACGTAACTGTGAGGTCATAAATGCCATGATCGCTATGCAGCTTATGGAAAATTCATCTATGTTTTTATTTACATTTTGACGGAAACAACGGTTACAGTTAAAAACAGCAGCCTATGAAAACATTTTTGAATTCTAGATTTGTGACATCACAAGAGTAATGTCTCAAAGTGAAAAAAATTTCATAATATGAGAACTGAAATGAACAGTTTTGATAAACTTGTGTTTACATTTATTTTTCTCCGTCTTCTTTCCTCTGTTTTGCATTATTGATATCAAAACATTTGATTTTTGATGATATAATTTATTATTATTGACTTATTCCTTCTTCAAATATTTCTTTATTATTAAAGATTGATTAGATTTTTTAACACTGAAGTATCAAAGAATGGAAAATTATTTTCCCCATTTTCTTCGCATTTGGAAATTACAGAAACAAGGATTTTTTACTTAATTTAAAATAAAACTTTATAAAACTGTCTTAATTAATTTTTTTTTTTGTGTGTGTGATTTGATTTATTGAGTCATGGAAAAATGTTTGCTTCAGTCTTGGAAAGTCATGGATTTGTGACATTTTATTTTGGCAGAAACCCTGTACTTAAGCAAATTTGGAATACTTTATTACGTATCTGCCATTAAATTGGTACCTTACAATTACATTTTACAAATTATTCTGTTCCTAAATTATCCAACTAATTTATATCCATCTTGTACTTGATGTGTGTGTTGTAAATAACAAATAATAATTTATTTATTGCCCAAGTACTTAATATTTAGAACTAACCTTTAACAGACTGTTTATCCTGTTTGTTATGTTTTGTTTGTGATCATTAAGAACTTTATTAAATGATGTATAAATGTAATTATCATGTGAAGTGTGTTTACCTTATATTACTTAATTAAGTGAAATATATTATTGTATCCACAAGTTTGAATTTTTACATAGGTTTGCTTTTTAATAGCTTATGAGTGTTTAAATCCAAAGACTATAATAGGTCAAGAAAGAATTCAGTTTTATTTTCCTAAACAACTGTTTAATTTATTTGTCTGCTTTATGACTTCCAGAAAATATAAAAAAATTAAATTTCCTGTAAAATTGTTTTATATCAAATAATTGACAAGTTTTTCCAATGCTCTTTTGCCAATGCTTATTTAAAAATATACATTTTGTATACTGTTTAAAAAAAAAAAAATATATCAGTGTCAATATTTTTTGGAATTACTTTATGTGTGTCAATGCATAAACAGCCAAACTAACAAAATAACATAGATTATGCATGGTTCATTAAAATAATTATTATTGTGTATAAATGTATAATCATTTTGTTGAGTTGTAGTGCAAATTATTTTTAGTGAGAAATGAACTATGAATACTAATAAATGAAGAGTCATCAGGAAAAACAATTTTAGTTGATGCAGGGGTCGTATTCGCCTTAAAATTCCTTATATTTTTTTCTCTTCCTAAAATTGCACTTATATTTTTCAATAATTGCTAAAAAAATTTTTTTTAAAAACCTCGAAAATTCCCTGATTTTTCTCTAAAACCTGCAAAAAAACCTCTGTTATTCCTCCTGATGAGAAAAGTGGATTTAATTAAATTTGCATGCTTGGTCAAAATAGTATAACTGTTTATTTTGTTAAAAAGTTGTTTGAAGCTAAATCTTTTGAAAATTGGAATTTTTTGCTGGTATTGAAACAAACTTTGGAAAGAATGTCTTAATTAGGACTTTATATATCCCTAAATGTTTTTGAATTATCCCAAAATGTTCCAGAATTTTTTTTTTAAGTAACCCTACAATTCTTACTTAATTTTTTTAGAAAACTCACTACTCTCCCTGGAAAATTTTCGGCATTTAATTTCTGCTTTTTTTTTCTCTCGAAATTTTGCTTTTCTAAATTTTTATTATTTTTAGTGGACTTTGAATCAGATTAAACTCGCCTAAAGCCTACCCTCAGAAAAAATATTCTGCCTACACCACTGTTCTGTATACACATTACTAAACAAATGTAATCTTTTTCTGCTATTTTTGTAGTTCAAAATAAAACTGAATATATTTTCCTCTTTTTTTACATTTTGTCTTATTTTCACCTCTGTTAATAGAAATCAATGTCCAAAAAAAAAAAAAAACTTTATTTAAAATTAGTCTTGCTTTTCTTTTGGATAATTTTATCTCAATTGATATTATTTTTCACAGAAATTATAATATATTGGTTTTTTTCATGAGCGACAAGTTGACACCAGCAGTTCAATTTCGTAGAAGAGTGGAATAAAGTTGTTTTTCCACTTGGACCTTCAAATGTGTTTGCTATGCAATTATGAATTAAATACTGTTTTGAAATTTTAAGTTCTTCCACTAATTCAAAATACTATAAATAAAAAGTGTTAATTTTAGCCTTCGTTGCAATTGTATTGTGAAAGGAAGGTAATATGTAGCATTGTGTTGACCCACAAATGAGACAGTTGAGCATCGTTTATCAGAGTACGGATCAATCAAAACCATTCTTCTAAATTATGAACCTTGTTTAATGTAGTGTTAATTTTAAAATTGTTTTTGACAAGTTTACTTGTATAACGTAGGATACAAAAAACAAAGCGAAAAAATTCTGATGTTCTTCCAGTTGAAAAAAGTGGATGCAATTTAATTCGCTTGTTTTCCAAAATAGTTATAATTGTTTAATTATATAACTTATTTTGCTAAAAAGTTTTTTGAAGTTTAATTTTTTGAAAATTGACAGTTTTTGCTGGAATTAAAATAAGCTTTGAAAATAATGTATGTGTTAGGTGCTTATGTCGGCTTCAAAAGAAATATCCCTACATTTTTTCCAATTATTCCTAACATTTAAGAATTTTCCCTAAAATTCATACCTATTTTTTTTTTAGAAAACGCAGTGCCCCCTGTATTTTTAATATCAGTTTTTGTTTCATATTGTCCCTAACACTGGTAAATTTTTTTTCTGTAAATGGTCGATAGTCCCCAATTGTTTTGGATTATCGATGCTCTAGTTTACTATGTGTGTAATATAAGTGAAGTGTGTTTCACTTGCAAGTCAATATTCACTACCTCTAAAAGATTGATTGTGAATAAGTTTCAATCTTGGAAGTATTGGTTTAATACTTTGTACTTTCAATGAGTGTTTTACTTCAGTATCTTACTTGAAGAGAATTTTGCTGATTTTGTATTGGCTTCGAATTATGTATAAAGTACAGTCCTAAAGACAAACCATTTTATGTAACCTGTACAAATATTTTGACAAGTTTTTATCGTAATTTATATGTGTATTTATCTGTATATTTAAAAACGTTATTGCTGTATCCTTAAAATTCTCATTTTTAGTATTTCTTTGAGAATGTTTATAAAAACTAATTCTAATAAACAGTAGGTAACATGAATTGTACTACATATATTTAAAGTTAACATAAAAAAAATATTTTATAGTGTCTTACGACTGATTTTTTTAAGAAGTAGAATACTCCAGAGATAATTATATGCGACATGTTCTACTATAAACTTATAATACCATTTACATAATAAATTTAAAACTAACACTGTTTTTTAGCATAATTGAAATTAATATTCCTTGATGAGTTTTTTTACCTCTCAATTCTATTTAAATATCATAGTTACTTTTAATATCACAAAAAGTACATGTCAAAATACATTTTCAAGGAGATATGCATAAACCAGACTCGGTTTTATGGCGCAAAGGCAGCACTAGGGCCATGCTGCGCCTCTCCAGACCAGGGAGCAACAATATAATGGTGGTGAAATGTAAAAGTTCATCTTCTTAATTTTGAGTAGATTCCGATAAAAAATAGTTTTCAAACTATTAAATTAGCTAAATTTTATAAATCGGTTCAGCAGAAGAGAAAATCGAAATAACATAAAAAAAAATTGAGCCAATTAATAATTTTTTAGGCTGTTATAAAATGCCAACTGTGAAAATGAATTGCTCAGATGAAGAAAATAGTTCTCTCACTATCAATTTGGATGAATTTTTTCTCATAAACGAAATTTACTCAATTATATGGAATAATTGTTGCCTGAAGTTAAAATATTCATTAACTTTTTAGTAGATCAAGATATAATTAAAAAAAAAAAGTGTAGTTTTTAAGTTGTTTTAATTGTGAATCAATAAATCCATGATTTGTTCAAAAGCCAATAAATTCATGTAGTTTTGCTAGCAAACAATTTATCTATTTTGATTTTTTAAAAATAACAAAAAAGTGTGGAGATTAAAGGTTTACAATATCAATAACATATAGCCATTAAATTGGTAACCTTTTCCTTAATAAACCAGACATTTTACTTTTTTCTCCATTTAAACAAAAAATTGACTTGTAAGTTTTCGATTTTCAGTTTAATCACTTCACTAGAAGAAATTTTTGTTATGGTAAAAATGTTTTAAGTACTTACAAGTTGGAAAAATAAAATCGGGTAATTTATTTAAGAACAAAAATCGTTTTTCAGAAAACAAAAAAATTGTTTTCTGAAAAACTATTCTTGTTCATAAAAATATCTTCTAAAATTTCAAGAAATAGTTTATATTACAAGTATTTACAAGACGATGACCATGGTTTTAAAAAATATATAAATCAACTTTTTGTTTATAGTAATTATATTGTTAGTGTTTGTAGTAATAAATTACCATTTAAGAAGATCATGTTCGATTTTTGACCCAATATTTCAGTGCTGAAAAGCTTTTCCAAAGGTTATATCAAAAGAAAATTGAAAAGACCAATATATAAAAATAAAATGTTTAATAAATACAAACATTTTACAAAATGAAGCCATTTTTTGGCTTGTAACACGAGTATAAAATTGTTTCAAGATAGTCATAAAATGTATAAGCAGTTAAACATGTTTATCAAGATTGTATAAGTATCAAAACACTAGCATAAAATGCTTGTAAAAAAGCTAGATTAAAAACTTCACATTATATACATGCTTGTATACAAAATAACAAAATGAATCAACAAAAATGCAATGTCAACAAGTGGACGGTTTACACTAAGCACTTTCAGGAACTTTACAACGAGAAGATAGCACATGTTTTGGGTTCCTTTTAACAGTAGAAACATTTTTAGAATTATCCATATCACTACCTTCAGTATCTGAAGTTGTAGAACTAGCACAGAGATTTCTATTCGTATCTAAAGTCCATCCTTCATTTTGTGTATCATTTTGGTCACCAGATACTACTTGAGCATTAGATTCCTGATTTTCAAACTCATCGCTATAATAAAATTTCGATTTACAATCCAACTTATGAGTGTTTTCCAGAGTGTGGGAAGGTTCATGAGTGCCTATCACATTAGGTTTAAAGGCTGCAATGCTTTCGCAATCGGTTTTGGATTTCTTGCCATTTTCCTTGAGGTTCTGTCCATTTGTTCCATGACTGTCTATGTTATTCAAAAATGAAGAAAACATTTTTAAAGATGGTGGAAAAGCATCTTTGTTAATTTGGCTAGGACAGCTTAAATCAGTGAAAGATCCACCATCTCCCTGGTCCCTGACACCACAGTTTATGGAATTGTCACCAGACTTCTTGGGAAAATCTCCCTGTTTTGGTTCGTCAGTCGAGTTCCTGTGATCTCCATGGGAATGGTTGTAAAGTATAGGAATGCGCTTAGGGGGAAGTGGGGGTTTCTGCCGAGTCGGTAAATGTTTTTGGCTGCTATTGAGATTTATGGATCGTGTATGAAGATTTTCTGAAAGGTGCGGGTCTTCGGTCAAAGTTCCAATATTGTCAGCAGCCAAAATAGTAGAAAGTGATGGCGCCAAACCCAAACCAACATTCCTGTCATGGTAAACATCAGGCAACTCTTGGCTCAAATGTCTGAGTTGTGTATTAAGAATATGCTTACCGCTGTGATCCTTCTTTCCAGTTAAGCTATTATGGAATGCTTGGGGAACATACAATGACTTCTCCCGAGGATTGCAACCTATCGTCGATGGTACTCGAATTTCGAGAATATCAATATTTTCTTGAGTTTTACCTTCCAGACAAGGAGCATAGATTCCAGTCTCACTGGAAGGATAATATTTATTAACCGCCTCCACATGGTGCACTTGAGCTCTCGTCTCGACCATATGCCCAAGTGTAGCTGACCGCTTATAGTAATTTCTTTCCTGATCCATTTTCGATAGGCCCTTCCGGCAGAAATCCTTACTAATCGTCTTGTTGACCACAGAAGAAAACAGGCAAGATTTCTTCTTCACATCACTCTTGATGCTCATGGATGGCAAATTGAAATTGGACACTTGTGCAGAAAAGTTCCTCACATCCGAACTACTTCCAACGAAATCCAATTCTGAATTTGACTGGGATTGTTGCGACAAATCTCCAGCGTCCAGCAAAGAGCTCACTGAAGACTGGCTTTTGCTGATACCCAAGTTATAAATACCTTTCTTCAGGCCACTATACCTATCCAAAGCATTGCACTCACCAGCCTGCTCAGTGTCCCTCGAAGCAACCTGTCTCCTCACAGTCGACTGCCCTGAATCCCAATCCGTGGTAGAACCTGCAGAAGAAGAACTATCTGGCCTGGTGCCATTGTTATCACTTGGTGGACTATCATTATACATGCATCTGATCTTGCTCTGATGAGACAGATTGATGGCAAGGTGTGGACTGGGCTGTGGGGACTGCTTTTGCAGTCTTCCACCAATGAATGGCTTCATGGTGTCTACAGGACTTGGTGTGAATGTGTCACTTTCTCTACCCTTTTGGTCGCTGCCCATGGTTGCGGTCCGTCCATCTGGCTCACCTCTTGTCCTTGCATATGTACTGAAGGCACCTGTACTGCTTCTGCCAAGGATTTGGTTTCCTATGACTGGACGCCAAGTGGGATAGGCAAGAGTGGGTGTGGCTGTGGGTGGCGGGGAGACTGTTCGGGTGTCACTGGGTTCACTGTCGAGACTTTCTAGCGAACTGGAGCCCTCTAGTGTGAGGCTTTTTGCTGCTTCTTGGGTATCTAAAATAGAAAATAAGAGATAAGAGGCTCTTTATGAGAAATGCAGGGTCATAACTTGCTATTGAAGTTGCATATGTCAAACACTCATTCAATTGATTGTAACACTTTTTAAATATCCAAAACGCATACTAGACAGTACTATGACAGTATATCTTCATACTCATTATGCTTATAATAACAGGTAAAAATATCAGTCTCATTAGGCCAAAGAAAAAAAATTATTTGTTTCCTGAAACTCTACCTACCCTAAAATTACGATACAAAACCCAAGTATTTTACATCACTGATCAATTTTATGTTAGAATGAGCTATACGAGTCCCTTTTTGTTTAGCAATTTTGCGCCAAATATGGTAACCTGCAACAAATATGGTTTTATTCTAACTTGGCATCCATTTTTGCAAACCTATAGTTAAGTGTCAATTCAACTTGAGGACATTTTAAACAGTTGCCATGTGGGGATCAAATAAGTCACTAGCCCAATTTTAAATCTTACAGATTAATAGTCCGTTCATATTTACTTTTGCATACTTGCTAAACATATTTGGTAAAAATAAACCTTTTTCCTACCTACCCTGATAGTTTTGACCATGTTGCAAGAAACAAACATTTTTTTTTGGGGGGGGGGGCCTTAGGTTAATTGACAAAAAAGGCTTCTGGAACACTATCAACATCCAGCACACAAAGCTTTTTATTTTTCCCTCGGTGAATAATTTCGGTGATTGAGACTAACTATTTGACAGAGCTTTTGTAAAGTGGTTGCAATTTATATTTTTAATAACAGATCAAGAACTGTTTAATATGTATCCTTTATTGCAATCGTGCTAATTTTTTGAGCATTTAAAAAAAAAATAACCTCAACATAAGAGTAAAAAATTAACAAATCAATTATTTTTAATCCAATAAGTTTTAATTTAAAGCTGCAATAGAAAAAAACATACACACATCTAGAAATTACAGACTAAACTTGTATTATGAGAGTCATTGGTATAAAATACCAATTATATACAAAACAAAGATTGTATTGTAAGTATGATAGTTTAAATGTATTGCAGAAATATGATAAATTATTACCAAAAACTGCAAGTAAAGCTTGCAAAGCAAACTGTATAGTTCTCCTGTTGGCTTGTTTTCCCATTCGAAGCATAACTTCATCGCGTCCAACTTCCATAAGATCAAATCCTGTGGCACAAGATAACATTATAAATATACTGAAGTCACTGATTTCATTAACAAGAGAAATGAAGAAAATCAAACTGATATGTAAAACCAAATTATTACCTAAAGAAGCTAAAAGCTCATGACAACCAGGTATGCTCCATAACCTAACACTAACTGAACATTCAATGTTATCAGCATCTTGATCTTTATGTAGAAATTGAGACATGACTTGGCGAATCTGAAACAGATGAAAATTCAAATATTACGAAAGAAATTCTTACATCAATACAAATATTTAAAATTCAATACACTAGTTACAATTGGAAATAAGAATTCTCATAGCTTGGTTTTAAAATGACAATGAGATTTCTAAACATACCAGCTGAATAATGTCATCTGCATATTCTGGACTACATAGCAGTTTAGTAATTGCACTCAAAGATACAGATGATAAACCTATAAAAAAAGCATTATACGAGAATGTTATTAATCAAATAACTTTTTTTTAAAGATCTTTATGTAATTTATATTAAAAAAAAAATTATACATTTTTAGGAACGTGTAAATTGTGGAAAAACTGTACTCGATAGAAAGATTTTGAGAAAACAATATTATTTTTAAGTAAAAGTAAGTTGGTTACATAAGTAAGTGGTCCCTGAAATCTGCCTAGATCATATGAAAAGTCTTTTAACTTTTGAATTTACTTGACCTCCTTAAAGACTTCTAGAAACAAAACGTTAAATGCATTTTTGACAGTGAAAAAAACTTATTTTCCTATAAGTAAGCTATGCTATTACCAACATAATAGGAATAAAATGAAGTAAATGTATCATAAGTCATAACCTGATTCTTATATATATAAACTTTAATGCCCAATTAGCATATAAGCTTTACTGCCCAATTATTAATCTCTTAAATAAAGGTTTCATTTTGAGAAATATTAGAATTCCTTTATAATTAAAAGCATAGAGGATTTATTATTAATTATACAATATTGAAGCTAACTCTGCTGGAATAATAATAATAAAATAAAAATAATATAATAATACTGGATACAATAAAAATAGTTTAAAAAGTGGTTAAGGCAAAAATCTCAATATATTATGCTGCATAAAAGATCAAAATTACCTAAAAGAGCTTGCAAACTAGCACTGCATTGTGTTAATCTTTCTCCAGGATCTGATTGGGGGAAAAATACTGATGCTGGCAAACCATTTGAAGCTGGTTCAAAACGAAAACCAACGGATATGAGAAGCTCTTTCCAGCCGTTGACAGGTCCGACCTTATTTTCAATGCTCTTCTGAGTGGTGTACATCGCATTCTTGTGTCCTCTGTGAATTCTTTGCAAAGATTTTTCGACCTGTAATTAATTAACAAAGAAATATTGTACAATAACAAAATTACCCAATTTAACAATTTTTACAAAAAAAAATATATACATTAAAAATAAAGTTTTGTCATTGTTGCATAGATACACAAAAGAAAAAGCTATTCTATTGAAATATTTTATGAAAAAATAAATATATACTCTAGTAAGGCAATAGCTTATTGCTTTGAAAAATAATGGCAGGTTAGATAAATAATTTAAATGCTTGAGAGCAATGTAGCCATAATCAACCTTTCTCAGATTTCAACCAATTACTCTACAAACAGAAATAAAATACTAAGTAACAGCAAATGCTTAGGACTTCTGCAAGGAGATCATTTTGGTTGCGAAATATAACACAGAGTGGCCACAAAATTCTGGAAAAAAATTCTTTGATAGATTTCTAAGAAATTCCCTGATTTTACGGGAAAAAAAATTCAAATATCCCCAATTTTTCCAGATATGTAGACACTCTGATCAAATAGAAAACATACACTAAAGAGATAAAATGCTAATTTTTCAAAAATAGTTTTGGTAGTAATGAAAAGTTTAAAAGTTGAATGTTACAAAATAATTCAATGATTACCATCACAATTCTTCGGGTAAACGGCTTTAAAATACAGATGAGCGGGAAACGTACCTTCAAAACAACAGAAAATTTCCCTGATTTTTGTGAAGTTTTAAAATATTCCCCGACATTTTCCTGAATCTGAAAGCTACCTGACATTTCACTGATTTCCAGGTTCTGTGACCACTCTGTACTAGCTTAGTGAATTTTGATAAGTACTCAAAATAGATAACACTTGACCGAGTAAGAACACACACAATGCAATTACAAACAACACTTACCAAGTGTAAAACGACTCGCAAAGCAGCAGTGCACTTATCCGGTGTTTTCAAGAGATCAGACAACGCTTGCCCCATCATTGCAACCTGATTACTTAAATGCACGTCACTTCCAACCAACACAAAGCTTGCCCAATTGGCGGGGTGAGCAAAATGTTTGGTTGTCTGGATGGTCCTCATAGCTTCAGCCAGTGCTATGCTCACTTTGCTGCCCTGTTGAGTATTAAAATGGAGAAATTACAACTATAGTTAATAAAATAGTCTTGGAAAATACATGACATAATTTTTGAAAATATGAAATAAAAGATTTAATAATAAATCATTCTCAGATTTTAAGTTATACCTTTCCATTTTAAATAAGGAAAGTAATGTCTGTAGCTATGCTTAATCAACATGCTAAAGGTTTTTTTTTTGTTTTTTTTGTTTTTTGATCAGTTAAACTTTTTCAATAGCAAAGCAAAAGCAAATTGCATGTTTTACGTAAATTAAAACTTTTTAATTATTTAAATGAAAATAAAATATTTAAATTTCTGCACAAAGTCAAAACGAGAAGTTAATAATTTAAACCTAAAATTCTTTAAGCCTAACTTCTCATTTGATTCAGACTTATTAATAGCAAACATAGACACAAGATCAAACAAGGAATCAACTAGATTCAAATGGAAATACCTGTAAAAGAGCAGAATAAAAGGTCCGTAGCAAGATCTTGACTGCCGCATCAGGAACAGGCCAGAGAGAAACCAAGACGCACTGAGCCCCAGCAGCCAAAAGGGCACGAGTCAGACCAACAACTCCATCAGAATGGGCTCTCCCATGGTGATTCCTCGTGTGGCAAGAACTGATAACCACCAAACGAGCAGACAACCTGAGATTCAAGACGTCGGCTGCTGTAAGGAGGAATTCGGATAATGGCGGCAAGTCTGTAGATGATAATTCAGAAGTAGGTTCCTCAGAATAGTCATTAGTTTCGTGACCAGTTTCTGACTGTGGTCCATGGGCGAAATGGCGAGATGATTCCATGAACTCGCCGGGAGACAAAACGACAGCCGACAACTTCCATGATACGTGTGTGGCAAAGTGGATGCATTCCGCTTGTGATAGCTGGCTCAAAATATTCTCTTTCGTGGCATTGCTGCCCGTAATGGCTTTTGTAGAAAGAATCTCGCCAACTAAATTAGCTTCTTGTTCGGCATGGGGTATGTCGTTCCATCCCCACTGCTCCGAGACGGCGGCAGGTATTTTAGGATTCCCAACTACAAGAGAGGATGAAATGTCTTTGCTGTTGTTCTGCCTCACGATCTTAGATCGCTGGCTTGCTTTTAGTGCACTTATCGAAGGCAAGACGGTCAAACTAAACCTTTCGCAGAGATATTCATCGCAGCTGCCATTTTTCAGGATGGCAAAAGGAACTAAGTAAAGGTCTCCATCAAGAACAAGCAATAGCTCCTGCAGATCGGGGTCCCTGGGAAGATATTCTTCAATGGGTGCAATCAGAAGGTCATAGAGTGCATGTAGGGGTGCAGGGCCTTGCCATTGGGAACGGCGCGATCGTATACTGCCTGGCCGGCTTGTGACACCACTTGCAATGCTTCCTCCAAGACTTCCGACACTGAAAAGACTGCTCAGACTGTAATTGCTGCTGTTAAAAAGATGATTCCTGTTGACCATTCGTAGAAATCCTGTCCTATCATTCTCCTGTAAGAAAAGAGTAATAAATGTTATTACAACACAGTTAGGTTTTTAAAATAGAATTTTGTTTAAAATAAACTTTTCATTTACATATCAATACAGAACTAATCAGGGAAATTTTCAAAGCATAGGATATTTTGTTTGCAGATGTTCTAAAGGAGATGGATTTCAGATTGACATCAACTGCAGTGTAAAGTGTGCAAATTTGTACAAAAACGTACAATCTCTATTAAATGTACAAATCTATGTATTTCAAGAGGTTTACAGTAAAGCAGGGCTATTTTAAGTAATCACAACTTTCTTTTACATATATATAGTCAATAGATTTTAAAACTTTGCTCAAAAGGTTCTTAAAATGTGTTTCCAAACAATCATCAAAGGCATAAAATAACAATGAACATTAAATGTTAAATACCTGGTTTAAACGATCTCCTAGTTCTTCTAGTTGATGATTCCATAAATCTCCAGCTTCACTTTCAGTCTCACTTAGTGTGCCATTGGTTTGAGCAGTTGGTATGTCCACTCCTAAAGCTTCTCGAACATGCACAATATACTGTTCCAGAAGTGAACTGGCTGATGGAACAGCCATGTTAGTGTCCTCATTGTTTTCATTTTCCATGTCAGAAATGTTGCTTTCGTGAAATTTTACGATTCCTAGGGAAGGAAGAGAATATAGGAATTTATCACGAGCAATTATGCTTATTTCAAGGTCAAGTAAAGCATATAGGTCAAGATAAAATTAAAATAATTACAATACAATTTAAAAAGCAATATTATACATCATTTAATTTGTTTATTAATATAAAAAATAACTAACTTCAATTTATATGATCTTTTTTTACCTCAAGCCGTACCTGTTAATTTTATTTGTCGATACATTATCATATGATCTCTATTTACACAGACTCTTAACACAGACACATTCTTTCCAAAGCTTGTTTAGATATTGACAAAAACTTTTTATTTAAAAAAATTGATGTTTAAACAACTTTTTAGCATAACAGTTATATAATTAAACACATTTACTATTTTGGCCCCAAACATGCAAATTTAGTTAAATCCACTTTTCTCATCTGTAGGATTTTCTTTTCTTTTACCGATTTTTGAGAAAAATAGGATTTTTTTTAGGAATTATCAAAAAGTTTAAGTACAACTTTAGGAATTTTAGGAAGAAACAAAAATTTAAGGAATATTAGGATGAATGCGACCCCTGATATATAATACAGTGTTGAAACAGGTGACTATAATATAACGAAATCATTATAGGGAAAAGGTTATCAAAAAACAAAAATATATTGTACCATATACTTACATTCACCTAACATTTAATGACATCAGTGTGCAGACTTTGAGAGTTTATGAAAAAATATATTAAGAATAGCTTACCTTTGTTTGGAACAACAAGCCAAGTGTAAAGATAACCAGCAGCAATACTGTAGTATAAAACGGTGGCCTTTTGTCTACTAACTATTTCATAAATCTGCTCTACATTGGCTGGGTTAAAGTTGAGGATGCTGTGGGTGTTGCTTGTTTGTCTTTCTAGAAGCAGGTCTACGAAAGCTCTCGTTCGACCTCTTTCGGCAACAACTAAGGCTTCCTGATACCTGCCTAAACCTACAAGCACCCGCTACAAAGGAAATATTTAATGCAATTAACAACTTTTAAGCTACAGTTTATTATACAAAAAAGCACAACAAAAAAATTATATTTTACCAATAATTTGGCAATATATTATTAATAATTTGTCTCTTATACTTGATTTTTTTTTCACAGAACAAAAAATCTAATTTCTTCCCAATATCCAAGAGAACCTTACTTTAAAAAGGATTGTTTTATAACAGACCTACTTTTTTTATTTGATTTAATAATTTAATATGTAAACAAAGTTGTAGGATAAAATTTTGAAACCATATATAATCTTATTTTTTAGATAAATGCTATATATATATATTACATCACTATAATATTCATTATTAAATTCTGCTTATAATTTATCTTAAAATGGTACTTTTAATAAAAATTGATCTCCTATTATTAATCTCGAAAAAATAAGCTATTAATATAACCAAATACGCATGTAACATACCTGTAAGGCTTGATACGAAGCAGTTTGCAGGTCAAAGAGGGACAATTTATAATCACTGGTTCCTCTGGCTTCTCTTCTGATGCTTTCAAACAGATCTGTTGCTCTGTATAACTGCTGCTGTGCTCCTTCTAAATCATCATTGCCCCACAAGGCAAGACCCAAGCGGTGACGTATTCTGGCTTCGTCCTCTCTCCTGCCAAGTTGTTCTGCAATGAGTAATCCTTGCTGAAGATAAGCAACTGCTTGAGGAGTGTTGCCCAAAGCATGGTGGACACGGCCTATAATGCATTTGAATAAGGACGATGAAGCATCACGAACAAGGTAAATATTTCCAAAAGAATTACATTTAGAAAATGTGATTGAAAAAGTTTTAAAAAATAGTTAGTTTGAAAACTTTTGGACACGTTAAAAAATTTCCATTCCTTATTATTTTGAGAGATCTTCCAGTTTGCAGGGCTGCCACTGACTGTAAGCTTTGAAAATAGTTGCTTTAGTAGCCTTAAATGTTAAAAATAGTAGTCAAAATAGTAGTCTCAGACATTGAAAATAGTAGTCTCAGACGTTGAAAATAGTAGCCTCACTTTTCATAACGATTGTTTTTTCAAGTCGGTAAAGACTTTCCTCTTGTTTTAAAGGTTTTTAGTTATCATCAAGATCGGAATAAAACTGTTGATTTAGATAAACACGAAAACACAGAGACACTCTTCTTTCAATTCAAAATAGTGTCGTATACATAACATCCCATATGGTAAAAGGCATGCGTCTTGGGGAGGCACTATCGTGTTTACATAACTGCGATGGAAGTTGGCAACTCAACCTTACTCCCAGACAGCACCTAAGCAAAAAAAGCTAAACTTCACGCAAAAGCGACGGTAAAAATCGATTGGCAAAATAAGATATATATTTTTTTTTAATTTCCAAAGTCAAACAACTTTTTGGTAGAAAAACAAGTTTCATGTTTAAACAATTATACTATATATTGACAATGATAGGCGAATTTAATTGAGGCCAGTTTTTAAATTTTTAACAGGATAGCTACAGAATTTGAGAAACAAAATTCCCCAACATTTCTCTAATTTCCAGAAAATTCCCTGATGTGCATCTCTGTCGACATTATCATTAAAAAACGAAAAAAATTTGACCAGTTTAAAAATATATAAATTTGACTATTTACAATTATATTTACTTATCAAAGTATAATTGCACCAAAATATAAATTTAGGCTAAAAATCAAAACAAGCATTTTTAGAGCATGAAAAAAATGGAAAACATTAATAAAAAAATAAATACAAAATTCACATAAACCAATTTACAAACTACACCTATACTTGCTAACATCAAGGAAAAGAAACTAGTACAATACTTTTCTTTTTAATTTAAAAAATAACACAAATAAAACATGTTATTTTCTTTAATATATGTCATAGGTTGTATCCTGTTCATAACATAAATTTTAAACAGTGTCCTAAATATTAACTAAACTTGGGCATGCATGAGCATGAAACCAGGGTGCATACACTTTTTTGGAAGTGAAATTCAAGGACTTTCAAGGCCCTTTTCAAGGATATTTCAACAAAAATCAAGGCCCTATTTTACCGTTGCAGAGTCGATACCAAAATTTAATTTTTATATATTTTTTTTAATTAACGAAGTTGCAAAAAGAATTAAAATACTTATTACTTAACAACTAAGATGCAACCACATATATTTATTGATAATTATACCTCTTATCAGGATAAGGGAAAAAACTAGGTTAAAAAAAATTTTTTTTTTGGGTTTAAACCAGTTTTTTTTTTTTTAAACCGGGTTAATTCTTTTCTAATTACACATACACGTATTTATAAATAAAATTTGTCATTAACTAGAATAATTAATGTTTAAATAATAATTAACATTTTTTCTGAAAATAATTTAAACTAAGTAAATAAACAATTATTCCTACTTATGTGGACATTCAAATCACATTAAATTTTAGTACTTTATTTAGAGATACTATTCTTTAAACAGGGTTCATACACATTTTCAGAAAAAAAATTCCCTGAGGTTTCCATCTCGGAGTCGATAATTTTTAGCCACAGAAATAGATATAGCCATCATTTTCACAAGTTCTTCGATAACTCGAAAAAAGCGAGTAATTTTTTAAACCCCCTCCTTCGGCTTTGAGTAAAAATACGATTTTGAAGCAGCAAAATGTGGTTTTGGAGCAGAAAATTATTACATTTAAATTAGTGATGAAGCAAATATTTTTGTATATTTCAACCTTGATATTTCAAATTAATTTAAAGTAAAAAAAAGGTGTAACTTGTTCATAAATACGTTTGCATTCTAAATTTACAATTATTAATTTGATTGCATTACTCAAAAAATAAATTAAAAAGCATGGCATTTATTAACCTCTTTGCCAACAATTAAAATATTAGGAAGTTTTCAATGATGACATGATATCATAAGGTTCGGGGCACAGCATGGCCTTAGTGTTGCTTTTGCGCCACAAAAACTAACCAACCAATCATAAGATTCGGTTCATCACTGAAAGTTTTTCGAAATAATCTCAGTTAGAGCTACTTTTAACAACTGATGAAATAAGATTTTTTTCTTTAAAAACTCTAGTCTGCCTAGTACCAATTACCTATAGAAGTTCTTCCCAATAATCCAAAATAATTTAATTCGATACAAAGTACTTCCTCCCCCCCCCCCCCCCCATGCAAAAAAAGTGAAACAAGGCTGCTTAGCGGCAAGCATTAGATTTCATAACTTGTTTGGACTGATAGCTTCACTTAGCAGATTTTTTAGGGCTATTTGTTTATTGGAAGATAATTTTTTTTTAAACTCAAACAAATTAAAACCTCTAACTGAAATTAGACAATTATACTAGCATTTAACATAAAGAAATAACTTCTAATGCAATTAAATAATAAACTAAAACAAGGCAAGCTGAAAAATATTAATTTTTGTAGTGGTTTGTTTTCTAACACTCTCCATTGTCTAAATGGATTATAGAGGGTTCCCATGTGAAATCTCAAGGTCAATGGAAACAAAATGATCTTAAGTCTGTGGTTATTTGGTTAGTTTTTTTTTTAAATATGTGCCAAAAAAATAATCATGCACTCTTAAAGTACTAAGAAAAATATTTATTATTTTTACTTACAAACAGGCAAGAAAAAAATATCCAAATTGGATGCATAAAGATTGATTTCATGCCTTCTACAGTTTGAATTTAAAGCGCGAATCCCTGGTTGGTTGGTTGAAGTTTAACGGAGCAAGGGGCATACTGCCGCGAATCCCTGATCTTTCCTATCGCTAATTTAAAGGAACAAATATTTGTAAATACAAGAAATCCTTATTTTTTTTTAAATAAAGACATAGCTTAAATCCCCCATTCAAGTTCTTCGTAAAATTTCTAGTCTAGGGTACGACTTTGCGCTTTTTCTGGGAATTGGCTACAATAAAAGAATGACGTAATATGCGTTTTCCCGTTCGTTGCCAAGTCAAAATCATGATCCAACATCCAGCGTTGCCAAAAAATCATTTACTAATAGTCACCAATCCTTCCAGATAATCAAAAAGGCAAGTTCAAAATTCAAATCCCGTTTTACCGATGACTTAGAAATTAAAAAATATTCGCGTTTTCTTTTAGCTTAAAGAAAGCTATATATTTCTTTATTATTGAAACCAGGCAATAGTGCAAATCTAAACCAGATGCACTAAGATTGCTTGTGTGAAAAATACAATACTTGTATTCTATTTTTAGCACGAAGTCTCAGTAAAAAAAAAAAAAAATTAAAAAAAAAAAACATGTATTCTATAAGTATAAAAAAAAGTATTAATTTTCTATACCTAAAATCAGCCAAGAAAACAGATTTAAATCAGATACACACTGATTCATTTACTACTTCTTTATAGTTTGAAAAACCTACAACAAAACTGAGAGATTGTAATATGTATTTTCAAGTGCGAACCTTTTCCGGCACGTTAACTGACGAAAAACGCCCTTGAAGGGCAAAATACTCTTTATCGCTTTGTTGGTGACGTTTTTGATAATTTTGAAAAATTTCGAGACAAAATTCTAGCCAAGTAGTTTTTCAAGTCAAAAAATGATTTTTTTGGCGCAGTTCGGCGCAATCTTAACCGAAAAGAGGTTTTTGTCGCAGTTTGGAGCAGGGTAGTCAGTTTGGCGCACTTTGGCGCAATTGGAACAGCTCTTACATCCCTGTAATTAGAATTTTTTTAAAGAGCTCAAAATAAATTTAATAAAATTGGAAGGTTTTTTTTCCCAGCAACCTTAGTTAATAACTTTCACGGCTTTAAAGTAGGCCATTTTAGTAATTGATATAAAAAATTACATACCCTTCACCTTCTACAGAAAAAGAAATTCTTCTTTCTTTAAATAGGAATCGACATAAATGAAAGAATGATATAAATCATAATACAATACCGAAGCGTAACTGCTATTTTCTCTGTAGGAGATATACTCCTCCGATAGTTAGTGTCGGGTTTTTGCAGTCTGGAACATAATTTCTCCACCAACTCGTCGAAGCTCTCAATCGACATCCGGAAAAAGTTGAAATTTTTTACTTTTTCTTCCCTTAACTGCGGGTAAAGACAGAAGAACATACCGAATGTTGATCGGCTCTAAACAATGGGATGAATCCACATAGTGCGATTAATTCGATTCTTTTCCCTTCGATATTTTATATACAAATATGCTAAGCGCGCTCTTTTTCAAGCCATTTCCAACAAACACAAAATCCTCTCAGAGGAAAATTTTGGTCGTTTGAGAATGCACCTAATGAGGGAGAGAGAGAGAAAAGCGAAAATATCCTGCATATCAAATTACACCCTCTTTCCACCGGATACTCATCGTGCAACTTTTTGTCCCGTTCGGGGAGAGGTCAAAGGTCATAGTGACCGTGCCGTTCCAGGGCCGCTCGGGAGGAACCGATTCAAGTGTGATTGACAGATCCGCCAAAAGTGAACCGGCTAGAAAGTGTGACGTCAGAATAATGGTAATACGGGAACGAGAATTTTATGGTTTTAGAATTGAAAATGGGAAATTCAAGGACTTTCCAGGCTTTTTTAGAAATAATCCTATTTTTCCAGGCTATTCAAGGCCTTGAAAAAAAATAATGAAATTCAAGGACTTTCCAGGTTTTCCAGGCCGCGTACGCACCCTGTGAAACTTAAATAATCAGCATTTTGCTATTCAGTCACAAATTTCACGAAATATTTCATAAAAAAATATGTCTTTTGGATTTTGAAGTTGAGAAAAGATAAATAAAATATATTGCATGAAAGAAAGGCTTGAAATTAACAGCTTCTTATAAAAATTAATTACTCATAGATATGAAATAAAATTTTGTACAACAAAAATATTATCTTAAACCACTGAAGTACATATTAAATGAGGCAAAAAATCGTTTTCATAAAACATGACAAGCATAGCATTCGGCAGGGGGAAAAGATGCATGGACTTTTCTTAAAAATTCCATGACCCTTTGCCTGAATGTATGCAGTAGCGCATTCAGATTTTTAAATTTTTGGAGGGGGAGAAGGATGTTTCAATTCTTTGTTTGATTTATATTAAACATATAAATCAACAACACGTATCCCTTTCAGTTAATTATACGTTTAATAAAATGTCAAAATTAAAGTACAAAAAAAAATCCAAGTACAGGATTTAACCCTTTTTGCTCGTTAATGCCTAAAGATTTGTTGCACATCTATAACAGTGCAGTAAAGGGTTAATAAAAACAGAAAGATACGATGGAATCAATTTGAAATATAAAGGAATTTAGGGTTCTAATATATTCTATTGACAAAAAGCACAAGACAAGAAAAAAAATAATCATGTCTGTAAAGGATGCAGTCAGATTTAAGTTTGAGTTTTTTTTTTTTTTTTTTTAACAATAATGCGCCGGCGGTCGCGAAGCTAAGATAACCCAAAATCTAACAGAAATAATGTGTAAATAATTGTTCCAAGCATAACAATGATCTCAGAAAGTGTAAAAAAAAAAAAAAAAAAAAAAAAAAGTGGAACATGAACATGCGGTTTTGGGCCGAGGAGTGGGGATTGGCCTGTTTGTCTCAGCTGCGGAGAGTAGAAAAAGGTCGGAAACTTCATACTCCCAAATCGGCCAACTAGCCAGGTACGACTTTTACGAAAAAGCACATGACAAAAAATCTGTATTATTCAACGCACCGACGTCACGGCATCCACTTCTTGTGACGCGAGCCGGTGTAGATGTCCATACCCGCACGGGGAATGCGAGAAGGGAAACTCAAAAATTTCAAAATTCCCTGACTAAAGAGTAATTAAACGAAATACCTTGACATTTACCTGAATTCCCGGTTCTCTCGCGACCCTGTTTAAGCTACACTCAAAGTAATTAAATTGCCTCAAAATTTAAATTATTTTATTATTTATAAATTTAGCTACAACATTGAAATTCTAATGATTCTGCATCGATTGACCTACACGGCACCACATCAGCACAAATCTCGGATATAACGTCTATACAACATCAATACTGTCCATACTGATAGCATTTTCTTCCAGCGTTCACCACAAATAAATTTTTGTTAAGTAGAGTAAATAAAGCGAAATAATTTGATATTTCAGAATTTAATTGTATGCTCTTGAGCCTTGCACAGCAAAAGATAAAACATTGGAACCTAACAGGCAGGCGAAAATGACCGCGGTTGCCGTCGAACACAACAATCTCGCGTGAGCGGTTACTATCGACGGACTAACAAAATGACCTCTATACCCGCGAATATGAACAATTATTTCTATAGTATTAGTACCCCCCCCCCCCAAAAAAAAATTACCGTTTTGAGAAGATTTTAGTACCTTAGTACCGAATTTTTTTTTTTTTTTTTTTTTTTTTGTGCTACTATCGGACAGTATCTAATTTCTTAAAAAATAGTCGCCTCAGCCCAAAAATAGTTGAAGGTTTTGTTAAAAATAGTCGTTTTGGGCCCTTTTTTCATTGAAATAGTTGCCATAGTCGCCTGGCCACTAAAATAGTCGCTTTAGTAGCCTTTTTAGTCGCCTGTGGCAGCCCTGAGTTTGCAAAATGTAATCTAGCATATTGCTTAGATATCCACTTTTATCGCACTTCGTATAACAGAGCAATTACATTTTTTTTTATTAATAAGATAGTCACAGGGGCAGTGAGTTTTCTAAAAAGTTTAGGCAGGAATTTAGGCATAATTCTTAAAATTTTAGAGATAATTCGAAAACATTTAGGTATATAATTCTTTAGATGTTCATATAGGTTCCTAACACATTTTTTCCAGAGCTTGTTTCAATACCGGCAGAAAAATTTCAATTAACAAAAAATTGAACTTCGAACAACTTTTTAGCAAAATAACTTGTATTAAATAATTAAGCACTATTTTGACAAACATACAAATTTAATTAAATCCACTTTTCTCATCTGGCGGAATATTGGGGGTTATTTCTGCGTGTTTTGGAGAAAACTTGGGGAATTTTAGGGATTTTTATTTTTTAGGAATTATTGAAAAATGCAAGTACAATTTTAGGAATTTTAAGGAGAAACAAAAATTTAAGGAATATTAAGAATTTTAGGGCCAATGCAATCCCTGCAGACAGGAAATTAGTTATAGCACTTTATGGATGGGTGTAAGAGTATTACAAACAGTTAGATTAAAAAGATAAAATTTAAGGCAATAAATGCGATAACCATAAAAATAAACAGAAAAAAAAGTGTAAAAACATGAAACTCACCCAAACTACTATAAGCAAGAGTCTTGGCCACCTTATCATTGATCTGTGCAGCGATACTCAGATGCTGCTCCTGGTACAAGATCGCTTGCTCGAAATTCCCCAACGATTCATGCGCCACACCTAGATTTCCATAGGCCCTTCCCTGTGGTGCCATACTGCTGGTCTCTTCAGCAATATCAAGATCCATCTGATGGTACTTGAGGGCCC
Source organism: Linyphia triangularis (assembly GCA_963978545.1). Taxonomy (NCBI): domain Eukaryota; kingdom Metazoa; phylum Arthropoda; class Arachnida; order Araneae; family Linyphiidae; genus Linyphia; species Linyphia triangularis. The sequence continues at coordinate 10,642,544 of OZ021732.1, forward strand.
TTTGGTGGTCCCCCATCTGCTGATAAACAGTCCCAAGACCACAAGCTGCATCTGCCTCGGCCCCCCTGTCGGTCATTTCTCTGGCCAAGTTTAGTTGGTGTTCCAGGCAAGCGATGGCTTGTTCGAAGTTTCCAAGGTTACTATGGATGCCACCAAGCTCTCCGTATGCAGCAGCTTTTGCACTGGTGTTGCCTAGCTCATGGGAAACAACTAGGCGTTTTTCAAAGCAGACCTGTGTAAGAAGTAAAGAAAAGTATTCTATAAATTGTAAAGCGGTTTTAAGCTGGAGTACAAAATTTCTTCAGGGAAAAAAATAGCTAAAGTCACAATTTTCTTTTAAGCAAAATGCTAATATTGTAAGAATTCTATCAATCTTGATAATTAATCTAAAAACATTAAGTTTTTATTATAAAATCATTGTGAACTTTGGATATAAAGGTATTTTATACCAAATATAAACAAGAAAAATACTTTTAAAACTTCTGCTTATTCATTCGCTAAGGTCGATGACTAATATTTCAATAACAAAAATAGTGATTTTGTAAATTTCGAGGCTGAATTTTATAATTTCCTAATTTTAGTATATAAGTAAATTCATGAGCATTTTGCTAAAAACGCACCCACAGCTTAATCCCTGAGGTTAGTAGGAGAAACTTGATGCTCAAGAAGTAAACGTAATAAACAATTAACCATTTTTTAAAAAACTTATAGCACTTATCAATTTATCATTGTTTTGAAAATGTTAGAATGTTTACTTTTTCTTCTTTTTTGTAAGATTAATTTGGTTCAGGGTAGTATACTAACATTTAATAAGCAATTTTCCCAATTTCCTGACAAATTTTGAATTTAATGGTTCCACTATGATTCTGAAAGTTAAAAATCAAACAACACAAACTTTCTCATACTCGTGTACGGTATTGTTGATGATAATTTTTATGAAATGCTTAATATTTCCCTAAATAAAAAAAGTCACAGAGCTATATAACAATTAATTTTCAACTCGAAAAATATAAACCAGAACTTTAAGTTTATAAACTGATAATAAAGATATTTATTTAGGATCCTATTTGAAGACATGTTTAAATTAAAGCAATGGCTGCACAATGGAGTCAGATACGTCGAGATTGTAGAAGCTGACTTAGGCAGCCTAAGCCAGATATCGGCAACAGAGCTTAAGAAGAAAAAGGCTGCACAAGGCTCACATTTCCCTCTATGTGGTGCCATTATACTTTCATTTGGTCAAAACTCTTTAATTCTCCCCTCACTTTTACAAAACATATTTTTTAATAGAATTTCAACATGCTGAATCTATCCAAAAATGAATTTTTAAAAGGTAAAGTTGAATAGTAAACTCTGTGAGCGAAAGAATAGCAATCTGATGAAACTACACCTGGAAACTGAAATCGTATGCGAATTAGGAAAATACTCCTTTTTCCCCAGTTATCCAGGATATATTGATTATTTTTTAATTGTTTATTTTCTTCTCTACATGATTTCTTTAATAGTCACAATAATTGTCATTAAGGGGAGTTGGTAGCCTAAAATTTAAATTCTTCCCTTTAAAATGATGCCTCATTTGTAATAATACATCATTTAGAAGTATTTTTAATAATATTTTAAGATAAAATTGGGAACTATTAGTGCAAGAAAAGTTTTCTTTAAAATGCTCAAAACTACACTTTTCATTACTTACGTATCTTTTTTTCAGAAAGTACTTGATATAGAAGCCTAATTCTTTTTTCAGTGCATTTAGCAGACACTTCTTATTCTAATGAAGTTGGTTTTTAATTGTAATATGTTTACTTTTTTTTTAATAATGAATTACCGTGAAAGTTGCTCAAATTTGTTAAAAATCTTTTTTTTCCCCCTGACAAAATAAGTCAGAACAAAAAATATTTTTAAAGTAACAACAAAATCCCACTTTAGTATATACAGATATATAAAAGGAATATGTGATAAAAATTTTAGGTAGATAATTTGCGCAGTTTCTGAGAAAAAGTTAAACGAGTAATGAAAAATTTAGTATTTAGAAAAACACATTTTAAAAAAAACCTTACATACACTAATTGATCTAAATTTTATCTTCCAAAAATATTTAAAAAAAAAAAAAAAAAACCATTCTAAAAGAGGTATTATTACAAATGAGGTATCATTTTAAAAAGAAAAACTTAAATTTCAACAATAATAAACTCAAAATTGATTTTTTATAAATTTTAGGGTACCAACTCTCCTTAAGCATTTTAGAGAGCCACGGTAAATGTTCAAAGTGTGCAACTGTTTTAAAATGTTAAGTTTGAATGGAAATTAAACTCAATATTGACTTGCACTCACGACAATACAATGTAAAAACAAATTATACACACCAAAGCTTGCTGAAGATTTCCGATGCAGCGGTGCGAGTTTCCAAGACCTCTATAAGCTCGTTCTTGATCTCGCAACGACTGGCCTTTCAAAGCAATTGCTAAATACTGTTCATGGCATTTAACAGCCTCTTCGAAATCTCCAAGTGCATCATAACAGTCTCCCAGATTTCCATAAGCTCTTCCTTTGTCAATCAAAGCATTGCCATTTCCCAACTGAAATGAATATTTCATAAATTACAAAAAAGAAAAAGTAATAATAATTTGAACAATTTGTTTAGCATCAAAAAACACTTGACTTAAAATCCAATAAGTATAAATTTTTGTACAGACTTCGAAGATTTTTGGACACTATTTTTTAAATCCTTTATATTAACTTCGATTTTGTGTGTATGTTTGTCATATCTGCGGAGGCTTAAAAAAAACCCTTGCTGTCATCCAGTCGGGCTGAAACTTGACAGATAGATTCAATGTCGATGCATTCTATCATATTTTGAGGGCTGCCATTGTCACTAAAAGGTCGCTTTTATGGGATACTAATAAACCAACTTGCCTTCATTCAATTGCACTAAAATAGCACTTAACTGTTCATTGACAAAATTCTTTCCTGTTCCCAAAATTCTTTTAATAAATAAAATTGTTTTAATCCAAAGAAATAAAAGATATTTGGATACAAATGCATAAATTCCCATTCATTATTAAAGAATAAATTTTGAAAAGTAGTTTACCGCATATTTTTCTGATAGAGATAGTGTTTGCATCCAATTTTAAATATTAAAAAGAAGCATGAGCTGGAAACAGAAACAGTGCTATGTAAATGCATATAAAACTTGGTAATGCATATAAAGGATTTATATTAAAAGCTTTGTTTTTATGGGTTATATTATTAATTAGATTGAGATCATATTACAGAATACAATAATGTTTAAATTTTCTGCGCAAGAAAGAATATTCCAAATTACAAAAATCATTCTTTTTTTAGGTGCTACACCTTTACACCAAAGCTTTTAATCCCCATAGATCAAATAAGAGTGAAAATATAATCATCGCTGCTCAAAACCCAAAGCTTTGATGATTCATGGAAGCTCATGTGCAACTGATCAATCATAATCCTTGCATAAGTTGGTGAAGAAACAGTGAAAATATCACATACATTTTAAAAATACCTAAAAGAATATTATCAATCAGCGATTTTTAGACACAAGCACTGCAGATTTTTAAATGTTACACTCACTTTCATCCTTTAATTTTTCCTACAAATTATTACAAGCGATAAAAAGCTATAGGGTCATATGGGGGAGTATGTTAGACAAAATAACTAAATTGGTCATGGAACAAGCTTAAATAATATGTGAATTAATGAAATAATCACTTTACATGAAATGAATTTACATTAATCAAGTGACCAAGATTTACCCCAGCTACAGTGTAATTATTGGCCAACCCTTTTTTCATATTTTTCACTGTCAAAAGTAAATTAATACGACATTTTATCAATATTTAATACACATATAAAGTTGCTACATATATGTAATAGTTCAATCAAGGAAGAAAAGCTATTAAAGCAACCCAAGACTAAACATAATCTCAGAATAAAATCTAAAATTGATTTTTGGCAATGCATACCTGTTCTAAAAGAGCAAGTTGCTGTTCAAAATAGCCGATTGCATCCTCAAAATGTCCCATGTTTAATCTTGAGATACCCAAGTTACCCAAAGCTTGTGTCTCCAAGGCACAATCTCGTAGCTCTTTGGCACGCTCCAATTGTTCCTCGTAACATTTCATAGCATTCGTATAATTTCCTAAAGAAATGTGAACAGCTCCCAAATGCCCATGAGCTTTGCACTCTCCTCGGATATCACTCAATTCTTGCCTCAGCGTTAACTCCTAGAACATAAAATGCACTTGTAAGAACTGACTATATTTATTAGTTACGACTTTAAGGTTTACCTACAAGTTAGTACTGATGACAAAAAACATAAGGATTTCTTGCAAAAAATTATTATTTAAAGTATTTGAAAAGTACTGTATTCCTTTTTGATAAAAATTATTATTTTGTAAAACACTCTAAGTCATCATGCAAACAGCTATTTGAAAGTTTTTAATGTCCTACAATTATAAGGCAGGATTATTTTAATGGATTATCACATTAACATATATATATATTTTATGCTTTATTTATATATTTCAAAACAGCTGTTAGCGCACTATGATTCTTGCAATTTTCATAAACTACAAAGAATATAATTATTTCAAATTTATATTTTTTAAAATAAAATATTACATACTTGGGTGTGGTATCCTAAGGCTTTATCAAAGCACTGCATCTGCCGATGACAGAGACCAAGAGCTCCATAAGCAACTGCTTCTAGTGACTTGTCGCCACTTTGTTTAGAGAGTATCAGTTGCTTCTGATACACTTTCACAGCTTGATTTGGATCTTTCATTTTCATTAGTACATCACCCAAATTTCCAAGAGCACGGAACTTTCCCTAAACAAATAATACCTTCATTAAAAAACCTCATCATAAAAAGTTAAGGAATTTTAACTAAATACAACAGTGAAATATTTAATTTTTTTTACATAGAATTTAAGTAGAATAAGAAAAAAAAAATTACAATATGGGATTTTTTTACATTTTACTTGAGGAGAAAAATTTGTCAGTATTTCAGAGATAAATTTCAATTAAACTTTATACAGCAAAGTTATGACTGGTCTAGTATTTAAAAAAAGAGAGCAACATACAAGTTCATAATTTTTTGTTTTGTTACTTTAAAGAAGTTTGAATCCATAAAATAATATTTAATCTTATTAGAAATATGAATAGGATTCTTAAACCGGAGAAATGCAATAAATTCTAGACATAGATTATTAAAAATATTATTTTAATGCTATAAAAATATTAAAATTTCATTTAGTATCCAATAATTCTGAAACAAGTTTGTACTTTGGGAAATATAAATAAAACCTACTTGCAAGTGCTTCATCATTTGGGCAACTGCAAGGAAATAACGCTGACATTCCAAGGCAGCTTGGAAATTCCCTAATGCAAGGTGAGATAAACCAAGGTTGCAATAAGCTCTGCCCATGCTTAGACGGTCTTGCAGATCTTTTGCCAGTTCTAAATCTTGTTCATAGTAGTGAATTGCTTCCTGTAATCAACGCAAAATACATAATTGGGTGTTTTAGTCTAAAAATGGTGATAATAAATTTCTAACCATATATTCTGATATTAAATTGAAATACTTAAATTGGATGCTACATAAGAATAATTTAAAATGATTATTTAAAAAAATGAATAGACAATAAGTTTACAATATTGTGAAATTAAAATCAAACTTAAAATAAATTACAATCATAAAAAAATTAACTATGATTTTTTAAAAATATAAATCAAATTCAAGAAATGTTAAATTAAAATTTTAAGAATCTAGTAAAATTAGTGAAGTGCAACTCTTACAACTGCAGATCTCAAAAATGGAAAGCAGCTTTCAAAAGTTCAATGATTATGCCATTCATAGAAGAATGTCATAATACGAAAATCTCTAACTTGCAGAAAAGGTGATCAAAGATACTTTTTACTATCAAACTACACTTAATTAGCAGATAAAATTTTAGAACAAAAATTATAACACTGTGTTACCTCTAGAAGTATGCAGAATTTTAAGTATTCTAACACAAATATTGTATTATAAGTCTTATTATCTATGACAACAAAACAAAGAGTATGTGTGTATGTGCAGGGTGGCCACAAAATACAGGTAAAAAAGTTCCCCAGTAATTTCCTGATAGATATTTAAAAAACTATCTGATTCCACAGCAAACTTTTTTCAAACTTCTCCAACTTTTCTAGAGGTGTAGACACCCTGATCAAATCGAACAAGTAGGCAAAAGATAACATTCCAACTTTTTAAAAATAGTTTTAGCGGAAAAGAAAAGTTTAAATTTTCAGTAACATTAAACTTCTAACGATTAACATCACAATTCTCTGGGTAAATTGGCATAAAAATACAGATGAACAAAAAAAATCCTCCGATTTTTATGAAATTAAAAAAAAAAAATTCCTGACATTTTCCTGATTTCCAGGATCTGAAGTCACTCTGCTGTAGATCTATAGAAAGCTACTTAAAATAGACGTAGAGCTCTGAAATTTTCAATATAAGTAGCCAAAGTTTTGACCTTCAGATGTTTCAGACTTTTGATAGACAGAATGGTTAGAATTTTTTTTTTTTTTTTTTTCCCTATCTTTTTTTGACAAAACAACTTTTAATAGGGATACAGTTCTGAAATTTTCAACATAAGTAGTTTTAGCCTTCTTTCTAATTTGACATTTGAAAAATAAATTTTAAAATTTTGATTAATTTATTTTTTTTAATTAACAAATATTTTACAAAACAATTTCTATTAGAGCTACAGCTCTGAAATTTTCAACATAAGTAGTTTTGGCTTTAACATGGTTCCCACTCAAATCACAGAATGAAAATCAATGACTTTTAAGGACCTTTAAAAATTTGTTTTCAGACATCATGACTATATATAAATTTTTTATAAAATATATTCTACTTAAACAGTTACAAGTTGGCGCATGCGTAATACAAATACGTCAGAAAACTCTGATACAGTGCGGATAAGTGGCAGACACACGGGGATAGCAAATCTGAGTTGCATTTTTGTAAATTTTTCAGTTAGACAACATACACAAAAATTAAGGACTTTTAAGTACCTCAAAGCATTTTCAAGGACTTTTAAGCACCTTTAAGCATTTTCAAGTACTTTCAAGGCTTGAAAACAGGTTTATAAATATTAAGCACTTTTAATGACTTTCAATGACCGTGGGAGCCCTGTTTAATTGGACTTTGGAAAGCTGGGACCTAGAAAAACCAATGACTGCAACACGGGGCCACACAGCTAGTTCCAAATAAACTATGAGTTTTACATACATTCAAAACAAAATTTGCTCACATTTAATGTCATAACAGAAAAACACATTTTAAAAATAAAACTTACCTTATAATTCCCAAGACAATAATGGGCATAACCTAGAAAATGACAAGCCTTCGCTTCTCCCTCCACGTCGCTAATTTCTTGACAAAGCCTCAAAAAGCTTTCATAATACGGCACCGCCTGAGAAAACTCCCCCCTTGAGCTGTGGCAATTCCCCAAGTTGCACAATGCGCAGGCCTCCCCAGCAGTATCCTTCAGCTCTTGGGCAATGTTCAGATGACTATGGTAATGTAGCAAAGCCATTTCATGCATACCCAGGGCCTGATAGGCCACAGCCAGGTTGCCATGGGTGGAAGCCTCTGCACTTCGATCGTTAACTTCCTTCGAAATAGTCAGTTCTTGCTTGTGGAACTTGATGGCTTGCTCGTACCGCCCCATGGCGCTGTATGCATTTCCGATGTTGCCGTAGGCGCGGCCCATGCCCGCTTTGTCTCCTAATGTGCGGGCGATGTTTAAATGGGCTTGGTGGAGTTTGTGGGCCGCGTCAAAGTCTCCAAGGAGTTGGTAGACGATGCCTAGGTTAGAACAGGCTCGACCTTCTGAAACCTTGTCCTAAAAGTAAGTATATGCATTTAACAAATTCCACTATTTATTATACATTAAAAAATAATCAATTTGTTTTTATTCGATAATTTTTCTAAATGAAACAAAAAACAGATACTTTTCATACTTGATCAACAGGAAAAATACCAACCGTACATATTAATTTGCATATACTACTTAAAACACTGATTCTAGATCTCACATTTTATAAATAGTTGACTTTTGAAAAATCTAAGGTAATTAAGATTTATTTTCCTTTCCATTTTTGATAATGATTCACAAAAGCTTATAACATTTCTGAATTGTAATGTATAGCTTAACACAACATTATCCAAGTACATAGCAAGACGGTAATAGGGCAATTCTCTGTATGACGCATACAATATTTTGTGCACTTTTTTTCTTCTCGTAAACAAATTAAAATATAAAAAGTTTGGTAAATCTGCTAGTTATGTTTTTGTTTTGTATAATATTAGTTGGTAACAAAATTATATGGAAAAATAATTATTTTTATTTAGGTAAAATATACAGTTATAACCCACGGACGTGTCCTATGCGTCAGACGTAATAAATGCATATTTAACCAAGTTAAAATAATTATATATCCATATAACTTTGCATCAACTAATACTATATAAAAAAAACAAAAAAAAAAAACATAACTACTAGATCCATCATAAATTTGCAATTCTAATTTGTTTGTGAGTAGAAAAAAAGAGCAAACATGTTTTATGTGCTATTCAGAGAATTACCCTCATAAAACTGATGTACAAAGTCTGTAACAAGAATACATTAAAAAGTAATATTTTAAATAAAAGAAAATTATCCTTATTGAAGAGTTCTACGAATGAAACAAAAGGCAACATTTTCGACAGTGGCCATTTAGGCTCAAAATGAAAGAAAAATTGCAAAATTACAACAATAGCGCCATCGAACATTACTAAAAGTTTGAACTAGTATTTCTCCGTTTCGTATGTGGTTGTCAATAAGATTCTTGAATTATAACTGAAAGAAACATACCTTGGTGCTCAGAGCCATATCAAGCTGTTTCTCGTGCCACTTTTTTGCCTGAGGATAATCCCCCATACACCTTGCAGCATGGCCAAGCCCAGCATACGCTCTTGCTTCAATTGTTTTATCGCCCAGTTCTTGAGCAAGTCTCAAAACATGATTGTGGAAAGTGATGGCCTGCTCAAAATTTCTTCTGTAATGATGCGAAGAACCCAAATTACTGTAAGCTCTAGCTTCCTCCACCTTATTCCCCAACTGTTTGGCTAATCGCAAGTGTTCCAGGTGGCATTCTACAGCTTGATCAAAATCGCCCATTGCCAAGTAGACGGCACCGACATTGCCAATCTCTCTGGCCTCTTGTAGACCATCACCTACTTGCCGAACCAACTGTACACACTGCTTGTGGCTGGCTAATGCGTTTGGGTAATCACCGACTGCTGTGTAGACATGACCTGTAGAATACAGAACATTTGTTATTTAAGATCACCATTGGGATAACTAAACACATAGATATGAAAGAGAATAAAATACTTAATTGTAATTTTTCTCACTTTTAAGATAAAATTGGGTACTCTTCAATCAGAAGGATACCACTTGGCGCTGTTATCGGTTTACATGTTTAGATGACAAGTAAATGTACTGTCAAGCATACAGTTTGCAATGGTGTTGTTATAGAAACCCAATAATTGTTTGTAATAAGAATTATATATGAATTCAAAGCTGTTGGTTTGGATGAATTATTGCTGCAATTTGTTTTTATTTGATACCCATCTAACGGAAGAAAACAGAAAATTATACATCTACCTTACAAAACTAATTAAGTATTGCTGATAAGCAAGCAGGAGCTATTTAAGGGGGTACAAACACCCAGGATTACTTTTTAACGGATTATTATTTTCTATAGTTTTAGGCGTGTTTCTGTGAAAATCGATTGCAAAAATTCCACATAGATCCTAAGTTATGATCGAAAATGTGAAAGCCTGACGAGTTTGCCCCGGGCAGGTAGCTGTCCGTTGAGTCAGCTGGCCGTTACTTTCTCTTTCGGAGACAATTGTTTACAATTTACAACAATTGTTTACTGACGTGGAAAGTGTACAACATGAAGCTGGAATGGGAGAATAGACGTAAATTAACAAAATAAATAAACAAATCCATAAAGTTCTTGCGTTAGCTGCGCACGACTTCAAGCGAAACGGAATTAAAACGTTAAACACATTTTTCTCGAAACTACTTTTTCCAGGACGGTCGACCTGATAACTCCTAAAGTTTTTAATATTTTTGGACAGGATTTTTTTTTAAACAATCGTAATTGAATTCTGTATTGTTTATCGAGCTTGTCTGAAATTTTTGAGGAGAAAGGCTAGCTATTTTTCAAACTGGTGTAATTTTGAAAATTTATCGAAATTCAAAAATCCGGCTCGACCGATTATAACAACACCTTCATTTTACAAGAAAATTTTTTCATTCTGTAGATCTCTCCATATTTGAAGAAAAAATGATGTCGACCATGAAACTACTTTTTTTTCATAGTGCTTCGGGTCATGTGGTTTTTCATATTGTAATTTTTGAAGAAAAAAAAAAGAAAAAACATATAAAGTTGAAAGATCAATAAGCAATGTGTAATGTTTTATTTTATTAATTTTTATTATTATCTCTTCCAAAAACGTTTTCTTTTTTTAGAGCGTTTTCAGCGCCGCTGGGTGTATGTGCCCCCTTAATTGCACACCGAGATATAAATATACAAATATTCTGTTGAATATGTGCAAAAGGAATTGTGGTTTATGAAAAAGTATACATCAGTACATATTTTATTATGTACGTCTTTTAAATATTTATAAGCTATACTAATAATTACTACCATTTTCTGTAAAACAGACTTCTAACCAGAACCCAAAATTAAATGTTAGAAAATAATCTCATTATTACAAGGAATCACTTACCAAAAGCAAGTTAAAACAGCTTTTTATTTAAATTTTCAGAATGCACACCTTCCGACAAATGGTAAAATAAATCATGATCAAATTCAAAAGCATTATGAAAATATTTTTTCCAGATAATTTTAACTTAATAAAAATAAGATATAAAAATCAACACCATAGGCTTACTTACCAAGACTAGTAAGAGCAGAAGCAGCTGCATATGTATCTTTGCATTTCATTGCAAGCACTAACTGATAGCGATGACTTGTTAATGCTTCTTTATAATTTCCCTTCGAAAAATAGGCAGATCCTAAATTTCCATGGGCTCTGCATTCACCAGCTTGATCTCCTAAAATATAACACAGTTAATTCGTCAAAAGCATGTTACAATTTAAATATTTAATTAAGCGTTCATTGACAAAAACTACAGTTAGACATAATAACACACAAATGCAGGTGGACCAGTGAGTTTTCTAAAAAATTTAGGTAGGAATTTTAGGGAAAATTTCAAAAATTTCAGGTACATTTTAGGGATAGTTACCAAAATTTTAGGGATAAATCTTAAAATTTTAGTAATAAATCAAAAACATTTAGGGTTATTTCTTTTGAAAGTAACACAGGCCCTATTCATATTATAGACATATTCTTTCAGGGTGGCCATAAAATATAAGGCAATAGATTTCTAAAAAATTCCCTGACTTTACAGCTAACTTTTTTTCAAATTTTCCCAATTTCTCCAGATGTGCAGATCAAATAGAATATTTATGCCAAAGAGATAAAATGCCACTTTTTAAAAAATAGTTTTGACAGTAATGGAAAGTTTAAGTTATACTGTAACGTGAAACTTCTAATGATTACCACAATTCTCCGGGAAAATGACACCAAAATATGGGTGAACGGTGAAACGTACCTTCAAAATAATAGAAAAATTCCATGCTTTTTGCAAAATTCAAAAATGCTATTTCAGCGCGATTGGATGACAGCAAGTTGGTTTATTATATTCTAAGCAACCTTTTAGTGACAGCCCCCAAAATTTGGTAGAATGATTATCAACAAATCTATCTGCCAAGTTTCAGCCCGATTGGTTGATGGCAAGGGGATTAATAAGGCCTCCACAGAATTGTCCGCTATTGACATACACACCCACACAAAATCAAAGTTAATATAAAGGATTTAAAAAACCAGCATTACCTAAAGATTTGGCTACAGCTAAATCTTGCTGCATGTAGGCAATAGCTCGATCTAGTGTGTTGAGAGCCCAGTACGCACTGCTTAAAGCTGAAAACACTGAGCCTCTCAGTTTGAGGCTGCAAGTTCCAATGCGAAGGGCAGATTCTAACACAACTACTGCTGCAGCATGATTACCAGTGGCCAACAGTTCCTGACCAACAACAGATGTTATCACAAAAGGAGATTTATCCAAACGCATTGCTTGTAGCTGTCTATAAGTTGGTTCAAGGGTGGCTGCAAATGAAGATAGTTAAATGTAAAAATAAGACGTTAAAATTCATTATTTAAACTGATCAAATGACAGATTTGCTTATTCTAGTACTATAAGGTATATCAATGGTCGTTTAAATATATAATAATTTAAAACACTATATATATATATATATATATATATATATATATATATATATATATATATATATATACCTTCTGTAAAATTAGGTTTTTTAATATCACTTACTTGGTGTTGCTTTTAAAACTATGACACTTCTAATCATTGAAAATATTGGTTTATAACCATTTACAATAACTAGTACTATGAAAAAAGTTTACTTAAAATATTTTATACTCTTCCCTTAGAGAGATTACAGTTGGCGCCAAGCCTAAATGTTTACACGTTGAAATTATGTGTAAATGTATCGCCAAGCCAAAATGTTTATGATTTGTTATAGGATTATTATATCAACCCTATAAAGGTTTGTTGTAGGAATTAATAAAAAATGAATTTAAGGTAGTTAATTTGGATGAGCTATTGTTGCAATTCAGCGTTTTTTTTATCTGGTACATATCTAATGTCAGAGTACCAAATATTTTAATTCTGAGTTTTAGAATTACCAATAAAAAACACAGGAAGTTATATCTTTTTTTAAAGCCTGTGGTGACAATAAAAACATAGATTAAAATAATAACTAAGTACTTTTCTTACCACGAAGGGGTGATTTCATAGCTGCTTCAACAAGACCAGCTAGAAGATGAACATTCTTGGAATCTTGAGCTAACCCGGAGGCAAAAGCTGCCAGGGAATCCGCATGACGCCCCAAACACTGAAGGGCGACTCCTTGTCGATAATAGGCCTAAGTAGAAAGACTAGTTTAAATAAACAGTTTTTAGAACAGCCGCTGCTATGCAAGTAAAGAATTTTATTCTAATTGAAGTCATAATTAACTGAAACATTAAAATAGCAATTTCTTATAGAGGGAGCTAAACGTGAAAAATTTTGACTTTCTCTGGCAATCTCTTTCACCCATGCTTTAACAATAATGTAAATAGAAACAGTAAAAAACCAAAGAGAACTCATGTACTTGCACAATTTTTAAAAAAAAAATTTTTAACTTCTAAAGTAAAAATATTTAAATTCCTTGACTAATCTCTGATATTTCTTCTTCTTATCAAGGACTATGGAGACTAAGGCACCTCTGCTTTAGCATTTTGTACCAACCCCATATCCCGTACTCGGTAGTGGGCAGTACTGCACAAGATGTAAGCACACACTCGCAAGAGGGAGTGAGCAAGTCTACCTATAGCCACCGAAGAGTTCATTTCTACCTCTTTCGGTAGCTACCCGGTAGATGGCAGCACTACCAACAGTACGTGGAACTTCTTAATTTAGAGGCAATACCAAGCAGAAGATTTCACCAGAAGACTTGGCTTTGCCACCCCCAGAGGTATTGATTTGTTTGGGAACTTGGAGGACTTTGCGACCATGACTGATTTAACGTGCTCCAGTCACCATTAGCGAACACAGTGGTCTTTAGTCGGTCCCCAGTCCCGAACTCGCAACCTCAGGGCTTGCAACCTTCTAGTTGCGAGAACGATACTCTCCAGACTGGGCTACACAGCCATCTCTGATATTTAAAAAATTATCATTTTTCCTGTTGCTCCTGTTATATTATAATTAATTTTCTAACAATAAAAATGTAAAGGAAAAAAATCTACTTCTTACTTTTCACCACGAAAAAAGAAACATGATAAAATGTATAAGACAAAGTTTTGTAGCAAGGTACATATATATTCAGTAAGGTCAGTTTAGCTTTGTATAGCAAAAGCCTATCTCAAACCGAATGAGATAATCGTATGGATAAAACTTATTATATGTATATAGTAAAAATTGAAGAAAACTATAAACAACCTTTGGCCATTTAGGATGAAGTTCTCGAGCTTTGATTGCATCCTGTAAGGCACGACCAAACTTCCCAACTTTAATGTATGCGGCAGAGCGATTGCTGTAGAGCACATGATTTCCAGGATCAAGAACAATGGCTTCAGTATAAAGCCTAATAGCAGCAGAAAAATCTCCACTTTGACAGGCAGCATTGGACTGGCGTACTTTTTCCAGGAACAAAGACTTATTTGAGGGTTCCGACTCAAAGTTTACCTCGACCTGTTGAACATACAAAATATTAAAATAAGACAATCACAATCAAACAATAAAAAAACAGTTATTTAAAAATGCATTTTAAAAAACAAAAATTATTCTTCTGGTTAAGAGAAAACTTGGTCAAGCTCGGTTTCTGATAAAAATTCAAGTATTTCAAGGCTAAATCCTAAAAATTTTCAAGGATTCCTCCCACCCCTGGTGACCAATTAATTATACCACCATATTTTTCAAAATATACCCCAGTTGCGTGCTGAGAAAATTTAGAAATTAAAAAAAAATTATGAAATTAAGAATAGCTTATCATATAAGAATTTGTTTGTTATTTTGAAATTAGGAAGAGGCTCTTTTTAACGACTCTTTCTTGAGGATAAGAAGAAGAAAAATGCATATAATTGGTTACCAAATGATTTTTTAAGCTAAAATAAACAATTTTACATACAATAGCAGTTCAAATTACAATTTTTTAGTAAGGATTAGAGTAAAATTGGGGCATTGAGAATAATTTCTTACACAAAATGAAATTAAAATTCTAGTTATTCTGCTCTGATACAAACTAAAAGGCGAAACAGATCTTCATATAGACACTAATCTCAGACATATCGACTATCATATCAGCAGTAGCTTAGATGAATGACACTAAAACGATATCGCAAATCTCAGGAATAGTTACTACTATTACAATGGCTTAAATCTATTTGAAAATTACTATTACTCCAACTCAAAAAAACAACAATGATAGCAACCACAATACCAGTGCAAGTCTTAGTATTTACATCAAAGGAACAATCAACAAAAATGAACATCACACCAACGTAAATATCGGCATTAGCACTCAATATATCGTTGGAAATTTCTGCAATAGAGGCGATTATGTTTACATAACTCTAAGAAATTACCTATTACAATCACATAAATTTCGTCGCTAGCGACAACTACAGAGAGGAACTTCTTCAGAATAGTTTCTATTATATCGACGCAACACTCATCGAAAATGTACAACCTAAATCTTGATGACAGAGCCCGCCGTAGCAGCTCAAATCTGGCCAATAGCAACCTTTATGTCAGCAAAACTAACCACCAAACACCGACGTAAATAATGTGATAGAGGCTAGTAATTCATAGGAAAAGTGGTCATTACGTCAAAGGTTTGAGAAAGTCTGAGCATACAAAGGTTCCATGGTTATCAGACATGCAAGCAAGCACAATAAAATTGTAATGCATATTAGTATCAATCTCAGGAATGATCAAAATTTCAGTTAAAAAAAATAGAGCTGAAATCCGCATTTCAGCTGAACTGTATCATGTCTGACAGGTGCAAATCTCTGCAATAGTGTCAGTGACTATCCTAATGGTGTAACATACGATGAAATCGGTCATGACATAACATAATTCTCGTCAAGAGCGCCCGCCATAATCAACGGAATAGCAGCCATTTCATCACCATACGCTCAGCAAAATGACCATGACATACCAACGTAAATAATGCCCACAGAGGCTATGATATTAGAGAAAACTGCAAGGAAAAAGTACTCATTCCATCTATGGTTTGGGAAAGTCTAAATATATGCAGGTTCAATTATGAATTGTTTGATTTGAAAAACACGAACTGAGGTGGAACTTTTTCCGCTAAGACACTTCCGCAATTATTCGTGACTAAAAATAAAAATAACGGAAGTATGTCAAAATATTGAAAACTTTCACCCATGCATATAGTATTTGTTATTGACATAAGTTCAGATGCAACAGTCAAGAAATTTTTGTAGCAATACTTTAGACAATAACAATATACATACAAACTTCATTAAATCTCACAAATGAAATTATACATTACTAAGTTGATTCAATAAACAGGTTGGTTGCAATAGTGTCACATATAGCACCAAAAGTATGTGTACAAGTAAACTAGAGAAGATATTGTTGTCAAATGTAAAAAGGGATCATGTACAACTGAAATGAATATTTTTAGAACAAGAGACAAGAACTATAGTGCAGTGAAACCTCTTAACATTAGAATTCTGAATAACCAAAAATGCCTTATATGAGGTCTTTTAAGGTGGAACACATTTAAGCATTGTATGGAAAAGGACAGGGAATGCTAACAATAATTAAAATTCTTGTTTTTGAAATCGGAGACGCAAGATTGATTGATTCCGAGATCTAACACGCAAGACACTCATTTTATTTCAAAGTTAAGAATCTGCCATGTTTTTCAGGGCACAAGTTATAAACAATGGCAAAAGCAGTGCTTTAGAATAAAACAAAAATATTTTGTAAAGCTGAGGGCAAGATAAATTTCTAAAGGTGGAGGGGGGGGGGGAGAGAGAGAGAGGGATATTCCAAGGGAAAATGTCTAAAGTTGCACCTTTAAAAAACAAATTATATAGTACCTTTTTTTATATGTGTAACATATATCACTTTATCACCTACAAAAATAACAAATACATCAAGTTTCCAAAATTAACTAAAATTGAAAAAATTTTAATACAAATATCTAATTGAAATAATCTAACTAAAATAAAAAAAAATTACAAGATATTTTTTTAAGAAATTGTGAACATTTTGTATAAAAAAAGTAAAAGTTCTTTACAAATACCATTTTTCACATAAACCAAACATCTTTTCTTTAAACACATTTGTTAAAATTAATTAAATAATAAATGTATAATAGAAAATCTACTTACTTCCTCTGGATCTCTCTGATTTGGTAATTCCATTCGTGGATTTTTTAGATTCAGAAATATTCCGTTTCATTTCTTTACTTTGAGGAATGTCAACTTTTAAGAAATTTAAATTTCCTCTGGGATCAAAACAATGTTTAAATTGGCAAATCCAAAACGTCTATAAATATTTGAAATAACAGATAACACATGCTTTGACAAGAGGATGTAAACCGTCTAAAAGCGACATTCTTTCATCATAATCAAAAAGTAAAAATACCGATCAATGATTATTACACACAGACGGCAATGGAATGTCTGGAATGACACCACACATCAAACATACAATTTGGCAAAGCTGGTAGAAAGTTCAGGGTCGTAAAATATCTACCAATCTGATACATAATGTGAAACTTTATGAGGAAAATAACTGCCACAAAACATAAGATTTAAATCATAAAACTTTAAAAGAAAATAAATTACAACGCTAAATAATAGAAATGATTATAGGTTTCTGTCAGCTACGGTTAGTGAAAGGTTAAGTATTTTTTTTTTTACCATCAGTCGTGCAATAAATAGTGCCTCAGGCATTTTTTAAATATCTTCCTAAAAACTGCCTATGGAAAATGCATGAATAGATTTTTAAAGCTTCGAAGGTGTTTAAAATACATCAGGATGCAAATGAGAAAATATATACAATTTTTTCATTGTAACTGACTTCCATCAAATGCAACCGACAGCGCCTTCAATTATTATTATTATTTTTTTTTACAGATTTTTCATTTGACGATAATTAGTCGCCAACCGCCGTTATGGTGTAAATATAAATATTGTTCTTCAATAGAAATGTTGGAAGGTACTTAAAATAGGTATTTAAATCATTTTAATTGATGTATTCGCTCCTCTTCTTCAAAGATTTTTATTCATAAGAAATCGGCTTCCCTCAAAGAAGACAATATGCGTTGTCAATTTTAAATATAAAAATGTAGTTTAGAGGTGTGTCTAATGTAATGACAGATAAAAGTATTAAAACCATTAAAACAAATCTGTCATGATTAATGTCTTTAAGTAAAATTCTAAGGTTTATAGTTTGTTTTCTTTTTCATTTAAAGTTTTCTGTTGAACAATCCGTTAGTTTTGTTGCGGTGTGTTTTCATACATTTTATGTTCCTTTGATTTATGCGGCGTAGTTGTGAGTTAGCAACTTCATAACTTTCCGTAATAATTCGAATTGTGATTGTTATCTAATACAAAAAAATGTGAACGTAAGGATGTTTTTTTTTACACACTTTATTTTAAAAGGATTTGCCAAATTCACCGAATCTCCCATTTTATTAAATCGCAGGTGAATTTGTAGGGCTTCATTCAAATTCGTATAAGAAAAAAAAAGTTTAAATATTCTGTATTGCAAACTTTTTTAACTAAAGGATTTGTATATTGCATACTTTATTGACTGATCAAAAATTTATAGCATAAAATTTAAGCGAAGTTTGAAAAGCAGACTGTAAATTCATTTAGAATACAAACATATAACCTTATACTATTGACAAAAAAAAATGTGTGAATTGTCAAGAAAACCAAGAAATTCTTATCCATATTTACTTTCATCTCATTAGAAATACTCTACACTGAAGTTCAAATTAGGAACAGATGTGGAATAGGGCATTTGGTCATCAGAAAATATGCCCAAATTAAAAATTGGCAATTAAAATAAAAATTGAGTAATAATAAAATTATGTTAAAATGGTTAAAATTTCAAGTATAGTATAGATCCTGTGCCAAGGTGATTTTTGCCAACAAATGGCAACCATTGCTTTTTTTTAAAAAAACGACAAGTGAACTGCATACAGTTGCCATAATTTGATATGGTTTTATGTTTACAACTCTGGGCGTAGAATCTGTACTATCCTTGGAAGTTTTACCGTTATAAATAGTAGTATAAATAATAATAAAATTCAGTTGAAATATAAATTATTATAAAATAAATTAAAATATAAATAATAATAAAATAAATTAAAATATAAATAATAATAAAATAAATTAAAATATAAATAATAGTAAAGTAGATAAAATTAAATTATAAATAATATTAAAATAGATAAAATTAAATTATAAATAATAATAAAATAAATAAAGTGAAAACATAAATAATAATAAAATAAATTAAATAAAAACATAAAATGATTCAAATTAAATAATAATAACATAATTAAAGTTAAATAATAATAAAATTAAAATATAACTTAAAATAATGCTAGTTGCCAGAAACTGCATTTATCTGGGGAAAAAATGCCAAAGAAATATCCTATATTACATCTGTACCTCAAATTATTATAACAAACTGTTTTACCAGACAATTAAAAAAAATATATATATATTGTAATGCACAAGCTATTAAAACATATATTTTCTTAATAATATTCGTAACCATGTTAAGCATTTGCCTGTTCCAAATTCAAAGTTATAAAAGTGTCATTATTAATTCATTTTGAAAAATAAACATCAAATTGATCAATTTCTTAAAAAAATTCTGGCTAAAATATACTAATTATTGATTCCTCTTGTAGTTATTTTGTGGTTATAAATTAATACTCTAATCATCCATTTTTGGAAATTAATAATAAAAATTCATAATATAATTGTTCCATTTTTTTTTTCTTTAGTTTTTGTCTATATTTAAAATGAAATTGTTTTTTTTTTCACGCTTTGTCACAATTTTTTAGGTGATGCCAGTTAACCTGAATATTTAATCCATTGGATAAAGTTTAAGAAATGTGTTATGGCCAGTTCTTCTAATGTTTCTATTGATGAAAGTTACGCAGATACCACTGATAGCAGCATAATTCCAGAACAAAATGGTTTTAATACTTCTGAAGGAACAGTGGATCGGTTTGGTTTTATTGGCAGCAAAAGCCCAAATTTGTAAGTTTTAACTTTGATTACCAGTTAAAATGCATATCATTACTTAGATGCATAGTTAAAAAATGAATATTAATTTATCATTGTCTTTGCTTCATTAATCTATCATTTTCACTGCTTTATCATTATTAATTAATCAAAGTTATAGTTTACAATTTTCAGTATGTTATAATTAAAACATAATTTTTCCATTCAACTATAACCATTCTCCTATTTTATTTTGTATAACCTATTGAAGATTTTTAATTTTGTCTCCTAAATAAACAATTGATGGGATTTTTCATTAAAGCCAAGTCACTTAGCGATAATTTTTTAGTTTGGCGAATAATTTTGTTAACAACTTCTAATTATTCTTTTAATAATACTACTTTAAAATATGAATGGAAATAGCTCATTTCGGTCTCCAAGCTCTTTGGTGCTTTGGAAAATTATCGTTGTGGCACTGTTATAATGGAAGTACCAAATTATCTTGATTTTTATTCTTGACATAAGCAATTTACAGATAATAAATTTATTCACTCTATTAACAAGAAAAATTTCATAGTAAAAAATAAATTATAGATGTCAAATTAAGTTTGGTTATTTAAATTTTGTGGATTTCTCATTGGAGCCACTTATTTGCTTATTGCTAATATTTTTTTATTACTTATTATTAAGCAATTGTGCAATAAGTATTAAACAAATCATTTATCAAATTTACATGCATGTTAATGAATTCTACAGATATATTTATTTTGTTAATGAAACTAATTCACATTAATTTCATGTTGCATTTGTTGATATCATACACAAATATGATTATTTTTGCTTCTTTAAAATCTTAGTTGATCTTATAGATGTCGTTTTATACTGATTGTTTTGTTAAGTTTGTTTTCATGCAAATTGCTTGTAATTATTATTAAAATTGTATAAATTTCTAATTTTTATTTATCTTTTTAGTTCTACTACCTTGCCGGTAGAAATTTTGAGGCACAGAGAACTAAAATGGCTTGAAATGCTAGAAAATTGGGACCTTTTTATGACCAAAAAATATAAAAAGGTAAATTATTGATTTGTTTAAATTTCAATGTGTGCAAGAAATAAGCATTCACACACAAATTTTACAATAAAATAGTTAACTATACAGCATACATATACAATCACAATTTATATATATTTGATCATATCAATACCTCTGTCTCCATGAACACTACCAGGAAGGGGCACTTGTATCCCCTAGATTTTTAAAATTAAAAATAAAGAGGGGAAAAGGTTTAAAAAAATAAACTTTATTTTAATAGACAATTATTGCATAAGCTTTTTTATTAACATTTTCATATGAAATTAATTTCCATTTCAAAAAGATTGTTTGAATCATAACTTGAACTGCCTCATTTAGTTAAACTGTCATAATCAATTTTTTTAAAAAGTATGTTTAAATAACAATAATTGTTTAGTCATGAAATTTGAAAAGTATGTTGAAGATTATCATATTATTGGATAAACTAAAAATAACAAGTGTGTGGCAATGAGTAATCAGGATTCTATGCAGAAGGAAATTTGGGTCCTTTTAAAGATACTTCACAAAATTCTGTGTCCAAAAAAAGGACCCTTCGCAAAATTCTATAATCAACAAAAGGACACTTCACAAAATTTAGTGTCCAACAAACTGACTTTTCACAAAATTCCATCTCCGAAAAATGGAACCTTCATAATATTTCTTGTTTGAAAATAGACCAATTACAAAACCACAAAGTTTATTTTATGCCAAAAGGAGAAAACAGCCCGTTTTCCCACATGTTTGTCCTTTAAGGATGTGATGTCATGGACGCCAAACCATATGACCAAAATATATAAAATTGGAAATTTTTCACAAAATTAATTTTTTTTTCCCATAAAAATTGAACCCTGTAAAAAATCTATATAGACCCCTGGTATTCTTTTTTCGTCATTTTTACTGCAAAAATCAGAATGTTGCATATACAAGTTCACAGCAGACGTTTTGTTTATCAAACGTCCAATTACAAGTCCAAAACTACTTATGTTGAAAATTCTAGAGCTCTACGTCTATTTGAAGTAGCTTTCTATAGAGGGACAGACACACAGAATCTTTTTGTTTTATTTTTGTAGAGATTCAGCCCAACTTATCTAAGAGCACATTTTTCTACCATTTGTTGTGTTAAATATAAATATTGACTTAATAGTGAAGGTAAATTGGAAATCCTTGTATAGTATAGCGAGTATTGAATCTAAAGAGTGCAGAACTTAAAAACTAGAAATATTTTTCAATGGCTGGAATAATGTATTTTATAGCTTACTAATGTAGTATTTACTGGGCTAACTAGTACAATAATAGTGTATTTTTAATTTAGTTACCTTCTATTCTTTTTTGTAAAAATGCATTTGATGGTTGCTACATTCCAATTAGTTACTAAATATGCATTTTTAATGTCAATAGGTTAGAGAACGATGCAGGAAAGGAATACCACCAGCATTACGGGCAAGATCATGGCAGTATCTATGTGGGGCCAAATTCTACATGGATAATTATCGACATAAATTCACAGTGAGTGTAATTTATTCATTTTATATATAGGTTAATATTATGGAAACTCGTATTTTTTAAATCTACTGTATTTCAAATTATATGCTGCTACATATTATTATTTAAAATTATTCATTTCTGTTTCTGTATTTAAAATTTTTCATTTTGTTTTTAAATTTACTATATTTCAAATTATTTGCTTCTACATATTATTATTTAAAAAATTATTCATTTTTGTTTCAATGTGTTATGATATATGACAAGATTTTTATTTAGATGTATAATCTGGGCTCAGTAGTAGATATTTTTTTGCTTACTGTGAATAACATTAAATTCTTATTGCAAGATTAGTGTGTGATTATTTTATCAATATTATATTTCAATAATGCTAAGCAGATAAGTTGATGTAATGAAACATTGGAAACTTTATTGATACATGATAATTTACTTTTTGTTAAAAAAAATTTTTTACTTATTTAATACATAGTTATGTTTTTATTTTAAACAAAGTAAAGTAATGTATTTCTTATGTAAAACATAAAAAATCAAACATAGAAACAAAAATTTTAAAGTAAATCCTTTATATGCATTGCTTCCTTTTATTTGCTCAGTTCAACATCAAGTGGCTTAATCAGTCTTTGGAAGCGGCCTTTTTAAGAACAATCACCTAAACTAGATAAAATATATTGTCATTGAAAATGAATCTGTGTGTTAAATTTCAGTTTGATTCGAAAACTGTAAAAATGGATTAGTTAGTCATCCGAAGGAGCATATCATGTGTAAAAGTGGTCTTTTAGTGACAACCCTGAAAACTTGGAAGAATGTAGTATTGTCATTTATCTGCCAAGTTTGAGCTCGATTGAAATGCTTCAAGTGGGTTAATTAGCCCTATGCAGATTTGTCCACCACAAAAAAAAAAAAATCGAACTCAATATAAAGGATTAAAAAATCAGTAAATAGATTAAAAAAGAAAAGTATCTTGTAATATTTGTGCTGTTTGGCTCTGACATCTATCCATTTGTGAAAAAAAACTGCAACACATCTTTTATTTGCTGCAATAATGTTGCCGATTTTCTGCTTCGGAGATTTAGGGTTCGGCTTAAGGTACAAATTGGATATAAATATTATATTCATGCTATAATTTTCTTCAACTTATTATTTTAGTTTAGAAGTGGTATTTAAAGTTTTTCATTAAAACTGTTTTTTATTGTTTTTCACCACTTTTAAGTATGTTAATATTTCAAAAACTACAATACTTAGTTTTTAAAATAGCTAAATTCTGTCATTGACTGCTAATTGTTCATTTAATTTTGAATATATTTCATTCTCACTATAAATATATTTTTAATGTGTCATGTTTTATCACCATTCTTAGATTTTATTTTACTTCAGCATGAAATCTTCATTAGCATAAGTTTTCAATTTTATTTTTAATGACTAATTAAAATTGTATATTACTGACTCAATCCAGCTAAAATTCCCAAGCTAACATATATGCTTGATCCTTTAGCAAACTAAAAAGGTACACATTTCTCCAAGTGTTATCTATTGTAACCCTTTCAATTTGAATTGGGAACTAGACCTATTCATTTGATTCATTCTAAAATTCATTGTAAATTCTTGACCTCTGCATTGTGTATATGTTTGACTAGATTTTTAGTTCATGTAGCAAATCATTAATAATGGTAAATTTTTTGACGGAAAATAATAATAATGGTACACATAGAATATAGAATGGTATGTATGCATTAATTTCTAGGACCTCTAATTCTTAACAAGTTTATGGTTTTTCTAAACTCTATATTTTCACTTTGTGAATCTACTGTTAAAAACAAAGTTTTGTGTAAAGTTGACTTTGGAGTTTCTCTAAAACTCCATTTGCAAATTTCGAAATTACCCATCTCCTTTCTGGCTAGAAAAGGTAAAATATCAAACATTGATTTTTGGCTCTTTTTTCCAAAATTTTTATTTAATGTTTTTAACATAAGCCATTACTTGTTCTTAGTTGTATCAATTTGTTTTGTATTTTAATTGACCATTACAAATTTATACAAAGATGAAAAATGTATTGGCTGGGATTGAGATGAGGATGACTTAATTCAATTGCGGCATTCTTCCTTTAATTGCCTATTATAATTGTAATGCAATGAAAATTCAATTCAAGGAGCTGGATGGTGCTGCAGGGGACCCAAGGTGTGTTGATGACATAAAGAAAGACCTCCACCGGCAATTTCCTTCTCATGAAATCTTTGTCCACTCACAAGGCCATGGGTGAGAAATAGATTCCCTTATGTTTTTTTTTTTTTTTATATCAGTGATGAATAAGTAGAAAATATTGTTGTTAATAGCTAAATTGTGCTGACCAAAATTCAGTTATTGTGCAAGTGAAAGATTATGAAAATTGCAGTTTTTGTGAAAAGTTAAATATAATTATGGACGAGGAAAAATACAAAATGCTGTATTTTATATTTCAATTACCCATGTTGTAAAAATAAGTTTTTGGTGAGTACTGAATTACAAAGCAAAGTGGATTTGCAATCTGATATTATGCCTGTTATAAAATTTCCCATGCTTCAAAGCTATATTCCAGCAGAAATTATGGCTGAAAAATTTAAATCTTATGTTTATAGGGCAGGGCAAGTTTAGAATTCCTTAAGAGGCATTAGCAAAGAGATTTTAATCAAAATCGTTAGAGCCTTTTGCTTAGCAATTGTTTATAAACTTGATTTATCATGATTTCAACCTTATGCGCATGCTCAATTTTGACGAAAACCTTATTGCTAGATTCCATGGCCACCACCAACCCGCACACCAAATTTGAACATCGTAGTTCAATTTCTTCAGGAATTATGCTGACCATGTACATACAGACAAACAGACAGGCATTTTTTCTAGATCACTTTTTGGAAAAAGGGATGTTCCAAAACGTCGAGAAATGAAAAAAAATTGCATTTTTTTTTTTTTTTTTGTGGCCAAATGCTGTACTTTCATTACCCTATTTAGGCGTATGGGTAATTGAAAGTAAAAATTTGCAAAAACTGTAATTTTTAGAAGAATTTATCAAATATGTGCAATTCATTTGGGAGAAAAATCTTAAAATTTCCACTAGCTTGCCTAAGAAACAAGGAAGGAATCTCAGAATCACCAATATCTCTACCTCTTTCCAAAATTGATTTTGTCAGTAATTTATTTCACGGATTGTCATTTCTGAATAGAAATAATGGGAAATTGTTTATAATTTTAACTCTTTAAGTGTGAATATTACAAGTTGTATACTTTTTGTGAAGTTTTGTCTTGATGTATAAGTAAGTTACAAGTCTACGTGAATAATTTAATTGTAATTCATTTTGTATCAATAGATATATTTTACTGTTTTCAAATATTAATTTGAAATTGTATCCAAACGTTAATTAGTTGAATTTAAAAATGTAATGCTTCACCAAAATAATTTACTTTTCAGGCAAGCTGATCTGTTCCGCATTCTGAAAGCATATTCTTTATTTAATCCCACTGTTGGATACTGCCAAGCACAAGCCCCTATTGCTGCAGCATTGCTGATGCACATGCCTGCAGAACAAGCATTTTGGTGTTTAGTTGCCATATGTGAGAAGTACCTACCAGGTTATTATAGTCCTGGGTTGGTAAGTTTTTCTTCTGATGTACGTCTAGATTTTTGTAGCATTTAACTTAGAGAAAAGTTTTCAAAAGTTAAAAGTTTGTAAAAATTCGTTAAAAAAAATGTGAGGATTTTTTAAAAATCACATCAATTTTTATTTTTTCAACTTATTGTTTTGTAAATTAGTTAGTTTTACTGACTTACAATTGGGCTATGATTTTTTTAATGTTGCCTAAAATTAAGTTAAAATGCATTCATGGGTTTACGTTTTTCCCAAAATAATAAGGCTTTCTGTTGTTTAAAGTTAACTGTAGTCGAACCTCGTTAAATCCCATTAGTTTTTTTAGTTTACTAAAATTAAAACAGCAAATTAATGATCCATCCATTGAATTTAGTAAGCTTTGTATATACAGTGCACATTAATGAGGTAAAAGTCAATCGAATTTTTTTATTTGTTAACTGCAGCTTAAATACTCCACATTTATGCCATAGTAGCTTTTAAGACACCTATTCTGTTAACACAAACTTCTTCTTACCCATTGAGTTCATGTTCATAAGATTCAATTATATGTACTAAACATTCATAGTATGACAAACTTTAATCCATTTCATTTTATACTCATTCATACAACACAAAGGTAATCGCTTTCCAAGTTAATGCAAGTAGTAATTCATTGAATAAAAGGTAACAAATTTCATTATGATTTGCCATTTCCTACAATTTTGAGAAATTTAATTATATAAAGGTTTGGAGCATAGGTGTCAACTTTTAAAAAAACATGGGGGGGGGGGGGGGCAAGTTTTGACGGAAAATGAAATTTTTCAAAAAATTATCGAAATCTATTAATTTTTCAAATATCTAGGTATGACACAACTTCTCATATAATACCAACAATAAACAGTTGTAATTTATTTGGAGAATGGAGGGGAAAAAAGGAGATAGTGTTACAAAAATCAGGGTATGCAGCCCCTCATAATTTTAAAGTGGGGAGGCCAGCCCCCCTCCCCCCCCCCCCCTACTTGACGCCTATGGTTTGGGGACTTAAATACAGCAGGTTGCAACAAATACTTCAGTCCCAAGGAACTGATGTATTTGTAGCAAGCTGCTATCAACATATTTAAGTCCTAACTGCCTTTGCACACAGGCTTTTGAGACATTTGTGTAGATTTTAGGTAATTTACACGTTACCAGTCAGTGTGCTAGCTGAGGTCACCAGTTATTTGATGCCAGACTGGCCCTGCACTAATACTTCATGCCAGTCATTTAAGAAGCCAGTATTTCACTGGCTTCTTAAGTGACTTAAGAAGTAGCTGGCAAATGCAATATTTCCTATTTGCTGATGTATCAACTCCTCCCATGTTCTTTCTTTATCATCGACTGGCATTTTAACGCCCGCTCAAAATCCTGATTGTTCCAGTTTCTTGCATTCTGCGAACTGAAAATTGTTATTTCAGTTACTGTGTACTAGTGACCTTTCAATTGTCATTCTAGCTGGCATGTCATATACTGGCAACATGTAAATCAGCCTTTTAATCACACAATTGTATTTCAACATTCATGTAAGCAGGATTTGGGTGTAAAAAGACAGCATATTATGTTTTTATTTTAGCTGATTTATTTATGTGTTTCTATATGTTTTTAATATAATTAATATAATATTTTATTATAGGAAGCTATACAAGTAGATGGAGAAATTTTATTTGGCTTGCTAAAAAAGTCCTCTCCAACGATTTATAAACATTTGGTACGAATTTCCATTTCTTTACTATTTAGTTAAAATGTTGAATATTGTTTAACATCTCTTCAAAAATGGTTTGATGTATGTTTTATTTCTAATTTGTACTTTTTAATTTTGACTTACTATTTTGTTTTCCAGAAAAAACAAAGAGTTGAACCCATTCTCTACATGACAGAATGGTTTATGTGTGCATTTTCTAGGACATTACCATGGTCTACTGTCTTAAGGGTTTGGGATATGTTTCTTTGTGAAGGTAATTTGTTATTTCTTTTAAATATAATATTTTTCTTCTTTTTTTTGTCGTGAAGAGTAATTTAGGAATTAGCAGGTTTTCTTATTCTGGTCATCAGATATTTTGATATTTTCAATGTATTACTTTTATGATGCAAATTTGAAATTATTGTACTCATTCTAGTCGAACCCAAAAAACAATTTTTCCAATTTAATATTTTGGTTAAAGGAAGTCACTTAAATATTAATTTTTATTAAGCTGAGAAAAGTATGGGTTGTAGAATATATTATTGCCATGAATGTATTTTTTAGTAAATCTCTTTTGCAATGTTATTGATATCTGAGAAATATGAGGGATGTTTTTTAAGATGAATCATATGTGGCAATAATATGCACACTTTAAATATTTCGGATTTAAGACCTTTTAATTTATGATGTTAGTGTGTTTCCTCATTTATCTAAATAGTTATAAGTCAATAAATGTTATATCTTCATCACCTATCTTACACGGGTACATTAAATTGACCTATTACTTTTTTATTGATCAATATCTCCCTATAGTGGGATAAGTATAATTTTAAGAACTCTTATAGTGTTTGTATCTTAAGATCAGGCACAAACTAGTTGAATGTAGTTTTATTAAAATTAAATAAAAATTAGTAATAAAATAAAATTTAGTACACATGTAGTTCATTCAAATCCAGATGTAGCTAAATAAGAACATGTAAAAAAAATTCTTCCATTTTATAATTGTTTCTTACATTTGGAATTCTTTTTTTTTTTTTTTTGATAAAATTTAATTTTTGGTAATTTTTTATATTCAAACTAATAAGTGACAACAGTCAATCTAAAAATGAGCTAATTTTTTTTTACATTTTTTTGTGAATAAACTGGATTAACTGATAACACATTAGATTATTTTTTTAGTGGATTGGGCTCAAATTTCACAACTACCGTTTAACTATTTTGGAATCAGTAGCATCACCCGAAATTTCCACTTTACTTTTTCTTGTCGCAAATTGTTAAAAAAAACTTCATATATATTATGAAAATTATATTGAGAAGAAGTAACCTGTTTTTACTATCATTAACGATATTATCATTATTATTATATCATTATCTATATCAATTACCCATATGTATACATAGGGTGATGAATGTATAGAATTCGGTCAACAAAAAAAAATAAAAAAAATCGTGAAACATCCTGATTTAAAAGTTGTCTAGAAAAAATGTTTGTACATGGTCAGAATAACTCCCGAACAAATTGACCTACGATGTTTAAATGTCGTGTGCGGTTTAGTGATGACCCTTAGACCTACCATTAAGGTTTTTGTCATAATTTTACATAGGCATAAGGTAGCTGACATTGAAAAAATCATGTTTTTTAATGATTGCTAAAAAAGAGCTTTAACGATTTTGATAAAAATCACTGTGCTAATGCCTCTTAAGGTGTTCTAAACATCCCCAGCTCCGAAATTCCAAGAAAATGCTTTAATGGCATAAAAAATTGTAAAACAAATGCCTTTAACACAGAGTTCTCTTTCTTTTAGCATACCTCATCAACGATCATTTTTTCTTCTCTCCTCATTTTCACTTATAAGAAAGGATAATATTAGAATTATAGAAAAGTATATCACTAAAAACATTAATTTGGCAGAGTTTTTCTTTTAAAAGACCCATACAAGAATTATCGCAAAAAATATTGCCAAACTGACAATTTTTCCTAAATGAATGATAAAATATAAAAACGGTAAATGACACGAATTGACATCAGTATTATAGTGTAATTAAAAGTTGCGTGATGTTCCACACCCCTAGATTTTTTTTATAAAATAATCACAGAAAAAACAAACATGCTTCCTAATGTGCTCAAAGTCGTAAGTAAGTATTAACAACAAAACTCAAAGCAACTCTTTAAAAAAGTTGCTTTTGAACTGTCGATGAGCCAGATATTACATGACAGGAATAATTCAAATGTGAGTGCTTACACTCAGGGCAGACAGTTTCACTTGGCTGGCGAAAAAAATGTGCATCTTTTCAAAGATGCATGAGGATTGCACAGGAACCAAGGTGGCAACCTACATAACAGATGGGCATTTTGCTTATGGCCGACTTGGATCATTTTTAGAAGATGAGAGTATTTAGCGGAAAAGGCATCAGATCGTCTGCTCCATTCTTAATTAAAAATTAATGAGTGGTAGGTTATTTGACGAAAAAGGTGTTCATTATTGGCACGCTCTTACATATTTGGCAGCCCTTCAATGTATGAATTACCCAGTACAAATATTATGCTAAATGTTCCATATACTGTGAGTGCTGTTACACTCACAAGTATATGGTACATTGAGCAAATATTTGCACTGGGTAATTTGAATTGTATTCTGCATCTTTATTATAAACTTATAAGCATTAAATAAAGAAATTAAATATGAGTTGTTTTTTTTTAATTGAGGGCCTGAGAAGCAAAGGGGTCCAAGTGACTTTCTTAACTTTTTAGAAGATACACTTTAAAGTTTTTTATTTATATTAAATTTCTATAGAAATTATTTGTTGTTCAATTGCTAACCTCTGAAATGAAGATATCACTAGTTTTCATAGAATTAAATTTAAATAAGAAGCTGTAAAGTGTATTTTCTCGAAAGTTAAGAAAAGTCACTTAGATCCCCTTTGCTTCTCAGGCCCTCAAATGCTTTGCTAGTTTGTCTTGAATTTTATTTGTTTTTTTTTACAACTGTTATTTTTCTTTTCTTAGGTGTCAAAGTGCTATTCAAGGTTGCCTTAGTTATTCTAAAAAATGTTTTTGCCAAGACAGAAACGTTAAAAAACTGTCCTTCAATGTATGAAACTCTTGAGTGCTTACGTCATATTCCTGCCGAATATCTTCAAGAGGACTTTCTTGTTTATCAGGTACAATAATTTTAAAAAATATATAATTAAGTCTGTGAAAGCTTGAATATGAGTTTAAAGTTGTATATGAACTAATAAGAAAATAATGGTCAGATTTCAAGGATGTAGTATTCAACAAAATTAGTATTTCTACATTCATTTTTGATTTGTTGTTGATACTTATTTTTTAATTAATATCCAAATTCCTGATTGATAGTTTTATATGTATATATATTCAATAATTTCAATCTATTAAAAGAAAAAGGGAAATTCATCTTTCTTATAAAGAAATAATACCATAAGCATAAAAATCATAATAAAATTGGTATTTTTATTAAATCTGTAGCTGTAAAGTGTTTATAGGAGGTAGAATACATAAAATAGTATGTATGGAAGCATAATAAGGAAGGCAAGAAGAATAACAATTATATTTGTATTTATATTCACAGTCCGATTTTTTAAAAAATTATACTCAATATATACACCCAATTGAACAAAAATATAAGATGAATAAATATAAAAATATAAACAGTAGACTACCCCTTAACCGGCCCAACTGGGACCGAGGATAAGCCTGTTAAACGAAAATTTGATTAAAGTAGAGCATTGAACAATCAGAAAGTTAACTATGTAGGGATGCTTTTTTTTCAAAAAAATTAACAATTGCTCCAAATTACTATTTAAAAAATGTTGATATATATTGAATATCATTAGGAGGAATCTTTAAAGAAATCAGTGACTTTTTTCTGTGGAAGGCTAGAGATTCGATTACTTGCTTAGTTACACCAATTTTTATAAAGCATCATATCAACAGAGGACACATCTATATGTGATATGAGGAATAGGGCATTGTCATCGATGACAGTGTCATTATCTTGAACCACATCGTTGACGATTTCAATGATGTTGACAATTTCAATGATGTTGTCATCCAACACTCTTGCTGGAGATTCTTCTCAATGTCCAGTCATTGCTCCACGTCTTTGCATGCACTGAGATTTTTAAGAGTAACTCCTAGTAAGGATCATTTCTTATACTCACTATGTTACAATCTTCTTGCCAAGTGCAGTTAGAAACTATTTGTATAAAACCTTTACATTTGGTGAATAAGTACGAAAAAGATCACTTAATGAAATGACATAAATTGTTTTCATTTCATGTCTAACTAATTTAAATAAAAATTAAAAAAAAAGGAAAAAGACAAAACCAGGTAGAGTTACTGCATATGCATTGACGTAACGATTTCAAATATAAAATATATTAGACACTCTTTTAAAGTTTTTAATTTATGTCATTTTATGAAGTGATCCTTTTTGTACCTACCTTCCAAATTTCCAGGTTTTCTACAAAGTAGTTTCTAAATGCACTGGGCTAGAAGATTGTAACATAGCGAGTATAAGGAATGATCCTTACTAGGACTTCCTCTTAAATACTGATACAAAGTTGTCTTTAGAATGCTATAAAAGGTTTGTTGAATGATCGAATTGAAAAGCATGTGCAATACCATAACAGTACTATAGTCCAGGGAATAGAGACATTTTGCCTTGCAAAAGGTTATGTAGTTCTGATTTTTTAATATGTTATAAAGGTCGGTCCCGTGGTTTACAAACCAAGTTTTCGACCTCCTAACCCTTGTGCGTTCTCCTTGGTGCACCAAAAACTGAGTCATTTTTCAGTTTATACGTCATAGCTCTTTGCCAATGCATCTTAGAAACAAACATTATATTCAAAAGTTGTAGAATATTACATTTTCTACAACTTTTGTACACAAAGTTTTTTTGTAGACCGATTATGGAAATAGTTATGTCGCATCAAAGTCAAAACTTTTTCGTAAAAATACTACTTTTTTAAAATTTGTGTCAAGTTTTTTGATTATATCTCCATAATAGTACGTTTTAGAGAAAAAGTTTGTGAATAAAAGTTGTAGAGCAATCAATTTCCTACAAGTTTTATATATTAACTTATTTTTTAGGACTAATAACAAAGGAATTACTCTGCTTTGTATATTTTCCGTGGTGCACCAATACAAAATACGTTTTTCAGTTTATAGATCATAACTCTTTTGCAATGCATTTTAAAAACAAACATTAAATTTAAAAGTTGTAGAATATTAAATTTTCTACAACTTTTGTTCACCATTTGCTTTTGTAAAGCTATTAGGTAAAGAGTTACGTAGCATCAAAGTAAAAAAATTTCGTAAAAATGCTGCTTTTTTAAGTTTTTTGCCGAGTTTTTCAATTATATCTTCATAACAATAAGTCATGGGGAAAAATATATTATACAAAGGTTGTAGATCTATAAATTTGCTATAAGTTTTATATGAAAAGTTACTATCTAGGACTAATAACTAAGGAGCTACTCTTCTTTTAAGGTTTATGAGATGATAACCTATAATATTTTATGTATAGGTAGGGGTTAAAAAAAAATAGCTTCTTACTACATAGTCTGACAATTTTAATAAAAAAATAAAAAAATATATATATAATACTGATGATAATGTAAATAAAAAGTGGAAATATATTAAATAATGTATATATCCATATACAATAACGGTAATATCAATTTACCATTTTCGCCTTGGTGCACCAAAAACCTTCTGAATTCTGAAATTTTGGATTTTTTTTCAGTACACTAATCCTATCCTTTTTCCACTGCATTTTATAGAGAAAAAATTATATTTTAGGTTGTAGAGTATTAAATTTTCTACAACTTATGTCTGTGCAAAGTTTGTTTTGTAGAACTATTGTATGAAAAACAAATTGTATGAAAAGCATCACAGCAAGAACTCTTTCGTAAAAATACCATTTTAAAATTCTTGTCGTGTTTTTAGATGATATCCATAAAAGTATATCATAAAAATTGTAGAACCCTAAATTTGCTAAGTTTTATATTCAAAGTTATTTTATAGGACTAATAACAAAAGAGCTACTTGGTAAGATCTAATATTAAAAACAGTTTCTTACTGAAAAGCCTGATAACTTTGATTAAAAATAAAACGATATAGGTATTAAAATAATAGTATTATAAAACAAAAAATATAAATATTATAAAATAGTATTTATCTATATATAATAATAGTAATATCCATCAAATTTACAAAACTTATAAATTCCTAAATTTAGTTTCGTTTAGCCACGAAGGCTCGGCTAGTTCCTCCGCTATTTCTTCAATTAAGAGTTCTGTTGGGTCGTCATCATCGTTGTCATCAATTATGATGTCCGCTATATTGTCACAGGTTTGTCCATGACAGTTTTTACATATTATGGAGCACTTGAGACCGGTGGTTGTAATAGGAAGAAGTCCTTTACTGTCCTTCTTCCACCCCCAGACCAGAGGATTTTTCATTTGGCCCATCCATGTCTTTACTTGATGGTATGTGCGAAAGACATGACAGCTTCTTTGGTCGGTGGTAGCTTTGACAGATTTAACTTGCTGCCAGTTGTTGATTTGGAAAATTGCTTAAAACGCAAAGCATTTAAAATTGTTGCCCTGTCACCACCACAGAAAGCAACAAGAATGCTTGATACTGCTTAAGTGATGCTTTAAATACTGGCATTAGGATCTAGGAAGATCTTTGCAAATTGCTGTAATATTGGACACGACAAAGCAGCCATCATTACAATGCATGTATTCCAATACTAAGTAACTACTCTGAGTGACTGATATTTTGTCGGGATAGTTAGTGGTGTGGAGGGGTGAGAAAGAAAGAACTAGAAACTTTTTTTCGGTTAATCTAATCTTCATCCCTGAATTCAGCAGTGGCAAATCTCAATCAACAGTATATGGTGTTTTCGTGGAAACTGAGCCCTTAAAAGAATTCCTTTACAAGTCACTTATGCCACTCGACTTGAGATTTTTATATTCTATCTCAAAAGATCTGTACTCCACGTAGTATAGAATTAGACACTTGAATGCAGTTTATTTCTCATTTTTATTTTCGAATGCAGAAATTTTTGGTACATCACGGCAAAATGATAAATTTTATATTACTATTTTTATTATCTGTAGATGTATGCATTATTTAATATGTTTCCACTTTTTATTTTACATTATCATTAGTATTATATATATTTTGTTTGATTTCTTTTTTTGAAATTGTCAGACTATGTAGTGAGAAGCTATTTTTAAACCCCTACCTATACATAAAATATTATAGGTTATCATCTCGTAAACCTTCAAAGAAGAGTATCTCCTTAGTTATTAGTCCTAGATAGTAAATTTTTTGTATAAAACTTATAGCAAATTTATAGATCTACAACTTTTGTATAATATATTTTTCCCTACGACTTATTGTTATGAAGATATAATTGAAAAACTCAGCAAAAAACTTAAAAAAAGCAGCATTTTTACGAAAAGTTTTTTACTTTGATGCTACGTCTCTCTTTACCTAATAGCTTTACAAAAGCAAATAGTGCGCAAAAGTTGTAGAAAATTTAATATTCTACAACTTTTAAATTTAATGTTTGTTTTTAAAATGCATTGCAAAAGAGTTATGATCTATAAACTGAAAAAGGTATTTTTTATTGGTGCATCACGGAAAATACACAAAGCAGAGTAACTCCTTTGTTATTAGTCCAAGAAAATAAGTTAATATATAAAACTTGTAGGAAATTGATTGTTCTACAACTTTTATTCACAAACTTTTTCTCTAAAACGTACCATTATGGAGATAAAATAAAAAACTTGACACAAATCTTAAAAAAGTAGTGCTTTTACGAAAAAGTTTTGACTTTGATGCGACATAACTATTTCCATAATAGGTCTACAAAAAAACTTTATGTACAAAGTTATAGAAAATTTAATATTCTACAACTTTTGAATTTAACGTTTGTTTCTAAGAACTATTGACAAAGAGTTATGACGTATAAACTGAAAAACGGCTCAGTTTTTGGTGCACCACAGAGAACGCACAAGGGTTAGGAGGTCGAAAACTTGGTTTATAAACCACGGGACCGACCTTTATAACATATTAAAAAATCAGAACTACATAACCTTTTGCAAGGTAAAACCCCTTTTTTAGTCTCTATTCCCCGGACTACTAGGGAAAAGTTTTTTTTATTTTTTTTTTATTTTTAATTTATTTTTTGTTTCTTCTACTGTATTCTACTATTCTACTATATTCATTATTATTCCTTACTCATTATTATTTAGCCATTCTTCATATTTGATGTATTATACTGTCTATAAATATTTTTTAGTGTTATGTTTACTAATTATACTAATACTTATTACTATAAATACTAATTTTGTCATAATTGTTATGATTATGATGTTAACTTAATCAATAATTAGGGAAATAAAATTGCAATAATAACAAATATTGGCATGATGTTAGAGTAATTAATTAAACACATTACCTCTTCTGCATCCGGGGTCTAGGCAATGAAGTAAACTAATAGGTATGTAAATGCTTCACGAAGTTTGAGGGACTTTTTCTCGGAAATGGGGGAGCGGGACTATCGTATCCATTGGCATTACGCTTGGTTACTACTACCATGTAGAGCCTCATCCAGAACTTCATTTCCCAAATCTTGGGTACTTCTTGTTATTGGAAAATAACTTTTTAAAACATGCAAGTTATTTGTTTTGGAGCATGTATGCACTAAGAATATGGGGCATTTTATTTTGGGTTATCTCATTTTATTATATGAATTTCACAAACAAATTTTTTATTTCATTCCTTAGATCCTAAAACTTAACATTAACGAACATGATATGGAGAAGGAGCATCAACGGCAAGTAGCAAAACGACGAACACTGCGAGAACAGCAAGCTACACAAGAAAAGGTTAATGGGAGTTCTAAAAAAATCAACTAAAGCTTATCTTAGAAAATATTCAGAAGTAATTATTGCATTTGTAGTAAAGTTGGCATTTATCAGTGGTGCTGCCCAAAATAATTTACATTCATAAATACATTAACTTTAGCACTGGTTTTATTATTTTATGAAATATTCAAATATAAGTATGTATTGAGATATTCATTTTTAGTTTCTGACTGCTGTGAAATGTTTTACGCAAATTTTGTAAATCTAGTCCATGTTATTAGTTTTTGTTAAGCAGTTGTTATATTTTAAAACTTTTTTGCTAATTTATGTTGATTTCTGCAAGGCTTCAATTGTTCATTATGTTATTTATTCTATTATTCTTAGTTTAGAAATGTAGTTCTATTAATATTTACTAAACGTTCAAATACTTTTTCTAGAACTAGAAAATAAAAAATCAGCTGAAGAATATCTAATTTAACTTGAAGTTCATTGTCACAAAGTTAAAAAAATCGACATAAGAATATAAATGTGTAATTGTGTTGTAATATATCGTCTGTGAATTCAAATTCTTTATCACACATAAATTTGTATTGTATTGCCATAGATATAAAACAATGTTTGGCTTCCGATAAATTTATTATGTTTATTGAAGATTCTTTATTCAGAAGTTTCTAGAAGAAAGATACTTCTAGAAGATTGTAGAAACCTGTACATGAAAAATGAAGGTAACTCATTAAAAATTCATCAAGCATGTAGATCCAGTAGATTTTATGAAAGAGAGGGTTTGTTAAAATATTAAAAAATTAATATTACAAAATCTTAAAGTATTTGCACCTCCTTTCCAGTTCGAAAATACTTGTTATTGCTCAATAGTTAATTTCATGTTGCATATAGTATAGCAATTGATTCATTAAAAACATAGTTTCACATTTCTATTTATATGTATAGATTTGCTGTTATTCTCTGTAACTGAGTTGATTTAGTTTTATAATATTCTTTCTTTCTTTTTATGATTTCCAAATAATTGGATTTTTTTACATGTTTTCTTTCTTTTGGTTCTCGATATCTTTTTTTTAAAATATGTTCTGGGTATAAAGTGTTTTTTCCCCTATTCTGTTTTAAAAATTCATCCATCTGAATTAGATGTTCATCTTTTTTACTTTTTAAAAAATATCTTTTGCTCAATATACTATTTTCTTAAAATTATGTTGATGCTGAAATACATATCCCGGTGGACTAAAGATCTAGATAATTAACTGTCATGTGTATTGAGTGTATTATTTATTAGGATTATTGTTTTAGAGTAGACATTTTGTGTTTGTAACTTGCTTCAAAATTTCACAATTTTGTTTTATATATTTCTAAAAATATATTATTTTTTAGTTTTCCTCTATTCCTTCCCTTTAGAAGAATCTTTTTGTCTGCATTCCAATTTTTCACATAAGTATTCCCTTTACCCACCTATTGGAGTATTAACCAAGTTGACCAATGTAATAAATTTATTTTAAAGTTGTATTTTTTACATCTTATTTGATGATTTGTTGAAATTGTGTGACTTGAGTTGAAAAGATATTTAATAATTTGAACCACTTACTATGTTTGAAAAAAAACTTTCACAATTTTGAGTTAAATAGTTTTGAAATATCTTTTGTCTTTTGGCAAAGATTAAAAAAATGGAATAACTTTACAGGAAATTTTTTTATAAAATTGTTTTTTTTACAATTTTCTTAATTAAAAAATGTCATATTAAATACAGTTTATGTTTTTAATCCTACAATTATTTGAAATTCAAGATATAAGTACCTTATTAAATATAAAAAAAAAAATCCAAATTGTTCCTTTTATGAAGGTAAATTAGTCTACCCATACTTTTGTTATGAAAGAAGTTATGTAACTTGCTTTCTGTTCTTAAGATTGTTTTATATTTCCGTTATACTTTTTTTATTTAGCTGGAATTAAATGATGTAGTACCAACTTTTTTTTTTTTTTTTTTTTATTTTTGCATATTTTCACCAATATTTTTGTTTTCTACTGTTTTATTCTTTTTTAATATTTATTTTGTGTCAGAACTTGACCAATGTTATGACTCAGGAAATGTTATCTTGTAATTCTTCCCTCCTCATTTTGAAATTATGAAAGTAATCCTTTCCCATCTTCTTTTGGATAGCTTTTAATGTAGCAGTAATGCTTTTAAATGTCTAAGATTGACTATTTTCTGAAAATGAAAGCTCTTAAAATTCTATATATTTGCTTATAGTAACGTCCATCACAATAATATGTCTTTTAACTGTCTGGCGTTGCAATGGACATTAATATGTATATACAAACTATATGCCAGATATATTCAACGAGCAAATAAAAGATATAACATTGAATGCATAATTGCATTAGCAAAATTAAAGTAAGAAACAGATGAGGTAAAGTAAAGTTGCTTGCTGAATTTGAGTAGTGAATGGCATTTGTAATAAATCTATAAAAAGCAACCTATAGAACATAATATAGTGTAAGCAAAAAGTCTTCTTGAAAAATTATTATAACTGATAATGTGAGAAAATTATTATATGGTTTTTGGAAATTGAAGTGCACTGATTGTTTTTATGAGTATCAATTCCTTTGCAGGGGTCTCATTCGCCCTAAAATTCGTTAAATTTTTGTTTTGTCCTAAAATTGTAAAAAAAAATTTCGTCAATTCCTAAAAATTTTTTAAACTTTTAAAATACCCTGATTTTCCTCCAAAACCCCAAAAAACCCAGATATTCTCTTTCAAAGAAGAAAATCTTTTTTGAGATCATAATTATTTAATTAAAAATTGGCAGTTTTTTGCAGGTATTGAAACATTCTTTGAAAAAAATGTACGAATTGGTAGCTTTATGTCAGCTTTAAAAGAAATATCCCTAAATTTTTCAGAAATATCCCTACAATTTTTAGATTACCCCTAAAATGTTTTGGAATTATCCCTAAACTTTTCCTGAAGTTTTTGGAATTATCCCTAAAATTCCTGCTTAATTTTTTTAGAAAACTCACTGCACCCCCTGCCTTTATTCCACTTCAACATGTTCCAATTTTGTAACTTTGAGAATGTCATTTCCATAATTTAGTTTTTGTTATTCGACACTTGATACAGCATGTGTTTTCTTGGTCAATACATAGCGTGAACAAAATTGCGAAATGGAAAAAAAACTACCAAATCTCCGAGTTAAACAGAATTTTAAAATCTAAACTAATGCACTTTCAGTTTCTAAAATACCATATATTAATTTGTAGGATAGTTTTCTTGAAATATTTTTTTTTTATCAGAGCAAGAGCTTTTGTTCATCCTTTCTAATTGATTTTTTGTTTTTCAAATATTTTATAAATAATAATTAGATTATACCACTCTAAAATTCATATTAACTGCATATAAATAAGCTAAACTAAAATGCATAACAGAATTATGTATAGTTAAATTTTTATAAATTATAGACAAGATTCAAATATTATATTATATAAAAAAATGTAGTTTCCAATGTAAATTGTAAAATTTTTAAAAGTTTTATAGGTATTTTTATGCACATCATATACAAGAAATTCTATTTAATAAGGAAAGATAAAATTGTAATATTTTGTATAGACGTGCCTAATGCAATTTGTTCTTTAGCTCTAATCCAATGCTACGATTATTAAGGCAGCTTTTAAAAAGCCTTGTAGATTATGTAGTTGTGTTTTTGTAGCCATTAGTATTAAGTGCCTATATTTTTGTTGAAAATGGGAATTATCCACAATTTCATTGAAATTAGTGTGTTACTGTTAAGATGTTGTATTTACCTGATAAATATATAAAGTTTGTAATGGAAGACTTGAAATATACATGTGTATTTTTTGAGAACGTAAGTTATTTTGAAATTACATAGTCGAATTCTTGTCAGTTAAGTTATTACCTTACGAATTGGAAAATAGTTCTTCACTGGTAGATAATTTAAAATAAAATTTTTATCAGCATTTCAGAAATAAAATTATCAATTTAGAATTTGAATGTCCATTCAAATGTAAATCCTGCTAATATACAGTGTCTCTTAATTTTGCATAAAAAGTAAAGACAATATTTTGACTTTGTGTTTGATATTTTGTATTGAAACCCTTCACATAAAATTTTTCTCTAGTTACAAAAACTAGTATTTGAAAATTTCTCAGCCTTTCTTCGTTTGGCATACTGTTATTTTAAAGGGTTTGTACAAGGTTTTTCGCAAGTTTGATATTCAAATTTTTTCTCAATTTTCAAATGATGATTTTTTTTTTTTTAATTGATAATGGGCTTGCTGTATAATTTGTTTAGAAGGCTTTGTCATCTGTTAACTTGTACAATCCTTTTTTAAACTAGAATTTATCAAAACCAGTAATTTTTGAAGAGTAAGTTTCTTGTGTGCAAAATTAAGTTGATGCATTGTTATCTTTAAGTTGATTCGCTAGTACTATTTTTATGTGAGGCATAATAAGAAAAGTAGTACTGTTTTATATGCTTTTAAAACTTTGCAACATGTGCCTAATTGTAGTGTGATACAATTTCAGTATTCTATTTTAAGAAGTGCATTTGGCTATGTACAGAATTATGTTATTGTTTTTTGTAATGTACTTTTGTTGATAATTATAAAACTAGAAGTAGAATATTTGCAGTGATAAACTTCAAAGTTTACCTTGATAGATGTTAATGGGTTGATATTGAGCAACATATTATAGCTAAGTATTATGCGCACCGTTCCTGTTTTGATAGTTCAATATTTATTGTACATATCATGCCATTACAAATAAATCTTTGTAAAACCGTTTGACTCTATATCTTTAGATTTTTTTTTTTTTTTTTTTTAAATAAATTTTACAGGGTTCCCACGGTCCTTGAAAGTCCTGGAAAGTCCTTGAATTTTTTTTTATGAAATTTGGTCCTTGAAAGTCCTTGAAAAAAGGATACGGTCCTTGAAAGTCCTTGAATTTTTAAGTGACCACTGATAATCTCCGTTTTGTATTTTTGTGTCTAAAGTATGTCATTTTATGATCCTTGATTTTTCCTACAGGATGTCCACAGATCGAGAAAAGTCGGGGAATTCAGCATTTCAGGAATTATCAGGGATTTTGCCAAAAAGTTTAAAGGAATCAGGGAATTTTCCGGAATTAAACTGAGTCTTTTAATTTTGACAATTGAAGATACACTGCTAGAAAAAATACCAAAAACAATTTGTTAACAAATTAGAAAAAAATTTTAAAATGAAAAAACGGCAGAAATTGATATCACCAATGGAATTACTACTTTCCCCCTCATTTTCTCTTATGTTATAGCCTCTATCGACATTATTTACGTTGGTATCTGGTCACTTTTCTGAACATTACGGTGAAGAAAGGGCCGATATTTTCGTGATTATTAGAAAGCGCTATGGCCGTGAATTACGTTCTTGCGTGCTGCTCATTTTCATGGTGATCAAAGATTGCACCTGTTAGCCATGGTACAGTTCTGCTGAAACATGCATTTCAGCTCTTTTTTGGCTGAAATTTCGATCATTCCTTGAGACCGATACAAACATGCATTACAATATTATTGGGTTTACTTGCTTGTCTGACAACCAGTGAACCTGCATACGTTCAGACTTCTCCAAACTTCTGATGTACTGACCACTTTTCTTGCAGATTGCCAGCATCTATCTCTGTTATTTATGTTGGTGTGTGGTGGCCTAGTTTCGTCGTACTTTACGCTGGTCTTAGTGCTGTTAGCCCCGAGATTTACGCTGCTAAGACGGGAGCTATCACCGAGATTTACATAGTTGTGATGTTCAATTTAGTCACTATTCCGATGGTTTGAACCTCAAAAGTTGTCGCTATCGGAGAGATTTGCGGTTGTGGTTGTCAATTTCAGAGATTGTGACGTCGATATAATTGACTCTGTTTCAGCAATACCAACGATATATTGGGTACTAGCATTGATATTTAAGTTGGTGTGATGGTCATTTTTGTCGATTGTTGCCTTAATGCAGGTATGTGATTTCTTCCGCCAATCTGCGGAAAGAATCAAAGAAGGAAGGATTTTTTTTTTTTTTAATTTCATATTTGTCTGCTTTTTTGAATTTTTCTTATTTTTCCGCTTATCAAAGTTTTCCTACAATTTTTCCATTGTTCCATTAAGATAAAAATTTACTGACAATCATGGAACCTGCATATGTTCAGACTACCCCTATTACTATTCTCCCCTTCATTTTTCTGTAATGTTTTAGCCTCTATTGGAATTATTTACGTTGGCATGTGATAGCCATTTTGCTGAGTGTTATGCTGATGAAATCACCATTATTCCTGTAAATAATGCCATAATTATCGCCATTATTACGTTGCTGTGTGATGCTCCTTTTTGCAGGCCTTACTCCGATATAATAGTTACTGATGTTATTGTAGAGATTTGCACCTGTCGGAGG
This sequence comes from Linyphia triangularis, assembly GCA_963978545.1. NCBI lineage: Eukaryota > Metazoa > Arthropoda > Arachnida > Araneae > Linyphiidae > Linyphia > Linyphia triangularis. Next base: position 10,685,758 of record OZ021732.1, read on the forward strand.
TAGTACAGTTCAGCTAAATTGCGGTTTCAACTCTTTTTCTTTTAATTGAAATTTCTATCATTCCTGAGATCGATACAAACCTGCATTACGATTTTGTTGGGCTTCCCTTCAAATTTGACAATCATGGAACCTACTTACTGTGCATTTTGCTTTCACCGGCATGGCAATTTTTGCTAATTGTTGGTTTAATGTATTTGCTGAGATTTGCGACGGTATGGTGGCCGTTGTACCGATATTTACATTGGAGTAGTTGTAATTTTCACTTAAGCTTAAGCCATTTTAATAGTAGCTATTGGCGAGATTTGCAATGTCATTTTAGTTTCATTCGCCTGGGCTTCCGCTGATGTGAAAGCTGCAATGTCCGTGATTAATGTGTGTGTGACGATCGTTTTCACGATTTGGTTTGAGTCGATGCTGAATGATTAGAATTTTAATTTAATTTTGCGCCAGAAATTAATCCCAATTGCCAAATTTTACTGTGTATCCTTATTTAAAATGATAATCTTCACTGCTTTTGAATGTAAAATTGTTTATTTTAACATGCAATACAATTTTACATTTTAACTATAGATATAATAGTTAAAAAGTGTAAGCAACTTTTTTTTATTTATAATTGTTTAAAATTAATTGTATTATGAAAATTTGTTCATTTTGTAAAATTTTTGCCTGGGTACTGTACCTAAACAGTGATAACAGCTGAACTTAAGCAAAAAAGAATATTGCAAGTGAATTGAACAATTTGGACAACGAAATTATTCAAACTTAAAATAGTGTAACTCCCCTAATTCCATCTATAATTGAAGGCAGTTTTTTATAAATACTCAAATTGATGTATAATATTTTTACCAATTTTATTTGAGGCATAAAACATAAAAAATTCACATTACAAAATGTTTTTAAAGTAATTATTGATTTTATAAATTTTTATTAAAATTATAAGTTTTCAGAAAACAAAAATAGTTAATATATAGAGTATTTTGTTAAATGTTTCATCCTGTTTTGACATGATTTAGGGTTTGTCTTTCCTTTGAAAATTTTACTTAGAAAACAGCTTTTGAAATCTGAAATTTAATACTAGTCTCCTCTGTGTAAAGAAAGAAAAAAAAAGGATTTTAAAGTATAATTGCACTTGCACAGTACAGGTACACTATACATGCACTGCACAGAGCAATTTTCTGTTTGCGCCATAAAGATGTAAAGATAAACAGTACATTATTCATAATTATTTTTATGATGGTGAATTTGAATGTTTTTTTATTTGAAAGTTATAGTATATGTATATTTTGTTGATGACTTATTTATAATCAGGGAAAAAATTGGGTGTTACAGAGAAATATCAGGGGATTTCAAAATAACTTTTTTGCGGACACTCTGTTCCGAAAAAGGTCCTTGAATTTTTTTAAAAAGGTCCTTGAAATTTCTTAAAAAGGTCCTTGAAAGTCCTTGAATTTGTTTCTTCAATAAGAGTGGGAACCCTGTAAATGTGTTTAGAGCACTATACATTTTTTTTCATGACAAAATATTGCAACTTCTTAAAAAAAAGTGCAAAGGGGTGAAATTTTATAATTAATGAAAGAAAAATTAGCAATCTTATTCTTTATTTGTAAAAGTCGAAGCATTCATTAATTAACCGACCAACCACAACTCCGAAATTTGGTATAAACGTCAATGGGAGAATAATATAACCCATAAAAACAAGCTTTTTAATATAAATACTTTTTATGCATTGCCAATTTTTATGTACAATTGCAACTTGCTGAGCTCAGATCGAGTTTTCATAGTGTTGGACCACAAAAACAAAAGATCCATTCCAAACTATTTATTAAATTATTTTTTGCCCCCAAAATTTGATTGAATGCATTCTCATCTCCAACGAGTTAACAATCTACAAAAGCCTACGAGTCTGACGCAAGGCAATAAAAACTTATATTTTATTTATTCTGATTAATACAATTTTTGGCAACAGTAAAGAGTTTTGGTAATGGTTGGTTAAATGGGATTTATTAGTATTCAAAAGTGACTATAGATGCGTGTGTAAATGCAACCTTTTAGTTAGAGTGACAGCCACCAAATTTTAATTGACTGCATTGTCATCAAATCTATCTGCCAAGTTTCAAGCCTATTGGATTACAGCAAATGGGTTAATTAGGCATCCACAGATTTCCCCGGCAGCGACATACATACCCACACAAAATCTTAATTAATATAAAGGATTTAAAACCAAGCTTCTTAATGTCCTACTTCTCATAAGGCATGGACTCTGAAAATTATTATGCATGGTTGAAAAGCTGTGTATAGTAAAACAAAATGATTTCGAAACACCACCCTTAAGGTATTGAAAAGGGTCCATTCAAATCTGCAGTATCCCAATAGGATACTTGGATACTACTTACAAAGGATGATAAAAATTGTTGCCTATGTTCTCAAAGATGTATAGAATGGAACAGCTTTCACAAATTCGACAATCCACTCTAAATGTATCGAGGGGTAAAACATTGAATATTCTAATGTCCTACCGTCCATAAAGTCAGAACACTGAAAAATTTTATTGCAAGGCAGGGATATTCAACTATTTAGGTTATAAGTACTGCTAAGGTAAGCTATTGTAAATGCAAAATAATATAACCCGTAAACACAAAGTTTTTAATATAAATCCTTTATCTGTATTGCCAATTTAGACCTTGCTTAAAGGTTTTGGAAGATTGTTTAGAAATGTGTTTGTCATAAATTTCAAGAAAAAGATTTTAGCTTGTGCTTGACTCAAAAACTCTTTCAGCTTTGAGGCTATTGGAATGGAGTTTATTTACCAGTGATTATTTAAAAAAAATACAAGTTAAATGTTTTATAACTTTTTATGCTCAAAGATACCTATTGCCTAAGTTAAAAATTTATAAATTAAGTAATAAGATTTCAAGTGCAATTCCAATAAGAGAACAAAATAAGTCAATTTATTTTATTGTAACAAATTTTTGCAATTTACATAACACTACTTACAATATTGGCAAAAAGAAATACTTCTGTACTTTAATAAATAACAAAAAAGATAATAGTAAGCGAAGACATGACAATGAGAATCGGTCTTGCTCGTTTTATCTACCTCTAAGCGAATCAGTTATTTAAGAAACCCCATAAGTCAGCTGAAAGTAATTTTTGGTAAATCAAGAAAAAATGGTTCTGCAGAAATAAAATTCCAGGATTCTTAACACTATGTAAAAAGTGTGAATCTATTAAATAATAAACTATAACAGAAAACTCAATTTCTACAAAAAATTAACTAATGGGGTTTCTCAAAACAAACAAATTCAAGTGCTGTCATTAAATGACTATCATTGTGGCACAATACATGTAAGTAACTGAATCAATACTTTCAATTACTTGAACTATCTAAATACCTTTTTAAATAAGTTCTTTGCATCTTTATAAAAACAACACAGGGAAGATTGTCTAACAGGCATATAAAACATTTGACGTGTTGACATATATATTTCTAGGACCAGTTACATTCAATGAAATAAAGAGAAAACTTGCGTAAATGTTTATGTAAATAAATAATCTTGTATATGGAAGTAAAAATGAGCATTTTATGTGAAAAGACAACAAATGTAATTTACATAATGAAGTGTATTATGTCTATCCTTGAGAAAATCTCGCACCATTTTGATTCTGCAACTCATTTTCAATAGCACATATTGAATCATAAACCATTTCAATATCCAACTCTTTGTTCTTTACACTTTTCAAAGTTGCAGCAATAGTTAAGGCACTTTTCAGACTAGCAGCATACTAAAAAGTAATTCAACAAAACTTTAAGCAAATAAGGATAAGATTGCACTGTAGTATAAATTAAAAATACTATTTCACAATGAAAATACAGAAAATAGCTTATGAAAAGAGTTCGATTAAATATATAATTTAATTAAGAAAAATAAAATAAACACCAAAATTTATTTTTAAAAAAATTCGATAATATAGTAAAGGAAATGAAAAATTAGAGGTGTGGAACAACGCACAACTTTCAATTACACTATAATATTGGTCATTGCATTAAAATGTATGGTGTTATTTATCATTTTTATATTTTCACTCCTTTAAATACCTGTTAGAGGATTTGGTTTGTGAATAAATATTTGGCAATAAAACTTCAATAATGCGCCTTATACCTGCACTGTTGAATAGGATTGTATAAAAAAGAGATATCGTTATCCTGAATATTCTCAAATACCTATGTGCACTAGGCAGCATATTTAAAAAAAAAATAATAATCTGTAGAATCGCCTAATACTTCTGAACAGATTAGAATTGACTCAATCAAATGTTGCTGGATCTGAATTAATAACTTGATTTTTTAATAACAACTAAAGCTAATGATCTGGCGAATAGGCTGATATTCAATCATCCTAGAGATTAAAAATTTTCAGTGAACTTTTAAGTTTTTATGAAATATGGATTCTTTAATTCAGTTTTTTTTTAAAACTGTTAATGTTTAACATTTCTCCCAAAATTTATCTCGCCCTCTTTTTAAAAACCTTCTTCGATATAATTCATTGCAGTAAATAGGAAGTAAGGTTTAGCTTACTTAACTTGTTACATTTATTTGTGGTTGTAGGGAGAAAATTAGGCATCTTCCTTTTTTTATTTTCACTTACCCATATGTTTACATAGGGTAATGAAAGTATAGCATTCGGTCATAAAAAAATTAGAATTTTCTTTAGCATTGCTCCATGTTTTGCAACTTCCTGAGATTGGTGGTGGCCATGGGATCAACTATAAAGGTTTCATCAAAATCATGCAAGAGCATAAGGTTGAAATCATGAAAAAGTCATGTTTTCCAGCAATTGCTTAAAAACGGCTCTAACGATTTTGATTAAAATATCTGTGCTAATGCCTCTTATAGTGTTCTAATCGTCCACATCTTTGAAATTCCAGTAGAAATGAGATAAAAGCGTAAAAAGTTGAAAAACAAGTGCCTTTAACACAGAGCTCTCTGCCCTTGAGCCAGTGGCGGATCTAGGATTTTCCTGAGGGGGGGGGGGGCGCAACACATGTGCCTTAACCAGGATGAAATCGAATATTTATATAAAGTTTAAAAAAAAAAAAATCTATGCAGTGTTCTAGAAATATACTTCAAGATAATCCTTATCCATTGATTTACCCCCCCCCCCCTTTTTCGTCATATTTCTGACTCGCTATCTTAGCGTAAGATGAAATGCCCAGGTTATACCAAAATTATTTTTCAGTTTAAAAAACTCCCCCCTCCCACTCCTCAAAAAACACTCTTCTATGCTAGATATTTTTATGAACTTCTTTGTTTCTTTATACTCATGACAAATAAAACGTTTTTGCAAAGTTTCATGAACGGACCAATTTTTTATTTTTTAATTTATTTTACCTTTCCTTGGATTTTACATGTGTTTTCGTTTATAAAAAAGAACTGAAACTTTTTTAGATTAGTTATATCGTTTTGCTTTTTTTCATTCGATTCAGCATAAAAAAAGTTCTCTAAAAACATGTGTCACATGCCTAGATTGCTCCAAAATTAATTTTTCAGCCACAAAACCCCCCAAACCCCTCCCCCACCCTTCTTTGCTAGATATTTTTATGGACTCATTTGAATATTCATTTTCATAACAAATATAGAAAATTTTTGCCAAGTTTGATCCACGAACCAATTTTTTTGTTTTTCTTAATGGTCTTCGTTACGATTTTACCAGCACTAATATATATATTTGGTGCGATTTTATACATCCATATTTTTTTTTTACTTTCAATTACCTGTATAGTATAAAAGTATAGAATTCGATAAAAAAAAAAATCGATTTTATTGCATTTCTACACGTTTTGAAACGTGATGAGTTCAAAAAAATGCTTGTGCCTGTTAGTTATCAGCATAACTCCCAAAACGGATTAACTTGCGATGTTCAATTTTTATGCACAGGTTATTGATGGCCATGGGACCTGGCATTATGGTTTTCGTCAAAATTGCACATATGCATTAAGTAGCTGATATTGAAAAAATTATGTTTTTCAGCAATTACCAAAAAATGGTTTTAACGTTTTTGATTAAAATCGCTATAAAAATGCCTTTAAAGGTGTTCTAATCATTCCCACCTCCGTAGAAATGAGATAATGTGAACGCCCATCAACGACTGTTTCTGCTCTGTTGCACTTAAAAGAAAGGATAATGCAGTGTTTATTGAAAAATATATCACAATTTTCACCGTTTTAGCGGCGTTTTTTTAGAATAACCACCAAACTGGGCTTTTTTTTTTTTTTAAATAATGAAAACAAAATAGGTAAATTTTATCAATCCGGTGACAAATTAAAAAAACATTGCATACTGAAATATTTTGTTCCAATTCTTCAATTATAACTGGAAGAGAGAGATTGTAGGAGGATCATTGTATTTAAAAAATTTTAAGAACTTCATTTTGAGTTGCAATATCATTTTACTTCTTTCACGAAACTTTTGAACAAGAATCAGAAATTTCGTAAAAAATATGTTTTGGAAGAATAGGCTTAGAATAACCTTAGCCTTCTCTAAAAGTATGTATATATATATTATGCCGTAAGCGTTGTAATTACTTATAAAGTGCAATATTTCATGCTATACTTCTGCAAAAAAAAAAAAAAAAAAAAAAAACAGAATTTGAAAGCATGTCCAGGTGAATATTTGTACAAAACTTTTCAAATTATCATAAAAGTCATACACATTTATTTGGTTAATTCATTCGTTTAATTTCGTACAGGGTTTAAAAGCGATATTTTTTTTAATAATTAATTCTGCTACTGTAGTGCTACTTTACACAGATAATACTTCTTACAAAATTGTTTATAAGTCTATTTTATGTAAAAAAAAACAATTGGCATACCTTTCCAGTGTGGTGCAAGAGAGGATTGTTAATCGAAATTCAAATATGACGCTTATTTACAAGACGAAGCAGAATTTAGAGCTGGATGAGTTCTTATGCAGTTAAAAAATAACCTTCCACTTCCTTTCTTTCAAAAGTTTTAAGTTTAGCCTATTACCATGTCCAGTTGAATGGGGGTGGCCATTTCCGGGGGTAACTCAAATAGTCAACCTCTCATTATTTTTTCCCCCCTGGTTGGCGTTGGACATTACGCATGTGAGTCAAAATCTCTTCCTCCCACTCGACAGATAAGGGGTCGGGTATCAGGGGTCCAAGATATCTTCAAGGTCAAGAGGGTGGAGGTTTGAATACTTGTACAGTCTTCCAAAATCCTTTTGAATGGGAAGGGAGATGGCTATAAATAGAACCTTGGTACAAAAATAAGTTTTTTTTTTTGCTTTTTTCTGAAATTAGATGAAGGTTAAAATATAATTGTTGCGTGAACTAATTGAAAAAACCTTGGGGGGAAAAAAAATATATGTATATATTTTTTTTATTATTATTTATTTCTGTAAATTGTAAAAAAAAAAGACTCCACCTGAGGGGGGGGCACGCGCCCCCCTGCTGGATCCGCCATTGCCTTGAGCATTGTCCATTAACAATTTATATTTTTCTGTTTCACACACAAGAAAGGACAATATAATGTCTATTGAATAACATTGCCAATTTTTGGCGATTTTTTTGGCAGTGTTTTTTTGCTTGCCCATGTAAAGATTATCAAACTTTAAAGCAATGGTCAATATTATAGTATAATTGAAAGTTGTGAGCTATTCCACACCCTTAATTTCATTTATCTTTAGAAGATTCATAAAAAAATTAAATGAAATGTTTTGAACTTAATCATCATACCATTTTATATATAGTTAAATAAAACTTCACTTTTTTTAATGGCATTTTTTCAGTACGAAAATTATTTCTCAATTAACAATTATTTTACTACTTACTAACTCAAAAATAGGCAAAAAAATTTATTTCATGTTATCTGTATCATTAAAAATATTATGTTCAACTCTAAAACTGAAACTAATATGGTACTCAAAACACACACAAAAAAATTAATTTAATTTTTATCTATATATCAGTAATTTTTTTTTTTTTTTTTTACATTCAACTCTAAAACTTCAAGTAATGTGGTGCCTTAATTTTTTTTTAATTCTATTTTGGTACATTGCTAAATATTTTTCTAGACGAATAAGAATATATAAATAGGACTCGTTAAAAAGTTTCTTGCCTTTGATTTTACTTATCTGAATCATCTTTTTAAAAATAATTTTAGGGTGTAAAAACAACACTTATAATCAGACATTTTATAAGATTATAAAAGATTATATTTACAATCTATATAATCATTACTAATTCAGCCAGTTACGTTTAAACAATTTTGTTGTACGTAAGTTGCTTAAATACATTGTAAGCAAATATTTTACTGAAAGAGGATTATGATAATCTCAAGCCAAATGTCAGTTTATATGGTGATAGTTCTAAGGTTTTTCTACATTTAACATGGAATGCCGGAATTTTTTCCATGAAAAACTTCCTGAGGAACATTACCTAGTGACATTATACCTTATTATAATAGAATTATTAAAAGAGGATTCCCTTTGAAAAAATTCAGCAATTTCCAATTAATTTTAAATTAATCGATAACATTTAATTTTTTTTTTTATATATTCTTAATCTGGTACACAGCTGAGGCATTCCACGTGAAGGCTAAGGCCTTGGTTCAAACCAAATCTTGAGGCCAGGTGATTCAAACTTTTTTGTTGCCAATGGTTGACAGTATAATATGTATGCAAGTACCCAACAAACAAAATATGCAAATCATCGACTCTGATTAAATTTCTGTGCAAGACTTTGTAAAAGTAGTACATAAAAATACAAACTTACATGTTCTAAAGCAACAAGATACTCTAATTTACCAGCACCAGGTTTACTGCCCAATAAACCAGGCCCTGAACCAGGAGGACCAAAGTAAGGGAAAACTATGTTTTGTTCACAATTTAACGACCTCGTTAAATTTTCATCATATTGCTGATCCTGTTCAGATGGCTGCTCAGGGCCGTTTCTCAGAAACATCATGACTTCGATTTAGGTCAAAACATTTTTCTAAAAAAATGTACATAATGTTAAATTAATAGTTAACTTGTATTAAGTAGCAAAGATTATGTTGGTAACATTTTGGATTAAAATTCCACGTCTGCACGAATTCTGGCCAAGAAATGTTTACATAAACCCGAGCCAAGTTATGGCAACCATAGGCAGTTCATTTGTCATAAAAAAATGACGGGACTGCCATTTTATGGCGAAAATCCCCTTGGCACAGAATCCGTAACGGACTTGGTATTTTAACCATATTTTGTTCATATCTTCTTTGTAAACACTATCTTTTTTAATTTAATTTTAAATAATAATCTTATTTGGGAGGATTTTTTGCAAAATATAACAAAAAATTACTCTGCTATAAATTTCGAAAATAAAATATTTTGAACCAATGATTTGTTATTGAGCATTTATTAGAGGGTTCACAATACATCTCAAAATTCGAAAACCATATAATTTGAATGCACTTTTTTAAATATTTTAACAGTGCAAAAATGTTTACATAACTTAATTTCAAAAAGGTAGTTTTTTTTTATTCATTACAAATTCCAAAACAAATTAAAAAACAAAAAAGGCGATTAGTATTTTAAAACCATAATTAAAAGTTATAGCTAAAGAATTATTAATCCGTTTCATAAATCAATAAATGTTCGATTAAAATGTATCAAAATAAATAAGAGATTAATATTATTAAAGAACAACAATTTAAAGCATTTTCGAATCAAATTTGAAAGCAAAAAATATTTAGGTCAAAGATTGGAATATTTAATATTTCAAGATACATTGAAATTTTAAAGAAATGTAGCTTAACAAAACACAAAATTAGAAATCTGCATTTGTTACCATAACAAAGTCAAACTGATCATTAGTAGTTTCAGAGGAACAATTTCGGTTCAAATACGGTAATAAATCGAATTTCCATAGTTTTCAACATCTGAAAAAAGTGAACCTTGCTCACAAACCGTGAAAAATAAAAAGGAATACCAGCAAAAGGCAAAAACAGAACCATCTACGCTATTGCCAAATTATCGTATGTTTATAGATAAAAGTGTAATAATTGGAAATACAAAAAACAAACAAAAAACATACAATTTTACCGTTAAATAAAGTTTATATTTTGAGTTCTAAAACTTTTTTCCTTTATCCTTATAGTTATTGGATTTTTTTATAGAATATTAGTAAAATTAAATAAATATTTGAAAAAGACAAGGAAATTGAGCACAGGTAAAAGTATACTTAAAACTGTAACCGTACAAATACAGATACAGTGTTTATTTAGGTATTAAGTTTCAGAAGAGAGCAATTTTTATCCTTTCTCTGGTTAAACTGATATTAATTGATCATGTCTGAAACTTCGTTCTTTTAAAATGAATAACCATTTCGTTCGACGTGTTGATCAACTAGATGCCGTAATTTTAGACGAAGAATTGCTATCGCTTCTTAACACCCAGTATCGTAAAGCGTTTAAGTATCTGCCCAACTCATTCTTGGCTAAACTGGGACCAGAGATCGACGTCTTATTCAAATTTTTTTATAAATATCTTCCTCTTCAGGTCTTGAGTTGCTCTTTTGGACAAAGTGTGTTTGAACTCAAATACAGACAGGTGCCATCTTATCAATCTGCCAGTAGCGGAAAACTGCAACTGCTTGCTTTTACCAGTGTTAGCCTTCCTTGGATTTGGGACAGAATAGGGCGACGAATAATTGTTTCTCTTCCAAACAATGATATATCAAGCAAGGCACTGGATTGGTCGTATAGTATTGAACGGAAATGTCAAGCCTTTTATCAAATGCTGACTTTGATTAACTTTTGTGTATTTTTACAGAGATCTACTTACCAATCTGTGATAGAAAGAGCGTTGTCTGTACGACCTTTATATGACAAACCTCAAAGTATTCGCTCCTCTCATAACGATAATGTGGATAGAGAATTGTTGTGGCATGGGTTATCTGAATTCTTGGGTTTCGTATTGCCTTTGATTAATGTCCACAAAATTAAAGGTTTTTTCAAACGCACTTGTTTGCCAAAATATTACAGAAATCACTACAAAAAATATTTTATACAGAACAGTGAATGTGCAATTTGTGGGAATATACCTAATTTTCCACACACCATTGGATGCTCTCATGTTTTTTGTTACTATTGCATTTCAAGTATTCTCTTAGCAGATCCTTCTTACCTATGTTTGGATTGTGATGTAAAAGCTAATGGTATTGATAATATGAAACCCTTAGCCTCGAATAAACAATGAATTCTGAACTAAATACTTATGCTTAATTTTTAAAATATATATATTGGTGTTAGTGCATTGACACACAAACTTACACTTGCACAAACTTACGATTGTGTTTACATGTTATATTTTTCAGTATTAATTTTATAAATACACGTATTCTATTTGTTAGTAATTTTTGATTTTGATTTCAATTACTGTTTCTCAAATTGTTTTAATAAAAAGAATTTAATTTTTGCAGAAGTTGTAGAATTCTACTTTTGACTTTCTTTTTTAACTTTCACACTAAACTTGAGGTAAATATTTTATTTGCTTTTGAACTGTGATATAATATATTTGAGATTTTTTACTTTGAATTGCCCATATGTTTACATAGGGTAATGAAAGTATGTATAACATTCGGTCAAAATTTTGTTTAATTTTTTCGCATTTCCCCACATTTTGGAACACCCTTATTTCAAAAAAGTGGCCTAAAAAGAATGTCTGTCTATGGTCAGCACAACTCCCAAACAAATTGACCCAAGATGGTTCAAATTTGGTGTGCTGGTTAGTGGTAGCCCTGGGACTTACCATTAAGGTTTTCATCAAAATCGTGGTTGTGCATAAGGTAGAAATTGTGAAAAATCATGTGTTTCAGTTATTGCTAAAAAATAGCTCCAATGATTTGATTAAAATCTCTGTGCTAATGACTCTTAAGGTGCTCCAATTGTCCCCACCTTCGAAATTCCTGTATAAATGCGTAAAAAGTTGAAAAATGTGTCCTTTAGCCCCTCTCTTCCTTTGAGCATCGACGATTGATTTTTTTCTGTTTCGTGCACAAGAAAGAACAATGTAATGACTACCAAAGAACACCTCCATTTTGGCTTATTTTTTGCCCGGGTAAAAATTACTGTCAAAAATAACGCCAAACTGGTTATTTTTACTTTTACGAGTGAAAATTTGAAACGGTAAACAACACCATAAATTTTAATGCAATTACCAATATTATATAATTGAAAGTTATGATGCATTGTTTTTATAAGTTATTAGTTTAGTTCTGAGGTGATGTAAAGGTGTTTTTTTTTTTCTAATTACATAGATTTTCTTATTTCAAATTAAGAAGTGTGTAATTAAAAGTAATGCAATACTTTCATATTTGAAAGAAAATTATAATTAGATCAAAATTAATTTACAGTTTGACACATTTAACTTTTTCTATTTTAGGTGTATTTTACAATCTGTATCACTTATTAAAACATTTTCAAATGCACTTCTGTTGGTTGGACATAAAATGTTAACATTATATTTACTGTTGCACATTTAAGGTTTTGGGAACATACTTAAATTACATCACACAAAATATTGACTTTTTTTACTCCTCTTATGTCATGCTCCGTCCTGTTTTTTATTACCCCCCCCCCCCTCCCAAACATTGACTTATTTAATTTTAACCTACCCCTCCATTTCTAAAGTCTTAAAAAATGCCTATTTAATATAAATTGAAGTTAACTGAGATAAAATAAAGTAACTTTTTGCAAATTGACTTTTGGTTGGTTGTAGTTTAACAGCGCAAGGGCAAAAGGTGGGCCATTACTGCGCAAACCAATCATCAATTGAATTTAAAAAACAAAAATTGACTTTTAATGTGATTCATATCAATTCAAATTATTGAAAATAACTTTAAATTAAAAAAAAAAAAACTTAATAGTTTTTTTTTCAAGTAATGTTTAAATAAATTAGTTTTGTGAAATTGATACCTCATGGAAGCGATTACCCCCAAGCCCGTTACATTGGACAAACCCATTCATTAAACACACCCCCATTTCTGCAAGTGATGTAATTTATACATGTCTCCCTTGTTGCACATAGAAAATCCAGCTGTAAGTTTTTTGCTACTGTTAAAAATGTCTAATCTCATAAAATTGTTCTAAATAGTAACACAAGTTACCATGAAATGACCTAATGCACATGTTTTAAGCTTTTTATTTGGATGTGAAGGAAAGTACAACCTAGATATTTAAAAGCTGCATTTATTTTAAAATAATCACAACTAAAATGAAACGTATTGAATTAAACATGAAAGGCATATCCTCCTTCATATAGATCTCAAGTTAATGTTGCGATACACTGTGAACCTCAGTCTTTATGCCAAAAAATTTTGATTACAACAAAAAAATAAATCATTTTATGTATTCCAAATGTATATTTTCACTTTAAACACAATACCAAGGAATATGGAAAGATTGCCATAGTTCAAACATTCAACACTAAAATGGAGATTCTAACAGTAAATGAAGAAACAATTTTGTAAACACTTTATTTTATATGCATCTTTATTTTTGAAGTTTAATTATTGTAGTGACCTAGTCAACGTTACTTGAACATGAGACAAAAAATATCTCTTTAGTCTGGTGAAAAGAGTACTTGGCTGGGAAACCAAAGGTCTCGCGATTGATCCCCAGCGATCGCAAAAAGCCACTAAGCTTTATTGGTGACTACTGGACAACTGAATCATGTTGCCATCTATTGGCGCCTTCTGAAACTTCATTGCAACAACTGATCAGAAACGCAACTAGCGTACATCACTCGCAACAAGCAGGCAAAACGATGCAACTAGCATCCAAAACCTCCCACGTTGATCAGAACAGTATTGCTCTTTCGTCGCTGGTAGGAGGCTGTGTAGTGACCTAGTCAATGTTACTTGAACGATAGACAGCAGAGATTTTTTTGTCTGGTAGATAAATGTAATTAACTGGGAAACCAAAGGTCTCAAGATTGATTCCCAGCGATCGCAAAAAGCTACTACGCTTTAAATAGTAAACTAGACCTTTTCCACTTTACTCTCAGCCACTGAGTATGCTATTACTATCTTCACTAGAGTGGTTCTTATTCATCAAAATTCTTTTTTTCTCACCCTCTTTCTCCCAATTTTTTCATTTGGTTATACAAAGATTATTATGACCAATTTTTAAAAATTAAAAGTAGCCTGTGTCACAACAAGCATGAAATTCGTATCCTGTAGCAGCATTTACAGTATTGTGTCACTGATCCTTTCACTTGTATGTTATGTAAACACAGTAGGCAGGAAATTGTTGCAAAATTGTGCAACCTTACTTAGAAAGGAGTATGTAATTTGAGTAGGGTACAAAAGGGTCAAATTGGTTGCACTCAGAGTGCCTAATATTTTGTCGTTCTGATACCACAATGTCTAAAACAAACTGACCGATAGTCTTTTAGAACAACTCCCAAGTAAAGTAATGTTGTATTCCTGTTGCAGAATCATAAGATGATGATACAATAGGTACTTAAATATGAACTAGCAAAAGTCACTAGCTGTCCATACATGGCAATCTTTTAAAGATTTTGGATAAAATGGAACTATATCAATAAAAATTTTCAGGAATAGAAAACACATTTACATGAGGCTTCTAATGACAAAGAAATTGAAGAAAAAGAACAAAGATAACTCTAGATTCAGCATCATATTTATAGTGATAAATATTAACTAAGAAATAAAACTACTTGGAGCTTTGTACCATGCAAGGTGAAGGCTATTTATACGATAAAAATGTGCCTGTACAGTTTTGAATTTCCTCTCAGTAATCTAAACACAGGGTGGCTACAGAACCTGGAATTCATGGAAATGTCAGGGAATTTCACTCTTCTGGAAAAATCAGGGAAATGTCAGGGAATTTTGTAAAATTACCCTTTAAACAAGGAATTTTGAAAATTTTGAGTTTCCCTTCTTGCATGCCCCGTGCGGATATCTACCTCGGCTCGAGTCATGTGAAGTCATTGCTGTGATGTCACCGCGTTGAATATTTTTTTTTCTTGTACTTTTTTAAGTCCATCTAAAAAGCCCTCAATATCTGGCTACTTGGCTGATTTAGGAGAATGACGATTTCGAACTTTTTCTACTTGTCAACTAATTCAAACCATCCCGCCTGCTGATGTTCCGCTTTTTCTTTTATTATCTGGGACCATTATTATGTCTGGACAAATTATTTCTGTTAGATTTCTGATGATCCTATAACTTAGCAGCGCAGCTATTATGCTATGAACAGGATATAGCATGACATATATTAAATGAAATAACATGTTTTATTTATGTTATTTTTTGAAATTAAAAAGAAAAGTATTGTACTGGTTTTGCTTTACCTTGAAGTTAACAAGTATGGCTGAGGTTGGTGAATTTTGTATTTTTTAATTAACGTTTTCCATTCTTTTTCATCTAAAGATGTTTGTTTTGATTTTTACCATAAATTTATTACGCCGCTATTATACTTTGACTATTTAGAATTAAATTTACTTATTTTTTTAATTCTCCATTATTTGGGTTTTTGAGCACACTTCAGGGAATTTTTGAAGAAATCTTCTGGAAATCAGGGAAATGTCAGAGAATTTCATTTCTTCCAGCATAAAGTATTTGTTTTTTACAGTGGTAGAAGTGGGGGATGACCAAAATTTTGTGACCCCCCCCCCCCCACCATTCCTTCCCCTATCTTCAACGATACATTTTATAAATTCGTAACTAATAGTAAAAGTATTAACTAGTAAAGAAATAATTTATACTTCCTAACATTAACATTAAACAAGGGTCCAAAATGTATTGTTATTTTAATGAATATTCGGCAACTTAGTTTTTTTACTTGGAAGCAAGAGATAAAGTTTAGTAATAATTAAATGTTAAATACATCACTGTTTATTTAGATTTAAATAATACTTATAAATTTACATACTTTCATGAAATTAAATTAATAGAGAATTCTAAAAAGTTTTTTAAAAAATAGCTTGTCTTTATTTGAAACAAGGATAGAAATTTAACTTAAAAGAAAGTTCCTCCAAAACTAAAAGTTGATCAAGTGTAACTGTATTTGTTAGTAAAAATATTAATATCTTTATTCAAAGGTTAGTGCAATACATTTTTATAATAATATGATACATATACCATAAACAGTTTTAAAGTTTTCAAATGTAAAAATAAATCACTTTTTCTCAGTGTCACTGCATTTAAAGGTTAATGTTATTTTTCATTAGTTGTTTTTAGGTGGATTGAATGCTTTTAAAAGTGAGGAGATGGATTTCAGTGGTTTTAGAAGTGGGAAGACGCATGGGTATTTTCTTGAAAAGTGGGGGGACGCGTCACCCCACACTTCTAGCACTGGTTTTTTAGTGAAAAAATGTAAAATCACAGATGACTGTTCTGATGGCCATCGGAGCTCCAAAACATGATTCGAGGTTTTTTTGTTTTGTTTTTTAAATCGATTCAATATCACAAAACAATTAAAAGAAATGCATATAATTCAGAAAATGCTTTTAACGAGTTTTAATGCCACTTGCGGTATTTAACTGAACATCTATGTATATTGTCACAATTGTTGACGATATTGACTGCAATACTAAAACACAGACAGCAAGAAATCGGAACAGTAAGGCTTGGTAACTGAGAGAACTTACAATATTGATCCAGGCGAAGTTACTTATGTTTGGACTACAGTTTCCTTTTTACATCAGCACCTTCTCATGTAAAATTAACCTTGTATTGTGTATGAGAGGACCGCTTGGTTTTACGTGGAAAAGAAACAAGAATTGCCGATCTCCAAGGTTTCAAGTGCTTAAAAAAATTAACTGTCCAGGAAGGTGCAAAAATTAATAAAGGGGTTCCAACAGCCTCCACAGAAGCCTAAACAACTTTATAGCATTATTGGAAACTTTTAATTGGTCAAATTATACACATCTATGGCCTGTACAAGTAAGTTGTTTACACCTAGGCTTTGAGACATTGTATGGCATGGGTGGGATAATTTTTGATAGAACACTTGGAAGTCTTTTCTCTTATTTGATAACTTTAAGAACCAAAGCCGGTGGAATTTGCAAAAATGCTGTGGCTAAATTCAGAATCTCAACCTGGTATTAGAATTTAGATCCAAGATATGAATTCTCTAGTTAATATAGATCCCCTTATCAGCCAAAATTTCAAGTACTTCTAGTTAACTTGGTGGGTACTATAATAATCTATTCATATGTATGCAGCATGTACTCTTGATTTAACTTTGGAATGAAAAGTCGTCCACACAAGACTTCAATATATTGCATGTCTAACTGATATTTATCTTCCACTCTCCTTCCTGTAAAAATTTTTGGTACTGTACTTAAAGTAGATTTTAGAACTTCAGTTATATTCTTGAAATGTCCAAACAAATACTCAAAAATGCGACTTAGGTATTTACAAATTTCACTGATAAAAATCCTTACACAGCCAAAACATTTAAAATATTGTTCATATTTAAAAATGTTCTAAATGAGGTTGAAAAAAATTTAATTTGTTAAGTAACTTGTAATGTATGTACTACTAAACAACTCTTTATACATTTTGTATTTATAGAAATCTATACATTAAGTAAAGAATGAAATTTCTTGATCTATGAATTTACAAATTCAAACATGATACAGTTTCCAAACAGAAAAGCTAAACTTCAAAAAAAAAAAAAAAAAAATGTTAAAAAGATATTAAAAAAATTATGCCATATTGACAAACAGATTAATATAATTAAAGCCAGTTTTTTTTTTTTTTTTTCTACATTCAAAGCATTGAAATTTCGGTCAAAAAATTTAAGTTAGTGTTTTCACTGAACTGTACCATGTGTGCATAATTTAAATTAAACCAGAAGGTAAAATAAACTTTGACTCATTAGTTTAGATTATACAAAAAAAAATCAGTATAATGAAATTAACAATTTTATTAAAGTATAGACAGCAGAAGTATTGTAAGTTTTAGCTAATAATAAAAAGTTAGGTAGAGCAAACAACCTAACAACTGGTTATTTTAATTACAAACATTAGTTGCAGATGGATGCTGTGCATTAATGTATAAATTTAAATAACACTGGAGCCATATTTTATTTCTATCTACATAAGAATATCCTTTTCTGTGCACATACACATTACTTATTCAGCAGCTTCAAAAGTATAATAGACATGTCCGTCAAGAGGATACTGTTTTGGAATCTGCAAAGAAAATTGACTTATAGTTTTGAATAAAAAATATTAAAACATTAAATTGATAACATTTCTGTGCACAAACTATTTGATAAAAATTCAAACATGAATACATTTGATCCAAAGAAATTTTGAAATAATAATGAGTAAAATTGACACAATAGCTGCCTTTAATAACTTTTAATAAATACAGTTGAGTATCAATTTTAAAACACTACAACCAACTGTTGTTTATTTTCAGAAAGGTTTGTTTAAATGCATCCAACTTTCAATGATTTTGGTAGACAAACAAGACATGGAAGCTTTTAATAAAAGTCTTGTTTTTTGGAGGGAGAGAGGGAATTAAGTATAACAAATACAATAATTTTGTACCTTACATTTACCAATATTATTATAAAATTAGCATTAAAGTTTGCTGTCATTCAACAGGAATCTTTTATATCTAAATATTAAAAAATAAGAATGATTTCCCAATTTTTAATTTTGAAAAAAAAAAAAAACAACTTTTTTTTATGTGTTTTGATGAACATGCTGGGAGTCGAATTTCACTCAATCGCTACAGTTCGGTTTTCGTATTTCGAATGGATCAGCATCAAATTTATTATTTCCTCTATTTTTTTTCGTCCCAAGATGTAACTAAAACTTAAAATAATATGTTTATATTTTTCAGGCTACTTTCACTTTATAACAAAATATAACACTTTATAATCAATAAACTACAAATTTCATAAACAATTATTGTATTTTGTACAGATATTTGAGGAAAAAATTAGGCATTTCAATAAATAAGAAGTAAAGAATTTCCATTTTTTTTTTTTGCATCAATTTTTCAGAAATTCTAAATTTTTCCCAACAAAATGACAATTCTATAGATTAATAATCAATTTGATTTTTTTATTTCAGAAGTCCTTAAGAGCCGAAATCACCAGGGCCAGCCACATGCCTTTTTTTAGAGGCTTCTACTTAGACTTATAATAATAATAATAAAACATTATAAAATTAAGTCATTTTTTTATTCATTAGATGTCAATAATAACATACTGAAAAAACAAAACCATTGAATTTTATTTTCCCATCCAAAAAATTCTTGATAAAGGCGTAAAAAAATTTGCAAGTTACCAGACTAGTAACATAAAAGATGGGTACAAACCAGTAGAAGGGGGAAATAAGAAAATCATATTTGGGATAGGTAAAAACAATTTTAAGACAAAAAATTTGCAATTTAAAATAAAGGACCAACGATAGAAAAATAAGGACTTTATTAAAAGAAGCTGCAGAATCACAAAATTGAATTACTAGTATGATTTTAAGAATTATTTTTATTCAATTCTTACCATACGATGATTATAAGGTGTGTACTCATCATACAGAATTAGTGCAGTAAATAGCGACACACCTCCCATAAGCATAAGGAATTGGTGACGCCTAAAACAAAGAATTGAAAAAATTATTTTACTTTACTATATTTCTTAAAAAGCAATATTCAAATAAAAATTTACTTACAAAGGATGTTTAAATTTGGTTTGAAAATTCACTTTGTCTTCCATAAAGATATCAAAATCAGGATGGATCTAAAACAGTTTATAGTATCAAATATAATTCAACATTTTAAAACTATTTATTGGTTAGTTTTATGCAAAAAACTGTTTAGCTACATAGTTTACCTGTTCTTTGCATAAAACAGACTAAATATAACATTTAACACAATTTACAAAACAAAGCACTTTATGTTGCATTAGTTGATTCTGATATATTATGTTAAATAAAACATAATATATCACAATCAAAATTGAACTTTATAAAAAACAATTAAGTTGCAATATTAAAAATAAATAAATTAAAACTAAATACATACAGATTGTTGTAGATGCACAGATGTTGATAAAATAAACAAACTTATTTGAGCCTTTTATGTAAATTCAGACGATTTGAAAATTTGACAAAAATTAATTTAAAAAAGTTACCTTTAAGTTTTAGAAGCAATCACAGAATAGATTTTGGTACTTCATTGGATATAATCATGAAATGAAGAGAAATACTAGAAATCTAAAAATACTTTGGTATACTGATGTACTTTAGTTTGTCTCTGGCAAACATATCTAAAGGAAATGCAAACTGTTGATAAAATCTTTCATCACTTTTCAAATAACCAGCAGGGGTCTCAAACGGTAGATTTGACATGGACCTTTTCAATCAATCTACTTTTTTTGCAACCACTGATTGAAAAATATGTCACAGAGCCTGCTTATTTTTTACCAAGTTGCTAAAGGGTTGTATAGTGGTTTTTGTCTCTGAACTCTTGGATTAATCTGCGAGGGGTACTTTCGAATAAATTAAGAGTGGTAGATAAGATATTTGTAAACTACTAGTATTTCTCGACATTTAATAAAAATGTAAGGACCTTCAAAGATGTACCAAAACCTGCTATTGCCTCATGACATATTTGATAAACTTTTGAGCAGATAGTTACTTCAGTGTTCCCACTAAAATTGAAGAATGAAAACCAACGACTTTTTTCAATGACTTTTTAGGACCTAAATAATATTTTTTTAAGGACCTTTGAAAATTTATTTTCAGACATCAAGTCTTTAATGTGTGACTTCACAGTTGCTTCGTCCATAATGCTAATATAGAAATCATACATATACAATTTACATTTTTCTTTATGAAATTTTTATTATATTTCAATCCAATTTTAACCTTTGTGCTTTAAACATAGCACATTCAATGTGTACTTCCTGGGCATAGTATTTGCAAGTTGCTTATGCTAAACTGGTCGCAAACTCTTTTGGCCAAACAAATACCCGAAAATTTCATTGTGGCACGGATAAGTGGCAGTTTCACGGGGATAGACAAATCAGAGTTGAATTTTTTTTAAATATTGCTGTCGGGATCACCACATCAACAAAAATTAAGGACTTTTAAGGACCTCTAAACATTTTCAAGTACTTTCAAGGCCTGGGAAACAAATTAAAAATATTAAGCATTTTTAATGACTGTGAGAACCCTGCCCTTTCAAATAAATCTTTTCATTGTCTCCTCAAACAGCAGCAAATGGAAAGTAAGCTCAAAACAATAAAACAAATTTGAAGATAAATTTTAAGACCTTTGATTTTAAAAACTGGCTTCAGCATGAGAAAGATGGTCGATTTGTATCTAGTCCTTTGACTTGAGAAAAAGGACAATACTTTACTCTCTCTCAGATTTATGCAGTTGTGCACCTGCTTTTAAGGTCATATAGAAATGGATATTATACAGAAAATCGAGACAATCAAACTATTCATCAGTTTGCAAAGAAAAAATCGGGTATTTTACTACAAAGATAAAAAAAATATTTAAAAATGTCTATTTTGTACTATTATCTAAGAACTAGAAAATGATAATCAAAAGTTATTTTTAAACATACTGACCGGCTCTCCAAAATTCCTCTTCATACACCAATAGTCATACGGCTCATGAGGGTCCCGACTCTCATTGTGATATTGCTTAAACATTGGGTAATCGCCATACCCATCTTCTTCTGGATAGGGCTCGTAATCCTCAGGTATCAGGTTGTATTTCTTGGCCGCAGCTAATCTTTCTTCTTCTGTTCTAGGATACGGACCTGGTTTCCAGTCCTTATTCCATCCTAAAACATCAAATAAGTATTTTTAACACCAACACAGCTTTTTAAGACATTACAATAAAATAAGAGGTGGCTTCATACACCTATTTACCTCTGTAGGTTATTATAATACTACACAAAGCCAAGCCATAGTTCAGATGATATAAATTATAATTCATACTTATGTCCATTTAAACACTTCCCATTTGCAACATGTTTTAAGAAATGATTTCTCAATCAGCAGAGATTAGTACTGAGAAAAAATCTTATTATCCTCCATAGCCTTGATTGTTCTTTTAAACCTTAACTGAAACTTAAAATAGAAACAGGAGTCTATGTAGAAGGAAATTTGGGTCCTTTTAAGGACACTTTACAAAATTCCTTGTTAAAAAAAAAACAGGATACTTCACAAAATTCCATAATCAACGAAAGGTTCCTTCACAAAATTCCATGTCCAACAACTAACCTTTCACAAAATTCCATGTCAAAAAAATGGAACCTTCATAATATTTTCAGTTTGAAAATGAACCAATTACAAATTTGCAAAGTTTATTTAATGTCTAAAGGCAAAAACAGCTTGCTTGCTGACATATTGGTTTTAAGGAAGTGACGTCATGAACACCAAACCATATGCTCAAAATATATAAAATTGGAAATTTTTTACAAAATTAATTTTTTCACAAAATTATTTTTTTCCCACTAAAATAGGATCCTGTAAAAAAACCTGGGAAGACTCCTGAGAAAGTTATGACTAAATCATATCTTTTTAAAGCCATGTCGTGGTATTAAAGTCATTTTTGTCAAAGAATAGCAACTGAGACATAGGCGAGTCTCAACATTCGATAAGAATTATTCAGCATTAGCTTACACCTTGAAATTATTCATATTAAGTAAACATAAGGTTATAATTTTTCTGATTCATTTAGACAATTTTAACTACATACAAATATTTTACACTCAATAACCAGATAACTAAAATAAGGTAACAAAAGTATTGAATTGGGGTCAAAATATCATAGTAGATTTTTTTGGTGATCTCTATACAGTTTGAAGAAGAGTTTATTCAACAGCCAACAAATAATAATCAAACAATAAGATTGTCAGGTTACATAAATGAAGTAAATTAAAAGATGCGCCTGATCAAATATAAATCATATGGATTTTATGTGTGCCAATATCACAGTCAACTGTTAATGTATGTTTATTTCATGCAATGACACAAGCATAAACTAGTAGTGGGCACAGATGACAAACCACCCCAATCAGAGTTCATCCTAGATATAAAAAGGGTTAGGGAGCTATTTTCTAAAAAAAGGGCAACTCCTGTTTCGGAGGGCCCTTTCAAGGCAATTTGCAGAATTTAGAATATGCTTTTCTGCCAAAATTTCTATATTGTTTTACATTTCCATCATGATAAATAATTTTTGGAGAAAAAAATCAATAATGCAAAAGGCCGCCAATAAAAACTAGATCAGAAACTCAAAGCAAAATATTGATAAAATGCTTGAGTCCTACTTCTACTGGAATGACACTGAGAATTGATCGTGCAACCTTTGCTTTCCCAACTAGATACTCTATCCTCTAGAACAGCGTTAGCCACTAGGCAGCCTGCGGGCCGGGTTTGGCCCATGACAGATTTTCCTGCGGCCTGCCAGCACCACAGTAATTTAAAAAAATCAAATTTCAGAGTATGAACTTTTTTTTTACATAACTTCAATTTATCCAAAATAATATGTGTTAACTACGTAGAATAGTTCCACACTACGTGCCCAAAGAAACTATATGAAGAAACCTTCCTCAAGGTGGTTTTCATCAAGAATACAGAAATACCTTAACTAAATCTCTTTTGGACAATTTATTAAAATTGACTGCAACAAATACTTTATAACACATTGACTCTATCATAAAACCAAACTAAATGATTTCGACCCCTATCTTCTCACAATTAATATAGACTACAACGGTGTAATCTGGAAGTACTGTTTAAATACTTTTTATTAAAAGTTAGGTCAAGTCGCATGGTCAAGTTGAAACAAACTTCTTTTTTAGACTTTGATTTACTAATAATGAAAATTATTATTTTTTGTAACTATTTGAAAAAAATCCAACGTCAATTGTAACTTTATTAAGATTAAAAAAAATGCTATTTTTTTCAGTTTTCAGAAAACGCTATGTATATTGCTAAATAGATAATAATTAAAGATACATATTTTGGTGTAACCGGCCCGTAAATAGCTCCAACATAAGTCAAACGGCCCACCTCTAGAAGTTAGTGGCGAACGCTGATCTAGACAAATGAGATCTCTGGTGTCTAGAAGTTGTATCTGTTATTTGTACAAGAGACCACCTCCCCTTCCCAGTGAGTCGCGAAGGGACTAACGATTGAGTTGCCTGCATGTGAGGCAGTGAGTAGCCAAAGATGCCGAGATGATTGAGTGGAAGTCGTGTAGTATTTTTCAGAAGGTGCAGATAGATGGCAGCATGATTCAAATGTCCGATAGCCACCAATAAAGCGTATGAGCTTTCTCTGCGGGCATCGGGGATCGATCGTGCGACCTTTGCTTTCCCAGCCAGATACTCTAGGTAAAATCTTAGATGAGCCCACCTCTTGGCGAGTTATTTGAAATCTCGCCAAGTTGACTGCTGATTGAATATTTGTTATTATTTTTCAATTAAAAAACGATACTTGAAGACCAGAAATAATATTTTTAAAAAAAAATAACACTTACCATAAAAACCTTCTCCCAAGAGATTACAAGCATAAATGACGGAAACAATTAACCTTTTTATGTCTTTTCCAACGAAATCCAACTATCGCGTATGAATACAGATAAATTGATCAATCAGGTTTCAGAATTTCGTTGCGCATTTTGAATAGTTTTGGCAAGAAAACTAGGCGAAACGCCATTGCGATCAGACTTTAAAAAAAGGCACTCTGTAAGATTCTAGACAGTTCTTCTCCATAATCAGTCTAGGTTGCCACACTGACGAAGTTATCGCCACTAGTTTGGTGAGAATTCAAAAAGACGCCAAGAGGTGGGCTGTGCTAAGATCCACCCGATACTTTATCCCCTAGACAAAAGAGATCTTTGGGTTCTAGAAGCTGTATCTGCTATATGTACACGAGACGACCACAGCTTTCATTATAGTTTGACTGTGAAGGATGTTTCATGAAACAAGTTATATTGCACAAAAAGACAATTAAAATAATTGGATGTTCCATATTTATTAATAAGCTTAAGCCTATTTAAATTTACAAAGAGATTATTAAATGTTTCGGTAAATTCCTAGTTCACGTTTATGGGTTGGCGCACTTTTGAAAAGTTGGCGACAAAGCCAAATCGGAATTCCAATATGAAAAATTGAGAAACAAACCAGCTCCATGATTTGTGGTATAGAAAGGTTGAAGCCAAAGCATGTCAATAAAAAAAATGGAGTTGCCAAATTTAGAACTGTATCGCCTACAAAACAGCACCAAATCGGCTTGGCGATATTTTAACGTCAACTAGGAATAGACCAATGTTTCCTCCCCCCCCCACCCATATGTATGTATCAATTAAGCAAAGTACTTCATTTAGTATACAAACAGTATAGCGCAAAATTTTAATTACTAAGTTTGGAAAAAATAAGCAAGCTACTATAATTGAAAAGCACTATTTAAGACTGATTTCCTTCCGGAAACAAATCTTTTGTTAATATTACACATTAATATATAAATTAGAGTAGAAAAAAAGTTTTTACTTGTAATACTGGAACTCCTTGCAATAATTTTACTTGCCGCAAAAGGTTGGGGAAGCATTTTATAGCCATGAAAGGCTTTTCTTAACATTTGTAAAGACTGCATCCTTTTAAAACAATTTAATTTTAGACATATGTTAAATTAAATTCTAAAACACTTTCAATAACAAAACAGTATCAGCAGAATCAAAGGACAACACAGGTTCGTCCTATTTAGTTCACTTCATTAAAAATTTTCATTTGAGTTGATTCAATTTATATTTGGTGACATCATTTAAAACTTTTTATATGTAGGGGAGATAATAACCGTTTGTAGTTGGCTACACATTTCAAATACTTCTTAAAGGTGTTTTGTGATTAATTAGGTGGATTTATTAGAGTTACAGATAATTAAAAATACTTATGCATAAAATCTTTCAAAGTCTACTTTTAAATTTTTTTTATAGGTAACAGATTAAAAAAGGATTTTACTTTAATATTTTTGTCTAGATTTTAGAATAAAACTGTTCTTCACAAATGTACTGCAAAATAGCAGCTCTCAATACTCTTCAACTTATTAACTTAAATTCCCTAAAAGATGGCGGCATGTTGTCGGTGATGTGCATTGTCGAGGTTCGTAATTGTTTTTATCTCTTAAGTAATAATTTAAAATGTCTTATTTCCCTTTCAAAACACGTCAAATTAATCATTGTTTAATAATATCCAAATTATTTGACCACTCATAGTAATTGAAAAAATTGTTCCAATTGGCATAAATTGATGTCGTAGATAATGTTTAGACATGCAAACAACTTTTATCGGATTTTAAAATCACTCCAGAAAAATGTATAAGTCTGCAATTTATTTTATATCATTATTACTGCCCTTTTTTAAATCTTTTTTTGCGTACTTATAACACTAAATTTTATTCATAAATATGATTTTGTAGCTCTATGGACTTCTTTGTTGTTGTTAGTATGTGAAAGTCATTTTTGTGTTAATTTATTTCAGCATGACATTTTAAAGTGGACAAAATAATCAACAGCTCAGGAACAAAAGGTCACGTCAGCTCGGACACATCCACACTCACTGTTAAACATCTGAGGCACTTCCATCTGCAAAATTTACCCCCAAACTTTTTTGGCCTCCTCAAAATCAAGATCGTCTAACAAAGCGAAACAAATTTTGCCGCCTAAAATCCTACAATTTTTAAATTAGTAATAAAAGAAAATGGCAAGCCCTCAGTGGAAGGTAAGCAGAATCATATTGCATTAATTTGCCCTTGTTTTCACTTAAGTGCTAGATTTCATTTACTTGTAAAATTTCAGTTTTTTAAATATTAGTTACATTTTGGGATTTTTTTTTACATCACTTAAATTTTTCATTAAATCATCAGATAATGTATTCTTTCTTTTCTAAAGGTTGGCAATTTCTATGTTAGGTTTTGTAAATATTTTCATTCAATTCTATGCATTTGTTTATTTAGCAATATATAAAATGGAATGCAACAGAAAGGCAATTTCTCTGATTCTAATAAATTAAAAATTGTGTAAATTCTTCATTAAAAATTTCGAATACCAGAATATGACAATCACAAATACAATCCAAAATAGTTAATAAATCTGTATAGAAATCACAGATTAGAGCACAACAAAATGTGTGTTGTGTATGTGTAAAGCATTTTTTAAGAATGGAACTTTTAGCTTAGATGTTGTTTAAAGCTGAACCCTTTATTTACTATTAGGACTTATAAGTCCTGTTTATTTTATTGTATTAATTTAATATGTAAATAATACTTTGAATATGTATTAATTTTACCTATTGGGACTTTTGTACTGTATTAATTTTACCTATTGTGACTTTGTTACTGTATTAATTTAAACTCATTTTTTAATTATTTACTGTATTACTTTAAACTCAATGGAACTTTGAAATCCACTGGCATGAAATTTGTTCTTCAATTTTTGAATGACAGCACAAGCTTATTTCTCTTTGGAACTTTGCTAGAGACAAGTGTACCTATGTAAGATGGTGTAAGGCCAAGATGGATGCCTAAAAATTGTTCAGATGTTTAAGAATCCACTGGTCTGCCTTGGCCAAAACTGGTCAAAAATCGTCTTTTAATAAGTTGAACCAAATCCAATTGCCAAATAATGAGCATTTTTTTTATTTGGTAACCCTCACTCTTTAATTTCAATTAAGAAGGTTGCAGACGATTCAGATATCTGACGATGGTCTACTTGCATCTATTAAAAGGGAGCTAAGTTAGCAATAAACATTACATCACTGATGACGTAACTGTTGCCAATCTGGCCTACTTTTAAAAGATACAAGTTTTCCGAGCCAGAGATCAGAAATTGTTTGCGCTTTTTCTCATTAAGAATCAAAATGCAGTAGGTTGCCAGATGAAAAAGTTTGTTCTCTTTTTGGCAAGTTATGACATATTTGGCAATCGGATTTTAGTTCAACTCATTCCAAGTCGATTTTTGATCAGTTTCTGCCATTTTTGTACTGCAGACCAGTGGATTCCTAATCTACTAACTTTTCTCCAATTTCTATAAAAAATTATGTTCGATGGGGGTCCAAAAATTGCAGTCACCTCTCGGGCTATTAGATGTCCTTTAAAGTCCTTAATTTTTGTCCTGAAAAGTCAGTGATTTTCTTTCTGCAATTCCAATAGGAACCATGTATAAAATTCACTTTCTTCTGCAATTTCAGTAGGAACCATGTATAAAATTCACTTTCTTCTGCAATTTCAGTAGGAACCATGTATAAAATTCACTTTGTCAACTTTAATGTAAATATTGAAATTTAAAAGAATTATTAAAGAAAATCCTTTTCTACATGTCAGAAACACTGGAACTTCGTTTTTTTTCATATCTTATGTTCTTTAAATATCATTTTAGAACTTCCAGCCGTCAACTCAAGATCCTGCATCGCCCCACTGCCACCGATCTCCCTCTTTCAACCGAACATCGAATGATGAACGCAACAGCAATAGCTCTAGTCCTGGTGGCGTCACAAGGGAGACCGGGATTGTTGAGAAACTACTTGTGAGTTTGCCCCTGCTCTTTTCTGTTCCATTAGCTTTGCTACACCGACACAAATTGACCATTTGCTAATCATGAATCATGGTCTTTATTTATATAGTTTTGCTTGTAAATTTTTTTTTAGTTGGGATATAAAATCTAATGTTAATTTTTTCTATAATGGTAACTTATAAAAAATTACCTTTATATGTTTGGTGATTATATGTTTAACTGTAATTGTGTGTTTATTTTAGCTTGACAAACAATTTTACATTTTAAGCTAAAGACATAAAAAATAGTTTAAATTTAAAAGTTGAAGCAACTTTTTTTCAGCACTTTGTAGCTAAATAAAATTAGGAAACTGAATTTAATTATATCAGGGTTGTATGTAATTATTTGAAGTAACATTAAATAAAATTAGGAAACTGAATTTAATTATATCAGGGTTGTATGTAATTGTTTGAAGTAACCTTTTTGAAATTTGAGCTTTTTTATTTGTTTTCATTACTTAGTTGTGAAGTTCAGCTTTTTTTTTTGCTTAGCAGCTGTATCATGTCTATTTCTGTTAAAGTTTATTTGGGGGAAAAATTCTAAATCTTATAAATTAAATATTTTTGTTTCAAATTTGCCGATCCATGCACTAACTTTATTTTTCAACTACTTAACTTACTTTTTCAAATTAGTTTATCTTGTTTCCTAACGGCTTTTATTGGGCTCCTTACTATTGCCTATATTTGCTTCTTTGAAAGTTAGTGGTACTTACCTTTAGTTAAACCTTTATAGTTTAGTAGTAGCATGTGATTACACGTTTTATCTAGCAAACATTAAACACTTGAAGGCTAACAGACTTAGTTTATCCAATCAAAATGCGTTTATCCTCTTTCTGCGCATAGTTTAATTCTCTTCAAGAACTTGCACTAGGATTAATTTCACTCTGAATTACTTTATCCTTTTATTGTTCCTATAGCTGGTCTTACTAATCAATCGCATCTAATATACAGGTTGGCCATAATTAAACTTTGCTTCTTTAAAACCTCCTCTAATGAAGTTATAAACTCTTCTGATAGATATTAATATTTAAGAAACTAGTCTAAAATTATGAACTTTTAATTGAAAAAATTATAATTTCTTATCATATATTATATATAACAATAGTTCTTTTTGCTTAATGACTACTATTCCGATCACAAAAGTGATGATATAGTTTCCCACATAAGGTTTTAACCAAGAAGCTAAATCACATTTTTTAGTTTTAGCATCCAGGAAAAGTTCTTTAATATTTTGCTTAAAAAAAACACCTACAATTAAATCCCTGAAGCTGCAAAATATAAGCAGTACCAATATGATCTGTTAACTACAAACATTTTTATATATATTTTTTTTTACGATATAAAAATCATGGCAGATAAGACAAGTCAGTTGTCCATTTTTGCTTGGAATGAATGCATACAGTTGATTCCATTCTTTTTTAAATTAACAATTTTTCTCTTCGTTTTGGACGAAGTCAAAACCATGTTTTTTCTTTTTCAGTATATCAATAATATTTTTTATTATATAGTATATCAAAAGCAAATGCGTGCTCAACCACAAAAAGTTTACGGTAAAGGTGCTTTCTGGCTCAGTCGAAGACAAGAGATCACCGACTGTCAAAAAAATCTTGATGCAACAAAAGATTTGGGGTGTAGTAGGCATACTCCTATAACACATTCTGATTGTTGCATATTTTGACTAAGAAAATGCCAAGGGGCTCTGTGGATTGAGATTTAGTGTTGGTATTTGAGACTAATGTTATTAGTCCACTATACTAGTATGTTTCGTTGAGTTTTCCCTTTTTTTTTGGAAGGAATTAAGAGTTTAATTGCCTGAGCATTTATTTTAGAATTTTAATATATTATGATTGGCTACTTGTGTTCCATATGATGAAAATCCTATCGAAATAACCTTATATTCATGCAAATTTATACCAATGCAAAATAATTATTATTAAATGAAAAAGATATTTGTTATGTTAGTAAACAATATGTTCTTTTGCCGTATTTTGGATTGTGATTGCCTTGGCATCAAGTGATATAGGTTTAATGGCAAAGTATCTTATTTTTAAATTTTATTTTTTTTAATTTCAAAATCTTTTTAATTTCTAGAAAACCAATCCTCATGGTCATGGCCCCAGTAAGGTATGTATAAAAAGTTTTGTGATTATCTGTTGATTTCTACAGGCTCCAAAATGATCTAAACAGCTCAGTTTAATTATGGCCACCCTGTATATTTTGGAAACTCGGGAAGCCTTGTTTTAAGAATTCTTTAAATTCAAGTAATTTAAGGTGAGGGAATTCAGGGGACATCTAGTTTTTTTTTCTCTTACAAATCTAAATTACTTATATCTCTGAAAGAATTAAAAATATTCAATGACAAACTTCAATGTTTTCTTTTTTTAGCATTCCTATGGTTTCATTCAGTGCTGCGAAAGACAAGCAAGACTTTTTTTTCATTTCAGTCAATATTCTGGTAACATCGAACACCTGAAACTTGGAGGTAAGTTTATTATATTTGTGTTTTTATTAGAATATCCTAAGTATACTTTTTTTAAAAAATTTAGTATTTAGTAAAAAAAAAAAAAACGTGTAGTTTTAAAATTTCCTTTTGCGATTTTATCTATTTATATTTATAATTTCTTTACACACAACATTAAAATGAAACTATCTGTATACATGGAATGACAATATTCACAAGCTTGCTTTGTTCGAATAACATTTAGAACTGGGATTGCCTGAGCAATTTTCAGTGGTGATTTTTAACTTTTAGCTTATAAAGACTGATTTTTCATACTGTATTAATTAATATATTATTAAAACAGTTTTTGGTTTAGACTCCTAACAAACTAAAATTTTTAAAAAAAAATCTGATGTATTAAAGAAAAAATGCTTGTGACAAAACTATCACCATTTATCATAGAGTAAGGATTCAAGTTAGAAATAGTGAAATATGAAATAACAAAAAATTTGCATTACAAAATCGACTGCTCAGGAGTTTCACACCTGCGCAAGTACAAAAATCTGCTCCAGATGCTTTATTTTAGCCGTATTTGTGGCAGATCACTATTTTTTTGTGTGTGTGTGCCAAAACTCGATACCGTTTGCCTCTGTAATATCGCTATTGTTGAGAAATATTCCAGTATATTCGGCGCTAATGATGATATTTACGTTGGAGTGGTGATCATTTTCTCCGACTCCTACAATGATTTGCAACGCTAATGCTGACATTATTGTCAAGTTTTACGTTATTATGGTCATTTTCGTCGAGTCTTTCATCAATGTAATAGCTCTGTAGTATTGAAAATTGCTCCAGTTAATTTAACGCTATTGCTGATATTTTCATTGGTATGATGATCATTATTGCTGAGTGCTATGATATTGCAATATCTGAAATTTGCACTGATATTACTGAGAAAATGTTGATGTTACTGTGATGATTTGCGACGCTAATGTAGACATAATTGCAAGTTATTGTGATGTTCATTTTTTTCGAGTCTTTCACCGATATATTAGCGCTGTTGTTGAAAATTGCTGCGATTTATTCGGCGCTATTGCTGATATTTTCGTTGGTGTGACTATTATTTTCGACGAGTGCTGCGCTTATGTAACATCCGATGTTACCGAATCTTGCACAAACATTACCAAGAAAATGTCGATATTACTGACATTTGTGTCGATATATACGTTTTTAGCCGTTATTGTGCACAAAAATAGGTTGTTGAGCGTATAAAGAAACAAAAAAAGCACAGATGCATCAGACTGCTCCCCCCCCCCCCCTTTTTTTTTTTTTTAAATCAACCGTTTCTGTTTTTAAAGCAAGTTACATCTGTCCTAGATGCTGTTGAATTTGAAATGACTTATGATCGAAGAACGGGAAAACCAATTGCTAGTTCTGTTAGTAAAATTACTTCTGAAGTTGGTGAAGTAATGAGCGAGGAAAGAGTTTCTGGGTTTGTCACAACCGAAATCAAAGACAATACCGAAGTAAGTATTTTGATTAATAAAAGAACATAATTTTATTATAAACCGCAGTTTGATCCAATTGTAAGAGATATCTTTTGAGTTTGGTGTGCTGCCTATAAATATTAATATAATTTATTCAATTTTCACTTAATATCAGGGTCTGAACATATTCATACATTGACTTCTCAAGTTTATAAGAAATTTTTATAAAACACTGTTTTTGGGAAACATTACTCACTTATATTAAAAATAATTCAGTCTCCAAATAAATTTTCAAAATTCATTTTTCATAATAAAACATAAAGCGTGCTATTACACATTCACACAAATTCAAAACAAGCATTGAAATATAATGTTATATGTACTTTTAAAGTTCGTTTCTGCCATAGAATTTTGTGAATGGTTTGTAAAAGAATTAAAAAAGTACATTCTTTTCCTATCAAATAAAAAAGCTTTTCTTGATATCTGCAATGAGTTTGCAATAAAAAAATGGAGACAAATTTATGCTACTGCTTTCAGGTTCCATGGTCATTAAAAGTGCTTAATATTTTTTAACTTGTTTTCAAGGCCCTTTTGAGGTCCTTAATTTTTGTGGATATTGTGTGCCCAACCGCAAAATTTATAAAAATACAACTCAGACTTGCTATCCTTGCATATCCGCACCATAATTCTCTGACTTATTTGTATTGCGCATGCGTCAACCAGGGTTCGCAGACGTCCTATATATCCTATAAATCCTATATTTTTTTTTAAATCGGAAAAAACGTCCTATATTGTCCTATATTTTATAATTGTCCTATAAATCCTATATTTCTGTGTTGATTCAACTTATATTTTCTTCAAATTCGTAATAACGGTGCCGATTGTTGCGATTTTTTATATTCCTGATTCTTTGCCGCGATCGTAAGTGAAAGAGACCTGACAAAACCCACAAAAGCGATGTTAGTAGGCGGCCGCGCCGTTTCTCTTGTGACGTCACGTGTTGCATTGACTTCTCACTGCCTTTCTGCGTGGCCAGAGGGAAAGCGCACGTCGACAGAGGTAACGATGACTTATTCCTACAACTCAACTGCACTCGACCGACGAAAGTTGTAAACAAGTGAACTTTTCCATAGCACGCGTTATTAAACTAATTGGTCATAATGCAAAAAGAGAAGCGAAAAAGCTAAGGTTAAAATTCCAAGTCAGGTACGGATTCTACGCTAAGGTGATTTTTTCCAAAAAATAGCAGCCTCGCCAATTTTTTAATCACATGTGAACTACCTATGGTTGCGATAATTTGGCGCGGCTCTATGTAATCAATTCTTAGCTCACGATCCGTACTGGACTTGGAATTTTAACCAAAGGAAGCGATGCAGAAACAAACTACCTCGGGAAGAACAGAAAAAAAAAAACTTCATTATACACTTGCAGGACTAAAATCGACACTTCGAGTGCTCAGTCAATGATTGATGAAGGAAACGAAAGGGTTAAAATTTGCTGTACAGTGTCAGAATTTGGATAGCGACTTTTCAAAAAAGTCAAAAATTGAAAATGACGTTAAAAATCTGTGTTGCTAAATCTAAACGTTCACTAGGATTACCGGAAAACTAAGTCAACGGGTTGCCACATTTGGCGCTAAATCGCCAATCCGCCCGGAACCGTAGGATAGATCTATACCAACAAAAGACTGCAAATAAGGATTAAAATAAATATTTGCAGCTCAAGCACTTATACATGCTAGAAACAAAAGATTCAAAATTGCAAATATAGCTAATATAAACTTGATTTATTGATACCAAGTATGAAATATTGAGGTAATAACGAATAAAGGATGACATATTCAGGATCAGGCGATTTCTTTTATTAATGTTTTTTTTTTCTTTCTGTTTTCTTAAATTTAATATAACGAGTTTTAAAGGGAGTTAGTAATATTCCTCTATTAAAAAGAAAAATTTATAGGAAGGAAAATTAGTGCTGTGTGAAAGTCCTCATACTTCAAATAAGTATGTCTTATATGTTCATTTCAGTAATTTTCATTTAAAGTTTTAATTAATGAAATATATAATGAGTTAAAATTAAAGTTCAGTAGCAACTGTGTGCAGTTATTTCATATTTTATATTGTCCTATATTTAAAAAGCCGACCAAACGGTATAGTGGTTAGCATGCTAGCTTCTAGACCGCGAGGTTGCGGGTTCGAGTCCCGTGTTGGGCATGGGTGTTTGTAAATGTATGTTGGCTTGTCTAATGACGAATGTTTCGGTGCATTATAGCCCTCGTGTTGCTGACGGCGCCAGATAATCTGAATACAACCAACCAACCTATATTTAAAAAAAAAAATCCTATATATTATTATTTTGTCACTTTGACCCCTGGTCAACTTGTAACTATTTTGGTAGAATATACTTTACTAAAAATTTATGTATAGACCTGATGCCTGAAACAAATTTTCAAAGGTCCTTTAAAAACATTATTTAGGTTCTTAAAAGTCATTGATTTTCATTCTGTGATTTGAGTGGGAACCCTGGCTTTATGTAAAATTGTGTCTTGCCTGTAGGGAAAATGATATTACATTTCTTGAATGCAAGGGCTGTACACACATTTAAATTATCTTGCATGTAAAAAGATTGCACTGAAAGCAGTTTTTGTAAAAGTATTCCATAGTGTTTATAATTTTCTATTTTTATTTCAGGGTAGAGTTGCCTATGAAAGTCGTGGCGAATGCTTCTTTCTGCCTTACAGTATTGAAGATATTGAGGGAAACTCCGAGTTGCATCCACCTGATAAAGTCACATTTCGGATTGCAACTGACAAAAATACCGGGAACTTGCGTGCTCGTGATATCATCTTGGAAAAACCGCCCCCACCCCGTTTCCAAGGGGTGATTTGCTCGTTAAAGGAAACATTTGGTTTTATTGAAAGAGCCGACATGGTGAAAGAGGTGTGTGTTTTTTTTGTTATTAGAGTAACTTTTTAGTTATTAAAATACAGGTTTATTTAAAAGGTGTTGAGAAAACAAAAGAATTCTTCTAAGGGCAAAAAAATCACATTTCTACCAAATACTTTAATTATATTTTTTAAAATAATGAAAAAAAAATTGTGTAATAAATTCCTTTAAGTTTAGTTTTTATTGGCTTGCTTAATTTGCATTATTGTAAAAATACGGTCAACTAGGAATTGTTATAGAAATATTATGGCTTTTTTTCTTTATGTGAAAGTTGAAAAATTATAAAAGAACATTTACTTTTTGTTTAATATTGTAAGAAAATTTATAAGTTAATGAATTGTTTACCTAATAACTTAGCTTAAATTTAATTTTTAATAGAATACTTTTGCATTTGTGTAAAAGTACAAGAGATCTAGAATTGTTTGAGAAATATCAAGGATTTTTTTTCTTTATTTGAAAGTGAATAAACACAATGTCAATATTTTAAGAAAAATTATAAACTAATAAATTTTTGGTGTAAGAAATTTCCTTAAATTTAGTTTTTGGTGGTTTACATTTGCATTATTGAAAACATGTGACTGAGGTTTTTGAAATAAATTATTTTCCTTCTAAACACTGCTTTAGTTGTGTTCCCTTTGATATTGTGTTTGAAGCCAGATTTGATTTGTAACTTTTTTTCCTTTGTAGATATTTTTCCACTCTAGTGAATGCAAGGGGTTTAAAAATCTTTCCCTTGGTGATGATGTGGAGTTTGGCGTTCAGACCAGAAATGTAAGTTTGCTTAAATTTAACAAATTATTACTGTCATTAAATTCCTCTATAACTCTTAAATATACACATCAAATCGCATGTTGTCTTTATGTTTAAAAGTTGAAATCTAAAGTAGTGAATTATACTAGCTTCTAGACTGCGAGTTCGAGTCCCGTGTAAGGCATGGGAGTTGGTAAATGTATGTTGGCTTGTCAAATGATTCGGCGCATTATAGTCCTCGTGTTGCTGACGGCACCAGATAATCTGAAAACAACCAACTAAAGTGGTGCATGTAGTTACTACCAAGAACTAACAATTTCTTACTATTTAGTTTTCATTTCTATATAATATTCATGTGTAAGGCCAGGGTGGAAAAAAAATGGTTTGTTTCATATAATCCTACTTACCCTGAAATTACAACACAAAAATTCTGACCCTAAACTTTTTTTTTTTAGTTTTTAAAAAATTTTATAAAAAAAAATAACACATTCATTTAAATGATTAATTGATTACAATGTTATAGTGATTGCGTAATAAGCAGCTGAACCTGAAGGAAAATTACAAATACCCTCTAAAGTATTCAATTTTGTTAAATACCTGGGTATATACCCAGGATATTGTCCCGCAAAGATATAGCCAAATGTTTTACATCACTGTTTACACATCTGGTCAATTTTAAATTTAACATTATATTAACATTATTTCCCTTTGCATATTTACAAAAAATATTTAGCAAAAAAAACTTTCCTTCCTACCTTAATATTTGTGCCCATGTTACAGGAAACAGGCCTATTTTTTTTTTTTTTTTTTTTTGGATTTAGAGAATTTTTTTTTTGTTATTTCTATGCCTACACATTTAGATAGGCTGAAACTTTTTTTTCTCGAAATCATTTACAGAATAGTGAACATTTTAAATGAATATTTCGTGATCTTCAGCTCAGTGCTTAAGCGGAAGTTAAAATTTTTTTTTCGCAAAAAATTTAAAATCAGAGTTGTTTTTTTTGCGGCAAAATGACTAATCTAAAATGATAATTGAGAACTATTTTTTTTGTAAAATTATTTTAATTGTTAATAAGGACAACTAGACAGTAACTTTCACACCTACATTGTTTCGATGTTGAACCTATCTTTGGATAAAAGAAGTTTCTTTTCTTTTCTTCTGGCTGATGTTTTAGACAAAAGCTAAATCGCATTTTTGAATTTTAGCATTTAAGAAAATTCCTAAGCGTTTTGCTAAAAAAGCACTGACTTAATAATTGGTTTCAACCTAGCCTAATAAAAGTTAAGTTTTAAGCAATTTTAGTCGGTAAATTTAATTTAAAATAGTTAGGAATGCACTTTTGTTTTACAATTTTTTATATTTCTTTCTGAATGGGAGCGCCTTTTAAACACAACATTACTTCAACAAATGAACTTAAGTCATTTTAGCAAAATTTTGTCTATATAACATAGGGATGCACCGAATATTTGGTATTCGGCCATTAAGCCAAATATTCAGTTTGGCCGAATATCTAGACATTCAGTGTCAGAATACTTTATTTCGATTTCTTGCCAATTTATTATTATCGCAGAATACCACTCTATAGATGCCGACCAAACGGTATAGTGGTTAGCGTGCTAGCTTCTAGACGCAAGGTTGCGGGTTCGAGTCCCGTGTTAGGCATGGGTGTTTGTAAATGTATGTTGGTTTGTCTAATGACGAATGTTTCGGCGCATTATAGCCCTTGTGTTGCTGACAGCGCCAGATAATCTGAAAACAACCAACCAACCACTCTATAGAAGCATGATTTTATTTTTCTTATACAATATTTGGAAAATGTAAAAACTTATAAGGCACATTCGCAGCAATGTTAAGAGGTGTTTTTTTCTTTTTTTTTAATGAATTTCAAGGAGTGCCAGGGGCCTTAAATTTGCCTCTGACATAAAATGTGTCCTTTTGAATAGTTTTAAAGATACGAGAACAGTTATTTTTGTCATGTAACCTAACTTTCCGTGCCATGACAATGGACAATTCCTGCATTTTTTTAAAACGAGTGAAAAATGGAGAATATCTTTCTGATTCCAAATATTTAAACAAAAGTTCTTTAAAAAAATTAGTTATTTAAATATTAAGAAAAGAAAATGCCCCAAAACCAGTCCGATCAAAACAGTCAACTAAATTTATGACGTAAAGACACCCTATTGTTTGTATGGTTATCATGAGGTTTCTGCCAAATAATTGGCGTTGGTAGACCTTTGCCACATTCCATACAGGTTGGCTTGATTTGCGAGAAACTTGCAAATCTGGTTTCCGCTGCTGCATTTCAAGCCGAGATGTTTGCGAAGCCGTGACGTCACATTCAATGCCAGCTGAATGAATCGTTTTCTCGCCAACGTCGAACAAGGTAATTTTTATATCAAATTTTAAAAAACGAAAAGGCACATTGAGCAGAATTTTTTGTGTTTATGGCCTTTTCGAAACATTTAGAATTGAATAAAAAAATACGGCAGTCATCTATGTTTTGATAATATAAAAGGATCCTTTTTTTATTATAAGTGGTAATTAAGACAAGTTTTATTGGAAATTATACATCAGATATCCCGCCGGCCGAATATTCAGTGTTTGGCTTGTCCATTGGCAGAATATTTGGTATTCAGCCAAAATCACTATTCGGTGCATCCCTAATATAACTGTTACTATTCGTTCTTGGAATTTATAAAAATTAGTTTAGCTTTATGTGATATAGGAAGTTGGTTTAATGCTCTAACAGAATTTTTACTCATATTTATTGTTTCCTACAACATTGAAAATGAAGTTTCTCTAATAAAGTGAGATTCAAATATATATTTATTAAAGCCATCTTTTTCCAACTGTAGAACAAAGAAGTTGCAGTGAATGTGGTGACTTTGCCTGAGGGAACTGTTGTGTTTGAAGACATAAGCCCCGATTTAATGTATGGTGAAATCACTGAGGCATTGGAAAAAGGTAGATCTCGTACCTCGGATGCAATGCCTGGAAAGATCCAATGTCAAATGGGAGAGGAGTAAGTATATAGTATCCTCCTTATTACTTTCAGTTATCCATATGTTTATGGCTTTTTTTGCATTTCTCCACTTTTTGGAACATCCTGGTTTCAAAAAAGTTGTCTTGAAAAAATATCTGTCTGTGGTCAGCATTTTTTTTTTTTTTTAAAGACACATAAAAACTATTGCGAAAAATATCGCCAATCTGGTAATTTTTTCTTAATGAATGATGAAATTATAATAACGGTAAATAACACCAATCCACGTCAGTATAATAGTGAAATTGAAAATTGTGTGATGTTCCACACCCCTAAGTTAACAGTTGCATGTTAAATACCTTCCCCTCTTTATATACTATTCTTTCTCCTCAAGTATTGTTTCTGGATTTTGTTGGTGCTTTCAACAAATGTTCAAAGTCAATTTTAATCCCACATTCAGGCGTCGCAGACTTCCTATATGTCCTATAAATCCTATATATTTTTTAAAATCGGGAAAAACGTCCTATATTGTCCTATATTTTTAATTGTCCTATATATACTATATTTTTACTTCGATTCGACCCATATTTTCTTCGAATTCGTAATAACAGCGCCGTTCGTTGTGGTTTTTTATATTCGAATTCTTTATCGCGATCGTAAGTGAAAGAAACCTGACTAAAGCAATGTTTGTAAACGGCTGCGTCTTATTTCTTGTGACGTCACTTGCTGCACTATCTACAACTCAATTCAATTGGACCGCGAGAGTTGTAAAGTGTAAAAATATTCATAGGGCGCGGGCTTGAATTTCTGATATGTTTTCTCCTCCAATATAGTAAATTAATTGGTAATTATGCAGCAAGATAGCGAAAAAGAAAGATAAGCAGAAACCAAGCTCTGCCTTGGAAAGAACGGATAAAAACAACTTGCAGGACTAAAAGAACGACATTTTAAGTGCTCAGTCAATAATTGATGAAGAAAACAAAAGGGTTAAGATTTAATGCAAGGTGTCGAAGGGCGATATTTAAAAAAAAAAGTTGCTAAATTGAAAATGACGTCAAAACGTTGTGTCCCCCAAGTGCCGAAACACCAAGTCAACGGTTTGCCACATTCGGCGCTAAATCTCCTACTTTCCGCCGCCAATCCCTCTGACACCGAATAGTAAATCTGAACCAAAAAAAGAATGCAAAGCAAACGGTTTAAGATTTATTGCACGGCCCCCCTTTACGACTTTTTGAAAGTTGGCGATTCGGTGCTGAATGTGTTTTGATGCCATTTTGGATACACTGACAGTCTTTCGATATCATTTTCAATTTGACGATTATTTTATAAAAAAGTCGCCAAGGAGGACCGTACGGTAAATCTTAACCCAAACAGGAATAAAAAGAAACTGGGGCAGCTCAAAGAACTTATAGATGCTGGAAGACTCAGATTGCAAATAATGTAATTAATAAAACTTGATTTATTGATGAATACTAAGGATGGAATACTGAGGTAATAACTAATAAAGGATGACATATTCAGGATCAGGCAATTTCTTTTTTTAATGGTATGTTTTCTATTCTCTTAAATGCAATGTAACGAGTTTTAAAGGGAGAGAGTTATTTTCTAAGTACTTAATTATAGATATTAAAGTTAAGTAGAGACTGTGTGCAGTTATTTGATGTTTTATATTGTCCTATATTTTTTTTGTAAAAATCCTATATATTCATATTTTGTCACTTTGACCCCTGCACGTTAGAATGGTAGAGGTGTTCTTGTTATTTCTGCAAGGATTGCATAGGAAGCATGATTTCTATATCTATTATCCAAGATAACTAAACAATGTAAACAAAAAAATTGCCAAATTGAATAATTTTATAAAGAATCTATACAACAAAAATATCAAAAACTCATTTCTTCATAAGGGATTTATTTGATTGAAGTAAAAGTATTACAATATTATTAAGAAAGTGAAAAGATAGCTTTTTTTTTAAAGTGCCATTTATTTTTGTGTAAGGAGTCGTTATGTTATGTATAATAATATAATCACAATTAGTTATCACCGCTTACAACGCAGTGAGCTGAAGTTGTAAGTTGTGTACCACAGGGTTCAGTATTGGGGCCATTTTTGTTTCTAATTTTCATCCATGGTATTACCATTATATTATTATTGGGAAAACTTAGTATCTTCGTAGATAAAGTGAAAGTTATGGCAACTGTAAATCCTATAGAACAAATTGCACAGCTGGATGGGAATTTAAATAAGTTATCAGATTGTGCTGTCAAATGGGATCAGTCTTTTAATTTAGATAAATGTCAAGTCCTACACTTTGGTCCCAAAAATATAAATGCTACTTTTTTTTTTACTAGTAATATCAATGAGAGGGAGCTTATTAATGACCTAGGGGTGACAATTAATGGAACTTTTAAGTTTGAACATCAATGTGGAATAGAAAACAGGAGTCACTTTTGCCCCAAAATTCTTAATATTTCTTAAATTTTTATTACTCCTTAAAATTGTAAATTTTTCGCTAATTCTTTAAAAAAAAAATTTAACTCCGAACATCCCCCGATTTTCCTACATAAAAGTCCCAAAATTTTCCAGAGGAGAAATTATTCTGAAATTTCAATTATTAAAATGTTAATTAATGTCAAACAATTTTAAATTTGAACTAAACTCATGTTAGTTTGAGTTTTTAAAGTTTATACAATATTCTTT
The DNA here is from genome assembly GCA_963978545.1 of Linyphia triangularis. NCBI lineage: Eukaryota > Metazoa > Arthropoda > Arachnida > Araneae > Linyphiidae > Linyphia > Linyphia triangularis. The sequence continues at coordinate 10,727,679 of OZ021732.1, forward strand.
TTGAATAACTTTGAAAGTTGTTTAAAAATTAAATAAGTGGATTTAATGAAATTCACGTGTTTGTAAAAATTTTATAATTATTGTTTTGCTAAAAAGTTGTTTGAAGTTAATTTTTTTTTTAAATTAGCAGTTTTTTGCTGATATTGAAACAAGCTTTGGAAAGAATGTTTGTATCAGGAGCTTCTGTCTTCTTTTTAAGAAATATCCCTACATTTTTTAAAATTATCCCTAAAGTTTTTAGAATTATCCCTAAGATTTTTGAAATTGTCCCTAAAATTTCTACCTAAATTTTGTAGAAAACTCACTGCGCCCCCTTAGAAAGAAAAGCAAATATGATTTTAGGATGATCAGGAAGATTATCTCATCTAAATATGTTGATTATATTTTATGAAGTTGTAGAAATCTCATTTTTGTTGTTTCTATTATTAGATTAGTTTCCTTTCCATTTGGAGAACGGGACCCTAACGCAGAGTACACACTTCAGGTTGGAGACTGGGTGCAGTTCAACATCGCAACTGACAGAAGAGACAATCTACAAAGAGCCACTAACATTGAGCTTCTTGATAATGGATTTAACTTTGAAAAAGAAAAACGGGATCAGGTTAGTTTAATTGTAAATCATATCATTAAACTAATAATTAACAATTGTAATTATACTGATTTTCCAATATATATTGATTGTAATTTTGTTGGTAAATTTTGATTTCCTTTTCTTCCCTAACCAAATTACTATTAGTTATTCATCTAATTTTAAAAATTGATGACATAAAAAAAGTTACTGCGATAATTCCATGAAAAATATGTTCTTTAATGTAACATATTTTTGAATTTTACATCAAATTACCTTTTAATATTGTAATACTTTTCAGATTTTCATGCTTTGCCAATTTTGAAAACCAAAGAAATTCACGAAAATTACATAAACTTTTTTTAATGTCCAATTCTAACATGTGTTACCCCGATATCTTTTCTATGTGAGAAAAAGAAATGACAAGTTGCTTATATGTTTTTACTTACAGGGTATTGTGACTGCCATTAAGGAAACATTTGGTTTTATCACGTATAGCCAGCGTGAAAATCGTTTGTATTTCCGCCTGAGTGAGTTGTTAGATCAGAAAAAAACTCTCAAAGTCAACGATGAGGTGGAATTTACTATTATACAGGTGAGCTTGAACTTTCCCTTTGGTGTATCCTATCAAAAATGTTTATACTTATTGTAAGCATTTTTGTAATATTAGTTTTTTCAACTGATTGATTGATTTTTGTATATTTAGTAACATTAATGTCATAAAGAAATTATATAACAATGCATTTTGAAACAAAATCTAGCTGTGTAGTTCCACCTTGCTGGGGACAGTTGAAGGTCATAGATCTTTGCATTAAAGAAAAGAATTTTGTATCCTTTGAAAGTTATTTAGAATCGGGGATCGCAAAAGAAGCATTGCAGCCTTTTTAACTTCGCAATGATATCTAAAATAAGTCTTCAAGTAAGTAAGTTGCATATTAAGCTTGGAATAGTGCTACTGCTGGAGTAAATAGTAACAGGATATAATATGAATAGTAAAAAAAAAAAAATGCAGTCTAGTCTATATTAAATAACATCTATCAATGAATGCACTGTTAAATTCAATTGAATGGCACACTCGATATTTACCTAATCCATGTTGTCTTTACTGTGGTGTTTCTGTAGCAACTCTTAGCAGCAAATGCTTTGATGGCCTGTTGAAAAAGTGCAAATTATTAATTTATTTTCAGTAGAATGCAATCCTTCATTTCATTGAAACCAATTTTCAACTTTTCTATTGATATTCCTCGTGCAATCGAAACTCTTCATGTATTATTCTTTAAATCGCCCTTGCACAAAGCTGGTTTATAGTGTTGATTGACAGTAAATATATGGAAGTATTACAATAAAATTTAAACGGCTTATTGGACTGAATATTTATGGCTCGTAAATTTTTTATAAAACCTTGAAAATTGCTTTAAAATAAGCCTTTCATTTTCAAGTACTTGAAAACCATGGATTCTTTCAAAATATGTTTCATGTACTTGAATTTCATTTTATTTTCTTAAAAAATTCTTATAAAAAAAAAAAAAATGAGCGAATTCATTGGAATTTAGTTAAGCCAGTCAGCAACCAGGAAAACACTGTGGTTGAACATACAAAGATTGTGTCATTCCTCCCTTCGTTGATTACAGGCACATTCGCAACCTTTGAAACCGGTTTACTCCGATTATATTATGCGATTCTTGTTTCGTTTTTGTATCGTGTGTGCTTTTTTTTACACACTGTTTAAAAATGGCAGGAAAGTGCATTTTCAATTCAAACTGGAATATAATTTTTGGTTGCAATCCTACATTATGCACAATGTGCTTTGTGCGTCAAAAATTTCAGTGTAGCATTGATAGGAGAAAAGGCATTAAAAAAACCATACAAAGAGCATGAGGATTCAGTTTGTATAAGAAATTCAATGAGGATTGTTAGAACTATTTCTAATGCTAAAAATGCCCCGATAGGGAATATTGTCCGCAACAATCAATGCTGTTATCAAGCGGGTACAATGGAGGTGCCTTTAAAAATCGCTTCTTATAAATCAAATGAAAACATTAATAAATTATTTCATTGCATGTTTGCTAATAGCATGATTGCATCTAAATGTTCATGTGGAGGTTGAAAAACTGCATATTATGCAGTGTTTGGAATCGAGCCTTTAAAGGGTATTAGAACGCAGTTTAATCAATAAAATTTTTGTATTATTTGGGGGAAATTTCAATGTGATGAAAATGAAACCAGAAAAACAAGATATTCACATCTGATATTGGCATAGTAACAAAGTGAGTACTACTACTTACTGTACTTCTATATTTTTAGAACATTTTATTATACTTGAAGGGTTTTTTCTTCTGTTGTAACCTTAATATTTTCTTCTATTAAAATCTAAAAAACATTTTTTTTTTTATTTATATTTACTGGATTTGAACATGCACTGTTTGCCAATAAAAAATGAAATTATTATAAAAATAAAGTGGGCACACAACTTTTGACTTCATTTGGATGTATTACAAAAATGTGGTTGCAATTTTGGGGATCTTTTTAAAATGTCAATAAATATTAATAAAGTCAACTCCTTATTAAGTTTAATTGTTGCTTACTGAAATCTTGATTTACAAACACTGCTTTGTACTAAATTTTGTCTATCTAGATGCAAAACTATGTATATGTATAGTGTGCAAGTTTTACCTATATATATATATATATATATATATATGGTTGGAAGAGAACCAGTTTTTAAAAAAAACGTGTTTTTTTTAGTTTAAACCAGGTTTTTTTTAAATTCCTTTTCTAATTACATGTATACATATTTATAAATAAAATTTGACGTTAACTAGAATAATTTATGTTCAAATAACAATTCATATATTTTTTTGTTTAAATAATTTAAACAAGGTCATTAAAAACATTATTTAGGTCATATATTAACATTAAACGTAAATAAAATTATTACGAACTTTTAATATAAAGCTTTTTTATACCAAATATCAACTAGAAAAATGCTTTTCAATGTTCAACTTATTTGTTCTTTTAGTTCAATAACTAATCTTTGGATAGCAAAATGCTCATTTTGCAATTTTGTGGCTAAATGTTTTAACAAAAGAGCTAAATCATATTTACGTGTTTTAGCACTTAAGAAGATTTTTTAGCATTTTGCTAAAAAAGTCCCCCCCCCCCCCCCCCCCCACCTAACCCCTGATTTTGAGCTTGAAATACTCTACTGTACTATCATTCATGTACACAAATTCCTTTTGTTTCAGGATCCTTCAAATCCTCCTCGATGCCAGGCAATCCGAGTGAAGCTTCTGCCCCCGGGCACTGTGGATATTAGTTCCCCACCAACGAACGGCAAGTATGAGCCAGAGGAGGGCACCTTCGTTGGGGTTGTGGACAAGGAGGCTCATTCTCGTTGGTTCCAGGATAGTCCACAAAGGGGGAACAAAAAAGACACTGAAGAGAATGACGAGGAGGTTTCTCATAGTGGCATCATCCTGTATAATAACAATGGAGTGAAGGAGAAGGTGTACTATTCAAACATGGACTGTGAACAACGAGCCTATCCACGACCTGGTGATCGGGTAATTATGCTTTTTGGTCTGTGAATATAGTAACAGCGTGGCCACAGAACATAGCAATCAGGGAAAATGTCAGAAAATTAAAATTTCTTGAAAATCAGCAAAATTTGTTATTCTGTCATGGTTCGCCGACCAAACGGTATAGTGGTTAGCATGCTAGCTTCAAGACCGCGAGGTTGCAGGTTCCGAGTCCCGTGTTAGGCATGGGTGTTTGTAAATGTATGTTGGCTTGTCTAATGACGAATGTTTCGGCGCATTATAGCCCTCGTGTTGCTGACGGCGCCAGATAATCTGAATACAACCAACCAATCTGTCATGGTTCTGAAGATACGCTTCCCCTTTCATCCGTATTTTGGCGTCATTTACTCAGAGAATAGGATATTTGACACCATCAACAAATAATTACCAGCATATGTATAGTATTAAACGAAATAATAATAATACAAGCCATTTTAGCTCGAAATAATTTCTCAAATTTTTATGAATCGAATTTTAAAAATAGGTTTTTTTTAGCGCATCATCACTTGATCAGAAACGCTCGGATAAACTTTTCTGCAGAGTGTGACGTCATTGTTGTCCGCATTTGTAAACAAACAGCTTCATAAGTTTATTTTAAAGCTTGATTCATCTCTTTTCCTACTTTATGATAAATTATGACTATTGAAGGTGACTTTTAGGAAATATTTATTTAAAGAAGCTTTAGGAACAATGGAAGACGGTTTTATAATGGTAGACAGTTTGAATTTACGCAAAATAGATGCTTTGAGGGTGGGATTCTTTTTCAAGTCAAGCTTCAAACACCGATACCCTTGAAACATTTCTTGGAACGAAATCAAAAGAAAAATACACTGCGGAAAATGCTATTTTTAGTGTGTTGCTGCATTATTTTGAAAAAAGAAAAAAATATGTGTCTTTTATTTTGTGCATACTTTTTATTTAAAACATATTTTGAAAATTTGTCAAATACCCTATTGGGGCAGTAATCATTACAAATTTCATGTTGCAGAATAATTTAAACTTTTCATTACTGTCAAAACCATTTAAAAAAAAAAAATGCTGTATTATCTCTTTGGCATGCACATGTGATCATTACCAGGATGTCTACACATCTGGGAAAGTTGGAAATTTGAAAAAAGTTTGCCTTGAAATCGGGGAGTTTTTTAGAAATTTATCGGGGGGAACTTTTTTTCCTGAATTTTGTGGCCACCCTGATCAAAAGTTCTAAAAAGGCAATGATAAAACTCCGCATGCAAAAGGGGTTCGAATGATTTCCTGCATTGGCATTTTGCTTTCTCTGATTTAAAAAATTACAATACCAGGTGGCAATTATAACATATACCCTCGTCTTGATTTTTAGACTATCTGGTTGAACTAGTTTTCTTCTTTTTGAAATGCTAATGCCTCAGGTAGAACATTGATGTTTATTCATGTGTCCCTACAAACCATATGAAACCAATCCATATATGTGCTCATCACTAACCCATATTATAACCATGTGATCTGATTTATTTATTAGAATGCATTGCTCTTACAGAATTCAAGGTGTGTGTATAATTCTTTTTTTTTTTTTTTTTTTTTTTAATTTTTTTTTTTAAGAATTTATATATTTGGGGATTTAAAAAGAATGTAGAAAAATCAGAAAAAAGTATTCTTCTTGAAAGGAAAATTCATAGACATCTACATAAATAGAATCTTAAATTATCTAATTAATGCTATAATGTGCATTTGGCATGTGAAATAAATTTAGAGATATCCATAGACCTATCTGAGCATCACACACTGATTTTCTGGGTTACCTATTGGAATCCTTCATTTGAAACTAACCTGCATAGTATTCATGTTTTTGCTAATGGAGCGTCTACCCATTATCCAAGCATGTATCCCATTTTAACAATTTCATTAAACAGAGAATACTTGCATTTGTTTGTTAATGTTAAATTTATCTATAAACTAAAGTTCATATGTTAGTTTTCATTCAAAATTCAAAACAAGCAATCCAATTGAAAGTGTATCTTTCATTAAAAAGAAAATCCACCTTTGCGCAAAAGTAAATTTGACCAACTTATAGTTTCTATTGGCTGTCCATCTGTCAGAAATGCGCCTATATCAGAAATGTCAGCATACGTGCAAACTACCGAAACAAATCTTGACCAAATTCAAGGCGCTGTACTTTTACTGTAAAACGCTAACATTACTAAACAAAATAAAATAGTTTTGTCAAATCCAAGTACTTTTACAGGCAAGAAAATAAGTAGATTTTTATTTTTATGCACCTGTTAAAATTACTCAATTTTATTTGTATTTTGTATGGATGGCCTTTTCCTGATCTTTGTTATAATTGAAATTTAGATACTAGAGCCCTATTTTTTTAGAACAAATGTGGCACTTGTTAATTTCTTCCCAAATATTTGAAATGTAATTATTATATAGTGCGAGAAGTTTTGTTGTATCTTTATAATTGGTAAATCATTTCTTCTGCATGCTTTTTTGTTTAATTTTTGGATATCGTCCCTTCCGCGAGCTTTTTTGACGAATTTTTGGATTTACGCCTTTTTACTCTGACCAATCTCATCCCTGATACTTAACATTATTTTTTTTTTTTTCAGATGCAGTAAATTAAATTTTGTATTTAATTACTTTTTTTAGGTGGAGTTTTCCTTAATTTCCAAAGCTGATAAGATGTATGCAATCCACATCAAAACTTTGCCCAAAGTTAGGAATGGTTTTCGTTATTCACATCGAGGATTTGTTGCTGCTCTTAAAGATACATTTGGATTTATTGAAACTGAAGATCATGACAAAGAGGTGTTTTTCCATTATAGGTATGTGTTAAATATTATGTTTAAAATTAGTTATTAAATAATTATGAATTAGTTATTAAATAATGAGTTAATCTCTTTTGTATGCACTTAAATTGTAATGAAATAGACTACACATTCTGGTGTTTAGTTTTGAATTTTAAATGTACTTAAATAAAAGTTTGCTCTTGTTTTTTCAGTTTTAATAGGTTGAATTGAAAGTTAGAAATGTTTCATTAATCTTTTCAATTGTTCTAATTCATTCAAATCGATAAAGGAAATATATCGTCCAACATATTTGTGGATTTTCACCATACATGATTGAATTAAAATATCATTTGATATTTGCCTTGTAAAGTGATTGCTCTATTGAAATTTGTTAACTCTTTTTTCACATTCTAAGTTATATTACGTTAAGTGCAAGTTGTATTATCTAACTAAAAAAAAGTAATTGTTGTCCACTTCAATACATTTACTTACCTATAATGGTTTTAGACAATTACCTTGATTCTGACATCTTGTTATTCAATAAGTTTTCTGTATGATCTTATTAATTTTAGATAATAGAACCATACTTTTGAAAGATGCAAATTTACTTAAATTTCTTTCATAAAATTATTAGAAGTTCCCCAAAGCTCGGGTGTCAGCTTGTTCTTTTAATAGTTTTTTCCTTGCCATAATATTGCAAATCTGATGTATTGAAACATATACTATGGCTTGCACTCATTAAGTAATTCGGTTAATTTTTTATAAATATTCTACTATAAAACTGATCCTTATCCTAATAAAATATTCTGTGACAAAATGCATCGTTTTTGTTACGGAATATTCTGTGTCAAAGTACATCTTACTTTTAGTAATGGAATATTCTGTGAGAAAGCACGTCTAATGAAGTGTTCTCTGACAAATCATGCATAATGGAATATTTTGTGACAAAGTGCTTCTTCCTTTTCAAGTTAAATGCATTTTTTTTTTTTCAGTGTGTTTGATGGGAATGCTTCTTCTCTGGAAGTGGGGCAAGAAGTTGAGTATGGAGTAACTCATAAAGGCAACAAGTTAAGTGCAGAGTGTGTTCGCAAGTTGACTTCTAGCCCCATTCCAAAAGAAGAAATCCAGCCTGAAATCCTGAATGGTGTTGTATTACATCCACTCAGGTGTTTCAACCCAGAACAAGAAAGCTATCCTGGAAAAATACGATTGGCTCCTCATGGTAATTGATTAAATTTTCATTTGGTGGCGATACTTAGCTTGATATTTTCAATTGTCTATTTTTTTTTTTTTTTAAAGCCTTTATAGTAACTTTGATTTTGGGTGTGGCTGGGTATGTCGATGGCTCGCGAATCTGCAGAGGCCTAATTAACCCCTTTGACGTCATCCAATCGGACTAAAACTTGGCAAATAGATACAATGTTAATAACAATGTATTCTATCAAATTTTGGGGCTGTTACTGTCACTAAAGGACACTTTAAATCCCAACCCTCCCTATACCGCCTTGTAGAGAATTTCCCAGCTAACCGCCTTTCGGGCTGGTGCAGGGGTAAACGTATATTTCCAAGTGAGGGGAACTGCCCTGCCTTAGTTGTTTAAAGCGTGACGGTCCTCAACAATAGGCTATTGTGGGGCATGTAGAGGGGAGACATGGATTTAAAGTACTCAATGTCAAACTGCCCCACCCTTTGGACATGGAGTAAGATAGTCAGGGACTTTTCTTTTATGCGAATCTTGTCATGTACTTAGCGGTGGCGTTTGTTTCATTGATAAGACGCCAACTAAATTCTCTGACATATCAAGCAGATGACCCAACGCACACCCCTATTGCAGGCTGTATACATATAGTAATGATCTTTTAATGGTCGACAGTGACCCCCACAGCAATCTCAGGAGTGGCAGACAGGAGAACGAGTCGGACGAGTTCATTTCAGTTTTTATGAATGGAAAGTCATCGGGGTTTTTGAAACCCACAACGCTGACTCCATGGGATTTAAAGGGTTGAAATATGTTATTTATGCTAAACTAATTTGCATGAGTTGTGTTATTTTTTCACTGTGAAGATTTTTAACATGCTTCCTGGAGTATCTATTGCCTTTTAAGTATTATTAGTATCCTCCTCTGTATTTTAATTTCACAAATAAAACATTGTTTTTATGTTAAGATAGTAAAGAAATCCTAAGTTGCAATATTAAATGTTCTCATTTTACTTCTAGCTGAAAATATGGACGAGGAAGATTTACCGGAGTATGAGTTCGGCATTACCAGCTTGGACAATAAGCATGAATTCCTTCAAAAAGGAGATGTGGTTCAATTTCAAATTGGTGTCACTAAAAAAGGAAAAGAACGTGCAGTAAACATCAAAGCTATTCGCACTCGTATTCAGGTAAACTTACACCTAGTAGCATGCATAAAAATTTATGAAATCACAAATATTAGCCGCTTTTCATTTCTGTGGGCTACTTTGCAATCCTTCTGAACTTAATTGAGATTAGCATGAAAAACCCTGCAACTTCATAGCTTTTTGCAATAATCCCCATTTAATTCAGCATGGGTGCTAAATTGCCTGAAGAAAAGAAGTACGGTCACTATTCGACTTCGCAACTTTTTATGGCTGATTATTTTACTTGGTGTTCCTTTTTTTTTTTTTTTTTTTTACATCAATTTCTCCCTTCTAAGGCTAGCAATTTTTAGTAGATTATGATAGATGGGTGACTGTCGATTTCCCTATGATCCAAATTGGCTAATGGGGTAACTTAAGGTAATAAAGTATCTTCTTTAGATTTCGAAATGAGGGACCATTCTAAATTAAGCGTACCAGTGGAAAATTCTGTAATTGAACTGAAAAAGAATGACAAAAATTCATCAAACCATTTTGGCTGTACGTTATTTTCAAAGTTATTTTTGCAAGGTTTCCTTATTCAGTAAGGATAATAGTTGTAATTTTGTTTGCATACATAAGACAGCAAAATGGGGAGGAGAATCAGGATTCTAGGTCTTTGTCTGGTGCTCTGTCTCTTTTAAAAGTTTGTTGACCCATTTTCAATTGTTAGATAGTTTTGCATCGATTTTAGGGCTAACTTTTGGGATTTTTCCTTTTTTCTCCCCTCATTTGTGGTGGAAATATCTCCACCTTTCACTCGCAAAGTACTCCCGCTATTATTATCTAACAATGTTCAGCCGCAGTGTACCCTAGGGTGGATCTTATTTTTGGAGTATGAATATGTGGTCTCAGTCTAATTTTGTTCCTTTTTACAAAAAAAAAAAATTCAGGCAAAATATTAACACACTTGAACATTATTTAGAGGTAACTCAATGTTGGTGAAGTTTTCAATGCAGAGGATGAATGAACGCAATGTCATGGAAAATTAAAGTAAATACCATTACATTTAAATATATTTAAAATTTCTTATAATTTTTATTTTGAGTGATAAATGACAGCATGGGACAATAGATCAAATTTCGATACATGTCTTCTCAAAATCGTCTTTACTCTTTCAACCATTTTAGAAAACATTCAGAGAAATTCTGTATTTTAAAGCAACGTCTTCTTACGTCGCAGATTTTGTTCAGTTTCATTGATTAATTAAAACCTTTTGAGTTAAACTTAGCTTATTCAACTTGCGTTTTGACATTATTCTGAGCCAACGTAAGTAAACCAACTCAATTGACTCATATTTTAAATCTGGAATGGAATGTAAAGGCAAAAGCCCTATTACTTTCTATACGCATCAATACAAAAGGGTTTTTCCTGGATATAAATTAAATTGTAAAACCAATGCAAAGAGGAAAAAATTAAAATAGTTTTTTTTTTTTTTTTTAATTAATTTGTGTTTTTAATGTTTGTTACGTTAATTCACACAAACTGCGACTGAAAAGATGTACACTTTGAGATATGGAAATAACTTTTTGTTGAAAAACTAATTTGTCTTGCGACCTAATGAAAACTTCGAGATAAACGAATATTCGACTTATGAGATTTCGAGTTATCGCGAGTTGACTGCATTAGAGATTTTTCTTTTTTTCGAAACTCTTCGTAAATATCCATGATCTGTGTCTTGCAAAAAAAAAAAAATTCTGTACTAAAATATCTCTTGTATTCTTTACCAAAGGCAATCGTTGATACCATCAAAGGCAACTTTGGTTTCCTGTGCTATGAAGCGGAAGAGGGTAAAAAGCTCTTCTTCCATATGTCGGAGGTTAAAGGAGATGGAACTGTGCAACCCGGTGATAAAGTGGAATTCATTGTGGTTCACCATCAACGAACTGGAAAGTACTCTGCTTGTGGTGTTGTGAAGATTGGGTAAGATTGAGAAAAAAAAATTTGAATTGCTTTTTTTTTACATTGAAGCATGTTATTTTATTAAAAACTATACTCTTTTCTGAAGTTCTGAATGATTTGCATTTTGATATGTATTTAATTTTTCACGTTCTAAAAAATAATAATTTTTTTCATTAATTCAGCATTGCTTTTTTTTTTTTTTAAATTTAAATGGTTTCTTTTATTAATAAAACTATCAGTTTCTTTTTTTTTCCTTCGTCAAAAACCGCGATATGGCATCGAATTTGCTCGTACCGGAGATAACAGTTTATTATTAGAAAAGTTCAGTTAAATTGGGTAATTTAATTTTTTGTCATTCACAATAAACAAAAAGTAAATTTCACAAGAGGGAAAAAAAAAATTATATTGATAACTTATACAGGGTGCCCAGCAGCCTTGAAAATCGGAAAAGTCGGGAAATGTACTTGAAATTTTTGCACCTCAGGAAAGTCAGGAATTATGTTTGGAATTTCCGGTCTGTGTCGGGAAATCGTCTCTTTTTTATCGGAAAAATCTTTATGGATTAAAAAAAAAAAGTTTTCTATGAGATGCGATTCTTCCGCCGATATCTGAAACAAAGAATGCATCCATTTACGCAAAAGCGACTCAACCTTTCCCCCCCAATAATTCAATCCCACCATATTGCTTCAGACTGTTTAAAAGTAGTTCCTGCATGTAGATGGGAAATATGAAAATGTTAAATTAGTAGAAATTCTATTGAATGCTCAGAAAGAATAATAATAGCATCCTAAAAAGGAGAAAATGGAACTAATTTACTTCTGTTTGGTAAGTCTGCACCTTTTTTTACACAATCGATCTCTTCCTTGAAATGTAAGTTTTGAAGACAGCTAAGGACAGAGATTTCCGTGCTCTTTATTTCAAACGGAAGTAGACGTTGAAATTTTTTACTCTTTCCTGCATCTTGAAAAACTTTCAATCTTTACGTCAACCTTTGCGAGTTTGCACTTATTTATAAACCTCTTGCAATATGTCACGACTCCTATTATGTTGGTGAATGAAAAAAACTTTTCAAATAGTATATTTTAAAACGTGCTGTTTTCCAAACTCGTGAAAGTTAAAGAGGGGATTCTTTCTTTTCTCATTTAGAACCTCGAGGGATTGATTGTCTATCAAGTTACTTTTGGTCGGAAAATTCCTCTGCATTGTTTAGAAACTTAAGGTCTTTCGGCCATAAATCGCTTTGGGGAAATTTATTTGGTTGCAATCCTCGGGACGTCATATCAACTATATTTTGCTTTAATCTATTGACCAAAATTTGTGTATGTTTTTCGCTATCGCCGATATTTACATTGGAGTAATGATAATTTTCAACTTGGTTTAAGCCGTTTCAATGCCGACCAAACGGTATGGTGGTTAACGTGCTAGCTTCTAGACCGCGAGGTTGCGGGTTCGAGTCCTGTGTAAGGCATGGGTGTTTGTAAATGTATGTTGGCTTGTCAAATGACGAATATTTCGGCGTATTATAGCCCTTGTGTTGCTGACGGCGCCAGATAATCTGAAAACAACCAACCAACTAAGCCGTTTCAATAGTAGCTATTGCCGAGATTTGGGATGCCGTTTTGATGCCATTCGCTTCCCTTAATGTAATAGCCGCTATTTTCCGTGATTAGTGTCTGTATGAAGATCGGTTTCGCTGTTTGGTTTGAATTGATGCAGAATTTTGATTTAATTTTGTGTAATAAAGTAGTCTCAGTTTTACAGTTTATCCTTTTTTTAAATTGTAATTTTAACTGTTACTGTTTGTTAAATTGTTTATTTTAGCTTGAAAAACAATTTTACATTTTAGCTATAATGGATAATAGTTCGAAAGTTAAAGCAATTTTTTATATAATAGTTTAAAATTAATTAACTTATGTAACTGTGTGAAAATTTGAAGTTTTTTTGCTTTTACCGTGACAGTTACATTCAGAACCTCACTTCCTTAATTCTTAACAACAGAAATGTTTGTGATAAGCAGTCGTGCTTAAAGTATACTATTAAACTGCACGCCTAGGTTCATTCCTTTTTCTTTTTATCTGCTAAGGTTTAGACCTTCATATTTATGTATAACTTGTTAAACAATTTTGTCTTTTTTCTCGCCTTAAAAAAAAAGACCTACAAAAATCTTCTCTTACTATTTTCAAAGTACATAATCTAATTGTTATATGATGATTAGATATTTTTTAATTTCATAATTTTTTGTAATTTGTAAAATTAGTTCAACATACTACTTGGTGGGGGGTATACTTTGGAAAATGTGGTAGTAATTGGTTGCGAGAAGGGTCCTTGAAAATTTTTGGGATGAGCCTTGAAATTCTTGAAATATGCTTGAATTTTTATCAGAAATTTTGCTGGACACCCTGTTATATGTTTTAGAAAATTTAAACACATTTTTTGTGCAATAATTTTCTCTACATTTGGTGTTCAATGATCATTTGCATTTGTTGTAAAAATATAAGTTCTAGTTATTCAAACAAAATTTCTTTATTACAGAGACAGTCAGCCTATGCAGCGCCCGGAGCGCCTCAACCGCCTTCGCACAATATCTTCAGAGGGTGGTGGGCCAAAAATTATCTTGATTCGTCAACCAAAAGGACCAGATGGCTCGACCGGGTTCAAATTGCTACGACCCGTGCAAGAGAACGGCGTCCACGACACTCTGAACGGCCAACTGGATCCTGTACAAGATCTAACCTGCTCAGTCAACAACGAATTGCGCCTCAACGTTCTAGAGCCAAACCCTATTGTTTGCTCCGAGGGTTGATTGGTGCAGTGTCTCCAAAATTTAATAATTATCCAGTCATACCAAGCTTCTAATTATATCTTCCCTAACTATTCAATTACAATACACTATGGGTAGAACAAAACCTATAACTACCTTTAGAGATAATCATGAATCTTAACATTCCTTTTCAGGTTAGACTTTTTCCTTTTGTTTTTGTGCTCCAACTACGTTTTTTGCATTTAATTTTTTTAAAAATCTATTTATTACACCTCTTGTTATTATGAAAAGGGAAGAAAAAAAATAAATGGTAGCGTTATTCAAAAAATAGAAAAACGAGTGGGAGACATATTGTTGGCATTCTGTCTTTGGACAAACTTAGATCTAATATTGTTTCACTTTGTTGAAAATTATAATCTTAAATATGTAACTGACTTCCATCTACAACATAAAGTTTGAACAAAGGCAGCTCCTAAACAATCAACAGTGGCTATAACTAACGGAAACAATGCATTGCAAGGGGCCGGCACGCTTGAGCTTGACGCATGTTTACGGGCTTCTTGCCTATACACGTTCATGAATTATAATGAAAGCAATTAGATTTTTTTCCCTTTGTTTTTGAACAAATCTATTTCGAAACTTCGTCATTTTGTGCTTAGTACACTTCCAAACAGCCTTTAATTTGTACAGTCGGAACTGTTTATTGTAACCTAAACTGAGAATTTAATTTTATTCGAGAAAACCTGTGATCTTTGATGTTCATATGGTTTGGTAGCAAGAGGGCGATTTTAATAAGCAAGCTAAGAAGCCACTAAACATGTGCCTTATATTATGAGAATAATTATGAAATCTTTTGAGACTACTTTGTAATGATGAACAACTAAACTTTTCAAGAGGAATAAAAAGACAAAAGTGCTGGAATCTGTGTTTGTGTTCATTTACTTATTATAGTTTTATGTATTTACTTTTAGTTTATTTTTCTCTGTCTAAAAAAATTATATCACATTAGGATAACTATATTATTATGAAATACTGCTTCTATTTTGGTTATGTTCAAAGAGCAATTTTGGTTTTACTTTGTGTGTAATTTTTTTTATAATATATAAAGAGAAAAAGTATCTTCTCTCTTTATTGAATTACATGGTGGCCACAGAACATGGAAATCAGCAAAATGTCAGGGAGCTTATGCTTTTGTCCCTCATTCCCTAAAATGTTCTTTTTCAACTAAAGTGTTAAGTATTAGTTATACGGTGTCGAATGGCGATATTTTCAAAAAGGTCGCTATAATTGAAAATGACATCAAAATGTTGTATTGTCCAAGTGCCGGAAAACCAAGTCAGCGGATTGCCACATTCGGCTCTAAATCTTCCACTTTCTGACACCGAATAGTAAATCTGAACCAAAAAAAGACTGTAAAGCAAACAAGGGTTACGATTTACTGTACAGTCGCCTTTGCCTACTTTTTGAAATTTAGCGATTCGGCGCTGAATGTGGCTGCGTGTTTTGACGCCATTTTGAATTTGGCGATACAGCCTTTTAATGTCATTTTCAATTTGGTTATTTTTTTATTTTTTTTAAGTCGTCAAGGGGGACCGTACATTAAATCTTAACTCAATCGGGGATAAAAAGAAAATACCTAAAAGAAATTGGGGCAGATCAAAGCTCTTATAGATGTTGGAAGCAAAAGACTCAAGATTGCAAATAATGTAATTAATAAAACTCGATTTATTGATGAATACTAAGGATGGAATACTGAGGTAATAACGAATAAAGGAGGACATATTCAGGAACAGGCGATTTCTTTTTTTAATGGCATGTTTTCTATTTTCTTAAATTCAATATAATGAGTTAGTGAGACAGTTATTTTTAAGTACTTAATTATAGATATTCCTCTCTTAAAAAGAAAAATGTATGTTAATTGGTACCGTGTGAAAGTCCTAAGTTCGTTGTATATGTTCATTTCAATAACGTTTCATTTAAAGTTTGAATTAATGAAATATATAAAGAGTTAATTTTAAAGTTCAGTAGTAACTGTGTGCAGTTATTTGATGTTTTATATTGTCCTATATTTTTTTTTTGTAAAAATCCTATATATTCTTATTTTGTCACTTTGACCCCTGTAGAGACCCCTATCCTCTTGTTGGTTAAAACTCCCTGATTTTAAAGGGGTTGTTGGGTCAACAATGTTATCTTGCATTCGAATTTTGGCCTTGAGGTCCCTTATATGGAATTTCTGGAATCGTCTTCTTCCAACAGCAGAATGGAAACTGTGGCTCTTTATTTTTTTGTTTTTGCCTAGAGATCATAAACAGTGTATCTTCTCGATTGACGAGATTGAAAAGGTATGCCCAATTTTTTTTTATGGAAAAATTATGGAATAAACCTAATGATAATAAAAAATAGTAATCCCTCACAGGAGTATCACAGAGCGATGCATCAGAATTCATATTTATAAATTTGCCATGATTATATGAGAAGAAAAATTATCAAGTGATAGTTTAGTTCTCCAGTATACTAAAATATACAGCTTATAATTTTTTAAATAAAACTTATCGAATTTTGTATTTGGTGTTTCACGTCGAATTTAAATGCGATTTCAAATATCATCATTGATTCATTCATCTTTTAAAGGCATTCTAGGTACATGTACTGGTAAATAGAACACGAAGTTTGGACGAATTTTAAAAAAAAAAAAAAAAATAGTTCATAATTTTTCAGACTGAGTTTTAGAAAAATTATTTTGCAAATATGTAGTATTTTCGAGATATATTCGTATTCAGAGAATCAACAGAAGTAAATAAATAATGGAGATAGAAAGCTTATGGAAATACTCATAAACTTCAATCACAAATGCTACAGAGCTGTGTTATATACCAAATTAAAGGTTTCTGCAAGGTAATTAAATTAACAAAAAATTCTCTGAATGAATATGCTTAAAAATCTGTACCGAATAGGTGTAGAATATCTCTATTTTAAGTTGTATTCTAAGTATAACACTAGTAACTTTTACAAATAGCGAAATCGGATTTGGTTGATAGGTTTTAGATTTAATTTTCTTTGGAGCAAAATATATACGGGCGCTATACTGCCGTCATAAGCAAAAAGCTAAATACAAAAAAAAAAAAAAAATGTATATTTTGAAGCTTTTGTGTTCGTCCTTGAAAATTACATTTTTTATTTTTGTATAGTATATGCTTGTATGACCTAAAAACTTGAACCATTCAATGAAATAAGATTATTTTCTAAGGATTAATCGGTAAGTGTTAAAATATATGCAATTGTTTTGAATTTAGGATTTTTTAACTTATGACGGGGGGGGGGGGGGAATGGAATCGTATGAAATATTTGTAGTGATTTGATAAAGAAAAATCTCATTTAAGTAATTTTTTTATCATTAATGTAATGTATTAATAGTTAATGGCGCAGTATTGCCCACGTGTTGCCCTTGGGCCGTTAAACTTCTTCCAACCAACCAACCAACCAAAAGTCAAAGTACATAAAATTTGAAAGGGACAAGCATTTTTCTTAAGAGTAACATTTCAAAACATTTATATTCTATAATTTTTTATTGATTTTATAAAAAAAAATTTGCTGGAAGTATTTTAACACTTTCTCCTCCAAACAATGCTCCAATTTAAATATAAAGTTTAATTTTTGCTTCATTTATCTTTTTCCCCCCCTCTGGGACAGCAAATATAAGCGAATTTTTAAAATGGCCCATCAGATACGTATAGTTATGTTCAAAGTTAAATATTGTGGTGGAAAGGTATATGTTGAACTAATAAGGTAAAAAAAAAATTCTATCAAGTTTGCCTGCTATGGTGGAGTAATTAAATAAAATATTTTTAGGAATGTAGTTTATATTACATTCTCTAGCCTGCTAGGTCATTATTTGTGCGAAAAGGGGAAACTTCCACATATTTGTGTTTCGAACTGGTTAATGATGTTTTATGGTGGCTTTACTAGGGCCATTCTGCGTGTTTCGAATTGGAGAAAACTTGAAAAACTTCCACCAGTCTGACATCCAATATGGGACTATCTGACACAATTGCTGCTGTGTTTCAAAAGAGAATGAACAGATTAATGTTATCAAAATATAATAGCAAATATTTCAAAGAATAAATCTGGCAGTGGACACTTGAACCAAATAGAAGTGAATGAAAAATAGTTTAAATTGTACTATGTAGATCATAATTTTAACTTTTTGAATATGGTTTTTAAAGACAATGAACACCTATGTAAAGTATTTACTAGATTTGGAAAATACACATGCTATGTCAGTAATTCAAAATAATTGTATAATTAGATTTGAGTTGTCAAATTATATTTTAGATTTTAGGCAGCGTTTAGTATGATAAACAATATGAAAATTTTCTATAAAAGCCTGCTTTGAAAAAATTAGAATCCATGCAAGAAAATGGTGATTTGAAAAAGCTACTTTATATGCTATTAGGAGGTAAAAAGGGAAAAAATACTATTTAAATTGCAGGAACTGTGTGTGTAGATGAGTAACTCTGGCTTTTGTCCGTCAATGTAAAATTTTAAAATAGTTAATTTATAAATAACTGTCATAATAAGTAATACAAAACAGTTATAAATTAACTTGCTGAATACCCGTGCTTAGCTACGAAATTTTACCATGAGCATTTTTTTAGCTAGCTGCATGGCCCAGCTTTGCGGAGATCCGTCATTGGTGTATAGGTTCCAACTTTTGGTGCTTGGATCGTAGGAAGTTTCATTGTTACTCAAAACCAAACTCGCTGAAAAGTTTATTGATACATAGGCATAGGTTTACACAGGATTCGAACCTGGCCCTTTTGGCAGGCGAGGCTAGAATTGAGATAGGAATTGCTTTACTCACAGGCGTTTGTTTCCAACGAATTCTATCATTGGCGATACTTTTTAATCGGCTTCTGAATCTTGACACACTCGGACCTGTCGTCAATCCCTACTCTTCCTTGGTTTGTGTCAATAGACTTTCGACTGCAATAATGATCTCGAGTGATTCTTTACAAAAATTAAAAAAAATTAGGTTATTTTATATTTATACAATCGTAATTTTGTTGTTGTTGTAAAAGCTTATCATGTTGGTGGCATTTAAGAGCAAATTTAAATGTTTTTAGTTATTGAATTCTTAGACTGCTCCAATTTTATTGTAAGAATAAAACATCTATATGAAATTTATTTGTCTGATTAATTCACTGGTGTTATTTCATTTATATGAATAGAATTCCTAAGAAGATTCAAGAGCAATCTATGAACTTGATTAAAGTACAAAATCTTTTTAATGAAAAGATAATTTTAGTTATTTTTTTTTATCAAATTTGTTTAATTCCAGTATGTTTACAAATTCCTTAACTAATGATATATAACTTGCAAACATTTTTAAGATGAAAATATTGATCTTAAAGAATTATCAATCAAAGAAAGGATTTGTATAAAAACCTATTCCACAGAAAAAACGAATGTTTACAGTTTTTAATTCATCGAAAAGAAAACAAGTTCGTCAGCAATTTTTCATCACGGTCCCATTCGGTTATATCGATGGGCAGCGCTGATGTGTAGTGGACTCAGGTGGGGGAGGGGGTACTCGGGGATATTTCGACGTTTTGTGATATCTCAAAATCCCGTTTGACAAAAAAAAAAAAAAAAAATTTCTAACTCGAAAATAGTTTTTGAAAACCAGAAGCATATATAGTAATTAGTAGTTCATTCATTGTCACCAACTGCTTCTAAACACCACTAGCTGTGACATCATCAAATGTTGGGTTTATATAGTTTTTCAATTTTCACTTCAGTTTTACAATGCATCTGGCATATAAATACTTACTGATCTGTAAATAAATAAAAATTTCAAAATCATGGAGGATTCCGGAGGAAGTTTTGAATCTCTTTCAACTATTCAACCAAATATTCGACGATTAGGTGAAATATTTTTTTTCTAAAGGAGGTTTTTTTATTTATATATCTTCTTTTTCTTCCGTTGCCGGTTGAAGTTTATCGGTTAAAATTGCTGGTTGCAATTTTCGTCCTTCAGTAGATATTAACCGTTTAATTCAATTTATAGCGGCAATACATTTTAAAAATAGTTTTAACCTTTTCTTCAACGTGCACCTTCATTAAAATCGAAAATGTATTAGTATTACAGGGACCTGACTATTTTTCATGTCTCATATATTTTCAACAGAAATTGTAATAAATGGAATATTTGTAATCTCCAGATTTGAATAGAAAGTTGTTTGCAGTATTATGCTGATAATCAGACCTACAGAATTTAGAAAAGTGTCCAAAGTTCAAAAAATGTTCAACTTTATTCTTTTCACGGATGATGTTCGCAAAGATCAGTTAGTTTGATGTGCTAAGTAATTCTCAAAAATTTGTTCAGTTAAAAATGATTGAGTAATTTTCTTTAACATGATTTATAAATTAGTTTTTGTGATTGTAAATAAACAACAGATGGTATTACATAAATTTTTGTGCTCTTTCTTTAGACGGGTTCCAGATGAAAACCGCCAAATTATAACGACTACTCATCCAAATGATCAACCTTTAATTCATTTATAATTCCTATCACAAACTGTTATCCAGTTTTTATAGCAACCCTATAACAAGCCGTAAACATTTAGGCTTGGCGCCAACTGGTATCCGTCTAACGGAAGAGTACCTAAATTTTTGTCTGATATGTGAATAGGGTTTATTTTTATATCAACATATATATTTAACTGAAGAATTACGGATTCCAGAATTACCATTATATAGTCTTGCTGTTATACTGAATAATAAATTGAAATATTTATTTGGCCATTTAATTTGCAGATCCATTTTGGGCTACTCGATTATGGCAAAGGTTAATCAAAGAGGCATTAGTGAAAGTCAAAGTATGTCGCCAAAGGCATTTTTTAAAAAACTACGATGATGTGTTCAATGGCGAAGATTTGGTAGAAATTGTTTTTCAATTTTTGAAAGAATGCACCTCTGACCTAGATGTACAACGAATTGATAGGTCAAATGCTGAGAAGGTAAGTTTAAAATTGTTTGTGAGATGGATAATGTGTAAGTTTTCCAAATTGTATAGCTCTCCTAATTTATTAGAAACACTTGTCACAGTAGGTACGCACAGAACTTCTGCTGTAAAAAATAATAGTGCAGCATTAATTAAAAATTACTGTTTGGGAAAAAAAACTAAACCTTCAGAACAAACACTGCAGCTGCTCTAATTTTTTTTACACGACTTCTGGTGTAAGTGTTTGTGGTAGTTATTCTTGTGTCTGTGAAATTGGCTGGAAAGGGATTACAGCTTGTGTCCCATTGGCTAAGTTTAGAAAGGTTTTTCTATTCAAAATTGAAAAATCTTGTATTAGCAAAATTATGTTTTTGTTAAATCCTAATAAAGAAAACAAAATATGGATCAACTAAAATACTAGACAAATTAAAAATTATTAGTAGATTAGAATTATTAGTAGTAATTGTAGAGGATCTGTGCATTTCATTGGGGTTAAAATATTAAATGTAAAAGTCAAGCTTGGTGTAAAAGTTCTGTCTAAAGATCTAATTTTTATGATATTAGCAGTTGAGGCACTCCTTGAGTTTAGACTATGTATTATACAGTAAAATATCCAAAATCCGGAAATATCCGAGATCCAGACCTTTTCCAGCTCTGCTATCTTAAAAAAAATTTGTATATATATTTTTACGAAAGTTCGTTCGTATCCGAAAGTAATGACAGCGAAAACGAAGTGATTAAGGTTAAAATTACCTAGAAGCAATTAGTTGGAAGTAGTATTAAAGGAAAAACACAATTTCAGAATCGGAAATAATGGAGATTCAAGGAGAAAAGTTTAGCCAAAAGTCAAAATTATTAAAACAACCTTAAAACAAATGTTTTTTAAAACCATATCATGTTGTATAAGGATTTTTCTTAGTTTATTCCAGTTATATGTTTTATTTCATTGATTTTGCGTATGATATGTTTTAAAGTCCGGAATCGCCCGACGATTCCAAATTTGAGGTACTCTAGTGTATTTCTAGGAGTACTCTAGTATATTTCTAGTGTCTCTCTTATTACTTTCAATTAATTACCCTATATTTCAGGGGTCGCAGACGTCCTATATGTCCTATAAATCCTATATTTTTTAAAAAATCAGCAAAAACGTTCTATATTGTCCTATATTTTACAATTGTCCTACATATCCTATATTTCTATATTGATTCGATCTATATTTTCTTCGAATTCGTAATAACGGCACCGATCGTTGCCATTTTTTATATTTTGGATTCTTTGGCGCGATCGTAGGTGAAAAAACCTGACAAAAGCGATGTTTGTAATGGCGGCTTTTTATCTCTTGTGACGTCACGTACTACATAACCTACAACTCAACTCTACTGGACCGGCGGGAGTTGTAAAGTGTAAACATGTGAACTTTTCCATAGCACGCGGTCTTGAATTTCTGATTTGTTTTCTCCTCCAACGTAGTAAATTAATTGGTCATAATACATAGAGAGATGCAGCAACAAAACTCTGCCTCGAGAAAAACGGATGAAAACAACTTGTGATTAACTTACAGGATTACTATAGAACATTTTGAGTGCTCAGTCAATAATTGATGAAGGAAACAAAAGAGTTAAGATTTACTGTATGATGTCGGATGGAGGTTTTTTTATTCCAAATCCAATACGGATTCTGTGCCACGAATTGTTTACATCAAACCGCGCCTAATTATGACAACCATAGGCAGTTCTCTTGCTCTTAAAAAAATGGCAGAGCTGCCATTTTTTGTCAATCACCGTCAAATCACTGTGGCGCAGAATCAGTACCGGATTCGGAATATTAGCCACTATTTTTTCATAAAAGTCGTCAAAATTGAAAATGACGTCAATACTTTGGGTTGTTAAATCGAAACGGTCACAAGGGTTTACGGAAAACCAAGTCCCCGGTTCGCCACATTCGGCGCTAAATCTCCCAATTTTCGCCACCAATCCAACTGACACTGAACAATAAATTTGAACCAACAAATGACTGCAAACAGAGATAAAAAGAAAATACTTTAAGAAATTGGAGCAGTTCAAGCAGTTATAGATGCTGGAAGCAAAAGACTCAAGATTGCAAATAATGTAATTAATAAAACTTCATTTAGGGATGGAATATGGAGGCAATAACGGATGACATATTCAGGATCAGGTGATTTTTTTTTTTTTTTAAGGGTGTGTTTTGATTATCTTAAATACAATATAACGCGTATATAAATGTATAACGAGTTAATTTTTAAGTTCAGTAGCAACTGTGTGCAGTTATTTGATGTTTTAAATTGTTCTATATTTTAAAAAAAAAAATTCTATATATTCTTATTTTGTCACTTTGACCCCTGTATATTTACATACTGTAATGAAAGTATAGCATTCGGTAATTTTTTTTTGTGCGTTTCTCCACGTTTTGGAACATTGTGATTTTAAAAAAATGATCTAGAAAAAATGTCTGTGTGTCTATGCGTACGTGGTCAGCATAACTCCCGAACAAATTGACCTACAATGTTTAAATTTGCTGTGCTGAGTGGTTGTGACTCAAGGACCCACCATTAAGGTTTTCGTCAAAATCGTGCATGCGCATAAGGTAGCTGCCATTGAAAAAATCATATTTTTCAATGATTGCTAAAAAACGGCTCTAACAATTTTGATCAAAATTTCCTGTGCTAATGCCTCTTAAGGTGTTATAAACATCTCCACGTGCGAAATTTTCAAAAAAATGCTTTAATGGCGTAAAAAGTTGAAAAACGGATGCCTTCAACACAGATGTTCTCTAGTTTGAATATAGCTTATCAACGATCGTTTTTTCTCCTCTTCTCAGTTTTATTTATTAGAAAGGATAATATAAGAATTATCGAAAAGTATATCGCCAAAATTTATATTTTGGCAAAGATTTTTTTTTTTTTTTTAAAGACCCATGTTACAATTATCGTAAAAAATATCGCAAATTGGCCATTTTTTCTAAATGAATGGTGGAAATATAAAAACGGTGAATGACACAAATCAAAATCAGTAATATAGTGTAATTGAAAGTTGTGCAGTGTTCCACACCCCTAGTTGGTGGTGGGAACCATTTGCTTTTCGGAAGTTCTTGGTGAATAGTTGACACTTGATTACTCGATCGAATTGTTTAAATGGGAGTTGGTTTGACTTTCATGTGCGCTGCTGAATACTGTTAGAGTTCTTTTAAATATTTCTAGAATTATTAATTTCCTTTTGAATATAACAGCTTATTATGTTTAGGTATGCCAAGTTTTGATGGATAAAAGATTTTTTGAAAGCATTGTTCCTAAAGGCAACCTAAAATTTGAAGATAGTTCCAACAGACTATTCAGATTTATTCAAGATCAAACTGCAGAAGAAAATTCATCCAAGGAAGGTGTTGAGGAAAAAGAAGATTCAAAGTATGAAATAGATATATTTTTTTCAAGTTTTATTCATTAGAAAGTCCTCATTTGTGAGGTCATTTCTTCTCTAGCAAAAAAATTACTTTCATCTTCATTTCAATCATTTTCAGTCTTTACCAATTTTAAATTATGGCAAGGTTAATTCATCCCTTGATTTTTATTTTATTTTTGACCTGCTAATTTTTTTTATACAAGTTATTTTTTAAAAAGAGTTTGGAAAGAATGCTAGTGCAATTTTAAAATTTTGTCAAGATCGACAGTAAATTACTTCCATAGGATAATTTTTGACTTGTAGTGAAGTTTTTGGATTAAATAAATGTGAAAGAAACCTATCATGTCAATAGGAATCGCTAATTCTGAGAACATGACTTTATGCTTTGTTACTTTTTATTCATTTTTAATGTCATTAGTTTGGAAAAAATGTAGCTTATTTGTTTAGACATTGCACAATTTTGAGATGCAAGTTAATGTGTTAATTTAAACAATTACTCCACTCATTTTTTCATAGTTCCAGGGATCGTATTCGACCTAAAATTCCTAATGTTCCTTAAATTTTTGTTTCTCCCTGAAATTCTCAAAATTGTACTTAAATTTTTCGATAATTCGGTAAAAAACTTAAAAACCTCAAAAATTCCCCTATTTTCTTCCAAAACTCGCGAAAAAACCCAGTTAACCCTGCAGAGTAGTACACATTTTCTGAGGTTTTAGTTATTAAATTTTTTGAAAATTGGCATTTTTTTTGCTGGTATTGATATATACTTTGAAAAGAATGTCTGTGTTAGGAGCCTATATGTTAGTTTTAAAAGAAATATCCCTAATTTTTTCAATGTAATTTCTAAAAATTTTTTAATTTCCCCTAATTTTTTTTACTTATCCCTAAAATATTTAGGAACGTTCCTGTAATTTTTTACGTATCCCTAAAATTTCTACTTAATTTTTTTTAGAAAACTCATTGTACCCCGTTGAGCTCCTGTAATATTGTTTGCAATTTATTTATGATTTCTTCAGCTAGTTAATAAAGAAATACATATTTTTTTTTTACAAATGGCGTATTTTTAATGGTTTTGTTATGTGTAGTTTATATCTGGTTATATAATGTATTTAAATATTATAGGATGTTACTATTTCAAGAAGACAAAGAAAACATGATTTGTTCTCCTTACAAGCACAACTCTAGTACTGCATTTACTCCTAATGCAAAGTTTTGTCCCAAGAGACGATCCATTCGTCTCAAGACGCCACTGTTGAGAGTCCGAGACACTAAACCGAGCCCTGTTCGTTTCTCAAAGCGAAGCCCTAGAGATGCAGACCAAGAAGGTGCATTTATATATTTAAATTTTTATTCTTAGATAATTAACCCTTTCATTTTATGATTGACTGTTACATTTCCTTGATCTTTTTCTTCTTAAGATTAAATGTGTGCTGAATTGCATTCAGTATAATAATATAAATTTGTTGGTTGAAATAATTTTAAGGGGGTCTGGGCTGAAATTGTCTTGTTAAGTCCAAATATTGCTGCTTCAAAATATTGATTACTTATTGATATAATTAAGTTAATTGATATCTCACTAATTAATACTGATTGTAAATATTGATATGATGATTTTTGATAGGATGTCATAGTTAAACATTACGAAATGAAATTAAGTTTCTGAAAATATGTTACTATACTGTTTTACAATTTGCTTATTTGTTATAAATATGTATTATTATGTTGTTTAAAATTATAGACAAACTTTTTTACTTTCGATTACCCATACGTTTACATAGGGTAATAAAAGTAGAGCATTAAAAAAAAATTGAAATGTGTGTCTGTGTGGACGTGGTCAGCATAACTTCTGAACAAACTGACCTATGATGTTCAAATTTGGTGCGCGGGTTGGAGGTGGTCATGGGACCTACCATTAATTTTTTCCTCAATTGTTAAAAAAAAGGTTCTAACGATTTTGATTAAAATCTCTGTGCTAATGTCTCTTATGGAATTCTAATCGTCCTCACCTCTGAAATTGCAGTAGAAATGCGATAAAAGCACAAAACATTGAAAAACGAGTGCCTTTAACATGGAGCTATCTACCCTTGAGCATCGCCC
Source organism: Linyphia triangularis (assembly GCA_963978545.1). Lineage (NCBI taxonomy): Eukaryota > Metazoa > Arthropoda > Arachnida > Araneae > Linyphiidae > Linyphia > Linyphia triangularis. The sequence continues at coordinate 10,754,153 of OZ021732.1, forward strand.
ATCAACGATTGCATTTTTTCCGTTTCATGCTCAAGGAAGGACAATATAATGTGTGTCGAATAACATAATCAATTTCACCATTTCTGCAGGTTTTTTTTTTTTTTTTTGTGCCAAGGTAAAAATTATTGCTAAAAATATTGCAGAATTGATCATTTTTATTTCAATGAGTGAAAATATAAAAACTGTAAATAGCACCATATCGAATTTTAAAGCAATGACAAATATTCTAGTGTAATTGAAAGTTGTGCGATATTCCACACCCTTTGTTTTTATTGAAAATAAGCTTGAATCATGTGTGCAGAATTTTGCTTTGTCCAAAGCTTAGTTAACCAATAGTGGATTGTCAAAATGTTTGTAAAATATTTATTGAACTCATACACGTCAAGTACATATGCAGTTACATTTATACACATGGACTTCTAGGAATTTTCCAACCCCAAATTAGTTAATCACTAGGTCCCATATGAAGACCTGCTTCTAATCAAGTCCAAATCTGTGTATTAAATATTTCCCGTTGTGTTGGAGACACCAAAGGACAAAATGTTTTTGAATAATCAGGCATAACCATTGTTGTGTTTCAATTCCAAAAATAAAATAGTAATATTTAAAACAATCATACCCCATATACATGCAGAAACTGTTATTGCAATTTATAAAGTTTTAATGCATACACATATACATGTGTGTATGTATATATAAAAATGATGAATGTTCAACACAGTCAAAATACAACTATATTTCTTTGGCATTTCCATAAAATCTGCACTCTCCATATATTTCATTAGCACAAGATAAACATAACACTTTTTATGTTTATCAGCACTTATTAATATAAATTTGTTGAAGTGAATATAGATAATTTCTATTTTTCAAATATCATTAAGATGTAAAACACTTCTTTATAACCACAATACCAAGATTTTCATTTGTAAAGCAGTGGAATAACGCTAACAGTGGAATAACGCTAATTAAATATAGCAATTTTGGCCAGGTTTCCTAAAATATAATTACTTAATAATTTAATTTTTTGTTTATTATTTTTAACTCGTAATTTTCCTATACTATTAATTATTTAAAAAATGATTAGAAATAATTTGGATAATTATTTTCAATTCTATTAATTTTAAAATTGTTACTTATTGTTTTTTGATCTACAGTTAATTTCAAAAGTTATTTTTTAAATGCCTAAAAAATTAATTAATTTTAAATTGTTACTCTATTATTTATTTACTTATTATTTTTAAAACAGTTAAATATTTGTGAATCTATATAGTGGGGTCACTTAAAGTCGAATTTCACCTAAATGTGGACACACCAGATAAAAGCATCAAATTTTTTCCAGGTGCTGGTTAGGTACTTAGCTTTCGATTTCCGATAGGAAGCTCTTTCTCCGTCGGCAATCTTGGATTTTATAGTGGCCATTTTGAAAAATCATTATATTATCAATATCACTGCTTCTAAGTCACTTTTTTGATCACAAACTTGGTGTCTAAATATACCTATTTGGGGTCAGGTAATACAACTAAACAATCTTTAATTGTATCAGACTATATTTATCCACTAATATATGCAGGGCCATCACTATTCAGGTGGTGGGGGGCAAAGGTATATGTCTTGTTAAAAAATCAACCTATAAGAGCAAAGTTTTTAATGTTAGTCCTTTATATGCATTAGTGACTAATACATGTACCACAAGGGCGCACTGTCCATAGGGTTATCCAGTGCAATTGCCGGGCCGGTCAGTGTCTGTAAGAAGTGGAATGTTTCTCTTTTCTCTCAATTATACATTGTGATGCAGCTTAGGGAGAGTGATATGACTACATTCTTCAGCCATGAGGATCATCATTTCCCCCCTTCGTTATCTGTGATCATCAATCAGATTATCAATGTGACTATCATCGGAGTGAATATATACATGTGTCTCTCATATTTGTAAGCCTCCAGGATGGTTTGCGTAAACAACTAGTCACCACCCAAAATTGTGGGTTGGCCATCCATGTTGGGGACATGACCAGCAAATGTGTTCTGTGTTTTCACCGCCTTTTCCTCTGGGAGATTGGTCAATTATGCTATGATTGCTAGCAGATGCTTCTCCGTTATTGACCGTCGCTCAGCAAAATACTCTATAATTGCCGACTGCAATTGCTCAAAAGTCACATCCGACTGTAGCTGGGGTGAAGAGACTAAATACTTCAGTGCACTGCCGCTTAACCTGCTTTTTAATATTGCCATTTTCTCTTAGTCTGACACTTTTACCAAGTCAGCCAATTCAGAAAATTGTTTAAAGAAAAACCTGCATGTATTTCTCTTACCATAATAATATGGCAAAATGACAGTTATCTGCACTCTATTTATAACACTATGAGTCCATGAGTGGTAGTACCTTCAGAATCGCTTGGTTCGTTTACCTTGTTCATGATAATTTTTCTACCTTCGAAAGAGCATAAATACAAACACCGATATATTAAGATTTATATAACCATACCATAAAGCAAAAATGTATACATTCTGGCCATGACACAAATAATTTCACTATTATGCATACAAGCAACTATAAATTTAAAATGAGCAGGTATCGAAAATACAATCTTTTATTAAAAGTTCATTAGAAAATAGCATGAACAAATACGGCAACTACAAAAAAATTTAAGTTTGGCATAAATAGAATAGCAACTACAAATGTAAACCACATTTGTAACTAGGCACAGTATCAATTCGTAACTGGTCACAGCTACAAAGTTTGTCATGGGAAGATGCCGGGAACAGTCAGCAAGACCCGACCACCTTTCAGGCACCAACCCACGATGGCGAGATCGTTAGGCTATTTAAATTTATCTGCTGTTGTATTTGTATCATAATTTAGATAACAGAAAGTGTACAGTAGACCTCAATCAAGAACAACGATTTAAAATAGATAAACATTAAACTTTTAATACTTCATAGTAAAGTGTATATAAACAAATCAATCATAGATTAACAAAAATACAAAAAAACATTTAAATTGACCAGCCTCCCAGAGGAAAAGGAAGTGAAAACACAAAGTTGAACTCACAGAACACATTTGCTGGTCATGTTCCCAACATGGATGACCAACCCACAATTTTGGGTGGTGACTGGTTGTTTATGCAAACCGTCCTGGAGGTTTACAGATATGAAAGACACATATCTTCTTATGAAATAACTAAAAATATCTAAAAATTGACACACGCCTTCTTAAGGCGTGAATACATACGTAGGCCAGTAGCTGAAAAATACGAAACTGATGTGCACTGTTCCTCGTGTGGTATATATTCACTCCGATGACTGACAATTTCAATCCTTCTGGCAAGTTCACCTACCATGCGGCACATTCACATGGCACACAAGAGGTCTCCCGAGAGTTACTAGTCCAGATGAAAACCTACGCTTGGTCGTACGATAGACATTAACGTAATTAAATTTCACATGAATGGGTTGTCGACGTGAGAATGAAAGTGAATGAATCGAAGAAAGAATTTAAAATTAGAATTCACGATTCGAAACGAGGAATAAAACATTTTGATTCTAAAGGAGATTATTATTACATGTATTTTTTTTAATTTGAGAATTTTAATTACCATATTTTATCATTTTAGCCCTACTATCCTTAAGGGACACAGCTTTAGCCCTCCTCCTCCAACTTGTGGACATCCCAATGCTCGAAAGCATCATTTCCGTCCCTATCGACCTCTCCGAAATTCCAGAAGCCCCGCAGCCCTTTGTGCTGGAAAACGACTTCACCCCCCGCAAAATGCAGCCTACCAAGGTGGACTTCAAAGGGCCTGTAGAAGAAATTCCATGGGTAAAAGCCTCATCAGCCTGCTTAGATGGCAAACACCCAGCAGGCATTACAGGACTGTGGTCTATACAAGCATGCAAGGTCTTGTGTTACAAGTCAGTGGTGGAAAGGTTTTCTTGTTGTGCGGAGTCGTTGATTCCTGGAGATTATTTCTCAGTTTGTATCGCTATTGTGGGGATGTTGAGGGATGAGCAGAGGCAACATGCGCTGTATGCATTGCAGCTGTTGGTTTTTCATCTGCCGTGGAAGCGGAGGAGACAGCTGCAGAATCTGCTGAGGTTCTTGCATTTGGTGGTGGAGGATATATTTGTCAGTGTTGACAAGAAGGTAATGTGTTTTTTTGTACGCTTGATTAATTTGTGTTAGAAGATGAATGTGTTATATAATGAATATCGTCTGATTGACCTGAAAGTTAAAGAAATCTGCAAGATATTTATGGAATGTTTTCTTAAAAGACAAAGACTAAATGTATAAATTTTTTTTTAACCATTTATAATAGTATTTCTTCATGGTAGCTAATAAAAATTTGGCATAAAACCGAAGTAGGTCATAATTTGGAAAGATAAACCATGCTATTATTACAAACCAGAAATGGTAGTTTAAAGCTTTTGTTTTATTTGACCTATTCTTTAAGATTATATATTTAACACATTAGTGCAACCCCATGTAGTGTCTCTTTTTTAGTATGGGAGTATTTGAGGATTGCTTCTATTACATTTCAGTTTCAGTGCGATAATTTTAACTATTTTAGAAAGTTGCTTTTGCCTCGATGGCTTTGGGCAATACAGTTATTCGGAAGTTTGTCAAGATTAACATGTGGTGCCATAAAATCTTCCAAATTATGTGACAATGCACAAAAACCTCTTTTTATTTTATATTAATTAGATGCCAAATATCTGAAATTTCTTGAAAGTACTTCCATTCGTTTGACTTTGAAGTGATTGCTTGATCAATAAATCTCTTTAAAGGCATCAAAGCTCAATGATGCATCCTTGTATGCATCAAAATCAGTGTTTTACGCTAATACTACAACTTATTAATGAAAGCATTTGTTATTTTAATTGCATTTGCAGAGATGCCAACTTTTTTTATAAGTTTTCATACTTTTTATTTTCCTCCATTCTAATGGATTTTCTATAGTTGTTACAGGTTTTTACAGTTATTCTTTGAATCGTATGGTAAAGACCTATGGTTAATATGTTTACTCAATCTTTTCCCTATACTCTTGAAATTCACAAATATTTTTGCTATTGTCAAGCTGTACGTTGTTTTCACTGAATGTTGCGCTGTTGTAGTAGTCGTTTTTGTATCTTGTATTCATTCATCATTATGCCATAGTATTGGTCATGTATAAACTGTAAAAATTCGTAAAAAGTACAGAAAATCCATAGCTAAAAAGTTGGCATCTCTGTACTTGGGAATTTTTTTGATCAAATACTACTATTGTACTTAATGAAGTGTATTCATCAGCATTGACAGGACATCCCTTTGCGGTCCTTGCTCTTCTTCAGAAGTCTCTCCTATTCTGCCCTCTTTCCAGAAATTGACCTCCAGTTTTTAACTTTCAGTATGACAAAATATTCATACAGGTAGTCTTTCCATCTCTTCTTGGGTCTTTCTCTCGATCTTCCACGAGAAGGAGTTGAATTGAAGACCTTAATAGGTGTTCTCTCTGCATTCATTCTCAGAAGGTGGCCTGCCCATCTCATTCTGGCCAATTTTATGGATTTGATAATGTCCTCATCTTTATAGATTTTATATAGTTCAAAGTAGTTATACCTTTTTCACCAGGTGTTATTCTCCAGAACAGCACCAAAAATAGCTCTCAAGACCTTCCTCTCGGAGACTACCAAGGCTCTTCCTTTCTTCGTTATCAATGTCCAAGTCTCTGAGGCATAGGTTAAAACTGGTTTAATCAATACCTTATATCGAATTAATTTTGCCCTTCTCTTAACTAGATGAGATTTCAGAAGAGTTCTTAAACTAAAGAAACCATGATTTGTAGCAATGATTCTCTTTCTGATTTCAGGATTAATGTCATTTTGACAGTTAATCTCGGAGCCCAAATAGGTAAAGTTTTTCATCGATTCAAATTTAAATGGGCCTATCTCAAGAGTTTTAGACTGTTTTTCTTTTCTGCCACAAAACATATATTTTGTTTTTTCCATTTTTATTCTGAGCTTCATTTTCTTGGCTGCTTTCTCCAATGCCACAAAGGTTGCACCCATCTCAGCTGTAGATCTTGAAATTATGTCAATATCATCGGTGTATGCTAGAATGTGTACTGATTTATTGAATATATTACTCCTTGTATTAACTTCAGGATCTTTTAATGTTTGTAAATATGTATATAAAATATAATTGCTTTTCCTTAAAATTTTTTCAGGTTACAAACTGTGAAGCAGTTCAACGTGATTTTCTTGGGACAGTCTTTAAACACCCCCTTGTGTCGAATGAGCCTCAAAAGATTTTGTTTGATTTTTTGCTTTTGAAGTCGGAAAAAGTATTCCAAATTCCATCCACCCTTCACACTATCAAAGAGTCAGGTAAAGAAAAACTATTCTGACTAATATGCATGCTTTAAATGCATTGGAACATTTTATCTTTCCTTTTTTAATAATAAGGATAATTTTCGGTTTTTTGTTGAAATGTTTTATGTTCTTTAATAAGATGTTGTTTATTTTTTATAAAGATGTACTTACTATTGTTGAAATGCACTCACAATTTGTTGACCCTGAATGCAAGTAGTAAACATAGTCACTATTATAGGGGTCACATTCACCCTAAAATTCCTAATGTTCCTTAAAATTTTGTTTTTCCCTAAAATTCCTAAAATTGTACTTGCATTTTTCGATAATTCCTTAAAAAATTAAAACCCCCGATTTTCCTCCAGATGAGAAAAGTGGATTTAATTAAATTCACATGTTTGGTCAAAATAGTGCAATTGTTTAATTTTATAACTGTCATTTTGCTAAAAAGTTGTTGGAAGTCTAGTTTTTTGAAAATTAGTAGTTTTTCGCCAGTATTAAAACGAACTTTAAAAAGAATATGCCTGTGTTAGGAACCTATGTCAGCTTCAAAAGAAATATACTTAAATGTATTTGAATTTCCCCTAAAATCTTAGGAATTATTTCTAAAATGTTTGGGAATTATTTTTAAAATGTTACTGCAATTTTTGTAACCATCTCTAAAATTCCTACTTAAATTTTTTAGAAAACTCACTGCACCCCCTGCACATGTGTTGCCATTTTGTTGCAATTATTATTATGCAGAATGGAAAAAGGAAGTATGTTTATTTTTTTTGCAAACTGTGACGTATTTGGCTATCAGATTTAGTTCAACTCATTCAAAGTCGATTTTTGAATAGTTTCGGCCATTTTTGCCCCCGCAGACCAGTGAATTCATGATCTACTACCATTTCTCTACATTCTATAAAAAATTCAGAGTGATTGTTCGATGGGGTACCTAATATTGCAGTCGCCTCTCAGGCTATTAGGTTAGAAAGAAATGAAAGTGCATTCTATACTTAATTTAATTTTGGCTAATCTTGCATGTTGAGCACAAGTTGAGTAGTTTCTTCTGTTTGATAAACATCCCATTTTTTTTGCCATATTTAATGCAATCTTCTGTTTTTCAATGTATTATTCCCGATGTTTTAATTTTCCTTTATTATATCCTTTTTAGGAATGCGATTTTGCAAAGTAAATGAAAATGAAGAAGCAGACTCCTCTGACAGTTATACAAGACAATGTTTGCTGGATCTAGCATCATCGATCGTCGACAGCACTGAAATAAAGCTTTCCGAAAAGAAAAATTGGCTGAAAAAACTGAAAAAGCATCATCCTACTGCTTATGAAGCTAGCAATTTTGATGAATGAGAACATTTTGTTTCCATATATAGGAATAAGAATCTGTTTGTGAGGAAATGTAATTTCAATATACTGCAGTTGCAATTTATTTTTATGCCAGAGTACTGCTGGAAGTATTTCTATTTATTGGTAATGGGAAAGCTTGTATTTAGTGCCAATTGTATCTCTTATTTCCAAGGTAGCTTTAATTTTTATGTCTGTATGTATTATAGTTAAGAACTTTTTATAATAAAATGTCTTATTTTTAAGTGTTTCTATTTTTTAAAACATTTGTAATTCATAACTATAGAGAATATTTCTATTTTATACTCGACTCATGTTTAAGGATAGTGCATTATTTGTAAAGCATGCAAAAAACTATCATCTACACAAATTAAAAGTTTGGTTTGAATTAATTTAGATTTATTTTATTATTTTGAATGTGCACAGATGAAATGGGCACATCAATAATTTTGTAAGTGTACCACTTGAGTATGGATAAACATACACAAAGTTGTATTATTGATAAATACTGATTGATTATGGTCTAAAGATGTCAATGAGTGCTTATTTTAAAAACTTCTTAATCCCTCTTCTTAAAATTTTTAACCCTTTGACGGTCTAGCGATGGGGAGAAATTCTACAGTTGCTTTCCCTTTAATACTTTTTAAATTATATTTCTAATTCAAATATATAATTTTTTAAAATTATTTTTTATTTATTTCGTATTGGGTAGGTTATAAACAATCATCCTGAAAAATAAATTTAAAAAATATTTTATTTTAGATTTGATTTATAAATTTAAAAAGGTTGTATATTGCTGGAAAAGCTGGGGATCAAATAACGCGTATATACATGCATGACCGTAAGTGAGTTAAATAGAAATTGCAATGTATAGTCTTGAATATTGATTGAGGATTCAAAACGGTAGAGTCCTTAACCCATTAAAGACAATTTTGAAATGCATCAACAGTCATTGTTTTTAACTTTTTCCTTGTTTATTTAGATCATTTTAGGTATATTTTGAATTCCTTCGATTTTTTGGAAAATCATTTTTATGATTTTTAAATAACACTAATAGGGTTCCCACGTTTATTAAAAGTCATTATAAGTGCTTAATATTTTTGAACTTGTTTTCAAGGCCTTAAAAGTACTTGAAAATGCTTAGAGGTCCTTAATTTTTTCAGATGTTGTGTGCCCTATTGCAAAATTTATAAAAATACATCTCAGACTTGTTATCCCTGATGACTGCCTCTTATCCGCACCATATCGGAATTTTCTGACATATTTGTACTACGCCTGCGCTAACTTGTAATTTTTTTGGTAGATTATACTTTAGTAAAAATTTATGTATTGACATGATACCAGTAAACAAATTTTCAAAGGTCCTTAAAAACATTATTTATATTGTTAAAAGTCATTGATTTTCATTCTGTGATTTGAGTGGGCACCATAATCATAATTTATTAGCAAAGAAAAAAAACTAAAATGTTGATTGGTAATTTTCTTGTCAATTGCCGTTAATTGGTTAATGAAGACAAATTGTAAAAAGTCATCAGACCTCTGTCATATCAGTTAAAATGTGTAATCTGCTAAACTCCACTGCCTCAAATACTGATTTTAAATTTTAAATAATGGCGATCTCAAAAAAGACATTTTGAAAAAGCTTGTAAGGCTTATATGTGAATCAATTACTTAACTTCATAAGATGATGTATGCAAAGCTACTCTTACAAGACCCACATATGCACAGCTTTTTGAAGACAAATAGTTTGCAGGCTGCTAAAAGAAAATTTATTTTGATCAAACACCTTTTAGTTTTGTTTATACGTGTATTAATTCAGAGTTTGCTGCTGTCATCTTAACAAAATTGATGTGCCAATATTATAATCTACTATATAGAGTCCCTTAAAAATGAGTAATGAGTTTTTTTTTCTTTTTCTATTAGAAATCGGGCATCAGTATAAATTGTAGAAAAGCTCTAAATAAGATAAATTTATCGCTTAATTTTATTTTCCAGATCTAAGGTATTCTAAAGGTAATGAGTCATTTGCATCTAAAAAAGCATGTTTGGAAACAAAGTCTTTTATTTAATAGAAAGTTTAAAACTTTAAAAATATATTGTATCAGAACAGTTTTTATAACATTGCTCTTAGCAATACATTAATTTCAATTTCTAAATAAAAATACAGAATACTTACTTTTGTAATTATTAATTTATTTTTAAAGATGAATTGCATTTTTTTCTTTGCATTTATGTAATTTAACCGACTCATATAATTGATCTCTTTCTCATACAGAGACTGTACACAAATTTATATTCTATAATTTGTTAAAAATTTACCGAATATTAATTTAATTGCTGTTTTTGCTAGTCTTTTACAACAAATAAATTAATTTTTAAATATTAAAAACATATTTATCAACAAAATATGCAGTAAACTACTTTTCAAAATTTATTCATCAAAAATGAATGTGAATTTATTCACTCACATCCAAATATCTTTTATTTATTCTGATTAAAACAATTTTATCAGTTATTTATTAAAACAATTTTGGCAACAAGAAAGAGTTTCTTCAGTGATCGGTTAAAGGCTATTTTAGCCCGATTAGGATGACGGCAAGGGGGTTAATTAGGCCTGTGCAGATTTTCACGCCTGCAACATACCCAGCCAACCAACTACTCACACGCAAAATCGAAGTAAATATAAAGGATTTAAAAAAGCACTTGTTTTTAAAAGTGTGTTGCAATTGGTACAAGTATGCAATAAATATTGTCAGGCGATGCAACTCCACTCCAAGTGATGCTGACCAGGTTCATAAAAAAAAAAAAAAAAAAAATCAATTTATCTTAGAATCGTTCACAAATTCAGTTCTGTACTTTTTTTGTTTTTGTTTGTGCTCATTATCAACATATCCAGCAACAGGGAAAATTCAGTAAACAGTGAATTTGACAATTCGGGAAACACATAAGGGATTTTCAAGTAATTTGTGAAACATTGCTAATTAATTTTTTTTTAACTTGTAAGTTAAAAAAACAACCAAAAGAATTTTCCAAAAAGGAAGAAATCAGAATTTTTCAAAAAGTACTTTAATGTTTTTAGAAGATTTTTTAACAAATTAATTTTTTGCAATAAAGATTCCTAACTTTCCCTTCGGGTGCATTTGATTTGGCAGGCGATTCTGTCGCCTCACTCCGCCGACTAATTGTAAATTAGATTTTTTTTTTAACAGAAAGTTTATTTTTTCTTCTTTTGACACTTTTTTGAATGTTGTTCATCACTTCGCAGTTGGTACTTGTACACAATGTACGAATGGGGTACTTATACATAGGCAATCAAAATTTGGCAGGCTAGAGTTATTTCGGATTAATCTCATTTCATTTGCTTCAGCTACTTTGCACTCATTGCAATGAATTGAGATCAATTTTATAAGAACTCTTGCCTGCCAAGTACTGATTGCCTATGTACAAGTACCCCATTCGTACATAGTGTACAAGTATCCCAAAGAAACTAAACGCGGCCGCTTGGTGGCAAACATTAGATTTCATAACTTTTTCTGACAAGCAATACATTAAAACAGTATGTATTTCAAAAAATAAACATTACAAAAATACAAACACTAAATTATTATACAAAAACTTTATTTCAACTTTGAATAATAGGAATTTAAAAATTGTAAAGTGCTGGTACCTAATATTCTGATTAAAATTTAATTTTTAAGCAATGTATTTCCTCAAGAAGAACATGATAAATAATTTCAAATACATAATTTTATTTTTAAACAAATAAGTTGGTTGGTTTATGTGCTCAACGATCTATTTTTATGTACAATGATTGCTAATCAGGCTACAGCTTAAAGTGAATTCCGAACCACAATGAACATCCATGCCTTATCGTGATTCGAACCCGGCACCTTTGGCATGCGTGACCAGAGAGCTAACCACACAGTCATCAAATGGGCAAACAAATAAGACTTCCTTGATTTGAAAATAAGTGTCAAAATGAAATCATAAAAATTATACCCTAAGAATAGGTTTTATATATATTCACAAATAAATGTCAGTAAAAAAATTATATAACTATCTTTTTAGCATTCATAATATTGATAATTCGAAATAAACAGTATTAATAAATGCAACTGACTACTGACTTGTAAAGTAGTGAACTACATCTTTTATTTTTCAGATGAGCTCGACTTGAGAACATTATATTTTCTTTTTGAGAACTATGAACCATCTTAATTAGCATTGCATTTAAAGAGCCATTTGAATTCGTGAATTTTTTTTCTCCCCCCCCCCAAAAAAACAACAACAAAAAACAAAAAAACATATAGAGACAAATCCCTCTCTGGAAATACTCTGTCGAACACTTTTAGACACTTTTTGAATGTTCAGGCAATAAAAAATATTGCGGTTTTCTTGAACACACACACAGCAGCCAGTGTTTTTTTTGCAATGTTTACATTTCTTTTAGATTTTATCATATATTCTTTTAACTGGTCTATTTTTCCATCTGTATCATATATTCTTATAGCCTTCCTTGGTACTAAGGAAAGAAACATCATCAGATTTTGTTTACGAGTATAGCCATCAACTTAAATCAAATGATAAATAGAAGGATTGCTTTCTAATTATTTTTAATGATGTTAAAAAATCAGCAAATGTTTATATGATAGCTGTATCGATAGGAAACAAACATCTTAAAATTTCACTTTTTCAGTTTTACAAAATTATATTTTCAAAAGAATATTTAAAATAGAATTATGAATTAAAACTTTTTAAATTTCTATTAGAGATTGTTTGAGTTATGATAAGTAATACATTTATAACAAGATTCAATTTACCTGCAAAGTTTACAAATTTGAAAGTCACTTCTTTATAGAAATATCCTTTCCACATTTCAGCTTGCTAATTAAATTAAAAAAAAAAAAAAAAAAAAAAAAAAAAAAAAGATAAAAAGAAACGTTTTAGCTATCGATAAATTTGAATTCCGTATATAGGGGTGGCCTGGGTCACCTTTGAGGGTGAACAAATTTCCTGCCAATTTTATCCATGCATTTGAATAGAATTTTATTCTAGGTTGCAGCAGAATTTTTCTGAATTTACACTTATAAGAAATCCACTGAAAGATATTCGATTTCCATAGGAACTGTAACCTTCCCACAGTTCAGTTTGTTGATAAATAGTAAAAAATTTTCCGACAATTTTATACATGCATTTGTATAGACTTTTATTTTAGGTTACAGTAGAATTTTTTAGAATTTATACTTATACGAAATCCACTGAAGGATATTCGAAATCGATTGGGACTGTAACCTTCCCACTGTTCAGTTTGTCAACAAACAGACCTATTGGCAGGAATAATAACAGTTTTCCTGCCAATTTTATCCATGCATTTGTAAAGAATTTTATTCTAGGTTGCAGTTGAATTTTTCTGAATTCACACTTATACGAAATCCACTGAAGTATATTCGATTTCGATAATGAGTGTAACCTTCCCATTGTTCAAATTGTCGACAAATAGACCAATTGGCAGGAATAATAACAAATTTCCTGCCAATTTTATCCATGCATTCGTATAAAATTTTATTCTAGGTTGCAGTAGAATTTTTCTGAATTTACACTTATACGAATTCCACTGAAAGATATTCAATTTCGAAAGGGACTGTAACCTTCCCACTGTTCAATTTGTCGACAAATAGTCCAGTTGGCAGGAATAATAAAAAATTTCCTGCCAATTTTATCCAAGCATTTGTATAAAATTTTATACTACGTTGCAGTTGTATTTTTATGAATTTAAACTTATACGAAATCCACTGAAAGATATTCGATTTCGATAGGGACTGTAACCTTCCCATTGTTCAATTTGTCGATAAATAGTCCAGTTGGCAGGAATAATAAAAAATTTCCTTCCAATTTTATTCATGCATTTGTGCAGAATTTTATTCTAGGTTGCAGTAGAATTTTTCTGAATTTACACTTATACGAAATCCACTGAAATATATTCAATTTCGAAAGGGACTGTAACCTTCCCACTGTTCAATTTGTCGACAAATAGTCCAGTTGGCAGGAATAATAAAAAATTTCCTGCCAAGTTTATCCAAGCATTTGTATAAAATTTTATTCTAGGTTGCAGTAGAATTTTTCTGAATTTACACTTATACGAAATCCACTGAAATATATTCAATTTCGAAAGGGACTGTAACCTTCCCACTGTTCAGTTTGTCGACAAATAGACCAATTGGCAGGAATAATAACACATTTTCTGCCAATTTTATCCATACATTTGTAAAGAATTTTATTCTTGGTTGCAGTAGAATTTTTCAGAATTTACACTTATACGAAATCCACTGAAAGATATTCGATTTCGATTTTCTTTCAGCAAACATAACTCGAGGATATAAATAATAAAAATCAAATATGTTCGAAAGATGTTTCTCCAGTCTCAGAGGATATTATAAAGAAAAATCTCGTCTTCTAACACTGTAAGACCTTTTCCCATCGTAGCTTTGTTGTGGCTTCAGGGTTCCCGCTGGGAGTTCTGATCGATATACCGAGTGGCACAATAATTTTCTCTGAAAAGGAGTGGCGAAATAGTGAAGAATAGTTTAAAAAGAAACTCGTAAACACCCCGAATATCCACCACAAAAGAAGAAAAGTTCGACGACGTTTTGCCTCTCCCGATTGAATTTTCAGAACAGGTAATCGCTGCGAACGACTTTTTACATAAAAGGATAGAGTTATAGTGTTCTGGAACGATTTGGAGGAGTTTAGAGGAGGAAAAAAAAAAAAAATTAAAAAAAAAAAAAAAAAAAACTCCTGGTGATTTTTTACTCTACTGATGTTCTGTTTTGGCGACTTTTGCCGTTTTGCTTTGGCTTCTTTGAAAGGTGGGGAAAAAAAAAAAATCAATCGGTTTGTCGAACAAATGGGCACTCATGCGCGATGAAATGAACAGAACCTGGAACGGATTCCGAAAAAAAAAAAAAAGTTGTCGTATTTTATGTGTTGCGGGGTAAGAAATGCGAGTCGAATCGGGAAAGGCGTCGGGGATATTTCAATCTTTTATTTTCTTGAAGGAAACATTTCCCCTTTGCGTAGTTATTTCCGCCCAATGCATTGTTTTCCGACTGACTTTTATAGTTACTTTGTGCCAAGAGCGAGAAAATTGGTCTCCACTCTTCAATGTTAGGGTGGCTGGTTCAGAGATGTCCTGTCACTAATAAAGTAGTAGTGACTAGGGCAAAAAAGTTTTCTGGTTTTTCCCTTGGGGATTTTCTCACGCGTTCGCTTGGAGTGAAAATGTGGGATGTGTTTAAATCCTTCATACAGGGTGTCCAGTGTAAGGCTTCCTAATTTTAAAATTGCACAACTCAAAAACAAAGATTGATAGAATAATGAAACGAAAAGTATAGTTACTTTGAAAGCTGCAAAAATCTCATAATAAATTTTCAAAATTAGCTACAAATGTTGCCAACAGATGGCGCTGTGCACTTTAGTTCTAGTGAATAAAGAGTGCTTTGAAGCCTAGAGCTATCAGTCTTCGGACAGTTTCACTTTTTACACGTGACAGAAAGTTATCGTGATTGCAATGATTGATTGCAGAGGACGAATTTATAACATATTTCTTGAATTCTACGACGACACCTGTTGGCATCATTTGTTACTAATTTCGAAACTTTTTTTTAGATTTTTACCGCTTTCAAAAATAACTTTTCTTTTTGTTTAATTCTTCTATCAATCTTTTTTTTTGAGTTACTTAATTTTAAAATGCGCAGTTCTTCGCTGGTCACTGCATTGACTTCAATTTTGTGTGCGTTTATGGCGCGTAAATTTTCGAAGGGCTAATTACTCCACTTGTTAGCATACAATCGGGCTGGAACTTGACATATAGACTCGGTGTTGATAACAATGCATTATCTCAAGTTTTGAGGACTGTCAGTAAAAGGCAGTTTCTCTTACAAGCTTCTACTGTTGCTTCTGAGTATTAATTACCCCGCTTGCCATCATCCAATAAAGCTGAAACTTAGCAGATAGACTAGTTGCCAGTTACTGTATTAATTCAAGTTTTGGAAGCAAAAATAAAGTGAGTCAATGACACGGAATCTATGATTTTCTTCTTAGTGGTCAAATAATATGAAAACTCGATCCTAGCCTAAAATCGTTCTAATAAGTTGATTGGTTGTATTCAGATTATCTGGCGCCGTCAGCAACACGAGGGCTACAATGCGCCGAAACATTCGTCATTAGATAAGCCAACATACATTTACAAACACCCATGCCTAACACGGGACTCGAACCCGCAACCTCGCCGTCTAGAAGCTAGCACGCTAACCACTATACCGTTTGGTAGGCCAAATAAGTTGGTAATGTATAAAGGATTTATACTAAAAGCTTTGTTTTTACAGATTAATTTTATTTTATAATCAAAGCAAATAACTTATATTTGGGTTTTCTTTACAATAGTTTGATTTTTTTTACTCAACGTAAGGATTGCCTAAGGTCTTTTTAAATCTCTTATATTAACTTCGATTTTGTTTTAGAATGGAGATGTGTGGCTTATTTAACCCATTTGTCGTTATTCGATCGGGTTGAAACTTGGCAGATAGATTTGATGTCAATGACAGTGCATTCTATCAAGTTACAATCGTTGTCGATGACAACATTTTCTATCAAGTTTTAGGACTGTCACACGAAGATCTCTTTTACACAAGGTTTCGATTGCCTTACTTCAGACTTGTCAGGTTTTACTTACTTCCCATTATCCAGATACCAAGCTTAATTCAAACATTTTCAATTTGACTAGATTCAATGTCCAAAACCTTCCTCTATTAAGGTAGAAAATTTAACCCAATTTCCGTCATCAAACCAAGCTGAACCTTGCCAAATAGACTCTGGTTTATGACAATATATTCAGTCGAGTTTTGGGGCAAAAAAGAAGTTAGTAAATAGTTGGAAAAGGATCATTTGTTCGTTCAACACTATAAAAACTTGATCTTAGCTCAAGAAGTTGCATAGTAAAAATTGGCAATGCGTGAAAACGATTTATATTAAAAACAGTGTTTTCATAGATTATATATATTTTTTTTTCATATAAAATTATTTTGTGTGTTGAACACAAAAAATTTCCTTGCACCAAATTTCTTTTTCTTTTTAGTTGAAGTTTGACTATTCTCTTTCAATGGGCTTCATGACTCTTTAGGGGATAAGTTTGCGATTTCTCAATGAACATACATTTATAAATTGAGTACTTGTTTCAACACAAGAAACTCGATTTAAGCAATGTAAAATAGGGGTTAGAATGAGTTATACGCTTCCCACTTTTTTTTGGCGATTTTGCGCCAAGTATGCCAACCCGGAGCCTATTTGGTTCCATTACAACTTGGCATCCATTTTGTCAAATCTGTAGTTCAATTTAGTAGTAGTGCCAATTCAACTTGGCGGCATTTTGCAAAATCGCCAGGGAGAGGGTGCAAATACCGCATTTTAACCTAAAATAGTATTACTTTTTTTATTTTTTTTCTAATATAGCTGTAATGATTAATGCAAAGGAACTTAATTATATAATTCATTTAATTTTTTTTATCTTGAAATAAATTCTAAAAAGAATTACGATACCCTTTTAAAAAAACAACAACAACAGCAAACCTTAAAGTTGTTTTAGTTAGAAATTAATGACCGCAACAACCAAAATTAAAACTTTCTCCAAAACCTATAAAATGACTATCAAATATAAAGCTTAAAGACTCTGTTGGAATAAATATTATCACAGCTTAATGGTGAAGAACAATTAAAAACAAATATCTAACAAAAGATTTAATTATATTCTCATGCTATCAACTTAAGTTCCCATAAACGGCATTTTGAAGTCGTAAAATTTTCTCGTAAAATGTCAGATATATTTATTTTCAGTAGGTGTTGCCAAACAGATTAAGTTGAATTGTTTTTTTAAAAATGTTACTGCAAGATCACTTTTTTTTTTTATTTCGTTGTTAATCATAAAATGAAAAATTTAAATATGTCGTTTATCTTCTGCGGATTATTTTTAACGTTTACTCTAAATAAACGTAACCTCATAAAGAAGAATGTAAAGTGGGTGATTAAAAACTTATCTACACTTACTAAATGGATGGACATATTTTTACGACTTATAGTTAAATAAAAAGAAGATCTATGGTATTCTTCTTCAGTAAACTCTCCCAAACAAATTAATAACAATTAGGGGTGTGGAACATCTCACAACTTTCAATTACATTATAATATTGGCGTGGATTTGCGTCATTTACTGTTTTTTACATTTTCATCATTCATTTAGAAAAAATGGACAGTTTGGTGATATTTTTTGCGATAATTCTTGCAAGTGTTAAAAAAAAAAAAAAAAAAAAAAAAAAAAAAAAAAAACTTGCCAAAATGATGATTTTGGCGATAATGTTTTATTTAATTATTATATTATCCTTTCTTATAAGTGAAACTAGGGAGAGAAGAAAAAACGATCTTTGATGCGGCATGCTCAAGAAAAGAGAACTTTGATTTAAAGGCATTTGTTTTTCAACTTTTTAAGCCATTAAAGCATCTTTACGGGAATTTCTAAAGGAGGAATGTTTAGAACACCTTAAGAGGCATTACCACAGCGATATTTGGCAAAATTGTTAGAGTAGTTTTTTTAGCAATCATTGAAAAACATGATATTTTTTTAAATGACAGCTACCTTATGCGCATGCACGATTTTGACAAAAACCTTAATGTTCGATCTCATGGTCACCACTAACCCACACACCAAATTTAAACATCTTAGGTGAATTTGTTCCGGAGTTATGCTGGCCACCGTACACTAGGGTATCGCAAAAAAATCAACTTTAAAAAATGAGAACTCTCACCCGCCAAAAATGTTCTTTCTGTGAATATAAAACACTTTGATTTTTTTTCAGAATTGAAAAAAAATATTTAGAGGTCCCTCAAGGTCACTGAATTGACATAAAAATGGCCAAAATAATGCGAAATGGGGTGTTTTTTTATTAGCTACATTAAGTACTCTTAATATTAAAACGAACTTTATTTCAATTATGAAAGCTTCTTTTATATAGTTTTAAACACAGTTTGTTTCAATTATATTTTTGCTCTGAGTTGGTAGAGATATAAAATATTTCTAAAATCAAGAAAAATACGATTTGGTGGACATTTCTACTTTCTGCAAAATTATGCACACTAAGTAATTATTATACTTAAGATACAGTAATCATTACTTAAGACTACAGTAATTATTACTTATGACCACATTAAATACTTGCCACTTAAGTAAACAATTATTTATTATACAACTAGCTGAATACCCGTGCTTCGCTACGAAATTTTAACATGTGCATTTTAACAATCAAAAGGCAATCGTGCAATCCACATCCGATCCTGTTTCGACCTCTGGAAATCAATCTTTTGTTTCAAATTTCATAATTTTGACTGTTGGAAGCAAGGTATAGGGATATTCTTAACATATGAACCGTTTTGATCCCATTTCAGCCCTTTAAAATTAATTAATAGGGATCGAAAGAGCTTACTTTTTCTATGCTTCGCTTTGTTGATATTTGTACCAATTTACATAAATATGATCGCATTGGAAGTAGAACTGGTTTGGAACGTTTATATCCCTTTCGACTCTTTAAAATCAGTTAAACGATATTGGAATAGCTTAGTTTATTGGCAGATGTATCAAATTGTACAATTCTTACTTCTTTGAAAATGGGACATTGCGCTACTCTTCGACCCTTTAAAATGAGTTAACCAAGATCGGAATTGTTTACTTTATCTATGCTTACCTTTTGTATCAAATTACAGAAGTTATGACTATATTGAAACTGGGACATTGGGATATTACTCGTCTGGATTGTTTCGACGACCCTATAATGTTAGTTAATTTTGATCGCAATAGCTAAACTTTTCTATTGTCCATATTGATATTTGTTCATAATATCTGAGTTGTGGCTTTATTGCAAGTGGGACATTTGGAAATTCCACGTTTGAACTCGTATCGACCCCTTAAAACTGGGTAATCGACATCGGAATAATTTACTTTTTCTATGTTTGCCGTTGTTGACTTTTGTACCAATTTTCAGAGTTATGACTGCACTGGAAGTAGAATATTGGAATATTCTTTTTTGGAAACTTTTTTAACCATTTTCGACCCTTTAAAATTAGTGAATCGATATTGGAATAGCTTACTTTTTCTATGCCTGCTCTTGTTGACATTTTTACCGAATATCAGAGCTGTGACTACATTGTAAGTGGGACATTCGAATTTTCCTACTTTGGAACGTTTGACCCCTCTTCC
The DNA here is from genome assembly GCA_963978545.1 of Linyphia triangularis. Classification (NCBI taxonomy): domain Eukaryota; kingdom Metazoa; phylum Arthropoda; class Arachnida; order Araneae; family Linyphiidae; genus Linyphia; species Linyphia triangularis. Next base: position 10,774,140 of record OZ021732.1, read on the forward strand.
ACCCCAAATTTTTATGCCAGAAACCTTCGTGGGTGTGTACTCAACAATTTCTCAAAGTGTCATGGTGATCGGATGTATGGTGTAGTAATGCATAAATGACAAACAGGCAGACACACAGACATACATTCGTTTTTATATACATAGATTGGAAATAAGTACGACTTGTAACAAAACTGTTTTTGCTCTTTGTTTTTTGTTGCTCAATTAAAGTCCTGGATCAAGGCAACAACTTATTCATTCACATCATTTATGCAAACTAAGTTTTTAGCAAAAATTGCAGTTTTTTTTTACAAGATGGCTTTTCAAGCCTATATAACTGGTATACACTTAAATACCAGGAATGACGTAAATTCATTTTTAATCCTTTATTACTTGTTTATCATCACACTCTTTCAACCTTTCAATAAGTAAAACATCTGTGGAAGCGCATCAACAGCAAGCACTTCTGCAAATAATCAAGACTGCAAATATATATACACGCAACAAAACGATTAAATCGTTTCATACCATTAAAATATCCAACAGTTAGGGCCCTTATAGCTTCATTTTCATGGAGTAAATGGCTTTTATCATCCAGCGAGCTCGGTGAAGAGGAATTCTGAAGAGGAATATTGAATGTCTAATCCAATCAGAAAGCAAGTTTCAAAACTATCTGCAATCATTTAGGTAGTTTTTTAGCATTCTTTAACTGATCAAAAATAAAAGTTTTTTAACTGTCTGATGCTGAAATTAGGGGTACTGATTGTTTTTTGGCTCATGGTGGTTGAGCTTAGACCAAATTTCTCGGAATCTTTTAAAAAAGTATTTCAGGACCAGTATATTGTCCAAAGCACCCAATGAATGCATCGGAAAATAGAATCTCAAACATGTGATGCTGATATGCTATCCATAAAAGATTTTTGCCTATTTTTTCTCAAGAAGAGTATATGCTCCATTGAATCTTCCACTATTTATTGCAGTTATTTAGAAACACAAACCTATTACTTCGGACACACATTTGCCCGAGTGTAAGAATTTGAAAACAGCATCAATTGCTGCTGTACAAGTTTCAGACAATAATTTAGGAACGGTAAAAAGCTTTGTATTTCCATCTTGCAAAGAAAAAACTAGTACCGCTAAGCGATCAATACTTCTTGAGCTATTTGAAAAAAAATTTAGTAATAGTTTACCATCCCAATAAACTACTGATATTGATGCCTCAAACTGTGTTTTTAATTGTTCAGCAGTTTCACGGTGAAGACGTTGGCGTTTCCTATGAACAGTACATTTTGAAAGCACTACAGAAGGGTCAGTTGTAGATGGACAATTCCCGCATTTTTTATTATTTCAATTTTAAATGTTTCGAAAAGGCCATAAACATAAAAATTTCTGCTCAATACGCTTTTTTTTTTTTTTTTAATTTGCGCTTAAAATTACCTTGTTAGAGGTTGGCGACAAAACGACTCATTCAGCTGGCATTGAACGTGACGTACAGAAATCCCAAACATCTTGACTTGAAATGCAGCAGCGGAAACCAGATTTGCACCTTTCTCGCCAAACACGTCAACCTGTACGGAATGTGGCATTGGTCTACCAACGCCACCTTTTTTAACGCTAACTATTTGGCAGAAACCTCACGATAGCCATAGAAACGCTAGGGTTTCTTTACGTCACGTTGTTGACTGTTTTGATCGGAGTGGTTTTGAATCGGTTTTGGGGCATTTTCTTTTCTTAATATTTAAATAACTAATTTTTTTAAAAGAACTTTTGTTTAAATATTTGGAATCAGAATGAAATTCTTCATAAATATGTAATAACTTCACTCGTTTTTAAAAAAATGTGGCAATTGTCCATTGTAAATTTTAATTAAATCATTTTTAAAAATATATCATACGATTTCATGATAAAGTGTTTTTAAACCAAGATTAAGATTAAAAACAAATTGTAAGAGAAGTCTGGTACAGTTCTGTTATCTGCCCCCATAGTAAATTAGAAATCCAAATTTTTCACGAATTCTCAAATTTTCTATTAGCTTGAGGGACCTTTAAAACTTTTTCAAATGACTTGAATTTTTTGTCATATCGTATTTTAACCAAAAAAAAAAAAAAAAAAAAAAAAAAAAAAACATTTTTAAAAAATGAGACCTGGCATTTTCAAAAAAAAAAAAAAAAAAAAAAAAAAAATCGGTCTCTTTTGGGACACCCTAACATACACACAGACAGATATTTTTTCTAGACAACTTTTAAATAAGGATGTTCCAAACGTAAAAAAAAAAAAAAAAAAAAAAAAAAAAAAAAAAATCGGAATTTTTTTTGGGTCTAATCCTATATATACACACGGGTAATTGAAAGTAAAAACTACTATCAATGAATAAAAATATAGCGAACAAAATACTTGGTAATATTTATTGGTTGTATATTAAAAACAGCTATGAAATATTCATATTCACGTGTTAAGAATTTCCCCTCTTTTTTAAACTGACTTCCTAAACAATGGAAGTATATTTTTAGAAGTTCTTTTTAAACTCCTATACTAGTGTTATGCCTTTGAACTTTCAAGCGACTGTATTTTAAAATTAGTTTTCAGGAAATATTTCTGACTAATAATACTTTAAGAAAAATGTGTGAACTTAGGTTCAGAAAGCAAGAGAAAAAATGTTTAAAAAAGTTGAAAGAAACTTGTAAATTTTTTTTACATCGTCTTAGAATTTTAGATAGTCTTCTGAAAAAGTAAATCTTAAAATAATAAAACAAGCTGTCTGTGTGCCTGCGGATCTGTAGATTTATAGAAAGCTACTTGAAATAGGCGTAGAGCTCTGAAATTTTCAAAGAAAGTAGTTTTGGCCTTCTAATTGTACATTTGATAAACAGAATGTTAAAATTTTAATTAGCTTTTTTTAATTAATTTTTTTTTACAAAGTGACTTCAAATAGAGGTACAGCTCTGAAATTGTCAACATAAGTAGTTTTAGCTTTCTAATTGTACTTTTGAAAAACCGAATGGATAAATTTTAATTATTTACTTTTTAATTAATTTTTTTTATTAATTAACAAATATTTTACAAAACGATTTCTATTAGGGCTACATCTCTGAAATTTTCAACATAAGTAGGTTTGGTCTTTTAATTGGACTTTTGAGAAACAGAATGTTAAAAATTTTATTTGTTTTTTTAATTAAAATTTTCACATAAGTAGTTTTAGCCTTCTAATTTTGCTTTTCACTAACACGTGGTAAAATATTCTCAAAGGGGTGTTTTATTATTGTATTAACGGGGAATTTTTGTTTGTATAGCAATTTATTCTTAGAGAGTGAAGCGAAACTTATGCTTACGCAGCAATAAACCTTTCAACGAGTAAAGTAAGTCTGGGCTTATGTGTTAATGAACTTTCCAGCAAACGAAGCGAGCTGTGTTTGCGTAACAATGGAACTTTTAGCGAGCTTAGTTTTGCGTTCCAATAAATCTTTCCGCGAGCTAAACTAGCCCATTAGCGAAGCGCCAAAAGCTGAGACCTTCACATTAACGACGGGTCTCAGTAACGTGGGGCCACATATCTAGTAATCAATATAATATGAAACAATGTATAATTTTACTTACAATGCAATGTGAACTCTTAATAACCTTAGATGCAATAAAATATTTAAGCTCAATTTTTATGACCCTTACTTCAACTATTTTTTTTATCTGTCACAAACAGACGACCATTATTAATGCGAAAATATTAATAATTGTCTGATGTATTGAAATAAAAGTTTGATTTATTCAGTTAAAAGTAGAATGCAACATGATTAATAACATGATTTTAACCACGAATTTTTTAGACTGTTTACCTGAAATAAACGATAGAAATAAAATATTCTCAATTACTTTGAAAGCTTCGATAAAGCACAAGTAAACGGATCCTGTCAACTTGTCAAATATAAAAGGATAGAAATATATGATTACCTAAATAATATTTTAACTTTTTTTTGTTGAAAGTTTCTACTCAGAATAACTTAAATTTGTTTTCGATAAAAACTCGAAAGATATTTATTAAATGAAATGCAGTTGTTGACAGGAAGTTTCCAAAAGCTAGAGTGCATTTTTGATTAAAAAAAGTTAAACACGTTACATGAGTTTAAGGAAGCTGTCACCAATATTTTTAAATGTGACATAACACGTATAACACTTTCTTGAGCTGAATTTTTGTACTGCTGTATAGTTTGGAAGTTTTGGTGTTCTTCAAAAATAAGATTTACTGTAAAAGTATAGAATGTTTCAACACAAAAATAGTACGTTAAAAGCAGGTTACTGCAACAGTATATTTTATGTTACTGCTATGTCAAAATAAAATGCAAAAAGTGGAATAAGCGTGAACGGAAAAATATATTTTTGAAAATTATAAAAGTTGTCAGGAATTTTGCTGGGTATAAAATTTACCCTGAGTAATAAATGTATTATTAACATCTGACAAAGTTGTAATGCTGTTATGCTGGTTTCGATAGAGGAAGGGGTTGGTTTATCTATTAAAAAAAGATTAGTGCTTAGTGGTATTAATAGGAATGATTTGTGTTTGAAGATGTGTATAATCAAAGCAATTTGATGAAATTTGAAGTGAAAAAGATTGCGTGAGCTTGGAACCATGGAGCGAATTTTAGCAAAACCATGGCATTTATAAAATGCTCAAGAGTAGTTGCTTTGCGTGCTAGCAATTACTTACCAACAATTTCAAAAGTGAGGAAATGTGAAGCAAATAGCCTAATTATGATATCGCCAACAAAATCTTATGAAAATAGTGAATTTTTCATTTAAAAATGAAAATTCTTGTTAGGTAATCTTAATGTGAAAGTGAACAATCAAAGAGAAAAACCTTCTTTTATAACGAAAAAAATATATGCTTAATAGTTACTGCGTTATATAAAATACAGTTTGAAAGTCACTGCTATTTGTGACATGGCAATCCGTTTGAAATTTAAAATTTTAGCAGTTTGAAATTTGAATTTTGATTGTAAACTGTTTGAAATTAGAAATTTGAATCGTATAATTTTAAACCATTTTGAGTTTAAACTTGAAACGTGAACCGTTTTAAATTTTAATTTGGAATCCAATCCATTAAAAATTTGAAAAAGAACCTTAGAATTGTAATTTCGATTATTTTTAACGTTGAATTTTGTATCATTTTAAGTAAGATTTTTGAACCGTTTTAAATATGAATTTCGACCACGAATCGTTCTAAAATGGAATTTTGAATGCAAGTTATATTAATTTTTAATTATGAATGTGAATCGTTTTCAATTTGAAATTTCAATGCGAAGGTTTATAAAGTTGAATTTGGAATTCGAATATTTAAAAAAATTGAATTTTTAATGCTAACTGTTTGTAATTTAAATTTTAAACTCGAACAGTTTTCAATTTAAATTTTGAGCCAATTTGAATTTTGTTTGCGAGCCGTTTTTATTTGAATTTTGAAAGCGAACCGTTTTGAGAATTTGATTTCACAATGCCAAATGTTTGAAATTAGAATTTTGAATGCGAATCGTTACATAATAGTTTGAATGCTAACCAATTTGAATATTTCCCGCGAACTATTTAAAAATTGAATATAGAACAGAACTGTTTTAAATTTGGATTTTTAATGCAACCATTGCAAGAGTGTGAATTTTGAATGCTAACTTTTTGACATTTGAATTTTTAAAGCGTAATATTATTAATTTTTAGTTTTAAAAGGAACCTTTTGAAATTTGAATTTTAAATGCAAACCACTGTAAGTTTTAATTTTGAATGCAAGTGCTCTAAATTTAATTTTGTATCTTATGCATTTGATTTTTGAACCATTTTAAGTTTGAATTTAAGACGTAAATAGTTTTAAATTTGAATAGAGACTATTTTAAGTCAAACCATTATAAATTTAAATTTTGTATCTTTTTAAAAAAAGGAATTTTGAATGCGAACCCTTTTGAATTTGAATTTAATGTGTAATTCGTTTTGAATTTCAATTTTGAATGCGAACCGTTTTAAATTTAAATTTTGAAAGTCAAACTCTTTAAATTTATATTTTGAACAGTTTTAAATTTTAAGTTTGATTAGGGACTGTGAGCGAGGGTGCACATAATACGTGGAACTGGGAAGGATAATGAGGGACATGAAATACAGTATCTGATTTATTTAAATCTCATTTTAAATTAAAGAATAGAAAGTATTAGCTTTATAATAGAGCGATTAATACAGGATGTCCAGTGGAAGACTTCCTGATTTTAAAATTAAATAACTCAGAAACAAAGATTGAGCGAAGAATGAAACAAAAAGTATATATATTTTGAAAGATGTACAAATCTGATACTAAACTTTTCAACTAGTTACAGAACGGGAATTTATTCCCTCACATCCAAATACCTTTTTATATATTTTGATCAAAATAATTTTATTATTCATTTAAACAATTTTTTCAACAGGAACGAGTTACTTCAATCGTCGGTTAAATGCTGTTTTAGCGTGATTGGATGACAGCAAGTTGGTTTATTAGTGTTCCGTAAAAGCGACCTTTTAGTGACAGTTAGAGCCCCACAGTTTGATAGAATGTACTGTCATCGACATCGAATCTGTCTGCCAAGTTTCAGCCCGTTGTATGACGGGATTAATTAGGCATCCGCAGATTTGCCCCCTATTACACTCAGCCCCCCCCCCCCATAAATACGAAGCTAACACAAAGGATTTAAAAAGATATTCATTGAAAAATTGTTGATGGCGATTAACTACAGCAACAAAGTTCTAGATGGGGGAATTAAGTTCATTTCTTTAAAAATAATTTTCAATTAAGTCTCATATAATAGCTGAATAAGTCATCTTCAACTGACGTAATTTTTTTAAATCCTTTTAATTAACTTGGATTTTGTATGTGTATGTGAGTGGATGAGTGGTTGGCTGACTGGGTTGTGTCGATGGAGGTAAAATCTGCGGAAACATATTTAACCCACTTACCTTAATATAATCGAACTGAAACTTGGCAGATAGGTTCGATGTCGATGATAATGCATTCTATTCAAATTTTGGGGCTGTCACTGTTACTAAAAAGTCACTTTTAAGGAATACTAAGTAACCAATTTGCTGTCATTCAACCGCGTTAAAATAGCATTGTTGAAACTCTTTCCTCTCGCCAATTTTTTTAAATAAATAAATAATAAAGTTATTTTAATCAGAATAAATTAAAGATATTTGTATGTAGATGTGAGTGTGGCGTTCAATTTTAATAAATAAATTTTGAAACGTTGTTTGCTGCACATTTTGCTGATCGAATTGTTTTTGATATTTAAAATTAACACCTATATGTGTTTACAGAATCGGTGCTGATTTAAGGAATTGAAAAATTTGCAATACACATAAAGGATTTTTATTAAAAACTTTTTTCTATCGGTTATATTATTAGTAAAATAAAATACTGCGCATAAGATGAAATTTCACACGTGGAATGATAACGTACACGACGTCGACAAGTCGTTTATACAAACTAACATCAATTCCAGCGAGTATTTCCACACCAGCAGAAATTCGCAGCTTGCAACATAAATGAATAATGAATAACTCGAATCCCACGAGTAATAGAACTACACAATGGATTTATTTCCTGATTTAGGTTCCAAATAAAATATGCATGCATTCTGATATTCCCTATTAACATAACTCCAGGGAATTGGGAATAGTAGCAATGTTATCCTTTGCCTAAACGAGCGTCGTTTCAACTAGAATCGATAGCGTGGTATACACCTGATGTAATAAGCGCATTCCCTTGGATGGTACTATCCACAACCGCAAATTTCCATCTATATTCCATGGTTCTGTGAACAGTGCGTAATTAGCTAAACATTGAGGAATAGCCGATGGAAGCGCGTAACCTATAGTTTCGGATTAGTTTTGACAACAGAGGATCGGTAGAATTTTTGAGAAGGATGTTAGTGAAATACATTAACTTTTGAAATGTACTGGTTGCGCGGCATGTATTTTTAACAGAATGCTCTGGGAATTGAATAAGACATTTTACGTCAATGCCTTAAGGATGTGGACGCAGTTAAGATGTTTTTGGTATTTTGGGCTTCGACTGTTTTATGACGAAAATTTAGAAAACACCTGCACGTCGGCCTTTGTCACTTACAGGTTAAATTAACAGAGCGGCATAGCCTCAATAAGGTTGTTAAGGAGTTTATTTCTTTAACTGTTAGAGAGAGAGAGAGAGATAGAGGGTATACGTATAAACTGCGCAAATGCTAAAAATGAGTAAAGAACCATACTTAGTTGTTTTGAATGAAGTAATGATGCTTTCTGCCTGAAGCGTTGTTTGTTCAAATTTCAAAGACATAGGGATGTGACTTTCATAGGACATCAATGGCATTCTGTTACTTTTATAAATACCCATTAATTCGTATAAAGTGATCACATTCTGTTTCGTGTATACAAACTGATATATTTTTATTTTGTATTTTGTAGTTTTTGCCTTAAAAATGATTTTTCAGTAATTTAACCGCAATACGGAAATTTCGGCTACTCTCCATATGATTTATGTTCTATCAGTTCCGAAATATGGAAATTAACCAAAATTTGCTTATTCCGTAACTATCATATGAAATAAAGTGACTTTTACAGAATATCATTTGTTGATACTGTTGCGTGGACGGGTTCGAAAGATTTGAAGCCAAAGCAGATCAAAAGTTGCAGAAATTTATTCCAATATAACTCTTCACAGATTCTCTTACAACTCCAGAACTTCTCGTTCTAGTAGACTCAATACAGCTCTTTTCACAACAATAGAGCACTAAACAGCAGTTAAAAACTTGACAACACAACTGCTAAATCGCCGCAAAAGACAATGCAATACAGTTCGCTTTAGAACTACTTGGAATGTTCACTGAGACTCAGTAATTCCAGTCAACTAATGGACTCAGCTAACCACTAACTGACTAACTTCAGTCAACTCATTCAGTGACTCAAAATCCGTCAACTACTCTCACGGCCGGTTTTATATAGAAGTCAATACTTCTGGAGACTTCTAGAGGTAGATATTTGAACTTTCCAGATCGTAGTTGAAAAGTCCTATACATGTACATGGGGACCGAAAATGTAGCCAAATGGTCGCCAAGTTTGGCGACATTTAGCGATTTCTCGCCAAATTGGCGAGATTGCCATTACCATAATGTTAAATGCCCTGCTCCTTAAAACTCGTTTCCCAGAGTTACCTTTGTAAAACTCGTTATCAAGTTTCAAGACCCTTATTGCAGGGAAGCCAAGCTAACGACGAACTATTGCACTGCCTTATTTACATAGCGAATGTACATAAATTTTACTTTAGTGAAATGTACATAATGTACACATTTATGTACAGTAGCGAAATGTATATAATGTACACATTTATTTACATATTTATGTACATTAGCGAAATGTACATAAATTTTACTATTTACAAAATTAGCATTACGAAATATTTACAAATATACAAAAATTCGTAACTATACATTTGATTTTTTTGAGTGAAAGAATCATGATTTCTAACCACAGCTTGTCCAAATATAAAATTTATAAGAAGTGACGTGATTTTTACAGCACATTAATATGGTGCATTTTTACTTTTATAAAGAACGTTAAAGTGATCACATTTTGCTTTGTATATCCAAATTGTTATAAAGCATAGTTTTTTTTCGCCTGAAGTAGGGTTTCTCTGTAATTACTCGATATATGAAATAAAGCAACTTTTACAGAATATAATTTATTGACATGATTTCTCTGAGTGAAATAATCATGCTTTCTATCCACAGCGTTTGCTTGTCCGAATTTAAAATTCGTAAGAAGTGACGTGATTTTTAGAGCACATTAATATGGTGCCTCTTTACTTTTATCAAGAACATTTAAGTGATGACATTTTGCTTTGTATATCCAAATTGTTATAAAGCATAGTTTTTTTTCGCCTGAAGTAGGGTTTCTCTGTAATTACTCGATATATGAAATAAAGCAATTTTTACAGAATATAATTTATTGACATGATTTCTCTGAGTGAAATAATCATGCTTTCTATCCACAGCGTTTGTTTGTCCAAATTTAAAATTCATAAGAAGTGACGTGATTTTTACAGCACATTAATATGGTGCCTCTTTACTTTTATCAAGAACATTTAAGTGATGACATTTTGCTTTGTATATCCAAATTGTTATAAAGCATAGTTTTTTTTCGCCTGAAGTAGGGTTTCTCTGTAATTACTCGATATATGAAATAAAGCAACTTTTACAGAATATAATTTATTGACATGATTTCTCTGAGTGAAATAATCATGCTTTCTATCCACAGCGTTTGCTTGTCCGAATTTAAAATTCGTAAGAAGTGATGTGATTTTTAGAGCACATTAATATGGTGCCCTTTTACTTTTATCAAGATCATTAAAGTGATCACATTTCGTTTCGTATATCCTAACTGTCATAAGGCTAAGTGTTTATCGCCTGAAGAATGGTTTCTCTGTATTTACACGATATATGAAATAAAACGGCTTTTACAGAATATCATTTATGATAGTACGGTATAATGACAACAGCTTTTACAAAATATTATTATCTTACTCTGATGGAAAGAATCATACTTTTTCCTGAAGCAATATAAACTTAAACGTCATGAGAAGTGGGAAGACTTTTAAAGGGGTCTGTGACACAAAATTATTAAAAATTCTAAATTTTGTTTTATTATTGTAAAAAATAATAAAAGTATTTCTTAATAATATGACACAAAAATTTTGATTCTATCATTAGAACTTGGAATATTCAAGTTTTTGTTACATTATCTAGGACATTCTAAATTGTTTTTCTCGGTGATGGCTTTTTGTCCCTTTTTTGAGTTTAAATTGCACTAAGCACTCCTTGACGAAATTGATAAAAAAAATTGCCGCATTTATTAGAATCTGTGTTAATGGCTTGTCCTTCGATTTTGAACCATTTCTCTACAATTAAAAGGTGTTTGAAATAAAGCAACTATATAGAATATCACATATTAATATGTTTGCTTCATGGTTTTGTTTAATAAAAACTCATTATTTTTACCTGAAGTGTTGTTTTTTGCATCTTATGACCAACGGATGTTTGATAATATTATGGTTTTGATTCTAAGAATGACATAAAGCCTTGTTTTCTACTACTGAAGCAATGTTTCTTTGCCTGTAAACTATAAACTAAATGAAGCAACGCTTAAAAAAAAAAAAAAAAAAAAAAAAAAAAAAAATCTTAAGATTTTTTTTGCATAAATCGCTGTTTTTTTTTTTTTTTTTTGTATTAACATGACACTTCCTTTGTTGAGTTACTTGAATTTACAATTATTATTAAACTACCTAAAACAAACTATATTAGTTACGATCATAGCTCATCACAGTGTCGTTAATAAATGTAATATGTCGAAGTAAATGGACATTTGTAAAATCAATAACTCACGAACATTTTAAGGTACGACGATATGGTTGAACAGGAATGTTAAAAGTAAAATATTTTTTCCACTGAAATTAAAATGAAAATAATTAAAATGCTATTAACAGTTGGTACTCCTACATCAAAACCTTACTGTGTGATTCAAACCAAAATCTACTTAAATAACACTGGGTAGTTGCTCACATGTACTTATCACGCCATCTATTGAACAAAAAAGATCAAAACAAATCGTTAAGGGGAAATTTTTTTTTATTTTTCCTCTGAGCATTTCACAACCTAACCGTCCAATTCAGTAGTGTTCGTGAATTATCAATTTTGCAAATGTTATATTACTTTTGCATTCCCTTGCACATACCGACATATCACAAAAAAGTACACGTAAAAATCGTCATGTTTAATTTGTTCCAAGATAAGAACAATGAACAAGTGTACTAAAATGACACAATGCAAAAGAATCGAATAGGTATTGACCTTTTTACTAATTTCATTACCAGCCACTTTCTATTCAACCATCGGCGCATTTCATTAATTAACTAACTAATGAATTGCAAGAGATTTATCACACGCTACATAAAATGTGGCTTTGTGAAATTGGATTACGTTTGGTAAGTAATCTAACCAACTTAATTATAAAGATACAGACTTTCCGTCTTTCCAGAACGTGTATTGTACCCCAATTATTAAAATTCTTTCCATTAGCTAGCTAAACACAAAGCGTGTTTGCAAAGTGAAACCGCATGGGTCCTTTTCTATTGTTATTTACTAGTAATACTAATTGTTCCACAAATAAAGTAATAAAGTCTCTAAATATTGAAAGTTAACAACAGAGCTGGCCCTCATTTTTTGTTTTCACCATAAATAATCAAAGTTAACTGCTTAATTTTTTTTGAGGTGAGTAATTTTTTTTCTTTCTAATTTATTTGTTTTCTTAAAGGACAGTAATTATATTAAGAGAATGAAAATGGAACTGAATAACTAGAAAAAACTAGTTTAATGAGATGCTTTGTTTTTATATTGTACTTATTTTTAACGACTCATGTTTCATTTTGAAGTCGTCTTTATTAACAGCTTAATGCGACTGCCATTTTTTTCGTAGTTCTAAGCAAGATTGTGAGAATAAATGAACATTGAGATTTAATTGAAAACTAGGGGTGTGGAACATCGCACAACTTTCAACTACACTATAATATTGGCAATTGCATTAAAATTTATGTTGTTATGTACCGTTTTCATATTTTCCCTGATTTAAATAAAAATGACCAGTTTTCGGCAATAATTTTTACATGGGGGGGGGGGGGGAAGCCCCCATTCCGTCGAGATGGCGAAATTGATGATGTTATTCGATATACATTACATCGTCTTTTCTTGAGAGACAAAAAAAAAAAAAAAAAAAAAATTGTTAATGGGATTCAACTTTTTATGCTTTTACGGCATTTTTACGGGAATTTCGGAGGTGGGAACGATTAGAATATCTTAAGAGGCATTAGCGCAGAGATTTTAATCGAAGTGAATAGAGACGTTTTTTAGCAATTGCTGTAAAACATAATTATTTCATGTTTTTATTCAAGATTTCAATCTTATTTGCATGCGTGATTTTGATGAAAACCTCTATGGTAAGTTCCTTGGCCCCCGCACACAAAATTTAAACATCGTAGGTCAATTTGTTCGGGAATTGTGCTGACCACGTAATTTTTTTTTGACCGAATGCTATACTTTCATTTCCCTATGTAAACATATGTGTAATTGAAAGTAAAAAAGTAATTCATAAGATAATTTAATTCATTCAAAGTAATAAAACATGTTATCCATAATAACTTAAAATACATTTTATTCAGGTGAACAAACTTTCAAAATAAACCTTAATTATTTTTGCTAAGTATTTGAAAAACACGAACTTGAATGTAAAAATAAAACATAACTGGAGGGTAGGTCTTATGGCCCCCACTAACCACTTACAGTCACTCAAAATTTGAACATCTTAGGTCAATTTGATCGGGTGTTATGCTGACCACGCATACACAGACACTTCTTCTTATTAAGGACTATGGGGACTAGGGCACCGCTGCTTCTTTTAAGCATTTTATACCAACCCCATATCCAGTACAGGTCGGTAGTGGGCAGTACTGCTCAGGATGTAAGCACACACTCGCTCGTGAGAGGGAGTGTGCAAGTCTTTCTATAACTACCGAAGAGTTCATTTCTACCTCGTTCGGTAGCTACCCGGTAGATGGCAGCACTACCGACCGTATGTGGAACTTCTTAATTTAGAGGCATTACCAAGCAGAAGACTCCAACAGAAGACTTGGCTTTGCCACCCCAGAGGTATTGGTTTGTATGGGGACTTGGATGACTTTTGAGACCACGACTGATTTAACGTGCCTCAGTCACTATTAGAGAACACGGCGGTCTTTAGTTAGTCCCAGGCCCGAACTCGCAACCTTCTTCTTGCGAGAACGATACTCTCCCGACTGGGCTACGAGGCCCTTATACACAGACATACATTTTTTCTAGACAACTTTTTCTTTGAAATCAGGTTGTTCCAAAACGCGGAGGAATGAAAAAAAAAAAAAAAAAAAAAAAAAAATCGAATTTTCGAAAAAATGCAATACTTTTATTACCTTTTGTAAATATATGGGAAATCGAAAGTAAAAAAATAAACATCTTGTTAACGGTGTACCTCTGGCAACTTGAGCAAACAACGGGCTCAAGGTAAAAAGCCAAATGCATCAGTAGCAGAAGCGGGTTGACAAAAAACCCGGAAGTTATATATTATGATCACAGGTTAAAATTTACCAAGATTTCATCAGCATAAACATGTTGAAAGAACTACGAAGAAATGCCGTCTTAAGAAAAGGCATCCAAAGAGTTTATCCATATATGTCCTGCTGAGTGAAATTACTGAGCCTAAAAACCTCCTATAGTGTGGGTTAAATTCAATAAAAGAGGGGTGTGTAACGTCGCATAACTTTCATTTATACTCAACTAGCTGAATACCCGTGCTGCGTTACGAAATTTTACCATTAACATTTTAGCGATCAAAAGACATTCATGTATTTTACACTTCTGACGTTTGCTTCCATTTCGATTACGACAAATTGATTTATCAAAATAGGAACTTTTCTTTGTTGACATTTTTAACAAAACTTATAATTGTGAATAGTAAATTGGAATAGTTTATTGTGTTTGTGTTTGCTCTTAGTTCTAAATTTCAAAATAGTAGCTGTATTGGAATTGAGACATTAAGTTAATCCTCGTATAGTTTTAATGTTGCGTCGACTTTTCATCCCTTAAAAATTCGTTAATCGATATTGGAATAACTTATTTTTTTAACATTTGCCCTTTTAACATTTGCACCAAATATCAGAAATATGACTACATTGGAAGAGGAACATTCGGATATCCCTCGTTTGGAACATTTAACCCCTTTTCTACCCTTTAAAGGTGGTTAATCGAGAACGGAATAGCTTACTTTTCTATGTTTAATCTTTTTTGACATTTGTACCAATTTTCCGAGTTGTGACCAAATGGGAAGTGGGACATTCGAATATCCCTCGTTTGGAACGTTTAACTCCTTTTACAACCCTTAAGTGGGTTAATCGAGATCGGAATAGCTTACTTTTTCTACGCTTATCTATATTGACATTCATACCAATTTTCAGAGTTGTGACTATATGGGAAGTGTGATATTCGAGTTTGTATTGTTTAACCCCTTTTCCACCCCTCAAAATGGGTTAATCAAGCTCGGAATAGCTTAACTTTTCTATGTTTGTCTTTGTTGATATCTGTACCAATTTTTAGAGTTGTGACCAAATGGGAAGTGGGACATTCGAATATTCCTCGTTTGGAACGTTTAACCCCCTTTTCCACCCCTTAAAGTGGGATAATCGAGATTGGAATAGCTTACTTTTTCTGCGTTTGACTTTATTGATATTCACACCAGTTTTCAGAGTTGTGACCATATGGGAAGTGGTACATTCGAATATTCCTCGTTTGGAATATTTAACCTCTTTTTCACCCCTTAAAGTGGGTTAATAGTGATCGGAATAGCTTATTTTTTTTACGTTTGTTTTTGTTGATACTTGTACAAGTTTTCAGAGTTGTGACGAAATGGGAAGTAGGACATTCGAATATCCCTTGTTTGGAACGTTTAACCCCTTTTCGACCCCTTAAAGTGGGTTAATCGAGATCGGAATAGCTTAATTTTTCTATGTTTACCTTTGTCGACATTTGCACCAATTTTCAGCGTAGTGACCAAATGGGAAATAGGACATTCGAATATCCATCGTTTGGAACGTTTAACCCCTTTTCGACCCCTTAATGTGGGTTAATCGAGATCGGAATTGCTTACTTTTTCTATGTTTACCATTGTTGATATTTGTACCAATTTTCAGAGTTTTGTCCATGTCGGAATTGGGACATTCGAATATTCCTCGTTTGGAACGTTTAACCCTTTTTCCACCCCTTAAAGTGGGTTAATTGAGATCGGAATAGCTTACTTTTTCTTCGTTTGTCTTTATTGATATTCGCACTAATTTTTAGAGTTGTGACAAAATGAGAAGTAGTACATTCGAATATTCCTCGTTTGGAACGTTTAACCCCTTTTCGATCCCTTAATGTGGGTTAATCGAGATCGGAATAGTTTAATTTTTCTATGTTTGCCTATGTCGACATTTGCACCAATTTTCAGAGTTGTGACCAAATGAGAAGTGGGACATTCGAATATCCATCGTTTGGAACGTTTAACCCCCTTTTCGACCCCTTAAAGTGAGTTAATTATGAAATATATAATTTACAGTTTCGTTTTCATACATTAATTCATTAACTTTTTAAAAAAGGCTATTTTTGGCGATACGTATTACATTGACAAAAAATCACTTTCAAAATGGCAAAATTGGCAATATGTTTTTCGATAAATATTTTATATGTTTCTTACAACTGAAGCAGAAGTAAATAGATGTTGATTGACAATGCTCAAGGAAAGAGATCTATGTTTTAAGGAAATTTATTTTTCAATTTCTTACGCCTTTATCGCATTTCTACGAAAATTTCGAAAAGGGGGGGGGGGGTTAGTTTAGACCACCTTAAATGGCATTACCGCAATGATTTCAATCAAAATCGTAGAGCCGTTTTTTAGCAATAGACAATTTCAGCATTTTTTAAAAACGAGTGAAATTAGTTTAAATTTATGAAGAATTTCTTTCCGATTCCAAATATTTAAACAAAAGTTCTTTAAAAAAATTAGTTATTTAAATATTAAAAAAGAAAATGCCTCAAAACCGAGCCAAAACCAGTCCAATCAAAATACACAACAAAATCTGTGACGTCAAGGGTGCCTACTGTTTCTATGGTTATCGTGAGGTAGACCATTGCCAAATCACGTACAGGTTGGCGAGATTTGCGAAAAACTTGCAAAACTGGTTTCCGCTGCCGCTTTTCAAGTCAAGATGTTTTGAAAGCCTAGGCGTCACATTCAATTCGATCCGAATGAATCGTTTTTTCGCCAACGTCTAACAGGGAAACTTTGATTGCAAATTAAAGAAAAGAAAAAGCGCATTGAGCAGAAATTTTTCTGTTTATGTCTTTTTCGAGACATTTGGAATTGAATAATAATAATAATAATAATAATAATAATAATAATAATAATAGTAATAATAATAATAATAATAATAATAATAATAATAATAGTAATAATAATAATAATAATAATAATAATAATAATAATAATAATAATAATAATAATAATAATAATAATAATAATAATAAAAAAAATGTGGGAATGGTCCATTGTTGAAAAGCATAAAGTTTACAATGGCAGTTACTTTATGAGCAAGAGCAAATTTTGACAAAAATTTTAATGATAGTTTCCATGGCCACTACTTACAGGTAATTTTAAACGATCCAAAACATACAGAAATAAAGAAATGGAATTTTTTATTTTTTTATTTTATTTTTATTTAATACAATACTCGCATTATCCTATGTCAACAAATGTGTAATTCTAAGTAAAAATTAATTTCCAATCTCACTAAAGACCAGTGGCGGCCTTTGGCCGAAAATGTTAGTACAGCCGGAAACAACACAACCACACACACACATTCCACAATCGTTAATGAACGCAAATTCCTTTATACTCAAATCGAAGTTTCCTTTCAATTTTGCACAAAATAATAACATTTGTAACATAAGATTATAAAATAAGAAAAATACTGCTTTGATGAGTAATTCCATGAAGCTTTTATTCAGAGAGCTACATTTTTGTTAAATTCATCAATATAAAGCTGAGAATTTTCCCTAATGTGCCAGCTATTTGAGTTTCACTTCTTATCAATTCAAAGTTTTATGAGTTTTTTTAAAAGTTCGATTGAACCTTTGCGTGTTTTAAATGCTCGTGTGGTTAATCCACCATATCCAGCACTATTCCAAACGCTCTTTTTTATTCTGACAATCAAACACGATCAACAAAACATTTTTTTGTAAGTAAAATGTACCATATAACCACGAGAAAAGTAAATATCAAGATAACTGAAACTTACGACCATGCTGAGAAGTATCCTCCCCTCCTCTTTTTTTTTTGAATGGGGGATATTTTTGATGTTGGTCTATCTTTTTTGAGTAGTTGGCGTTTATCTTCTTCTTACCATCGTTTTAAAGGAGTTTCACACTATAAAGGGGCTCTATGTTTTAAAACGGATAACTTAATAAATAATAATAATAATAATAATAATTAAAAAAAAACAGTGTAAACTTATCGCGACATTCCGTTTGGAGGGATTTTTAGAAACGCTCGGCTTCCAACCTCTTACTCTCACCCACGCTGATTCTCAAGCTGAGCCAATCAGTTTATTGAATTCTCAGAGACAGCCGAAGTTGAAAACTGCTGAACTGGCTTTCTCGCTGCACATTACGTGGAGGGAAAGGCATGGCAAAGGCTCTGTAGGTTACTATTTCGGCATAGTGGCCGCCGAAACTCATTTCAGGAATACTCGGCTATAGTTCGGAGGAAGATCACCAGTTTGTGTTGATTGGAAGCGTTTTTTTTTTCTCTCTTGGGAATTGAGTGTTGATGCAACAAGTTTGCTATTTATCGTATATTTTTACACTTACCTTAGAAATTCTATCTTCAATTTAAAAAATATATAATTTTATATATATATTTTTTTATAAAATATATAATTGTAGTTTTGAACTAATAAATTTAGATGCAACCTGGCTGTACCCAATGAGGCACCACTGCTAAGGATAAGTTTGTTCTGCTTTGGAAATAATATTGCATGGAATTTATTCGTGATGACAAACAAATTGAAATTTAGGACTATGAGGCCACACAACTTTCTAAATAACTGATTAAATTTGTAAAAACCAAAAATTTAAATTATTTTTAAAGGTGTTATTGTGACTGGTGGCAATATGTTTATGACGTCAGACATCGTAGAGCAGTGATCTTGCAGAAGATTCAATGATCTTGTGATGGAAATGGACATCATGCTCAGTGTTATTAAGAGTGGGGTTGCATGAAATGGCAACACATGTGATGTCTTTGTGACCTATAACAACACATCTTCAAGACTTAATTCGAATTTTCAAATTATATTAGCCAATCAAAATGTTTGTTTCTTTTATTCCCGATTAAAGGAATCGACTTTTATTTGGTTCCACCTAATCTCTACAAATTTGGATCTGGCAACACAAATATTAGTTTTTTGAGATCCGCATACTTAAACTTTACCTTCTTTGGGATCAAATATAAGGAGGCAGATGTTTTTTAAATTCTTTATATTAACTTCAATTTTCTATGTTTGTTGATGGCGCACCTAATTAACCCTCTTGCCGTCATCCAATTGGGCTCAAACTTGGCAGATAGCTTCGTTGTCGTTGACAATGCATTCAATCCAATTTTGGGGCTGTAACTGTCATGTAAAGATCTCTTTTACGGAATACTAATGAACCAACTTGCCGTCATCCAGTCGCGCTAAAATAGCGTTTAACTGACCATTGAGGAAACTCTTTCCTGTTGCCAATTTTTTTTTTAAATAAATAAATTATAAAATTATTTTAATCAGAATAAATAAAGGATATTTGGATGTGAGTGCATAAATTCATGTTAATTTTTGATAAATGAATTTCGAAACGTAGTTTGCCGCACATGAAATGTTTTTGGTATTTAAAATTAGATGCAAACACCAAGCACACGCTGGCAACAGAAACGACGCTTTGTTAATGAATATAAAAATTTGGCGATGCATATAAAGATTTATAATAAAAGCTTTGTTTTTATGAGTTGTATAATTTTATTTTAGAGTAATTCTTGTAACTTTTCATTCGTGATTTAAAGATGTAAAAAAAAAAACAACCTTCTCAGAATCTGAAAAACACCGACCTCCTCGATATTGTTTTGATCGAACGCAATCGATGCTTTGCGTGCAAATCCCAGCATGTATCATATAGCAAGACCAATCGTAATTTTAAGATCTCATTGGATATTGAAGCTTTAGTGTAAACAATTCTGGAACAGCACTTGATCTGAGGGTTGCGTGGTTGTGGACTATAAAGAAAAATGCATGAAATGGAAATGGCAATATATGCTGAATAATAGTGCAACTTTAAATGTCTGGAAAAGACTTACCGTTTGATTGCCAGGCTAAAAGAGCTATAAACATGTTACTTTAACTTTTATGAAGTTAATAAATATATGTATAAAAAGAAATATTTGAAAATACTTTTTTTTATTAAATGCACGAAACTCTTAATAATATTTTTTTTTTCAACTACTTTTAAATATTCATGGTATCCCATAAAGTCATTTGCCACCTCTTCAACTTTTACACGCTGACATCTATTACCATAAAAGTTGAAATGGTCATGCGCTATTGATGAGACTCCCTATATCATTAACTAGCGGCAAAGTCAGAAGTTACCGTGTTTGTCCAAACTAAGGATGTGGAACATCGCACAACTTTCAATAACACTATAATATAGGTCATTGTAAACTATAATATAGATCATTGTATTTAGATGTATGGTGTTATTTACCGTTTTCATATTTTCAGTCATTTAAAAAAAAAAGGCAAAAAACTAAATTGGTGATGTTATTTGGTAGACATTACATTTTTCTTTCTTGCGCGTCAAACAGAAAAAAATCGATCGTTGATGAGCGATGCTCAAGGACAGAGAGCTCTGTCTTAATGGTATTCGTTTTTCAATTTTAAACAGTTTTGTCGGTGGGGACATTTTGGAAATTTTGGAGGTGGGGACAATTAGAACACCTTAAGAGGCATTAACGCAGATATTTTAATCAGAATCGTTAGAGACGTTTTTTTTAGCAATTGCTGAAAAATACTATTTTTTACAGAAATTTTGATGATATGTGCATGCACGATTTTGACGAAAACCTTAATGGCAGGTCCCATGGTCACCACAAAATGTGAACATCGTAGGGTCACTTTGTTCGGGAATTCTGCTGCCCACGTACACACAGACACACATTTTTTTAAAACCACTTTGTTTGAACTCAGTGTATTCCAAAACATGGAGAAATGCAAAGAAAAAAAAATGTTTTTGGAACGAATTCTATACTTTCATTACCCTATGTAAACATATGGATACTTGAAAATAAAAAAAACAACAGTCAATAGAACAAAACTACGGCCATCTCCATGGTAAATCAGCACTCTATTTCTAATTGAAATTACCATAGTAGTTTATATTTTAAGACCAATGTGCCCATATGTATACATAGGGTATATTTTAATTACCTGTATGTAGACATAGGGTAATGAATGTATAGCTTTCGGTCAAAATAAAAAAGAAAAAAAGAGAGAACATTCTGATATCAAAAAAGTTGTTTATAAAAAATGTCTGTATGTGGTCTATCGATACTGTGGACAGCATAACTCCCGAAGAAATTTACCTACGATGTTCAAATTTGGTGTGAGGATTAGTGTTGACCATGAGACCTACCGTTTAGGTTTTCGTCAAAATCGCTCATGCCTGTAAGGTAGCTGCTATTGAAAAAATCATGTTTTTTAATGATTGCTAAAAAACGGCTCTAACGATTTTGATCAAAATCGCTGTGGTAATGTTTCGTACTCCCTAATGTGTTCCAAACATTATCTCCTCATAAATTCCCGTAAAAATACTTTAAGGTGGTAAAAAGTTGAAGTCTCTTTTCTTGACTATAGCCGGGGCCGCCGCGAGATGGCGCTTTCTTTCCCTAAGCGGGCCAGGAACAAACTAAAATCTTTACGTTTAGACGTTTGCTAAGCGATGGGATTTCATTTTCGTAGATGCATGTAAAATTTGTGAATTCGATTCGTTTTGGAGTATTTTTTTTATTTAAAAGCTGTGAAATTTGAAGATATTAGATGAGAAACTGCTGGTGTGTCATTGAACAACTCTTTTTAAATCAAGGTAAGTTTCTTTTATTATTTATTTTAGTAATTTGTTGAACAATTAAGCCTACTAATGCGAAGCTGATGTTTTTATAGTGCTTTAATATTTGACGGATAATTGCTGATCATTAACTGTTTTCAACATTTGTTTACTTAATTTCAATGGACTATTTGTCGTTGAAATAAAAAGATATTGCTAAAATTTGCTGAACATCTTTTACGTTTCGTTAAATAACGTTACTTGCAATTCTTTAGAAGTACACGCAACTGTGTTTGCAGCTTCCAACTTATAAGTCATTTTATTGAAATATTATATTTGACAACTTTGAAGACATGTTCAATATAAAATGTAGTGATTAGGAGTTTTTGCATAGTTTGAACATCAAGTTCCCATTATTTTATGATATAGTTACAGAAACATTCTACAAATTTTTTGACCAACATAGCTTCATAGCTTTGTTTACAATTTCCAACATTATGAATTTTTCCTCTGAGGCAATGATGGCACAGTTTTCACGGTATAAAAATATTTATTCTCTCTTCAGAAAACTCACAAAATTTATTCACAGGCAACAGTTTAATTACTCTCAAGCTTCAACACAAGCTTCAACAAAAATAACTTCGAATTCAGCGATTATACAAGCTCACTCCAATAGGTAAACAAAGCGATCAGCTTTCAACGAACTCCGAAGTCAATCTGAAAACTTTCCCGTTCTCCAGTCTTTTATATACAAGCGCGTGAGACATTCTCGAAATTTCCAGCCAATTCATAGAAAAGAAATATCTCGAAACTTCTCGATGGCTTTAGGTGTTGCCACCTTTTTCTAACTTGTATAATCGCTATTAATTAATAAATAAAATAAATTACAATAGATTTCTGAAATAATACGTCACTATTTACAATATATACAGACAATTTGTGCAACAGTATTTCATTGAAACATTTTAGTGAGTAACTTTGAAGTTAAACATGTACAATTTAGTTCATTTTAATTTTTACACTAGTGTAAAGGCAGAGCAAGTTTCAAATATTTTATGATATATAGTAACATTTGCTGAGTAATATGCCAGTTAAATTTTTGATAAAGCATTATTTTTTGGCTAACTTTTTAAAATATACTAGTCGCCTATTTGGCCAATTTCCTGTTCTATGTTTTAAGTTTATCTGGATCACAAATGTCATTACCCAAAATTTTCCTGCTAGTCTGAGCGTTAAATTATGTGAACAAATTATACTATTTGAGAATTTACTGTTATTTCATTCAAAACCTTCTGGACGCCTTTTTTTTTTTATTATAATGTATTACAATTTTTCATAAAGTCAGTCTATCCCTGTCCATAGACTAATTAATATATATATATATATATTTTTTCAGCCATAACTTTTTTTGGAATATTGCTTTGAAATATTAAAATTTTATAACAGACAAAACATCAGTTATAAAAGTTTTGTTAAAATTTACGGTATGGTCCCCTTTGGTGACTTTATGAAAGTTGGCGATTCGGCACCGAATGTGCAACCCGTCGCCAAAGTTTTCCTATAACTTTAGTGACAGTTTGGATTTGGAGACACGACTTGTTTTGACACTATTTTCGATTTGGTAACATAGCCTTTTAACTTTATTTTCAATTTGGTGATTTTTTTTGAAAAATTGCCAAGGAGGACTATACAGTAAATCTTAACCAAAAGTTCTTTATATATGTATCAGTGTTTATTTTTATTATTACAAAAGAAAAGTCGCTATTTCAGTTTCATTTCCTGCGTACGTTATATGTGTGTTCATAGATTTTATTAGACCCAGACTTTCATAATTATTCATCAATAATATATTGCAGTAAGAATCCTAATTTCCACTCCTGCTTTAAAAGCCAAATAGCTTGAACCCTATCGTATTACTGCTTAGTTTTAAATAATTATTCATTTTCCTTACATTTTTTTCCCTCTCCAGGAAATACCATCTTCTTGCAGTGTTTCTTGATGTAAATCCAACTACAAAGCTCCTGACTCGATGAGAGTTTTTAAATTTCCAAACGAAGGAACAGGACTGTACGACAGATGGATGAGAAAAATTCCTCAACAAGATTGGAAGCCGGGTCTTCGAACTGTTGTTTGCATCCTTCATTTTCCCGAAGATGTTATTAAAAACATCTTCAGACAAGCAAATGGAATTGAAGTTACTGTGCCTCAAAAGCGTTTCAAACTACATGAAAAAACAGAACCTGCTATTATTCCACTGAAATATCTTTCTGAAGAAAATAAGTTTACTAGAGCTAGTCGTAATAAACGACATGAAATGTGTATACAAAGAGGAGAGGATTAATTGTGTTCTAGAAAAATATAAAGTCTTTTGAAGATTTAAAAGACATCCCGAAATAAAAAAAGTTACTGGAGGTGTTTAGAGGAGAAATCCTTATATTTGTATGTCGATGTATATCAAAATCCTAGGATATTCTTTTTGCTAAGATTTGTCTTTAAATGTATTCGTTTAAGATAATGAGATTATGCTAAAAGACTTGAAGTGGATATTTAACATAAAAAATAAGACTTTTGCTGTAAAGATATTCCGATATGTTTATCTTTTCTTTTCTTTTTTTCAATAAGATGAAAAATTTGTTTTGAATAAATTTCTCTCCTATGGCGTACGAATTTTGGTGAAAACTTCCTTTTATTTTTAAGTCTTGTTTCTTAGTGTGCAAGCGGAACATATCTATAGAAGTAAATTAACTTGTACTAGTGAATTAAAAAGTTCATAATTAACTTATAAGTATCTTAACATTATAGATTTACTTTTATATATTCATTAAATATACTTTATAACTTTCTTGATGAGTAATTCTAAAAATATATCGAATTTCAATAAAATTACCGATGAAAATTGGTTTGCTTTATTTTGCTAATAGAATTGCTTATTTTATTTTAAGGAAAAAATTCTTAGAAAACCTACGTATTTTACAAAGTGATACAAATCTCAAAATACTAATTTATAAATCTAATGAATTTTAGAAACTGTAAAAGAAAAATCCTCAAACTCAAATTTGCTCCAGTATAAAACTTTGAAAAACAAAGTAATCATTTAAGCAAGTCTGGCGGTTACGTAGTCGAAATCCCATCGCTTAGCAAAATCTTGTAAAAGCTTGTTCCTGGCCCGCTTAGGGAAAGAAAGCGCCATCTCGCGGCGGCCCCGCTATAGCTCATCAACAATCATTTTTTCTCCTCTCCTCAGTTTCACTTATAACAAAGGATAATAAAAGAATTATCGAAAAGTATATCGCCAAAATCACCATTTTGGCGGAGATTTTTTTTATAGACCCATACAAGGATTATCGCAAAAAATATCGCCAAACTGGCAATTTTTTTTTAAATGAATGATGAACTCATAACAGCGGTAAATAACACAAATCCACGTCAGTATAATAGTGTAATTGAAAGTCTTGCGATGTTCCACACCCCTAGGTTTATTATTACTAATATTTTATTAATGAAATTGATTGATTTTTATGTGTATGAATTGTTGTATTGGGGGGGGGGGGGGTAATTGGAAATGCGTATATGTGTGAAATGCGAATATTTTCTCCAGAAATTATGGAGATAATAGTAATAGTAATAATAATAATAATAATCAAAAAATAATCGAACTTGCCAAATGTTCAAGATTTTATACGAGTTGTTCTTTGATTTATTTCTACGTAACCTTTTGCATTTATTTTTACTTTCAATTACCCATATGTAATACATAGGGTAATGAAAGTAGAGGATCCGGTAAAAAAAAAAAATCAATTTTTTTTTTGTATTTCTTCACGTTTTCGAACATCCTGACCTCAAAAAAGTGATCTGGAAAAAATGTCTGTCTGTTACGTGGTCAGCATAACTCTCGTACAAATTGACCTACGATGTTCAAATTTGGTGTGCAGGTTGATGATGGCCCAAGAAACCTACCATTATAGTTTTCATCAAAATCGCGCATACGCATAAGGTAGCTGCCATTGAACAAATCAAGTTTTTCAGTAATTGCTAAAAAACGGCTCTAACAATTTTGTTCAAAATCGCTGTGGTAATGCCTCTTAAGGTGTTCTAAACATCCCCACCACCGAAATTCCCTTAAAAATGCTTTAACGGCGTTAAAAGTTGAAAAACGAATGCCTTTAACACAGAGTTCTCTTTCCTTGAGCATACCTCATCAACGATCGTTTTTTCATCTCTGCTCAGTTTCACTAACAAGAAAGGATAATATAAGAATTATTGATAAGTATATCGCCAAAATCCCCCCCCCCCCCCTTTTTTTTTTAAAGATTTATATAAGAATTATTGTAAAAAATATAGCCAAACTGGCCATTTTTACTAAACGAATGATGGAAATATTAAACGAAAATGGCACAAATCCACATTAGTAATATATTGTGTTTAAAAGTTGTGCGATGTTATGCGGTCAAACATTTTATTTATATATTTCTCCACATTTTGTATTATCCTGTTTTCAAAAAAGTGACCGAGAAAAAATGTCTGTCTGTGTGTCTGTGGCTACCTGGTCAGCATAACTCCCGAACAAATTGACCAGTGATGCTCAAATTTGGTGCGCAGTTTGCTGGTAGCCATGGAATCTACCTTTAGAGTTTTCTTCAAAATCATGCATGCGCATAAGGTAGCTGCCATAGAAAAAAATCCTGTTTTTCACTAATTGCTAAAAAATGCCGCGAACTATTTTGATCAAAATTGCTGTGCTAATGCCTCTTCAGGTGTTCTGAACATCCCACTCCCAAAATTCTTGTAAAAATTGTGATAAAAGCATAAAAAGTTGAAAAACGAGTACCTTTAATACAGAGTTTTCTGCCCTTGAGCATCGTCCGTCAACGATTGACTTTTATGCGTCTTACGCACAAGAAAGGGCAATGTAATGTCCCCCGAATAAAATCCCCAATTTGGCCGTTTTGGCCTTTTTTTGCTTTTGCTCAAGTAATAATTATTGCTAAAAATATCGCCAAACTGGCCATTTTTATACATTTAAATGATTGAAAATATGAAAACGGTAGTCAACATAATAAGTCAAATTTTAATGCAATGGCCAATATTATAATGTAATTGAAAGCTGTGCGATGTTCCACACTTCAGTTTTAAATGTACTGTCCTCGATTTATTTTTAACTTATTTGTGCTGTATTTTTTTATGTTATTTTGTTTATCTTTTATATGTTTATCCTTTTGTATTTATCTTTTTTATTCCTTTGAAATGGTTGAATATGTTGGAATAAATTTAATAATGGTTTTCTTTGAGTCAAATTCTATAATTTTGTGTGTTGAATGAAAAGTTGTATGTTTAATCATTGTTTACTAAGTAAGATTTTTATTTTAAATTAATTTGAATACCAAACAGAAAAATGTGCATACACCGGAGGATTGAAGCTCTAGAATACATGTTTTAAAGGTTCATTTAAAAGTCAAAATCTATCCAACAGCTTGATTTTAAATAATTAAGATATAATAAAAGTGATAGAACAAGAGGTCATAGATACATGATAAAAAAATTAGATTAATTTAGAAAACATTAACATTTTATTTCTCAATATAGAATTTGACAAATGAAACAATGTATAATATAAAGAATAAATAGTTTTAAAGTAAAACCATCTTAATCTGTATTGAAGAATTGTAAGGAGATAAGGGTGTCGTGTCCACAAAAGAATTGAAACAAACAAACAAACAAACAAACAAATAAATAAACTTAAAGCAGAATACAGCAAACTGTACATTTCTTTAAGGTTCTTTTTTCTTTTTATTCATTATTTAAACGGTAAGACTTCTTTTTTTGGGGACACCCTGCATTAAGCTCTATTAATCTACAGGGGGGACCTATTTATAATAATGAATATTTTAAAGAGTAAACAACCTAACACAGTTTTATTTCCATTGAATACATTATTACGGTGTACCATTTGGTAATTAAGTTACATTTCAATGTATGCCCCCGCATTTTCCGCTCATTTCTGGAATCTTTTAGGAACAGAATCCACAGCACTTCTTAGCATTTCAACTGGAACATTTACAAACACTTTACGGATACTTTGTTCAAGGCTGTTAATATGCCTTGGTTTTAACTTGTGCACTTGCTCCTTAGCCCAACCTCTAAGAAGGGGTGAGACCGAGGCTGCGTGAAGGCCATTCTGTCAAGTCCCCGGAGGTCAATCCATCTGCGAGGGAAATTGTTATCAAACCATACTCTCAGCGGAATGGCTTGCACGCAGCCCCGATTTGACCCCATGCTACTTCTTCCTTTGGGGTTTGGCTATGGAAAAAGCGTACAAGTTAAAACCAAGGGATATTAACAGCCTTGAACGAAGTATCCGTGAAGTGTTCGCAAATGTTCCAGTTGAGAAGCTAGGAAGAGAGCTGTGGATTCTGTTCCTAGAAGATTCCAGGACTGTGTGGAAAATGCGGGTGCATATGTTGAAATGTAACTTAGAAGGTAATTCTAGTAAGGATCATACCCCTACTCGCTATGCTACCATTTAGAACCTACTTTCAATAAAATCTTGACTTTTGGTGAGTAGGTACGAAAAAGATCACTTAATGAAATGACATAAATTGTTTTTACTTAATGTTCATCTATTATAAATGAAAATTGAAATAGCAAAAGACAATACCAGGTGGAGCCACAGCATATGTATTGACCTAAGGATTTCAACTATAAAATAAAATATATTAGACTCTATTTGCGAGTTTTTAATTTATCTTATTTTATTAAGGGAACATTTTCTTACCTACTCACCCCATATCAAGGTTTTATACGAAGTAGTTTCTAAATGCACTGGGCCAGAAGATTGTAACGCAGCGAGTATAGGGACTATATCCTTACTAGGACTTCCAGTTAATAACCGAATGGTAGACATTAATAATGTATTCAATGAAAATAAAACTGTGTTAGGTTGTTTACTTTTTGAAATAGTAATTATTACAAATAGGTACTGACAAATAGGTACTGCTCACCACCGTACTTTCGTACCTACTCACCTCATCTCAAGGTTTTATACAAAGTAGTTTCTAAAGTAGACAAAGTAGTCTACAAAGTAGTTTTTCTCTAGGCCAGAAGATTGTAACGCAGCAAGTATAGGGAATTATCTTTACTAGGACTTCCAATTAATAACCAAATGGTAGACATTAATAATATATTCAATGGAAATAAAACTGTGTTAGGTTGTTTACTTTTTGAAATATTCATTATTACAAATAGGTACTGCTCACCACCCTATAGATAGGTGGAGAGCCTGCAATTGGCTGTTAGTTTTACTCTTGTAATATACGCGTTAACTACCGAACAACTTTAGTGACGGTATTATTGATAGAAATATTGCTGCAGTGTACAAAAATATTACTTTTTATCTTTCCCATTTCCTTTAACAAACCAACCAGAAAAATTTCCTGATAACTGTATCATATTTTGCACGTAAACAGTGAATTCCCTCCCGTTTTGAGCTCAGAAAAGGGCTCTTAATCTTGCAAGCACAATACAGATGGGGGGGGGGGGGGGAAGAGAAGAACATGGAAAAATTGAGGTTGCGATAGAACAAAAAAAATATTTTTCAGGAATAAGGGAAGAGATCACGCTATTCTCTCGTTTCGAAAAAGATCGAAATCAAATAATCCCATTTTTCGAACGCTTAATTGCTTTTCCTTCCAAGCTATCGATTACAAAGATTTCTTTTAACTCTGGGACCTATAAATCCGGTTGTAGATTGCCAGACAGATAGCTGCCGGACAAAAGACCTCTGTTAAGCTATTGTAAGGTTTTGAGATTAACTGATGAAAAGCGTGACATGAGATGCAGAAAATTAATTTATAAAAAGTGCTACAGGCATTTGAATTTATTCTCGTTTTAATTTTATTCTGTTTTAATTTATTGTATTCAGATATCTTCTTTCAGTCAGTGTTCACGTAATGCTATATTTCTATTGTGATTTTTTTTTTGTGTGGCAATGTAAACCTTTGCCAAGATGAAAACAAAATCTTGTGTAATCAGTGTTACCTTCGATTGGACAACAAAAGTTTCTGGTGTTTTTCTAAGTTTTTTTTTGGTGTCAAAAAGATACGTTTAGTTTAAACATTGGTATAAGTTAGCATCGTTTAAGTTAACAATAAATTTGAAATACAATTACAGTCAAAGGCATTATAATTAGAAACGAATTAAAGAAATGACGGTAAAATTATACTGCCATTATATGGCAGCCAAAGGTGTCATCAAAAATGTACTTAAGTTGAACTGAGTTTTTTTTTTACTTATTGTTCCGTAAGATTATGATTGTTCCATCAAGTGGCATAGAAGTAGCATATTTCTAAGTTATCATTTGTTTCACTTGTATTAAATATAATAAAGCATTTATTCACTAGAAATATTATGTTATGAACATCACATAACTATGGAACTGTTCAAGAAGAATTACAACACTTGTGTATTATATTACATGGTCCAAAAGTTGTATTAATAGTAGTTAAAGAGTTAGGAAAAATGAATAATTCATTAATTAATAATATAACCTTTAAAAACGAAGTTTATAATATAAATCCTTGCATGCATCGCCAATTTTTATATTCATTAACATAGCTCCGTTTCTGTTGTCAGCATGTGCTTGGTGTTGGCATCTAATTTTCAGTATTGAAAACATCTCTATCTGCAGAATATGCTGTGAAAACTACTTTTCAAAATTTATTCACTAAAATTGAATGTGAATTCATGCACTCCCATCCAAATATCTTTTATTTCTTCTGATTAAAACAATTTTATTATTTATTTATTAAAACAATTTTGGCAACAGGAAAGAGTTTATTCAATGATGGGTTAAATGCTAATTCAGCGTGATTGGATGACGGCAAGTTGGTTTATTAGTATGCTGACACTGAAAGCGACCTTTTAGTGACTGCCACCAAAATTTGATAGAATGCATTTTCATCGACATCGAATCTATCTGCCAAGTTTCATTCTAAATGGATTTACCTACCTACCCAGCCATCCAACACACACACACACACACACACACACACACACACACACACACACACACACACACACACACACACACACACACACACACACACACACACACACACACACACACACACACACACACACACACACACACACACACACACACACACACACACACACACACACACACACACACACACTCTCTCTCTCTCTCTCTCGAAGTCAATATAAAGGATTTAAAAATGCAGTCAGATCCCTTGAGCTTCCATAATATCTTACAGTTGCACAGGTTTCACGGAAAAATTTAAGGTCTATAAATTCTTCAAAAACTGCTCTTCTCGAAACCATCTGAAGTAGAATTACTGATTCCTTTCTTACGCTCGTTTTATAAGGAACTTAGTAAGTCAGTGACTTCTTTTAATGGCGAACCTGCATAGCAGACTTCTGTCTCGAATGCACTTTCTGTTCTTTTTTTTACGCTTCGCGTTCTTTTTTTTTTTCTCTTCTGAAGCGATCCAAAGAAATAACTTCTGAAATGCCATATAAAAAAAAGGAAAAGTGACGTTGGTGAATGTTCACTGGGGTGCGGAGAATAAAGACGGTCGTAATTTTTTACGATTGAGAAGGAGTAATTGGGGGAGAGTGAATGGGACATGCTGACTTCGTGTCTCACTTGGCGAAGAAGAGGATTTGTCATTACCGGATGATACATTCTACAGGGTTGGTCAGATGTTTATGACACATTTCAAAAGTAAATGAAATCAACGAATTGGAATCTATATGGGTTTTCAGAAAAATGTGAGTCTAAAAGGAATGTTTTTTTGAAACATAAAAAAATTTATAGTTCGCAATCTCACAAGTAGATGGCGCTGATACTTAATTTATATGGGTCTATGATGGGACTAGTGGATGAAGGAGGTTTATAACGAAAACTAGTATTTCAACTACTATTTTGTTACTTACTTTTGTATTCTTTTATATATAACATGTCATTTTTACCAATCAAAATACATGCCGCTATGCGCTTTAGAGATCCAGGGTGTTTTATAGTTTTTTTTAGGGAGTTGTAATGTTATGATTTGATTTAGGAAAACTTATAATATGACGTCTGCAATGAAAAAAATTCGCCAAATTTTGAGTTAGGCTCGAAGAACAATGAGCTAATGGATATATGTACCCCATCATAATTAAGTGACGTTTTGAGGTACTTTTAAGTAGTATTACAAAAATACTACATTGCGACAAACATTTTTATTAAATACGTTCAATACTCATATTCATTGATAATTTCCTAACATTAAATCTTCAATATATTTGGACAGCAGTGAGATGTTGGATGTTCTCATAGTTAAAAACTAATAAAGACCTATCGTGCATATTTTAGACAAAAAAATAGTTTTGATTGTGGAATATTAATGGTTTGTTGTTTTCAGATTATCTGGCGCCGTCAGCAACACGAGGGCTATAATGCGCAGAAACATTCGTCATTAGACAAGCCAACATACATTTACAAACACCCATGCCAACACGGGACTCGAACCCCCAACCTCGCGGTCTAGAAGCTAGCACGCTTACCACTATACCGTTTGGTCGGCGGATTATTAATGGAATTGTCCTTATTCTCAAGTGTTAAAAATAATATTGGTTTGTTTTGGAGAAAATATTTTCATATTATATGCAAAAACAAGTCTAGATTTATGATAGACACATAAGAATTGTTTCATTTAATACTGTTTTTTACTTTCAATTACCCATATGTATACATAGGGTAATAGTACAGGAAAAAAAAACGATATTTGAAAAATAAAATTCGTTCATTCTTGAAACTTCGGCTATAACATCTTTTTGGCAGTAGAATACAAGATCCGATGAGTCCCCAAAATTTAAAAGGGTGAAGCACTGTTTTTGTGGGGGGGGGGGGGGGGGTTAAATTGTCTTCAAAGTTAAACTTTTCGATATTGGTCGAATAAGGTATCGTTTTTTATGCAATTTTTGTGCTGAATTGAATTAAATAACTTTTAGATAGATCGGAACACTAATTTTCAAGATATAATGGGTTTTTATGGGTACAATATTCGAAAATCCACATAGAAACACCGACATAAATTTCATTGTACAAAAAGGCTTTAATTTACCAATTATAATTAATTTTTATCATCTTACATAAACTATCAACATCAGAGTCAATTTATGAGTTTATTTCATTATGGGTGCAAAACTGTCCAATATCATCATTGTCAAAGTCATCCATTTTAGAATTACTGCTGGTCATTCCTTTACAGTTTTTGCAGAAAGCGGAACAACGCAAGCCACTTAATATCCTTTACATGTACAACAAATCAGTTTGTGTATTGCATCAGTGGCATGTTATAAAGTTGTTTACTCAGGGTATAGTTCACTCTCCCAATGAATCTAATCCCATCTTCTGGAAGTAGTTGATAGCTGAGCCATTTCTGTATTTGGTAGTACACTCGATATGAGTGCTGAGCTCCTTTTGCGGAAGTGGAGGTTAAGGATTCCCATCTAGCTGTCTTCTTCTGAAGTGATCTCTGGAAAAACTGTGGCGAAATTGGTCATGGTTACGATCCTTTGCTCCATACGAAAAAATGAAAAACGCTCTCCAGCATCTTTCCCGGTAAGCATTCAATTTGGAGAATATTTTGATACAGTCCATTAATATGCTATTAGTTTGAAACAACTTCAAAACTTTTTTCTCTTTTCTATGAATTGCACTTGTAGTATCGCATCCACCGATGTCGCATCCATGGGCAAGAAGAATGTAGTTTTCAACATTTGGATGTTGCGGCTTTAAGTTTTTTGAGTGATAAATTTGTATCCTGACACGTCTTATTTTCGGATTCAATAGCAATTTAAGTTTCTCCTCTGAGGCAAGTGCAATCGTTATGATTAAGATGTACACTGGGTGCCTTGGGATTAAACCTTGGCTGACGATAGTAGGCTGAAGTTCGGCAGATTTCTCTAAGGCTGTTCGAAGAATAAGAATATCTGCATAACCAGCATCCTGTTTCACATTAATATTGTTGCTTTGAAGAACAAGTGTGAGCATCTTTATTAACTGTTTTTAATTCTGTGAATTTGATAAAAACAGTAACATCAGTGTCATTTTAGCATTGTTGATTACTTTTTCATTTATTAGGATCAAGGGATTTACTGTAGCAAGAGACCACACATTATTGCTTCTTTTGATTTTTACGTCTCCAAATTTTTTCCTAATAATTGTGAAATAATCTTCTGACCAATACCTTTTGACATGTGACAGTTAATCAAGTCTATACTAGTGATGACTATCCCAAGAGATACTACAACTGTAGCTAAATTAGAAAAAGGATTATTTAATTTCGATCGTTTCTGTATTTTTGTAATATAATTGTTGCCTCTCTTCACACAAGTTTCCCAAACATCTACATGTTGTAAAAAAATGTGGTGTCTAAAAAATCTTCAAGTGATCAAGTAATCTGTGACATTGCCGGTTTCCTCAAAACATGTGAGCTCAAGACATCCTCAGTGAACCCTCTTTCAACAATAACTACCACAACTTTGAACTCTCGATTAACAAGTTGATCAATGACCATATCAGGAGAAATATCACTAAAAAATGTGTTGGTACTCCCGATAGTGAAATATCCCTTTGTAAACTTATGATAATCAGACTGAAACATATGTTTTTGCAACTGAGTAGATATTTGCTGCAAATAAATAAGTCATGCTTTTGAATAGTAAATGCATTTCCTTGCAATAAAATATGGAGCCGTATGTGTAATAGTCATCAAATGCGTCTCCCAAGCACTAGTCCTTTCTGCTAATATGAATTTTCTTACCAGTGTTACCATTTCAAGGTACTGGATCCCACAACTTAACTGTGAAACTTCTCTGCTTGATACGTTCCAAGACTTCCCACACTTTTTTTTTTTAGATTTATAATGTTAGAATCTGATGAAATCGTTTCTCTTGTTAAGATAGAGTTTTTGAAATACCCTATTGCTCCTTTCGCTGCCCGTCCACTCTTCGTCCATTTGTATATGTCCTTCAGATGTAAATTACACTGAGCTACAGCCAACAAAATGTGTGCTCTGACAGCATGAGAACAAGCGCTCCCTGAAAGTATACGTTTCGTAGTATTTTCAGAATACACAACAGACAACAACTCTTGCAGTCCAGTATCCACCATTATGTATCCGAATGAACCAAGGAAGGGCGTTAGTAAATGAAATCCTCCTATTCTCACCACAACTTTCTGCAGTAGTGATTCCGGTGGCACTGATAGGGTTAATGCCAATTAATAGGGTTATCCAATACCTTCATATATAAAGGCAAGTCAAAAGTTACAAAAATAATTTTCAAACAGGAAGTTGTTCATCATCAATTGCCATCACTAAAGCTGTATATACAGTTTCAAAATCTGAAGGAGGTGCTGTAATAAAAGGTAAAAGGATAATGCTATATTTATCACTGTATTGATTTCCTATAATTGTTTCAGAAAACCACTGCCAACCAGGAATATTTTAATATTTCCACCAATTTTCTGATTATGTATAAGGGGAAGGAGTGTAATAATTTACTTTGATTAAGAAAAACTTATTTAAGACGATAAATGAGAACTCATGGACATCAGACAGCATTTAAAAGGCAATTTGTTTGACGAGAACAATTCCCTTATTTTCAGACAGTGTTGATACTGTTTGTGTAGTAATTCGTGTATTTTGGAATCCAAAATTAATTGAGCAGGTGTTATACATTGTATGCCATAATTGATCAGAAAAGTTTCCTTTAAAAAACTACTGATCTAGAAACTTGCTTTAGTTTTTACTCAATAAAAATTTCTTCAATGCATTTTGCTTAATCAATTTAATGATTTTCAAATATTTGACCCACAAAACCTATTTCATCTTAAAAAGAAGAGTTCCAATTTATCTGAAAGTTATTTCCTTCGATTGAGCACAAAAAATGCTTAAAAAATGATACCTTACTCGACCAATATTGAAAAGTTTGATTTTGGGTGGATTTTACCCCCCCCCCATCAAAAACAGTGTTCCACCCCTTTAAATTTTGGGGACTCATCGGATCTTGTATTCTACTACCAAAAAGATGTTATGACCAAAGTTTCAAGAATGAACGAATTTTGTTTTTCAACTGTCCATTTTTGGGCTTTTCCTGTACTATAATAAAGGAATAGCATTCGGTAAAAAAAAAAAAAAAAAAAAAAATGCATTTCACCACGTTTTGGAACATCCTGATACCAAAAAAGTTATCTAGAAAAAATGTGTGTCTGTGCGCCTGTGTGTATGTGTGTACGTGGTCAGCATAACTCCTGAATAAATTTACCTTGGATGTTCGAATTTGGTGTGCGGGTTGGTGGTGACACAGGGACCTACCATTAAGGTTTTCGTCAAAATCGCTCAAAGGTATCAGGTAGCTGCCATTGAAAAAAAATCATGTTTTTCAGTAATTGCTAAAAAACCCCTCTAATGATTTGGTTAAAAACCGCTGTGGTAATGCCTCTTAAGGTGTTTTAAACAACCCCCCACACACATACGAAATTCCGATCGTTTTTTCTTCTCTCATCAGTTTCACTTTCAAGAAAAGATAATACACTGGTGTGCAAAACTTAAGCAACAGGTGGGTTTTCTGCCATAACTCAACGAGAAATCATCTGAGAGACATGAAATTTAGAAAAAAGGGAGAGTATTATGTATGTAAAGGATGACGAAAGTATCAGCACTGAAAAAGGAATACAATGCATACGGTATGGAATCAAACAAAAACAAACTTTATCGAACGCATAGTATCGTGACTCATGATTGTCTATCCAAGAGGAAGAACAACAAGCAGATGTTCCTTAATATGGGATATGCCCTCCCCTCACTGCAATGGTTGCTTCGCAACCGTCTCCGCATACTCAGAACCAGCTGGTGCAACATTTCTTGAGGTAGGAGTGCCCATTCATCAATCAGTATCTGTTTGAGTTGTTGGGTGTTCTCCGGAGGATGCAAGCTTGCTGCAATGCTTCTCCCCAAAACATCCCACACATGTTCGATGGGATTCAAATTTGGGGAGTACGCTGGCCAATCCATTCGAGTGATATCTTCACTTTCCAGTAGCTCCTCAACAGCAAGAGTCCGATGTGGCCGTGCATTGTCATCCATAAAAATGAAGTCTGGACCAATGGCACCTCGGAGCAGACGCACATGGGGAAGGAGTACCTCCTCACAATAGCGATCTCCGGTTACATACCCTCTGTCGAAAACGTGGAGCTCAGTTCGCTCGTTCAGCATAATGCCTCCCCATACAAGAACTCCAGGACCACCGTTACGGTGTCTTTCCTTGATATTACTGGGATAAAACCGGGTCCCGACTTCTATCCAAATCAAAACGCGTTGAGAATCGCTTCCGGTACTGAACCGACTCTCATCCGTAAAGAGGACACGACTCCATTGATCAGTTGTCCAGTTTTTGTGCTCTCTGCACCACTGTAAACGGTGGCGTCGGTCGCCAACTTTCAACGGGAGGCAGCATTCAGGACGGCGAGCGAATAGGCCCCCTTTGTGAAGGCGTCTGCCACAGTAAACCGCGACACTTATCGCCCCGTTGCTGTACAGAGTTGCTGAGCAATGGCGCTTGCTGACTGCTGTCGGCCTCTTTTCGCTTGCAGACTGCTGTCGGCCTCTTTTCGCTTGCAGACTGCTGTCGGCCTCTTTTCGCTTGCAGACTGCTGTCGGCCTCTTTTCGCTTGCAGGACGATATATCGATCATCCTCTGCATTTGTCGTTCTCGGGCGGCCACCACCAACCATTCTAACAGCTGTACCTGTGGTTTGGAACGCTTTCCAAGCGTGCGAAATGACACTTTTGTTGATTCCGAACTCTGCAGCTACTCTGGTGACAGTACACCCCTCCTCCAGCTTTCATTCTTCCACGTGTGAAGTCGTCCAGGTGATTTCTTCTAGCCATGTTTCACCAACTGACTCACTGGCACTTGCAGCGAATATGTTGAATTGCGTCTCCGTCCTTCCTTTTATTCTACTGTTGAGCTGCGCGCGCCGACATCATGCGTTTTGCGTACTCTCACGTCGCCTCTGACGTTTCGTTCCTGATATTTGCATACGCATGACGTTTCTACTGACTTACGCGTTCATTGTACTGATCTCCAGACCTCCTTTTCTGCAATTTCATGGTTATCTGCTAAATTTTTGCATTGTTGCTTAAGTTTTGCACACCAGTGTATAAGAATTATCTAAAAGTATATCGCCAAAATCATCATTTTGGCGGAGATTTTTTTTTTAATTACCCCACACAAGAATTACTACAAAAAATATCGCCAAACTGGCCATTTTTGCTAAATGAATAATGAAAATATAAAAACTGTAAATGACACAAATCCACGTCAGAATTATATACTATTGAAAGTTGTGCGATGTTCCACATCCCTAGTTTTCTAATGTAAGGCAACTGATTCAATTTCATCACAACCAGAAGTCTAAAAATGAACATATAAAATTTGAGTATTAAACTAGTTTTTACAGTAGGTTTAAAGTAAATATTTTAAATTTCTAGGTACATTTCATAAAATGAAGATAAAACTTAATTTATAAAATAAATTAAATTTTTTTTTAAGTGTATTTTCTTCTAGACAACTTTCTGCACTATTTTCCTAATAATCTCGAAATTATATTATCTCTTAAGTAATTATATTATATAATAAGCAGTCACCATAATCAATTTCCTAAAGTGAAAAGATACTAAGAAATCTCGATTTAAAAAAAAAAAAAAAAAAAAAAAATCTACTCATTTTAAGTGTTGTAAAAAGCATTCTTACCAGTCAAAAACTAGAAGGCTATTTACGATATTTGAATAACATATTAAGCTGTTTCAAATAAGAAGTAAATTAGAAAAACGTCCAAAATAGTGAATTAGAACGTTAATTATTAAACATTTGGACAACTAGGAAGATTGTGGTAAATAACCATTCATAAACTCCATTGAATAATACGTATAATATCTGCTCATGGAAACAATTTTCTTTTTTTTTAAATCCTTTATGTAAACTTCGATTTTGTGTGTGTGGGTGGATGGCTGGGTATGTATGTCAATGGTGGACTAATCTGCGGATGCCTAATTAACCCCCAACCCGGCTCAAACTTGGCAGATAGATTCGATGTCAATGGAAATGCCTTCTATCAAATTTTGGTGGCTGTCACTGTCACTAAAATTTCGTTTTTACGGAATACTAATAAAATAACTTGTCGTCATCCAATCACGCTGAAATAGCATTTAACCGATCATTGAAGAAACTCTTTTCTGTTTCAAAAATTGTTTTAATAAATAATAAAAATTGTTTTAATCAGAAGAAATAAAAGATATATGGATGTGAATGCATAAATCCGCAATCCTTTTTAATAAATAAATTTTGAATCGTTTGCCGCATTTTTTGCCGATAGATGTGGTAATGTGGTAGATGTTACAGTGATGTTTTGTAATGCACACACACACACACACACACACACACACACACACACACACACACACACACACACACACACACACACACACACACACACACACACACACACACACACACACACACACACACACACACACACACACACACACACACACACACACACACACACACACACACACACACACACACTCTCTCTCTCTCTCTCTCGAAGTCAATATAAAGGATTTAAAAATGCATTCCAATCCCTTGAGCTTCCATAATATCTTACAGATGCACAGGTTTCACGGAAAAATTTAAGGTCTATAAATTCTTCAAATATTTTCTGTCGCAAAAATTGTTTTAATAAATAATAATTTTTTTTTAATCAGAAGAAATAAAAGGTATATGGATGTGAATGCATAAATCCACATTCCTTTTTAATTAATAAATTTTGAAGCGGTCGTTTACCGCATTTTTTTCCGATAGATGTGGTAATGTGGTAGGTGTTACAGTGATGTTTTGTAATGTTTAAAATTAGGTGTAAACACCAAGCACACGCTGATAACAAAATCGGCGCTATGTTAATGAATAGAAAACTTGGCAATGCACATGAAGGATTTTTATTAAAAACTTTGTTTTTATAGGTTATATTATTAATATAAATAAATCTGTCTTCACTATCAACTCGTTTACCATTAAAAATCTACTCACGGGAATTACTAAAACATATGTTACCTTTAATCAACAAATGCTCGTGTTTCAAAACTTTTTCGATAAAATATGAAAAAAATATTATTTACAATTTTACAATTTAATCTGCTAGTTACATAAAACGACAATTACATTACGAACAAAATATTTAGGATGTTTATGACCATTCCACAAAAACGAAATTTTAAAGCACCTAACATTTCTTACTTGATATATGTACGCACATAAAATTGAGAAATTGTTCTGTCTATGGGAACGGCTCGCATTTCCAAGTATGAATATATATAAAAAAAAATATATATATATAGCGCTGAACAATTTACTTTCTCATGTGAGATATCAAAGAAGAAATTTATTTCAAAGTTTATGTTTCGCATTGTTGGTATATTTTAAGATGAGGAAAAGACGGAAAAGTTTTCAAATAATTTGGGTGTTATTTTTTGCCATTTATTTTCTTTGATTTGTGAAAGTTGAGTTGGATGTTTTGCAGAAATATGAAAATAATTTCTCTTTTTTAAAGGGGTGTGGTTACAGAAGTGTTTGATTTATGAATAACAAACGTTTTTCATTTGCTGGTGTTCAGATACAAAGCTTAAATAATTTTTCGAAAGTATTAAAATAACGGGGAAATATATATAAAAAAAATCATGAAAGAAACAGTTTGTTGAAAATTTAGCAGTTTATTCTTGTTAGATTGAAATTTATTTAATTAAACAACTCATTAAAATATTGTCGATGTTACTGAATTTATAAAAAAATAGATTTACTAGAAGTTTTAAAATAAAATAAACCCATTATAAGCATACTTCATGTGTATATAAGTAAAGATAAGAAAAACTCAAAATTGTGAGCATACATTTATACATTAAGAAAACGAGAAATAAATGGCTAAAATCTTTTTACCATCTAAAATTGTGTTTAGTTTTGAAAACAAATTGTTTTTAAATTTTCATGTATATATTTATATTGTATCAAAGGGTTTTATTTCTTAGTCAGGGAAATATTTCAATTTATCTACTATGCTTTTTTGACAAATGAGAAGAATAATTTAAATTTAACTTATTCCACTACATTAAAACTCCTTTTATTCAGGCGGAGAATTTGTAACGATTAAAGTGGAGAAGCATTTCAGAAATGAAGAATACACAAAATATAAGGCAGTATTCAATTCATTAATGATCTCTTATAGAAATATAAATAATGTAGTTTTAATTAAGATAAATGATAGCTATACTTCAAGAAAGTAAAATGTACCTAAAGAATGTATGTGAAAACTTCTCAGACAGCACATTTCTCAGGGAACATCAGAATTGGGCAAAGTTCAATTGTTATTGCGACTTGTTTCGGATGTCATAGGAATATCAAAATATTGTAAAGAATTTTTTATAGAGGAAATGAGGACGTAGTTTTTATTAAATAAAAACTATAATTTATTCTTCCTTCGAAGGCGCACGCAACTTTTCGGAGGAACAGAAGAATTGCTATCAAGCTTCAATACAAGCTTCTTCGGTATGTACAACATAGCGATAATTCAGGCACCTCGAAAGTAAGCAAACATCCGATGCTTTCCGAACTGCAAACGATACTCGACTTAATTCACGATTCCATTTTTCGCCTCCTTAAATAGTTTCGCGGAAGAAATTTCCAGCAAAATCCAGCCAACCAATCACCTGATCGAAATGCCTAGAAAAGCCCCGATTGATTTAGGTGTTGCCACCTTTTTCTAACTTGTATTATCGCTGTTGACAAATAAAATAAAATGAAATGAAATAAAACATAAGAAAAAAAAATACGTCACTATTTACATTTATATACAGAATGAAATGTGATAAAATAGAACTTTGAAATAAATTCGTCGCCATTTACAATTTTATACAGACGATTTCTGTAACAATATGTATGCGCCAGGGGATATTGTTGCGATGCACTGGGACGTAGGAGGAATTATCTTGTCAACTGTAGTGAAATGATGTTCCCCAGGAACTGTGGTTAAGTGATATTTCAAACATCTTCGGTAATTTGGGGGAAAGCCTCGATTCCCCTGTTGAGCGTTTCCGTGAGATGCCAGGCATCTTGTTTGGACGGGAATCCTCGTCCAAACAAGATGTTAGGAGATAATCCACCATATGTAAATTTCAGACTATTCAAGTGCCCGGTCCGACAAAGGTAAAGGACAAGAAGTGTCATCTTGAACCGCATTTGTTTTAGAGTCCAGTTCAGTCGTGTATTCAAGGAAAGTTAGACTCCAGTCAATGGTTGGACTGTCATTCAATGGTTGAAATTGGGTCGGGACTACAGATGGTTATCAAAATAATGGAAACGTCGGTGAATAAAAGTGACATTTAAGAAAGCGCTTCATAAGCATTAAAATATAATCCTAGCTAACAGATTTTTTTCAATATAAAAAGTATATATCGTGCTGCATATAAGAGATAGCTTTTGTGAAGTTGTATACGACTTGGATTTTTTTCAAAAGCGTAAAATGTCAGACCTCACAGACTTTCAAAGAGGCCAAATTGTAGGAGCCCTACTAGCTGAAGCAAGTGTGACCGAAACATTCTAACTTTTAGGCGTTTCTAGATATGTTGTGTTAGACTGAGAGGTGACTGCAATTTTTGGACCCCATCGAACATCATTCTGAAATTTTTATAGAAATTGGAGAAAAGTGAGTAGATTACGAATCCACTGGTCTGCCGTGGCAAAAATGGCCGAAACTGGTCAAAAATTGACTTTTAATAAGTTGAACTAAATCCAATTGCCTAATGAGCCATAACTTTGCAAGTAATGAACTTTTTTTTTATTTGGTAACCCTCTCTCTTTAATTTTCAATTTAGAAGGTTGCAGACGATTCGGATGTGTGGCTATGGCTTACTTGCATCTTTCACAAATGAGCAAATTGGCGATAAACATTACGTCACTGATGACGTAACTGATGTCGCCAATTTGGTTTACTTTTAAAAGATACAAGTTTTCCGAGCTTGATGAAGAATATAATAGTTCGCAAGTTATATTCCAAACAAAAATATTGTTTTGAAGTAGAAAAAAAAAAAAAAAAAAAAAAAAAAAGATTAGAAAAAAAGCAATGCATGGAATTTTTATTTGTTTGAATTTATATCCAACTGCCAAAAGATAAATTGTTGCTACCGCAAAAGAAAATTGAATGCAATGATTTTCATTTAATTGACACTAAAATATATCAATGTAATTAAATTATTTTAATTTAATAAAATACATTAGACATCATTACATGATTGTTAGACTTAAAAACTAGAATTGTAAAGAATTATCTTTAAAATAAAGTGTATTTTACCTGAGTATAAAAACACACACTTTTTTCTAGTTTTGAAGAATAGATTACTGCTTATACAACCTCATGCAAACTATTTTGTAGACAAAAAATATAAATTTGAAATTTTCATGTAGCTGCAATAGTAAGCTATTAATTTAAAATAATACACGCCTAAAATCAGAAGTTTTATTTAGAAGCTAAACTAATTTCAATTTAAATGTCATCATTGCAAATTGGTACTTGAAAAGAAGTTAATGAAAGAGAATAATTAGCA
The DNA here is from genome assembly GCA_963978545.1 of Linyphia triangularis. Lineage (NCBI taxonomy): Eukaryota > Metazoa > Arthropoda > Arachnida > Araneae > Linyphiidae > Linyphia > Linyphia triangularis. Next base: position 10,817,629 of record OZ021732.1, read on the forward strand.
AACAGAATAGCTATACATTTTAAGCATTGTTATTGGCGACAAAAGTATTTGTTGTCTTTCTAAATGTATTAACTTCATCGCAATTGTATGTATATTTAATCATTTCATTGGTGGATGATATCCTGGGTTTCGATATAAATTATCTATGTATTTTGAATAGATAATATTTTTATACCTGCATCTATTATTTTAAAATTCTATAGAATAATTGGATCTTTGAATAAATGGATAGTGACTCTCGTTTGCTATTCTAAAATTGTTTGCAGTGACGTGTATTATCACACTCTTAATTCTTTGATTTACAGGGTGATCATAAAGAAACTTTGGCGATATTTGGATTTCCAACGGTTGTTCCGTTCAACAGATCGAGATTAAATTTCAGGTATAGTTATTCAGAGGTATGAGCTCGAGATTCTGTGAACGGCAATAAAATAGGGCTAACGGTTACGGTTATAGGAGCAGAAACTCGAAATTTTCGAATAGCGCCAATTTTTCACGTCGCAAAATGCTCAGCGCATGCGAAAATCTTAGAGAGCGTTGGAACTGTAAGTGTATCAGAAAAAAAGGACGAGTTATGCACCCACAAAAAAACAGCTCTGCGAATGGTCAACAAACACACGATCGAGGCTCACGGAGGAAATTTACCCATGACAGAGGCAAGACACCAAGCACAGAGAGCCGTTCACAGCTCTTTTATGCTTGCAGAACGTGTTCGTTTTTTGCGAGACACGTACCATTCCAGCGCTCTTTATAGTTTTCGCATGCACCAAGCATTTTGCGACAGGAAAAATGGGCGTTTCCATTCGAAAAGTTCGAGTTTCTGTACCTCTAACCGTTTCCGTGAGTGCCATTATGTTGCCGTTCACAGAGTCTCGAGCTCATACCTCTTAATAACTATACCTGAATTCTAATCTCAATCTGTTAAAGGGAAAGGCCGCTAGAAAGGCCGGCAAAGTTTCTTTATGACCATAGATCATGGCACAGGCCATACCACCAGTAAATTCATTTGATAATATTTTAAGTTTCGATTTTTTAGAGGAGACAATGTTTCGTAGAAAAATTTAGTTTAAAATAAATATTGTGTATTATATGTAGCACATTTGTTTATAAATGATTTTACTAAACTCAAATACAATATTTGATAAATTAAAATCTGAACCTACTAAAAATACCGGACAGAAAATATATCCATTGAAGTAATTTTGTTGGAATATTATGAAGATCATACTAAAAATTTTTAGAATTAACATATTATATTAAAAATTTGCCGATAAACTTAAAAATGCGCTATTTTGTACTTCATTCCAAACTGAAAAACTTCTATCTTCGGAATACTAAAAGGTAGGCTTGGGCGATGTATCGATACATCGTCCTAAACCGGTGTGAGATCAACATCGTCAAACCGGTTTCACTATATTCCTCAAACCGATACATCACTATCTCTTCTGACAAAAGAGCGATACTTGCCTAGCACTTCAAGGACGAAGAACCGTTGATGCCACGATTCATGCGCGGTGTTTCTAAAATACTATAGAAACGTATTGAAACCGTCGACACCGCGCCGTTTGAGATACGATACTTCAATACATCGCAGTTTATCTTCCCTGCATATGCGCGGTGTATCCAAGACTGTATAGAAACGTAGAGTAACAGCTACACCGCGCCGTTTGAGACGATTTCCATTTGCTTTTGCTGGGGCGATACACGGCATCGTGATAGCCGTATCCACCTTCAGTATGTGCGATGTTTCCATTTTAAGTCTCGTGTTTATTTGTTATTTCGTTTTTACAGCTGAGTATTGAAATTGGCTAGGTGGTTCTCAGGCGCCAGTAGTCTTGTAATATTGGAGATTCGATAAAAGAAGTATTCCTTTTATTGTTTGAACATTTTTTTTGTTGTTCTTGAAAAACTTTTGATTTTTATTTAATTTGTCATCAGATATAAGACCTTGATATTCTATTTTTGGAATTCAATTAAGTATTTCCTAAACTTTTTGTGTTTCATTTTAAATTTTTTTTTCTTTAACTTGAAAGAAATAAAATATAACATTTTTGTATTTTTAAATCTTTTACAGGATTTTTTTTTATCTAACATTTTTACCCTTTGAGAGCTTTGTTTTATTTATTAACTCAAGGGAATTGCGGTATTCTAGCGCGGTAATTTCTGTCTAGTTCTTATCTAGTTAAGATAATCAGGTTATTTATTACTATGATGGTTTGTTATATCTGCCAAAGTCAATATGAACTAGCGCATGGACTGATCACTGTTGTTTCTCTAGTTTGATTGCTTAAATATTTATAAACGATTTTTTCCCATTTACGTTGATTTGGTTGTATTCAGATTATCTGGCGCCGTCAGCAACACGAGGGCTATAATGCGCCGAAACATTCGTCATTAGACAAGCCAACATACATTTACAAACACCCATGCCAACACGGGACTCGAACCCGCAACCTCGCGGACTAGAAGCTAGCACGCTAACCACTATACCGTTTGGTCGGCCCCATTTACGTTGAAGGACTTTCTTTTCTGATTCGTAAGTAAATAAATGTTTTATAATTTTTTTTTTTTTTAGAATATACAATTTGAATAAAGTTTATTTCCATAAGATTAATTACTCAATCCAACATTGCTTCTTAAAAATGCATAAATGCATATTTTTTGGCACAAAAAAATATAATTAGAATTTTAAATGTCATGCATTAATTTTATTTTTATTGTTTAATAGTTATATTGTATATGGTAAGTAATAAAATATTCATTATAAAGTATGTTTTTGATTTAATAATTAAGAATATCCAATGACTAACTTTCGACTTTAAACATGAACCTTTAAAACATGATTTTTAGAGTTTCCTTTTTCAGGTGTATGCAATTTTTTTTTTGTTTGGTATTCATATTAATTTAAAATAAAAATTTTACTTAGTAAACTATAATAAAACATAGAACTTTTCATTCAACACACACAATTATAGAATTCGGCTCAAAGAAAACCATTATTAAAATTATTCCAACATATTCAACTATTTCAAAGAAATAAATAAAATAAAAAAAAAAATGCAAAAGGATAAACAAATAAAAGATAAACAAAATAACATAAATAAAAAAAGTGCAAGCACAAATAATTTTATTTATTTATTTATTCAGTTATATTCATCTAAATGTAAATAGCATCTGAAAAGCATCATAGTGAATCATAACTTGGGATAGATTTTTTTTTATCAATTGTTTGTAAGTAATACGTAATCTTATAGGCACCATTCAATTTTGTTGAAAAAATCCAAAAGCTATTTACAAATTAAGATGAAATCTCATGATATCACCAGGTTTACCAAATGTTTTCTTCTATATATCTAATACTTAATTGAAATGGATGAAAACAAGCTGAAATGAGCGCACTTCAAAATTAATAGTGTAACTGTCATTTACTTCGCGTACCCTTCATCATTTTTTACAAAGTAATAGTTGATATTTAATGTTCTTTCCAGTCCACAAAAAAATAATTCTTAATGGTTTTCCGAAACATTAATAGGATTTTAAGGTACTGAATATATTTGGGAATACTAATGGTTATGTAAAAATGCATTAAACAAAATTTAATTCATGAAACTCCAAATGTAATTTTAAAATGTAGAATATTGGACCTCTTGCTAGCTCAAATGATTAAGTAATGACAGTGCAATGTCATTTCTTCATTCAAAGTAGTAATTAATAATATCATCCACAAAAAACTAAGTTCTTAATAAAAAAAACCTTCAAATGCATTGCCAATTTTTATATTCATTAACATAGCGTAGTTTCTGCTGTCACCGTGTGGTTGGTGATTGCATCTAATTTTAAAAATCAGCAAAATATGCGGCAAACTACTTTTCAAAATTTATTCATAAAAAAAGGAATGTGAATTTATGCATTCACACATCCCAATATCTTTTATTTATTCTGATTAAAACAATTTTATTATTTATTTATAAAAATAATTTCGGTAATAAGGAAGAGTTTCTTCAATGATCGGTTAAATGCTATTTTATTGGATGACGGCAAGTTGGTTTATTTGTTTTCTGTAAAACCAATATTTTAGTGACAGCAACAGTCCCCAAAATTTGATAGAATGCATTGTCAGTGACATCGAATCTATCTGCCAAGTTTCAGATCGATTGGATGACGGCAAGGAGGTTATATAGGCCTTCTCAGATTCACCCGCCATTGACATACACAATCACTCACCCCCCACACACAAAATCGAAATTTTTAAAAATATCTGTCTGTATGCCTGTGTGTATGTGGTCAGCATAACTCTCGACCTTCGATGTTCAAATATGGACGATCTCACTGGGCAAAAAGAGCTTTTTTTTCCTCCCGGAAATGATAAATATTAAATCAAATGATCAGTTTTGAGCTGTTCATGAAACGAAGACTTTTTATTATTAATATTAAAGTTACCTTATGTTTATTTACCTTTGAAATTTAAATTTATATTATATCTTTATTTTTATATTACTAAAATTATACTTTTAACATTAGAATATCATAACATATACCGAAATTGCGCCATACTCATATAAAAAACAAATGTCTCTTTTAACCTCGGACACTATCCAGTATCATTCTGTGTAGAAATACATACCTCCAAGGCCTAATTTGCATCACTTGGGGCTCAAAGTACCATAATGTTTTCGGGGCCATACAAAAAAAAAATTGTGGATCAGGTGCTCCAATATTTATTGACAGTGTTTTCAGGAAGTCTTTAGTCCGAAGTTTACTAATAACCATTTAAAGTCCGAAATCTCACAACAAAAAAAATCAACCAAAATATAATTCACTTGAATATTTAGCTTATGATTTTTTCGAGATTCATTTGTTTAACGACTTCTGCTTTAAATCAGTTCAAGGTTATAGTCTATTTAAGTTTGAAACATAATTGAAAACATTTAAAAAAAGGACACTGTTCAATTTCAAAGGACAAACTTTGAAAAGGAACAACTTCGAAAACTTTGGGGCCCCAAACCTGGGCTTTATTGGTTTGTGCGGAAGTTAGACCTTGCATATCTTATAAAATTGTTTCCAAATATTTGTAACTCAAACTCCAATGCATTTTTTTATCAAGAATCAACCACACACACACATTCCCAAACAGATTCCGTTCCTGCTCCCACAATATCTAGTATCGCTCTGAAAGAAAAACTAAATATGCATTATAGAAATCGATTCTAACTCAATCACAGCTTGAGCCGTCCAATCAGCAGGTGGTAGGCAAGAAGACATATCTCTTCAAAAGGAGTCCAGTTTCTAGTCGACAGGTGGTAAAGCACATAAGTAGTGTACGGGTAGATGCTCATTGTCTCACCAGGTGGCGCTACAACGACCCTCATTCTGTGTGAGGAGGCTTCTTGATCCGGCAGTGTAGTCCGGCAGAACAAGTCCGGAGGAATAGTCCGGAAGAATAGGTCCGCGGAGTACTTTATTCATGTCCCCTGATAGCGGCTTCTGTTGACGTTGCCCTGGCGGGTCCCGACGACCTCAGGTTAGATTGCTTTTTTTTTTTGTGTTTTTTTCTCACTCTTTGATTGGATTTGTTTTCGGAAAAATTACGTTGATTGGATTTGCTGATATTTTTTTTTGTTTGAATGGAATCTGCAGAATTAGAGATGGAGGTTTGGGAATGCATAAGCTGTATGTGGAAATATCCAATTTTTTTTTTTTTAGAATTTTCAGTTATTTCTCGTTAGTTTCTTGTGCTGATGGGGTGACTGGGATTTAAAAATTAAGCAAGGATAGTAAATGTTGTGTCGCGGAGGAAAATTAATGGAAGTGATTTTGTTTTTATCTTAGTGACTTTGAAAAATCTAATATTTTCTAAGATGAAATCACATCGAAAGTCATAAAAATTCTTTCCTTTAAAAACTTGCAACTTTTCCAAAGAAAATAGCTCTGTGGTGAACCATTTTTTGTTTTGTTTTGGAAAATGTGACTCTCGTATTTTAAAATAATTCCTGTAAGTAATAAAGTTGTATTCTGTTTGGTTCTATAAAAGTTGTAATTGATTTATGAAGTGATATTTTTATTTTCAACTATCTATAATATAGAATTTGAATAAATAAAATAGTCTGATATTTGCAAATTCGATCATTTGGTTCTTTCATGAGATGAGTAGAAGATGTAAAAGGTAAATAATATTGATTAGTACAAGATTGGAAAATTGTTTAACTGTTATATTTTATACGTTAAAGTAAATACACAGATGCGCGGTACTTTAAAAATTATACAAATATCATATTTTATGAATATACATATTTTTCTAAGTTCCAACATTTTGTGATCAGTGAGTTTTGGAGAAATGAATTAAATTTGTACAGGTAGGGGTTGAATGTTTGGAAAAATTAACTAATTTCTGGAAATATAAAATAAAAAAAGTTTAAGTGAAAAATTATTATTCCAAGCGTTTTGTAGATTAGAATTTATTGATTGTGATATATATATTCGAGATGTTGATGAGGTTATTATATTTAACTAAAACGTAATAGATTAATAGAATTGTTTATTATTATATTGTTAATTAATACAATTGAGTAATTCGAATTCTTAATAATTTAAGCAAAATATCACGTTCATATGATCTAGTTAGGAAAAAACTAATTCAAGTTTTTTTGTGTGGATGTGACTACTTTTTGTCAGGAAAAAATATTCTCAAATCGTATCTCCTTCTTTTTTTGGATCTTGTTTATTGCCATTTTGTTTTTTATTTATTTCTGAATGAGCTAAAAAAAAGTACGGTTCAGTTATGAGTAAAAAAAAAAAAAAAAAAAAAAACAACGAAAAGTGTATTGGAATTTTTAAATTTCGACTAATAGTGTTAATGAAAATTATGTCTGCTGTAAAAAGTTAATTGTTGATAAATATTTTTATAAATGCATTTTCATTTTCAAAGATGCTTAGTAAAATGTGTACTTTTTATCTTAGACATTTAAACAAAGATAAAGAATATTTATTTTTCTAAAACTATAAATGTATTCTTGTATTAGTGAAATCACTCGTCATTCAGGTTTATTATTTTGTTATTTTCCAAGTTTATTTGCCACAAATCTTAAAATGTACTTCAAGTACTTTTGGGGGAATTGTAAGAGACAAATTTTCCTTGCGAAGCAAAATCTGCTTCAGAAACGTAAGACCATACAGTTAGTAGCGAATACACAAGGTTTCGATTTTCTCCAAGTCACAGACAGAATAAAAAGGCGATACCTTCACTCTCCCCCAAAATCAAGGACTTAAATAGCAATTATCTGTCAGCAGATGAGCTGATCTTCCTTGGTAGCTTTCCAAAAGTTCTTCCCCTGCACAAAAGAAAGGAAAATGGAACATTTTGTGGCTTTTTCCGAAACCATGACTACTACTATGGGGCGTTTTCCAACAAGAAGAAAATCTTATTACACTTTAGGACGCAGCAATTTTTTTTTTTTTTTATAAATAGTGTGGCGCGATAAAAATAACCGATTAAAAAATTAATCGCAGATAAGAGAATAAAAAAATAAAGCATACACAGGTGTGGATGAAACTTTCATTAATACTTATGAGGAGTTGTTTTCATTATTTTGATGATAAAAGGCATAGTATCATCTTTTTTTGTTTTTGTTTCTATGTATGATAAAGACTTGATACCTAATATTTTAAAAGGAAGCTATGCTACTATCTTCTATTCTATTGAATTTAGGTATACATATACATTAGGAATTGCGAAATTTGACTCAGGTCTGCGTTTTTTTTTGTTTTTTTTTAAATATTCCCTGATTTATTACCTTTAAAATAATACAATTTTTTCTTTCTGAGACACAAATTGCTCTTTAAATTACAGTGGGTTTTGTGAACCTGCTTTGTATCACGTTCATTTGTGTAGTAAACTTTAATAAATCCGTTTTCTGAAGAATGACATTTTGGTGTTATGTGACTTTACGCCAACGGTCATAACTTCATAATAAATTGTCCGATTTACAAAATTCTAATTTTGTTCTATAGACACAAGTTGTGAATGTGTTTCCTATTGAGAATCTTACATATATGGTTATGAACACATTTTTTATGAATATTTTAATCTTAATTTTTTTGTTAAAAACTATGTATTTTTCGTAACTTTTTATTTGAAAATTTATATTTAAATAAATATTGCAGCCAAATTCTAAATTCTCCATAGGGTCATGCGTCAATATAATATCTTTTATTTGCAATAAAAATAATCATACCTATAAGTTAATTACAAGTTTATTTATGTATGTTCTAATAATGTCCTAATTAGTCACTTTAATTGCAATTAGCTGATTAAAAAATTGACGGAAAAAAGTTTATATATATAATCATTTTTAATTCTGATATACTGCCAAAAAGTTTGAAATTATAGTATAAAAATTAAAGAAAATTATCTCAATTGTATATGTATACCTTAAAAACTGCTTTGAATAAAATCTTGACGTATGGTGAGTAGGAACGAACAAGAGCATTTAATGAAATGACATAAATTGTTTTAAATTAATTGTCTAGCAATTATAAATAAAAATTAAAATAGCAAAATACAAAACCGGGTGGAGTTCCGGCAAATGAGTTGACATTAGATTTTCAAATATAAAATAAAATATATTTGATACTAATAAAATATATGTGAAACTTCCTATTTCAACGCACGTTGCGCGTTGCAGTGGTAATTTGAAGTGGAGGTGGAGTGGTAAGGATCATTCTTTATACTCGCTATGTTATACAATCTTCTATCCCAGTGCATTTAGTTGAGGTTCGAAATATCGATCAAAATAAATATCGATACTATATCGTTTCATAGCAAAAAATATCGATACATGTTTTTTTATTTTTTTTATTTTCAATTTTACCAGAAACAAAGTTTTTCGGGGCAAATTTCTATTTTTCATGATTGCTTTTTTGTAAGGTGACTACTTTTTCAACTGAAATGGATCTATTACCAAAAAAAAAAAAAAAAAAAAAAAAAAAAAAGAGTTATATTTTTGCTTAATTTCGCACTGATTTTAAGAAAAATTTAGATAATTTTCAATAGCTTTTAAGTGTATGGAAAAATATTGAATATTGATGCCATTTTAACTGTCTCTCAGTCAAGTTCAAACTTTAGTTATGAAGTTTTTGAAAAGGGAATAAAGAAAATCGAGAAAAACACATGGAACTGCCAAGCGATAATCAAAAAACTAAAAATGTTTGAAAATATCGATATATCGGGGACTTTTATCGATATTTTTAATATCGATATTTTTTAGAAATTGATAAAAATATCGTCGTATCGATATATCACTGACCTCTAGCATTTAGACACTAATATCTGTAAAAACCCCTTACCATTTGGTGAGTAAGGACGAAAAATATCAATTAATGAAGCGACACCAGTTGTTTTCATTTAATTTCGATCTAATTATAAATAAAAATTAAAATAAGTAATAACAAAACCAGGTGGAGCCACTGCATACGCATTGACGTAAGGATTTCAAATATAAAATAAAATATATGAGGTGCTATTTACGAGTTTTCAATTTATGTCATTTCATGAAGTGATTCTTTTCGTATCTACTCACCGAATGTCGAGGTGGTTTTGTAAAGTAGTTTCCAAATGTATTGGGCTAGAAGTTTGTAACATAGAGAGTATAGGGAATGGTCTTTACTAGTACTACATCCTAAAAATGTTTATGTACATATAAAGAGGCATTCCATAAATTATTTCCTGTTAGTGCATTAAATGTTGACCGAAATATTCATATGTAAAATGATTTACGTGAACTTTCTTAGGACTCTCCTTAGTATATATGAACTATTTTGTGTGAATAACAAAATATCATGCTTTTATGTATTTTTAAATAATGTCTCAGTTGAAAAAATAACTAAAATAATAAATAAGTTTAAAGCTTTTTTTCGTTGTTTATGATATTATCGTACATTATTTTAGTTAAATAAGAAGTCTTGTAGTTTTATTTGATGAACTGTTTTGCTTTCTTGCATTTAAAATTACACTTGAAAATTGCAGCCATGGAATATATGTCAATTCTAATATAAATGAAACTAATTTTTAAAATGATTACCTTAAAGTTAGATTTGATATTTTAGCATAGTTATAATATAGATATGTATTACAATTTTTATTTTTACTCTACATTACCTTTCATGTAATATGGGTGATGAAAGTATTGCATTCAGTAAAAAATATTTTATTTTTCTCTTAATCAATGTACCTTAGAACATCTTTTCCGTATTGGTAGGTTTCGAAATTCAGCAGAAAAAAAAATTCAATTGACTTTGAATTTTTGCTGTAAAAAGGCTCTAATACCTAGACTTCATCCTCCTTTTGGTGGTATTGAACTTAAAATTTAATTTTTTTATTATTTTTCCATGTATCTATATACCATAGAACATCTTTTCCTCATTGGTAGGATTTGAAATTCTGAATTTTTTTCTTTCGATCCACCCTACTAAGCATATGCAAAGGTATTTTGGTCTTAAAAGATAAGATTTTTGAGAAAAATATTTTATTCGTACAAGAATTATTTGCCATAAATATAATAGATATGATACGATGTAATATTATTGCTTCATTAATACTTATTTTTAATTACTTAAACAGGGGAGGATGTTACTTTATGCAGCTATTTGGTAAAATAAAAGGTGCGGAAATGAGGGAGATCCAAAAAATATTAGGAAATTAAAATTTGATAATTCAAGAACATTTTAATGATCTACGTTGTTGCTTACAACATAAAGTTTTACCCATCACAAATTATTAATTAGTATTTGTTTCAAATAACAGACACCAGTTTGCATCAACATTTTTATTACTAGGCCGCATCCATCCTACTTAAATAACACTGCCCAGTTGCTCCCAGATACCTACAACGCCATCTTTTGGTGAAAAAAGTAACATGTTTTATCATTAAATTAACACGCTTTTGCTGAAAAACTAACATGTTTACAAAATTTTTACGCACTAGTGATCGGGAAAATTTAACACAGCCTGTTTCTTCTTTCGTATGTCCATAAACATTTCCTGCGTTCTGTTACTTTGGAATCATCCTGTAATCATTCAATGGTAATCATTCACTTCGGATTAACTTAATCTGTTCCTCTAGTACGGCTTCTTTTATCTCCCGCAATCTTTAAGCAAGATACCGCTAATATAATAATAATTTTGATCCAATTTAGCAAACATGAAGAATGAATGAGAGAGATTTTTATAGAACGAATCATTCAATACCGTTAAGCTATTCATCTAAATACAGGGTGTGTATAAACTAGTTGGGCAATGGAGCTGAAGTAGATCTGTATAACTCATAATAATTAGGAATAATAAATTTGTTTTTGCATACAGAATGGCATGGTGAACTTAAATTAGTTGTGGAAAAAGAATGGTTAGTAAAGCCTATTTATTAAGAGTTATATGGATCTATTTGAACGCCATCGCCCAACTAATTTATAGACACCCTGTATTTGTAAATGGTATACTATTTTTACTTTCAATTACCCATATGAAATACATAGGGTAATGAAAGTATAGGATTCGGTCAAAAAAAAAATATGTCGATTTTTTTTGCATTTCTCCACGTTTTGGAACATCCTGATCTCAAAAAAGTGATCTAGAAAAAATTTCTGTGTGTGTATCTGTGTGAACGTGGTCAGTATAACTCTCGAACAAATTGACCAACGATGTTCAAATTTGGAGAGCAGGTTGGTGATGGCCCAAGGACCTACAATTAAGGTTTTTGTCAAAATCATGCATGCTCATAAGGTAGCTGCCATTGAAAAAATCATGTTTTTCAATGATTTCTAAAAAAAGGCTCTAACGATTTTGATAAAAATTGCTGTGCTAATCCCTCTTAAGGTGTTCTAAACATCCTCACCTCCGAAATTCCCGTAAAAATGCTTTAGTGGCTTAAAAAGTAGAAAAACGAATGCCTTCAACACATAGTTCTCTTTGCTTGAAAATAGATTGCCAACGATCGTTTTTTCTCTTCTTCTCAGTTTCACTTATAAGAAAGGAAAATATGAGAATTATCGAAAAGTATATCGCCAAAATCACTATTTTGTCGGTGTATTTTTTTTTTTTAAGACCCATATAAGATTTACAGCAAAAAATATTGCCAATCAGGCCATTTTTGCAATGAACGATGAAAATATAAAAATGGTAAATGACACAAATCCACGTCAGTATTATAGTGTAACTGAAAGTTGCGGGATGTTCCACATCCCTAGTTTTATATAGTGATGAGATAAAAATGCGTCTAAAACTTGTTTTAGTATCTGGTGTGAGTAGAAAGTGACTGCAAAACCTGATCTTTTTTACCATTTGAAATGGCCAGTACTAAATATATATATTTTTTTCATGAATGACAACTTGGACACTGCAATTAATTTTCTACTCGCGATCACTCCTTTTTTTGCTATAATTTTTTCTAGCATACAATAAATTGCTATTGGAGAACTGGTAGCTGTTAGCTTACATTTCATAAGAAATAAAATCCCCAAACGCCTCGCTGAGCTAGGATTGAGCGGCTTTGCCGCTCGAATTTGTGGTTAAAACATCTGGCTGCGCTCGAATAGGTTTGCCATCCATAAAAAATGTAACCAAATTTTTATAAATTTAATATAAGGCCTAATAGAGAAAACACCCAAATTGCAAGTTTCTTAATAGAAAGTTAAATATACTATCCGCCAACATTCTGACTTAAAACTTCATTAGCTATGCCCTTACATTGAAGTCCCAATATCTTTTATTTATTCAGATAAAAAACAACGTGAGTTACACTCACCAACCCCTGAATGCTTCGCTTGGGTTGGGATACAAACGCCTCACTACTCTCGGAAAAATTGTTTCGTTCACGTCACCCCGTTAGAAAACGACGTCCAACGCGAGGCATTTTCTGGATAGAAATACTTCAAAATAATAATTACTCTAATACAAAAATGCTTCAGAAAAGCAGAAAAAATCAACTTTGAAACGAAGAGTTAAAGAGCTTTAAAATTAGCAACGGGTTTGTTGTTTACATACGTAAGGATGTTGCAATTCATATATTCAAAATCATTGAGGCTTTGTAGTAGCTTAATGATGAAAAATATTGAAATTTAACTAATTAATAAAGTGTTAATAAATTATTTTGGCACGTTTTGGCAAATCTACAGCTTATTTCCTTTAAAATGACACCTTGATCATTGATATTGGTTGAGCAGTTTAGGCGGACGGACTAACCCCAAAAAACATATTGCCTATTAAATATATAGATTGTTCATACTTAAGAAGTCTTTCTTTTTCATAATTCTCAAAACCATTAGTCGGCATCTTTAAAAGGATGTCCAAGTAAGGATCATTTTTTATACCCGCTATGTTACAATCTTCCAGCCCAGTTCATTTAAAAAACTACTTGGTATAAAACTTTGAAATTTGGTGAGTAGGTACGAAAATGATCACTTTTAAGCGCACCGGGCTTCTAGCTTGTAACACAGCGTGTATAGGGAACGAACCTTACTAGGGACTACCTCTTGATTCGAGACATTTTTCTACTAAGAAATTTTTTTCACGTATGTTACAATTTTACTTCAATGCGCAAAATGAGGAACTTGCACAATTAAGGAAAATGAATATTTTTTTTGTGTTTTCTAGTGTTATCCAACGAATAGATTTGAGAAGTGCAATTTTTTTCTTTCTATCTTTATGCTTTCAATTAATAAACAATCGAGTTTGAAATTAGCCAAAACCAAAGCAAAAGTCACGTGACCAAAAACGCATTAAAAAGAAAACAACCGTGACGAGGTTACGCAGAGATAAGACCGAAAATGGAGGGAAAACCTTACTCATTCCTCTTCTAAAACAGGTTTTAGACTGGCTCATTATCTGCGCGTTGACGTCTCACGCAAAAGTGGCTTTTCCCCGCCAAATCGCAGAGTGAAGAACTAAATATTTTTTTTTAACTATCTATCCGAGCTCAAATTTTTGAAAGAATGGTATTGTTTTTCATGATTTTTTACTCTACTTTTATTTAAAAATAAAACCAAAAAACCGTGTAAGTTCCTCATTGTAATCAATTAAAATACTTTATATTTGAGCTCAGTTTTTCTTAAAGATAATTACAAGCAAAATCAAATTTCAACAAAACACGAAATATAACACATAAAAACAGAGTTAAAAAAAAAAAAAAAAAAAAAAAAAAAAAAAAAAAAAAAATCCTTTATATGCATTGTAAATTTTTATATTCATTAACGCGGCACCGATATCAAAAACATTTCTACCAGAAAGTGTGTGGCAAACAACATTTCAAAATTTATTTGTTGAAAATGATCGTTAATTTACGCTCTGATATCCAAATATCACTTATTTATTCCGATTGAAGTAATTTTATTATTTATTTATTAAAAGCAATTTGGCAACCGGAAAGAGTTTCAACAATGATCAGTTCAAATGATATTTGAACGTGATTTTATTACTATTCCGTAAAACAACCTTTTAGTGACAGTACAGCCCCAAAATTTGATAGAATGCATTATCGTCGATATCAAATCTATATGCCAAGTTTCAGACCGATTGGATGTCGACAAGAGGGTAAATTAAGCCTCCGTAGATTCCGCCCCCATTGATAAAAGCAAAGTTAATATAAAGGATTTAAAACTAGGGATGTGGAACATCGCACAACTTTCAATTACACTATATTACTGATGTGGATTTGTGCACATTTACGGTTTTTATATTTCCATCATTCGTTTAGAAAAAATTACCAATTCGGCGATATTTTTTGCGATAATTGTAATATGGGATACACATTTTAAGTTGGCGATTCTTGCATTATTGTTTCTTATAAGTGAAACTGAGAAGAGGAGAAAAAGCGATCGTTCATAAGCTATGTTCAAGCAAAGAGAACTCTGTGTTAAAGGCATTCGTTTTTCCACTTTTTACGCCACAGAAGCATTTTTACGAGAATTTCGGAGGTGGGGATGTTTAGAACACCTTAAGAGGGATTAGCACAGCGATTTTTATCAAAATCGTTGGAGCCGTTTTCTTAGCAATCATTGAAAAACATGGTTTTTTCAATGGCACTACCTTATGCGCATGCGCGATTTTGACGAAAACATTATTGGTAGGTCCCACGGCCATCACCAATTTGAACATCGTTGGGCAATTTGTTCGGGAATTATGCTGACCACATACACACACCCAGACAGACATTTTTTTCTAGACCACATTTTTGCACTTAGAATGTTCCAAAACGTGGAAAAGTGCAAAAAAAAAAAAAAAAAAAAAAAAAAAAGAAGAAAAAATATTTTTTTTTTAATACGAATGCTATACTTTCATTACCCTATGTATACATATGGGTAATTGAAAGTAAAAATGAAGACTTAATTATTGGTTGTTATATCCTATACATAAATCACAATTGTAAAAGTTAATGAAACGAACAATATTTTTATGAATCTTTGACTTTATATTAATCTTTTAAATTTGATATTTTCAACTAGGTTTTAGGAAACCAATTTTAAGATGTTTTTAACTTTAAACTTGTTTACAGACACAACTTTTTAAGATTTGATTGAAAATTTCAGCCGTAATTATTACCGCAAACCTTCTTTAAGTTAAAAGACCTCCGGCATAGGATGGTAAAACTTTTAGTCACTAAACTTATATCACCTATATATGATGTTTTTTTTGGTTAATTCATTCTAAATATTGAGGAATTCGAATTATATGAATAATATAGTTTTTTTTTTCCTTTTCAAATATCTAAGAAAGACTTGAAAACATTTTCGCTCCATTAATCATCAAATTGTCAGCGCAAACCATCTATGTTGTTTTTAAGAGTGACTACGGTTTAAACTTTGGTGGCTCAAATATTACCGTGAAAGTTACTTTGGATGAAAAATCGTGATAATTTAGTAATATATCATTCTACTTAAAAATCACCTGTCAGTTTATGTGACTCGGTAATTTCACTTGTCAGAAAACGAAAAATAGAAGCTTAGGTTTAGACAATTTTTTTTTTTTTCACTTTTAATAAAGTTATATATAATAATATGGAATGAAAGTATTGATTTGGGTTAAAAATATTGGTGATTTTTTTTCTTTTTTTCGTAATTTTACTCGTTGTGGAAAGGAATGAGTTCAAAACCGTGGTATAGATTAGAATACCATAAAAACAAAGTTTTTAATATAAATCTTTTATATGCTTTACCAATTTTTATATTCATTAACATAGAGTTGATTCTGTTGTCAATGTATGCTTGGTGTTTGCATCTAATTTTAAATACTAAAAACATCTATCAACAAATATAAGTTTCTTCAACGATTGTTTGAATGCGATTTCAGCGCGATTGGAGGACGGCAAGTTGGTTTATTAGTGTTCCGTAAAACGGACTTTTTAGTGACATTGACAGCCCCCAAAATTTGATAGAATGCATTGCCATTGACATCGAATCTATCTGATAAAGTTTCAGCCAGAATGGATGACGGCGTGGGGGTTAATTAGGCCACCTCAGATTTGCCAGCCATGGAAATTCACACACACACACACACACACACACACACACACACACACACACACACACACACACACACACACACACACACACACACTCGTATATATATCCAGAATTTAGTATAATGGATTTAATAAAAATGTGCATCTGTCTGTAGTCCGTATAATTCCGGATCCGACTGATCTATGGTTGGCTGGTTTGTCTTTTCTGGTGCAAGAGCAAACATAAAGACTATTTGCACCGAAACCATAAGAGTACTTAGGCAGTATTAAAATACATAATAAAAAAGCATGCCAATAAATTGTGACCCATAATTTTTTTTTTGAAGCAATTAATTACATGAGATGATAAAAGCCTATTTCCAGTAAAAACTTAAATAAGTTTGAATCAGGTGGCGAATCTAAAAGCATGGACAATGAAGGATGACAAGTATTAAAAAGGCGTTGCCTTATTGGATTAAAAGAAGAACATTCAGATAACATATGACAAACTGAAAAATTAACGTGACATTGGTTCACCCTCCGTTGTTGGTGTCCACAATGTTGTTGTCACCTTCCGCCACCAGAAGGTGAGAATGGGTAAAGCGTGTGTGACCGATCCGAAGTCTTGACAAAAGAGCACTTCTCTCTTCCAATTTGGTTGACAGATTGATCTATGATGTTCAACTTCTGTATTCTTCGAGATAGTGGTGGTCATGGTGCCTGTTATTAAAATTTGGGTCAAAATATCCCATGCGGTAAAAAGTATTTGCCAACTGCAAAATTTATGCTTTTCAGCAATTTCTAAAAAAAAAAAAGCTCTAATGACTTGGATCAAAATCGCTTTTAAGTCATTTAAACATATCTCTCTTTGAAATTTCCGCAAACAATTTGATAAGGAAGTAAAAATTTGAAAAACAAACGTCTTTGAGGTAGAGTTATCTTCCCTTGAATATTGCTCATTACCAACTTTTCCACCCCTGTTCTATAGTTGTTAGCTTACTAGCTTCTAGACCGCGAGGTTGCGGGTTCGAGTCCCATGTAAGAATGTATGTTGGCATGTCAAATGACGAATGTTTCGGCGCGTTATAGCGCTCGTGTTGCTGACGGCTCCAGATAATCTGAAAACAACCAACAACCACCTCTGTTCATTTACTCGAAAGGAAGAATTTAATAATCCTAGCCAAAACATCGCCAATTTCGCCGATGACAATGCATTATATCAAGTTTTGGGGGCTGACAATTAAAGGCTCATCTATAAACTTTTCTTTTTTAATGTGCGTCAGATACCAAGCCATATTCAACCCCGTACAATTTAGAGGTATTTAACACCTATCCTTGTTGGCATTGACGACGTATGATAAAAGAAATCTGTAATTTTGATGTTTTAAATCTTGTATACTCGATTTTGTTTGCGATTTTTCTGTTTCTAGATCGGAATTTCCCGAGTTTTATATATAGTAGTTTCTGGTAGTAGAACACATCCCATTAAGTGGAAGTCCTAGTAAGGATTGCCGACCAAACGGTATAGTGGTTAGCGTGCTGGCTTCTAGACCGCGAGGTTGCGGGTTCGAGTCCCGCGTTGGCATGGGTGTTTGTAAATATATGTTGGCTTGTCTAATGACGAAAGTTCGGCGCATTATAGCCCTCGTGTTGCTGATGGCGCCAGATAATCTGAATACAACCTAGTAAGGATTATTCCCTATACTCACTATGTTACAATCTTCTTGCTCAGTGCATTTAGAAACTACTTTCTACAAACCTTGACGTTTGGTGAGTAGGTACGAAAATTATCACTTAATGAATTTACATAAATTGTTTTAATTTAATGCCTATCTATTATTAAAGAAAATAATTAAAATAGAACTAGGGGTGTGGAACGTCGCACAACTTTCAGTTACGCTCTAATACTGACGCGGATTTGCGTCCTTAACCATTTTTAAATTTTCATTATTCATTTAGCATAAATGGCCAGTTTGGCGATATTTTTTGAGAGAATTCTTGTATGGAGGATTTTTTTTTTTACCGAAAACTATATTTTCATTACCCATATGGGTAATTGAAAGTAAAAGGACAAAATCAGGGTGGGAAGCCACTGCATATGCATTGACGTAAGGACTTCAAATATAAAATAAAATATATTACACGCTATCTTCGAGTTTTCAAATTTATGTCATCATTTTCGTACCTACTCACCAAATGTCAAGGTTTTCAAGAAAGTAGTTTCTAAATGCACTGGGCTAGAAGATTGTAACATAGCGAGTATAAAGAATGATCTTAACTAGGAGAGCCTCTTATACATTTTGTCGTTGCTTACAGTCAGTAATACAGATCTTGCTTTAATGGTGTCACGGCAGAACTTTGCTCTTGTACATCAGAAAATCTCTCCACACAACCAAGAAATCTAAAAGAACCTGTATACAAATTTATTGATATCGATGATTTAAAAAAAAATGCTTGGAATCATATTGATGTATAATTCTCTTCCCACCAAGGGAAATGGCTCGCAATGACAGCAAATAAATTTTGCTTACCCATTGATCCTCAGCTCAAGTAATTCGAGCCCCTGAGATACGTTATATATATCTCCATTAGATAAAGCCAATAAGGATCTAGGGACGGGGTGAAAAATAATGGGCAACATGCAGCAATTAGGAAGAAAAACTTAATGTGGGGCAATTAAGACATCTGCAATGGCAGGTTTTCATTACTCAAAGGAGATTAAAAAAAAAAAAAAAAAAAAGTTAAATATTTAAGTAACTTCTTTGTATTTGAACAATATGGTATTTCTTACGAGGCAGTTCTAGTAAGGATAATTTCTTATACTCGCTATGGCCGACCAAACGGTATAGTGGTTAGCATGCTGGCTTCAAGACCGCGAGGTTGCGGGTTCGAGTCCCGTGTAGGCATGGGTTTTTGTAAAAATGCAAAAATGATCACCTTAATGAAATGACATAAATTAAAAACTCGAAAACAGCGTCTAATATATTTTATTTTGTGTTTAAAATCCTTATGTCCATGCTTATGCGGTGGCTCCACCTGGTTGTGTCATTTGCTATTTTAAATTTTCATTTATAATAGATAGCCATTGTCTGAAACTCTCTAACAAACTAACCTACAAAAAAAAAAAAAAAAAAAAAAAAAAACACGATTTTTTTGTGTGACTGAATGCTATACTTTCATTAATTACCCTATGTATACATATGGGTAACGGACAATTCCCGCATTTTTTAAAAACGAGTGAAATTAGTACACATTTATAAAGAATTTCTTTCTGATTCCAAATATTTAAACAAAACTTCTATAAAAAAAATTAGTTATTTAAATATTAAGAAAAGAAAATGCCCCAAAACCCAGCCAAAACCAGTTCGATCAAAAACAGTCAACAAAATTCGTGACGTAAAGAGATCCCTGCTTTTTTTTATGATTATCGTGAGGTTTCTGCCAAACCGATATCGTTAAAAAAGTTGCCACATTCCGTACAGGTTATTGGGTGATTTGCGAGAAACTTACAAATCTGGTTTCCGCTGCTGCATTTCAAGCCAAGAGGTTTGAGATCTCTTTTCGTCACTTTCAATGCCAACGAAATGAGTCGTTTTCTCGCCAATCTCTAACAAGGTAATTTTGATTGCAAATTAAAAAAAAAAAGAAAAAGCGCATTGAGCAGAAATTTTTATGTTTATGGCCTTTTCGAAACATTTAGAATATAATAAAAAAATAATAGAAAAAATGCGGGAATTGTCCATTGAAAGTAAAAAGGTAATCTCATGCGTGAATTTATGGAAAACGTAGATTAATACTATGTAGTTCACACGTTTCATTGGGATTTTTTTTTAATTTGTTTTTTATTTTTATTTTTTTTTATTTTGGTGCCGGTAAGACAGGTTCAGAAGTTCAGACTGTTTTGTCGATGTCTATCGTAGGCAGTTTTTCGAGATTTTTGAATTATCGTAAATTGTCAAGTTTTACTTCTCCGTCATTTGCGCGATAGTTTTCATAGTGTTACCGACACTTGCTCGATCGTTTTCTTTCGAGCGGAATTTGTCTGATAGTTTCACGGGACATCAATGTGGTGTCACCGAACGGCATAGTGTTAAGAGTTAGTTTAAGGTTTATAACCATCAAGTATTTTTAGTAATAATTTAAAAAGCATATTTCCGCTCTGATACGCGAAATCGCTCCTCATTGTTATTGCTGTAGTTATTAGTTTGCCAAAAAACTCAATTTTCTTTGGTTAAAAAAAATTTTAATTTAAAAAATACCCTTTGGATTTTAAAAATACCCCTTAAAATTTAGAGAGGGGTAAAAATACCCTTTGTAAATATTTTACTGGCGAACACTGGTAATCTTACAAATATGTTGATCTTCAAATTGATATAAGACATCATGCATGTTGTATTTATAGTTTAGGCTTAAACATTAAATGTTACACGCATCTTAGTTTAGGCTTAAGAAATTGTTTGATTTGTGGCGACCTCGAATAACAAATAAAACTTCTGTGCACTGGAGTACTCTTTTGCACAGCGGTAAAGTGTCTGTCTCGATATCCAATGGTCTCGCGATCGAGGCCAGTCACCCACAGTGAAAGCTGCATACGCTTTAATGGTGACCCGGACTAAAACGAATCATGCTGCCATCTATCGGCGCTTCAGAAAGGAGACACTAAATCGCAACAAGCGATCACATACGCAACTCGCGTGCAACACCGCAACAAGCGGACACAACGATGCAACTAGCATCCCAAACCTCCAACTCCAATCAGACGTTGATCAGAACAACATTGTCATTCCTTCGTCGCTGGAAGGAGGCTGTGTGGCGACCTCAAATAATAGATAAAACTTCTGTGCACTGGAGTACTCTTTTGCACAGCGGTAAAGTATCTGTCTCGAGATCCAATGGTCTCGCGATCGAGGCCCGTAGCCCACAGTGAAAGCTACATACGCTTTAATGGTGACCCGGACTAAAACGAATCATGCTGCCATCTATCGGCGCTTCAGAAAGGAGACACTAAATCGCAACAAGCGATCACATACGCAACTCGCGTGCAACACCGCAACAAGCGGACACAACGATGCAACTAGCATCCCAAACCTCCAACTCCAATCAGACGTTGATCAGAACAACATTGTCATTCCTTCGTCGCTGGAAGGAGGCTGTGTGGCGACCTCAAATAATAGATAAAACTTCTGTGCACTGGAGTACTCTTTTGCACAGCGGTAAAGTATCTGTCTCGAGATCCAATGGTCTCGCGATCGAGGCCCGTAGCCCACAGTGAAAGCTACATACGCTTTAATGGTGACCCGGACTAAAACGAATCATGCTGCCATCTATCGGCGCTTCAGAAAGGAGACACTAAATCGCAACAAGCGATCACATACGCAACTCGCGTGCAACACCGCAACAAGCGGACACAACGATGCAACTAGCATCCCAAACCTCCAACTCCAATCAGACGTTGATCAGAACAACATTGTCATTCCTTCGTCGCTGGAAGGAGGCTGTGTGGCGACCTCAAATAATAGATAAAACTTCTGTGCACTGGAGTACTCTTTTGCACAGCGGTAAAGTATCTGTCTCGAGATCCAATGGTCTCGCGATCGAGGCCCGTAGCCCACAGTGAAAGCTGCATATGCTTTAGATTTCTGGTTGAATTTCGATACGAAAATTCTTCAATCGATGAGACTTTTTATGGGAATGTTGACTAACAGACAGATGGGATAGATAGAGTCATTTCTCTATACATAATGTAGAAACTAATATTATATTAAAAATGTGCAACATATTTCTTATTACTTTAACGCTTCTGAAAAAGGATTATTTTTGGTACTTAGTAAAATTCACTTGACGTTTCCGTCGTAAAAAAAATTTCGCCAATTGTTGAATTTCTTTCTCATTGCCAAAATTACAAAATGATTTTTAAAAAAAATATTTTATTGAATACTTTGCAAGGACGTCTTTCTCTCTAAAGAGTTATATAGTCCCGTAGTGAACTTTTTGTTGACAGTTTACAACGGAATTTTTTACATTTGGCGAAGTTTTTGTAATGACTTTTGCCGACGAGGTATTACGTAAGATATTAGCTTATCGTATGACGTAGGACCGCCTATGGCATGTAATGCAGATTGGATTCGCCTGGAAGTCGTATTATACAAGTGATGAATAGTGTTTAGAAGAATATTAAACCATTCTTCATTACTTTTTATACATTACAATCCGCTTCAAAACCTCCCTATCACTTAGCTTCTCCTACCGCCCACTATTTTGCTTTACCTAGCTTGTCTTGCCTTGTGTATACGCTGTCATGACTTTAGACACAGTACCTCTAGAAACGCCTAAAAGTTGAAATGTTTCGGTCACAGTTGATTCTGCAAGTCGGGCTCCTACAATTTGGCCTCTTCGATAGTCTGTGTGAAAGTCTGACATTTTACGCTTTTGAAAAAAATTCAAGACGTATAAAACATCACTAAAGTTACCTCTCATATGTATCGTAATATATACTTTTCATATGAAAGAAAAAAAAAAAATCTGGTAGCTAGGAATATATTTTAGTGATTACGAAGCGCTTTCTTAAATGTCACTTTTATTCACAGGTGTTTCCATTATTTTGATAACCATCTGTACATTAACGATGTTATGCATTCAACTAGTAAATATTTTTTATTTAAAAAAAAAAGTTCATTTATATTTTCAAAAAATATTATCGGAAAGAAAATCAACAATTGGTGAGATTTTTATCGCCAAGAAAAGCCCAACAATGGTCGACGGGATAATACTTAAGAACTAATTTTTTCTACCAAAATTTATAATTGCTGATTCGTATTTATAACATATTTAAAAGAAAATGATTATTTTTTTATAGATATCGGGGATAAAAATATATATTTTTTCTTAATTTTAGGCAACATTCTTTAACATAATGAGTCAAACATAGTGTTATGAATTTTTCCACTGAGCCAATGATGGCACAGTTTTTCAGATAAAAACTAGTATTTATTCTCTTCAGAAAACTCACAAAATTTATTCACAGATAACAATGCAATCACTATTAATCTTCAATACAAGCTTCAACAAGAACAGCTTCGAATACAGCGATTATACAAGCTCACTCCAATAATTCAACAAAACGATCAGCTTTCAACGAAGTCAATCTCATAACTTTCCCGATCTCCAGTCTTTTTTATACTTGGCGCGAGAGAACATTCGCGAAATTTCCAGCCAATTCGTCGGAAAAGAAACATCTCGAAATTTCTCGATTGCTTTAGGTGTTGCCATCTTTTTCTAACCTGTATAACCGCTGTTAATAAATAAAATAAGATAAAAATAAATTACAATAGAATTTTACAATAATACGTCACTATTTACACTATATACAGACAATTTGTGCAACAATAGTGTTGGCTTTTCTTTGAGTTTATAAGAAAACCTTCAACATTAAATTTACAAAAAGATCTTTAGAAGAACACAAGCAACCAAACTAACAATTGACCACTACACAGAAATCAATCACCATTCGTCAAACTAGGAGATAACAACAACTCCCCATTCAGGAAAAAGCAACCATCAAATTACTCCTGTAAGTGTCACCCCGTACTTCGGGGAACTTTTCCCACTACTATTTCATTCCCTGCAATTACATCTCTCGCGTTCCAAATCGATATAACCTTTCCTCTACTACTGTCAGGCCACGGCGAAAAAGCCTCTCAAAACTACTTCGATCACACACATCCAACGATCCACTCATCGAATGCTTCTTAAATTCGATTTTAGAATCGATTAATCGAAATCGAAAAGGGATGGACGGCCATGGTTCGACTTCAATTGGCTTAGGTCGGTAACTGTCATGGATGAAACGCTTTTCCCATTCACCAAGAACAAAGTTGGGTGCTTTTTCACTTAATCACTCTTTTTGTTGTTGTTTCATTTTCCCATCTCTTAAGGACCTCATTTGTAGGACATTTTCTACTTAATGACACTGTCGCCAAATGTTGCCAGGCGGTATGGTTGATTTAACCAAAAGACAGTAAGATATAAGATCATGGTAGAGTAAATTATTGCTGTTTAAGCATTTCAATTATACATATTTATTTATTCAATTATATATTTTATATTTATTTATTAATTTAATTTTTAATTTAATTATATATTTATTTATTCAATTATATATATTTTTTTAATATAAATCCTTTATATGCAATTTTTATATTCATGAATACAGAGCCGATTCTGTAAACAGTGTATGTTTGGTATTCGCATCTAATTTTAAATATTAAAAACATTTCTATCAGCAAAATGTGCGTTAAACTACGTTTCAAAAATTTATTTATTAAAAATGAATGTGAATTTATGCACTCACATCCAAATATCTCTTATTTATTCTGATTAAAAAAAATTAATTATTCATTTATTGAAAAAAATTTGGCAACAGGAAAGAGTTTCTTCAAAGATTGGTTAAACGCTATTTTTTAGCGTGATTGGATGACGGCAAGTTGGTTTATTAGTATTCCGTTAAAGCGACCTTTTAGTGAGAGTGACAGCACCCAAAATTTGATAGAATGCATTCTCATCGACATCGAATCTCCCTGCCTAGTTTCAGCCCGATTAGATGATGGCAAGGGGATTAATTAGGCCTCCGCAGCTTTATCCGCCATCGACAAATATACGAAATCCAAGTTAATATAAAGGATTTAAAAATGTGATATTTTATTTTTATGCTAAATTTACGTCAACAGACAGCTGATCAATTATTTTAGTTAAATTGATTCTATTTTCTTTAGTTAAATTGATTCTATTTTCTTTAGTTAAATTCTTAATTCTTAATTAAAAAAATATTCCATAGGTTATTTACTCATCATAATGATTTGAGAGTGTAGATTGTGATATCTATTATTTTTTTTTTAAACTAATCAACATTCAATACGTGTTTGAAGACGTTTACTTACTTTGATGCCGAACAGATTTGAGCGTTAATAAAATTCGATTAAACATGTGGTTTTTACCAATATCAGTGGCCCCGGTGACCTGGTGAGTTGAGGCGTAGATCTCATGGTTGAAAAAAGCGGTGTTCGATCCTACTAACTCCGGTCTATATGAGTAAGAGGGCTGGCTCACATTAGATCCTTCAAAGTCTGAATGCATCGTTGATGTGGTAGAGTTGGAAAAAAAGAGAAATGGTCGCTTAGGTATCAATCATGTTATCTGACTTTTGAATATACATATCAGTAATTGGTCCTGTTGCAATTAAAATCTTCAAACAATACTTGACATCACTTGATTGATACGAAGCATGAATTTGTACTTTAAGGTACCAGGAAGTTTCCAAAATTACTTATAGGAATTAAAATTCATTATTTGTATCGTCATTCTGTCGACAATTAACCATTATTGATTTGTTTTGTTGAACCTGAATTAGATAATATTAGCAAGGATTGGACAATTATATAAAATCCACTTTTTAGTAGTTAGTGTTTTTCATTATTAAATAAATTAACTTAAATTATGCATCAGTTATTTAATATTTAAATGAAGGTGGATGCAAATTGTACGTTTTAAACTACAAAACAAAATACGATTACGTCTCTGTGTTTGTTTGCATGTTTGAAAGACTCACTACACATTCCCGCATTTTAAGATAAAGCGTTGCAAAAATTAAAAACTTAATTAAATTTGTAATATTAGGTATTTCAGAGTCTTTATTTTCACGGCGATATGTAATTTCACTTCTGATGTATGAAATAACTAAACTCAATTTACTCAAAATAGGAAATAAATTTAATCCAATCATTGCCGAAGGTAATTTCTTTTAGTATATTTTAAAGCTAAATAAGCTATTTATTGAACATTGTAACTATTTGGATGATAACGCATTAAGAAAAAGTCCTGGTAAGGATCCTTTCCTATACTAGCTATGTTATAATCTTCTAGCCCAGTGCATTTAGAAACTACTTTGTATAACCACCTTGAAATTTGGTGAGTAGATACGAAAATAATCACTTAATGAATTAAAACTCGAAAATAGTGTTTAGTATATTTTATTTTATATTTGAAATTCTTACTTCAATGCATATGCAGTGGCTCATCCTAGTTTTGTATTTTGTTAATTAAATTTTGATCTATAATAGATAGACATCAAATGAAAACAATTTATGTTATTTAATTATGTGACAATTTTCGTACCTACTCTCCAAATGTCAAATTTTTATAGAAAGTAGTTTCTAAATGCACTGGTCTAGAAGATTGTAATAGTCCGAGAGGCGACTGCAATTTTTGGACCCCATCGAACATCATTCTGAATTTTTTTTATAGAAATTGGAGAAAAGTGACTAGATTACGAATCCACTGGTCTGCCGTGGCAAAAATGGCCGAAACTGATCAAAAATCGACTTAGAATGAGTTGAACAAAAATCGGATTGCCAAATATGTCATAACTTGCCAAAAAGAGAACAAACTTTTTCGTCTGGTAACCCACTGCATTTTGATTTTCAATGAGAAAAAACGCAAACGATTTCTGATCTCTGGCTCGGAAAACTTGAATATTTTAAAAGTCAGCCAAATTGGCGATATTAGTTACGTCATCAGTGAGGTAATGTTTATTGCCAACTTGGCTCCCTTTTAATAGATACAAGTAGACCGTCGCTAGATATCTAAATCGTCTGCAACCTTCTTAATTTGAAAATTAAAGAGTGAGGGTTACCAAATAAAAAAAAAATGTTTATTATTTGACAAGTTATGGCGCATTTGGCAACTGGATTTAATTCAACTTATAAAAAGTAGATTTTTGAAAAGTTTCGACCATTTTTGCCACGGCAGACCAGTGGATTCGTAATCTACTCACTTTTCTCTATTCTCTATAAAAAATTCAGAATGATGTTAGATGGGGTCCAAAAATTGCAGTCGCCTCTCAGTCTATAACATAGAGAGGATAGAAAACGATCCTTACTAGGATTTCCTCTTAATTCATCATGGACTGTTTACTGGCCTTTTGAACTTTTCGTGATTTGAGAGAATGACGCCAATAATGTTATGAAAACCTCTTATTTGTTGAGTACCGTTAAAATAGTTATTCTTGAACTTTTTATAAGGGCTGGACAAATTAATCAAAAGCAAAGGATTACGATTGTACTTATTGTTATGTTGAATATCACAATTTAATTTTTGTTGTTGAAAATTGTGATGATTTTTAGCAAAAATGTGTTGATTGGTGGATTTTTTCCCACCCGCGCTTATTCTCTTGATTGGTAAATAAGGGTTTGCAAGCGAATTTCATTAAGATTTCTTCGAGAAACTTATGGTAGATGTCAAAAAAACTCATTTTGTTCGAAAATGATTTTTTTTTTTTCATCGTGACTAAATCGATACATTTATTTCAAATCGTATTTTTAAACTTGCAATACTTAAAACTGTGTAAAAATTTTAACACATTGCATTCGAATAACTGTCTCATTTTCAATTTACAATCGTATTTCTTTTATTTGAAATTACGGTCCAGCTGATCGTTGGAGATCTTCTTGTTGGCGAGAAAAATTTCGAACCTTCCTCGAATGTCTTGTTTGATTTGGAACGGTATAGTGGTTAGCGTGTTAGCTTCTAGATCGCGAGGTTGCGGGTTCCGAGTCCCGTGTTGGCATGGGTGTTTGTAAATGTATGTTGGCTTGTCTAATGACGAATGTTTCGGCGCATTATAGTCCTCGTGTTGCTGACGGCTCCAGATAATCTGAATACAACCAACCTTGTTTGATTTGGACCAGGGTCGAGGCCTTTCACGAAAGGCCACGACTGCTCTGTGGAATGGGCATCCTTCCGGATCGACCATTTTCGTGATCTAAAGTAATTCTCTTGACGAACTTTTTGTCCTGCCAACCGTCGACGGGATACTACGTGAGTACCGACATTTGCTTACAATTTTTTTTTCACTACCTGTGTTCACTTTCAAAATGTACGTAGTGCGTAAAATAAGTTTAAAAAAGATTATCATTAAGAAATAGATGAATTTTATCACCCTATACTTTTAAAGTTTATAGTACAACACTGCGTAATGATTATAACACCGATGATACAGAAAACTGTATTTTCAATTTATAGTTATATGTGTTTTATTCAAAATTACTTTTTTGGCTGTTGTTGTCCATAATCCATAGTCATTTCACAAATTTATTTCCCGGCATGGCAAAAAAAAAAAAAAAAAAAAAAAAAAAAAATAAATAAATAAATAAATAAATAAATAAATAAATAAATAAATAAATAAACCCCTCTATAGCGAAATACTCTGTTCTAAACCCATAAATCGCAAATTCCTCGATAACAAGCACAGTTCCTCGCAAGAAAAAAAATCTTGAGACAGGCACTTAGTTTTATAGTTCAGATCTTAAAATAAAGTCTACTCATAATATTTACTCAATTAAGAAAAATAGGACAATGGCTCTGGCACTTACATATTCTATAGTTAAGACTTATTTATCGCTTCTTGAATGCCGCTATGGACTTAAACTTACATTTTTATAAAACCTCCAACCTGGGCTAAAAAAATACTTCCTCTTTTGTAAAAAAAAGGGCTTTTCAACTATTTCAAATTGTTTTTCGGGAAAGATATATTAGCTCCGGGAAATAGAGCAAATTGGCGAGAACTCTTCGGACAATTCTCGTTTCTTCCAGTTAGAAATAAATGAGTAGAATTTCTCTGGAGTTCCCCTGGACTTAATGAGACTCGTCTTGCAGGCATTTGTCACTGTAATGTGTTAGTAGCGGGAGAAAAAAAGAAAGAAATATTGTTCAAGGACTGAATTGTTGGTGACTCGTGACAGCATTCTAAATCTTAAGAAAACTCTGAAGGACTATTTTTGGTTACTTATATATATATAGTTAGATATTGGATGGCCATATCTGTTTAGAAAAGTGTTTGCCACTAACTTTTAGAGGCGAGCCGTATGATTTAGGTTGGAGCTTTTCACGTGCCGGAAACTACAATAAATGTATCTTGTAATTATTATCGATTTAACAATATATAGCATTTCTGAAAACTGAAAAAAAAGTGACTTTTTTTTTTCTTAATAAAATTACAATTGATATTTGATTTTCTTTTTCAAATAATTAAAAAACAATAATTATCATTAATAAATCAAAGTCTAAAAAAAAAACAATCTTTCGTTCAAATGTGACAATATGAGTTGAGCTAACTTTTAATAAAAATATTTAAAAAGTATTATTATTATTTCCAAGTTACCCTGTTTTGTCGATATTAATTGTGAGATGATTTCAGTCGAAATCGTTCAGTTTAAAAGAGTCAATGAATGAGTCATTATCTGTCGCAGTATTTGTTACAGCCAATCTTTATAAATTGTTCAAATGAAATTCAGTGTTAAGTTGCTCCTGTATTTATTCTTGATGAAAACTATCTTGCTGAAAGTTTGTTCGTATAGTTTCTTCAGGCACATAGTGAAGAACTCTATTCTGCATAGTACAATTTTTACACATAATATTTTGGACAAAAAAAAATTATGTAAAACAATAATATGAAGCTTGATTTTTTTTCTTCTGTGGGGCCGGTGGGCCGCAGAAAAATCTGTCGCGGGCCTCTTATTGGCTAATGCTGGTATAGAGCCTTACTCTAAAGCCAGCACTGCCGATAGTGGTTAGCGTACTAGCTTCTAAACCGTGAGGTTTCGAGTCCCGTGTAAGGCATGGGTGTTTGTGAATGTATGTATGTTGGCTTGTCAAATGACGGAATGTTTCGGCGCATTATAGCCCTCTTGTTGCTGACGGTGCCAGATAATCTGAAAAACAACCAACCAACCAACTAAAGCCAGCACTAATAAACGTAATATATTTGAGACCCAAAAAAAGAAATATAATAAAATATTTAATAAGTGTCGTATAATTACTATTTATAATTCAACTTTGAGTGTCATTTGCAAAAATTTAAATTTTTTGAAAAATTGATTTTTCTTTAAAATTTGTACTTTAAAAAAAGTTTCAAATTAAAAAAAAAAAATTAATTTTTACTAAAAAATTGAACTTTGTAATTTTTTTTTAAAAATTAAAAAAAAATTATACCTTTTCTAAAAAAAAAAAAAAAAAAAAAAAAAAATGAATTTAAAGTTTTTTTATAAGTTATGGATAATTTTTTTTTTTTAGATTTTTTTTTATACCAGAGGAAAGAAAGTAAAGCTTTATCAATATGTTTTAGTTTCTACAGGCCTTACACAAGTACCGATTCGAGGGTATATTTCTATTAATTGTCGTTATAAAATAAATAAATAAATAAATAAATAAATAAAATAAGATACATTATTTGGAAATGGAGTTTATACTTTAATTTTTTTTCCTACTACAAATTGGATATTATAAAAATTCTTAGCGTTTGATTAAGAGATTCTGTGCAATTTTTAATTATCGACATGCTCTTTTGTTTCTGTTAAACTTTTAAATTAATAATTTCCAAAGAACTGAGAAAAAAAATATTGTTTCAAAGTTAAGATAAGTAACATGTTATGCAAAGCTCATTTTCAACTAAAAAGTATAATCTTTCCGACAGGAGATAGAGATTCAACAAAACTTATACATTACACAACAGTATAAGTGCTACAATAACAGAGAAAAAATTATATACAACTGCTAATGGATTTCGGGTACATTAGCTTTGCTAATGGTAAAAGTTTTGGAATGTATATATACATAAGAAATTTTTTTTTATCCTTGTACTGATTATCTGAAGGCAAAATGTGATACATTGTAAAACGATTTAACCCAACCGGAAACTTTTATTTCTTGTAAGGCATTTTTGTACGTTAACTATACATATTTTTGAATTATAATTTATTTATCGTTATACTACAAACTATTGTTTCTTTAGAGATGTCTAAGTTGTAGAGTTTCCATAGGTATATGAAATTATGGATCATATAGTCAGTAATTGAATTAAAAACTTAAGTGGACACTTAAACATTGTATTTTTAATTTTAAACATATTGACGAGAAATAAAATATAGATGGTTTTCTTTCAGTTGTCAAAATCTTGAAAAAGTGAAATAAATTTAATTTGCAGTATTTTGAATTTAAATTACTTTTATACCTTACTTATATCTTCATAAAAATGCATTCAAATAGGTTATTTTGACGCTCAAGCAAACTAAATTGTTTGCATTCAGAAATTGCTTAGTTTTATTTTACATTATTATTTGTATAAAATAAAAACTATTCTTTTGTCATTCTATGTTAAGTTTGATAATGACGTTTTACTTATCAGAAAAACTATTAGAAATGTTATTTATTTAATTGCTTGACTTTTTTCAAATAACAATTGAAAAATGTTATTGAAATAATTAGTTTTCAAAAGAGTTTAGTTATTGAATTGATTAAAATCTTCAATGATATTGTGTAGAAAAACTTTGTTAAATGGTTTTAATTTGTAATAGAAGTTGTACAGAATCGCTCAAAAATCTTCTGAACAGAAATCATTTGAATCGTATTCTAAAATATAGATATAAAATAATACTTTTCTTCAAAATTTTGAAGGAATATGTTTTCATATTTTCTTTGAAAAATTTTAGATTACTATTATGCTAATTATAAGATTGTTGCCCAATAAAAATTCGTCATTCTTCTTTTAAATTTTAGAATAATATGATTTTTATTATGATACAACAATTATAAATGCAATTTTATTCACACGATGCATTTCAAAATTCCAAATCAAGAAAATTCCCTTAAAGCCAATTGGAATTTTTGTTTTAATTTAATTACATTATTCAATGCCTGAATCTGTGTCCTTCTAAACTATCATAATTTAATAAGAAGCAATGTTGTTTTATACTTGTTTACCAACCCAATACCATTTATTCTATTGTATAAAGAGAAATCGCATATTTGTTTTCTAGATTTGTAACAAAATTTGTGAATTGTTTTCTTTCCAAAATGGTTAGTTCCGAGTTTTAGAACTTTACTTTTCTTATCTGGCATCATCGTGGTAAAAAGAAGTATCGCTGAAATTCATGGGTGATGTTTATATGTCTAGAGTTTCTGTGGTCATACATTGAAACAATATAAAACTTTAAAAAGTTCAATAGTAAACTCCTAATATAATTCCATTTTTAGTTTTAGTATCCGATAAAAATCGGTATAACAGGTTTTGAAAGTTTCCAATGAACGTTTAGAGTTTAATTGGTCACATAAAATGACAATCTATTTTTCGTTGAGTTTTATATTTGTTGTAATAGTATAATGGGCGCCATTAGTCTTTTATTAGTATTAATATATGTATATAAATTTTACATAAAAATTAAATGTGATGCTGAAAATACCTTAAACTAAACAATTTTTATACTTAAGATTTCACAAACCCTACACGAATAGAGAACAAAACTTGGGTGAAGACAGATCTCACGGCAGACATAAATCCTTATAATGAATTGCTTTTTTTTGTTGTTAAGAATTCATCATAGTAGTCACCAGAAATTTTTTTGAAATTGTATCAGCCTTCTCTAGGATGCTTCACACATCGGAAAATACAAAAGTTTTTGAATCAAAAGTCCTTTTTCTTCGGAACATAATATTATTTTTCCTGTATGATTTTTATGTTCTTTAAAGAGAGAATAAACTCTGACCAGTTTCCTTTCCACTACTTTTTTAAATCTGGACATTCTTTGTGTTGCTGATTGCAGCAAGTATATCTACAGTTTCGTTTCAAATAGAATACGTGCTTGCTCATTAATTAAAATAATACAACCCCTAAAACAGTTTTTAATATAAATCCTTTATATATATTGCCAATTTTTATATTCATCAACAATCCGCCGTTTCTGTTGCTAGCGTGTGCATTGAATTTGTATATAATTTTAAATATTGAAAACATTTATATCAGCAAAATATGCGGTAAACTACTTTTCAAAATTTATTCATTAAAACTGAATGAGAATTTATGCACTCACATACAAATATCTTTTATTTATTCTGATTAAAACAATTTTATTATTTATTTATTAAAACAATTTTGGCAACAGGAAAGAGTTTCTTCTATGATCGGTTAAATGCTATTTCAGCGCGATTGAATGACGGCAAGTTGGTTTATTAGTGTTTTCCGTAAAAGCGACCTTTTACTGACAGTGACAGCTGACAAAATTTGATAGAATGCATTATCATCGACATCGAATCTATGTGCGAAGTTTCAGCCCGATTGGAGGACGAAAAACTCCTCAGATTTGCCCGCCATCGACATTCTCAGTCAACCCCCCTCCTTCCCCACAAACACCAAATCGAAGTTCATATAAAGAATTAAAAAATACAAAAAGAAATGTTCTATTTTTTTTTTAATAAAATCTTTTATATGCATTGCCTACTTTTAACTGCAATTGCAACTTATATAAGCAATTTTGAGCTTTCATTATATTTTCGCCCATCTTTTGGCTGTGTATTTAGCGCTCTGGTTTCACATGCCAAAGGTACGGGGTTCGAATCCCGGGTTAGGCAGGGATGTTCGTTGTGGTTCGGAATCCACGTTAAGCACAAGTACAGGTCATTGTGCGCACAAACCAACCAACCATTACATTTTTATAGGGTATGACCACTGTGAAGAAAACTATCGATTCGTGTCATAGGCTAAACCTGGTCCTCAAAACTTGATAGAATGTATTGTAATCGATAACGAGTCTATTTGCCAAATTTCAGTTCTATTTGATGACGGCAAGTAGGTTAAATAACCGTCCGGAGATTTTTCCCGCTACGCCTAAAATCGTTCTCTTAAAGATTTAAAAAAAAAAAAAAAAAAAGAAAAAAAGCTAAACCTTCTCTCACAGAAACACTAAAAATTAAAAAATAAATTTTGAGCCACTTTGAAAGTATGATGTAGGAGTTAAATGAACACAGAATTTATTGCTTGACTTTACCAATTTTCAAATTGATACTCGGTCAATATTTCACGAATTTGTAGTCATGACCTCCGGTTGAAATTTGTATGGGAATCTGTCTTAATACCACCTCATATTTGACATACTGCTTGTGTGCTTAGCATGAGTAGTATTTTCTGGAAATATTAACTTAGACGATGAGAGCCGTTGTATAAACTTTTCACTGCATTAATGTGTTATAGAAACTAAAATATATATTCTAAGAATATAAGAACTAGAAAATGTAAAATTTAAGAATGTTTCTTTAAAATGTTTATGATGTGTTATGAAATGTTTTAAAATGTTTCTTTAGAGAATGTGCTGTTATTACTTCGTGTTTGGCGCAATTAATAAAATCACTAGATTTAATTGCATGTTATTTTGCTGGATAAACAATATTACAGTTATAATTTCGCAAACAAGGACATTTCTTTATATTTTTCATCGGCGTTAAATTATTTCGTATAACTTTCTATAAAAATTTTAGATAAACCGAGTAAAACAATTTTATTATTATTTTTCACTTTAGTTTTATCATTAAGCAACTCTTTGTAAGAAAATATCTTGTATTATCATATTTACGAAGTATCTTCAGAATTAAACAAAACTTTTGATGTTTCAGCTTGTAGAAATGTTATCCCTGTTGCCATTTCTAGTGGGAAAATATTTCGCGATGCTTTTTAAAACCTAATATAAATTTCAGAAAAATATGGTTGAAAAACCGAAATCAGAGAACAGTTCTAATAATATCACACTCGTTATTTTCATCGATTTCTGCATCACCCAACCTTATTACTCAATTCCCACTAGTCCATAATTCATCACGAACAAAAACCAAAACAACAGTAAGAAATAGGTCATCTCAGACGCTCATAACTAGTTCGAAACAATTCGTTCATATACAACTCCGAAGTTCGAATCGTTCCCTCAGTTTGGATTCATTTGCTACGCACGACAAATATTTCTTTACACAAACCCGTTTACTGTGCTTTTACGATCAATTTACAGAGAAGCATCGAAGCATTCAGAATCGCAAATAGAAAAATCTTGCTAGCGACCTCATTAATTCTCGCTCTTCCTTTTCAAGCTTTTTCCTTTTCTTCAGGAAGAAGTTTTACTGCATCCATAGATATGAATATCAGCACTGGGATAATTATTTTGTATCGCCGGAACTGCATTCTGAGGTGATAATAAAAATAATTGCAAAAGTTTTGGAAGACTAAATCTTGATGGCCCTATTTTAGGAGACTGCCGGTAACAGTTGTTTGCTCACTGGATGGTAGTTTGGGGACGGTTGTGATTTTGAGGATGAGGAAAGATTTTATGCATAACGTAATGAGATGCGTGTTTTGATCCTAAAAGTAAATAATTTATTTTGAGAAGTGTAATAATAAAGTGAAATTTTTTTCTCTTGGGAAGCTTTAATAAAATGCTTTACAGTAAAACGGTATATTTAAAGTTAACGTGGGTAATGACTGCAGAAAAGTTTTACTGTGACAGACACTAATATGAAATTTCTACATGCTTTCTAATGCAGCATATCAGGTCGTTGGCAGGTATAATTTAGCAATATATCATGCTTAGAGCCTTCCTGTGTTAAGGTTGATGACCTTATATCATGCAATCTGCCAATTTGTAGGAAAAAAGTGTTGAGACAAACATTTGACAAGAAAACTTGTTACTGAATATTCAAGTTCATATCCAATCTCCTTGTTTGGGACGAAGATGTAAAATTTCCATAGCGTTACTACTATAGAATCACATTTCCAGATGAACTTTAAAGTACAATTTATAGTTGATTACTATGCTATCTTACTAAAGTTGTATTAAACACGAAATTGATGCATGGGATACGTCAGTCCCATATATAGATTTGGCTTTGCAGTTTTCAAATTGACATTTGGCCCTCACAATATTTTGTTCAAATTTCCGGTGCTGGAACAAAATTGTTTGTGATGTTTCATTGGACATGCTGCTCATGTAGGTATATGTATATTTTGTAGTTTTGCCTGAGAATGTTTACCTTTAGATTAGATTAGATGAGAAAAGAGAGTGGCAACACCATGCGTAACTTAGGACTGATAGCCTATTGTACCTTTACAATACCATAACTACGAAGAAAACTGCCTATGTCATGTTAAACAGGGCAGTGGTCTTACAGAAGGTCAAACAGTCTGAAAGGGGGACATTGCAAATGTCATCAGACTTGATGTCAATAACACCACCGGTTTTAAGTCTAACACCAATCAATGATTGGCATTTGCCAAAAACATGCTCAATTGTTTCAGTCGAGTTTTCACAGGCTCTGCATGGATTGTCTTCAACAACTTTCATTGTTTTAAGATGATTCCTAAGACAGTGATTGGTTAACAAACCAATCATGATTCTACAGGACTTACTGTCCAGTCCCAGTATAAATCTTTGTGTTTGTTTTGAGGTTCCTTTTATTAAGTGTTTGGATTGTCTCGTACCCTGAGACTTTTTCCGTTCTAGATCAATTTCTTGATTAAGAATTGGCCAAATTAATCTTCTGACCTCTGCCTTAGTCAGACTTTGTTAAAGCTTCATGTTACATTATTTAGTGAAGTAGCGTAAAATGAGTACAATTAGCATTCCTATCAGTGGTATGCTGCAAAATAGCGTAAGAAACATGCTAATCCGTAGAAGAGCTTGAACGAAGGATATTTTTAAAATCCTTTATATTAACTTCGAATTTTGTGTGTGGATCGGGTAAATCTGCGGAAGGCTAATCAATGCACTTGCCGTCATCCAATCAATCTGAAATTTGGCAAGTAGATTCGATTTTGATAATTTTTTTATGAGGGGGGGGGGGGGAAGATGGCTGTTATTGAATGTCCGCTTCTATACAAGTTCCAATACCGATTCATAAGACTAATTAACTCATTTGCGGTCATCCAATCTAATTAAGCCGGAACTTGCCAAGAGAGAATCGTTGTCGATGAAACTGCTTTCTGTCTTATTTTAAGGGCAAAAAGTTGTAAGTTGGCACGGAATGAATGTTTCCTTCGTAGTGGTCAAATACCTTGAAAAGTTGATTGTTAAAAAAAAGTCGCAAATTGCACATAAATGTTGGCAACAGGTATAAAGGGATTTACATAATAGATAATCCAAATAATAAATTGTACGGTTTTTACTTTTTTAATGAAAGTTTTTACGAATAAAGAAATCGAAAACTGAGTTTGAGAACAAAATACAGTACTAGAAACCATTGAAGTTATAATTTTAACGAAATCTAATTATAAAGTTAATTAATTTTTAATTATTTAAAAGCTTTAAAAAAATTTAATACTGTTTACCTTTTTTCAGATTATCTGGCGCCGTTAGCAACACGAGGGATATAATGCGCCGAAACATTCATCATTAGACAAGACAACATACATTTATAAACACCCATGCCTAACACGTGACTCGAACCCGCAACCTCGTGGTCTAGAAGCTAGCACGCTAACCACTATTAGCCCAGTCATTCTAGGCAAAAAATAGGTCAAACCTTGCACAAATTCCCATTGAGCTGAAATTTTGCAGAGTGGCTCTATTTGATGCCCTGAGCAACCCACAAAAAGTCACCTACTCTCCCCCTTCGGCTTCCTGGGTTTTTAGGTGCTGGAATGCTGGGGCGCTGGAGAAATGCTTGAGCAGCTGTTACGCACGAACGGCTTGTCTCATTGAGCTCAAATGAAAGATAAATAAATGGGCTTTAATTTAAGTATAAATTTGATATTATTCATTAACTTAAAAATCGATAAAATCCTGTCAAAGTCAAAAACCATGCATTTTTTCTCTACTTTTTCGATTTGAGCGCTTCTATTTTTAATAAATGATTTACACCCCATTTAACATAAAACTATTCAACTCTTTTTCAGCTTTCTAGAAATATATAAATACTGCTTACGCAATAAATAGTTGCAGATATGCAAGGGTTTCAATGATGCAATACAAGTTTTCTCCTTTTCATTTGACCATCAAGTGTCTGGGACTAAATGAGACTATTCCCTTTCGGAATTGAAGGGTCATTACACCAATTTAGCCACAAAAGTTGGCTCTTACCTTTCTAAAAAACCATGTGGAATTAAAAAACATGTGGAATTAAAAAACATGCGGAATCTGAAAGAACCCGGGGATGCCTTTGACCAGAAATGAGAGAAACAGGATTGATTTTGTAAGTTTTACAATTATCCGGGTGTTTTTTTTAAAAAGTTGATATCGCTGTTCGTTGTGACAATTTATTGATTATTTATTAAAAAGTATCGCTCTTTTCCTTTTCATTGGGTTTTTCTGCTGCTAGTTAAAATAGAACTTAAGATTACACCCTGTTTAAAAACTGATGCTCAAAGGCAATAATAGACTGTGAAAATTTCCATAATATGCGGATTCCCATTGAAAGATACTGGTACTGTGATACTGTATTTTGCTACTCCCACCTTGTTTTCATTCGAAGAGCACGAAAACAGGAATGTGCGAACATAACAGAATATGACACAAATGGTTACATGCAAACATGAAGATTTTCTGTCAAATAGTGGCAGTGTAGAATAAAGGAAAGGGGTATCCTATCTGAAAATTTTCAAATAAAGAAAATGCTGGAAATTTTTAATTTGGTTGAAAAGATTGTGGTAAAATAGCAGAAGCAGGAGAAAAGTTCATGGTAACACTTCACAAAAGCCAAAATTGGGTAACACTAGACGAGTTACGAATATACATGTACAACATAGGTACAAGCAAAACTGCAATAACCTCCACTTTTAAATAAGAAACTCTCCCTCCAACGTTAGCTGCGGTAAGTCATCATACACTTCGTGTTTATCATCAAATACAACAGTGATTAAGAAATGGTCTAGAAGCTGCAAAATGGGGATGGAAATTCTTAAATGACAAATTAGTTCCTCAACCTACAATGTTACCTTCCTCTCCAGATGAACTGTTATAAATTATATCTTGCAACTGTAAGAGTAACTGCAACTCGAGTAGCAGGTGTGATTGCAGGAGAGCAGAACTTCAATGTTCAAATATTTGTGGACAATGCAAAAGGATGTGCGAAAACAAATTCGTAGATAATATTCTATTTGATGAAGAAAACAGCTTAGCATTTCTGCTTTAATGACAAAAAAAGGTAAAATACATATACATATATCTTCTAAAAGAAAAAAATAGTTTTTCTAGTTGTATAACCCTTCAATCACATTTAACATCACTTTCTATTTTGTTTCAGGGACGGGGATAGTAAGAATTATATCCCAAAAACAATGCTATTGCTTTTTTTAAGCATTATTAGTTATTGTATATTAACAATATGTAATTAGTTAAAAATTAAAATTTCTAAGGCAAATATTTATTCAGAGATATTTTTTCTTATACATTATAGATGTTTTTCTTACAGATGCGTATGATGCGTTTATCTACATATCTATGTAATATGATATTGTATTTCAGTTTAAAAAAAGTCTTACATGGAAAAGACTTGAGGAAAATGGTTATTGCGTTTGGTTTGATCAGGGTGAAGCACCGC
The DNA here is from genome assembly GCA_963978545.1 of Linyphia triangularis. Lineage (NCBI taxonomy): Eukaryota > Metazoa > Arthropoda > Arachnida > Araneae > Linyphiidae > Linyphia > Linyphia triangularis. Next base: position 10,857,510 of record OZ021732.1, read on the forward strand.
AAGCTTTATTATGAGACTCCCAATACGAGGTAGTGTTTCACTGAAACGCTCATATATCTGCAACTATTTATTGCACAAGCAATATTTATATATTTCTAGAAAGTTGAAAAAGAGTTGACTAGTTTTATGTCAAATGTGTAAATCGTTTATTAAAAATAGAAGTGCTCAAATCGAAAAAGTAGTGAAAAAAACATGGATTTTCGACTTTGACGGGCTTTTATCGATTTTTAAGTCAATGAATGATATCAAATTCATATTTAAATTAAACCCCATTTCTTTTCTTTCATTTGAGCTCTATTTAAGCTCAATGCAACTAGCCGTTCGTGCGTAACAGCTGCTCCAGCATTTCTCCAGCGCCTCAGCATTCCAGCACCTAAAAAAACAGGAAGCCGAAGGGAGAGAGTAGGGGATTTTTTGCGGGTTGCTCAGGGCATCAAATAAAGCCACTCTGTAAAATTTCAGCTCAATGGGAATTTGTGCAAGGTTCAACTCTAGAATGACTGGACTATATACCGTTTGGTCGGCGTTTGCCTTTTTATGCATCTTATATTCATATATTAAAAGTTTCAGAAGTAGACCACAAAGTGCTTTTTCTGAGCTTCTTAGCAAAATAAGCATGGCAAAATTTTATAAATCAATGTGAGAGGAAAAATTTTATCCTTCACCGAATAGACATAAATTATAAAAACACCTTTACAACTGCATGAAAATATGATTACAACTCGTGGAATATCACACGCAATGAGAATGGTACGCACTTCCTCCTCATGATACGACCATAGTTACAAAAAGTCGATCAGAAAAAAAGTTTGCAAACACTGAATCAGAATTGCTTAATCTCTGCAAAATATATCGACTTTCATCGATAAAAAGATTTTAGAAAGTTAACATCATTATTTAAAATAAATACCATATGCTTGGTTCAGTTTTCACGTGCATTTGCATTAAAATCTTTGTTGAGTCGATAAGCAATTTTTATTTTCAATTATCCGCATGTTATCATAGGGCATTGAATGTATTGAATTCGGGAAAAAATTTGATTTTTTTGCAACTATACCCGTTTTGAAATGTACTGAGTTTAAAAAAAAAAAAAAAAAAAAAAAAAATATGTATATATATATATATATATATATATATATATATATATATATATATATATATATATATATATATATATATATATATATATATATATATATATATATATATATATATATATATATATATATATATATATATATATATATACAGAGAGAGAGAGAGAGAAATTTCATTGTTAATGTCATACGAATCGCCAAAAATATCGCCAGAGTGGCTATTTTGTATTACTTTCAAATTACCCTTATGTTTACATAGGGTAATGAAAGTATAACATCGGGTAAATTTTTTTTTTTGATTTTCCCCCATTTCTCCATGTTTTGGAACACCCTGATTCAAAAAGTGATCTTGAAAAAGTGTCTGTCAGTGTTTTTATGTCTGGTGTGTACGTGGTCAGTATAACTCCCGAAAAAATTGACGGTTAGTGGTGGCCATGCTACCATTAAGGTTTTCGTCAAAATCGCGCAAGCGCATAAGGTTTAAAACACGAAAAACCATGTTTTTCAGTAATTGTTTAATACAAGGCTTTAACGATTTTGTTTGAGATCTCTGTGTTAATGCCTCTAAAGGGTGTTCTAATCGTCCCCACCTCCGAAAATCCCTTAGAAGTGCGATAAAAGCTTAAATAGTTGAAAAAACGTGTGTTTGTAAAGCAGTGCTCTCTGCCCTTGAGCATCGCCCATCTACAATTGATTTTTTTTTGTTTCCACGCACAAAAAAGAACAATGTAATATCTATTGAATAACATCACCAATTTTGCCATTTTGGAGGTTTTTTTTTGCCCATGTAAAAATTATTGCCAAAAATATCACCAAACTGACCATTTTTATTAAAATGAGGGAAAATACGAAAACGGTAAATAACACCATAAATTTAATGGCCAATATTACACTGCAATTGAATTTTGTGCGATGTTCCACTTCCCTAGTTTTTTTTTATGCATGTGTTCTTCTATTGCTTTTATTACATTCGAAAGTTATTTGTTGTTTGCGACAAAAATTACGGAATAACCATGTCAAGTGTTATCGATAAACTAGATTATAATTTCAACAATTTTCTACTATCTAATATAAAAAACAATCGATCAATGAATATCTAAAATAAGATTCAAATACATTTCTATCGTTCCAGTAAAATATCTACCGAGGACCCCCTTTATTATGATTATCCGACATTTAAGCAAATGAGCTATTGGGTCACAGTGTAGTCTTTGGAGAACTAAGGACCAAATACATCTTCTAATGTGTGAGTGTTTATCCCAATGTGGATGGATACTCTCAACAATGTAATGCGTCCATCCATAGTTCTGTTATTATACTTTGTTGGTTTGAGAAATGTGGTGGAAAGTGTTCTGTTCACTTTGTTGAGGTGGCCACCACAATCTCCAACTCTCAACGCCACTGAGCATTTGTGGATACAGTCAAAGGATGTATAGGAAATCTCGATTCAGGATCACCCAATCTCACAATAATGTATATTGTTGCGTGGGACGGGTTCGAAAGATTTGAAGCCAAAGCAGATCAAAACTTGCAGAAATTTATTCCAATATAATTCTTCACAGATTCTCTTACAGCTCCAAAACTTCTCGTTCTAGTAGACACAATACAGCTCTTTTCACAACAATAGAGCACAAAACAGCAGTTAAAAACTTGACAACACAACTGCTAAATCGCCGCAAAAGACAATGCAATACAGTTCGCTTTGGAACTACTCGGAATGTTCACTGAGACTCAGTAAATCCAGTCAACTAACGGATTCAGCTAACAACTAACTCAGTGACTCAAAATCAGTAACTCACTAACTAACCTCCTCGGCCGACTTATATAGGAGTCAAACCTTCTTGAGACTTCTAGAAGTAGATATTTGGAGAACTTTCCAGATCGGTAGTCGAAAAGTCCTATACATGTACATGGGGTCCGAAAATGTCGCCAAGTTTTGCGATATTTGGCGATTTTTCGCCAAATTTGGCGACAACAATTAGTTGCCAAAACCGTCGCCAATTTGGCGAGATTGCCATTACCATAATGTTAAATGCCCTGTTCCTTAAAACTCGCTTCCCCTCTGTAAAACTCGTTATCAAGCGATAACACCCATATTGCCGGGAAACCAACTTAACGACGAACTATTGCACTGCCTTATGCGAAATATACATAAATTTTACTATTTACAAAATTAGCACTACGAAATATTTGCAAATATACAAAAATTCGTAACAATATATATACATTAGGAATTGCGAAATTTGACTCAAGTCTGCGTGTTTGTTTTTTTGTTTTAAAATATTCCTGAATTCATTACCTTTAAAATGATACCATTTTCTTTCTGGGACTCAAATTACTTTTAAAATTACAGTGGGTTTTGTGAACCTGTTTTGAATCACATTGATAAGTGTAGTAAACTTTAAACGCGTTTTCTGAAGAATGACATTTTGGTGTTATATGACTTCACGCCAACGGACTGCGCCAAAATGGAAATTTTGGCGATATACTTTTCGATGATTTTTATATTATCCTTTCTTATAAGTGAAACTGAGAAGAGAAGAAAAAACGATCGTTCATAAGCTATGTTCAAGCAAAGAGAACTCTGTGTTAAAGGCATTCGTTTTTCACCTTTTTACGCCATTGAAGCATTTTTACGGGAATCGTGGAGGTGGGGATGTTTATAACACCTTAAGAGGCATTAGCACAGCAATTTTTATCGAAATCGTTATAGCCGTTTTTTAGCAATTATTGGAAAACATGATTTTTTCAATGGCAGCTACCTTATGCGCATGAGCGATTTTGACAAAAACCTTAATGGTAGGGCCTTAGGCCATCACCAACCTGCTCACCAAATTTGAACATCGTTGGTCAGTTTGTTTGGGAGTTATGATGACCACGTACACACAGACAGACATTTTTTCTAGATCACATTTTAAGATCAGGATAATCCAAAATAAATGCAAAAAAAAAAAAAAAAAAAAAAAATTTCGGAATTCTTTTTTTTGGACCTAATTCGATACTTTCATTACCCTATGTATTACATATGGGTAATTGAAAGTAAAAAACTGTCTTAAGTAAACACATTTGTTATATGATAGATGCAATTTATAACTGACGAGTAATTAATTACATTAGATATAACAGTAAAATCAATTTAATGCAACTTTTTATTTTTTATTTTTGCTTGCGTTTTAATATTCTTAAGTCCTCTTATGCGATCTTATAGATTTTAATAAAAATACTCACTGTCATAAATAAACATATTTGTCACATGATATGATGTACAGGGTCTTTTAAAAATGTCTTACTAACTTTGGAATGACATTACTGCAAAACACTGCGAGACCGAAGGAAGGGACAAGTGGTTTTTTGGGTAGATAGTTATGAAATTTAAATTAAAAATTAATTACAGTACTGAAATGTGGCAACAAACTTTTATTAACTAGGGGTGGGGAACTTGCACAACTTTCAATTACACTATTGTACAGACGTGTATTTGTGTTATTTAGTTATTTATTGTTTTCATATTTTATATTTTCCTCATTCATTTAGAAAAAATGGTCAGTTAGGTGATATTTTTAGAGCTAATGGGTCTTTAAAAAAAAATAAAAAATCACTAAATGATGATTTTGGCGATATATTTTTTGATGAATATTTTTTATCCTTTTTTATAAGCGAAGTTGGGGAAAGGAGAAAAAATTATTGTCGCTGAGTGATGTTCAAAGAATGAGAACGCTGTGTTACAGACATTCTTTTTTTTAAAAACTTTTTACGCCATTAAAGTATTTTTACAGGAATTTCAGAAGTGGAGATGTTTAGAATGCCTTAAGAAGTTGATTCAAATCGTTAGAGCCAGTTTTTTTTTAGCAATAATTGAAAAACATAATTATTTATATGTGGTAGCTACATTATGCGTTTGTACAATTTTGACGAAAACCTTAATGGTAGGTCTCATGGTCATTATTAACCAGCACATCATTTTTGTACGGGGGTTATGCTGACCACGTACACACAGACAGACATTTTTTCTAGACCACTTTTAGGAAATCAGGATTTTACAAATCATGGAGTGTGTACTCCATGTTTTGTAAAATCCTGATTTCCCAAAAGTGGTCTAGAAAAAATCGTTATATATATATATATATATATATATATATATATATATATATATATATATATATATATATATATATATATATATATATATATATAAATAACTTTTTACCGAATTCTATACTTTCAATACCCTATAAAAATATATTGGTAATTGAAATTAATAAATATAATAGAATGAGTTCGCAGTATTCCTTATGTAAAAAGGCCCTATGATCCTTCTTCTTGAGAATACAGTCCAATTAATCGCTTTTACAGAATTTAGGGGTTAACTCAATTTACAAACACGGGTTTTCAGGACCCCACATTCACCAGTTTTGCTTATTGATTAATCGATCCAAATAAAAATGGACTGTATTGGTAAACCATATACAGTCGTCATCATATTTATTACCATCAATCAATTTTGGAAATCGACACATTTAAAATTCCAAACCTGTTAATCCAACATACCACTTGTGTCTTTTTTTCTGAAAGCCCTTTTTGCCCTTCTGAAAGATCCTACATTTTATAAGAGAATATATATATATGTGTTCTTTTTACATTACATACTACAGTATGGTCCACCTTTAATTTATGGTAACTTATTTTTCTAATTTTAAGTTCTTATTTCAGTAACGACAATGTTTCTTCCATATTTAAAACATTTATATACATTTATGAGATTGGCAGAAAAGTAGAAAGACCGAAATCACTCTCGGGCAAGAAATTTGTACCATATATGCGAAAGATATTTTGATAAATCAAAGTTCAAAACATACAACGCGATGAAAATATTACACAATTATAATTAATTGATCATATTTTATTCAATAACCATAAATCAGATGAGAGAAAAGATTTATTTGACAAAAGGTGAGACGTAATAAAACAGAATGCTTAACCCCAAAAACACTGAGGTGGTAACGTATTTCTATAACCAATCGCAGCACGAATTATAACTCGGTCGCCATGCGCTTGTGATGTAATCTGCGAAAAGATTAGCAATGTGTGAAAATCTCTTGCCCAGACATAATGGTTGGTTGTTTTCAGATTATCTGGCGCCGTCAGCAACACGAGGGCTATAATGCGCCGAAACATTCGTCAGTAGACAAGCCAACATACATTTACAAACACCCATGCCTAACACGGGACTCGGAACCCGCAACCTCGCGGTCTAGAAGCTAGAACGCTAACCACTATACCGTTTGGTCGGCTCCAGACATAATGAAAAGTACATTTTCTGGGGGTAAAAACAGGTTCAGATCGGAAAAAATGCAGATCCTTGAAACAGGGACAACAGGTGAAAAATTGCGCATAAAAAAAAAAAAAAAAAAAAAAGCGGAAATCCGCCAAAATGCGGAAAAAATCTCATCCTTGTATACAGCTTAACATGATTTAATTTAGTAAATTTAACAAATACAAACATAATTATCCTATGACAGCCAGCCAAAAACATTTAATCTCCTAATACCAATCGCCAAAAGCCCATAATTGTTATAAAAACCCAATGTAATCATTTACGAAATATTGCCCTTTCTACCCACAACCCAACTCCTCCGCATGGAATTTCATTTATAAAATGCAGGAATTCAGGACCGCTTTGGTCTTTTGATATGCCCAGCATATTTATGCACGAAAAATGGGACAGGGATCGGGCCGAGTCATTTCCCATTTTATTGGAGACGCAAGTAGTCCGACTTTAATGAATAAGGACGGTTGGTTTTATGTCATATGAAAATTCCCTTTCGAAGCACCTTGAAATGAATACGGAGGAAATATTCATACACGCCTTGGAATTTGTAAAGTGATATTAAATGTTATCCGAGTGTGTGAAATAGTACTTCCTGCATTCGGAAAGTTGTTTGTGGAATTCGGGATAGTATATTTGGGTTTTCTGGTTATTATCTGGTTGGGTATATTATGTATTTGAGAGATGGGGGGAGGGATTAATATCTCGGATATGAAATCCAACAAAATGTAATATTGGGTAACTTTAATATTGATCGTGTTCTTGAGATGAATAATTTTAGAGGAAGTCTTAGTAAGGCTCATTCCCTATACTCGCTATGTTATAGACTGAGAGGCGACTGCAATTTTTGGACCTCATCGAACATCATTCTGAATTTTTTATAGAAATTAGAGAAAAGTGAGTAGATTACGAATCCATTGGTCTGCCGTGGTAAAAATGGCCGAAACTAATCAAAAATCGACTTTTAATAAGTTGAGCTACATCCAATTGCCTAATGAGTCATAACTTGCCAAATAATTAGCATTTTTTTTTATTTGGTAACCCTCACTCTTTAATTTTCAATTAAGAAGGTTGCAGACGATTCGTATGTGTGGCGATGTCTTACTTGCATCTTTCTCAAAAGAGCCAAATTGGCAATAAACATTACGTCACTGATGACGTAACTGATGTCGCTAATTTGGCTTACTTTTAAAAGATACCAAGTTTTCCGAGCCAGAGATCAGAGATCGTTTGCGCTTTTTCTCATTGAAAATCAAAATGCAGTGGGTTGCTAGACGAAAAAGTTAGTTCTCTTTTTGGCAAGTTATGACATATTTGGCATTCGGATTTTAGTTCAACTCATTCCAAGTCGATTTTTGATCAATTGCGGCCATTTTTGCCAAGGCAGACCAGTGGATTCGTAATCTACTCACATGTCTGCAATTTCTATAAAAAAATTCAGAATGTTGTTCGATGAGGTAAAAAAATTGCTGTCGCCTCTCGGACTATTACAATCTTCTAGCCCAGTGCATTTAGAAACTAATTTTTATAACACCTTAACATTTAGTAAGTAAGTACGAAAATGACCCCTTCATGTAATGGCATAAATTGGTTTAATTTAATGTCAATAGATTATAAATGAAAATTAAAATAGCAAAAGAGATAACCAGATGGAGAGACTTGTAGGCATTGACGTAAGGATTTCAAATATGAAATGAAATATATCAGACGCCTTTTTCGAGTTTTTAATTTATGTCCTTTCACGAAGTGAGCATTTTCGTACCTACTCACCAAACGTGAAGGTCAAATAGTTCGAGAGGCAACTGCAATTTTTGGACCCCATCGAACATCATTCTGAATTTTTTATAGAAATTGGAGAAAAGTTAGTAGATTACGAATCCACTGGTCTGCCGTGGCAAAAATGGCCGAAACTGATCAAAAATCGACTTGGAATGAGTTGAACTAAAATCCGATTGCAAAGTATATCGTAACTTGCCAAAAAGTGAACACATTTTTTCGTCTGGTTACCCACAGCACTTATATATCAATGAGGAAGGGCGCAGACGATTTCTAATCTCGGGCTGGAAAAACTTGCACATTTTAAAAGTAAGCCAAATTGGCGACATCAGTTACGTCATCAGTGACGTAATATTTATTGTCAACTTGGCTCACTTTTAATAGATGTAAGTAGACCGTCGCCACACATCCGAATCGTCTGAACCTTCTTAATTGAAAATTAAACAGTGGGGGTTACCAAATAAAAAAAAATGCTCACTATTTGGCAAGTTATGGCTCATTTGGCAATTTGATTTAGTTTAACTTATTAAAAGTCGATATTTGACCAGCTTCGGTCATTTTTGCCACGGCAGATTAGTGGATTCGTAATCTACTCACTTTTATCTAATTTCTATAAAAAATTCTGAATGATGTTCGATGAGGTCCAAAAATTGCAGTCGCCTCTCAGTCTAAAATGAAAGTAGTTTCTAAATGCACTGGGATAGAAGATTGTCACATAGCGAGTATAGGGAATGATTCTTAACAGGATTTCTTCTTAAAGTTAATGTTAGTTGAAATTATTATATTTATCTTTACATTTATGGTATATTTTCTTTCTTCTGAATCTTTTTCTTCTTTTTTTCGACTTTACTATTTGGGGCTTCTAGACTCAATTTTTTTCCCATACAAAACAGATTGTTAACTTACATTTTGATGCAATAAAGTACGACGATATAAAATGGTATATTTGAGAAATGTGTATGCAAATTCAGAAAATGTAGATAAAATATATTGATAAGAATGTTTTAAATTTTACGATTTCAACCCATTAAGAACAATTTTGGTAGTTTTAACTGTAATATATTTTAAATAAGCAATCAGATCTAAAGGAAGATATTTGAAAGATTCATAAAAGAATTTTATTCTGAATTCAGATATCAAGTTTTTTTTTTGCACTGTCTCTTTTCTCAATTTAGAAGGCAAATGAACTTGTAAGATCTTATTAATTCTTTTAATTAAAGTTTCAAATTTCTATTTTATAACATTTAATTACAGGAATTTAAAATTTAACGAAATTACACTAGAAAGTATATATTTCATTTTATTTTTAAACATAGTTCGAAAACGCCTATGATTAAGAAGTATAAAATTGAAAAAAAAAAAAAAAAATGCTTAAGCTATTACTTCTTACAAATTTTAATGTCTTCTATTATTCTTTTAATTAATCAAGCTTTGAAATATTAACTCTTAAACTTTTATAAATTTTGAACGGTTAATGCATAATCTCAGGTAATACTATGCGAACTCTACACTAATTCGCTGCAGGTGATTATCAAAATATTGGAAACACCCTAGATTTTCAAGGAATCCGGTTTACTAATATGACGTAGGACTGCATTTTACATGTAATACAGCTTGGATTCGCCGGGAAATCGAATCATACAAGTGCTGAATAGTGTTTAGAGGAATATTGTGCAATTCTCCATTTCTTTTCAGGCATTTCGCTTCAAGACCCGTCGCGCCGATCTTTTTCACTCAGCTGCTTCTACTGTCCACTATTTTGCTTTGCCGAGCTTGCTTTGCTTCGTTGTGAGTACTCTGTCATGACTTTAGACACTTTAAAAACGCATAAATGCTTGAATGTTTCGGTCACAGTTGCTTAAGCTGGTCGAACTCTTACAACTTGGCCTCTTTGAAAGTCTGTGAGGTCTGACATTTTGCGCTTTTGAAAAAAAACAAAAAAAAAAAAAACCACGACGCCACTAAAGCTATTGCGTATTGTTGCGTGGCTGGGTTCGAAAGACTTGAAGCCAAAGCAGATCAAAACATGGAGAAATTTATTCCGATATAACTCTTCGCAGATTCTTTTACAACTCCAGAGCTTTCCTTTCTAATAGACTCAATACAGCTCTTTACACAACAATGGAGCACAAACAGCAGTTAAAAACTAGATATACAACTGCTAAAATCAACGCAAAAGACAATGCAATACACTTCCCTTTCGGAACTCTCTGAACTCTCTTAAATGGCATTCTCCTTGTAAAACTCGTTTTACAGCATTATCTCTGTAAAACTCGTTTTCAAGCATTAAGAGACGCATTGCAGGAAAGCGAAGTAAAGACAAACTCATGCACTGCCTTATGCAAAATGTACATAAATTTTCCTTTATACATAATTAATACTACGAAATATTTACAAATATACAGAAATTCGTAATAGTATGTATTTTAGGACTCCGAATACACAATATATACTCTCAGAGGAATAGATTAATTCCTTTTATTTTCCACAGAAAAACACCGTTTTACTTAGAACATGAAAACTTAAATACGGTACGATAAACTTTCTTCCTGTTGCCAAATCCACCGTTCTACAATTAAAGTCGTCTGCGCAATATTAAAGTTTTAGCATCTAGCATCAGCCTCGACAAAAGCTATATTTCATAGGTACCACGATATATACTTTTTATAAGAAAAAAACATTAAAAAAATCTGGCAGTTAGGATTATATGTTAATGCTTACGAAGCGCTTTCTTAAATGTCACTTTTATTCATTGTGTTTCCATTATTTTGATAGTCATCTGTATCTATCAATCCTTGAAATGATTGAATTTTAAATTTTAAATTTTCATTACAAATAACACAACAACTTCTACCTTTAGTAAACTCTAGGTTGGTTGGTTGTTTTCAGATTATCTGGCGCCGTCAGCATCACGAGGGCTATAATGCGCCGAAAACATTCGTCATTTGACAAGCCAACATACATTTACAAACACCCATGCCTTACATGGAACTCGAACCCGCAATCTCGCGGTCTAGAACCTAGTATACTAACTAATATACCATTCGTAAACTCTAGGAATATTAACTTTGAGATCTAGAAAATCACATAAGCACGAGAAATTCTCGGTTTATCCAAATATCCAAACTCTCTCTCTCTCTGTATTAATTCCCGATACTCATCTAGGCTTTCGATAAAACATCCCGCTCAGCCAGTATCTTCCCAGTATCACTTCATGCTTAACTAGTTATCTAGCTGCGCTAGAGTAATCTTTATCGGGGTTTGTCGGGCACTAATAGAGTTTGGCCAGTTCGCTGATAAACGTCACTCAGGAAAGCGTTACGGCACACATGCGACCTCCCGGATGAATATTTGTGCTTCCGGAAACGAAATGGCAGTCTGAGTTCTCGAGGCCGATCAACTTAGTTTGATTAGAGGATGTTCGGTTCAGCCACAGAAACTAACTGGATTGGAATTCAGGCGACGGATTCCGAAATCGGAATGTTTGCATGAAATTTGTGTGGAAATTCAGGAATGGGTGCGCGAATGTGTATTTCTATTGCCGTAGTCGGTTGGATTGTTTTTATTTTTTAATTTTTTTAAAGATGTATGTAATAATAATCTCTTTTTTAGAAAACGACATTAATTTAATTCCTTGTTTCAAAGCGCGTTTTCTATTTTTATCCCCTTCACAGAACTTAACTTTCTTTCTCTCGTTCAACAACCCATTTATGTGAGTTGGTTGGTTGTATTCAGATTATCTGGCGCCGTCAGCAACACGAGGGCTATAATGCGCCGAAACATTCATCATTAGACAAGCCAACATAGATTTACAAACACCCATGCCTAACACGGGACTCGAAACCTCAACCTCGCAGTCTAGAAGCTAGCATGCTAACTACTATACCGTTTGGTCGGCACCATTTATGTGAGATTTGTTTTAGCTAGTGTCATTTCTAACAGCGAGTCTCATAATTAATAATCGCCGACCAAACGGTATAATGGTTAGCGTGCTAGCTTCTAGACCGCGAGGTTGCGGGTTCGAGTCCCGTGTTGGCATGGGTGTTTGTAAATGTATGTTGGCTTGTCTAATGACGAATGTTTCGGCTCATTATAGCCCTCGTGTTGCTGACGGCGCCAGATAATCTTAAAACAACCAAAACAACCAACCATAATTAATAATCAGTATTGCTCGCTCTTGCGTCGGACGGTATTTTGACTTGGTATATGAATTTCAGCTAAGCTCAGCACGATTTTTACAGCTTAATGCAATGCTAGTTTACAATGCTATCTTCGGGCTGTATTCATTCTTTCGATATCTCTCGCTTAGGTTTCAAGCCCTCTCTTTCCGTGCTAACTCAATAAGTGTGCTCCATTGCCTCAAAATGACTCGCCACACTGACTTTTGGTTGGTTGTTTTCAGATTATCTGGCGCCGTCAGCAACACGAGGGCTATAATGCGCCTAAACATTCGTCATTTGACAAGCCAACATACATTTACAAACACCCATGCCTAACACGGGACTCGCAACCTCGCGGTCTAGAAGCTAGTACGCTAACCACTATACCGTTTGGTCGGCCACCACACTGACTTAATTTACACTAAGATAAGTGCGAACATTTCATATATTTAAATAGCGTGGAATGATTTTCAATATGATGTAAAATATTTGTTCTATATAAATGCATAATCTGCCTTTTATGACTTGATTTTTTTTGGGGGGTTATATTTGTAGTTTCAAACATTGAAGGTATAATTGAAAAGTTATTGATATTTTCGAAAGCAATTTTGGGACATGTTTTTCAGTCTTGAACATGTTAAGTGAATGCACCTTACATTGCACTTAACATGGTCGTTCATCAACTGAGCTATTCTATTTGAAGTTGGGCAAAATATGATGCACATTAAGTCAAATTTGACTTAGTGTTTGTATTGCAATTTATACTGAAACGAAAGTGAAATCTTTGTAAAAGAAAATGTCAAAAGAAACAACAACCATATATTAGAAGTTGAATAAATCTTTTCAATATAATATATAACTATTTTGCAACAGATGCTTTACTTTAAGATTTAAAATTTATAAAATGGTGAATTATCTTGTTCAATTTAAATATTAGTTTAAAAGAAATAGTTGCTTGAGTATTTCTTCATGTACTGTTCGTGTCTTCAGTAATTTACTATGTACAATAATTTCTGAGATCATAATGATATTCATAAACATATTTTTCGCTTATAGAGAGGCTTATAGATTTCAAAAGCAATTGTATCGATGCTTCAAAAATAACAGTGCCTTTATACAAGATTTAAGATAGGTTTCACAATCTAGAATTAGTTAAAATGTGATGAAATATAGCATTCATATAAAATGTTTAAATATTTAAAGCAGGTACAATACCTATCTTTCCATGGAGAAAACTAACATCACGGAGTGTCTAGACTGAGAATCAAAACGTAAATCATTGGTATTAAGATTGCGTTAAAATTAAGAAATCATTATCAGTTATTCGGTACTACAAAACAATACATCTATTCTAATATTTATACAATTTTTCTGATTGGTAGTTTAGAGGTAAATTAAAGACAATGGATGTAACTCTCGAAGTTAAGAATAATAATATGCATTATAAGAATATTGTTTACACTATCTTAGTCCAGGTAGAGTATATTTATTTCCTGTACAAATTATATTAGTTATTCGAATGCATGTTTGAATTTTGAAGACGTTTTAATAATAAGCTCAACTGTCTTCAATTATATTATTTCTCAGTAGAATGAGTTGGTGTTGCCATGCATATTTCCAATATAAGTACACAACTCTTTTGTACGACATGCTTTACTTTAGTTTCTAAAGGTTGTGTCGTGGTAATTTCTCTTATTTTAAATATTGGAAAAAGTTTTATAATCGTAAATACTTCTACAACTATCTTTTATATATTTAATGATTTTGAATAAACTTTATAATATATGATTAAATATTTATGTGACCGCTAGTCGCTAGTAAAAGAAAGTAACTGAAATAAACTTAGTAATCATTTATTAGGCCGTGATCGATCATACTTAGGTACATATACTTAACATAAAATTGGGCAGTACATATATAATCTTAATATTACTAGGAGGTACAATCATTCGTTACTTAACAATGGTTAGTATATGGCGAAATGGTGACTTACCCATTTTCTTATGATCGACTGAATTGGTCATACATGGTCTGGATCACTCTATCGTCGTGTGTGTTTTTTCGTTGACAACCCTTCAATTTATATATTAGATGGATGCTGGACTTTCAATTGCTGATTGTGTTAAGAGGTCGGTTTCCCCTTTTTATCAAAGTTCGCTAACCTTCAGTTTTCATGTGATGTTTAATTGCCCTTTTGAGTGAAACGGATAACGAGCGAGCGCATGTATCAGCTGCAGGTTCACTCAGCTATTTATTCCTAGATTAGTTAGGGCCTAAATTAGAAACATGATAATTTAAAGTTGATTTCCAGCAATTAAGATTTTAACTAAGAGTTAGGGACGTTCTGTAATAAATCTTTCAAAACTATAATTATTTAGCTGAATATTAGTGATGCTGATATTAGCTGCGTCACATTTAGAAGAAATCAACTTGTAACGTTTGTCCCAAGTGTATAACTATATTCCAGTGAAAACTCTTTGTAACATAATAAATGAAAATTATTTGAATAACAATTTAAAATAGCAATTGATTTTATTTGCATTACATTTCGTGCTATATTTCTTAACTTGCCTTTAACGTTTTTAATGAAATACATATTAACCCTTGGCAGAATATAATATGAATTTAGACCAAATATTTTACATCTTATTATTTAATATACTGACAAATAAATCTACCATAATTAAATACATATCTTAAAAAATAATAATGTTTGATATATTATGAGGGAAATAGTTATTATAATCTACATTTCTAACACCTAACCTTATACAGAGGTACAGTTAGCAAAAAAAAAAAAAAAAAAAAAAAAAAAATGTTTCTATTTATAAAAAATTTGTTTTATTAATTAATAATTAATTATTAATTATTATTGTTTTATTAATTAATTATTAAAAAACTTTTTAATACAAAAATTGCATGTTATTTGTGTTTCGCATTTAGTGACCTATCGTTAGAAACAAAAATTGTAAAAAATATATTAACTATTTAAGAATTTATGGTTAAAAAAAAAAACAATTTTCAATTTTAATTTATCATATTTTGACATCATTTAAACTACTAACTATTCATTGGAAATTTATGAAATTTGTTATTTAGATGTTTTTTAAATTCTAATTCTAAACATGGTATAATTTTATGGGGTTGCTATTGAACTTTTTAAAGTTCAATTTATTTGTAATATGTAAGTGACCCCTCATGATAAAAAAAATATATGCAATTAATAAAGACCTTCCACGATTTACAACGGTACTTGACTTTTGTTATTTCATCAATTAGATTACAAGATATTGCCATCGTTCGGATTTTTTTGCGTACTGTACAAGGTATCATCTGATCTTAAAGTACATTTTACGTCATTTTTATTGTCCATAGTGGGTAGCCTGCTCGTTTTATTATAATAATAATAATAGTAATAGTAATAATAATAATAGTAGTAGTAGTAGTAATAGTAATAATGGTAATAATAATAATAATAATAATATTAATAATAATATTAATAATAATAATAATAATAATAAGAAGAAGAAGAAAAGAACAATAATAATAATAGTAATAATGATAATTAATAATTAATAATAATTGTGTCAGTCAACTATCGAGATGTATAAAGGATTTGACATAGTACTCATCCGCCTAACTAAATTAAATATTCTGAAAAAAATTATCAATAAGTCATTTTTATGTGAAATGCACAACTCTAAAATCACTATAATTCGGTTAAGTTTGAAGGTAGAGTATAGCTTCACTTAAAATGATGTGATGTGTTAGCTAGTAAACAAATTAAAAATGCATTTAGTGGTATTTGATATCATCTAATTATCTTTAATCACATTGGTAATTCAAACAAAAAGGACAGGTTAATCAATGGAAAGCAAATGTAGTATGAAACACACGTAATTGCAAAACTCTTGTTCTTGAAAAACCATATTTTTAAAGTACTTGTTTGTGACTGAAATGATTACCCTCGAAAAAAAAAGTTTGGTCTCGTCTAATTCTATTATTCGTCTTGAAGCGTATCAAAATTCATTGCAGGCTATATCAATTGAGTACCCCCCATTTAGCATTACCAATTGGTGCATAACATGAGCAGGTAATAAGATGATTTGCGTAAAAGCATCTATTACGGGGAGAAAATATGATAAAATATGTCACACGCCGTCATGGGAATTGGTTTAATCATTAATCTTACTGCAACAGGATTATGATAGTTGATAAGCATCATTCATGTTTTCCAACAAGTGAACTTCATCCTGATATGGGGAGTCCTTTTACGTTATTAAACTTTCGCTTCTATTTATTTAAACAACTGGAATTATTATTTTGATCATGAATGTGTAGAAGACAGTTTGATTAAATTACTTGTTTTTGACGTTGAATTTGCATATATATATTAAAAAAAAAACCAATCAAATGCGAGCCTTTCCCTTAATTTGATGAAAAAAGTTGTTCAAATTAAAAACTTTAATCGTATTAATGTTTAATTCGTAGCCAGATTTAAATTTTACAATAGATTTTAGTACGATTTATGTTACTACTATACACATGTTGCATGGGTTTATTTCTTTGAAGCTCGGGATGGGGCATCAATGTGAGTTGGAAAATGCTCAAAGTAAGTTAATTTTTATTTTGTATTCATACGGCTTTTGTAAAGAAAAAGTTATAAACTTAAAGAGATTTCTGTGAGGTCAAATAGTATTAGTATTTACCTTTAAAATTAACAAAAATACACCGCATTAAAATGTGACTTGGACCACTTTCTGATGAGGATAATTAGATAATTTAATCATACTAATTACTTGCACGTAATCTAAAGGTTATAAGTTATTGAAAAATCACATTTAGAAAAAAAGTATTTTATTTAAAAGACAATCTTAAATAAGTTTAAAAACTATTTTGTCATAACTGATTTTCTTAACATTGAAATCCTAAATATGATAAAATATAGCATTTTAGATAAAGGCAAATATGATTGCAATTTAAAACTGTTAAAATTCGAAAATTTTTTAAGTTAGAGTTTCTTTTTTTTTTTTAAATTATGTGATTTGATCTCAGGATACCTTTATAGTTTATCTTTTTTACAGGCTCAATTTTTAAGTACAAGTTTAATTAATTTAACAATATATTAGCAATTAATTATCAATTTAAATTTAACTAGTAATTTAAATTTAATTATTAATTTAAATTTATTTATTTATTTAAATTCAATTAGTAATTTAAATTTAATTTGTACTTTAGTAAATTACGGATGAAAATTCCATTATTTTTATATGACATCTTACCTTATCTCGACTTTTTTTGAAAATTACAATATTGTCCCACCTTAATTAACAAAAGAAATAAACCACTTTACCACTTTTACGACACCCTGCAGATTAGAATAATAAATTTTTTTTTTTTTTTTTTTTTTTTACATTTTATACTTCAAAGTTTGCCTACACTTAGCTTTGTTGAATTGGAGCTATTAAATTTTAAATATAGAACTTTATAAATACCATACTAATAAATTACTTTTAACCATTAATAGAGAAATTGAAAAAAAAAAAAAAACAAACAAACAAACAAACATTGACTTAAAAATAATTTATTTTGCTCGTCTAAAATCAATATGTTCCTTTCTAACCCATAGCCTCGTGGGAGTAGGTGTAGCATCATGAAATCTGTTCAGACCCACAACCCACTTCATTCATACGCTTACACCTTTCTCCCAGTCTTCAATATTTGAGAAGTTATAATTGTATTCGGATTTAGTTCAACTCATTCAAAGTTGATTTTTGACCAGTTCCGGCCATTTTTGCCAAGGCAGACCAATGGATTAGTAATGTGCTTACTTTTCTCCACATTCTATAAAAAATTCTGAATTATATTCGATGGGTAATAGACTGAGAGGCGACTGCAATTTTTGGACCCCATCGAACATCATTCTGAATTTTTTATAGAAATTAGAGAAAAGTGAGTAGATTACGAATCCACTGGTCTGCCGTGGCAAAAATTGCTGAAACTGGTCAAAAATCGACTTTTAATAAGTTGAACTAAATTCAATTGCCAAATGTGCCATAACTTGCCAAATAATGAGCATTTTTTTTATTTGGTAACCCTCACTCTTTAATTTTTAATTAAGAAGGTTGCAGACGATTCAGATATCTAGCGATGGTCTACTTGCATCTATTAAAAGGGAGCCAAGTTGGCAATAAACATTACGTCACTGATGACCCAACTAATGTCGCCAATTTGGCTTACTTTTAAAAGTTACTAGTTTTCCGAACCAGAGATCAGAAATCGTTTGCGCTTTTTCTTAAATTGAAATTCAAAATGCAGTGGGTTGCCAGACGAAAAAGTTTGTTCACTTTTTGGCAAGTTATGTCATATTTGGCGATCGGATTTTAGTTCAACTCATTCCAAGTCGATTTTTGATCAGTTTCGGCCATTTTTGCCACTGCAGACCAGTGGATTCCTAATCTACTCCCTTTTCTCCAATTTCTATAAAAAATTCAGAATGATGTTCGATGAGGTCCAAAAATTGCATTCGCCTCTCGGACTATAACCTAAACTTTCAGTCGCCTCTTGGACTGTTCGAGAAGTAATAATTGTATCCAGTCTCTCTTATGTTCTAAAATTTTGAGTAATTTCCCAGGCTAAAGTATAAGATTTTGCAATACTTTTAAACACGCATGAATTATTACCCAGAAGTGCTTAACGCAATTTTAATTACCTCTCACTTAGCATTATTGATTATCTGTTCTTCAAAAAGGACGGGTTTAAGACCCACAGAACAAAAATTCACGATTATTTATGCATGATCCATTAATCACTGAATGCGAGCATTAATCATTATTCATTTCCCAACTTAAGTTTCGTTTTGTAAACAGCAGGTCTCAATTGCCTTTCGTTTCGATCCATTGCGTCGAATAATTCAAAGCGATCTATTTGCAATTGTTATTCGACATTTAATACTACAAAAGGGGAACTCATTTCCTGGGATTAGAATAAAGGATGGAACAGTAAGACTGAATGATCCTTTTCCTACTAATGTCGCTTTAAAAGACAGTGAAATCCAGACAGTCGCAGAGTTAATGTTAATTTAAATGGAATGACATGTATTTTATTAAAAAAGAAAATATGTTTAAAAAAGTAAAACTGAACAATGTGAAGATGTGATTTTTAATTTTTGAAAATAGTTTTTTAAAGAAAGTGCCGAAAATTTGGATTGATTCATTAAAGACAACTTTGAAACGGATAAATATCATTGTTTTTTTTAACTTTTATTTAGATAATTTAAGATATATTTTGAATTTTTCAGATTTTTTTGAAAAATTATTTTTAGGATTTAAAAAAAAAAAAAAAAAAAACACTCATTGAAACTACAATAGTAATTTATTAGCAAAGATAAAACTAAAATTTAGATAGGCAAGTTTTCTTGTCAGCCGTCCTTAAGGGATTTAATATTTTAACGCCTTACAAAATGAAATAATTAAAATAAAACGCTTAAATGTTATTTTTCAACTAGAATTAGTTAGTAATACAGTAATCAGTTATAATTGACTAAAGAAAAATACAAAAAAAAAAAAAAAAAAATCTCAATAAAAGATTTCGTATTTTAGAAAATTTCTTAAAGAGGAAAAGCAGTTAATTAGGACTCATATTTTTTCACTGAAGAAAATAAGAAAAAGTTGGTGCAAGGTTATAAAGAGAACTATTTGGTAATAAAGTAATCAGTTATAATAGTTTAAATAAAAATAAAAAGTGTAACCAAACTATAGTATCAATAACTGATTTCCTATTTTAGAAAATAGTTTAGAGAACAAGCAGAAGATTTGAGAATAATATTTTGTTTCCGAAGAATATAAAAAAGTTATATGCAGTTTTGTAAAGAGAATGTGTTTACAGTAAAATAATCAATTTAAATTATCTAAAAAAATACGAAAATTATATTACTAAAACTACATCCAAATCCCTTTAATTGGAAATGGGTTTTAATTTAAGGTACAGAAAAATAGCAATAGATTATTCAACACTATCTTTACTACATGAAACTTTAGAAGAAAATATTAGAAATTGGTTATGAACAATGTTCTTAAGACGCAAAAGAAACTACTTTACTCGTGCTTCTTATTTTCTTCTTAATTTCTTATTCATTTTGTCTTCAACTTCTATTGAAACTCGATATTTAAAAAAAAAAAGAAACTAAGTCAAATAATTAATAAAATAAGTAATGCATTGTTTATTTTCTTTTGATGTACATTGTAATGGAAATAGTAAATATAAATAAAATATGTTTACAATTTGGAACAACGTGTGTATTCCAAATAACGTGGAATTATAACCTTACGTATCACGATACATACCTATAATTTAATAAAAAAAAATGCCAAATCATTAAAAAGCCATAAAAAATTTAAATTAATATAGTAAAAACATTATGATGTAAGGTAATTATTTATATGGATTTATTTTTGTCTATACACTTAATACTTCGTGCTCCTTTTTCAACTGTTTATAGTCAAAATATGGTGAGACACAACTACTTTGATTAAATTAAGTTCATATAATTACCCCCTGGATGGTTTGCCCTAGTATTGATGTTGGCACTAAAAGTAATTTTTTTCTCAGATATCCCACAAGTATTTTAATTTTTAAATTAAAAAAATTAAGAAATCATTTTTTGTCCCTTACTTGCACTAATAACTTCCTTCTAGTCATACTTCATAATATTTGCTTTATCTGGCCACTTCCAGGACTTCTGCATTGCTGATATTTCTACCTCATCATCTGAAAGGCTTAAGACTTTTCCAGCGAAATATTCATACTTAAAAACTACTTACCTGGCCCAGTTACCAATGATGTATGGCCCATTTACTCTTTAAAAGCAAAAACTCGCAAATTAACTGGACCATCTCTCCTAACCTTAAAAATTACAGAATACCATGTGCAAAATATAATATTATTTATGTCTTGTTTAGTAGTGCTAAAATAACAAACATGACAATAGAGCTTACCTTGAATCTTAATGACAGTCCTATCGTAATGTTTAAAGAAAAACAACAGCAAAATTTAGTTATTTTCTTCTTACAGCAACCAAAGGTATAAGGGATATCAGAATTGTTGTTTGAGACAGAAGCAATATTAATGGAATACTTCCAACTGTTAAAGTGTACATACATAGTGAAACTTTCTTTTTTAAATTATCATTTTAAAAATTGGTTTATTGTATCTTAAAGTACACAATTAGTTGTGATGTTTACATTTAAAAAAATTCAGTTTTACTTAAAAATATATCAGCTGATTAACATTTAACTCGTTAATTAGCATATTTTTGAACAGTAATTACTCAAATTTTATTACGTCGATAAAAAGAATTATGGTTGGAATTTGTTCTCAATATTATTTTTAATGTTTTGATCCTTTATCAAAGTTTCTTGAATACATATTTTTTTAATAGAACTTTTTTAACACTGAAAGTAGATAAAATAGTTTTTAAAAATATGGAAAAAATGTATTTTCTTTCCAAATCAACTTTAATTGAGGATCAAAACATCTAATTTTTATGCAGATTTTAATTCAAAATAATAATAATAAAAAAAAAAAAAAAAAAAAAAAAATGTATCACACTTTAGTTATCACTGTCTAAATGAATTTCCACTTGCAAAAAACATGAATATTAAGATGTGTTTAAAATTTTCAAATATATTTTCAGCATGGAATAGTACTTTTAACTAATAAAATTACTCACTAGCTTTAAAATGATACCATTATCTTGCAAAAATTTTACTTAGAAATTATTTTAAAGCAGAGAAGCTAAAATCACTTTTGAATTATTTTGCGTAATTTGGAGTGTGTATGTATACCTTAAGGTGGTCCAGGGCCCAAATACTTTCAAAATTGTTAATTTTTTTTGTTTAAAAAATAATATGTTGAATTACGATTATTTTGATACCTCATTTATAATGCTACTCCTTTCCATTGGCTTGCAATTATCAAATTAATATCTGACAGCTGACGCTGACTTAGTTTTTGCGTGAACTTTAAACAGTTTTTCTCCCTGATGATTTGCTTAGCTTTTTTCTCATAATTAGAAATAACTCCATTTGTAAATAAGTAACATACACCCAATTTCCCATGCATATTGTATTAACACTTTAAAAGATGTTTACCAAACAAAATTGTAAAATTTCGTTTTTTAATCCAGATATGATTTTTTTTTTTAATTATGAAAGAAAAAAATATGAACTTTTATAGTAAAAGTTTTTTATTTTAATATCCGCTATAAATATTGAAATTGTGTTTGGTAAATTTTCTTGTTATATATTTGTGAACACATACATATAATTTTTAAGTTTATAAAGATATTTTTTATGAAGTTGTTATTTAATACGTTATTTTATAGTAATAATAAAATTTTAATTAAAAAAAATTTAAATTTTTAATAGATTTTATAGACCAGTACACTGTTCTACATTTACATAAGAAAAATTGTGTTGATCCAATAAATATTACAGAAATTAAAATGTTGGGCCCCGGACCCCCTTGAACATTGAAATATTCGCATTGTTTGGAGCCTAGTTACTCTAACCCACTTTTTTTGTTAAAATATTTTCTTGGAAAGTTTAATAATAGGAATTTAATGTAACTACACTTAAGTAAAAGGAGAACAAAAACCTAACACTAACTGAAACATTTTTCGTTACGTGGTTATTCTTAATAATTATTACCTGCATTCAAATAATCTTATCACTTAATTTTTTATCCTTAAAACAAATCACTAGAACAAAAGAACACAATAGAACAACAGATTTCTCCTCTTGCTTTTAATGAATCTGCACAATTACAAAAAAAACTTCATTTAAACAGCGTGTGTTTTCATATCTAACATATTTTTCTTTTAGCACAAAACATATTCTAGTATTGTATAATACTCATTGTTGTTTCTATTTTTCGTAAGATAAAAATAGAAGATGCACAAACAAATTTAATTAAATATATGCACCTTATGAATAATAGTTTCGAGGAAATTCAGTGAAGAAATATAATAGCAAGTTTCATAAGAGAACGCCGTAATCGAATTATAATGTGTTTTTTGCAAATCTAGTTATATTTTATGTATATTAAAAAAAAAAAAATTCTTCAAATCTCAATAGATGAGTAACATAAATCCATTACTGAACTTGCTGTATCAAAGATGAATTTTGAAAATTTTAGCTTTTGATTTTACCATTTTTAAAAATCAACAAAAATGAATAACACCTAAGAGGACATATTTTAATAGCTCGAAATACAAATAAAAAATATATTTGCAACATGCTGTTTAAATGAAATCTCACGACGTGTCACTTTCACAAAAATAAAGTGATTGTTTGAATTCAAATGTTTATTAAACTTTTTAAAATGTTTATTTATCTTTCATAGACATCACCTAACTCGTGGATCATAGGAAGAATAAGCGCTTAACAATCGGTTAGTAGCTCGGTAAACAAATGTCCCACACAAAACCAATTTCTCAATAGATGGCACCACACGAACAAACATCTTGCAGTTTTCTTCAAATTTATTTAAGAAATATGTCTTAATTTTTACTTTATTCTGTTCAATAATGTTGGGTTTTTAATTAAAATACCCATTTACTTTGATGTTTGGTCACGAATTTAATGGTATGCTCGAAAATTTGAATTTGGGGGACATTTGTCCCCCACGCGACAAAAAGCCGCGCGCCTAACTAAGGGTTAAGACGAAATGTCTAACTCTGATAAGATGATAATTCATACAATTAAAACTGATAACGTTAGTATATAATTATTAATGACACGCAATTAGCTAATAAAAAGCCTTTATCTTGATAACACTTCTCTTTGAATTGCAATACGTGACCATTAATAATATGTATACCGGAAAATAGTGAGATTATGCTTTTTAATAAAGGAAAATTAAGATTGTTAAGCAAATTTCTAAATAATATAGTATTAATATTTTTATATATTGAATAGAAATATTTCGTCGGTAATATCCTTTTTCAATAACACTGCCATTATTTTTCAAGCCTAATTAGAAAAGTTAATTACCCTCTAGCTTATGTTGTGGTAGTAGCAGTACTATAAAGCGACAAGCTTTAACCTTCTTTTTAAAAAAAAAAAAAACACGTCTGATTTGGGTGACACTGAAATTATATTTCTAGCCAAATCAGAAGTCTTATTTTAATTATTTTAAGTTATGACTAACCAGTAACAGGAAGTTGCCAAATTTTCTGCAACCTTTCTTTTTATGCTTTACCGAAATTTTCTGCAACCTATTAATTATGTTATTAAAATTACTAAAGTCTATTATATAACCATAAAAATAACTTCAATTTTTTTCTGACAAACAGTGTACCTAAGAGTAATCATCTATTTTCTCAGTACATAAAAAAAAAAAAAAATAAATAAAAAGAGCAAGAATGTAATATTCTAAAAAATAAAAATCATTACTAATGTGTATGTAACAGATACTCATACACAAAGAGCTTTTTAGTAAAAATAAAATAAGTTTGCCAAGGATGGTTTTGGATCCATTTAAACTCTAACAGGGAATTAATATAGTTAACCTATACTGAAGTTTAGATACAATCTTGCACACGTGCTTGGCAAAGTTACAGATTCTATGTCGTCAAAAATAGATTAGTCTGAGGATGGCCAGAATCAATAACCAAAGATGTATCTTGCAAAGACTTTCTTCGAAGTTTGTCTTACCTACTTTCATAAAACTATTTTCCAATGAAGAGACATACGTTAATTTTTTTTTAATAATATTACTCTTCACTTAGACTTTATTCTAGCATTAAATAATTACTATTGTAGAGAATATTTTAATATTTTTACTTACTTAAATAGAGTAAAAATTTTATCACTTTAAAAAAAATATATATATATATATATACATAATGTCATAACAATATTTCTGAATTTTAATATATGAGACGAGTAACAAGAATGTGCAATTTAATTACGATGATGGAAAAATACTTTCGTCGCAAAATCCCGTGCTTCAAAATTGAATTAACCTTGTAGAAAACCATAAATAAAACAACATTTAATAATAAAAATCTCGAAATGATCCTGCGAAATTGGAAAAATGCCAAAATAACCTGGGAATTTTCGACCGAAGTTGGTTGGACCATTGGTTTCAACTGGGGTGAGCTGACATTAACAGAAAGAAATAAAAATATATTTGAAGTTGCGTTTGATTGAAAGGGACTTTTTACATTAATTCATTTCAAGAAATAAATGCAAACCTTTTAGATTGCTTTGTGAATGCATTTTTGAAAATATTCATTGCTTTAAAAGAAGATGTTCAAATAGTATGTAGAAACTCACAGAGATTAAAAAAAAAAATAAAAAAAAAAAATAAAAATGATATTTTAGAATGAATTTATGAAATAGAATTTTAATTCTAAATCCACTTAAATATATAATTCTATATTTTCTGCAATTGATAAAAATTTATTCATTTACTGTACATTTAAATTATATTTCCATATTTCTATATTTGCATTTTAAAATAATTTATTTTAATAAACTTAAAAAATGTGAGTTCTGAAACACAATAAGTAGCATAGTATGTTTTATCATAACAAATTCAACATAATTTACAAACAATTTATAAAAAACTAATATTTATTACTGCTTTATACTGTTCACTTTCTTCCTAATTAAGCATATGACCATCATCATCTTAATGATTTCTATTTTGTTGCCATGATTAATTATTTCCAAATCCCTTATTATCTTTGCTTAATAAGTGGTTATCTTTTATTTCAACCAATAATTAGAGTTATGTTTGCTAATTCCTAATTGGACGTTTTAAGAATGTCCTCTTGTAATACTATTTAATTTTATGGGAACAAATGAGCAATTATATTTACGAAAATTTTATTGATGATTAAGTACAATGCTAAACGAAAGTAGAAGGACTTTTGGAAAATTTGTAATTCATGGAATGTTTTAGAGTAGTAAGATGGTAAAAATGGTCACGTAAGAAATATTTGCACATAATTGCTCAGAAAACAAAGTATTGTTTAAAAATAAAATAGAAAATAATTAGTTGCTTCGACAGATGGCGCTGCTGAGTTTTTTTTATTATAAATAGATTGCAATCCGCAAATGGTTAATAAAACATCGATTTTTTTTTTACATTGCGTTGAAAAATAATCGATTTTTTTTCTTGGGTACAACAGTATTGTTTTATATTTTAGTATTAGTGAATGAACAATTTTACAAAAGTCATGTTAATTTTTTATCCCTGTATATTATTAAAGGGGTCCAGGACACAAAATTCTAAAATTTTTATCTTTAAAATTATTTTTATTCAGAAATGTATTATGCTTTGAAACTCAAAAACTATTCAAAATTTTAAAATTTAAAAAATATTTTTTTTTAAATTAAAAACTTCAAAATTTTAATATTTCCTAAATTTGATATATTTAAAGAACATATTTAAAAATCACTTTATTTTTGCATTAAATTACTTCTCATAATTCATAATATAAATTGTCCTCATAATTTTTCCATAAAATATTAGGAAAGAATTGAAAACAATATTTTGAGCAAAAATTGTATAAAAACCATAGTATGCTAAGTTCCAAAAACTTTTTTTTAAGAAAAAGTAAAATCGCAATACACAATTCCTAAAGGCAAATTAAAGAAATGGATCTGAAAAATTATTATGGAAATTTTCAAGTATTTATAACAAGTATTTTTTAAGTTACATCCATATGAATCCAAAAAAGGGGCAAAAAAGTCATTAACGAGAAAATCAGTTTCAAAGTTTATAGATAAGCATGAGATACAATTGTCATGTAACAAAAACTGAAATATTTCAAGTTCTACTTATGATA
Source organism: Linyphia triangularis (assembly GCA_963978545.1). Classification (NCBI taxonomy): domain Eukaryota; kingdom Metazoa; phylum Arthropoda; class Arachnida; order Araneae; family Linyphiidae; genus Linyphia; species Linyphia triangularis. Next base: position 10,884,729 of record OZ021732.1, read on the forward strand.
GAAACAAAGTTTTTATGTCATTTTATTCAGAAATATGGCTCTTTTTTTTTTTTTTTTTTTTTTTCAATAATTAAAAAAAATAAAAAAAAATTAAATGTTGAGTCACAGATCCCCTTAAATAAAGATAGTAATACAATTTAATATTACAGTCAAACATTACATGCATATGCAGAAAAAATCATTTGAAATAAATTGAAATTTGTTAAAATACATATTGCTCATTACTGCAAGTGACGTGTTTCTTTTAATTTTGAACTTTTTAGCTTATCGAACCGTTACCACTTCACCAAAAGATAATTCCCGCATTTTTTTATTCAGTTCTAAGTGTTTCGAAAAGGCCATAAACACAAAAATTTCTGCTCAATACGCTTTTTTTTTTTTTTTTTTTTTTTTTTAAATTTGCAATTAAAGTTCTCCTCGCTCAGCCAACCGTTATCACTTCACCAAAGGACAATTTGCACTTTTTATTTATTTTTTTATTCAATTCTAAATGTAACGAAAAGGCTATAAACACAAAAATTTCTGTTCAATGCGCATTTTCTTATTTAAAAAAAAAAAAAAAAAAAAAAAAAAAAAAAATACAGTCAAAGTTTTCTTGTCCGACTTAAGCGAGAAAATGTTTCATTTGGCTCGAATTAAATGTGATGTCAAAACTTCCCAAACATCTTGGCTTGAAATGCAGCAGCTGAAACCAGTTTCGCAAGTTTCTAGCAAAGCGCGCCAACCTGAACAGGATATTGCAATGGTCTACCTAATCAACGTCAACTATTTGACAGAAACCTCATGATAACAATAGAAACGGAAGGAACTCTTGACGTCATAAATTTTGTTGAGTGTTTCAATAGGACTGGTTTTGGCTCGGTTTTGGGGCATTTTCTTTTCTTAATATTTAAATATTTTTTTTTTATAAATAACTTTTGTTTTAATATTTGGAATCAGAAAAACATTCTTCATAAATTTATACTAATTCCACTCGTTTTTTAAAAAAAAATGCGGGAATTGTACACTTCATTTTTCTTGTACAATTCAACCATTTTGCTTTTCACTGGTAAATATGTTTATGCTTATAAGTATTACACCTTAAATTGAAATGCCATTCCTAATATTTAACAAAATTGTTACTTCGTTATGTATATATAAAAAAAAAAGCTTTCAGGCTAGGAAAAATTTAGGAAATATAAATAAATATTTTTTTTAACGGAATAAAAGTAGCAAAAAAAAAAAAAAAAAAAAAGGCAAGAAGAAGAGAAAAGCAAAGAAGGTTCTAGTTTGCTTATTAAGTATCTCAAAACAATTTGACTACCCAGGAAAGAAGTTTAGAGTCTACTAAAGATTAATAGAGGTTTGTAAACTCTTAAGCACGTATTGGGAAGGGCCATTATTCTTCCAAAAATCTTAAGAGCTCCCAGCAGAAAAGGTGAAGTGTACCTAGATAACATAGTAAAAACCGGGCGCTTTTCTTTTTCAATAAGCGCACCACCTTTATCATACGGAACCAGCTCTTTTAGTGAAACAAGATGCCTTTAAACCATAGCACTCTTAAAAGCTTTCTGTAAATTATCTCTGAGATTTGATTTTTTCACCAATTTTTTATTCATCTTCTGCAATGAATATGTTGCATTAAATAAACAGTTGAGTATGAAACTGTATTTAAAGCTCTAGTATGTATTGAAAATTGGGAAAATTGGAGAAAATAACTATTTTCTTTAAATCCTTTATATTTACTTCCATTTTGAGAGTATGTTTGTAGATGGCGGGCAAATTTGCGGATGTCTAATTAACCCCTTTTCCGTCATCCAATTGGGCTGAAACTTGACTTATAGATTCGATGTTGATGACAATGCATTCTATCAAATTTTAGTGGTTGTCAATGTCACTAAAAGGTCTCTTTTACGGAATACTAATAAGCCAACTTGCCATCAACCACTCTCCTTGAAATAGCATTTAACTGATGATTGAAGAAACTCTTTCCTGTTGCCAAAATTTGTGCAATAAAAAAATAATAAAGTTGTTTTAATCAGATTAAATAAAAGATATTTGTATGTAAGTGCATAAATTCATATATATATATATATATATATTTTTTTTTTTTTTGATGAATACATTTTGAAAAGTAGTTTAAAAAGTAATATTTTGCTGATAGAGATATTTTTAACATTTAAAATTAGATACTAAGCACACGCTGTCAACAGAAACGACGCTTTGTTAATGAATATGAAATTGGTAATGAGTATAAAGGATGGTATTGGTATGAGTATATTAAATGCTTTTTTATGGGTTGTATTATTTAATTTTAAAATACTCTCGAAATTTGTAGCTTTAAAAATGGTACATTATTCCAAATACTTTTATAAAATACCTTTACTTTTGAGAAGGCACACATTGTTAAAAGATTGCTACCGTAAACTTTAAACTTGATTTGATAAGAACAAGTTTCTTTCAATATAAGACCTTTTTTCATCAACGATAACTTCAAATTGAATCAACCAATTTAAAAAATATTATTGAATTTGAATATTAACGCTGAATTTGGCATTCTTCTTATTTGGTTTGCCAGCTATTGGAGAAAATATTTTTTTTTCTCCAAAAAGTAATTTTTATAGTAGCAACTTCCACGTAAATAGCATGTTATTTCAGATATAAAGATAATTTTTAAGAGTTTCATTGATACAATAAGACATATAAACGGCATCTAAAATTTTCGTCATTGTCAAGAATATTTACAGTATTTGCAGAGGATTAAGGATGCTAAGCAACTACTTTTTTTTTTTCAATGGTTAATTTTACAAAAAATGTAATTTGGACTTCCAAATGAAATGTTAATTAGGAGTTGTGAGAAGATTTCCTGTTCAAACGAACAAATTAAAACTAATTTTATACTAATTTGTGTTAGTGAATTTTGTCATTTTTCTCTTTTTATTGTAAATTTCTAAGCCCATGTGTGTGTGTGCAGGATACCTTTGCTCATCCCTGACTTTTACGAAGTCAAAAACCTATGGCCCAAACTTATGAAAAAAGAAGAAAAACCAATTCTTCATAAGTGACATTGTCAACACTCAAATATATATATTTTTTTATTTATAAACGCCACAACTAGTAAATGATACATGAAAACAACGATTTCATTATGAAACTTCGTTAATATTATAGCAATTGAATATAACCTTATATTTGCCCATCAACATATTTAGAACGTGACTCATATGAATTTCATACCAATTTCCAACCACAAATATTGCATTGTAGTTTTAAGTGTAAGCCACAGACAATACAGAATAACATTGCTCAAGAGGAAGTCTTAGTATGGTAGTACCCTATACTATGTTAGAATCTATAGGCCCAGTGCATTTAGAAACTACTTTCGACAAAACCTTGAAATTTGGTGAGTAGGTACAAAAATGATCACTTAATGAAATGACATAAATTAAAAACTCGAAAATAGCGTATAATATGTTTTATTTTATATTTGAAATCCTTATGTCAATGCATATACAGAGGCTCCACCTGGATCTGTCTTTTGATATTTTTCATTTATAATAGATAGACGTTAAATGAAAACAATTTATGTCATTTTATTAAGTAATATTTTTCGAACCCACTCACCAAATGTCAAAGTTTTATATAAAGTAGTTTCTAAATGCAGTAGGCTAGAAGATTGTAACATAGCGAGAATAGGGAATGAATTCTCCTTAAATCTTTAGCTACTAGGAAATTTTGTTTGAACTCAAAAGATACTTTTAAAAACCACAAGGTGGCGCTTATGCTTAAAAAAATTCTTTTGACCAAAGTCACCACGTTTACAGTAATTAGTTGAGCCCTTATAACCTACCTTACCATATAATGAAAAGTTTCTTAGTTTTAAAGTTTAGGTAAATACAAAAAACTAAAGTTTGTTATTTTAAACTTTTAAAATATTAAGATTTAAATATGCAAAAAACTAATAAAATTAAGGAAAGCTGCTGTTGTTTGTCTTAAATTGTTTATTAAGTTTATATAAACTAAACATAATATAATGAAACGTTTGGCCTTTAAAAAAGAAATATTTCCTTTAGCCTTTAGCTACTTCTTAAGCGAATAAATTTTCTCTAAGGAGATTAATAATGTATAAGCTAGTAAATAAAAATACTTTGAGAACGAAAAAATATCTTAGATGTAATCTTATTAAAGGCTGATAAATCCTGTGAGTAACTTAACTTGACAAACACGTATTTATAACTTACTTATTTTTATTTAACTAACTTATTGAATAAGGATTTTTTAAAACTGCAAACTTCATTGATGAAAAATTGTAATCTATGTATTTTGTATAAACTCAAGTTTCTTAAATTTTATATTATATCTTGCTTTCTAATTTATTTGGGTTCGATGAATAAACGGACATTTTAATTAATTAACATTTAAAAAAAGCTAATTTCCTTTTTGAAAGTAATTAATTGGTAGATATTTAATTTTAGTTGGTCACTTATTGCATCTTAAATTCCGATTTTAAAAATGGCCATCTTGTCCCGTTTTTTGAACACAAGTAAAAATCTGTCATGAAACTAATACTAATTTCTTTCATAAAGAATAACAAACTCACTTTAAGTGCCATTACATGGGGGGTTTAGAAACAGAAACATATAGAAGAGTTTATCAAAGTACTTAAAAAGAAGATAGATTGATTATTAATAATTATATAATTTTCATTGGTCGTTCTGGCTAAAAAATAATATAACAAAAACAAAGTTTTTAATATAAATTCTTTATATGCATTCACAATTTTTGTATTCGTTGACACAGCACCTATTTTGTAAACAGCGTGTGTTTGGTGTTTGCATCTAATTTTAAATATCGAAAACATTTCTATCAGCAAAATGTTCAGCAAACTACGTTTCAAAATGTATTCGTTAAAAATGAACGTGAATTTATGCACTCACATCGAAATATCATTTATTTATTCTGCTTAAAACAATTTTATTATTTATTAATTAAAAAAAAATAAATAATAATTTGCCAACAGGAAATAATTTTTTCAATGGTCGGTTGAATGCTATTTTAGCGCGATTGGATGATGCCAAGTTGGTTTATTAGTATTCCGTAAAAGTGACCTTTTAGTGACAGCTACACCCCCAAAATTTGATAGAATGCATGCATTGCTATCGACAATGAATCTATCTGTCAAGTTTCAGCCCAATTGGATGACGGCAAGGGGGGTAATTTGTTCTCCTCAGATTCCTCTCCCATCGACAAACAAAATCGAAGTTAATATAAAGGATTTAAAAAGGAATGGCCATTTCGATCAGTTCGGGTCAATTTAATCTCTTATGACTCGAAGTTGGATTAATGTTGGATCTTCACCACTTTTATTTATTACCATAGCACGTGACTTAACCTTCTTTCTTCAAGCGTCTTCTAACTAGTTAAAATATTATTTTATCTCTGACCATAAAACGCTTTTAAGCAAAATGATAACACATGAATGATATTAAGTGTTTTATTGTACATTAAAATGATAATTAAGTTACTCTTTTTAAACAAAATGATAACACAATTTATTAGATGTAATATATGTCCATGTGGAACTACAGTGAAATAGGCAGATTCTTGAAAACCAAGGATTAAATGTAACTAAAATAGACTTAAAATGTATTAAACTTTTTAATGTGTTTGGTACCAAAACAATATTTTTATCAAAAATTGGTGTCAGATCATATATGCTACAGCAAGATCCTCTAATATCGAAACTTAAAAATCTTTTTGAATAAAATCTACGAAGATTGTTATTTTTTGTGTATTGCATTGTCAGCATTAATCATTATTAACTGAATGAAAAAAAAATGGCTCATAGATAATGCGTCGATGTAGCCTATGCATTTAAAGATAACTATTATCGACAAGTCTTGTTAGGTACCGAACTATTAACAACGCCATAGCTCATTCAATCGTTGAGGTTGTGGGCATGACGCATGCGCACAAACAAACCAAAGAAAAATACTGGAGTTACATCTTACAAATTTATGTTGAAATATATTTCTCTATCATATAAAACAAACTCCAAACGATCCATTTCAAAGTTTTCAACTAGTTAAAAAGCAACACGGTAGAGTAAGACTGAAGTTTATTTGTGCTTATTAATTTCAAACTACCTATTCTTAACCTATTTGTGTGGACGTGAATTCTGTAAAAGAACCCACCCTCACGCTGCATACGATGGCAGAAACACCAAAAGATCTTTACGAGAGAGAATATATAGCAATTAAACTTTTTATTTCTGACTCTGTTCCATACACTTAACAAGCACTTTAGCCTTGTAACCCAGTTCTGTCAATTAAATAGTATTGTTACGAATTTTTGTATATTTGTAAATATTTCGTAGTGCTAATTTTGTAAATAGGAACGTTTATGTACATTTCGCTTAAGGCAGTGCAATAGTTCGTCGTTAGTTTGGTTTCCCTGCAATGAGCCTCTCAATGCTTGATAACGGGTTTTACAGAGGTAACTCTGGGAAGCGAGTTTTAAGGAGCAGGGCATTAACATTATGGTAATGGGAATCTCGCCAAATTGGTGAGATAGAGCCAAGTTGGCGACGGTTTTGGCGACTAATTTTTGTAGCCAAATTTAGTGAGAAATCGCCAAATGTCGCCAAACTTGGCGACATTTTCGGTACATGTATAGGTACATGTATCCCATGTACATGTATAGGACTTTTTGACTACGATCTGGAAAGTTCTCCAAATTTCTCTCTCTGGAAGTTTCGTGAAGATTCACCACTCCTATATAAGGACGGCGTGAGTAGGGTTAGTCAGTTCTTGGATTTTGAGTCACTGAATTAGTTGACTGGAAATACTGAGCGAACTGTATTGCATTGTCTTTTGCGGCGATTTAGCAATTGTTTGTCAAGTTTTTAACTGCTGTTTTGTGCTCTATTGAGGTTAAAAGAGCTGTATTGTGTCTACTAGAACGAGAAGTTCTGGAGCTGTAAGAGAACTGTGAAGAGTTAGTTATTTTGGAATAAATTTCTGCAAGTTTTAATCTGCTTTGGCTTCAAATCTTTCGAACCCGTCCACGCAACAGTATTTTTAACCAGCTGTTGTGTATTTAAAGGTTCCTTCACATTACTATGATGAAAGACAATTTGGAGAGATTAAATCTGAAACATTAATTCTATTATACGACTTCTCAAACATTAGTATGTTATTTAAGCGAATTTTCTTTAGTTTAACCCGCAAGCTCGCGAGTTGAGTCTTAGAGGCCTGGTCCTAATATATATTCCCGTAGCAACTTCCATACATTTCAACGTGATTTCTGAGACAGTTCCTAACTGGCTTTTTGTCAGAATTTCCACACACACACAAAAAAAAAAAACACATTTAAAATACTAACACTGGCACTTAAATTGTAGTTCAGTTTATGATAATGCAGTAAATCCAAAAGAAACAAGAACTGTTCGCAATTTGAAAGTTCTCAAACCTTAGTAAACATGCAGCTACTTATGTATTCCCCTTTTCACAATAACACTTCTTTGCTAAAACAACAAAATAGAGAGTTTCATGTAAATTTATTCCTTAATTCAGCCAACTGTTCACTTTTCGATGAGAAGAAGTGCAGAACGAGTCAGTTGAAAACCGGAATTCTTATTTCAATAGAAGCTCGTGTTCTTCCAACTTGATGCATTACTTCAGGTGTTAGTGGAAACATTAGAGAAAACAAGAAAAGTATTTCTCGCTATGCTATAAATTGCTTTTGTAAGGTACATTGATTTTTTTTTCATGGAAATGTAAGCAACCTTTTTTTGAGCATACGGCTGTCTAAATTTGTTTAAAAAAATCTTATAGCATTTCATTCTCAGATATAAACAGTATGAAGTAGTTTTTGCAATTGCAAGATGTTCGATTTTTATGAAAAGTGTGCAGGTGTTTTGATAACATTTTAAGGAAAACCTCATTCTTTGATATTAAGATGTCGTTCCTGTTTGAATTTATTGGGTGAGAAGTTTTAATATTCCTTATACGATAAGACTATATTTAAATATATTTTGTATATTTATAATATGTTGTAAAGCTGATTCCCTTAAGTCAGTCTATTTACTCTATATGTTTCTAAATCCTTTATATTAACTGCGATTTTGTGTGTATGCTTGAAACCTGGCAGACAGATTCATTGTTGATGACGATGAATTCTATCAGATTTTGGTGGTTGTCACTGTTACTAAAATGTCGCTTTTACGGAATACTAACAAACCAACTTGCCGTAATCTTATCTCCCTAAAATTGTATTTAACTGATCATTGAAGAAACTCTTTCCTGTTGCCAAAAATGTTTCAATAAATAAATAATAATTTTTTTTAATCAGAATAAATAAAAGATATTTGGATGTGAGTGTTTATATTCACATTCATTTTTAATGAATAAGTTTTGAAAAGTAGTTTACCGCATATTTTGCCGGTAAAGATGTTTTTAATATTTAAAATTAGATGCCAACAACAAGCACAGGCTGGCAACAGAAACGGCGCTTTGTTAATGAATATAAAAATTGGCGATGAATATAAAAGATTTATATAAATCTTTTTGTTTTTATGGGATATATATATATATATATATATATATATATATATATATATATATATATATATATATATATATATATATATATATATATATATATATATATATATATATATATATATATATATATATATATATATATATATATATATATATATATATATATACATATTTTAAATGTTTTACTCCACTGATTTGAATTTAATATTGCAGTGGCTCAAATGGTGATATACTGAACTTAATAATTCCATCGCAAAACGATGAAACGTAGCGAAAATATGTTGTGTGAAAAGAATCATGTATTTTGGAACGATGTTTGATTTTCTGGCAGAACTGCCAGCCTTTCAGTACTCCCGTTTCCAACATTAACCAATCCTTCTGTGCTGCTGGGGTTTCGATTATTGGGTGAGGAATCACCATCCAGTAATTGCTACTCGGAATATTTCCAATGATGCAGTATTTCGAATAAGTAATCCCAAACCCATTTTCTAGAAGGATGAATAAAATAAAACTTTTATCAGATCAGATTTTCGAGTACTGTCATTTGCGCACTTTACACTTTGCCAAATTGTTATTGGAACACCAAATTTAATAAGGAATTTTTTTTTCTAAGATAACTCAAACTTCACACAAAACATGTTCAAATCGTAGCAATAGTTTTCAAAAATATGTATACATAGATAACAAAAAATGAATTAATGATGATGCTTATGTGTTAGTATCGTACTTACAAAATTAGAATTCATTCACAGAGTTGGCGCTCGGCTGATTTGAAAACTAAATCGACACAACTGTAAATGTTACAGATAATCTTGAATCGATTGTTACAGATAATCTTGAATCGATTGTCGGGTTTCTTGGTGGTAGTTACTCGTGTATTCTCGCACTTCAGAAGCCGAAATGGAGTTATTTCTGATAAGCACATTCTCGAAAATAAAAACTTTTACTAAGTTTAAAAACTAAAGCTTATTTATTTTTACAAAATGGGTGAGTTATGACAAGGAAGTAATAAAATATAATTTTTTAAATAATAATATAAAAATAGTTATTTATGCAACTACTTGGGAAAATAATACTTTTCAAACGAGGTAAAATTAACGCTCTCGTCAAATAATTTACCGAGTTTGAGAAAGTATTAGCCCACTTGTTGCATACAACATTCTTTATAATCAAGAGCAAAAAATAATTTTAATACATATATTTATTAATGTTGGCAACTCCAGTCAATGAATTTCTTCTGAAATATGTTATGTGATCTGAAAATTACTTGAGTATGTTACAAGTTTGAGTCGGCGATAATAATTTTACGTAACAAGAGTGTAGCATTACTTTAAATAATATTCAACTCTAATAAACTTCATTGAGAACTGTGGAACACTTCTTTAATGATGTGAGCTTTACGAGCAACTAACTCTTATACACTTGATGGACAATAAAGTACAAGGTGATCGTAATTAAATTTGGCCTATTCAGAGTATTTTGTAGCTGTAACTAAAATGCGAGAGGAGTTGAAAATTTGAAGATCGAAAATTCAAAGGATGATATGATCCCCCCCCCCCCAAAAAAAAAAAAGAAAAAAAAAAAAAGTTTAGCATATTTTCGTCTGAAAAGATATACAATATGTAATTATGGGCAGCAAGGAAGCCATGTAAAGATTTTATTTGACATTTCAAGCATTGCGGCATTTTAAACTTTTTTTTTTACTTTATGAAACCATATGGCAGTAGTACAAAGAATAATTGTACCAATATTTTCTTCTTTACTTGTAATTACAGAGTGCTTTGAGTAGGACAAGTATAATTACGATCCCATTGTACTAGTTTTCTGCTATTGCAGTTTAGTTTAAGTTAGAATAGTATAGCATTAGAATTATGGATTTCAAACTTATAATTTAAAAGCAACTTTAATTGGAAACACAACTTTTCTGGAAGACAATTTTTAAAAAGGTTTAAACACTATTTTTTTCTTGAAAATTTAATATATTTGTAAACTTTAGAAAACACTGCAAAGTTATTGAAATCCTTTTAAAAATTCCTCAAGTTGTATAAGCATATTACTTTTAAAAATAAACGTATTTCTTTAAATGAGTAAGAACGAGTAGTTAATACGATTGCTCTTTTCTGGTTCCAGCGTCGAGGGAGGGGTGATGTTGGCGTCGGTGCTGGGCTCCCTGGCAGCCCTGGCGTCCATGGCCGTCACCTTGGCGCTGTGCTACCTCTTCTGGCGCAAGAGGTCCGCCGCCAAGGAAGCCAAGGACGAGCTGGAGCCCTTGCAGCAGGTAGGGGTGCCCTCCTCGACACAGGGGACCCCAGTCAGCAACAGCCAGCAGCAACCTTCAGCTAAAGCCAACCACAAGAGTGTCGTCGAGCTCACCAGACACAACGTCGAGGACAGGCTTTATCAGGGTGCGGCCGCGGCCTCGTCGCTATCTCTGGACAGGTGCGTGCTTTCCAACTTCTGGACTGGTGCAATACTTTGAGACACAACCTGGAGACAATGTTTATTACGACAGATACTTGCCAATACACCAAGACAACTTATCCTGACCTCATTGAATACACTGTAAGATGGATCCTTCCGCGCAAAATATATAGTTCCGAGCAAATCCTAACTTATAGTGATTACCTGCGCACATAGTTTTTAACGAATCATATGGACTTGAGAGAGATATTTCATGACGTCACTAACTATTGGCTAATCCTGTCTCTTCTCAGCTCAAGACGTCACATGGAAGATTATTGAGCAACCAATCAGCGCGTAGTAAAACCGGATCGCATATCACTGTAGGGAATTAAATGGAATGAGGTCAGGATAAGTTGTCTTGGACTATAGTTACACGGTAACAAATCAAGTTTTTTATACAGAGTCTTTTAGAAAGCAATCCTTAACTTTGAAAAGACATAAACGCGAAATGATGATTGGCAGGAACATGAGACAAAAAGGTATATTTTTGATTAAGAGGTATGGAATTGTAAATACACTGCTTTGTAAAATTGATTGAAGGTAGTAAATTTGATGAAGACTACATACGGTCATCGATATAAATAAACAACTGGATAGACTGCTTAACTCTGGGAAAATTAAGCCGTTGCCTGATGCCCTTGGGTGGACACAAAATGCGGATTGCCGAGGATTGAAAATAAAATTTTGGGTTGTACACAGCAGAAATGTCAATAGTAGACATTAATTAGTAATAATGTGCAAAAATATATCTACTCTAGCACTTTACAAGGTTCCCATCCAACTATAAAAGTGAACTGTGCTTGGTTGATCGTCCACCCAGCGTCATCAACAACCGGAGCGTTTTTTCCCTTGCACTGCCATCGGAGCAGTCTATCCAGTTGTTTATCTATATCGATGCATATGGCTTGTAGATGATTCCGGAAGGATTCATTCGGACAGATGTGTCATTAAACAAAACTGCTAAACTTGGGATAGTAAAAACACATTTCTTTGTCTTGCAAAGTCAATGCATTCTGGGAAAGTAACCATTTGGGATGCACTGTCCATTAAAGAGCTCACTGAGATCTTTCTCAAGATAACAACAATACTCTCATTTCGATGTATTAAGAATTCACAACAATTTACTGCCATATTTCAATAGTACTATAACTAACTTTGCAAATCATACCAACTGTCTCTTCTTTCTAGTCTCTCGTTGTCTCACAGTTAGTTTATCCTTTTTGAAAGACAGTGTATAATTTAACAGTAAATTTACGCACACTGTTAAAAATTTTGATCCACCTTGTACCGAAAATTTGGCTCCCATTTAGGAAGAAATATATATCCTATTTATATTTATGAACAGTCACATTACATAACAATATTGACGTAACCCTAAAACGCATATAACAATTTATATTCCTCGTTTAGTTCAGCTTACTTGATGACAGTTTTGTTAAGATTCTGGACTCCCATGCAATAGGTACCGGGATTGACTGCTGGTTTAGACATGAATGTACATTGAGTTTTAGAATCCACATTAAGCTGGGTTCGTTATCCAAGAAGGCCTTGTTAGTCGTTATTGTGCACAAAAATAGATTATTGAGCTTGCAAACCTCTAACATTGTGGGTGAAACCGAGGCCGTGAGCGAAAAACCAAGTATCTTGCTAGATGCTTAGTCTACAAGGCCATAATCCTGAATTTTTAAACGAGTTTGACGTTACAGCAAAAAGCTATGAAATTTTGAGTTGTTGTTCTGTTGATTTTGTTTGGAATTGTTAATGGTTCATTTTTTTCTTACGGATATTATTATTTACAATATTTTCGGTGAGTACATTTTTTTCTTCAAAATATTAATATAAAAGTATAGCGCACCAAATGCGATTCAGTTGCATTCTATTTCAAAAGCCATTTCTAAAAAATGGTCTTTGAACTCTTTAACGTATACTGCATTAAATATGTATTTATTAAGCCTAAGCTGTTTTCCTGTCAGATTTTATTAGGTAGCAATTTATTAATGATTTTCAATATTTGAACTGAGGAATCTAACTAAGTTTTGGGGTAATTTTCTAGTTATTGTTCATGACTTAATGTAAGTGTATTTTTGTAAAGATTGAAAACAGATGTAGTATAGGACATTTAGATTTTTTTTTCTTCCTTTTTTGGGCGTTTAGAAAATTCGCCAAAATTAAAAACACAGTAACTGAAAGAAGATTAAAATATAAATAATTAACTGAATTAAAATATTGCCAACCAAACGGTATAGTGGTTAGCGTGCTGGCTTCTAGACCGCGAGGTTGCGGGTTCGAGTCCCGTGTTAGGCATGGGTGTTTGTAAATGTATGTTGGCTTGTCTAATGACGAATGTTTCGGCGCATTATAGCCCTCGTGTTGCTGACGGCGCCAGATAATCTGAATACAACCAACCAACCAATTTAATTAAAATATAACTTAAAATAAAATCGTCGCCAAAAACAACATTTATTTAAAAAAAAAAAAAAAAAAAAAAAAAAAAAAAAATGCCAGATAAAATTGCGCCAAAGAAATGTCCTATACTACATCTGTACCAAGGATTAATTTGAGATCTTTCTATGGATACTTATCTTCTTTACCGTTTAAGTAACGTCTGACTAAGAAAACTTAAAAATACAGTACTGTTTGTTGACATTATCTGGCAGTGTTTGTCAAGCAGCTAGAGTTAAAATTTACATTTGTGCTGAGGATCACAAGTTTAAGCCTTCACTTCACTTAAATGTTGGCTTTGTGAATAAAGTGGGATTCTGTACTATAAATTTGTATATATGTATAATGATAGTAAAAGTACCGAATACTAAATAATAAATTTTCCTATAAGAAACCAAACGCATGATGATTTGTATTCGCATATTCTAAAAGTATTAGAAATGTTTATTCAAATATTGTGTAGTTCGAGGTCATATTTTCTAGAAATTTCAAAGAATTATCGGAGTTAAACATGAAGAAAATTTTTTGAAATTCAGAAACAACTTTTAAAGGAACTAGTATTGAAAAAGATGGATCTTCTTCCTGAAATTCCTGATCGACAATGTGATTGTGGAACGAAGATGAAAATTTGAATAGAATTTCGTTTGTCAGTGAGCATTACATATTTACTTAATTAGGCTCTTCACGCTGTTAAGGTTTCCAGCCTACCTCTCCACACCTTCCGATCTTTGCCCAGGGATCTTGCTTCCTCTAGACCATTTAAGTGATTCTTTTTTAGGTCTGATTGCATTTGACTTTGCCAAGTTGTCCTAGGCCATCCTCTTTTCCTCTTGCCATCAGGAGCCCAGGAGAGAGAAACGTGTGTTAGATTCTCTTTTGGCATTCTTAATGCATAACCCGTCCATCGCCACCTTCTCTCACCGATTTCTTCTTCGATTGAAGTTATGTCTGCCCTTTCTAAAATTGCTTCGCTAATAATTTTAACAGGCCAAAAGAGTTTAAGGATTCTTCTAATACAATTATTTTGAAAAATTTCAAGTTTAGCATTAACATACATTTACAAAATTATGTCAAAATTCATAATGACAAAGTGAAATCTCAAAGTATGAAAAGAAAACTAGCCACTCTTTCTGTACATTTTTTTTAATTAACCTATTTTAAAATTAAGTCTTGGTATCAATGAGTTTGATTTCTTTTCTTATCACTATGCAATTTTTGATTTCCGAAACAGACACGACAGCATGTCGAGACACTTGCGTCGATTGTCAAGCTGCCGTCGGAGTTTTCTGGGTTTCTTCCTAATCAAGGCATAAATGTGAGGCAGCTTCCCTTTAAGTCCACCCAGAAGGCATCCGCCCTAGATTCTCGGAAATATCTTTTGTTTGGATATGATAGTTTAAATTTAGATGAGATATTCTTTATCATTCTAGAACTCTGTTCATGGAAAAGCAACCAATTTCTAAAAAATTAAAATGAATTTAATTTACTTCGTAATACTCTTAAAAAGTTTTGTAAAAATGTCTTTGAATTATAATAATATAACTTGTTTAATTACTCTCTAAATTTTTAAACTATGTTTTACTTTAAATCTAGGTAAGAGAAGTTTCTGAAATAGTAAAAGATATTTTTATATAATTAGTCTCTTTAAAAGTAGAACTTGTGGGTAAATGTTCAATTTTTTCGTAAAGGAATTTCTGGTTTTAAATAAAAGATAATTTATTGAAGTAAAAGATTATTTAAATCATTTTTTTTAATATTGTTTTTGTATTTTAGTTTTTAAGAAAAACTAAACTGAAATTATTTCAGTGTAACCACTAATCAGTTTTGAAACAACAAGCTTGTGAATAAATTAATTTTGAACAAATTAATTTTTTAAAATTATTTCCTAAAATTATAAGAATTTTTAATTTATTCCTATACTTTAATTTAGAATAAATTATGTAGTTAGGCATTGTAAATACTCCAATTTTAATGCTTCTTCATCCATCTTCGTATGCAATCTTACCCAAGAAGTGATTTGTGATGGGTTTGCTCTGTGACGTCACGATCTGGTTGTTTCGGGCCTGATACAACTATAACACTTCGCTCGTGAAACTTAGCATCTAGCAAGATACTTGGTTTTTTGCGCACGGCCTCGGTGAAACCTCATTGTCGCAGAAGCATAATCTGATGTTTATTTCATTAAGTGGAAGTCTTAGTAAAGATCATTCCTTTTACTCGCTATGTTATAATCTTCTAGCCCAGTGCATTTAGAAACTACTTGGTATAAAACCTTGAAATTCGGTAAGTAGGTAGGAAAAAAATCGATTAATGAAATGGCATAAATTGTTTTGATTTGATGTCTATCTATTATAAATGAAAATTAAAATAACAAAAGACAAAACCAGTTGGAGCTACTGCATATGCATTGACGTAAGAATTTGAAATGTAAAATAAAATAAATTAGACGCTAGTTTAGAGTTTTTAATTTATGTCATTTCATTAAGTGATGATTTTCGTACCTATTCACCAAGATTTCAAGGTTTTGTACCAAGTAGTTTCTAAATGCACTGGGCTAGTAGATTGTAACATAGCGAGTATAGGGAATGATCCTTACTTAAGACTTTTTCTTAAGAGAACTTAAGTATTAAGCTTTATAATCCTTCATTTCCTGAGAATAGAAAAATAAATACTGGTTAATGCAAATGGTAAATGTACTGGTAAAAAGTAAACTGGTAAATGTCGAATCATGTTTTTTTTTTTTTTTTTTTTTGCATCTATTGAATTCTAATCTCTATCTTTATTAAAATGTAGCTTCTTTATACTTTTACGCTATTTTTCTCCCACTACAACCACACATAAGAAGAGAGAGGGAGAGAGAGAGAGGAATAGTGGTAAAATATATATAAATATTTTGAATTATAGGTTGTTGAACGCCTATATCATGTGTTCAGTTACCTCATGATAGAATGAGATCGTATCATTAGATTCCAATTCGTTTTAAAACCAAATAATTTGTATTCATCTTGTTTGCTGAAGTATTTGCTCAAAGATGTTGTAAATTATGCATTCATTCACAAGTCGATAATTCATGGGACAATAAAGCATTTGACGTAGTCGAGTTAACTGCAAGTAATTAAAGATAATCAACACACTTAATGAAATGCGTTAAGATTTAGGACAAAACATACCATTTAAAAGCTTTTCATTGGATTCTTGAATGGTTTTCTTTGCTCTGTTTGTATAAACAGAGTTTTACGCAGAAGTGAAGATGAAAGGATATTTTGAATTGCTTAAACTAAGTTACCGACCAGCTCACGCAAACACAATGTTCCCTCCAAACCGTTTATTGTTTTAGTTCCTTTAATTTTCTAAAGAGAGCAAACACAGTCGTATTAGACAAAGAACGACTAATCGAGTTTTCTATGTTTCTTTGTTTTGAGTAAGTTAAATTTTCAGGTCTCATTTAGATTGTTTTCAAATTGGGGCAATGTGTATAGGAAAAGAATAGGTATTTCGTAAAGGGTGTTTATTTGGTCTGAATTAAAATGTGTATATTAATGCATTCCAAATAGAAATTCTGAAATCCATGGTTGATATATTCAGTACTATCAAATGGGTTTCATTGGCTAGGCGGTTAAGGGCACAGAGCTCATGGGATCGTGGGTACTGACCTGGCCCACCGAATAGCGGTTAGCATGATTTTGGGGACTGGTGTGCATTGAATAAGTCCAGACCTAAATGTTGTCTCGTTAGTGTGAAGGGATTTGTAAGAGTGTTATGTTCGATAGGGTTTCGATCTGTATTCTTATCTTAGTTCAAAATTACAAACTTCATAGTCCCAGACATAGACTGTCTGAATCGTGCAAACTTAACTGCTATCACATATAGTCTTTGTATAAGACTTCTCTTCAGGAGAGGCCAAAATCATCAGGCCTCTCCTGAGCACCTCTTGGATTGCATGGGACTCTCTAAGGAGGATCTCTTTAGCAATCCTCTCCTAGTCTTCGACTTCCTTTTAGTCAACGAACTAGTGGATCTTGTCTGACTCCGTCAGACAGTGAGGATTAGAAACAACAACAACAATAAGACTTCTCTGGGTTGGTTGGTTTGTAAAATCAATGACCTATTTTTGTGCTTAATAATGGCTAATCATTCCGGGATCTACAGGTTAACATGGATTCCGTACCACAACAGACATCCACGCCGATGTAAATACCATTTTTGAACATAGTATGTTGATCTTGTTTGTTGATCAGTGTATTTATCACATTTTATAATTCTATTTATAATAATATTCAGTTACTGATAAAAATGTAACTCAATATAATAGAAAGAAACGAAATAATAGAAATATTTTTATAGTTAATTATCTCTATGTAACTGACTATAATATTGTTCTGACTCATATTATTGATATTTTTCTGATATATATTCATAAAAATGTTTAGAACACCAATCATTCACGTACCACACACAGTAAACAAAGCACTCGAATATTTCTTATGTTAACAAATTCCACGCACCATAGCTTAATATTCGAATGCTCCTTCCGTAAAACGGAATCGACCGCATGGGCCCTAAGGGACCAAACACTCTTACGCCCTTGCAGCGCCCTTGCTTTTGAAGCGTTCGAAAAGGGGCCGAGCCAAGTCACGGTTACTTTGCGCCCTTAGGTCCTGCCAGGACAACAGGCGATTTTATCGTTCGGCCCCAAGGATTCTTTCTGACATTGAAAAGCGAAATATTGATTTCGTTCGTTAAAGCGGGGGTTTTGAAAGGAAAGAGCAGACTTTTTTTGAAAAAAAAAAAAGAGCTAGGATGTTTTCTTCTTTTTTCGCGTTCTCTAGAACACATACTTCTCTTTTAAGAGTTTTCTTTGAAAAGAGCACGTTTTTTTTTCTTTGATGAAATGTGATATCTTCCTGATGTGAGCTTTTCATGGTTTTTTACCTGTTCTGAGAAGAGTTGATGACATATTGAAGAAAGTTTCGGTATTGAAGAAGTTTCTGTTCAGTTTTTTTCAGTTAAAGATATCAATAACAGATTAAGCATTGTTAAAAATTGTATGGAACAATATATGACTTTTACTCGAAAAGTTAGAAATGTAGGAATAGCTTTTCCTAGAAAGTTTTGTGTTTCAATATCTTTTTTAACAAATTTTGCAATGTGGATCAAATTTCTTTTAGGACTTCCCTTTTCTATGACGATGATGCAACCAAAATGAAATATTATGTTCAGTATCAAAACTCAACAAGATATAAATAATAAAACATTTTTTTCGTGATAAATTTAATGATCTATCATCTTTCAATCGATCAACTTTATAAATTTACGAGTATAAGGAATTGTATTTTTTTTTGTAATTTTAAGTTGAACGTTTTTGTGTTTGGTGAATTAGCAAGGTTTTCAGCATGGTGCATTACTGCCTTAGTTAACTCAGCAGGCAACATGCATGGGTGACAAAGTTAGAAAAAAAAATGGTGGTATGAATAGGTAGGTAATATTAATACACTGGTAGACAAAACTTAAGGACCAGAGGGTTTTTCCTAAATTACTTCTCAGTGGTACAGCCTTGACACATGGAATGCACATCAAAGAGATATCTTTATGCACCATAACGATTAGTAAAACAACATAGTAGCAAAATGAAATACAAAGTGTACGTGGAGGTATATGTAAGAGAATGGAGTACCATTAGTCTGCTCCATAACAGAAGCATCCCTATTAAAAACCACACGACTCATATAATTGACTTTTTGTTCGAGATATGATATTTCCTATCAACAATGTTTACTTTGCACTGTATTCTCATACCTAACATGAGGATTTTATAAGGCATAGTGGCTAGATTGCTCGTCCCAGCTTTATACCTGTTTTGAAGGGATGGAAAGTTCCCAATACACCGAATTTTTCCTCAACTCATCTCATGGAAGCGTCCCACACATGTTTGACAAAATTTGGGATAGAGGAGTGATTTGGCTTACGAATAGAAGCGATATTCGTATTTTTTAATCATTTATCTAAAGCAACAATGAGATAAAATATGCTATAAATATTAATTAACATGAGATAGAAATCAATATTACCCCATTATATACTTACCTAAATATAGGTAACGTAATTGTAGTAAAAAAAGTTGAATTTAATTATTTTTTGCGTTATTGGGAAGATTTATAAAGCAATCCAACATATAGCAAACTAAGACTAAACTTTTTCCCCACCAAATAGTTATCTTGAATTTGTATTTACCACAGAATATCATGTTGCCACCTTTCTGCAGAATATATGACGTACAACATTACTCATTAGACTGAATACATTCCTTTCAGTAAAAACTATCTGATATTAAAATGTTTTGGCTTTTGGGTGAAACATGTTAGATTGCTGTATTGCGCTCCACAGGAGCACAAATGATAATAAAACTAGAATTTTTTATAGTAATTACGTTTTCTAGCTCCAGACAAGATTGTAATAAGAAAATATTGGTTTCTAAATATTTCTATTGACATTTATGACATGTTTTATCCCACTGTTGCTTTGAACAAACGATTAAAAAAATACGTTCATCACTTCTATACGTAAGCCAAATCACTCCTCTCACCCAAATTTTATCAAACATGCGTGGGACGCTTCCATGCGACGCGTTGTGAGAAAATTCATTGTATTGGGAACTTTCCATCCCGTCAAAACAGTTCTAATGATGGGACGAGACATTTATCCATTATGCCTAATAAAAACCGTTGTTAGGTATGAGAATACGGTGCAAAGTAACCATTTATGACATAAAAGATCATATCTCGTGCTAAAAGTTAATTCTTTGAGTCGTGTAGATGCATCGGTTATGGAGCAGATTAATGGTACTCCATTCTTTTACATACCCCCATGTACACTTTGTATTTCATTTTGCGACTACGTTGTTTTACTTATAGTTATTTTACATAAAGATATATCTTTTAGTGAATTTCATATGTCTACGCTGATCCACTGAGAAGTTATTAAGGAAAAACCATTTCGTCTTTAAGTTTTGTCCACCAGTGTAGCATTGTACTGTCAGGATGTTAGTGAGAACTCATAACTGTACCCTTTTTTTCTTCGTAATATCCATCACTTTCTGTATGAGGATAATTCTTCTCATTCCATCTGATAGAACCTATCCCAACACTTAGTATTAGGCTTATGTGAAGTGTTGTTTCATATGAGGCGGTGAGAATACAAAGGGAAAAAAACTCAACATTAGGTAAAAAAAATCTCCATCCGAATCTAGACCCTTTACAAATTCTAGAGGAGCATTTTTCATGTTGAGCTCATACTTCTTTTTAAAAATACCTCGAGAGTGATATTAATCTGCATAGAAACTGCATTATGGTAAACTTTTCAAACTCTATTTTCTGAGAACCACCATTTGTTGAGTTCGTCCTTCGTATTCGCAATAACGTATATATATATATATATTTGTTGAATTCAACAAACACCATAAAGATACATCAATGTGGATACGTCATTAGAGATAAGTTATCTGGCAAGTAATAATAAACAGTAGTAACAGGCAAAAAAATTTAGCCAAAGTTTTAGAATAAACATTGTAGTTACATTTTTTAAACAGTAGAGACTCAGCGAAGTTTTCTTTTTCATATTGTAATTATATAACTTAACACAGGTAAAAGAAGTGTCTTATACTGATTTTTTGCCGCAATAAGTTCTATAAGTAAGGTAATGAGTTTTGAAGGTTCCAGACTATAGATATTAAGTTCTATAAGTGAAGATCATAGGTTTTGTTAGCAATTGTGACTTAAGCTGGTTCTAAAATAATTTATTTATTTAAAGATTGACAGTTGTGTCGTTTTCTTTTTCGTTTATTGTATACTACCACAAATTAGTTGGGCAATAGAGTTCAAATAGATCTGTGTAACTCTTAATAACAATGGATTATAAGTAATATTTTTGCATATAGAATGATATGGGGAACATAAATTAATTGGGGAAAGCGAATGGTTTATAAGCCCTAATTATTAAGAGTTATTCAGATGTATTTGAACTCCATTGCCCGACTCATTTGTGGACACCTTGTATTGTAGTTTAGTAAAAATACCTAACTTTGGCAACGTGCTACTTAAGAAATATTAAAATTTTTCCTGATCAAGTTCGTAACTCACATTTTCATTATTATTCAAGAATTCCATATTAATTGGCCGGTGATTGTAAATCATATTTACATATTCTTTACAATGTAGCAATCCCTCAAAAGAAAACATAAAATTTGATCCTAAAATCCTCATTAGTACACTTCAGAATTTCTGACCAGCTAAATATTTTGTCCTAGTATTTCATCATATTGACGCATTTCCCATTTCGCTCTTTTTACCAAAAAATCCCAAAACTTCATTACATCATTGGTAATTTTTCTAAAAGGTAACATTACTGGTCAAATTTAATGTTAATTCGAACCTCGATGATTTATCGCTAAAGCGTGCCTTCCTATTTAATGAGGACAGCGATGACATACAGATCTATCGAGCCATAACTCTTTAATAATGAATCCCGCATCCTGAACGGATAATTGCAAAAGCTTTCCGGTGTAGTTAAACTCCCGTACATTATTTACTGTCAAACTTGAAATATGTTTACATTTTTTTTTTAATGAATGTTTACGTATTATCGAAAATAAACTTTCCAATCGTTGAATATATTGGTGTAAATCATTTTAAGGATTTTATAAATTAAAAAAAAAAAGTTTAATGCTAGTTTAAATAATTAATGTATGGAATGATTTGATTTAATATATAGTTAGTTTCTCAAATGGGAAGATATGGACGTTTTCAAGTTTGATGACTGATATTCAAATTTGCGAAAAATGTGTGATGCATTTTAAAGAGTAATTGACTTAGAGCACACCAGGTCTGGAAGCGTATTACACGTATTTTATTTCTCGGGAACCGAAATTTCGTAATTAACATTTAAATTGCATTAACAAAGTTGAGTTGTGAGATACTTTATAACTTTCAGCTTCATTAAAATACAGGTTGTATTAAAATTTGAAAGGAATTGAAATAATTTACCTTTGAGGTATTTCGATTTTCATCAAATTTCTAACTATTAGACAGCTTAGGGGACATTGATGTGGACAAGTGTAGCTGTAAATGTCTAGTTTTGGCTCATAAAATTGATTCCAAACAGTCATCTAGAGATATAGCTTTTGTGTAATCATGCAGATAAAATTAGTGCATTATCCAAAATTAAAATATATTTTGCTTCTACATGACACTAAAGAACAAAGAAGATTATACAAAGTATCAATCCATCTGTATATTTGAAGTCAACATCCTAAGACAAAACTTAAAATGCTACAAACACCCCATATACCGCACATCATCCTAAGGAGGTCAATAGGAAGTCCCCAGGCATCCCCAAGACTCTAAATGATTTCCTAGAGAAAGCCCTGGCAGGTCTTTAGGAAATGTGCTATATGGGGCCTCCCTAGGAAGTCCCTAGGAAAGGTACTACATGGAACGTCCCTAGGAGGTCCCTAGGAAATGATCTATATGGGACGTACTATTTGTCAAATGAAAGATATTGTTAAGATATGTTATCATTGTTAAAATCAATCGGGTTTATTATAAAAATGCTGAAAATGTCTAGGCAGAAGTCAGTGTGCTTTCCCCAGGGCAGTTGATACCTTAAAGTTTATAAATAATCGATTTTGAGTTTATTATTGTTTATCAAAATTTAAATTCTTCCATTTCAAAGGATACCTCATTTGTAATAATACCTCAACTAGAAGTATTTTTAATAATTTTTTGAAGGACAAAATTGGTAACTATTAGTGCAAGTAAAGCTTTCTTTAAAATGCGTTTTCCTCGAAACTAAACCTTTCTTTATTCATGTACTTTTTTCTCAGAAACTGCACAAACTATCTTTCTAAAATTTTTACCACATATTCCTTTTATGTATTTATTATTATGGTATTTAGTTAGGAAATTCCGAATTGAACTGAATAAAAATAGTACATCAGCACACACAATTATTCAATAATAATTAATTATTAAGATAATTCACACATAGATTTTGATGAAAAAAGTAGCAAGCATATACTTAGATAAATATGCACATTGTTTATACCCAGAAAAAAAAAAAAAAAAAAAAAAAAAGCGTCTTTGTGACAGTTTTCTACCTAGTAATGTATTTACTTCCTTTGCCCAGAAGAAATTTGTTTTAATTTTATTAACTTGTTGAGCGTTTTTGGCAAATGTACAAAAACGACTTTCTAGTTTACATTTTTTTTTGCTTTTGTTACGCTTGGGAGCTGCCCAGTTACATGATTTTAGTTCCGTCTTTAAATGTTATTATGATTATTATTTGTAAGAAAGAAACGTAATATAGAAAACTTTTGATCTTTTTTTAGAATTTAGATAAGAATTTTTTGGCAAATGATGTTCATTTGTTTTGTGCTCAAAACTCTAAATATAATAATAAGCATTTTGCAAAAAAATTGGAAGCTGTTTTATATTTGAGAAAAAAAACAAAAAAAAAAAAAAAAAACACACACACATTATTACTACTTACCGACAAACGTGTTTAAATATCATAACTTGATAAAAAGTCATGCTATAAGCTCATGAAATGATATTGTATGTGACTGAAAAAAATATACCAAATTTTAATTGGTAAATAATAGCTAATCATATTATGTTGTAAACCCAAAATATCATTGTATATAACTGGTGGACTACAACATTTTGAATGAAAAAAATCAAACAACAATTATTTATTTATGACATATTTAACCAGACTTATTTAAATTTTATAACATAATAAAATATTCTTAAAAATGATGCATATTTTTGAAGCGTAAAAGTTTTCTTTTTAATTTAAAGCATTAGAGATAATATAGTAAAATAATTTCAATTTACATTAATTGAGAATCAAATTACTACCAAAGCAAATTACACTGAAAAGATACTATAATTTTAAACAAATATACTTTATAAATATTTAATTCTCGACAGTTTTTCTAGACAATTTTCTCATGTATTATAAAACAGAATGCTACTAATTTACGCAATGCACGACTTTATAACAAATCTAATAAATACTGAACACATTTTCGAAATACCAGCTTTCTCAAGGGAGTAGGTTTACTCAGCTGATTATATAGCTAAATAATGTAAAATTAGTTTAATTACATTAATAAAATACTGTTTAACTTAAAAATTAAGTTATTTTGCTATGCACTTTATGAACTCTTTAGCAAATATTTACCCATGCATTTGTAATTTTCAGATTTGGTTTTTTAAAGTTTTAGGATAAATGAATGATTAGTTTGAAGAAAAGGTTTATTAATGGATAAAAATAGTGTTGCGAGAACAGAAGTATTTAGGAATAAACTAAAATATATTTAACGCTTAATTAACAGTATTGAGAACTAGGTGTGGAACATCGCATAATTTTCAATTACACTATATTATCATTGCATTAACATTTAATGTGGTGTAATTTACAGTGTTCTTATTCTCCTTCATTTAAATAAAAAAAATGGCCAGTTTGGTGATATTTTTGGTAATATTTTGACATGGGCGGGGAAAAAAAAAACAAAAAAACAAAAAAAAAAAACAAAAACATCCACCAAGATGGAGAAATTGACGATGTTATTCAGTAGACGTTACATTGTTCTTTGTGAGTGAAACATAAACAATCAATCGTTGATGCGCGATTCTCAAGGGCAGAGAGCTCTGTGTTAAAGGCACTCATTTTTTAACATTTTACGCTTTTATCACATTTCTATGGGAATTTCGAAGGTGGGGACGATTAGAACACCTTAAGGGGCATTAGCACAGTGATAAAATAATGAGAGCCGTTTTTAGAAATTGCTGCAAAACATGATTCTTAATGGTAGGTCCTAGGACCACCACTAACCCTCACACACAATTTGAACATTGTAGGTCAATTTGTTTTGTAGAAATGCTGACTACGTTCATTCATACACGTATACATAAGTTTTTTCTAAACCAATTTTTTTGAAAGCAGAGTGTTCCAAACCATGGAATATTGCAAAAAAAAAAAAAAAAAAAAAAAAAATCGACCGAATGCTATACTTTCATTACCCAATGTAAACATATGGGTAAGTGAAAGTAATGAATAAAAATACTTCTATTATACTGTAATAAAAATTTAAACAATACTGATTATAGAATTGTTCATAGTTTAGAAAATACAAATCATTGTCATTATCATTTGTTTGCACATACCCTATAAAAATAAAAATTTATACTGGTATTTCACATAGAGAAAAGAAGAGATAAAACAATTGATGACAGAAGTATATCATGAAGTTGAAATGTCGTTTAATATATCAAAATTTTTCCAAAATTTGTGAAACTCTAATACTAAACCATCTTTCATAAATCACAATAAAGAAAATTACTTTCAAGACACCATTTCAGATCGCTCCAAAACAATATCCACTTATATGTAAAGACGTCTAATAGACATCAGAAAAAGGTCATTTAATATAAAAATCCTATCCATATTTTATCCACTTTTCTTGATGGCCAACATGCAAATCAGGTTTCTCCTCTATACAATCTCTCAAATCCCCCCCCCCCCCACTTTCAATTTCAGATAAACACAAAAACAGAAGGGGGGCATTAAACTTTGTTTAAATTTCTCTCCCATCACAACAGTGGAAATGCTTTTAGGAAAGCAGCACGAGTTAAAAATCCCATTGGAAATTCTTCCGCATCATACTTCTTTCCGCTTCGTCAGATACCGAATTTACTTTTAATACATTCGAAGATTGAAAACTCCTTTTGTCATTTCGTATTCGGAAAAGGGGAAATAAAATGTTTTTGGAGTGTACTTGTGGAAAATGAGTTCTTGAAATCGTTTGTTTACGTCTTTGAGCTCGGATGAACTTCGTGTGTGATTGACCTCATAACTCTATTCCTTTTCTTGCAGTTCGTAATAGGAGAAATTCAATGCTTCTCCTGCAAAAATTAATTGAAACGGGGAAGAATTTTCCCATTAAAATAATTTTTACAGAAGAAGCATTGAATTTTTACTTTCAATTACACATATGTATACTTAGAGTAATGGAAGTATAGCATTCGGTCAAAAAAAAAAAAAAAAAAAAATAATAATAATTTTTTTTTTTTTTTTTTTTTTTTGCATTTCCCCATGTTTTGGAGCATTCTGGTTTTAAAACAGTGATCTAGAAAAAATGTCTGGGTGTGTGTATGTGGTCGGCATAACTCCCGAGCAAATTGACCTACGATGTTCAAATTTGGTATGCGGGTTGCTGGTGGCCATGGGACCTACCGTTAAGGTTTTCGTCAAAATCGCGCATGCTCATAAGGTAGCTGCCATTGAAAAAATCATGTTTTTCAATGATTGCTAAAAAACGGCTCTAACTATTTTGATAAAAATCGCTGTGCTAATGCTTCTTAAGGTGCTATAAACATCTCTACCTCCGAAATCCTCGTAAAAATGCTTTAATGGCATAAAAAGTTGAAAATTGGATGCCTTCAACAGAGTCCTCTTACCTCGAGTATACCTCATCAACGATCGTCTTCTCTTCTTCCCTCAGTTTCACTTATCATAAAGGATAATATGAGGATTATCGAAAAGTATATCACCAAAATCCCCATTTGGAAGGAGTTTTTTTTTTTTGACCCTTTACAAGAGCTATCGCAAAAAATATCGCCAAACTGGCAATTTTTCTTAATGTATGATGAAAATATAATAATGGTAAATAACACAAATCAACGTCAGTATTATAGTGTAATTGAACGTTGTGCGATGTAGTAACAAGACATTTGAAAAATCATTGCGGGAACTTGGTTCTCTTAAAACTGATTTTTTTTTTTTTTTTTTTTTTTTTTTTAAATTTAAGTGTTCAAAATTATAATCTTTTACATATTTTGAACTATTACTATACAATAACTAAATTTTTATTAAAAATTAAAGTTAATCTAGTGTAAAAATTAAAAAAAAAAAAAAAAAAAAAAAAATCATGAAATTTCAAATTCTATCTGCTTTTTCATTTTTCAATATTTTTTCCTGATTTTTTAAATAAAACTGTTCTTAGTAATATATTCTAAACTCTTAGGCATCGGATTTTGAATAAATAAAATAGTTTTGGAGATAAACAATAAAAACTATACACATAGGTAAAAAAAACCCGGTAAAAATAGGAATGATTTTTCAACATTTAAATTTGTAAAAAAAGTTAGCATTTTTTCCCCAAAATCCATGCTTATTTTTGTCAAATAGATCTTTAGAATGACACCAAAAAATTTCTAGTCATTGCATTAATATTTGCTGTAGTTAAAGCATTTTGAGATAGATGGGAATTCTAAAAAACACGAACTGAGAAAAATGCATAGGAAACATATGCTAATAGTTATGCTAAATTCTCCATACAAATATAATTTTGCAATTAACGGATCAGCTCAAAAAATTTGCCAAAATAAGGAAAAGGTTTCAAAGATTATAAACATGCAAAAATAGAAAATCGAAATTTTATAATTTTTTGTGAAAACAAGGGGTACCTAGTCCCTTTTATTCACGAACTATTAAATGTAGGATGGTGCGGTTGTTACAGAAATGCTTAGAATACCGGAGCGATTTTCTCTTATACAAAAAAAAAAAAAAATAGTGCTTTTTTTTTTTTTTTTTTTTTTAAGTAAGTTGCGGCTGATGTTCAGTATAATTTTGATGAAACCTCTGTTAGTAAAACCAGTTTAATTTTCAATCTTTTGTAAAAAAAAACAACCCGGTTTTCTACGAGCGTTTTTCTAAAATCAACATCATCAATTATTAAATATTCGTAAGTAAACGATTTCATTTTTAGTTTTAGATTCCTATGCACCTGAATGACACTCCAGAAATATCGGTTTTAGTTTTTAAAATTTTCAGTTCAAAAACGAACTAATTGAAGTTCTTACGGACAGCTTTTAGGAAGCTGAAAGCTATATCGTCATAAATCAATGAAGGACGATGAAACATATGAATTAATTTTAAACATAATTATGCTTAAACAGAAATAATACAAATTTTACATTGCTGTAGTGTTTAAGTTATTATTTAAGCCCTTATCATGACTAAGGAAAAATACCCTAAACAGTTTCAGCTTAATTTGTTCAATAAAATATGTGTTTTTATAGCTATTTTTCTAGAATGGAAAATATATTTTTTCATTTTTAATATAAAATGTATGCTCAAAATATACTTTATTTCTCAAATAACTGATAGAATGAATATTTAAAAGCCTATCAATAAAATATTTAATAATGAATAAATTTATGAGATCAAAACTTAGGAATCAGAAGAGTAAAGACTTTATTTTATAATTCATAAAGTAAAGAATGATAAATATTTTTGGTAAGGACATCAATGCAAATGTGTTTATAAACCATCAATATATAAAATTTCCAAGCAGTATTATTAGTCTAATCACAACTCTAAAATGAATGCTGATCACAAAGCAAGGTTTTTGAATCAGTAGTGTCATTGAGTTGTAAGAAAGGATGCAAAACCAATTGGATGGTAATAACATAAGTGACTAGTTACAACTAACAAGTTAAAAAAATCGTAGTAGTATCTATTGATTATTTTTTTTAATGGAAAGTCTCTAGATTTTTGGAATTAAAATGTTAAACAAAAAATTATAACTCAAAATGTATATTAGATTTTATACAGTATATATCTACCAAGTATGTGAAAAAGATTAATGGTTAGTAGCGACATTTCAGTATTACTTGTGTGGTTTTCAAATAAATTATGAGAAAAAATAATTAAAATGTATTTGTCTATTAAAAATTATTTAAGAGACATAAAAAAATCATTAAACTCTTTTATTAGTGATTCTGATGACAGGACACAACAAAATGGATATTTCAAGAGAGTTATCCATGTGTTGTTGTTATTTTAATAGTGATCAAATTGCTTTAATTTGACTTTCTATTTCCAATGTTCTTATAACTTAGATGGAGGCATTTGAATAGATTTCAATTAGGATGATAGTAATAAGTCCAATACCTAAGTGAATAACATTAATCCCATAAGTATGCAAGCTGACGATAGTCTCATGAAAAGGATTTTTAATAAATTCAAACTGCTTGGCAAACCAGATGCAGTTTCAATGCTTCTGTGCAGCAGTACAGCCTATCAAGTAGTTTTAGTGTCAGAAAATATCCTAAACAATCAATCAAATCACCTAAGTGCAATTGTAAGGGAATGACAAGATATACATAAAGCCAGCTTGACATAAAGGTAGTCCATTTATTAAACCCAACTTTAGTAATGTATTATGTAGTATTACAGGTGGTTATCAATGTAATGGGAACACTATCCGGTTTACTAATATAATAAGAGACCGCTTTTGGCATGTAATACAGCTTGGATCCGCTAGGGAATAGAATCATACAAGTGCTGAATTGTGTTTAGAGGAATATTTTATAATTCTTCATTTCTTTTAGACATTACAATCCACTTCAAAACCTCTCTTTCACTCAGCTTCTCTTACCGTCTACTATTTTGTTTTGCCGAGCTTCTCTTGCCGCGTTGGGTGTACGCTGTCATAACTTCAGACACCTAACCTCTAGAAATGCCTATAAGGTGGCATGTTTCGGTCATAGCCGTTTCAGCTAGTAGGGCTCCTACTATTTGGCCTCTATGAAAATCTGTGAGGTCTGACATTTTACGCTTTTGAAAAAAAAAAAAAAAAAAAAATCCAAGACGTATACAACATCACTAAAGCTACCTCTCATATGTACCGTGATACTTTGTATATAAATTTTGTTTTGTAACTAGGATTATATTTTAATGCTTATGAAGCTCCTTCTTAAATGTCATTTTTATTCACTGGTTTTTCCATTACTTTGATAACTATCTGTATTTGATTGTTTACTTATTTTATAGAGACCGTTTGGATTTGACAACACGCCGTTTTAACGCCATTTTGGATTTAGCAACAGTTTTTCAACTTTATTTTCATTTTGGCAACTTTTTTTAAAAGTCACCAAAAGGCATCGTACTGTAAATCATAACCTGAATGAATATATTATCATAAAGAGTTATTTTTTGAAAAATTGTGGTTTATCCAAAATGCTGAAATTCTTATTCAATCTAGAGTGAATTTTCAGCATAGAAACCTTAATATTCTTAATGTAAATTCCATTTACAGTTTTTATCTGTATATATATTCGGAAAACGTTCACTTATAAATATGGATAAAACTTTAAAGTATGGTACGGATTCTGAGCCAAGAATTGTTCACATTAAACCGCGCCAAATTATGACGACCATAGGCAATTCACTTGTTATTAAAAAAAAAAAAAGCGTCGGCTGACATTTGTTGGCGAAATTCTTTGCGCAGAATCCGTACCCGACTTGGATTTTTAACCGCCAATTTTTCGGAAAAACCTGGATTATATAGAATTTTAATTCAAAAGAAATGTTCACATCTTGCATCTCTTTATTCTGGCATCAAGGAAAATATTAAATCAATACTGTTTAAATAAGCAATAATTTGTATTAGTAATAAGAAAACAAAATATAGCGAATTTAAGATGTTAGCTAAAGCGTTGCCAGAAGTCAAATTTCAAAAGATATATTGTGATTGGCTGAATTGCTGAATTTGGAAGCTCGTGCATAAAGCACATTTATATGATTTGCGATTGGTTGTTTAAAGTCGTTGCCATTCTGCTCACAGAAATACAACCGAATTTTTGCGGCACGCAAGATAATTATATATATAGATAGTGCAAAGTGCTTTGTTATTGGAAAACTAATCAGATAACGTAACTTGGAGATAATTTGGCTACATAATAGTTACCCACGTACCACAGCAGTGTTGGGTGATGTTGAAAACAGAGATTTTGGAAGATTGACTAATACTGATCAAAACTCGAGCATCATTCCAAAATACATTTTTTTTTTAAAGTAAACATTTCAAATACATTAACAACGTATTGCTCTTCTCAACACTTCCAAACTTCCAGTATATTTTAACCAGCATTGGGTGAGATTGGTCTATATGGGTAACAGCGACTGGTTTACAATGGTTCACCTTGGGATCGGCCAATGTCATCCCATATTGACCAGCGTTATTGTGCTTCTGGGGTTGATGCAATTGGTTGTAAGAAAAAAAATCCTAGAAAACTAAACCTTTTTTAAAAAAAAAGAAGGGATTTTTCTAATTTTTTTTTTTATCAAAATAAAGTTTTAATTAAAACTACAAGGACGTATTAAGTCATTCAAAGAACTGGTATAAATAGTTTAGAAGCTCCATGAAAATCTTCAAAGCATCATGCAATTTAAATGTAATTAGCGATTATGCTTCACTCGCAATTTCTATTTTTGCGTATTCAGCTCCAACCGAGTCTTTCTTTTAAGACATCCTTCACTTTTCCTCATGTTAATTTCATTTCACCCAAAGTGTTCTCTAATTTTGTGAATTAGGTTACGTGAATTGCTCGAGCGAAAAAATATGTGTGATTTGCTAAAAACTTTCTAATTTTAGCTAAGGGCAGCACGTATGCTACTATCTTCTAACTTTTCTGAAATCTGAAAAGTACTAGAAAAAGATAATATAGTTATGAGGATTTTCTAATTTTTTCATGCACCGAAGCTATTGGTTGTAAAAAAATGTAAAGAAATAGTTGCACAAGACTAAAGAGCAAGATGCAAAGTTTTACGGTAAAAAATTATTTAAGAAAGTTTCCTTTGAAGAAAAATAATTTTCTACACATAATTTTTCTTGCATCAGAACTCTGAAAGAATAATTATAATATGCAAATTCTTGCATCACTACTCTTAAAGCATTATTATAATATGCAAATTCTTGCGTGAATTCTTCCGAAAGAATTATTATATCATTCAAATTGAGTGTGTACAAGTATTAAAGTTAGTTTGAAAAAAAAAAAAAAAAAAAAAAAAAAAATGAATCCATGAGCGCCAGCAGAAATATTCTCAAGGTGGTGCAAGACGGTTAATTTTTTGTTTTAACTATGATTTTTCAAGTGGTATCTTAATGAAATTTTAATGAATAGTTATGTACTAAATTTCTTGTCCATTAAATTTTTTAAAACCTGTATTATAATTCTATTTTCCTTGAATCATGCCACTTTTCTTCAATTTTTTTTTTAATTTTCGAAATCCAACTGTATTCAAGTGCACCCTTTTGCATCTTAATGGCGGCGCCCATGAATGAATCATAAGAAGCGTAGATAGAAATTAAAATGGCCTTACGTGTTTATGTTATAATTTTCTAGAACGCAGAGTAAATTTTACGTAACACATAAATTCACGACAATTTACAATTCGCCCTTTATGCACAAATAACAACAACATGAATTCTACACAGTGCATAATAACTTCTTTAAATATATAAAATTTAAAAGCAACAATATGATTCATTACTCACTAATAATAACACGAATTCTATACTGCGTACAATAACTTCTTTAAATATTTTATATTTAAAAATAACAATATGACCGTACGATTTTGCAGCTTAAATTTAGATTACAATTTTAAAAGAAAATTCAAACAAACTATTTTATTTCTTGTATTATTTTCAATCCTTATTTTGAAAGCAAATTATATTTTTTCCTCTAACAATATTACAAAGCTTTTTAGTAATACTGTAATATTGTCTCATTCTAACTATTCATCTAAACCAAAGTCCTTATAAATATAATTTAAAGTATTGAAATTTTATATAAGTTTTATCATCCAATGTAGGATTACTTATAAAGGTATTTATGTATACAACTTAAGAGTACCTTTTGCTGTCTTAGTTTCGAAACAGACTAAGAAATGTGTTTAGAAAATATATAAATCTTTGTTTTTTGTTACTTAATGTTTGGTTTGAAAGTTCGGATTGTTTATTTCTGTCACTTTTAAAGTGCTGTTTCATCTGTTCAATACTAAAGTCATCTTTATTTTTTTTTTAAAAATTTAATAAGTTTTTTTTTCTTTTAGATCATCTTTAACTATAAGTTGACTCGTCCGATAGTGCTGGTAGCAGTATTTCGTAATCAGACACGAAAATTTGCATGAAAAATACGTGTCTTAAGAAAACCGTATTTGAAATCACCAGAGTTAATCGAATTAGATAAAAGCATTGGGAATCAAATAATTTTGTAAATATTTTTGTGAAATACATCATTTGGTTTGCATCACATTATTATTTAAAATATATTTTGTTAGTCGATCGTAAAATTATTTAGAAATATTTTCAAGTTGATAAAAACATCATTACTGTCGTTTCAAATAATAAATTTTATAACCAAATTAAATCAGATAATTTTTTTTAAATAATTAAATTTTTTCTTGTAAAGTTACATGAGTCTAGTAAAATGTAATAAAGGATATTAAAAATATAATAAAATTATACTTTCAAAAACATTATTAGAAAATTAAATTACACCGAAACGCATTAATGTAACTTATTTTTTTTTTGTATTTTCGTACGATAGCAGACTTTCATTTTTTGCACTTTTTCCAAAACTTACAATACAACACTTTGAATGGATGCCTTAACAATGTATGACAAGAAAATAACATTATGTAATGAATATTTTAGTCACAATTCTATTTTTTTCATGCAAAACTTTTGTTTATTGATTATAGTAATTGCGAACTGAAAAATATTATTGTAATTAAGTTAATATTCATACTTGTATTATTCAATTTCTTATTACTTTGTATTTCTTTGTTTGTATGGAAAGCTGTTTATTTATTTTTATTTGTTTGATTATTCTTAAAAGGGTTCATTTACGCATTCGAAACTTATATTTTTTTATTTATAATTTTTTTTAGCAAACTTTAAAATAAACGTAAACAGTGTTTAAATTATGTTTATGTATAGCTCATTTAATGAAACAATTAGATTTTATTAATTTACAGTTTTCTGTCTTGATTTTTAATTAAATAGCTTTTTAAGCCAACAATAATAAATTAAACTTGTGATAAGTGAGTGGTTTGATTTATTTATTTTAGCAAATAGAACTTTTGTTAAAAATTACGATAAAAATCAATAAAAACTCACAATTTATATCTGAATTATGATATAATATTAATGGTGTGTAACAGGAAACATAAAAGTTTTTTTTTAAAGAATATTTTATAATGTTTCCCTCGATTTACCATATATTGTGTCATAATACACCCAAAACAATTTTTTTTGATTAGCACTCACTTCACGCACCCCAGTGAGAAAACGGTCTTAAATAGATTCTAATTCGATACACGATCCCGAAAAAGTTATTTAAATACCCTATAGGGTCTTAAATCAAAGTTTGTTTTATCAACATCCATAACAATAGAAAATTAAATAAAACTTAACAAACACGCAGTGTTCATAATGAACGTAATACTCAGTATTAGGTGTGGAAACCGGCAGGAAAAATAGTTGTCGTTCAACTGCTGTTACGAATTTGTTGCCTTTTTTCGTGACACTAGGTACTTGAGCAGTACGTTGCAAATTATTGCGTCGTTGGAATAAATTGCATGAAAGTAGTCGTTTTAAGTAGACGGTGAAATCATGCCCGGAGATTGTCGCGTGATAAATAGTCGGGTGCGCAATTCTCAAAGGATATGTAAAAGTGGGATTTCAAAAACGGAAACTGGATTTATGCACTTTTTTGTAAAACATTTGCAACCGAGAATAATTACTCTGTGAATACAACCACACCCTGTTTATGGTACAGCTTCCTGTATGACACGTACTACATGTGCTGGATTGAGTGACATGACTCAGGTGAAGTTAAAGTCTATATTGATTTCAAACCGGAGCAAGTTGAAATGCAATGCATTTCCATAGTGATATTTCTCTCAAGATTATGCAAAAGAAATGTATGGAGTTCAACTCGAGTTGAGTTTTTAATCTGATCTAAAGCGGTGTCTGTACTAACCTCAAAAAGAAACCATAAGCTTTTCATTGTTGAAAATGTAAACAGTCTATCTTTTTAATTACCATAAAAAAAAATTCCCTTTTTAGTAGCAAAAAATAATACAACCCATAAAAACAAAGTTTTTAAAAAATCTCTTATATGCGTTGTCAATATTTATATTCATTAACACAGCGCAGAAATCAAAAACATTTCTATCAGCAAAGTGGGGGGCGAACTACGTTTAAAATATTTTTTTATTAAAAAAATGAACTTGAATTTATGCTCTCACATCCAAATACCATTTATTTACTCTGATTGAAGTAATTTTATTATTTATTTATTAAAAAATTTGGCACCAGGAAGAAAACTTAACAATGATCGGTTCAATGCTAATTTAACGCGATTGGATGACGACAAGTTAGTATATTAGTATTCCGTAAAAGCGAACTTTTAGTGGCAGTAACCGCCCCAAAATTTGATAGAATGCATTGTCATCGACATCGAACCTATCTGCCAACATTCAGCCTGATTGGATGACGGCAAGGGGGTAATTAGGCCTCCGCAGAAGCCGCTCTCATCGACAAGCATACAAAATCGAAGTTCCTATAAAGGGTTTAAAAAACAGCGTACATACACCATCACTAAAATGTCTAGAATGATATACAATGAAACATTTTTGAATCCCAGACACCCCTTAGAAAATGTTTGCTACTAAATTGCTACTTGGACATCCACCACCTATTATGCTTGAAGAAACCATAACAGATCATATAAAGCGTCCTCGAGTGTCTCCTTCAGTAGCTGTCTTTAACGTTTCGAAATGTTAACACAACTCAAGCAGTGATTCTCATCAATAAACAAGCTATTAAGAGCTAGTATTCCCACTCCGACTCGAATTCAGATTCCAACATTCACGCATTAACTGTAGAGGTCAGCGATATATCGATACGACGATATTTTTATCGATATTTCTAAAAAAATATCGATATGAAAATTATCGATAAAAGTCACCAATATATCGATATTTTCAAAGATTTTTAGTTTTTTGATGATCGTTTTGTAGTTCCATGTGTTTTTTCGATTTTCTTTATTCCCTTTTCAAAAAACTTCAAAACTAAAGTTTGAACTTGGCTGAGAGACAATTAAAATGGCATCAATATTCAATATTTTTAAATACACTTAAAAGCTATTGAAAATCGTCTAAATTTTTCTTAAAATCACTGCACCAACTAAGCGAAAATATATATATATATTTTTTTGGTAATAGACCCATTTCAGTTGAAAAAGTAGTCACCTTACAAAAAAGCAATCATGAAAAGTAGAAATTTGCCCCAAAAGACTTTGTTTCTGGCAAAATCGAATATATATATATATATATATATATATATATATATATTTGATCTCCATCCTCCCCCCCCTCCTTATCAATAAAATATTCAATATTTCAAAGCTTCCAGTCTGTTTTATCCGGGAAGGGGGTCCGGCGAGATCGGCCGATATCTGTAACAGTGTCCGGTTACTACTTCGGGATTGGCTATTGACGAGCGGTATTGGCAAGCGTTGTTGTGCTATTGGATTCTTAATTGTAGATGGCAGTGTCTTAAAATATCTTCCTCTGAAGTAACCTAATTAAATGTGTATGTTTATCTTCTTTAGAAAGGAGATAATTTGGTTAACCAAATTAGCTTTGTCGAATATTACCCTACCCTGTTTGTATAGTTTGCAATTTTTCTACCTGAGAGTTTTCGAAGTAAGGTTGGCAGAAGATTTTACGAACTTAATTGTGACATAAATTAGTCAACACTTCCAGTGTGTGTAATGTAATTTATTAAACACATTATGAGTAGAAATTTCTATAAGTGTCTACCGTTTTATATGTGCATTTGTTGATGCAAACTTACGTATGTGGAATGGTATGTTCTTTTTAACATACACTCATTTGTTCCATTGTTTTTTTTTAAATTATATTTAAGCGTAAATGACATTTATTTATGGAAAAACTATTTTTCTATAATTACCTGATACATACTAGACAAACCAGTTTTTGTTTTAAATATGACTAATAATAGGAAATAAGCTATAAAGCTTATTGCTTGAATTCATTATTTTTCATGATTTCTTTATTTTGAACTCTTTTCTATTAAAATTATTAATCTATTAAAATTCATTAAATTCAGACTAAAGATTAGGAAGGAAAAATGATTTAAAATTTTATATATAAAAAAATTATTTCATCTCCATAAATCATAATTTTTTTTTATCTATTTCAGAGTGAACAAAAAAGTTGATGGAAAATCGAAAGATATTAAGCCTGGCTCTAGCGCTTCCACCTCTATGTTACAAGCCCTAGTTGGAAACGAGGTAAGTTATTGTTATTTGTTTTCTAATCATCATTCTTTATGTAGGAGAGACCAAGTCTAAAAGTAACACTTTTTGCATTTTTAACTGTAGCATCTGAAGTACAGCTGATTTTTTTATGGTTTGAATACTAGGACGACGACTGCCTTCTCCTTTTTCTATGTATATATTTATGCATAATTTTTGACGAGTGGAATTTTTAAAATGCTTTTCTGAAGTAAGAAAAATTTACAACCAACCTGAGTTTACAGGGAAAGTTGTAACAGCTATAGAGGCATGTTGTAACTTGGGTTAAAAGGGAGAAAAAGTTGGAAGAAATGGCTTGATTTACTTACCTGGATGGGAAACTATACCATTTAATATCCTCATCTACATCAAGTCATCAGAATAACAATTTAACACACAAATAATGATTCTCTACGATTGAGACTTTATGAGCCCACCCTTCACAATTGTTGGACTTAATTCATATTTCATTTGGTTTCCTCTTCGAAAAAAGGTGGCACAGTAATTGTTGTTGAGGTTGCTTTCATTCTTTTTTATATCTTTCTAGTTCTAACATGTTACAACTGGACCCAAAATTTGTGATTCGACAGAATCCAAACACTACTTCCATTTTGAAAATGCCATATCACGAGTTTCTTTAACCTTATTTTCCTTGTCAGGCGTTTCATTCCACATTTAGTCTTTTAAAATGGTATGCTATGTATGCAATTAATTGTGATCATATAAATACAATTTCAAAAGTTCTGAAGAATAAAAAAATTTCTTACCTCGTCTAAAAACCACGAAGTTCAAAAATTCAAGCTGCGTTCTATAGTCACTTCTATCATTTTGTTTGCTTGTTTAACGCTACACGTACTTATAACAATTCTCTATCGCTACACATAACGCCTCTAACGCTACATATACCTCTAACGCGCACGTATCTTTAACACTGTTAACGCTGCACGTACCTCTGATAATAGGAATTCTGGTACCATATGGTGATTATAGCAAAAGTTATGGGGTTTGGTATAGCTAATATATGTTACTTCTAGACCCAGTATTACCTTCCATACTATACTGTGTGTAAAGGCTACATCACACATTCTTGGCCAGTCATTTCGGTCAATAATAGTTATTGAGACATTAAATGAAATGCAGGCTAGTCGGCCTCAACCGATCTCCATATCCCGGGTTCTGAGTCCAGTGAATCTGTCAAGTTTGTATTTTAGAAGAAAAAAAAACCAAAAAAAGGAAAAAAAAAAAAAAAAAAAAAAAAACCACGCAATTCATTTATAAACGTTTTCTGAAGTTGGGTAGGTCATTGCCTTAGGAATCCTCTTGAAATATTGTAAGTTGTCGTGGTTAACGTGTGTTAAGGCTGTGGGAACTCAACTGAAACAGTGGAGGATGTATGAATATTTAACTTCTTCACGGGGCTAAGTTATAGACTTGTAGTGTTTTAGACCTTAAGTTTGCTGACTTTTGTTTTTGACCTTAAGTTTGCTGACTTTTGTTTTTGTAATATCGCTTGGCAGACAGTTTTTTTTCTTCTTTTTTTAATTTTTTTATTAAATCTTTTATATTAACTTCGATTTTGTGTGTATGTATGTATGTATGTATGTATGTATGTATGTATGTATGTATGTATGTATGTATGTATGTGGGTGGGTGGCTGGTTGGGTATGTCGATGGCGGACAAATCTGAGGACGCTTAATTAACAGCCTTGGCGTCATCCAATCGGTCTGAAACTTGTCGATGACAATGCATTCTATCAAATTATAGGGCTGTAACTGTCACTAAATGGTTATTTTCACTGACTACTGATAAACCAACTTGCCGTCAACGAATCACACTAAAATAGGATTTAGCAGACCATTGAAGAAACTCTTTCCTGTTGCCAATTTTTTTTTAATGAATAAATTCTAATAAAATGGTTTTAATCAAAATAAATAAATGATATCAGAATTAATAAATGATATCAGCATTAATAAATTATATCAGAATTATAAATTATATCCGAATTAATAAATTATATCAGAATTAATAAATTATATCAGAATTAATAAATGATACATTCATAAATTCACTTTCATTTTTAATAAATAAATTTTGAAACGTAGTTTGCCCCCCATTTTGCTGATAGAAATGTTTTTGATATTTAAAATTAGATGCAAACATCAAGCACACGTTGTTTTCGGAATCGGCGCTGTGCTAATGAATGTAAAAATTGGCAATGCGTATAATTGAAAGTAATAAAAGATTTATATTAAAAACTTTTGCTTTTATCGGTTATATTATTCAAAGCTATAAGATTGTTTTGTATGTCTTAGGCTTACACATTTAGAAGCCTGTAAAGAAGTTCAATGAACTTATTTGGCCTATGTGATACTTTTGGAAATGCCACTCTCAATCTGATTTAAAATCGTGCTGTACATAATTCTTGATTCCAGATGTAAAAACTAAAATAAGTTACGGTAATAGTTTTTTTTTTTTTTTAATTTTAAACTTTTAGTAAGTATTTTATTCAAATGGTTAACCCACGAAATTTATTATTAAAATATTTTTTTATGTTAAGTCAACTAAATCGATTTAATTAAAGCTCAAATAAAGATTAGTAGAGCTATTAAAAAAAATCTCTGTAAAACGAGAGCTTAATTATTTAGAGCTTAATTATTAGAGATTATTCAGAGCTTAATTATTTAGCGATTAATTTATTTCCGATGCCAACTTGCTATTATACGAATAAAATTAGCTAATGGATATTCATAGAAACACGTTCTTAAAATATATTTTGGACAAAATTTTCTAAAAAAACGATAAATTATCTAAGTAGATTCTCTGAAGTATTTAATAAATTTATTTATTGTATTAAAATAAAATATAACTATTTAATTAAAAATAAATTTTAGAAAAAAAGTCTATTTTCAAACCTTTTTATTCTTAAAATATAATCATTTAAATTTAATACGGTTGTTTGTTCGTGCAGTCAATAAAAACGACACGCCATGTTGAGTGATCTTTGAACATCTAATTTTAATAACAGAATTTTTTTTACATTTGAATATTCAAGCGTGCGGTACCTCTAACGCCATCTATCGGTACAGGCCTATACACAAGCATGACTCACCAACTGTTAAAAAAATATTATTTCGATTCAATGTCCACAAGATTTGAGCATTTTGAGAAAATCTAAACCTTTAACCTTAAACCTTCACCTCGAGAATCACTTAACCTTCAAAGTATTTTTATTATAACATTAACTAATTCCTGGCTCATTTTCATAACCATTCCAACTGCTTCTCTTTCAAACAAAACTCAAACGTACCGAAATAAAAGCATAACTGTCACAAATTTGCAAGTTAAATGCCAAAATCACCCGTACAAATTCTCGCCACCGAGAATTTAACGTCGAAGCGGCGGAATAGCCCTCCCCCCCCATATTCAAATCCGCCGGTTAAAAGGCGATGGAACAGTCCAAAGCCCATTATCATCAATCGCCTTCGAACTATCACGAATTGGAACATCCTCCGCATTACCAACAGGATGGCCGCTTTGATGTTTTTTCAATCACACTTCCTTTCAGGAATGCGAATTTCATTCCCTCGAAGTAAAAAAACTCGAAGCAAAAAAACGAGGCCTCGAGTTCTGGGTCATTTTACTTGCATTTTCGCTCCATTGCAGAAGATCGTTCTGAGTAGGGACCATTTGAATGGAGGAATCAGTGTGACTTTAGTATTTCCTTTAAACATTCCTTGAGGTATGCTGAGGAATATTGCAGGGAGTGCTTGAGTGATGCATTTTTTTCTTCCACGTAAGAGAAAGGTTGTGTGTTGGTAGTTGCTTGTCTGGGTGTTGTAGAAAAGTGAATGTTTGGGTTGTTTGTTAGATCCAAATACAAATACAAATTTTAAGATCAACAACAGGCTCAAGGCCCAACAGGGTTGGTCGAGTAAATATATATATACACGTATATAGAAATAGAAAATAATTTGCATACGATAGTTACACGATCATACATACAATATAGCTTAGTTACAGGATTATGCACACAATTTACAATAGTTACAGGATTATACAATACAATATACATAATACAATACAATATACATAATACAATACAATGTACATAATACAATGCAATATGCAAAGTTGACACAACGTTTGACAATCATACTGGAAAAATGCAATATATAACGCAAGCAATATATACAAGCTGACACAATATACAATAGTTACAGGATTATACAATACAATATACATAATTCAATAAAATATACATAATACAAAGCAATATACATAATTCAATAAAATATACATAATACAATGCAATATACATAATACAATACACAAAGTTGACACAGCGTTTGACAATCATACTGGAAAAATGCAATACATAATGCAAGCTGACAAATTTTATAAAAACCAACAGTACGCAAACTTAAGTAACCAAATATGGTAACAAAATAACCTAAATTAAATATATACAAGTTGTGTGTGTTGGAAGGTTGGTTGGTTGTTTTCAGATTATCTGGCGCCGTCAGCAACACGAGGGCTATAATGCGCCGAAACATTCGTCATTAGACAAGCCAACATACATTTACAAACATCCATGCCTAACAC
Source organism: Linyphia triangularis (assembly GCA_963978545.1). Lineage (NCBI taxonomy): Eukaryota > Metazoa > Arthropoda > Arachnida > Araneae > Linyphiidae > Linyphia > Linyphia triangularis. The sequence continues at coordinate 10,927,019 of OZ021732.1, forward strand.
GGGACTCGAACCTGTAACCTTGCGCTCTAGAAGCTAGCACTCTAACCACTATACCGTTTGGTCGGCGTTTGTGTTGGAAGATTCTTAAAATCGGAAGCTTAGAATTGAGTAGAATGTGGTCTGTTGAAGTAAATTTAATGATTATTTTACCTCCGAAAATATTTTATTCAGTTTTAATATGACAAGTAGTTATTTCTGTAAATTCAGTTGAAAATATCATTGCATCGAATGCCTGGTTTTGAATCCAGGATCTTCTGAGCTTGTCGTCTTATTCACTCGATTACCATATACCGTTTAATCTCCTTAAAAGTAGTGGAATTGGAAATATCCCAAATCTGTTTTATTGTACGACTCTTAATTATGCGCAATGGAGGATTTCACCTGGCTCTTTGAAAGAACCCTTTTAAGTTCATTTCAATGACTTTTAATTGATAGAAATAATGAACACGAGATTTTAACAGCAGTTTTCACTAAACAATAAAAAAAGCAGTCGAACTTTATTAATAACATGTAACCTGTTAGTACGTAAAAAAAAAAAAAAAAAGAAAAAAAAAAAAAAAAAAAAAAAAAAGAAACTAATTGCACTTTACTTGACGATAAAAATTTTGTAGATGGCGTGAATTATTTTATATTGTTAGGAATTTTTCCACAGAAAATGATAACACAGTATTTAAAAAATAAAACTGATTATTTATTCTTCTTAAATGTTCTTTTTATTATAACAAACTCACTACCGAACTTTGAGAGAAACAAAGAAGCCTTTTCCCACACATCTCCAAACACAGCCATAATTCAGACTCCACAAAAATAAAGAAATCGCATAGCTTTTTCAAAACAGCTCGAATTCTAGAACTGAACTCAATTCCACTTTCCAGTGGTTTTTATATTCTCGCATGCGAACTTTCCGGAATGATACAGAGAATAAATTGAAGATAATATAATATTCAGAAGAAATATCTACCCTATTTACAATTTTATACAGTAAAATTACAATTTCTTAACAATGAAAAAAAGATTTTCCCCCAGAGATTTCCCATAAGAGCTTATGTTAATTCAAAATCACAGCAACATATGAGGAAGTTAACTGCATAAATTTTCCATGTTGAAATGGGGGAGTAGATCTCTCTTTTAAAAACTACAGATAAGAATTCATTGCCATCCTTGGCAGATTTGTTAGGCCCCATGATTCTCCACTTATATTTTGAACATGTTAACTTAAAATGAATTGGTAAATGATTTCATTTTGAGGTGACACTTTTAATCAGTGATTAAGTTGAGAAAAGGCCTTATTATACAGAGCCACTCTAGTCCATCGCTTCAGTCTCTCAGACTAGCCACTCTAAAGTGAAACATGCAATCCTATGAAGTTTATTATACTGTGCCATTGCTATGGTTAGAGGTTGCAACAGTGGCTTGTGGCGCTCAGATCCTAAGTGAAACATGCAATCCTATAGAGCTTATTATACTATGCCATTGCTGTGGTTAGAGGTTGCGTCTGTCGCTTGTGGCACTCAGACCCTAAGCGAAACATGCAATCCTATGGAGTTTATTACACTGGGCCACGGCTGTGGTCAGAGGTTGCGTCTGTCGCTTGTGGCACTCAGACCCTAAGCAAAACATGCAATCCTATGGAGCTTATTATACTGTACCATTGCTGTGGTCAGAGGTTGCGTCTGTCGCTTGTGGCACTCAGACCCTAAGCAAAACATGCAATCCTATGGAGCTTATTATACTGTACCATTGCTGTGGTTAGAGGTTGCGTCTGTCGCTTGTGGCTCTCAGACCCTAAGCGAAACTTGCAATCTATGGAGCTTATTATACTGTGCCATTGCTGTGGTTAGAGGTTGCGTCTGTCGCTTGTGGCTCTCAGACCCTAAGCGAAACTTGCAATCTATGGAGCTTATTATACTGTGCCATTGCTGTGGTTAGAGGTTGCAACTGTGGTTTATGACGCTCAGATCCTAAGCGAAGCATGCAATCCTATGGAGCTTATTATACTGTGCCATTATTGTGGTTAGAGATTGCGTCTGTCGCTTGCGGCGCTCTGACCCAAAGCAAAACATGCAATCCAATGGAGCTTTTTTTTACTGAGCCACAGCAGTGGCCAGTCGTTGTCCACTCGAGTGGCTCTGTATAAGGCCGTAAGACCATCTTGAAAACATTAAGGTTTGTTTCTGACTAGTTTCATCATTAAAAAGAAACTATGAAATGAAAGGTCTTGCAGACATGAGTTTTCATACTGACATTCAACCTAATATTACGACATGAAATACCAGAAATGAGGACTGTAAGTCAATTGGAAATTCGTTGCACCTTGACCATAAATGTTTCATGTTCAATACATAAGTTTGAAGGTCTCGATAATCATTGTAAAATTATCAAAAAATCCCCAGCAGATTCCAGCAATTAAGTGCAGATAACTTGTACATGATATGCAGTTTATGCACCATAATACAGAGTGTCTGGATCGAATGTTCTTAATTCCATCACTCGATTAAAAAAAAATCTATTACCGATACTTTGGTGATAGTAAGCAAAACTGACTAATCAGTTGTTGGATTTTGGTCACAATTTTTATTTTCCGATCCGCAATTCTGACCATGGTTTCGAATACGGAGGACTAATTGCCTGGCCACCAAGATATCCAAACACCATTGCACTGTATTTTTTACTTTCAATTACCCATATGTTTACATGGTGTAATGAAAGTACAGTATTCGGTCAAAAAAAAAAAAGTTCGTACGTTTTGCATTTCTCCACGTTTTGGAACATCCTAATTTAAAAAGAGTGGTCTAAAAAAAAATTTATGTCTGTGTGTACGTGGACAGCATAACTCCCGAACAAGTGGACCTACAATGTTCAAATTTGGTATGCGAGTGGCCATAGGACTTACCATTAAGGTTTTCGTCAAAATCGCGAAAGCACGCAGGGTTGAAATCATGAAAAATGTATTTTAGCAATGTCTGAAAAACGGCTCTATTGATTTTTATTAAAATATCCATGCCTCTTAAGTTGTGCTAGTTGTCCTCACATTTGAAATTCCCGTAGAAATGCGATAAATGACTTTTTCTGTTTCACACACAAGAAAAAGCAATGTGATGTCTATCGAATAACACTACCAATTTTGAGAATTTGGCGTTTTTTTTTGTTTTTTTTTGCCCATGTAAAAATTATTGCCAAAAATATCGCCAAACTGTACATTGTCATTTAAATAAGTGAAAATATGGAAACGGTAAATGACACCGTAAATTTTAATGCAATGACCAATATTATAGTGCAATTGAAATATTTGCAATGTTCCACAACACTTGTTTCTTTTGTGGCTACGTCTAAAGTGTACTCAAGGAACATCCGTGATGTTAAAGGCATTCGTACCTTATTTACCATTGATATTTCTATTGTGACTATAGAAATGTTACATATAACATGGCTGGAACTGGACAACCAGCTCTATATCCTCAGGGTTACTAAGGGCACATGGACATGTACTGATTTTTTTTCTATAAACTTTATGAGTACTGTTATTTAAATTTTCATCTTTCTAGTGCTTTTTAACTTCCTATTAAGTTTAGCGGCCTCTCCAAATTATGGACATTTGATTCGGACACCCTTTAGGTAACGTGTGTAAAACTGGTCTTTTAAAGAGAGTGACTTTCAAAAGCCAACTTGTGCACAGGGTTTTCCAGAAAAGGACTCCCTGATTTTAAAACTAAATAACTCAAAAACAAAGATCGGTATCAATAGTTATTTTGAAAGATGTAAAAATCTGATACTAAATTTTCAAATTAGTTAAAAATTTTACTCACAGATGGCGCTGTACACTGTAGTTCTTTTGAATAAAGAGTGTTTTGAAGCTCAGAACGATCAGTTTTCCGACAGCTCCACTGTTTAAACCTGAAAAGAAGTTAGCTTGTTTACAGCGACTGATTGTAGAGAGCACATTTATAACATATTTCTTGAATTTTGCAACTACAGCGCCATCTGTTGGCAACATTTGTAACTAATTTTGAAACTTTTGCTTTGGATTTTGACAGCTATCAAAATAACTATACTTTTTGTTTCATTATTCTATCGATCTTTGTTTTTGAGTTATTTAATTTTAAAATCAGTGAGTCCTTTGGTGGACACCCTGTATGTACAATTTCTGTTAATTCGGTCGTCTCCTATCTAATTCACTGTCCGGATTCAACTAATGACTAATTCATAAGGACAATTCATATATTATACTTTGACTGATATCTTCGTAGTATTATAATCGAGAAATCTCCACTACCAAGCGGACGTTCAAACATCTCCATTCCGTGCCTGATGTATTTTTCAATCCTTAGCTTCCTCTATCAAATTCGAATTTCATTTCCGCTCTTTTCCTGACAAATCACAGCTCTTTATCCTGGTACGTTCGAATCACTTTATTTTCATTTGTCCTACATTGTTCAGAAGATCAAAAAAAAGAAGAAAAAAAAAAAATGAAAGAAACGTCTAAAATATTTCAAATAGAGATAAGTCAGGTGTGAGATTTGGGTTCTTGAAATTTTCTGGAAATGGTCTGAAGGGAAATCACTGAGGAATCGCATATTTTCATTCTATTAACATATGTATGAGTTGAATAAAGATTAAAAAAAAAAAAAAGAAAAGAAGTCTACGTTTGATACAATTAGAAAATAATGAGAAAATATAAAAGTGTAAAGATTGTTGTCTGGTTTGGTATAAAATTTTTTTTTTGCAAAAGAAGCGCCTTTTGCAAAGAAAAATTTTACCAATAATTTAATTTTGAGTACTCGAATGGAATGTACAGGTTGATATCAAAATAATAGAAATGCCCTACACATTGATAAGCAATTCAGTTTACTAATATGACGTAGAACCGCCTTTGGCATGTAATTCAGCTTGTATTCGCTTGGGAATCGAATCATACAAGTGCTGAATAGTGTTTAGAGAAATATTGTATCATTCTTCATTTATTTTTAGACATTGCAATCCGCTTCAAAACCTCTCTTTCGCTCAGCTTATCCTACCGTCTACTATTTTGCTTTACCGAGCGCGTGTACGCTGTCATGGCTTTAGACACAGTACCTCTAGAAACACCTAAAAAGTGGGATGTTTCGGTCACAGTTGCTTCAGCTTGTCGGGGTCCTACAATTTGGCCTCTTTGAAAGTCTGTGGTTTTACTCTTTTGAAATAAATCCAAGACGGAAACTACATCACTAAAGGTACCTCTCATACGTACTATGAGTTATATTTTTTTATAGTAAAAAATCTGGTAGCTGGGATTATATTTTAATGCTTATGAAGAGCTTTCTTAAATGACCCTTTTATTCACCGGTGTTTCTATTATTTTGATAACCATCTGTAGCAGCATGAATTCCGGAAAAAAAAAAAAATCCGAATAAATACATTATCGAAAAATAATAAGATCACTAAGTAAATATTAAAGATCACTAGAGCATATACCTTTATATACTTTAAATTTAGGTTTATCAAAAACTACTTTTTTAATTTTACTCATGCTGACCTCTTCCCTACCAGTCTCTTAATTAGATTATATATGTGCACATTTTTTTACGAAAGCAAATTAAATAAACATTTCTGAGTAGAGACACAAAGCTCTATTTAATTACAATGAGAAAAAAGCAGTATGAAAACTAACTTAATTTAAGAAAAATGTTAATGTTTACTGGTGCTTTTTTTAAACTTAAAAAATAAAAAATGAAAACAATAAAAACAAATTTTCTGAAAAATGAAGACAATACGCTATAATGTTTTACTTCAGGAAGTATTTGGTTTTTCTATTCAAGATATTCAAATTCCGTAATCATTTGAATCTTTCTAGATCATTTAACAGTGTGATATATCAATTATATTAAAAATTTTCTTTAAAAAGTATATAATACTACTAATCAAAATCTATAATTACATTTATCAAGTAAGGGTGAGGGTGCACTGTTACAACAGTATGATTAGAAATAGTCAGAATGCATTCCATTTCATATAAATTGATCAATTTGAAAACATTTTATTCAATTTTAAGCTAAAACCGAACTCATTTTTTCTTTCAATTACTCACACGTTAGCACAGTGTAATGAAAGCATTGTATTTGGTCAAAAACATTCCAATCTTTAAAAACATTTTTAAACGCTTGGAATGGAGTCAAAATGTGCCCTAGAACAAAATTTTCTGCGTAAATGTGGTCAATATTGCTCCCAAATGTATTGACCTATAATAATCAGCTTTTGCATAGCTTTCAGTGGTGGACTTGGAACTTACTTGTTGTTAAAGTTTTCGACAAATTAGCACATGTGCATAAGAAAGTGCGTAAAGTATTTCAACAATTAATAAAACGCGACTGTAACGATTTTGATAAAAACCGCTGAGGTAAATGGTAGTGCTTTTTAAGGCGTTCTAAACATCATCCTCTCCGAAAACTCTTGTAAAATTCCTATAAGGATGTAAAAGAAAAGAAAATACCTTTAACACAGAGTTCTCGACCATTGGGCATTGCCATCTCCTCTATTTCTTTTATCCGAAAGGAATAATGTAGTAATATCCGTCAGAAATAATGTGTGGGGGTCACTTCAAAATCCCGAAACTTCATTTCGTCTAGAGCGATCGCTTTTGCCTAACGGTTATAGTTTCGGCCTAGCATACTGGATGCCTCGAGTTCGATTCCCGTCTGGTCTTTACATTCTCCACAGTGGTGTACCTGGACTCATCACGCACACAAAAAGCCTTCTGCCTCCACACGACGCACTTCACTGAGATACGTTTCGCTGTACCTACATGACATACTCCCGTCCAACTCACTGCTAGTAAGTACAGTGGTGGTTAATTCAAAACCGTTAAACTTCCCGTTAACCGCGCTTTTGCCTAACGGTTATAGTTTGGGCCTATCATGCTGGATGCCTCGGGTTCGATTCCCATGTGATCCTTACATTCTCCACAAATGTGTAATTATCGTCAAAAATAACACCAACTTGGCATGTGTCTCAAATTTATGTTGTGGAATTGAATTTATGTTGTGTGAATTTTGACACTTCTAGTTTAAAATTAAATTTAAAATATTAAATCATCAAATTGACTTTATGAAACAAATAATTTTCTCATGATCATTAATATTTTTATGAATATATGTTCTTTAGAATAAGTTTTAAATGTATATTGAAACAGATGTATTATAGTTTAGGATAAACTGTACATTATCATGTATAATTCAAAACTATTTTAAAAGCCGAATTATTTATCTTTTTTTTCTTGTAAATATGAGCTTTATTTTATTGTTTACAAAATAAAACCTCAGTTTGTCAGACGCTGTGTATAAAATAAAAGAAAACTTTAACGAAACTTAATGAAAAGACTTAAATCAAACAAGTTCAAATCAGGGCATTTAATCAACAAATTTGGATTTTATTATTGCCTCACAACACAAATATTAATTAAAAAGCATATTAAATGTCAATTCTAAAAGAATTTCTTATGGAAATGTCAAAAAAAAAAAAAAAAAAAAAAATTAATCATTCATCTAATACTCAACTGTCTAAATTTTTCATATAACTTTCGTTCCAAAACTACGGTTATTAGTTGCTTATAGATCATTTTATGTTTTCTAATTTAACTCAGAAAAAGAATAAACTGCTGTTTTCAAAATGTCTGAGCTAATTAGGACTCTTTAAGTAATACGAGATTTGTTTCTCCATGAAATAGACACGCAATTAGTACGAAACTTATTTTTAAATTTTTATGTTCTGTCATTTCATTTCTTTTTATCATTCTTCACTTCGATAATTTTAATGAGATAATTATAATACAGTTCTTTATTCATACTTCCTTTTGACAGATGAAAAATTTTCTTTGAACTTTTAGAAATGCCAAAATATCTGTTTATATCATTTATCATAAGCATTTCTTTCAGTTAATTATAATTTTACAAAAACAATGGATTCTAGAAATTGCCTCGCTATACTCCCCCCCCCCCCCCTCAGTATCAAACTATATTAACAAAATCCTAAAAACCAGATTATTTCAACTTCATATTGTCAAGCTTTGTTTGTACTATTGAGTTATAACAGCTCTTTTTTTTTTATGGAATTGATATCACCACATGAACGTATTGTTTTCAAGAATATAAATCAACTTCAAATTACTTGTAAAAGGCTCTTAAAAACAGCTAAGTTATCTTGGTTTTATTCATTTTTTTTTAACAAAATTTCTTTCAAACACGATGTGTGTTTTAATACAGCGGCAGAGCATTTGAATTTTACAAAACTACAAGTTCATTTTAAGGCATATAATGCGTCCGTCAAATATAATGATAATTAAAGCAGTATTTGATCGATTAACTTACAAACTTTATAAAAAGGTATTGTCTCAGTGGAATAATTAGAGATTACATTTTTAAGAACTGTACAATTTTGAATAACCGTGTCTAGGGAAGGAAGGGACATTTCGAGGATATTTAATACTGACAAAATTTTGTTTGACTTTATAAGTGATAGGGTTCAAGTGCGAGAAAGGTTCTTTTGAGAGTAAACCAATAACCGAACCCAATTTATCTTTTTTTATGTACAGAAATAAAGTTTTCGCTTAATGAAACATAAATTGTTCACTTGCTATAGAATATCATCGATATAGATAAACAACTGGATAGACTGCTTAACGCTGGGAAAATGAAGCCGCTGCTAAATGCAATTGGTGGAATAAAAAATACGGATTGCGAGGATTGAAAATAAAATTTTGGGTTGTACACAGCAGAAATGTCAATAGTAGACCTTAATTAGTAATAATGTGCAAAAAAATATATACTCTAACACTTTACAAGGTTTTTCTCATTCCCATCCAACTATTAAAGTGAACTGTGATTGGTTAATCTGCCCAACAGCATCGCAAAGCTTCCCAATCCCCGGCACGTTTTTCTCTTTTCATTGACAATGGAACAGTCTATCCAGTTGTTTATCTATATTGATGGAGAATATACATGGTTTTCAAAAAGGAATCCCAAACTTTCATGTGACATAACTGCAAACCAGTGAGAGGTAGGTTTTTTTTTTTCTCAACGACCTCTTTTTGTGCACAATAACGGCTAATCAGACTGGGACCTACATCTTAACGTGTATTCCGAACCACAACGAACATCAATGCCTAACCCAGGATTTTAACCCAGCACCTTTGGCATGTGAGAGGTAGGAAGAAGAAACAATAAGTAGGTTGGATAGATATTTATAGAATTTTTAATACGCCGATTTACAAAATTATTTGAAGGGAGTAAGTATAATGACGTCTTCATAATATTTAACGATGAGGCAAATTTTCGCTTAAATGGATTTGTCAATGAACAAAACTGGTGGATATGGGGTACTGAAAATCCGTTTGTGTGTCTTGCAGCTGTGATTTCTGAAAAAGTGACCGTTTGGGCTGCACTGTATAGTAAATGAATCATAAGGACCTTTTTCCTAAAAACTTTTGCTACTATTTTCAGATTTGGTAACATATTTCAATATTGTAACAAATTTTTTGCGGTGTATTTAAAAAATTATATCTGGTCTATACAACATACCACTTGCTTCTTTTCACTTTTTTGCAGTTTTTTCATTTCAAAGTTAGGGAGTCTTTCCGGAAAGACCCTTTAAATAGAGCATAACAATGCAACATAACAACTACATACACAATGCAACATAATTACAATATAACATTAAAAAATTATTACGATATAACAATGCAATAAATAATATAACATTGCTTTGCAGTTTAACAATATAATAATACAAAATAACAATACAATTTATGTAACTATATGATAGTAGAATATTAAAATATAACAACGCAGTTTAACATTATGTAATGCATTTTTAAAAAATATGGATATAACAATATAACTATAAAGTAATATTTCCCTATAACTAGATGTACAACAATGCAGTTTAACATTATATAATAAATTTTTTTAAATATGGATATAACAATATAACTATAAAGTAATATTTCCCTAAAAATAAATATTGCTACTTTCTATTTTGATAATTTTTTTTTTCTTCCCCCAACTGCATATTTCAGAAAACAAATGAAACGAAGACTTAAGCATAAAGAAAAACACAATCGGTATTTACCAATATCCAACAACTTGAACGTATAGGCGAACCGCTGAATTATTCATAGCAACAGAAATGGTCGGGTAATATACCAAACGGTTCGAATAAAGGAATCCTCATAAATTTAAATAGTTTTTTTTTGTATTTTGATGAGTATACACTGTTCCTGAATTCATGCGTAATTTTTGTTCTGGACAGTGACTTTTCAATACAATGAACCCAGTAAAAATTGATTTATTTTGTAATCTTGTATCCAAAATAAACAAATGACGTTAACTCCATGCAATATAGAATGTTATCTTTTCAGTTATTGTTCAATCAAAGTTAAGGGTGTTCAGCAGGCTTAAAAATTTCCAAATTAATGATTTCGTGATTTTTTCATATCTTTAAATTTCAAACTATTTTGCTTCTTTTAAGGTATAGTTTTGGCCTGTATTCTTTTTAATTCCGGAGGAAAAATAGATTTAAAAAACGTAAACTCACGTTTGCTTTGCCACAATTTCGCATAAAAATTCATTTATCTAAAAATGTCCTTGTTCAAACTTCTATGTCCCTTTTTGAAAAAACGACTACTAGCTTCTTTATGAAATTTTTACCGTATATTTGCCTTGTATAAGATATTAAGCTGAGGTTAATGTTTTAGAAAAATGTTGATTATTATTATTACTATTTTAAAAAATTATTTTATCTTAAAAAAACTGATTTTCAGAGATTTTTGGTGTTTTATCATTTGAGATTGTTTTTTAAAAACACCAAGTAAACATACTCTATTAACGTTAACCTCAGATTAAGAAAGTAGGTTGAAATAATATTCAGGAAAAATTCCAAAAGTATCCGTTTTCTAGTTACTTAGAAAAGGTACATAGAAAATTGGCCTTTTAACAATAGTGGAATAGGGCCTACCAAACCCCCTTAAATGTTAAGTTATTCAGGTTTTCCTTTGATAAGTGCAAAAAAATATACCTCCTAATTTTGATCATAATGCATTTTATTGGATATCGCGGATGTCAGAGAAGAACATTTAAATTAATCAAAGGATTGTGTATCCCATAGCGGATTAAAAATAATTAACCTATTAAAAAGGTTATATATATATATATATATATATATATATATATATATATATATATATATATATATATATATATATATATATATATATATATATATATATATATATATATATATATATATATATATATATATATATATATATATATATATATATATATATATATATATATATATATATATATATATATATATATATATATATATATATATATATATATATATATATATATATATATATATATATATATATATATATATATATATATATATATATATATATATATATATATATATATATATATATAAGGGATTTTGAGTTCAGATCTACTTTTCATAGTATTTGACATAGATAATCAATGTCGATTAGAATGCATTGTATCAAGTTTTTGGTACTGTCACTAAAACACCGCTTTTTCATAAATGCTTCTATTACCGCTTCGGAGAACTAAACAACCACCTACTTGTTGTTATCCAATCAAACTGAACGCACTACAAAGAGAACAGTCGCTTAGCTCTTTTTTGCCTCCAAAACTTGGTAGAATGCATTCTCATCGATAATCTGTCAACTTTCAGCTTGATTAGATTACCACATTTGGATTATTTAGTCCTCCGAAGAGGTAGCAGAAGTGTTGTTAATGCATAGCAAATGAAAAAGCGGCGTTTTACTGACAGTACCAAGAATATATTCTAATTGCCAACGAATATGTAAGTCAAAATTCACCTTGAATGGAGGACGGCAAGAGGATTAAGCAGTTTTACGGAGAAGTAATAGAAGCGTGTGTAAAAGCGGCCTTTTAGTGACAACCCTTAAAATTTGATAGAATGCATTGCTATTGACAACTAGTCAATGTGTCAAGTTTCAATTCAATTGGCTTGGCTAATTAGCCTTCCGCAGATTTTCCCGCCACGAACGAAATCAAAGTTAATATAATAAAATTGAAAAAATGATGTCGCTTGGCGAGATGACATTGGGAATTGGTGGATTATTAACGGTATCTATCATACCTTGGTATGTTTTTGTCAAGTCTCCATTACGATTTGTGTTCTGAAGAAATGAGTAAGTATTACTCATTCATTAATATTAATATTACCCTTCATTAATCATTAACTCTTCGTTAGGCACGCGATTTTTCGTCTCGCGGTTATAATGTCTCCCAAATTCAAATTTTCGAACGTACAACTAAATTCGTGACCAAATATCAAAGTAAGTGGATATTTTAATTAGAAACACAAAATTATTGAACAGAATAAGAGGAATTCCTAGTAAGGATCATTCTCTATACTCGCTATGTTACCATCTTCTAGCCCAGTGCATTTAGAAACTACTTTCTATAACCACATTTATATTTGGTGAGTAGGTACTTAAATGATCACTTAATGAAATGACATAAATTAAAAACTGGAAAATAGCGCCTTATATATTTCATGTTTGAATTCCTTACGTCAATGCATATGCAGTGGCTCCACCTGGTTTTGTTATGACCTATTTTAATTTTCATTTAAAATTAGATAGACATTTTATGAAACAACTGATGTCGTTTCATTAAGTGATCTTTTACGTCCCTCTGTTAACCAAATGTCAAGTTTTTGTTTACAGATATTAGTGTCTAAATGCACAGGGCTGGAAGAATGTAACATTGCGAGTAAAGGCAATGATCCATGCTAGGAATTCCTCATAAAATAATAATACAAAAATATTTTTAAAATAACTTGAAAACAATGCAATTATAAAAAACATATTATTATTGAAATGAACTTTGTGAAGATAATTTTTTTTTTGTGGGGGCCATTTGCCAACAGAGCGACTGATAGAGGTCGGCGATATATCGATACAGCGATAATTTTATCGATATTTTTAAAAAAATATCGATAATAAAAGTATTGATACAAGTCACCGATATATCGATATTTTCAAACACTTTTAGTTTTTTGCTGATCGTTTTGTAGTTCCATCTGTTTTTTCAATTTTCTTTATTTCCTTTTCAAAAACTTCAAAATTAAAGTTTAGATTTGGCTGAGAGACAGTTAAAATGGCACCCTAAGCTAAAAGAAAACATAATGCAATTGAAATATAAGATCATTTATTAGTAGTCATTAATATAGCGCCGTTTCTGTTGCCAACGTGTGCCTGGAATTTGCATCTAATTTGAAATATTAAAAACATCTCTATCAGCAAAATATGCGGTAAACTACTTTTCAAAATTTCTTCTTTAAAAATAAATGTGAATTTATGCATTGACATCCAAATATATTTTATTTATTCTGATTCTTAATATAATCTATTTATTAAAACAATTTTTATAATTTATTTATTAAAACAATTTTGGCATAAATTCATGAAAATTAGAAATTTGCCCCGAAAAACTTCGTTTTTGTCAAAAGTAAAAATCAAATAAAAAAAAAAATCGTGTATCGTTATATCGATATTTTTTTTCTATGCAGCGATAAAGTATCGATAATTATTTTGTTCTATATTTCCGATCCCTAGCGACTAACCAAGGGTTAATATTACCCATCTTTAATTTAACAAGTCCATCAGCGAAATCCATAGCAAATATATTTCATTCAAAATAATATGTCAGTCAGATTTTGTAAATATTGATAGAAACTACACCCTACTCTTGATATCTAAACAAAACTCAAAGACAACATGAACCCTTTTATATATATATATTCTAAAGTTTTCAGTCACCTAAGACTAGTTAACGAGAATTTGATCACTTGTTCTGTGAATAAAACTAAAGGGAGTGAAAAGTATTTATTACTGAGATAGATTAGAAGTTGGGCTTCAAGTGGAGTGACAATGATAGATGATTCCTTTTGTATTTAGAAGAGATTAACGAGAAAGTTTTAAAGTCGAAAACCCGAATATACGATACGTTTGTAGTTTAAAAATAGTTTTAGTATTTTAAAAATTATTTTCTTGTTTATGCGTTGGCTTATTGCGTTTTTGGAAATAATGAGGATTTACAATAGAGATTTCATTATTGAATAATCTTTAGAGTGTATTTTTATGAGTACATTTTTGAGGGCTCATTTTTCTGAAAGTATGAGTGTACAGCTAAATGAAACGCAATGTGAAGTGTAGAATTACAAATTTTGTTGGACATTTATTTTTGTTTGAAAGAATTTAGTGCTGTATATGGTGACTTCTAACCTTCTAAACTTATTTCCTGGTTTATGTGTTGGTTCATCAAGCTTTTAGAAACAATCAGGATACACAAAAGAGAATTCATTGTTTGATTAATGTATGAGTGAACTTTCATGAGTGGGAAGTTAAATAATGCGTAACGTAAAAGTGGAGAACTACAACTTTCGCTGGGAATTGAAGTTTTGTTGACAAAAAAGTAGGTTCTATATACAGTGATGCTCTAATTATAGTGGTGTTTGGCAAAACGCATCTAGAGTAGAGGTCGGAAATATCGATCAAAATAAATATCGATATTATATCGTTGCATAGAAGAAAAATATAGATAAAATATCGATATATCGATACAAGTTTTTTTTATTTTTTATTTTCAATTTTACCAGAAACGAAGTTTTTCGGTGCAAATTTCTACTTTTCATGAATTCATGTCAAAATTGTTTAAGTAAATAAATTATAAAAATTGTTTTAATTAATAAACTATATTATCAATCAGAAAAAAAAAATATATTATCAATCAGAATAAATAAATTATACTATCCAATCAGAATAAATAAAATACATTTGGATGTCAATACATAAATTTTCATTTATCATTAAAGAAGAAATTTTGAAAAGTAGTTTACCGCATATTTTGCTGATAGATATGTTTTTAATATTTAAAATTAGATGCAAATTCCAGGCATACGTTGGCAACAGAAACGGCGCTATATTAATGACTACTAATAAATGATCTTATCTTTCCATAAAATTATGTTTTCTTTTTGGTTAGGGTGCCATTTTAACTGTCTCTCAGCCAAGTCCAAACTTAAGTTTTGAAGTTTTTGAGAGAATAAAGAAAATCGAAAAAATACATGAAACTACAAAACGATCATCAAAAAATTAAAAATGTTTGAAAATATCGATATGTCTGTGACTTGTATCGATATTTTTTACCATCGATATTTAAAAAAAATAACGATATAAATATCGTCTTATGGATATATCGTCTACCTCTAATCTAGAGTCTGTTCTGTAAATATACAGTCACAAAAATGGGTGCAAATACTATTCAGACAATGGTGAAATATTATATGACTAAGTAAAGAACCTTAATTGAAATTCCTACCAGAGATGTGATAGATTACTATTGGGTATTCAGTGCTAGAACAACGTATATTTATTTTCAATTACCCATATTTTATATAGTGTAAAAATATAGCATTCGGTCAAAAATAATTTTCGATTTTTTTTGCACGTTTTCCACGTTTTGGAACAACCTGATTTAAAAAAATTGGTCAAGAAAAAATGCATGTCTGTTTGTCTGTGGTCAGCATAACTCCCGAACAAAGTGACTTATGATATTAAAATTTGGTGTGCAGATTAGTGGTGGCCATGGGATCTACCATTAGGGTTTTCGTCAAAATCGCGACTGCGTATAAGGTGAAAATCACGAAAAAAAAATCATATTTTCCAGCAATTGTTTGAAAACGCCTCTAACGATTTTGAATAAAATCACTGTGCTAATGCCTCTTAAGGAGTTCTAATTGGCCTCACTCTTGAAATTCCCTAAGAAATGCTATAAAAGCGTAAAAAATATAAAAACGAGTGCCTTTGACACAGAGCTCTCTGCCTTTGAACATTGCCCATCAACGATTAATTTTATTTTTCTGTTTCACGCTCAAGAAAGGACAATGTCTATCTAATAACATCGCCAATTTCGTCATCTTGGCATGTTTTTTTTTTTTGCCCATGTACAAATTATTGCCATAAACATCACCAAACTGGCCATTTTTATTTATAGGACAAAATTTTATTTAAATGGTAAATGATAAAAAAATATGAAAAACACCATAAATTTTAATGCAATGACCAATATTATAGTGTAATTGAAAGTTGTGCGATGTTCCACACTCCCTAGTTTGCAACGAGGATATGTTTTGCTATTTCTACAAGCTTCAGGGTATCCGTGTTTGGCGTTGCGAGAAAGAAACTTTTACTACAGATAGCTTGAAATGTTAAGTGAAGTTTAACACATCTGTTGTGATTTGAGTGTGTATGAGTGCTGAGAGGTTAGGAAAGTATTTTGACAGGAAGGGTAAAATTTCGAAGTATTTAAAGAGGTACTTGAACGTTGCATGATTTCTTCACCAGGAAGTCTATTTAAATACCACTTTATCTTCTAACTAGACTTAGTATCTTGTCACACGTCAAATGCCGCCACTGCTTCTCTTAATAACAATAAAATTCAAGTATTTTTTGGGGGGTGACTAATTCACCTGATTTATATTCCATGGAGAAAATGTAGGGCTTAATGAACAAACCTTCCAAGGATTTAGCTCCAAACGATAAAAAAGGAACTCCTGTAAAGTGTGAAATCCGTTTGAGACACTATCAGAAAAATTTTTTGCCGAAAAGAAGTGCTTGCTTTTTCAGATCATTTTCCTGCTGTTCAAGGGAAATTAAACTAAATATTAATTATCCAACTGTTTTTCGTTTAATAGTATTATCTTCTTGATATCTTTTATATTAACTTCGATTTTTTTTTTTGTTTGTGGCTGCCGGACAAATATGCGGAGTCTAAATTTATCCTCTTGTTGTCATCCAATTGGGCTGAAACTTGGCAGATAGATTCGATGTCGATGACAATGCTTTCTATCAAATTTTGGAGTTGTAAGTTTCACTAAAAGTTCGCTTTTATGGAATACTAATAAACCAACTTGCCGTCATCCAATCACGCTAAAAAAGCATTTAACCGACTATTGTTTAAACTCTTTCCTGTTCCCAATTTATTTTTTAATAAATGAATAATAAAATTGTTTTAATCAGAATGAATAAAAGATACTTGGGTGTGAGTGCATAAGTTCGCTTTCATTTTAATAAATAAGTTTTGAAATTTAGTTTGCAGCACATTTTTCTGATAGAAATATTTTTGATATTTAAAAGTATATGCAAACACCAAACGCACGTTGTTTACAGAATCGGCGTTGTGTTAATAAATATAAAATTTGTTAATGCAAAGAAAGGAATTATATTAAAAAAAACCTGTTTTTATGGGTCATATTATTTATGTTATTCTAATTAACCACTGTTTAATTTATTCTAATATTTGAAAATATTAAAAAGAATTTTTTCGTAAAAAAATATTTTTGCAATAATCATATATTTTTTGTGTTACGCTCATCTAAAAAATATTTAGAATGTGACAGTACATATTAAAACTCTCAAGCATTTATTTCTTCTGAAATCAATGTTAATCTCCATACCTTTAAGATTATTAGAATTGCGTAAAATTAGACCAGAAATTCTGAACGCCTTAACATTTGAACTGAAAAGCTCTTCAGTATTTCTTCGATGAGAAGTTCACATCATTGATGCAAAAAGACTTATTGGATAAGAAAATAATTACATCTTAGGCGGACATGTTAAAGGTTACATGTTAGGTCCGGGTGAGGCATCGGGTCATTCCTTGGAATGCCGTAGTTGTATTTTGGAACGGGCATGCATCGGGACCAACCGTTCCAATGAACCAAAGGAAGCGGTTTGGAGAACTTTTTGTCTCGCAAACTGTCGATGAGATAACCGTACCAAAATATTTTTTTTTGTTTATGAAGGTTTAAAAACAAACAGTGTATATTTTCTAAGTTAAAATTATGATTTTTTAAAAATTAGATTGAGGTTTTTTAAGTTTTTTTTTTTTATAAAAAGCTCATATATATACTTATGGTTTTTTAATTTCCGATAAAATAGTTTGGGACAATTAAATTTACATGAATAATACGAAAAAAATAATAATATATGATTATGTCTTCATAAATAAAACTGAAACTTATGTATTTGCTATTGGCTAAACTTTAAGTTAATCTTAGTTTATCCAAAAATACTTTGCTTCCCATATTTTAAATAACATATTATTTCATTTTCTTTCATATAAATAAAAGACAAGCGCTTTATGCCTTTATAAATATTTAATGGCCTCTTTTACTAAACAGCAACTGTCAATAAAAAATAATAATAATAAAATTTACTCGCATTTAGATCTGGAAATCTTTCGTAAACTTTTTAATTATAACATAAATTAACCTTTTAGTTCCATTAAAAAAACTTTTCTTTAAAATACCTCTTCACATTTAAGGCTACATTCACACAGTAAGTGGCATTTAGGAAAGCAATTATCGAACAGTTGATTGGAATTTCTAAATTTTTTTTCCAGAGGTATAAATTTAGTTTTCTTTGTCGTTTCATTTAAATTGCTTCGTTTGTCACGAGACTTTTTTTATGCAGTTATTTATCAGTAAAAAAAAAAAAAGTTTAAAAAATAAATAATTATGAATAATTCCCTTCGTAATTTATTCTGCCATGCTGCCATTTTAGATTTATTTATTACGATTTATTTTGTGAAGTTTTAAAGATTATTTACAATAAACTTGCATGTTTGTACTGGATATATTTATATACTTGTTTACCATACCACTTGTACAAAATGGATAATATATAAACAAATTTGTACTATTTAGTGTGGAAATAAACTTAATTAAATGTGTATGATTTTCCAATATTCGATAAAACACTGAATAAATAAATAAATAAATAAATAAATAAATAAATAAATAAATAAATAAATAAATAAATAAATAAATAAATAAATAAATAAATAAATAAATAAATAAATAAATAAATAAATAAATAAATAAATAAATAAATAAATAAATAAATAAATAAATAATACTTGCTTATCCAAAACTAAATGTAATATGAATAAACGTTTATGCAAAAAGTAGGTTTTGATAGTTAATATATTTATAGATATTAATTATCAAAATAAGGATATATTTATATACCAATTTAAGGACATATTTATATACTTATATACCATCCTACTTGTACAAAATAGACAATATATAAACAAAGTTGTACTGTTTAGTGTAGAAATAAACTAAATTAAATGTGTATGATTTTCCTTTATTCCAAGTAGGCGAAAAATAGATGACTAAAAAGTAAACCTGTTTATCCAAAACTAAATGTAATATGAATGAATGTATTTATGCTAAATGTTGATTTTGATAATTAATAAGCTTCTGGTGAAATTTTTAATTAATTGATTAAACATTTACCTCGTAGTTAAAACTAAGTTTCTATTTTTTATAGTTTACAAGTGCGGTTCTCTGTTACTATAATGAAATTTAGAATTTTTTTTTGTATGCACTATTTATTTTTATTATTATTATTATTATTTTTGACTCATACAAATCTATATCAATAATTTGCAAGAATTTCTTGTAACTTAATTATAAATGCAAAATCCAAGCTCGATTTTGCATTATCTGCATCCAGACAAATACGCCACGCAATTTTGAACTTCGATAAGATTACGAGGTTGAAACCTTATAGCGTATACCTATCTCTCTCTATATAAACCCTCCCCATCAAAGAGAGGACTTTGAGGTCACAACCTATATGATGCGTACCAGTCCCCATTACCGTACACTTCAGTATTAAGGGAAGCCAAGACATAACCTACGATCTATCATCGTTTACGAGTTCGATGCCTTTAACCACCTGGGCACTGAGATCTCTGATAGTCCGAAAGGCGACTGCAATTTTTCGACCTCATCGAACATCATTCTGAATTTCTTATAGAAATTGGAGAAAAGTGAGTAGATTACGAATCCACTGGTCTGACGTGGCAAAAACGGCCGAAACTGATCAAAAATCAACTTGAAATGAGTTGAACTAAAATCCGATCACCAAATATGTCATATTTTGCCAAAAAGAGAACAAACTTTTTCTTCTGGCAACCCAGTTCATTTTGAATTTCAATGAGAAAAAGCGCAAGCGATTTCTGATTTCTGGTTCGGAAAACTTGTATCTTTTAAAAGTAAGCCAAATTGGCGACATTATTTACTTCATCAGTGACGTAATGTTTATTGCCAACTTGGCTCCCTTTTAGTAGATGCAAGTAGACAGTCGCCAGATATCCGAATCGTCTGCAACCTTCTTAATGGAAAATTAAAGAGTGAGGGTTACCAAACAAAAAAATAAAAAAATGCTCATTATTTGGCAAGTTATGGCACATTTGGCAATTGGATTTAGTTCAACTTATTAAAAGTCGATTTTTGACCAGTTTCAGCCATTTTTGCCAAGGCAGACCAGTGGATTCGTAATCTCCTCACTTTTCTCCAATTTCTATAAAAAATTCAGAATGATGTTCGATGGGGTCCAAAAATTGCAGTCACCACTCAGTGTATAAGTTTAACCTAAAATAAAATAAATGGTTATGATATTTGCGTACAAAACAATGCATTCGAAAGGACAGAAATTAGTGTTTGGTACTTGCGCATAACAATGGATTCCTTACGTCGTCTTACATTCCCTCTCTCGCCCCCTAACAGCTTGGCTAGTCTTCAGACCATTATTGCCAAACTGTCCAGTTAATTTTTCTACTATAGATTATACTATTTTCAAATACCTCTAGGTAAACTTTCGATTCTGTATGTCTGTCGATGGTGGGTAAATCTGCGGAGGCCTAATTGACACCCTTGCCGTCATCCAATTGGGCTGAAACTTAGCAAATAAATTCGATGTCGATGCCAATGCATTTTATTAAATTTTGACTGCTGTCACGGTCCATAAAAGGTCACTTTTATGGATTACTAATAAAACATCTTGCCGTCATCTAATCACGCTGAAATAGCATTTAACCGATCATTGTTGAAACTCTTTCCTGTTGCCAAAATTGTTTTAGTAAATCAATAATAAATTTTTTTATTCAGAATAAATAATAGATATTTGGATGCGAGTGAATAAATTCTCATTAATTTTTGATGAATAAATTGTGAAAAGTAGTTTCCCGCATATTTTGCTGATAGAGATGTTTTTAATATTTAAAATTAGATGCAATTTCCAAGTACACGCTGGCAATAGAAACGGCACTTTGTGAATATAAAAATTGGCAATGCATATAAAGGATTTGTATTAAAATCTTTTTTGTGGGCTATATTACTTAAATAAACTTTTTTTAATTTACAAAGAAACTTTTCTACATTTTCAAATAAATTTTAAACTGTTTAATAAAGCTTTAATTTTTTTTTAATTTAAGTAAAGAATCAAGAGTTTTTAATCTTAAAAAACTCAAAGTGTATATATTTTCTAGACTTTCCGTCCTTCTTAAGTGTTTAACTATTTCATTTCTTATCATTCTACAATTTTTAAACTGCTTAATAAAGTGAAAAATCAACAGCAGCTCTTTCGGTTTTTCAAACAAAGATTCCGTTGTTTCTCCCCATTGGAAATACGAATTTTAGATTTATTGGCAGAACAACCCACGGATATACCCAATGAAAGAAAATAAGCATTATATGGTGCTGTTGTTTACCATATCAATAACCAGAAACTTTCCTACAAAATAAATATACCTTATCTACGTACTACACACGGTTGATTTCATGTCAATCGGAGAAACTTATTTGTAGAAGCGGACCAGCAAAACACAACAAGAAAAAGTTCTTCTCAACCTGAAATAATCCTAACTGGATATGATTTTTTGTTGTTTGTTTCTTTCTCTTCGGTTAGGAAAAGGCATAGGGCACAAAATTTACCTTCCACAGTTAAGTTTCTTGAAATCTTTTTTAAAGCATTACGTGGTTCTGTGCTTCTTGCACTTTAGGGAATAGAGTTTTTCGGGTGTATTGAAATTGAAATATTCGTAACGCAAAACGAACTGGTTTACACTTACATAAATTCAGTATGAGTGAGCGTGTATACAAAAGATGTGTTTGGAATTACTGATGCGATAAATTATAAATAAATGGTGCAATATTTAATTAACAGGTTAAAAGTATCAGTTTCCTTCATGAAACTGTTATTTTGTTTACTGATATCTTTAGTGCCTAGTTACTAAGTTATATTTACTTTGATGGAACATATCGACATGAAATAAACTGACTTCTGATAGCCATTGTAAGTGAAGTGCAGTTTTAAAATATGTCTCCACTAAAATTTCATCTAGTCCAAACTTCTTAAATGGAAGTCACTGTGTTACAATCTCACTGTGTTACAATCTTCTAGCCCAGTGCATTTAGAAACTACTTTCTATAAAACCTTGAAATTAGGTGAGTAGGTACGAAAAAGATCATTTAATGAAACTACATAAATTGTTTTCATTTAATTTCTTTCTATTATAAAATTGAAAATTAAAATAGCAATAGACAAAACCAGGTGGAGCCACTGCATATGCATTGGCGTAAGGATTTCAAATATAAAATAAAATATATTAGACGCTATTTTCGCGTTTTTAATTTATGTCATTTCATTAAGTGATCGTTTTCTTACCTACTCACCAAATGTCAAGGTTTTTATAGAAAGTAATTTCTAAATGCACTGGGCTAGAAGATTGTAGCATAGCAAGTATAGGGAATGATCTTTACTTAGACTTTCTCTTAAATTTCTTAACTGAGAACCACTATATGAATAAACATTTTTAGTAACTGTAACTTATCAAACACATAAGTTACGTTAGCTGTAAGTGAAATTGTTTATTAGAAATGGCAATACCAAAACAAGTAAATGTTATAAATCAAGGTTAATGACATTTGGTAAAAAATTTATTTCTGCCAATTTGACGAGTTTGATGAAATTTTAGAGATGCATCGGATATGAACAAACCAACTGAAAATCGTAACACATGTTCCCAAAGCTTAAGATAGTAAAATTTAACTACTGCACTTTTGATTAACCACCACGTTGAAAATGTTTTAAATATGGAATATCTCAATCTGCTTCTTCCCATTAAAAAAAAAAAAAAAAAAAGCTTAAAATTAGGCAACCATGTTCCGAAATCTGCACCTAATAAGATATACCTAAAAAACAAATCTTTAAGTAGTTAAGAGCTTTTAAACGTTCACAATGTTAAATATATTAATATGCTATCTCCCATCAATCCATAATAACACGATGTTTGATATCTAATTAATCTATTCCGAACTCATTAACCAACTTCCAAAGGTCTAAAAGAGTCCAAACATTCTAAATGGGAGAAAAGTTAATGTCATACGTTACATAATTGTGTACCATCACGTAGGTTGAGGTCTAAAAAAGTTATTCGGTACAATTTACATACTTCAAATGGTCGAATGGTGGCTAAACATCACAAAGGTTTAAGATAGCATATATACAGAAGACTAATGCTAGCAAAATTGTAGCCCCAACCCTCAAATAAGATAATACGGAAATGTAAAGAGGACGAAATTGGGTTTACTACCCTAACTAACAGAGGGTAACAATTGAATAAGTTTGTTCTAATATTGTTTTTACAATTAGCTTGAATATTTCAGATTAAGTTTATAGCTTGAAAATTGCATGGTTATGTTTAAAATTTACTCGCTGACGTTTACTGAACCACTTTAATGCTACGTTTACTTAATACGTTATCACTTGATAGCCAACATTATTTTGTGAGTTTAGATACAAGCAGTTTTGTTTTGGTAGCAACATTTTGTTTGAAAATAACGAAAGATTGAAAAATAACGCTAAATAGTGATTCAAATTCATTTGAGTAAACAGAAATAATTAAGTACCGTAATGAGAACTTAGTAGAAGTCTTAAGCTTCCAAAAAACAAATATCTCTTTTTTTTTAAAAAAATATTAATATTGTTGTGAATTTTCCGCAGAGGCAATGATGGCGCAGTTTTTACTAGATAAAAACTATTTATTCTCTCTTCATGATATCACAGAAGTTATTCGAAGAACAGTGCAATCACTATCAAGCTTCAACACAAGCTTCAATAAAACAACTCCGAATTAAGCGATAATTCAGGTCAGGCACACTCAAAGCGCTCAGCTTTCATCGAGTTCTGAAGTCAAACTGTCCGTCGATTTTAGCTGCGGTCTAATTTATAGAGGCGCATGAGAACCTTCTCGAAACATCCAGCCAACTCGTCAAAAAAAAAAACTTCTCGAAATTTCCCGATTGCTTTAGATGTTGCCACCTTTTTTTAACCTGTATTTTCGCTGTTAAATAAATAGAATAAGATAAAATACAATACAATAGAATTTTAAAGTAATACTTCACTATTTACAAATATACAAAAAATTTGTGTAACAATATTATGCCTCACGATACGAACAAATATTCATCTGATGTTAATAATATTTCCGAAAATAAATTCTCAATGTCGTATTCCTGATTTATCCATCCTTCAGCCTACAATTGTTTCCCCTACCCACTCATTTCGGAAGATGTCACTGACGGCGTTACCAAATCTTTTACACTGACCAAAACGATACTCCTCTTGAACATTTCTCATTCAAGGTCCAACACCTCTTCTCGTTAACCTCATTAACATTCCGAAGCGACTGTTAATCACTACACGAGCAGACTTGGTCCATCAACCAACAACAACCCATCGCACGACGCGATACTGCACTACGCCCTACTCTTTTCCCTCCATTTGAAAACTAGTGCCAAAAAAGTGAGAAGAGGCGAGAAATTGGCACACTCCAGGAAACGAAGCCCAGCAACAAAACCCTCTTCATCAGTTTGGCCCCTTCCTGCCCCCGCGTGGTACACAACACACCCATTCAAGAATAAAGATGTTACCGACGGTGTACCGACGTCGGAGAGCGGGGGGGACGGATAATGGACGGGTTGGGCATTATCGAAATCAGGCGCCTTTTGCCCCCGTGGCCCAGTGCCAAGTGTTGGGCCGATTAGGATCTTTCTCTATTCGTTTTTAATGTCACCGACAAATAGGTGACCGGTGGAACTTTTTTCGGATGGTGTTTGGTTTTAGGAAGAGTGAATGGCGATTTTTTTCTGTTGGAGATGTATTTTTGGGTGCTAAAAGGTTGGTTTGGTGTAAGAATTTTTTTTTTTTTGCATTTTCTGATAGAAAAAATATATTGTTATGAATAACTAAAAGGCATTATTTTCCTTCTGGCTTGACACATTTGTTGCATCTGAAGCTGTAATTTCATTACATTTTCCTGTAGATGCATGTCCTAGTTAACATGTAACCGGTAATGAGAAAATATTATATGGGAGACATATATTTAAAATACTAAATAAATGACTTGACTTTTAAAAAAGACATGTAAAAGGTCATAAAACTTAAAGGCCTCTTATTTGGTTATATGTAAACATGTTCATTAAGCAGTAAAATTATGTTCCGGTAATCTGGATTGATCAAGATGCATATTAAAATATCCCGGTTCAAATTAGTTCAGAGATTAGTAGATCTCAAAATGCGAGCATGTGTCATTTCACTCCTTTTTTCCCCGATTGCCATCATTTAATTAAACGGTATAGTGGTTAGCGTGCTAGCTTCTAGACCACGAGGTTGCGGGTACGAGTCCAGTATTAGGCATGGGTGTTTGTAAATGTATGTTGGCTTGTCTAATGACGAATGTTTTGGCGCATTATAGCCCTCGTGTAGCTGACGGCGCCAGATAATCTGAAAACAACCAACCAAGCCATCATTTAATTGCCCACAAAAATACAATTCCATTGCGTTCCTAGTAACCTGAATCGGTAAAGATACTTATAAATAATATAACCCATCAAAAGTTTTTAATGTATTCATTAACATAGTGCCGTTTCTTATTTTTAATATTCAAAATTAAGATGCAAACACCATCTCTATTAAAATAAATATGCGGTAAACTACTTTTCAGAATTTATTCATTAAAAATAAATGTGAATTTATGCACTCACATCCAAATATCTTTTATTTATTATGATTAAATTTTTTTATTATTTATTTATTAAACCATTTTCTCCAACAGGAAATAGTTTCTTCAATGATTGGTAAAATGCTATTTCAGTGCGATTGAATGACAGCAAGTGGGTTTATTAGTATTTCTTAAAAGTGACCTTTTAGTGACAGTGACAGTCGCCAAAATTTGATAGAATGCATTCTCATCGACATCGAATCTATCTGCCAAGATTCAGCCCGATTCGATGATGGCAAGGGGGTAAATTAATTAGGCCGCCGCAGATTTGCCGGCCATCGGCAAACATACACATTCAAAGTTAATAGAAAGGATTTAAAAATGACCTCTACCTATCAAGTCTTGCAGAGAAAAGTAATTATTAACATGTTTGTCTTGCATTTATGATTTAAATGTCCTTTTAACGCTCAATTTTAATGTAAAACAGGATCCCAAACCTTATTAATAATAATCATACACCACTCGTCAAACACAAATGACAGGGTGTGTGCCCATAACCCATCTTATGGAGTGTAAGCTTCCTTCATTGTGTGTGCTTAGCAGTAAATTAAGTGTTTGTAGAACCAATTGATGTCCTTCAGGAATTACCTGATAAACTGCATCACTTTAAGGAGGATTAAAATTGTAAACTTACCATGCTGTTAAGCAGGACGCGGGGAAGTTCGTGCCTCTAAAAATTGACTGTCTCAGTTGTATCTTCAAATAATTAGAATAATGAAATTGTACTTGTTTTAAGGTACTAGTATGCATTGAAAAATAATCACTTTTGCTTTGTTTTTTATTTTAAAATTTTTCAAAATATGGTTTAGTTTATGATTTTCAAAATATTTTTTTTTTATATTGCTTTTAATTCTGTGTTAAAATATCTCTGTTTGAAACTTTAAACGTGTTTTGCGAGAAAATAATTTTTGTCAGTATAATACTTTTTTTACAAGAGTTGTTTTCAATTTGACTCAACAAGTTAAACAAAATTAATACCATTTGAAGTGCATAATTCTGGGCAGAGAACCTACTAGAATCTATTTTCTCCTCTGAATGACTGATTTTTATCTGGACGATTTTATTATAAAAATGTATATTTTTAGTTACTTTGAAAATAACTTTCTGAAAAAAAAAAAAAAAAAAAAAAACTATTTTATTTATATTTATAAATTGAGTAAACAACATATAAAAGCGAAAAAACAAACTTCCTATTTTTAAAAAAAATCAAGTGCTGGTGACCCAAACCCAAAACGTCTTCTGACTAAACCGCAATCAATAATCACAGGATCTTCTATAGGCTGGTGACCATCCAGAATTTTCTAGAAAGGTCCAAGTACCAAAATAGAAAATACAAATATGACCAAACCATTTTAATTTTTTCAAGCTTCATGCCAATATATTGGCATACGCATCTTGCATTGGACTTTTAAACATAGAGATAGTATTCATTTTAGTATGATGTTACACATTATTTCTAGATGTCAGCTTTTGGTTATAATCCCTTTTCATCCCTTTATAAAAAAATCAAAATTGTTAAATTATGTACCAATTTAAAGGTTAATACCTCTGGATCTGACAAATAGCTCATTTACAAATGCACAATATGTTATACATTTAAAAATCGTAGTTAAAAAAAAATCAGAAATGTTCCAATTTTTTCGAAGTCATGATGTCATGCAATAGATGGCAGCACCATAGAAAAGAGAAAATCGCAATTAAAACAAATAAAGACATCTTATATATCTCAGCTAAAGAATGCAATATCTGACTCTGGTGAACTTACTGAAAAGCAAATCTTAAATATGCACGTTCCCTCTTGTTCATCTTTTAGTGTCATAATTTTGTTTTATTTTTTCAGGAGGATTATGATGAAGTGGACACGTCGGAACCCCTCGAGCCAGCCGGACAAATCCAGTTTAGTCTCGAATACGATTTTTACGCCTCCACTCTAGTCCTAAGGATTATCCAGGGAAGAGACCTTCCCGCCAAAGACATTATAGGTAAGCTGTTCTGAAGAATCAATTTCATGATGGCCTTAAGAAGTTTTTTTTTTCCTTTTCAACTTCTTTTGGTTATATATATAAATAGCTATTTCGTGTTGCGGGTATAAAACGTACAATGGTTTCTAAAAGTGACCGTATACTTAGAACTTTTAATCAAATACAGCATTATCCATCGCAAAATATAATATTTTAGAATTCGATTTTTTTCTCATACTATATCTACTTTGCTCTTCTTAAAACTGTATAAATTATTTTAAAATATAATTAATCTGCTTTTAAAAAAATCGTTAACCTCAAAGTAAGGCATAAAATATTATCCAAAAGTCTTTGTACACTTAATTTTTATGTTTATATATTTGTTTATATTGTAATATTTGTTAATATAGAATTTTAGGATAGAATATATATTATGATGAAGTGGTTGATTTAATATAGAATTAGGATGCCCTTTGGCGTTCAAAACAGCTATCAGAGCTTCTGGCCATAGATTTAACTATTTTTCTTTTTATAATTTCTGTATCAAAGTCCCTCCATTGTTTGATCATGTAAATGGCATATCTTTTTAATTTGACCTCCAAATACCTCCAAATGTATTTTGTTAGGTTCAAATATGACGACTGAGGTGATGTTTTAAGATACTGTGTAGGCAATTATACAGGCACCGGTTACTAATATTGAATACCGTGTGCTTAATATCATTATCTAGATACAAAAATTAATCTGTTCGCAATGTACAAATTTTAGACCGACAATTTCAACTCATCGTTCAAAATATAATTTTTCATTCAAAAGTAAGTAATTCATACAATATAATTTTATCTTCTCCATACAATGATGTGTCCATTAGAACCAAACATGCTAGACTTACTTTCATCTTTAAATTAAAATATTCCAATACGTTTCTGGCTTATTTATTACTAACTTCACAAAGGAAAGTCGAAGTTTTCCATTTTTAGCATTTCTGAAATTTTTTCTTCGGGCAGAGTGTCCATGGACTGAGTACTTTTCGAATAGTTTCAGATGAAATTGAAGTCGAAAATTTTCTTTATAATCCATCATTCACTTTAAATATAAAACGAAGTTTACAAAGTGTAGAATTTACGAGTCAGTTACGAACCACATGTTAGGTATAATCAAATTTATATAAGCAAAATGGCCTAGTTTACGGTTTTGTAGATAGTTTTTTTAATGAAATTTTAAGAGAACTCGTCTATATCGTCAACCTCAAAATCAACTCTAAGTTTACCTTATTGCGAAAGTAACTATTTAATTCAAAATGACAGATTATTTTTCAAATTTGAATAAAATAATATAATGGACACGATTCCAGAAAGACAATGAAATGCATAGTTAATTGATCAGTCATGCATATATATATATATATATATATATATATATATATATATATATATATATATATATATATATGTAATTAGATAGAAATAATGAAGGGGAAAAAGTAAAACAAAAAAACCCTTCCAAATAGGTCAGCGGTAAAAACTGATTTTAATAATAAACTTTGATTTACACTGAAAAATAAATTTATAGTTCGACAATAATTTATGCATCATCAATTTTAAATATTTTAATTCACCTTAATAAAACATATATATATATAAAAATTTTTTTGTTTGAATTTTTAAATAAAAGTTAGTAAACTGATTTTACAGCCATCATATTCTAATTTGTATTTGAAGAATGCTTTTCCATGATAAAATACAGAACTTTAAATTTCATCAAATATAGTTATTTAAAAAAAAAAACCCTCCGTAGTTACAAACTTCAACTCTAGTTTACATACGGAAATTACAGTGACGAAACATTTTGATGACACTGATCAAGCACATTGGGAAACAAGTAGACTAGAAAAGTTCTTTAGAAAAACCATTATATAACTCATACATGTAAACATGTCCTTTGCGCAACATTAATGAGCCTCTTGAGAAACCAAAACTTTTCCGAACAACTTCAATCAACATATCCGAATTCTTCAAAGGGAGTTTCTCATTACAAAAGCACAAACTGCAGTCTAGAGATATTGGCATCAAAGAGACTCGAAAATGCGACAGTCTGTCATTTAAAGAGATGTTTGTCTTTTATTCACCCATCGGTAAATTCCGAATCGTACAAGAATCAATGGTTTCGAGATGGTCGGAAAAGTTAGGTAATAGCTTGTTTCGTATATTTTATGCAAGGTATATATATTTGTCTTTAAATTACGTCTTTGGTAGATTTCCATTTCATTTTGATATAAATTTATTTATAAATATCGAAATGGTTATTTAGATGATTCGTAATATTTAGTGTGAAAATAATGTAAATTAATTCGATTTTTGTGTAATAGTTTGATGTTGAACTAGTGTTTTTTTTTGTGTTATTTTGAAAACATTAGTTTTTTTTTTCATTGGGTCATTTCCATAAATAAATTTAATCAAGAAAATTGAAAACAACTAAGCAATCATAGTAATCCTATCGATTATAAGTATATAGTTTCAATACCTATTATTAAATCCTAACAAGATCAAAATATTTTTGATGTTTGATAATATTTTTTTTTTCTTCTAATGACGGGCCCAAGTACTCACGGTCACTTGCAATGTGCTCGCAGTAGAAGTCGGCGATATATCGATACGACGATTTTTTTTATCGATATTTAAAAAAAAATATCGATACAAGTCACCGATATATTGATATTTTTAAACATTTTTAGTTTTTTGATGATTGTTTTGTAGTTCCATGTGTTTTTTCGATTTTCTTTATTCCCTTTTAAAAAACTTCAAAACTAAAGTTTGGACTTGACTGAGAGACAGTTAAAATTGCACCCTACAAAAAGAAAACATAATCTAATGGAAAGATAAGATCATTTATTAGTAGTCATTAACATAGCGCCGTTTCTGTTGCCAACGTGTGCCTGGAAATTGCATCTAAATTTAAATAATAAAAACATCTCTATCAGCAAAAAATTTCGGTAAATTACTTTTCAAAATTTCTTCTTTAAGAATAAATGCGAATTTATGCAATGACATCCAAATGTATTTTATTTCTTCTGATTGATAGTATAATTTATTTGTTAAAACAATTTTTTATAATTTATTTATTAAAACAATTTCGGCATGAATTCATGAAAAGTAGAAATTTGCTCCGAAAAACTTCGCTTCTGGCAAAATTGAAAATCAAATAAAAAAAAAAAAATCATGTATCGATTTATCGATATTTTTTTTTTTATGCAACGATATAGTATAGATATTTATTTTGATCGATATTTCCGACCTCTAGTTCACAGTCACTTGGCCACTACAAAGCCCGTAGCGATGGTCACTTGTTAAGGGGCACCCAGTGGGAAAGCCATCGTTGCCCTTAGGCCATCCGTGTCTTACCACAGGATTCTTTTCGAGACTCACCACCTTGGTAGTCTGATGCGCTCACCACTATACTGAATAGGTGATATGTTTGATAGTATTTTTCAACCATCACAACATAACATTTCATAATTATAAATAATGTAGAGATATAATTAATTTGTTGTTGGTGAGAAAACGCATGGTATCATATCCGAAAAATAAGGCCACATATAGAAAAATAAAGTATATATGGTGAATTGTAGGACAAATTCCATTATAATATAGCTTAGTTAAATACAAAAGGCATTTTATAAAAATGCGTGTAATGCATAATGAAAAGTAAAAATATGAATTATGTTTTTAAAAAAAAAATGCCCATTTAGTGTTTATACAATAAAAAAGGGCAACACTACTAAACAAATGTAAATTACCCAATGAAGCCACATAACTTACATTAAAAACACGAATTTTGCACACATTTTTAATTATAATACTGTTTTTGAATTAGTATTTCATTCAAATTTCATTTCAAACGATTTCTTCTGAAGGCCTTTGTGATACCAAATCCTCACAATTACCTATCTTAACACATCATTTAGATAAACAAGCACATTACACATTCCTTGACATTAATAGTGTATATATACACTTTTACTATCACCAACTACATACGATGCACCAATCCAGAATTAGCAATTTGTTGCGATAAAGACCTAAGTAATTTGTTGCGATAAGGGGCCTTTATAGACTATCGACTTTTCTGGCATCCATAAACAGGGAACAAATACTCGAGGCATACGGTAGCCATCAACTTGCATCCGAGATATACACGTGGGGCAATGTAATAAAAGAGGATTAGGTGGTACTAACAAATGGCCAGACCATTTCATATGGCTCCTTGGGTTAATACGCTACTTGAAACCATCAGAAGGCCTAAACAAGATTTCTCCAACGATCCGCATGAAATTACTTTCTGGGGAAATGTAGTTGTAAAAGGTTAGTTTGTCTGTAAGTTTGTCTTGATGTTAGTGCTTGTAAATAAATTCTAAGGGTGTTTGGTACGGTAGTTAGAGGACTTTGCGAAGTGACTAATAATTGTGATGAGTAAAACTTGGAGTTGCTTTGAAGTATTTTCAAGTTGGAATTATTATAAAATGAGCATTTTGAGAGGGAGTTCTAGTAAAGATCATTCTCTATACTCGCTATGTTATAATCTTTTAGCCCAGTGCATTTAGAAACTACTTTCTAGAAAACATTGACATTTGGTGAGTAGGTACGAAATATATCCCTTAATAGACAGAGAGGCGACTGCAATTTTTGGACCCCATCGAACATCATTCTGATTTTTTTTATAGAAATTGGAGAAAAGTGAGTAGATTACAAATCCACTGGTCTGCCGTGGCAAAAATAGCCGAAACTGGTCAAAAATCGACTTTTAATAAGATGATCTAAATCCAATTGCCAAATACTCCATAACTTGTCAAATAATGAGCATTTTTTTTTTTTATATTTGGTAACCCTTACTCTTTAATTTTCAATTGAGAAGGTTGCAGACGATTCAGATATCTGGCGACGGTCTACTTGCCTCTATTAAACGGGAGACAAGTTGGCAATAAACATTACGTCACTGATGTCGCCAATTTGGCTTACTTTCAAAAGACACAAGTTATCCGAGCCAGAGATCAGAAATCGTTTGCGCTTTTTTCTCATTGAAAATCAAAATGGAGTAGGTTACCAGATAAAAAAGTTTGTTATCTTTTTGTCAAGTTATGACATATTTGGCAATTGGATTTTAGTTCAACTCATTCCAAGTCGATTTTTGATCAGTTTCGGCTATTTTTGCCACGGCAGACCAATGGATTCGTAATCCACTAACTTTTCTCCAATTTCTGTAAAAAAAATTCAGAATGATGTTCGATGGGGTCCAAAAATTGCAGTCGCCTCTCAGACTATAATGAAATGACATAAACTATTTTCATTTTTTGTCTATCTATTATAAATGAAGATTTAAATTGCAAATGACAAAACCAGGTAGAACCACTGCACGTGCATTGACGTAAGGATTTCAAATATAAAATAAAATATATCAGGCACTACTTTCGAGTTTTTAATTTATGTCATTTCTTTAAGTGATCATTTTTGTACTAACTCACCAAATGTCAAAGTTTTATAGAAAGTAGTTTCTAAATGCACTGGGCTAGAAGATTATAACATAGCGAGTATAGGGAATTTTCCATACTATGACTTCCTCCTGAGTAAGTTGTTTGTAAGGAGATTTGTAGAAATTACTGAGAAATTTTAAACTTATTCGGAAACAAAACGGTTTTTTAAACTTTATTGGAAATTTTAACTTTTGAATGTCTAAAATTTTGTGATATGGGACACAGTTTGGCTACAAATGTATAACCGATAAAAATTATTTTCATCATAATTACAATTTTTGGGATCAACAATTAAAAAATTATAATTGTGACTTAAAATATTAAATCCCTTAACAATATTCTAGTGGCTTGGTTAGTTTTGACTTAAGTCAATAACTTTCGCAAAGCGAACAGTGAATTTTTAAAATTAAAATAATTTAAAGGTGCAACTTTTACGTAAGCTTATAAAAAGAATTAGCATAAAACATACCAGAGCAAATTTTGGACTGTGGCAACCCATTCCATGCGTTTGATTTGCTGTAACTATTTTTATGCCATAAATATGTTGAAATCGTTGATCTTATTTTAGATTTTTCTGGAACAACCTCCTCATTCAACAATTTGATATTCCGGATTGTTAATCCATAATTTAATATTATTGTTACGAAATTTTCAACGAGGAAATGGCAACGCAGTTTTTACTAAATAAAAACTATAATGTATTTATTCTTCCTTCGAAAGCTCAGAGAAATTCTCCGAACAACAGAACAACTGCTATTAAGCTTCAATACAAGCTTCGGTGCGTACAGCTTCGAACATAGCAATAATTCAGGCACAGCGAAAATAAACAAAAGATCCGATGCTTTCCAATCAGCATCCAATATTCGTCTGCTCTCACGATCCGATTTTTCGTCTCCTTTTATAGCCTCGCGGCAGAACTTTGTAGCAAAATCCAGTTAACTAATCACGTGATGGAAACATCGATACAGTATAAATTCTGCCTTCCATCGATATAATTAAATATACTGTTTTAAGCTAGGCGTCCACTATACGCTGGGTAGAGCAGAGTGGAGTGGATTAGAGCCAAGGCTGCCAACGTTTACGATAGCACGAGCCAGCTCTGCTCTGCTCATAGTGGACGTCAACTACACGTACAAAGCTGGGAGCGTTCTTGGTGGATTATTTTACCCACTCTGCTCTGTTCGTAGTGGACGCTCAGCCGTTGAAAATGAAGCCGTTGTCAGATCGGTGGGCGAAGAAAAAAATACGGATTGCCGAAGATTGAAAATAAAATCTTGTGCTGTACCCAGCAGAACTGTCAATAGTTACACCTTAATTAGTAATAACGTACAAAAAATATCTACGCTATTACTTTACACGGTTTCTCGCATTATCACCCAACTCTAAAAGTGAACTGTGATTGGTTAATCATCCAACCATCATCATCAACCACCGGCGCGTTTCCCCCCTTGCATTGCCATTGGAGCAGTGCAGTTGTTTATCTTTAAGCCGGATTTACACTCTACCAGTCAAGGTTCCAATTTAGATCGCCAGCCAGTGACGTCATGTGACGTCACCAGGCTACTGGTTCCAGTAAATCAAACATTTTCTATTTACTGGCGCCGGCGACTCCGATCAACCAATCACGTGCTCTCTCCCGTGATCACCGATAGACGGCGCAACGGTCGCTTAGCTGACGTCACAGAACTGGAGTTCTAAACTGAAGGCCCAACTGGTAGCGTGTAAATCCGGCTTTATCGATGGAAACTTGTCGAAATTTCCAGATTGATTTAGGTGTTGCCACCTTTTTTTTTAACATGCATTATATCTGTTAACAAATAAAATAAAATAGAATTTTAAAGTAAATGTGTCACTATTTACAATTATATACAGAAAATTTGTGCAACAATATTTAAATATGTTCATGTAGGAGCACAAATATATTTTCATTGCAATACGATTGTTAATTCATCTAGAGTAAGACTGTACACTTTGATGAGGATGAAATACAACCGACAGAATACTGGTAAATCGGAATGAAAGTTACAATTCCGCACAGGAAGAGTGAACTTGATATATTTTTTGTCTTTATGATCAGGTAACCTCAATGTTTTCATGTTACCTTTTTAGCTCAAGTTGATGTAAGTTATAATTTGAAATTATTTCATCCAAGTACGTCCTTGGTCAAAAATATTAAGTTGTTTCTATCAAACGTTACAAGTTTCCAGGTGTCGTACGGAAGTCTTCCTATTATGATGACCTCTAGTATGTGAAATAGACAGATGATAATTAAGGTGTTAAAATGTTGTATAAGTAAACTTTCATTTCATGTCATTCGAGAGGCAGTTTTATTGGATAAATAAATTCCAAACGTTGGGAGTGCTTGTATGTCTCATAGTAAAAAAAAGAGAAGAATCCTAATAAAAATATTAATATTCGCCTATACATTTTAAGTTTGATAAAACTTATTAAAAAATTAATAAGGTTATACTCAAAAAACTACTTCTCTTTATTTAAAACGGAACATCACATGCTATTCAATTTCTGATATTATAGACATCAAATTTTTTTTTCACGTACTCACCTCTTAAATTTAAAAATGTAATGTGTACATACTTAATGAGGTTTATTCGTTAAAATTTATTTTATTTTTTATAAACGCATACCAATAAATTAACGTTTGCAAAATGTTTTGCGTTAATTTTGAAATATATTATATTAATTTTAAGTAAGAAGAAATTGAGCTCATATATAATCGTGAGGTAAGCCATAAAGTTGCTCATCTTAGACTCTTTTAATTTATTCAAATGGGTACGTGCTTTTTTTTTTTTTTTTAAATTGAATAACTTGTTTTATGACCTATGATAATTACTCAATTTACTTAAAAATGACTACATTTCACTCATGTTCAAGTACCCACTTCTTACAGTGCAAATGGATTCTGAGAAACCCCTTTAAAAAACTACTTAAGATTTAATTTTTAGCTTAGTTTGCAGCGCTTTTATGTTAATTGCTTTTATGATGTTTGTACTTTTACTATGCTTGTTGAACACTGGGAGACAAAACAAACTAATAAGCAGAATCTTCTTACACTAAAACGTAATTCTGAATATAAATGAGTTTCATAATTCATTCCCTAATTAGGATTTTGAAAAACATACTTTTTTATTAATATTAATCATTTGTATTTGTAATTAGTAATTTGAATATTAAATTGCTGTTTGGAATTCGAATTTCAGTAATTAGAGTCGCAACATTAAAAATTAATTCCAAACGCAATTTTAAGCGTACAACAATACACTACAGTTAATAAAAGTGCATTCATCTGCATATTGATATCGGATTATGATAGCACCAATAAATTAGGTAAGGAAATAAAATGTAATTGTTAAGTTACAAAAAGCAACTCTTGATTTAAGAAATGAATACGATCAATAAACCGACATTGCAGATCAATATCTTCTTTTAATTATACCCGGAAAGAATCAGATAACTTAGTTTAGATTAAAATATGTTTTTAAAAATACTTTCTGAAATGCAGATAAAATAAAATTCCTTTCGTTGCGTTTTGCTTTTTTCCAATGTAAAAATGCTAATTTATTCATCTATGCATAAAGCGTTAGTGTTGATTTCCATATGCATTACGGCTCATAGAACAAGAAAAGAAATCCATAATTCTACAAGTGTGTACAACATAATTTGATTTTTTTTTTTTTAAGTTATCAACGAACAACCATTTTTATTTTCATTATTAGAGAAATGAGGTAATTATAATAAGCACAGAACATACCTGAAAGAGAAAAATTTAATAATTAGTAATAATATTCCCCTAATTTGTCCTAAATTTTGGTGCTTCTCTACATTTAGGTTTCATTTACGAATTAAAAAGATATATTTAGGATACGTTTAAAGTAATATAAAATCGGAAAACTGTGAACATTTACTTACCGCGAGACGGCTAAAAGTATTGGTACCGAACCGAATATAATATTGAATATTCTATGGAATGCAGAAAAGTGGTAGTAGGCTGATCTGTTGAGGAAAGAGAGTCTGAAATATTTAAAAAATTGACTTTCATCAAGGTAAATTAAAATTCTTTGACAAATATGTCATAACTGACTATTGATAATAAATGATAAAATGACCTATCTCTTATTTATTTTAAAGGGATGAAGAAATAAAAATATTCTCTCCTCTAGCCCCACAAATACTTACTTTTTTTATAAACGCACCCAAAATGCTAAACATATTACGTCATCAGTGGATTAAACAAAAATTAATAAAACCTCTCCAGCTTTTATCTAAGATATTTTCAAAAAGCAAGAATTTGGCGCCAGAGAGATAAAATTGTCCGCTCCCTTACTCATTATAAATTTAAGAACAGTTTTAACATACAAAATGAATTTGATGAGATAAAAAACTCATAATTGCTCATCTGTCTATTAGGTTTAATGCCTGCAGAATGAAGAGAAGTACTGGTATATTAAGATTATAGGAGAAAATGTTTGAAAATCAAACTGTAGAAATTTGTCAAAATTTATACAATATGAGTTGGTCATTTTTTTTTTTTAAACTTATTGCTCATATACTTTTGAGATTTAGATTCAAACAGGATTTTTATGAACCCCCCCCCCCCACATTATTAAATCATTAGTCCCACCTTTAAGTGCAAAAGTTGGGAGGTTTAGAAAGCTAATGTTGTAAATTTTTCATCTTTAATAACCTTTCCTTTAAAATTGGTAATTTCCCCAAAAGACAGTCCAAACGAACAATGTTTATCTTCTAAATAACAGTCATCTGCGAGAAAAGTAACAAAACTAAAAATTCTTTATTTTGCAGTACAATGGACAGTTCCCGTATTTTTTTAAAACGAGTGAAATTAGTATATAAAGTAATGGAGAATTTCTTTCTGGGTTCCAAATATTTAAACAAAAGTTCTTTAAAAAATTCAGTTATTTAAATATTAAGAAAAGAAAATGCCTCAAAACCAAGCCAAAACCAGTCCGATCAAAACAGTCAACAAAATTCGTGACGTAAAGTGACCCTATCGTTTCTATGGTTAACGTGAGGTTTCTTCCAAATAGTTGGCGATGAAACAGTTGGCGTTGGTAGACCATTGCCACATTCCATACAGATTGGAGTGATTTGCGAGAAACTTGCAAATCTAGTTCCTCTGCTGCATTTCCAGTCAAGATGCCTGCGAAACTGTAACGTAACATTCAAAGACAGCGAAATGGACTGTTTTCTCGCCATCGTCGGACAAGATAGTTTTGATCGCAAATTAAAAAAAAGAAAAGGCGCATTGAGCAGAAATTTTTGTGTTTATGCCCTTTTCGAAGCATATAGAATTGAATAATAATAAAAAAAAATGCGGGAATTGTCCATTGGGGACAGTCATATGTATTTGAAACTCGAAGATTGGTTTCAAGTTGAAACTAACTTTTGCTTTTCTTTAATTCATTAATATAATGAATATATGGACATTTTAACTTAAAAATAAAAAAATATATATAAATCAAATGTTATTTGTCCAGTTAAAAAGTTAATTACTAAATAATTAATTATAAAAATTTATAAAATTATAATTTAGTATATGATTTGAGTTCAGTCACTTTAGTGGGCAATATATCCAACCTCAACAAACGTGTTTCATTGTTAATCAGAAACTTATTTTTATACTTCACAACCAGTCGAAGAACATGTGTTAATAATAAGTAGATTGTTTTACAAATCTTAAGCCATATAAATCTGTCGTAATGACATATATTTTCTAAAACTATTGCGTACGTATTCAATAAAATAAAATGGTTAAAATGGCTACTTAATTTCAACTAATATTCCCTAAAAAAAAAAAAAAATACCATTAAATAGTACAACTATTTTAAAATATTTTTTTTTAAATACTTTTTTGATTAAAAAAAAAACACATTAACTGAAAATATTCTATTAAAATGGTACTATTTTTAGTGGAAAATATTCGGATATTTAGCACAATTTAAGAATGCACCGGATAAAATAATCTTGGATTGCAGACATGTATAGTAATTAGGAATGCACCGGTGCTCTGGATTGCCTCGTTTCAAAGTAAGCAGACAAGGTGCAATCCCTTTTGTTCTCAGTTTGACTAGTTGGAGTGTCCTGGTCATTTTTCAATTTCGCGAGGAAGTATCTATCCCCTTAAAAGACCTCCTAGAAGACACTTCCTTTTCACACGCATATCTTGATAGATTTGCATTCCTTCTTAGTTTAGTTCTCACATAAATCATGTACCAAAAATCATCAATCAATGCTCTTCTACTGTTCAGTTGACTTTGATACATTTTAATTTAGATGATTCGAACATCTTTCATGACAATTTTTAAATGACACATTTATCTATTTTTTAAAGCATCGTGGAACGTTCACATTCAATATTTGAAACGTAGTTTTTCTCTAGACCATTACAAATTACAATTCAATTTTTTTATTGATTATATATATATATATACCCATTGCTTGTAAGAATCAAGAATTCATTTATTAAATGAATCTAGATTTTACATTGTGTCGAAAGTAGAAGGTCAGTTACTTTAATATATAGAGGGCTTTAAAGTGAAATAGATTAGACACAAAACCTAAAATGGAAAGGAAAACCATACGAACTTCATGATTTGCAAACATTTTTCTTCAATTCTTTAAGCTTAATACGCTGAAATTGCTACTGAATCGGCTGAGTACTCTTATATTTGCCGAAATTTTTTTTTTATTTTCAGCCAAAGTCTAACTTTTTTGGGAAGGGGCCAGTCTGGATATAAAAATAACTTCTAATCTGAAGAAAAAAAAAAACGGCTTAGTGGATTTCTCTAGCAAGCCCTCGATATTCAAATATGTATTTAAATGCAAAAATAAAAATACTAACATTCAAACAATAAATTAAACGGTTAATTTATTCAAAATAACTCGTATACTTTCCGACCAAATAGTTTACATAATTTGAAACGATTTTTTACTTTCAATTACACAAACGTATTATACATAGGGTAATAAAAGTGTAGCATTCGGTCAAAAGAAAAAAAAGGAAAAAAAAATAAAAAATTGCATTTCACCACGTTTTGTAACACCATGATTTCAAAAAAGTGATAAAGAAAAACTGTCTGTATGTGTGTCTGTGGGTTTGTGGTCAGCACAACTCCCGAACAAATTGACCTACCATGTTCAAATTTAGTATGCGGGTTGCTAGTGGCCATGGAATCTACCATTAAGGTTTCGTCAAAATTGAGCATGCGCATAAAGTAGCTACCATTGAAAAAATCATGTTTTTCAATGATTGCTAAAAAACTGCTCCAACATTTTTGATAAAAATCGATGTGCTAATGCCTCTTAAGGTGTTCTAAATACTCCCACCTCCGAAATTCTCTTAAAAATGAGTTAATGGAGTAAAATGTCGAAAAACGAATGCCTTCAACAAAGAGTTATTTTTCCTTGAGCATACCTCATCAACGATTGTTTTTTCACCCCTCCTCAGTTACACTTATAATAGAGGATAATATGATTATTGAAAAAGTACATCGCCAAAATCACAATTTTGGCGATGTTTTTTTCTTTTTCTTTTTTTTTCTTTAAAAAGATCCACACAACAATAATCGCAAAAAATATTATCGTCATACTATCCTGTAATTGAAAGTTGGGAGATGTTCCACACCCCTTGTTTTAAAATCATTTTATTTGCAAACCAAATATCTCAACTTGATAATTTTTTCCACAGACCTAAGCAGGTAAAAACAAACATGAATTTCAGAACAGTAACCACTCGGGCTCGGGCACGAGACACTGCCCACCAACAACAATACTCAGTCGATAAACCACGGCCTCATTAACACAACACATTTTTCTTCCTAACCAAACACTTTCACCCTTCTTTTATTAACAACAGTAATAACTCAATGGAAATCTTTCTCGCACAGCACTTTTGCCCACCATTTACCAACCGTCTGCTGGAGGAATTTCTCTCTCGAAATAATCCCTTTTAACAACAATCTTCTCCCCTCAAAGTGAAGGAATGGAGGACATAACACGTGGTCTGGAACAAAGAAAAGGGAAGATTTCATTCCCGCCATCTTTTCCCCTGTCTGGCCCTTTTCGTGGAATAATGGAAACATAAGGAAAAAGGAGGGATTTATTTGGTGTGTGGCACTTTGACATTTCTTATTCATTAAATGCCTTGAAGGCTTGATGTGAGTAAAGAAATAGTTAGAACGTTAAAAGTCAAGAATACCAGAATTATACCGAGAATTCATCTTCTTTTGGAAATATGCTTCAAATCGGGGCTTAGTGTGCAGATTTAATTTGTGTCGGAGGTTAGAAATTTTGGGTTTAAAATTATATTTTATGGATGTGACTTCAATATATGGAATACAAAATTTAACTGTGTTTGCCAGGCAAGTTGAAATTGGTAATTAATACTTATGACCCGTTGGTGTTCTAAATATTTAACAATATAAATACTAAGCTTCTATAAGTGGATTATATTTTCAATAACTTCATATCAGCCTACTAGTAAAAAGTATTTTTATTTTAAATCCAAACTCAGAATAGTAAAAATTATGATTTTTTTTTCTTTCATTTTAATAAATAAATAAATTTTTTAAAAAATTGCATTTGGATAGAAATAGAAATGGCCTAGGTATAATGGGTATAATGCATTGTTTTTTTGAACAATTAAAAAAAAATCAGTTTGGTCTCTTCTATATGAAGCAGATATCAAATTACTCATTTGAACAAATTATGACCTAGTCGACCGATATGTAACAATTGTTATTTAAAAAAAAAATTTAAAAAAAAAAAAAAAAATACTGAAGTGTTAAAAAAGAATTTATTGTGCAAGTGTTATTTTGATTTTAATTTTTAAAAGCCAAATTTAATTATGATCAAGGATAAAATTTCTTTTAATAATTCTTTGAAGTTCAATAAATAGTATTAGAGTTCGATAATTTCTTTTGGAAAATATTGCTTCGAAATTTAGGTTTCCCTTGCTTTAACTTACAAATAACGAAAAATGGTTCACTTGACAGAGTGGTGAAAACAACTGACAATGTTTAATTTAATTTTCTGTTGCCGAAGAATATTTTGAGATACTTTAAATCTAATTTGTTAAAAATAATCAAATTAATCTAGTTTATTATCACTATAAGTGGATTATATTTTCATTAACTTCATATCAGCCAAATAGTAAAAAGTATTTTTATTTTATATCCAAATTCAGAATAGTTGTGTTTATGTTTGCCTTTCTATTGGTGTGTTACTTTACTTTCTACTCAAATTAACAATGAGTTATATTTTGTTTTAAAAATTAACTATTAACTATATAAGAATTTATTTTTAACCTTGATTTTCTCTAAACGTGGTATTTGGAACTTTAACATACCTTTTCTCGAAAACTAATAGAGATAAACAATTAATTTTTTTGATGTTGCAGTAAATTACTTACAAATTAAACTAAGGTTAAGAACTTTGTTGTTAGTTTTATAGTTTTATTTTTAAATACTAAATCTTTGTTAAAAGGACGTTTATATAAAATAATAATTGATAAAATTATTATTATTATTAAAAAAAAAAGGAAAAAAAAAAAAAAAAAAAAAAAAGAAAAGAAAAAAGGATTGATTGAATTAAAAATAAATAAATAAATATGGTACTATTTTTTACCAAACATTATCCTCTGAATCTTATGTAAGATTAATTTTACTTATATATATTTCAAACTCATTTGTTAAAATCTTCCTAAGAGCAAAAAAATATCGAGGATGTTCATTAGCAATAGTAATTCTTTTGATGAACTAAATTTCAAACAAATTATCTTATTATCTACTTTTTCCATTAAGATGTCTAATACAAAGTATAAAGCAAAAAAAACCCGAAAATCTTAAAAAAAAAAAAATAATAATAATAAAATAATAATAATAATAATAATAATAAATATTTTACATAATTACAAATAATTAAAACTGGAAAAAGATCTAGAATAAAGTAAATAAAAAATTAAGATACTTTATTTTGTTAAAGTGAATAGTGGAGGGTTGATGGGGGGGGGGGGGGGAGGAGAAGGAGGAGAGCATGTGATTATTTAAGCTTTTATGGAAACAAGTAAATTCTTACAAAAGTACACTAGAATAAAATGAACACAATTCTTATTCACTTAGGAACTACATTTTATCAAGTACTTTTAATGAGCAAAGTGTTATCCGAAAAATGTATCCTTGCGATTTAGTGTCCGGAAATCCATTGAATCAAAATCATAGACGTAGCTCTGTAATTTAATTTCATACTACTATATAGCTTATCCACTTAAAAAAGTATACAAGCTCACTAAAAATGAACGTC
This sequence comes from Linyphia triangularis, assembly GCA_963978545.1. Taxonomy (NCBI): domain Eukaryota; kingdom Metazoa; phylum Arthropoda; class Arachnida; order Araneae; family Linyphiidae; genus Linyphia; species Linyphia triangularis. The sequence continues at coordinate 10,970,848 of OZ021732.1, forward strand.
TAGATAATAAGTACCAACAAGAAAGCATATACTTTATTCTTACAGTAGTTTTTTTGATAGCAAAATATTTCTTGCTTCAAAGGTTCTTAAAACGTTTTTATATAAATATAAAAATATGGAGCAAAATAACGTTACTAAAAACGCTACGACAGTAACCTTTTTCTTTTTATATTTATTATAAATATAATTCGTTTCTGAATAATAGTAAATAAAAGGAAAATGTTTCAAAATCAAATCATACAAACTTTATTATTCAGAATTTTCAGCTAAGATGTCTGAAACAAAGTACAAAGTAACCAAATTAATGTTACTTGACAGTATAAGTGTTCGTATATTTCATGCTCTTATGTCAAAAATTAAGTGATGTTGAAAAAGATTGAAATTGTATTACATATACTTTCCTTCTAGAACACTGATGTATGATTAAATGAGCTAATTCAAATTTTAAAAATAGCAAAAGCTAAATTAATCAAAATATTATTTCGATTTTTGTTTAAGACGCCATATTTAACTATATTTAAGGATTCGTAGCGTATGGATGCACTTTCTCGAATGCTTTCTTCCCTTTTCTTTCAGCTTATGCACAGCAAACTGAAATGTCTTAAAATAAGACACAAAACTGTCTTAAACAAGTGGCACTGTTTTAAGACGTAAAATGGTGTCTTAATCTTTAAGACACTTGAAGTGTCTTAAAATGGGGTATTTTCAGACGTTTAGACTGTCTGAATTGGGGATATTTCAGACAGTTGATGTGTCTGAAAGGGTTGTTTATGTTACCTCTTAGATGTTGGGAAGCCAAAAATACGTATATTTAAATTAAAATGCAATAAATGAGCTTGTGTTAAATAACAAATTTACTGTTTTACTGTCAAAATTACTGTTTTATTACCATGTTGCACATAAAACTTTTTGTTGACTATGTTTCACTTTCCTGGTAAATTTAAGCATGGGATGTCAAAACTGCAACACATCAACTGTTAATAATAGGCACACAACTATTAATATATCCAAGCAAGGGATTTGGGACTTAATGTAAATATATGTATTGAGATAATGGACATTGTATTGTGGCTGAATCTTAAATAGAAAAGGTTTGACTTTCAAGATTGTATCACAGTTTTAAGTTGCTTTTTACAAGTCAACTTTAACATCAAATAACAAGCGTGATGTAAACACTTATAGTAGTGGGCAAGTCTAAGATACATTATGGCAACATAAACTTATTTTAATGATGAATCAAGCAGTAATAATCTAATTATTCCCCATCTGGGAATTTAACTTGTTTATAACATTTCCCTATAACAACACTACATAATAACAATAGTTATAACACTGCAATGCTTCAATTATTATCGAATAGTTGAAGCAGATATAGGACTTAAAAAAAAAAAAAAAAAAAACATTAAAAGATGCATAAAAGATAAACAATTAAAACAGAAGGCATTAAAAGTATCTGTAAGGAGACGCTTCAGAATATAGAGGTAAAGTATATTAAATTTGAAAAGTATGCAAGTTGCGGAAAAAAAATTGTTTTTTTGAAAACGTCAGTTTTCCAAATTTTTGTATGCTTGTAAAAAAAATATGCCAGATATACAATTGAAATTTGTTATTATGATTAAATAACATATTAAGTGCATACTAAAACTAAAATAATATTAAAATTCCAGTAATTTGGGGATGGGATCTTTTTACATAAATTTTCCCTGTCGCTGCGACTTTTCGTTAATCGTTGAAAAGCTAAAGAGAGGGCATTTAAAAAACCTAAAAAAATGTAAGAAAAAGTGGGGGGGGGGGAATTAAAAAAAAAAGGAATTTGAAATATCTGTAAAGATGGTTGCTTCAAAATACAGAGTTGAAGCACATTAAATTTGGAAAACATGCAAGTTATTAAAACTTTTATAGTTCTTTCACGTTTTCTCAAAACGTTGATTTTCCAACTTTTGGTATGCTCATATAAAAGACTATGCAAAATATAGAATTGAATTTTTTTATGGCAATTATATAACATCTGAAGTACATATTAAACAAAAATATTATTCAAATCTATGCAATTTAGTTTTTAATTATTATTACTTAAAAAATTGCAAATTTTCATATGCTCAACTAATTGCCACATAAAAAAACTTTTTATTATTATTTTGAGAAAGCTGATATTAATGCAGTATATAGACATTTCCAATAAATAAAAAGCAAAAAAAAACTTTTTTTTAGTTTTAAGAAGATTCCTCTACGAACATAACCAAATTCAACTCATTGCAGAAGTTACCGAGGAAAATAAGCTCCAGCTCTTAAGTAATTACGTATCCGCGAACGTTTATTTATACATAAATGACTCTGAAAAGTATGATGATGCCATCGATATCCTTGATTCTTTGTATATTACAAAGAGAAATGAAATCTTCGCCAGACACTGCTTGGCATCTAGAGTCCAACAAACGGGAGAATCTGTAAATGAATATCTACAAATTTTGAAACAGATGAGTAAAGACTGCGAATTCAAGTCCGTTACCGCTGAACTATACAAAAATGAGTACATTAGAGATGCTTTTATTCGATGTTTAAGAAATACTTCATGTCCGCTACTCCGCTAGGCCATGGCCCACTAGACTGAGAAGGCCAAGTAACTGGATTCAAGATGGCGGCGCTTTCCGTCCGATGATAGAGGAGAAAGCTGATTGTTAGCCCCTTTAAATTAAAATTTAAGTTTAAATTAAAAGCTCCCTTTAAATTACCTAAATCTTTTTGGTTTAAATAAGTTTTTTCTTTAAACATAAATTTTCAAAAGATTGTTTTTATGATATAAGTTATACTTTTTTGTAAAAAAATTCGAAACTTATATACATTATGTTAAAATTTGCATCTTATGTTTTTATTTTAAACAACTTTGTTTATATAGTTTTAAAGAAATTTTTTTTTTATAAAACAAGACAATGCTTTTAATCTTTTTGCTATGATATCAATATATGATGACAATTTCCAGAAATATATATTTAGTAGAATATAATTACAACAAATCTTGAGAGAATGTTAGTTAAGAAATATTGATAATATCTTTCAATAAAATTGGTAATAAGTTTGCTACTAAACAAAAAAATATACAATATTTAGTTTCATATATCATGTGTTTTTTATATTTTGAACATAACTTTTTATATAGTTTTAAAGGAAAAAAGCTTTTTATACTCAAACAAGAAAATAATTTGAAGACATTAATCTTTTAACATGACTATGATATCAATATATGATCACAATTTCCCGAAAATATATATTTAATAGAATATCGGTAACTGTACAACAAACTCTCAGAGAATGTTGGTTAACAAATTTTAAGAAACGTTGAAAACAATATCTTTGCTTACAATTGTTCAAAATTAGCTCCTAAATTATACATTTAGTGTAATATGTTATATCTGTTTTATGTCGGTACAATAAGCAAAAATTAAAAAGTATGTATTAACTCAATTGCAGCAAATATCATGAACTATATATATCTTGTTACAATGAAAAAGATCATATTATAAAAACATTTATACTAAAATGCCTAAGTTTGTTAGAATTGGTTTGCTTAAGTTAGATACAATTTGAATGTATACTTTTTTAAATTTCTTAAGCTTCCTCTCATCACATTTGCTTATGGTTGCCTTTTTCTTTTTAGTACATTTTGTTTCTTTAGAGACACCTTGCTTAAATGCAGCCACGTTATTCCTATGTTTAGTGTAATTATTTAAACAAATATTGCAAAAGGTTTGTATGATTTTTACTACAAGAGTAGAGAAGTGAACATTACAAACAGTACATAATTTATTGAAATTAAAAATCAAAGAATCTTTCAAACAAGTTTCAGTTAGTTTGGAAATTAGTGAATGTTGCTTAATACTGCAAGACATAAACAGAGTTTCGAATTCATTAGAAATTAACTTTTGAAATATTATATAGCAAACACTTACTGCAAAAACCACATTGGCAGATGGTGTTTTCATGCCTCCCTGATTGATCAAGTTAAGATACTTGGTGTGAGGTAATTTCTCTACATCACAAACAAACAAATCTTCATCGATGTTAACACTAAATCGAAAGCACCATAAAAAAAATATTTGCAGGAATAGCATGACAAATTTAATTTAAAAACACAGTACCCTGCAATGTAGGTTAAAATTTCAGATTCATGATCTGAAATAAGCTTTAAAGAAATGTTTTCTATAATACCCACAAAAGGTTCCAAATCACTTTCTTCGTCTTTTGACACACAAATGTCTTTTATAAACAATTGCTGAGGAATGTCCCCATACTGCGAAGAGGGCAATCTGAGCACAGATTTTACACGTAATTTCCTTTCGGATTCCAGTACTTGCTGCAACGACACATGGTAGTTGCAGCCTGACATTCATCGATACTGTGAGAACCTGAACTCGAGGGCATTCGTGTGAAATTTGGCAGTGAGAACATATTTAGCGCCGGTGGAATATCTACGAGCAGCTTTTGGTTTTGAGCACAGCTCCATTTGTTCGTGTAGGAATTTCAGTTTTTTGTTGTTGTTGTTGCATGCCCCCGGAGGCCAGCAGAGCTAGACCAGGTCCATGATGTCGTACACCCTCAAAAAATCCAACACCAAAACAGGGTCGTCGGCCAAATCCTTCTTAGATAGTCCCAGGCAAGCTAGGATGTGATCAGGCGAAGCCTGTTCAGTAGAGCAGTGTTTGCAGATTTCGAAGCTCCTTGATCCCTCAATAAATTTCAATGTCTGAAGGTGGCCACTTCGAAAGCGGGCAAGAGTAGTTTGTTCCTGTCAATTAAAACCTTGAGCAAGGGAGCTCCCAGGACGGGGATATTGATACCAATGGTGCGCTGGGGGGACATTCCAAGTAGTCCTGTTCCTGTGGTTAATCTGAGAATGAATCTCCGTAAAGGTGAGAGGCACTGACGGAACAGAGGCCTCGCCAGCACCAGCCTTTGCCAACATATCCGCAATCTTGTTCCCTTCAAGATCAACGTGGGAGGGGATCCACTGCAGATGAATCTGATGCGATGCGGAAAGTCATTTTAACTTATTAAGTATTGCCACTCCGACATGGTCTCTAACACCCCGCCAATCACTCAGGTGTTGTAGTGCGCTTCTGCTGTCAGACAAAATCCAGATCTCATTTCCATGGGGAAGAGACGTAAGAAGGGTAAGGGCTTCATCGATGGCTATCAGTTCACTGCGAAAGACTGAGCAGTAGTCGGGATTTCTCCTCTGTTTCCTAAGGTCATAGCTCTGCAATTTGATGTAAATACCACTACCAGGTCGGTTGTGATCGTCTTTACTGCCATCCGTGTAGACCTGAACGGTGTCAATTAGAATCTCTCCAATTCTCTCAAGAGCAATTTGTTTTAGGAAGACAGGAAGGTCTGTTTATTTATTGACATGTACTGGCAATTCGGTATGGAAAAAGACACCGTCAAGGTCATCTGCCGGGTCAAGGTGATGTGGTTCCACTGCGTCATTGTTTTTTGTAAGCCTCTGAAGTACTCTTATCCTCGGTATAAATTTTCCACTCTCCAACCGCTGCGTCATAGTGGTTAAGCATCTTGACTTGGATTGGAGAATGTGTGTTGACCAGTGTTATTGAGTTTTCTAGCTGGTTCCATGATTCCAGGGTTTCTTTGGGAAGCAAACTTGACAAGTTTCTTGCATCGAGTTGTTGTTCTTCAACAAACACTTCAACAGTTAATTTTTTTTTTTTTAATTTGATACTTTTGAAACAGTTGGAGACTTTTCAAAATTCATAAAAAGTATGCACACAAAAGAATCAAAATGTAAAACAATAGTGTCTTTTGGAAGACTCGGTATTTTCTTTGAAAATGATGACATAATATTTTCAAAGGAAGATATTTTGTCCTTTACTAAATATTGTTGTAACACAACATCGTCTTGAATTTTCAATTTTTCTTCTAGACTTGCTCTGGTAGGAAGTTTCGGGCAGGATAAATAGGAAGGACAGCCGGGAAATAGAGTTGGTACTGATCCTTGTTTTAATTTTGGGCGATTTCTTTTCACTCGAATAGGATCGCCATTTATCGAAGGAAATTCGTCGAATCGAATGATACATTCAGCCTCGAAATGTTTTTCGCATACGACGGTCCGCTTATTAGGCTTAAAATTCTTCCTCGGAATGTTTCGAAGCCACGCTTTTTTCTCGGGTTCGTTTTCTGGGAATTTAAAGACAGACATATTCCTGGCCGTTGTCATAGTTAAACTTGCATGCAGTTACACAGCAGCGATCGGGCATGGCAGTATATTAAATTTAATTATATAATATAGCACAAAACTTCTAGGCGTAGATTGTAAACAACAGCATTCCAAGTTGCAAGTTAGAGCTGTGCGTGAGTAAACAACGTTACGGCGGAAGGATACAAAAAAAGTTTATTTTTTTGTTTTATTTTTTATATATAATATTCTAGTGACTGTTTTTGTTTGTTTTTGGTATTTTATACTGATAAATAAAAAATAAAATTAAAAAAAAAACATTTTTATAACTCTGAATTAGTGATTTGTTTTGCAAATTTCTTATTGGCGTGGAAACAGGTCTGGGAAAGTAGTTCTACTTTTAATAGTTAAATTTTAAAAACTATGCTCGTTTAGATAAGACAACTTTGGATTTCTGTGAAAAACAACACTTTTTTTGGGATCCTTCAAAATTTAAAGGTATTCCTTTTACTTGGTAAATGAACTTGAATGATATAATTGCTACGGCTGAATGATATAATTGCTACGGCTGAATGATATAATTACTGTCTGAAAGCGAGAAGCGTCTGAATTCCGAAAATGTCTTAATTTGGTAAGAAGTGTCTTATTTTAAGTCACTTGTTGTGACTGAAAGCATTTTAAGACCCGTGTGATGTCTGAAATTCGAAGAAGTAAACCACTTTTGTGCAAAATAAGTCACCTAATGTGTCTGAAATGAATTTTTCAGACATTTTGTGTCTAAATTTAAGACATCAGCATTTACAGTGTGCATTTGCTAAAAACAAGTTTGGAGAGGGGTGTTAAACAAAATTTTAACAGAAAAAGATATATGACATTAGCAAATGAAAGTCCTGGATCTTTTTTGTGTGGGTAATTATTTTTACCTCTTTTTGGAATTTCATAATAATATATGCAGATTATGGGAAAATAGTTTATTTGTGAGAAATAAAACATGTAGAAACAAAGAAAATGAAACTGCAGAAAAGAGAATAGAGCAGAAATACAGTCGAAAAGTTTGAGCAAAACCTTTCAGTTTAATGTCGGTATTCATGGTGTAATGTTGGCAACAGGTGACGCTTTTGCTTATATATATATATATATATATATATATATATAAAAAAAAAAACACACACATTCACCACCCTGACTTGTCTGAAAATGTCGAACAAACTACAATTTTTTTTTTTCAAAATTACCATTTTCAGCAACAACAGAATGGCGCTACTGAAACATCATTTTGTACTTATCCAAAACGTTCAGATAGTTTTTTTTTTTTTTTTTTAAATTTTTAATTCGGCAATGTCATCTGTCGATAAGTTTTCTAACTACTTTTGAAAATTGGTGGATAAAATTCGATAGAGGCCCAAGTAAAATGCCAAAACGGTATATTTCTATCTTTTTTTGTATTTATTTACTTTTTTTGAAACCATTACTTTATTTTGGAACCCCCTGTAGTAGTAAGTACTTTTTTAATAAAATTAAATAAAAACAATTTACTTGACTAAATTCAGTGATTTAAATTGTGACAGATTATATCTGAATGTCATAATGAATGAAGTAAAGTGAGCCATTATGAAAGATTTGGTGGAAATTAGAAGTAAAAGACGGTTTTCTTTCACAATTAGTGACAAATTCTAAATGAAAAGGTAATTCTATTTGGCCGGCTGAACATACACTGCCAACCTTTTGAAATTAATGAGAAATTTATTTTCTATATTAACTTGCTTCAAACTAATAAAATTATTTTGCTTGAAGGTTCTTTACCTACAAATCCGATGAACAAATATAAACTTCGAATAGATAACTATATATTATGGTAAAAATAATGGATTTTTTTTTTTAAAAAACATTTTTTTACAACTGTGTTACCTTTGTGTTAAATATTCATCATGTTTTGGTTTTTAATCCTTTTTATAATAGTATATATGATCTATTTGCATACTTTTTTTTAATGCAAGAATGAAACAATCTCGATATCCTTACCAAATGTAGTCCAATAATTTTAAGAGACTTACTTTGTTCTTCAAGTAACTAACACATAGTATTTCAATAGTATTAGAAGAAGAAAAAAAAAAAAAAAAAAAAAAAAAAAATACTATTTAAACAACTTCAATAGTGAGGAAAAACCAGCTTTATCAACTTTACCAACTTTAAACAGACTTTTGTCCCAATAGTCATTTGAAACTTTCTGAAACTAAGCTATCAAAATATAAAATTCAGAAAAAAAAAAAAAAAAAAAAAAAAAACACCAACTACAACACAGGTTTTAGAAAATAAATGCAAATATAAACGAGAAGCAAACTTTTTTCAAAAGGATTGCTTTCTTGTTGCTTCTAGTCTACTTATAGCTTGATAACAATGACTTAAACCAAAATTTGAAACGAAAGAATGGGCTATCTTGATGAATATTCTCCACAAAACCAAAACACTGTCATTTATCAGAATAGGAATTATTTCACGATCCTGCAAACTGCGAGATAAAAGATAAGAAAGAGTTAGAAGGATGTAGTAGTGGCTCAAGGTTCCAAAGGACAGTTTTTTTCTTCTTCAGCACGATAATGTATCATCTGCCAATGATAATTCATCCTGGCTCTCGATCTTTTATGGTGTAGATATCAAAAAGGAATAAAAATGCTTTCTACATAAGATTCAGTCAATTTTGAGGAGAGATTTTTTTTCTAGTTTTTGATACATAGAAATTTTTATAGCGATGATGGATAAAGAAGTCATTCGTTAGAATCACTTCTTATACCAAATAAAAATGGATAAATTTTTTGTTGTGTGTTGGGGAAAAAAAATACTGTGAATATTTTGTGATGTAAATAAAATGGAATAAAAGCAAGCTTCTTCAAGAATAAAAAGTAATGTAATTTTGAAAATATGTGTTTACAATTTTAGAAACGTAGAATTTTTTTTATAACTCTGATATCTGTCTCTTAAAAATTAATGTTTTTATTAATTAATATACTATACAGAGAGCATTAAATGTTTGCTTGTAGAGATAACTAGATTCTGTAGAAATTTACAAATCGACAAATTGTATGTACTTAATAATGGTACACCAGAAAAAATCTGTAGAAAGTAAATACTTTTTAAAAAAATTATTTTTTAAGTAAGTAAAATGTTTTAATTTTAAGACATAGATCAACATTTTAGGAAAGAGAATTCAGTGTTGACAGTTATAGAACATATTGCATCCTTGCTAAAAAAGTAACACAATTCAAAATGTTTAATTTTAAGTTAAAATGTGTACAGAATCACAGAGTACATATATGTAATCTGCGATTATGTACTCACTTTATCTTAAATATGAAGAGTTTTGAGTTGTCATTTTTATAGCATGGGTGTGTTATACGTAAAACCTTTTCATTTTGTTTTCATTCTCCTTTGATTCATTATTTACAATTCACTCTACGTTCTTTTGGGATTGACTTACATTTGTACTTAATCAAACATCAAACATAGACCTTGAATAATTTATCACATTTGGCAAAAATTACTTGACTGAATAAAGGGTTTCATCACAAGTGTTACTCACAATACATTCTTCATTTATCGACTAGACAGCCTTTATGGGAGAAGGACGTCTTCCAAATCTTCTTCCATTCTGAGCTCTTCCTTACCAAGGATCTCAAATAAGAGCCTCTAAGTGTTCTAAAATCCATGTCGATGCAGTCAGCCCATTTTAGCTTGGGCCCGTTCCTTATTCGGACTTCCATTGTTTCAAACAATGAAGACTCTTGATGTTATAGAGGAGGAATACATTTGACAGATGTGTCCAGCAAATTGATTACGACTAATTTTAATATATTTGATAATATCTTCATCTCGGTAAATCTTGTACATCTCGTTATTAAATCTGTGCCTTCATATACCATTAATATTTACTGCTCTATCATTATATTTACTAACTCTCCCTCAAAACCAAAGATAGCTAGCCGATTTTCTTGTGATTTTGTCAATAAATTACCTTTTTTATTTTATTGAGTGATCCAAAATACATAAGGCAGTTGTGTCGAAATTCCTTATTTAAGGAAACGAAACTGTTCAAAATTTAATTTTCATTGAGACATTTAGTTTCTCAGTAACTTCATTGAGTATATGTGCAATGGAACTACCATGTCGCACATTTTCTCTATTTTATTTTTAAACACGATTGATTAAAAAATTTAAATCTAAAGTGTGATCCAGAAAGCAACAATCTTAATTACAGAAAAAAACCTCGAAATGTTATATTTCTTTCTAGTAAATATAATTTTTTCATTAACCAAATAAAAATTATTAACTTAATTGTTACAAAACGAGAGGTTACCAAAGGATTGTTCAGATCAATAATATTTTCTTGAAAGATGATTATTTGTGCTTACTTCCAGGCTAGAAGCTATTAACAATATTCTTTTACTAACGTAGATCAAAACGATCGCATATGTTTTAAGATTAGTTAAGGTAACTCGATCGATCCCCTGATGTTACGTTTTTGTTTTATTTTATGTACAATAAGTATTTGATTAAAACAAAAGTTAAAATTATATTTTCTCCAGTATATATTGTTAAATAGGCATTTTTCATAAAAACTTCTTTGCGTTACAACTTTTTAGATAAAAATATTTAAAAAGAAAAACATTTTAATAGCTTTAAATTATTTTCAAAAACTTTCTATAAGTAATCCAAAAGATTAACCCTTTTTCTAATAAAGAAAATTCGTTTCAAATGCTTTGATAAGTGTTTTCAACTAAAACCATTGATGTTGATAATTTTTTTTTTGTTAATTCAAAAGTATAGGAAGAGGAGGTAGGAGCATTCCTGTTTAGAAAATTTTACTGACTCATAAGCAATTTAAAATGTGTTTTTGAATTGTACATCGACATCATTAAAATATATCAGCAATAACAAACTATTTGCAATATAGAATAAAAATAATTTTTTTTTTAGCGAATACTGACTTTACAGTATTCTTTTAACAAAGCCCTAGTGTACTTAAGCCTTAAGCAAATGGTTTTAAATTTTCAACTTTTAGGGTATATAACAATTATATAGTTTTATAATATTTTCAATAAATTTAAATTTGTTATTTTTTTTTTTTTTAAACTTTTTATTTTCTTATCCTCATCAGGATTATATCAACTTAATATTGCTTAAATCCTTACTTACGTTTCATTCATATTACCTAAAACACTTCCAAAATAAAATATTTTTATTTTTCCTTCACTTTTTTTTTTTTTTGCTTAGCATCGTAACATTTCTAAATTTTGTGAAAATACTTCTGGAATTATTTCCCTCGGAAGAATTTCATTATCCAAAGCAAAATATTTTTCACTAATTCAAAAATTTACAACCACCTAAACACAAAGAAATAAGCTCCAACTCAAAATGAAATCAATAAACCTAGCTTTTTCTTTCTTAAATCCTCATTTTATAATAATACTCGTATTGAATTCCAATTTCGCATTTTCTCTTCTGACATTTTTTCTCCTCCATTTTTTATAGTATACTTCTTTTTTTTTTTTTTTTTTTTTTTTTTTTTTAAAGCCAGATATGAACGTGCTCGGAATAAAATATTCTACGTGAAATGAAGATTGCATTTCAGCAACTTCGAAGGTCTATCACATATCGTACGATCATATTTATATATATATATAAAAAAGCGTTCACTTGAAAGGTTTTAAGGCCATCGTTAATGATATTACGTAGCAGACGGTGCTGTGAAGTGTTTTCTGAGATAAACTGTATTTTCAGATAAGAGGGAAAGAGGCAGAAAAACATCCAAAATGCATGAATGTCTAAATGGGCTTAGTGATCTGCGACGAGAGGCGTGAAACATCAGACAACTTAAGATTGCAACATAAATCTGGTTAAATGCTTTGGCGTAATTTATTGGTTGCTTTTTCACAATATCATTTCAATGTCATTTATTCATTAAAAACGAAAAGAAAAACATAAAATAAAAAAAAACATTAAATTTAATATATTCATTAGAAAATAGCGCATCAACAAATGTTATTCAACAAAATTGAACTAGTTTAAGGGTAGTTGGAGTTTAAGAAAGGATCGGAGTTAAAATCAATTTTGAGATTATTATTGTTAAAAAAAAAAAAAAAAAAAAAAAAAAAAAAAAAGACTGGCGGTGCACAAAGTTTAAATCGCTCTAAAAAGTATTTTTCATTTATTTTTTTAAAAATGTATTGTGCATCAATTTGTATTTTCGTTTCTAACTTTACGACCCATATCACCAAACAGCAATTTTAGAGACGTAAGGAACGTTTACTCAAAAACTATTAAAGATATATGCCTAAAATTTCTTACCAATATATTACACATATTCTTACCAATATATTAACACATAGTCTTACCAATATATAACACATATTTTTACCAATATATTACTCAATTTGAGTGTAGCATTTTTTAATATTTTCGAAATTAAAGATCTTATACCTTTTAATCTCCACCAAAAATGAAAAATTTTGAAAATTCCATAGAATATCAGACCTGTAATTTTTTTTTTCCTATTAACTAAACACAATATGTTAAAATGCTACTCTCAAATTATGTAATATATTGGCGATAATATATGCTAAGTATTTTAGGCATTTATCTTTAATAGTTTTTGAGTAAATGTTCCGTATGCCAAAACAATTTTGTTTCGAGGTATGGAACGTTTAAGTTGAAAACGATAATACAATTGAAGCACAAATCTTTAAAAAAAAATATACATAAGAAATACTTATTTAATTAAAAAATTTATACTTAAAATTTAATTTAGATAGATTAAAACTTTTTTCACCGCCGGATTCAAAACTGTTTGTATTTTTTTTACAACGTTCTTAACGAGACTACTTTTACGTTCTTAAACGCTTGACAAAAGAATTCGGCTATGTTGTGCACTTCTATTATGTGTATTTCATGGGATTAAACATTTTCTAAAACTATATTTTCAAAAATTATATAATATTTTTATATTACACAAATACATTAATACATACACACATACACAAATAATGTGCATTAAAATTCCTTCGTGTTTATTTGAATACGAAAATTTTTTAGGTGATCACACAAATCTTGAATGCATAAAAATGTAATGTTTCTTATGAATTACTTTCTAAGCGAGTATAATTTCCATACTCGGAAAATTTATGATTACCATCTTGTTTGCTTTGCAATTCTCTAGTTTATTTTGAAGAACCAAAAACATCATTTTTCATAATGTTTCCTGGATGAGAATAAAATTGATGGTCCAAGATACTTTTTGGAACTATGTACTGTGCATGCATTTTAAACTATGTACTAAAACGTATGCTATAGAATATTTTTAGATAAGGCGTGTACGCATTATCAAATGAATAGTTGATGTTTTAAGTCTATGTGAACATATTTTATTGGTATAAGTTTTTTGTAACATTTGTATTAGTAATACTTTTCAAGTAGTTTTTATAAAAGCCTCTATGATTTACTGATAGCCATTTCTGATTTTATAAGTTGTAAACGATATTTTAATTTCTAAATTTGAATAATTTGAAATGTATTGATGTTTTATTGCATATTGTTCAAGTAAGAATTATATATTTAGGAATGGAAAATAATATATTTTACTATGTTTCAAATAAAATAATATTTAATTTTTATAAAATTATCTACTAGTAAATACCATAGAATTTAACTTTTTGTAAGTGCAATGAATTCGTTAACCTCTTATTTACCGTTAGTATGAAACCATATATAAATGATTGACAAGCTTGGCTATTGTGTATAATAATTGTTTAAGTATATATTTTAGTAATAAATCTTTTGTTTAAGGGTATTAATTCATGTGAATTAATTTAATACCATTGAATCGCTAAAAATATTGTTCTGGACCATCTTGGTATAAACTTTATAATATGATAGTATTTTGGTTTTTATGTATATAAATATTATTATGGGTACTAATTGAAAAACTCTATACCTATTTGATAAAAAAAATCATTTCAACATATTATTTGTACTATATTAGGAGCGTAGTTATATCTCTTTCAAGTTGAAGAAATTAATGTGAAAAATTAGTTTACAAAATCAGATAATATATTTAATCCTCAATTACTACACTTAAACCAAAAACAGTAACTACATATGAAATGTTCTACCACCGATTGTACTATTTTTAAATTCAATACCAAACAAAAATTGCCAAAAAAACTAAATATCCAATCATGAAGCACATTTAGGTATTATTAATATTTACACATAAAATAAGTCTGAAATGGAAAATACAATAATATATTCAAGTACCAATTTTCGTTAACAATAAACTTATTACTAACCGCATAAACTAATTGTTTTCATTAGCAATTAAACTATTTTCCATTTCATAAATTCAAACATAAATATAAATTTAAAGATCAACAACAGAATTAAAGTTCGGTAGGGTTGAATTCTGCTATTTTTTTTCTTCGTACACTTTTACAGTATAAAATTTATGATTCATTTACATATTTCTATTCACAACAACTTACTTCATCAAGAACTCCTTTCAAAATTATCAAGAAAATGTTTAAAAAAATTGTATTTTGCAGAATTACATTTGGAATATAACTTTTTTTTATAGAAGTGTTTAAATTTATTTATCTATTTCTATCATCTAATAACTTCATTCTGTGATTCGAATTTCTAATTATCTAATAATTTCATTCTGTGTTTCTAATTTCATATTATCTAATAATTTTATTCTGTGATTCGATTTCGTATTATCTAATAATTTCATTTTTTTTTAAATTTTAATTTTATGCTATCTAATAATTTTATTCTGTGATTACGATTTCATATATAATAATTTCATATTTTTTATTCTAATTTCATATTATCTAATAATTTTTATTCAGTGATTTGATTTCATATTATCTAATCATTCTTTCTGTCTAATCTATAAATATTCTTTCTGCGTTTTTAGGGACAAGTGATCCGTATGTGAAAGTGACTCTTCTACCGGATAAAAAGAGGAAATTGGAAACGAAGGTCAAGCATCGAACCCTCAACCCTCGATGGAACGAAACTTTCTATTTTGAAGGTGAATATCACATATTATGCTTTTGCAAACAACTTTGCATTTTGTTGGTTAGAATTGTAACCTCAAGAAGTAAAATTGAATCAATTGCGATTTATATTACCCTTTTTTTTTTTTTTTTTTTTTTTTACATCTGAGATGGCCCTCTAATATTAGAACTTCACCGGCATAGCTGATCTGAAACACATATATATCGGGGAGAGTTCTGAGCGTGTACATTATACAGGTGGTCGACGACCTATTTTTATGCACAATGACGATTAATAAGGCCTGGACCTACAGCTTAAATTGGATTCCGAACCACAAAGAACATCCATGCCTAACCATGGATTCGAATCCGGCACATTTGGCTTGAGAGGCCAGAGGATTAACCACACAGCCATGAGGTGGGCCTAGACTTATAAGGAATCTGGTTCACTAATATGACGTAGGACCGCCTTTGGCATGCAATGCAGCTTGGATTCGCCTGGGAATTAAATCATACAAGTGCTGAATAGTGTTGAGAGGAATATTGTACAATTCTTCATTTCTTTTCCGACATTACAATCTGCTTCAAAACCTTTCCTTCACTCAGCTTCTCCTACCGTCCACGATTTTCTTTTACCGAGCTATCCCCATGTTTTGTGTACGCTGTCACGACACAGTTTTACTAGAAGCGCCTAAAAGCTGGAATGTTTCGGTCACAGTTGTCTCAGCTTGTTCGGCAGTTTGGCCTCTTTGAAAGTCGGTGGGATCTGTGTGATCTTACGCTTTTGGAAAAAATCCAAAATGTATTCTACATCATTAAAGCTACCTCTAATACTTACCATGATATATACTTCTTATAATAAAAAAAAAAAAAAAGTGTAAGTTAGGATTATATTTTAATGATTACGAAGCGCTTTCTTAAATGCCGCTTTTATTCACTGGTGTTTCCATTATTTTGATAACCATCTGTACATGTTTAGAACTCTTCCCGGGAGATATTTGTTTCAGTACATTGTACAATATTTAACATATTTATAGTATTTTCGTACAGATCTTATGCAGTACTTGCACAAATTAAAAACTGACAATTTATTCCTTGCCGCAGACGCTCACAAACCTCTCTTAACAAGTCACAAAACTTCTCTAGCCTCAATGCGTACAGCTTTCGATAGTTCAGACTCTGAAGAATATGTACCGAACTACTATAATAACGGCTCCAGACCATCAACTGACTGAAATCAACTGACCATCAACAGAGCAATTGATCCGCCAATCAGCACGTGCTGAAAACACCTCGAAATGTCTTGAGTAACTCGGATGTTTTCAATATTTTCAAGATTGTATTATCACCGTTGAAATTAAATTTAAGAAAATAGAGTTTTTGTAAGAAATATATACACTATTTAAAATTATATACAGAACAATTGCGTAACAGTGTCTAATATCTATCTTATGTTTTACCTTATTCCATTCTTAATACTTTTTATATAATAACTATTATGCTAATTATTGGTAGATAAGCATTTGAAGTTCATTTGAAGCAAAACTAAAATTCTATCAAATTAGTTTAGAATTGATTTTTCATTACTTGATCACAAAAGCAAAAAATATTGTCTGAGAAATCTACTAAAGTAGTTTTTGCAAGGGTTTTATAATGACATTTCTTTAATAACTATCATATTCTGTAAGTTAAAAGAATTCCAGCACCGAGTTTTCTTCCAGATGATCATAAACATTTGCATTTTAACATTTGATACTGTAAGGTAAAAGAAAGTATTTGGTTTACCGTTTAATAAATTTTTCAATGGATTCATTAGTAAAGATCGTACTTTGTTGGTGTATGACTTAGCCATTTGGCCAGATAAATTTGCTTTCAAGGAGTATGAAGTTTTTTAGTGCCAAAGTATATTCATTTTTGATAAAGGCTATAGCATATAATGTAGGATATCTTTTTATAATTTTTAAATGTTTTGTCGATCTATTTTTAGAAGTCGAACTACTCTAGAACAATATTACATTTTGCGCACCCATTTTTTCAATTGTATCTAACTTGTTATTGTTATGCTCTTTTTTTTAAACGATAAAAAAACTATCCCTAAGAATATTTCTTTAAGATGAATATGAATCTTTCTTTAATATGAATATAAATCTTTCTTTAAGATGATAAAGAACTAATTGACAAGTCCTCCTATCCTAGATTGAGATTTTATTTCTTAATTTATTTTGAGCGCATGCTGTTGAAAGATTAATATTTTTAGAGAATGTAATAATTACGATTTTATAAAAAACGCTCCTTAAATAATATTTTGCTCTTATAAGAATTTAAAAATACTTTAAAGTTGTGCCTTCCATGTTATTACACTTTAATGTTTGATAGAGTAACATTAGCATTTATATTATTTTCAAATTCAAATATGTGAGTAACTTTTTATCGAAAATGGAAAAAAAAAATTAAAAAATATTAAAATATAGTATTGAAGAAATCTTAAAGAGGAAACTAACTTTGGTACTGAATTAACGATTTTTATCCAAATAAATACGAATTCAATGTTTCTTTTTAAAACAAAATGCTTTATTTTTGACAGTTTTGATAAATTGCTCAAACTTGTTTCTAGTTTGGAGATCAGAGTTATTTTCTAACTTAAATACAAAGCTATTTATATTTTGCTATTTATTTTTAAAAGAATCACCTCCACATCAAAAATGTAAACTCAAACAAAAGTATTTTTAATCAATAGTGTAAATTTCAAATGTATTATTAACTTTTAAATAACTAATTAGAGTATAAATATATTAAATAAAATAAATTGTAATACGTAAAATGTCCAGTATACTGAGAAATAATTCTAATATTAACTTATAGATGTGGTTATAAATAGCAAATTTATATTTTTAATAAATACACTGCAATTTAAACAATTGAATCAAACCAATTTTAAAACTGATATCCTTCAATATCTGCATATTTAGATTCTTCCATCTAGCTCCGTAATTCTAGCTCATCTTCTCTGTATTTCTTGTATCTAGTAAACAAATCTCTTATAAACAAATGTTATTGCATTGTACCTGTAATAACCAATATTTAAAAGAATATAGTTCAATATCATAATTTCATGAAGCTTTAATGATGAATAACCGTAGAAAAAATTATGCAATGCAGTTATAGTATTGAATAAATTGTTTATCTGGGTAAAAATAATATAATGCCTTTAAGTAGTGGAAAAATGACCTCGTGCAAATATCTATATATTTTGTATTGCTTTTTGAATTAAGATACATGCAAATTAACGTTTAATTTTCTTGAATATTTTCAACGTAATTCAACAGCTAATGTTTTGAAAGCAGACATGTGACTGCGTTTTTAAAGTATCCCGTTTTTAATTTTTGGGAAAAAATAAAACACTGATAAACTCATTGCAATTCATTGCCACAAATGAAACTAGTTACTATAACTTGTCAATGTCAGTCTCGATTACTCAACCACAATAAAGGTTGCATGCAAACAGTAGTAACTTTAAAAACTCATTCTTGCTGTCCCCCTTTAGTTTAAACGTATTGTTAAAATAATGATTTCTTAAAGAATTGGAGCTAAAATAACGTCCTATTTTATCTCTAACTCAAAAGTTAAATGGCCCAAAAGAAATCACTAAAAAGTAATAAAAAAGTACATTTCTGAGACTTACATTCTCGAACGTTTTCTCTTTAGATTATTTCGGTTGATAAAATGAAAGACTTAAAGACTTCTGAACCCAGTTCTTGTCAAACTATTTTCTACTTTAAATCCCCACTTGACAATTTCTAACTTTAGATGTGTTAAGCCTATTAATTTGTTGTTTAAGTGACAGTGCCATATTTCGTTGTGTTAAACACATTTTGGACCAATGTTATATAGTATATTTGTTTCTAAACAGAAAATAATTTCAATCTGAAATTTGAAGTGGTTTCTTAGTTCAAACGAAATTTACGTTAAATTTAATTTTATGTAATTTACTATTAAATTGAGAAGTTCATAAGTATGGAACCATTCAAAGGCATACTGCTAAAACTTCTTTTATGACTTTCATATATCTTTTCTTTAGTATATAACTACTCAAAGTCTGTAATCAAAGTCTGCCAACAACACAGTTTGCCTTAAGCAAATCTAATCGCTAAAAGTTAACCTCATTAATGGTAATTAAAAAAAAAAGAAAAAAAAAAGACGTTTTTTATTAAAACTTGACAGATTGAAATACTAATTGAATTTAGTTTAATAAGGTGGAATAGAATAAAATTAAATTAGTCCCATCACCTCTTTGCCATTCGAAGCAATAAATAACTTTTACAGATATTGCGTTCTTTCAATAATAATCAATCATTTGACACTTAATTTAATAAACTGCTTCCCCGAAATAAAAATTAACCTCAAATCTCTCGAGTGAAAAACCAACCCTCAATTTTTTTCTACTAAATAAGGCTACATTTTTTTTAAACGAGATCCCCCCCCCCCCCCCATCAACAAAAAATCGCTTTAATTAATGAAATCCTAAAAAGGGAAAATCGTTGTGAATTAAAAAAGGTCAGAACATGTTTTTTTTTAATCCTTGAAAATTCGCAAATAAAAAAACAACACATAGCTGGTTTTGCAGTTTGGCAACGCAATTACAAGTTGCTCTTTGCAGTTAACAATTGCATAAGCAACATCAATAACAAATGACAATGTTTATCCTATATAGCACATATCCCCTCACTGGGAGGATATGTGTCTGGATACAGAAAAATCCCTTTATGCACAATACATGTTAAGAAATCAAAATCCTTTATCAAAGCTAACTTTGTTCTGGTAACAATTAATCACAGAGTCATTCTCCAGCAGCACAAATACGCTGACCAATAAAGGCTCGACACTGACCAATTCCGATGCGGATTGTTCTAGCCTTACCGTTGCTACGAATCTTGGCCAGTCTTGCCCAGTGCTGGATAAAATATACCGGAAGTTTTGAAATGTTAATGTCGATTGAAATATATTTTTTATAAGAAAGGATGAAGAGGTGAAATTATGTTTTGAGATGGTTTTGCCTTTTTTATTAAAAAAAATCAAAATCATGTGTTTTGGAATGATGCCCTAGTTTCGGCAAGAATTGGCCAATTTTCCCAGAATCCCTGTTTCCAACATTGTCCAATAGCGTTGTGTTCCTTGGGTTGCTAAACTATCTTGACACTCTAGCGTATTTGAATGCGCGATGAATGATTTCAATTTAGTTTGGGATTTATTAGTTAAAACTATTCAATAGACATGCAACAACTTTTTTGAGAAGATTGCTTATAAATAAAAGCCTTGTATGATATTTTTTTTTATGCTTAACTTAAGTAAAATTTGTCATTATATAAAATACCTAGGTGTTATGTATGCCTGGGAAAAGTATATAACAATTCTTATATTTTAAATACTTTGCCTAACCTAACCCCCCTATCCCAGACATTCTATAGAATGGCGGCATTCATGGATTGCCGAAAAGACATCACGATCCTTGCAATCATTACTAAGTAAGACATAGAATTCCGAATACGCACAAATCCATTTCATGTACCAATGAGTACTACTAAGGAAGATTGCCTTTTGGAGAGGGAATTACCGTCTGGGATGGTTGGGAAGAGTAGGAAATTGCAAAAAATTCCGATCCTCTGTACAATAGTTATTATCTCACTTACGAATCGAGTAAATCTATATATTTTTTATTTTGAAAGAAACTATTGTTTTACATGTCCCTATCTTTTGCCTGTCACTCAATTTAAACTATTATTCATATGAACACTATACCTCGAGACAAATATTACTTGAGCCTTGAGTATATGTTGTAAGATGTATTCTTCCGCGTTAAGGTATAGTTCCAGGCAAATCACACCTTTTACTGTAATATTGATAACTTGCTCACAGCGTTTTGTATTAACTTAACCCTAGAACTACAAACTGGGGTAGATATCTACCTCAGGAAAACTTTGAACTACGTTTTTAAGTTAGTGACATTAACACCTGAAGACCTACACCATAGTTTAGTTCAAGGTTCTAACAATAGGGCAAGGTCGCCAGACCCTTCAGTTTCAGTTCACGCAATGAAGACGTGAATCTTGTGTGGGGTTGATATTTAACCCTGTTTGTAGTTCCCGTTAGTGTTTTGTGTAGGTAAGTTAAGTGCAAGCGATCGACCTGCGAGAGTCGCAGAGTAATCTACTTCAGTGATTGTGGTGAATTTGAATAAGTCAAATCGTAACTTTACTTTTGAATATTTTTTATATGCATTAAATTTCTCTTTTTTTTTTTACAGAAACCGAAATATATTCTTAAAAACCAATATTTCATCGATTTTCATTTGACTTTTCCATAGATCAGATTGCTATTTTTTTGAATTTTTAAAGTCCCAAATAAATAGACTTTTTTGGCAAAAAATCATGATCATATTTTTTTTCTAAAAGACTCATGTATCCTCTTTAAAATTCCAGTGAAAATTTGAAAATCGGTTGTTTAAAAAAAATAGTTATAAATTTTTGTTTGTTAAATGACGGTTTGACCATTTTTCAGCACTTTTATTTATTCAAATCGATTTTTCACCAACTAAACTTCGATAAAATTGAATTTGTTCTTCAACATTATCTTCAGCATGAAAAAACAAAAAAGTTCCAAGTACAAAAGAGTCAAATTACTGCTTTCAGAACGATTTTACGAGCAAAAAACCAGTGGGGTTAATATTTATCCCGGATTGTAGTTTACAGGAAAAAAATGGGTTTGTAATTCTAGGGTTAAATATAAGTTGATAACAAAAAGAAAATAATCGTTTTTAAGATTAAATTTTAATTAATATTTTACTTTTCAAACCACGGATACTATAAGAGTTTCAATGAATCGGCCTCACATCGTTCCAATCAGCCAATCAGGGCGTAGTAAAACCGGTTCACACATCGTCGTAGCGTATTGAATGAGCTCAAGTAAGTCTGTCCCAATGTTATACGTAAGGCAGGGCTTCGTAGAAAACTCGTTATAAGCGGTCAGCAGGGAAAGTGCCAAGACCAATAGTTCCATCATAAAGATGCTTAAAACGGATTAAAAATCATCTATAAAAATACAAAATGTCATCTGCTTCTATGAAGAAAATGTTTCTTCGAGCAATCGTATATATTTTAAAGTCGTCTGTAAATTAGAAGAAGTAAAAACAGACGGCGGAAAAATGACAGATGTTATGAAAATTGTGTTTAATTTAATGCACGCAATATCGCGCCATTGCCAATTCTTAAGTAAAGTTTATTTTTAAACTGCAACTCCGAACAGAATATGCTCTTTTTAAAAATATGTTTTTTTTAATGTTTTCGAATTTAGTTCATATTCTAGAAATGAGATTGTTTGGAGAAGTTCAAGTATTATTCATTAATTATCCGATTAGAAATTTAATTATACTAAACTTCAACTTAACTAGACATCACTTAGACGGTAGATCGTCACAGTGCTCATAGGTAATTAATCCATTTTAGCGGAGTGAAGACATAATTCTCGCCAAACCTTATAGCCTTTTGTTCTCTACAGGGTTGTGGTTTGGCGAACATTATGCTTTCATGCCGCCAAAATGGATTAATACCTATGAGCACTGTGACGATCTACCGTCTAAGTGATGTCTAGTTAAGTTGATGTTTAGTATAGTCAGTTTCAAGGTGACTTAATAAAGTATTTTGATCAAAATATCCCATAGGTTAATTTTTTTCCCTGACAAACAGAACTTACGAAGTATCAAAAACAACCCAACCTCATAAAAATACAAATAATTGCTATGAGAAAAATATAAACATGTGTACCAAAATTTTTCAAACTTTTGACTAATTTGGGAAACTAATAGTATAAAATAAGTATAATTTGTCTAACAACATAAAAAGTAACAATGAAAATAATAATGTTTTTACAAAAAAATATGTTTCGTTTATCATCGCTATAATTTCCTGTGCATCAAACCAAATCTGTTCATTAAATCAACAATAAATCTTTCTTAAATTTTTTTATTTTTATTTTTATAGCGTTTTCAACATTTACCAATCATGTATCTATATTTCATAATATTGGTGCTATAGATTCAGAGAAAATTTCAACCTTCGACTTGTTTGTAATTTTTCATTTCTCCACGCTCCAGGCCGTTAAGTTACAAACACATATTTATTTAAAATATCTTTCACTAATTTATACAATGGAAAAAATAAAAGTAATATATGTATCATCTGTTCACAATTTTAATCTTTTTACCGTTAGACAAAAAACTAAACTATCCCTTGCATGAGCCAAAGATCTTCCCAATACATTTCATTCCAAGTACTAAAAAAAAAAAAAAAAAAAAAAAAAAAAAAAAAAAACTCAACATCTTTAAACCACCATCAATGTTATTTCCCAAGAGAATAGGCCACACCACGCACACTCCAAAAGAATTAACTCTCAGGTTCATTAATACAATTGATCATTGTCATCGAGTCACAATGATCTTGTAGTTCTTGGTCAAGTTACTCTGTTGCTCTTCCGACAACAACAAAACATGGTTCGATGAGTTGAGATAAAGAATCCTCTCTCTCTCTCTGAAGATTCGTCTCAAGATAGAAGAGCCCTGTATTGGGCTCTTACAGTTGATAGTCTCGATCGAGATTAAGATAGAAATGGGAATGTCATGTTGATCTCATTCTTAGAAACAAAGAAACTAATGTTTTGACATTAGGAGGTTGTCAACTGATGTATGGATCATATTTATCAGATATATCTAGAGCACTTAGTTGATTCTTTTGGTTAACATAACACTATGCTTATAAGTCTTATTGATTCTCAATGAGATTAAAAAATTTATTATGGTAATTTATTTGTTGTTGAACATGGTAATCAATATGTAATCGATATTAACCCATTAACGACGGTAGGTAAGACAATTTGCCAATTTACATTTTAGTTTTTTTCATTACTAAAAAATTACAATCGTGGTTTCACTTAGTGTTATTTTAAAAATCATAAAAATTATTTTCCAAAAAATCTAAAATAATTCAAAATATATTTTAAATGATCTAAATAAACAAGTTATAGAATAAAAAGTCATTGTTTTTAACTATTTCAAAGTCGTCTTTAATGGGTTAGTATAATATGATATAATAGATTATTATGTGATAAGTATGTATTATAATAATTAATTATATATTATATTTAATGATATAATAATTATATATTATAATTAATGATATAATAGTTGTATATTATAATTAATGATATAATAATTATATATTATAATTAACGATATAATAATTATATATTATAATTAATGATATAATAATTATATATTATAATTAATGATATAATAATTAATGTTATTATAATCGGTATTAATTAACTTATCTATTACATTAATAAAACAAGTCTCTAGGTTGCCAAACACTATCTTCCAATTTAATGGAAAATCTTAATTTTCTGAATATAGAAACTATAATTCAATTTCAACTATAATTCAACACTTGGAAGCCTTTTTTAAAATTATTTTAATAATTGTAATTTAAAATTTATACACAAAGAGATTATACAGTGAAGCAAGTGTTTATATTGGTCCTTACAAAATGAGTTTTCATCCAATAAGAATCTGTAAAGAAGAAGTGAGAGAATACTGCGCACGCGCAATTTAGATGATGCCTTCAGGGTTTTCTACGTGTTTTTATAGAATCAGATTAAGCATTTACGACAGTTTTCGTTTGCTTTAATGGTTATTACAATCATTTTTATAATGTGCTCTTTACCTTTATTTAATATTTATTTTTGAAAAAGCGATCGATTGCAAATGTTAGTTTTCGTATTTCTTAATACCATTGTTTGTTCAATATTCAATGTTTCAATTTCATTACATTCAATATTATCAGTTATGCAAGAGACGCCCAATTCGTGGATTATCTTTAAAAAGTTTATCTGCCAATCAAAACGACTCGCATATAATAATAAACTCAGAATCCCTAAACATTAGAATTTTACAGGAAATAATATACCTAAGTACCCATTTAATATATTTAAGTACATTTTAAGTATCCAGTATTGAATTAAATTAGTTGCACGTAAGTACATTGTTTATACAGGTTAGTTATAGTTCTGGACTCTATTAAACAAATTTATGGTTCTGAATGTTATATAAATAGGAATTAAGAAATCACCCAATATATTTACTAGTGTTGTTATTATTACACGATCTCCACGTTAGAATTGCATTGCAATCTTAGTTAATATAGTTTCAATCGATATGATCTTCACATACATAAACTAATAAAAATCTCTGTCAAAAATCGCCAAGTTCTTCATGGAATGATTATGGCCATGAAAAGTATTGAGATCTAAAGTAGAGCCAAGTGTAAGGTTGTTGTAAATTACGGACAATGCAAATTATTAAAATTTACTTCTTAAAGCCAAAATTCCCCTACATAGGCCTAAATATGTAGTTGCAAAAAATATTTGTGACACTTGGCCATTATGTATTCTGGTTCACGGACGCATAATGGTCAGGTCACACAAACATTTTTGTTGCTAGATATTGGATATAGCTAGAATCAAACTTAGGGGTCGTACTAAAGTGACCAACAGCTACCAGCAAAAAAATCAGCTCTCAGGTATACTGTAATGCGCAGGTATGAGAGGTCAAAATACTGGTGAGTTGCTTCCAATAAAAGATCTTTGACAGTGAACTTAGCTGGAGCACTGTCGATGACATCAAGTTTCGAGAACACTTGACAAACGACAAAATTAATAATAGCGTAAGTTAAACAGTGGACAGCCATTTAAAAATTATTTTGTATATATATTTTTCGATCAATAAGCTTATTCAAATACACATTTTGTGCTGAGGTATTTATAGAAGTTCATGTTCATTATCTTGTATAAAGTGATATGTTTAGGTATATAATTAAATCAAAGTTTTATTCAAGATTAAAATAATTGTTTAGAAATATTATAGAAACCGATTAAATTTAATACGGTTTTGTAAAGTATGAGAAAATTTGAAGAAATGTTCACGTGAAGGAGAAGATTATGTATAGAATTACTAATTACATCGTAATTGTTATACACAATTACGGGCAAGAAACCTTTAATAATCACGTTTTATGAGTTGAAATTCACAATGTATCTATTTCATTTGAAAATTTCCCAATTAACAATGAAAACAAAGATTTATATCAGACATGTTTTGACAAAATAGATTATACATACATATTTAAATGTGAAATAACGTTTTTATAGATAGTTGCAAATTATAAGTTATTTTTCTTTTACGAAACTTAATGAGAAAGATTAAGATAATTTTATATCGTTTTTTTAATACAGATAAATATATTTTAACAGTGTTCAAATATTATTTTTATTTTAAATATGAAATTACCGACGTCAAGTAGTAAGGTGTTAAAAAATGAAAAAAAAAAAAAAAAAAGAAGTAAATGTTGAAAAATTAATTTAAAGTTAAGTAAATTTAGTTATCATAAATATTTCTGCTATGATATATAAATATATATTTGTCTTTTAACAAAAGTAAAAATTATAGAAATGTGCCATTAAAACTGTTTAACTACCTTAGGAGCTTTTTTTAAAATATAAATGAAAAGATATACATTACTTTAATTATGTAAAGTTATGAATATTGTTCAAAATAGAAATGCAATACAATATAAGTTTGAAACATAATATGCATGCGAAAATATTTCTTTGCATTAGTAAATTAATAAAAAACAAATATTACACGTTATAAAATATCCATAGTTGCTATTAAAGAAAACGTAGTAAAGCACGTAGAAAGATATTTAAATATTTAGCAAAATTTTTAAGTGTATTATTATTAAATATATAGTGAGGATTAAAATTTATCATTATATAAGGAATAATTTTGAATATTGTTATTATATATAGTATAGTCTCTTTAAAAAAATAATAATTAAAAAAAAAAAAATATTTATAATAACATTTTATGTATGTTACTCGAAGTTTTTAAAAATTTTAAGATTGCTAGTAGTTTGCAGAAACATAAAATATTTGTTTATTCATTTTAATCTCTATACTGTTTAGTAATGAAAATAAATCTGTATAATGCTTTTTCTTTTCAACCCAATTCCTGAGAGATATCGTGAAATATTTTAAAGTTGAAGTATTTGATTACAATATGAAATAAAATACAGTCAAAATAAACCTTAAATTTTCAAGTAAAATGCACAGGTATGAGTATTCTAAAAAACTCTCCAGGATACCAATAACTGACATTCAAATTAAGATACTTTACAAACTCCATGGTTCTTATTTTTCATTTCAATTTCAGCCCCCTCCCCCCTTTCCATGTCTCAATACAAAATAATTCTATTGAAATTATAAATTGCCTTGCGTGTGAAATAAATTACCCTTCTCTAGAAAATTGTAATAATATTGTTTGTATTTGGATTTGATGAAATGACGAAAAATTTACATATTTGTGGCATTGTAATATTCAAAAGCATAAATTTAGTTTTATTAAAAAAGTTAAATTAAATGGACGGGGAGAAGATGTTATTTATTTTAAGTTCGTTTCGCTATAGATGATATTAGTTTTGTAATATATATCAGAACACAATATTCGATTCATTTCCACCGTCATACATTTTTGTTTGTTTGATATTTTTAGCTATTTTTAATCTTCTTTGGCACGAAAATTAATCAAGCGCTACATTTTGATTCAAAATCTACCAAGAAGAATAGATTTGAAAAACAAGTAAAATAAAGAGTGCGCATTCAGTTTACGTCAGTGTAAGATATTTGCAAATAATTTCAAAATTAAAATAAGTGTATAACTTTAGTTATTTTCAGTTATATACCTCCATTAAAATGAACTTCTAATCTTAATTTAAATATCATTATGATTTTTTTCTTTTGTTCTTAGTTTCTTTGTACGTGCTGAAATATAAGTTTAATAATAATGTGTTCTTTGATTATTTTTTTGTTAATTAATGAGTGTATAAGTAATACAAAAATGTAGGTATTGTAGAATAATATTGATAAAATAATCATATAGCATTTAGTTTTTAAACAATTTGTCTTCAATGAATCCATGCATAATTTGTTATTACTCAAAATTTTATTTAATCTGTTGTTACTGAAGTAATTGCAAAAATAAATATTTAGCGGAATTGAGTAAAATATCAAAGAAGAAATCTTGAAAATGAAATTTTCGCTAGGTTAATACTTTTTAAGAGAGCATTTTCTGAATGATTTTCTGCCGACCAGACGGTATAGTGGTTAGCGTGCTAGCTTCTGGACCGCGAGGTTGCGGGTTCGAGTCCCGTGTTAGGCATGGTGTTTGTAAATGTATGTTGGCTTGTCTAATGACGAAATGTTTCGGAGCATTATAGCCCTCGTGTTGCTGACGGCGCCAGATAATCTGAATACAACCAACCAACTGAATGATTTTCTTTGAGAAATTTAAACAGTCATAATAGCTTACAATCATAAAAAGCTTTTATTTTCATAAACTGTTCAAACAATCGAGATTTTCAGTTACTCAGTGCGTAAATCCAATATCCATAAATGTATTTTTATATTTAATAATGACAAATGACTTTTGTTTAAATTTGATTTGTAGGTAACATTGTATTACCTACCTGGGTAAATACACTCAAATACACTGGTTAAATACACTTACCTTACTTGGGTAAATACACTCAAAATATATATATTTGTTTTCAAATATTCATTCCTCTAATAAATAAAACAATTTCCATTTCTCTTTTTTAGAGTGCTTAATCACCATATAATAATGTTAATTGTATCCTAATATTAAGAATAAGTTATACAATATTAATTTCATTCAAAATATAGACTCCATTCCCCTAATAAATAAAGTAATTTCTATCTCTCTTTTTTGAGTCCTTAATCACCGAATAATAATAATAATTTCATCCCACTATCAATATTTATTTATTCAATATTAATTTTATCCAAAATATTGACTCATTCCCCTAATAAATAAAACAATTTCCATTTCCCATTTTTAGAGACTTTAATTACAGTATAGCAAATATCGAATAATTAATATTTACTTATGACATTTGTTGAAAGTAAATACGAATTTTTATTATTAGTTTTTTAGAGGGATTTTTGCATGGGTAAGGGGGTGTAATTGATGGATAATGATCTCA
Organism: Linyphia triangularis; assembly: GCA_963978545.1. Lineage (NCBI taxonomy): Eukaryota > Metazoa > Arthropoda > Arachnida > Araneae > Linyphiidae > Linyphia > Linyphia triangularis. Next base: position 11,000,247 of record OZ021732.1, read on the forward strand.
TAATGTAATTTGTTAACACAGGAGATGATTATATAATGAAATTATAATCTTATCCACGGTTCGTAAAAGATAATACCCATTAACTAGTCGTTTACATTTTTCTTAAAACTATTTGGTTTTGCATTAAATAAAATAAGTAATATTTTCAACTAATTTATTTAAGTTAAGTACGAATTCAAGAGGAAATGATATGATGTCACCCGTTTATATCTTTAACAAATCAATAAGGTTTTCCTAAATGGTATCATCATAACATCTTTATTTTTGCATCAAGACAATTTAAAAAATAAACTTTTCCAAGATATTGTTATCTATTTGCCGTTTTTCGAAGTAGTTAATTTAAATACCAGAAATAAGCATAAAAATATTTTTTTTAAACTATGTTTTATTATATTATTGCTTACTTTCAATTTCTCATCACTAACTTTCTCACAACTTTTTATAACAATAATAATAATAATAATAATAAGAAGAAGAAGAAGAAGAAGAAGAACAACAACAACAACGACGACGATGATGATGATGATAATAATAATAATAATAATAATAATAATAATAATAATAATAATAATAATAATAATAATAATAATAATAATAATAATAATAATAATAATAATAATAATGATGATGATGATGATGATGATGATGATGATGATGATGATAATAATAATTAATAATAATAATAATAATAATAATAATAATAATAAAAATGCATGGACTTTGCTTCAAATGGTTCCTGCAGATGTGTTGACCATCTAATTTTTAATGAATTTCAAAATGTTTTTACTTCCATAAAAACTATTCAATAATTGTTCATATCGGGAAATTACACTTGACTTGTAGTTATTTACTGCAATCAAACCCTAGTGTGGCTATTCTGAAAGATTTCTATCCATTTGTTATTCTAGGCTTTCTATTTCTCTCCATTTCAAACTAGATATTTCTCTTTTCTTTTTAGCATGTAGTTCTCAATTCTACTTTATTTTAGGTGTCTCTGTTGAGGGCAATTCAAGTAGATTTCAAATAAAGGGTTATATGGGTAAACCTAATTCATTTTTTACTTGCTTAGAAATTGTTTGAAACGTCTGACGGCTCTGTGGTTAGCACGCTGGATTTACATGCCAAAGATGCCAGATTCGAATCCTGGGGTGTATAGTCCAAGAAACCTTACCTTGACCTCACTGAACACTGTGTAGAATAGATCCTTCCGCTTTAAAGAAATCACAACTAATATGGTAATATTGATAACTTGAGCAGATAGTTTTGTACTCGTATTAAACTTAAATATAAGTTGATAAAAAGAAAATATGCTCTTTTAAATTTTAATTTTCTTAATACTCTACTTTTCTGACCAGAGTTGCTATCAGAATTTTAACGAATCATATGGCTTTGAACGAGCTATTTCATGACGTAACTCACATGGTAAATAACTATTAGCTAACCTGGTCTCCTCTCTGTTCAAGACGTCACATGTAAGATTATTGCGCTGCCAATCAACACTTAGTAAACCGGATCACATATCACAGTAGCGTATTCAATGAGGCCAAGAAAGTATGCTTAGATTATAGGCATGGATGTTTGTTGTGGTTCGGAATCCACGTGAAGCTGTAGATCCAGGCCTGATTAACCGTTATTGTGAACAAACATAAGTCGTTGAGCGTACAAACCAACCAACAAAGAAATTGTTTTAATGTGCCAATGTGTGAAGTCAGATACTTTTTTAAAAGAAAAATATCATCAAAAACTTGGGTATAACAGAAAAGTAGGAGCTTTTACTTTAAATTTAGGTACTAGATTGTAAGTTAGTAATGCATTGACCTTTGTGTCTAATTGGCGGTAAATTGTTTTATTATTTTTCAATTGTTATTTTTGTATTAGTTTTAGTAAATGCTAAATTTCTGTTAGTGTTTTAGAGTAAAATACATACCACCTTCCTGTAGGTCTTCACTTTTTTTTATAGTATTCGTATTAATTTTGGTTCATGGTCTTAAATATGCCCTTTTATTTTATTTCTATAGATTTTATTATTAAATGTTTAAATTCGCCAGAGTGATAAGAGTTTTATATTAGTTTTAGTAAATGCTAAGCTCCTGTTAGTTTTTTATAGTAAAATGCGTACTTTCCAGTATCTTTTATCTCTCTTTCTTTTTTCCATACTTTTCATATAATTTTTGGTCCATGCTCTTAAATATGCCTTTTTGTTTTATTTTTACATAGAATTTATTATTAAAATATTTAGATTCTAGAGTTGACAAGGCAAATGGAGCCCCCCTCCCCATCTTCCAATTATATTAAGTAATTATGCCAAATAGTTTTTAGACCACCAAAAGAATTCTGATTTATCAAATTGTGTCAAACCCTATTGGGCCGATAAATAAAACATCTGCATGGGCACCTAAACCCCATATTTTAGTAGTTTAGTTGACAAAATGAGTACAGCTTGCTTTTGGGGATTTTACGAATTTCTTCCTATACAAGATTCAAATTCAGTAAATATTTCTTTAAAAACAACAACCAGGCAATCAATCTATATTTTCCCTCAGCCACTGGTTCATTGCAATAAAAACAAAGTTTTGGTTTGTGATTTTTTAAGATTAAACCCCTATATCTTAACAACACGCATCATACACCTACCTATCATTACAATCACACACAATTAATAGATGGTAAGGTAAATAGGTCTGAAAGCATGTGTTAGCATTGCCTTTTTATGTAGTTGAGTAGATATTCTTTCTTAAATACACTAGAGAGATGTGGCTACTGTTTCATGTTCTCTGAATAGAAGTTTTTCAAGTTTTTCCTACTTCCTCAAAATCTTCAATTGGGCATTAAATAGTTAGCTAAAGTTTTAAAATAAATGAAAATTATATTGCCAAAAATATTCTATATTGAAAGTTTATTGAATAAATATAGGTATAAGTAATGTTGTAGAAAAAAAAGCTCTAAAGTAACATATTATTTTTATACTGATAGTAAATTGTTATTCTAACTTTAACGTGATCATAATAAATCTTATCGAATAATTATAAACGTAATGATAAAAAAAAAAAAAAAAAAACCCTAATTAAGTAATATCATGTGCAATGCTAATTTCTAAGATGGAAAAATGACAACTGTTTTAATAAAGTAAAAACTGTCAATATTTAATTACTGTCTCGAAATAAAGTGACGCTGTTTTTTAAGTTTTTTATTTAAATTAATTATTTTCTATATTTTAATCATTATATTTGACGGAAAAAGAAATATACAAAGTTACTACTAACTATCAACTTGAATATAAAAATAATAAATCAAAAATGAAATTAATTTAATTAGCATTGAAATTGAATAATATATTTCAGTTATTTAATTAAAATTATAACTGTTTCATCGTGCGATTTACGTTATGATGGAATTCATTCTTTAATAATATTTGCAAATATTTACAAGTGGATAGTAAATTAAAGAAGTTGAAAATAAGGTGCTTTGTTTTGATGACTTATTAACTGATAATTCAATTCAAAGGTTCGATAGTATTTTGTGTCATACAGCTTTATTTCGAAAATGAAGTTTTATTAAATTAATCGTTTTTTTTCTCCTTAATTTTATTTTACCATCCTTATTTCATAGATTCGTACTAAATATAGTCAACTTACAAGAAGAAAATAAATTAATATTTAATTATTTCTATGAATACATTGTAACAAAGAACAAACAAAATAGTACTACTTGAATCTGTTTATATAAACATTACATTCTTATGCAATAGTTTAAATATTAATATTAAACGCGTTTTATTTAATAGTACTCAATATAACAATTGAAAATACACAACTAAGCAATAAATAAATAACTAAAAAATCCAAACAATAGATTTTATTTTATAATTCAAGTGTTTTAAATAATGCTATTGAGTAACTGATTTTGGTGATTGACGTAGTTTATTTGTCCGAAGAAACGCTCTAACACTGTTATCATTGTTGTGAACGTAACATAACTATCTCCAAATCACTTACGTTGCACTCTACATAATAAGTGGCCAGATGGATAAAAAAAAGTATTAGTATGGCAGTGCAACTAATTTCTTACCGAGCAAACCACATCTGCAGAGATAAGTAAAAAAGAGTGAGCTAGGCAGTGTTTGCGAATAAGAGATCGTGGTCAATGAATAGGAAGTTGAGCGGTTCCAGGTGTTCAAGGTGGCAAGTTTTCATGAAAGTTTGAGGTAGATCCATATTTTTTAATTATCAACACGGTGGTTTTGGAGATGCATTTTTGGTAATCATTGTAGACATCCATGTGATCAGGATTTAGTCTGGTCTGAGTTGAGGCATCAGTACAGTCAGTAGGATTGTGAGAGTGTTCTTGGTCAGTGGCGGTCCCCATATCGTCCAGCTGAGGGATAGTATACGTTGATATCGAAGCATTCTTGGTTACAACATTAGCACTGTCGCCTGATCAAATCTTGAACTGCCTGGGACTAATCTGGGAGGAGATTCATTCTTCTGCCTTCTTGGTCATAGACTTCATCAAAGTCAACGGATTCCTTCATCTGGTCTGACTCCGTCAGACTAGATAGGAGAGTATTAACAACAACAACAACATTGGCATATGGGCTTTGTTAACCAAGAGTGGCCTGGGATTGAATTTAGAGAATGGAGATGCAGGTGTAGAAGTGCGGTGGTCACCCTCTAGACCACAGAATTGTTGGATCTTTTGTCCTTATTCATATTTGGGCAGTCATGGCTAAGGTTGAAACAATATCTGTATGTAATAGGCAGTTTACAATCATCAGCAAAGTGGGCAACCCAATGCTGGCCCTTATAATATTGTTCGAGTCCGCTCTCTTTGTCTTTGAGTGGTTCCATCTCAATGCGTGTGTAAAGAAGCATAAGAGAATGCTTCTCAATCGCCTGTATTTGGGAATTCCAGAATGAAAAGCAACAACTTGTCGCCTGATTTGGCCTTCATTTGAGAGACTGATATCGGTAAAAAATTAGGCTTTTCCAAGGACAGTCAGACGAGAATTTCATTAGTGGTGGTGTTAATAGCAAGACTTTTGACAACAACTTTGAAAGAAGTGAAGGAAGGAGGTAGTTTGGGAAAGAATGGGAAGTTGTTTTTCTTCAGAAAGGTGGATGTTATATTATGTTCACACTCGTTGTGAGGGTTGACTTTATAAATATTCTTAACAGCTCGGTCATCCAGGACGTAATTTTGAGATTTAAATAATGCTATAACACTATGTAAACAAAGAAATACATTTAATGTATGTTTTGAGTTTATCAATACACCCGGGTAGCACAGCGGTATTGGCCAATGTCGAAAACAGGGATTTTAGGAATATTGGTCAATCTATGAGGGAACTCAAGCATCGTTCCAAAATACACGATTTTTTAGAAAAATAAACTTGTCAAAACCTTCACAAAATATATTTTTTTACCCCTCTGTTCTTTCATATAAAAATATAATTCAATTTTAAAACCCTGGATCGACATTTCAAAAATTCTAGTTTATTTTACCCCACTGGTCGATTTACGATATTGGTCAAGATCCGTATCAACGGCCAGTTTACAGCTGAACACATCGGGATTGAACAGTGTTGAGCGATATTGGCCAGCGTGTTTGTTATAGTAGGGGAATGAGTATGAGGTTTCTTTTTACCAGAAAAAGGAAGCTTCGATTAAAGATTTCTTAACATGTACTGTACATAACAAAATTATTTTTTATGCAGAAACATAAACATTATCATTCACTATTGATGATGCTTGTGCATTTGTTAACTGTAATTTGTAATTGAGCTGATTAAATACAAAACCAGCCATGTTATTTTTTTTTTTACTGATTTTCAACTGTTACGAGAAAATTGTTTTGATCTTTTCTAGTTTCTAGCGTATGCTACTGAGGTCAGCATATATTTTTGAAAAAACATTTTTGAAACTGAGGTGTAAGTTTTAAAGTATTAATAACATTTTAACTGTATTAGTTAACAACCAAATTTATAATACAATTTTATTTTCTAATAAATATTATGCAGAATTAAAATTTATTGAATATAAAAATTAATTTTTATAAATAAAGATTCATATTTTATTGAGGGTGTTAATTTTTATTATTCCTTGAGAATTTAATAATTATCTATACGAACAGTCTTAATCATATATCCAAAACATACAATACCGAAATAATCATTTCAATGTTAAAATATTTTAAAATTCGCTATTTTAGATAACTATAATAACGTTATTTATTTAGTTTCTAAAAATAAAGTAAAATATATAGTGGATTAGTCATTGAAGTAGTTCTGTTCAAAAGAAACAACGTTTTTAAATCAGTTAAGAATAACATTTCAATAAATCAAAAATACGATATAAATTGATTTCTACCCTAACATTACCGTGGCACTTCCAGAGAATTAATGTATTTTTAAGATCAACGAATACTTTTATTTTTGATGATTTAGAAAATCATAAAAATGTATATTTTATTACGCTTTAATTATGTGATTGATTACGATAATTGTATAGTAAGTAAAAATGTACTTTAGAAAATATATTCTCATGGTTATTAATTACTGGGTGATTGTAATTAGCATTTAATGAGCAAGTAAAGTCTAGAAGCGCAAAGATGCCTTTAAATTCTAGAAAAGGATTCGACAAAAAAATATTAAAGCTCGTTAAGACACCAGAAAAATTGTAATTTATTGGCAGAATTACTCATTTTAATCCATAATTTTATTGATTTATCCATGCATTAGACTTGTATTTGTTAAAAAACTTAACTATATTATATATTATTTCTGGTCGCTTATTTTTATAGCGATTCTTTATATATATATATATATATATATATATATATATATATATATATATATATATATATATATATATATATATATATATATATATATATATATATATATATATTAACTTCGTGTGTGGGAGTATGTGTGCCCCTGCCGGGCAAATCTGTGGATGCCAAATTAACACTCTTGCCTTCGTAATCTAATCGGACTGCAATTTGGAAGATAGATGTCGGTGGGAATTCTATCAATCTGTCAAACTTTGAGGCTGTTACTGTCACTAAAAGGTCGCTTTGACACACGATTCTGTCTTCGGAATACAAATAGACCAACTTGACGTCATCCAATCGCGTTGAAATTCCACAGACAGATTCTTTGTCGATCATATCAAGTTTTGGGAACTGTCACTAAAAGGTCGCTTTTACACACGTTTCTATAATCGTTTTGGAACACTAATAAATCTGATTTAACCGATCATTGTTGAAACTCTTTCTTGTTGCCATACTTGTTTTAGTCAAAATAAATAAAATATAACTGGACGTGAATGCATAAATTCACTATGTAGTGTGGTCTAGTTAATTCAACATTGCGTTGCGTAGAAACGCTGTTAAGTGAAACAATTTTAACCGATCATTGCTGAAACTCTGTCCTGTTGCTAAAATTGTTTTAATCAAAATAAATGAAAGATATCTGAACGTGTGAATACATAAATTAACATTCATCTTCTATCCTCGGAATACTAATGAAACAATTTGCCGTCATCCAATATTACTGAAAATTTGACAGATAGATTCTATGTCGATGAGGTTACATTACATCAAGTTTTGGGGGCTATCACTGTCACTAAAAGGCAGCTTTTACACACGCCTCTATTATCGCTTCGAAATACTAATGAACTAACTTGACGTCATCCAATCAAGCTGAAATTTGACAGTTGGATTCATTGAAGATAAAATTCCATTCTACAAAGTTTTGGAGTTGTCACTATCACTAAAAGGTCACTTTTACACACGCATCAATTGGTGGTGGTATTATTGATAAATCTACTTCCCATCACTCAATTTAACTGAAACTTCGAAACTTGGCTAGTACGATCGTTCTCGATGACAATGCTCTTTATCAAGTTTTGCTACTATCACTCAAAGGCCGCTTTTACATATGTTTATATTTCCTTACGTCAGACTTATCTGCTTTTACTCAAGTTCCATTTTCCATATATTTATTACAGCTTAATTCAAAGATGTTAAATTTGGCTATATTTAATGACTGAAACCTTCCCCTATTAAGGTTGACGAGGCAAAATTTCCGGAAAGCTAATTTACCCACTTGCCATCAATCCAACCTAGCGGAATCATGACAGATTGAATACATTGTCATCCACAACGAGGCTATCAGTCTTTAGGGTGAAAAAGTTAAAAAAATATTTCGGAATGAATGTTTTCTCAAAAGTCGTCATAAACATTGAAAACTCACTTTGAGTTCAGTAAGTTGTAAATGCACATAAAAATTGGCATACATAAAACGGATTACATTAACAACTCAACTCTTTCAGTTATGCTCTTTTTCAGTTATATTACTACCTTATACAACACAAATTGATAAATGATATATAAATGTTTGATATTAAGTCATATTTAAAAAATAGATTATTCATTTAAAACGAAAGTAAATATCTTTAAATTGACAGCAAAAATACAATTTTCAGAATTCCAGAAATATTTATTTTACAAAATATATGTTATATATGCGACAAAATAAATAAAATTTATTTGCCAAAATAGTTATAATTCATTTGAAATTAATGTCTCACACATTTCCATAACGGCACGAGGAAATATACTACAATGTCATAACAGGACCTTATAATAACCATAACACTGAAATTACCTTAAATAAAAGAAATTTTTTGAGTGAAATAAATGAAAGACTTTATAAAATAAATTTTATATTTAGTTCGGTGTTTTAAATATAACAAAATTTCTATATATAACAGCATATTTTTTTATATCATCAGCAGCAGCATTAGCACGACAGTCCTTTGTGGGCTAATACAATACCTTTTTTAGCCAGGTGTTATCCATAACAGCACCAAAAATGGCTCTCAAGACCTTCCTCTCATAGAGCACCAAGACTCCTTCACAGTCAAGGTCTAAGTCTCCGAGGCAATCATCACCTTGTATCGCAAGGTGTTGATTAAATCAGTTTTAACCCATGTGATTAATTAAATCAGTTTATCCAGTTTTAACCTATTTTTTATATATTACATATTAAATACAATATAATTTCTATGTATTACAAAATTATAACACAATATAGAATAAAAAAAAAACATTCCCTTGATCTCCTTAACCCACTTCGGGTTAAAAAGAAACAACTCGTTTCTCTCCAAACTTCTTCCTCAACCCACTTCAAAACTAACCCAAACAAAGTGAAAGTCGGAATAAATCGTGCCAAGTCCCGTACATGAAGAATGATTCTAAAAATAGCTCGCCACTGCGTTTATGGAAAAATTCGAAACCTGGCACCGTGTCAAAACCCATACGCGTGGTACCATTCATCTGTTAGGATCCTGACCATTAAGAATTTTTTTTTAAGGCGAAACTCAGGTGAGGTTTCAATTTCAGGGGCTGAACAGGACATAATATTTTAGGGAGAATATTACCTCTTGAGTAGTTATCGTGCCTTAGTATAATTTTGTGAAAAAATTTGCGAAGTGCTTTTTTTTCACCAACATTCTACAGATTTGACAGATTTAGTCTACGGTAGGAAATCAGATATTATTAAGGTTTTATTTCTAGGAAAAGATATTTAATTCTCTAATACTCATTGAAGTTTAGTTTTAAATTTGTACCTATATTTTAATATTCATTAGAGGATATTTTATTAATATTGAAATGATTTTAGAGATATTACAATTTTGTTTCTGAATATTTTTTTTCTTTTTTTTTTTAAATTATGCCTATATTTTATTATTCATTTTATTAGAATATATTTTATTGATATTGAAATTATTTAAGAGATATTACAATTTTGTTTTTGAAAAATAAATTAAAATTATGCCTATATTTTATTATTCATTTCATTAAAGCATATTTTATTAATATTGGAATGATTTCAGAGATATTGCAATTTCATTTCTGAAAAATAAATTAAAATTGTGTCCATATTTTATTATTCATTTCATTAGAGAATATTTTATTAATATTGAAATGATTTTAGAGATATAAGACTTTTTTTTTTTAACAATTAAATAATGCTAAGATTATTATTTTTTTTTTTGGAGATGTTTTTAAATTTTTGTCAAATATTTTTATATTATAAGTAGTAGTATTTATATTTTAGTTTTTTGAAAAACGAAAATAAATATAGCTAACAATAAAAACACATTTTTGATTATTTTTATACTTCATTCTATTTTGATATTTTATTAGCAAGTATAAATTATTCTGGTTGCAAAAAAGAAAATCTTATACAATACTATTTCTGCATGGTGTCTTTATTTTTGTGACGGTCTATTTTTCTCCCCGAGCAAAAGCCAATATTGATTAACGTATTATATATTATTTCCAGACAGTGTTTTTCTGACGATCCCTTTTTCTTCTTTTATATCAAACCAAATTCGATAAATGATTTACCAATACGAAGACTAAGATCTCCGTTACTGACGAAGACTTTATTTACAAGACCAGATTATGCTATTTGTTTGAAATTCGACGTTAAGAAGAGAAAGGGAGAGAGAATAAAAAAAAAAAAAATAATTAAAAAAAAAAAACAAAAAAAAAACAGTTCAAACTTTTTAAGAAGTTGTCAAAGTATGCGCAGTACATGGCATCACTATAGAAATTTGAAAATCGCTATTTAAGCATGTTGAATAAACCCAAGTCATCTTATATATTTCAACAATAAAATACAATATCTAATTATAATGAACTTCTAAAAACAGTAATTCATCCAAGTAAACTTAAATGTACAGAATGCGTACTGGCCTACTTTCATTTTATATTTTTCATTCAAACCTATTGTATTTATGATAACGGATTTAAAAAGTATTTAACCACAGCAATGGATGACTATTAATCGCATTGTGACACAAACAATAGTATTTATATTGTTGCGTTGACGGGTTCGAAAGATTTGAAGCCAAAGCAGATCAAAACTTCCAGAAGTTTATTCCACTATAACTCTTCACAGATTCCTTTACAACTCCAGAACTTCTCTTTCTAGTAGACTCAATACAGCTCTTTTCACAAAAAATAGAGCACAAAACAGCAGTTAAAAACTTGACAACTCAACTGCTAAATCGCCGCAAAAGACAATGCAATACAGTTCGCTTTAGAACTACTCGGAATGTTCACTGAGACTCAGTAATTCCAGTCAACTAATGGACTCAACTAACAACTAACTAATTTCAGTCAATTCACTCAGTGACTCAAAATCAACTAACTCCATCAACCGCTTTCTTGTGCTTTTATAGGGGAGGCTAACATACGTGAAATTTATAGAGGTAGATATTTGGAGAACTTTCCAGATCGTAGTCGAAAAGTCCTATACATGTACATGGGGACAGAAAATGTCGCCAAATGGTCACCAAATTTGGTGACAAAAATTAGTCGCCAAAACCGTCGCCAACTTGGCTCTATCTCGCCAATTTGGTGAGATTTCCATTACCATAATATTAAATGCCCTGCTCCTTGTAAAACTCGCTTCCCAGCGTTATCTCTGTAAAACTCGTTATCAAGCATTAATAGACACACTGCAGGGAAGCAAAGCTAAGACGAACTATTGCACTGCCTTATGCAAAATGTACATAAATTTTCTTATTTACAAAATTAATACTACGAAATATTTACAAATATACAAAAATTCGTAACAATATATTTCATACGCTTTAAAAATTCGAAGTAATATATAAAAAATGAAAAGAAACTATCTCGTGCAAACTCTTTCTGCATTCATCTTCCTTTTCAGATGAAGCGAAACAAATTTAATATCGCACGCGCAGCACACTTTAGTTTTCATTTTTCGAGGAAATACCATAAAGTCCATATATTTCGTGATATTTTATGAAAGCGCGTCTAGGACTTCGCTCTGAGTAAAAGGGTTCTTTAGAGATGCATCCAATAACATTCAGAACCTATAAGAAAAAATCTAGAGAATTGGACTTGAAATGCTACGTTGCACTGAATATCTATATACTTTTGTGGTTCGGATCCATTTTAGAAATTTAAATCAATATGATGTGCTTTTGATACTGGCCTGTTAATAGTTATAGCATCCTTATGGTAAAGGACTTCGTAAAGGAATGGTCAAGAAATACTAAAATTTTAACTATGACGGTATTGAGTTTACTTATCACAAAACTCTTGCAATTTTTTTTTTATTAATCCTTTATATTAACTTCAATTTTGTGTGGATTAGTAGCTGGCTGTGTATGTCGATGGTGGGCAAATCTACGGAGGCCTAATTAATCTCCTTGCCGTCATCCATTTGGGCTGAAACTTGGCAGAGAGATTCGATGTCGATGACAATGCATTCTATCAAATGTTGGTGGATGTCAATGTCGCTAAGAGGTCACTTTTACGGAATACTAATGCACCAACTTTCTTTCGTCCAATTAGCCGATCATTGAAGACATTCTTTCCTGTTGCCAAAATTGTTTTAATAAATAAATGATAAAATTGTTTTTATCAGAATAAATAAAAAGATATTTGGATGTGAGTGCATAAATTCCCATTCATTTTTTAATGAATAAATTTTGAAAAGTAGTTTACCGCATATTTTGCTGATAGAGAAATTTTTAATATTTAAAATTAGATAAAATCAATTACGCGCTGACAACAGAAATGGCGCTATGTTAATGAATATAAAAATTGGCAAAGCATATAAAGGATTTGTATTAAAAACTTTGTTCTTATGATTATATTATTTAATTGTTATTCCAAATTCTAATTTAAGATAAAATTACAGTCGATTATAAACGAGATTGATTTTGATAATAATTGTCATTAAATTAAGACTTCTAAATTTTTTATTGTGTTGCATAAAGTCCTGAAACCATGATTGCACCATTTGCTAATATTTACTGACTGAATTCTCTCAACTTTACGGTGACTTTTGAAGTATTCTTCATAAACGAAAATTGAATCCAAGTTCCATAGTAACATATCGATTTCAAATATGTAAACCTTGCATAGCAATACTAAGAAGAAATCCCTCTTTCGTTCGAACATAAAGGCACTTCCGGTTAAGTTTTATGTACGAACAACTTTTCTTATCAAGACACTTAAATTGGTATATGAATCATATCTGTGTAGAAGTTTAAGCTTTGAAATTTTAAAATTGGCTTGCAGTTACCATATCTGGTACTATATGTCTCATTTTCCAGTTGAATTTTGCAAGTAAACTCGTGTGTATGACACTTTAATCATACATGCCTGTAGTATTTTTAGATTCGTATGGTAATGGAAAACATGGTGAAAAGATTATTCGGCAAGTCACCGTAACTATAATAAATCTTGAAAAATAGTTTACTATTACATAAACAGGTTCACAATTCTTAAATATATTTGAGAAGAATTGTGAATCTGTTTTTGTAATACAGGCCTAATATTTTATTTTTGTGGGCTAATTTGGGACAAAAACACTATACAAATAAAAACAATCAAAATATGGAATCCGATATTCATGATCAAATTAATAAATATTTACTTGAGAATATAAAAAAAAAAACATTAACAAATGTCGAAAGGATTTGAAAGTTTTTGGTCAATATCCTTAATCTTCGCTGTTATATTTACATTCAGGATTAATTCTGTGTGCTATTACACTTTAAAACAGGTCATGCGCAAAACTTGTTTACGGTATCGATTGACAATAAAAATATGGACAGAAAATTATTATGGGACTTATGGGACAGAAAATTATCGTACATAAAAATAAGCATAACAATAAGTGGGACATATTTAAATAACTTATTGTTTGAAAATATGTCGTTGACATTTCAAGAATATTTTTAATGTCATTAAATTTTAATAAAAGCAACTTTTAATTGAATTTAAAAGTTATTCTCCACAATCTCGGTGTACTAAAGCTTCTATGTATTGAATTTCGTAACTCTAGGTACAAAACTATGGATTTGTATAAGTTTCAGACTTTAAACACCTAGTTATATATATATATATATATATATATATATATATATATATATATATATATATATATATATATATATATATATATATATATATATATATATATATATATATATATATATGTATATATATATATATATATATATATATATATGTATATATATATATATATATATATATATATATATATATATATATATATATATATATATATATATATATATATATATATATATATATATATATATATATATATATATATATATATATATATATATATATATATATATATAGTAGTAAAAATAGGTTTCAATTTTAAATATTAAGTTATGAATAGTTTTTAAGTGCAATAAAAACACACAATTGTTTTCCTTCAAATGTTCTTGTTCAGCTTTTATTATTGGTGTTACACTTGCAAAAAAAAAAAAAAAAAAAAAAAAAAAAAACATACGTCTTGAAGCAATACTTAGGTAGATATATTGGGATCTACAGAAACAGGGCTGATTAACCACTTTTAAAGAAAGATGAAATAGTTTCCAAGAGTTTTACTACGATTACCTGTGTCTTTCGGAAGTGAAAAGCTAGACCTTGATTCGCCACTACTGATGTAACATGATGTAGTAAATTTTCTCGTAATAAATCCCTTCATTGTTTGCTTGTAGGTTTTCCCCTTCATAAGCTACAGAAATCCATACTTCATTTAAACGTGTACGATTGGGACCGATTCAGCAGGGACGACCCCATAGGTGATGTGTACCTTCCACTGGCGCAAGTAGATCTCACTCAGAAACCCACATTTTGGAAATCCCTCAAGCCGGCAGAAACTTGCAAGGTGAGCAGCCACATTACAATACTCATTTCATATTACAATTGAATTTGTATTGTCACCAATGTAATTAAGAAAATTTGACTGACAGCTTAAAGGGGATCAGCACATGAAAATTTTTCAGATTAATAATTTAGAGTTTATTAAAATTGAAATTCTTCTCTTTAAAATTATGCCTTATTTGTAATTAAATCTTATTTGGAAGTATTTTTGTAATAATTTTCTGAAGTAAACAGAATGTAGGTATTTAATGCATGTTTTTAAGAAAAGAAAGAAAAAAAAAAAAAAACTTTCAAAGCCGAATTTCTTAAAATGCAGCATTTTCATATTTGGGGCATATTAGTTTAAAAACTATTTAACATAAATGCTGGACATTTTTTTTTTTTTTTTACATATTTCTCTGTATTAGTTCTTTGAAACGAGGAATAAATGGTAAGTAGCTAAGTTTTTTAAAAAGAATAATTAGTCTAAAATTTTAGCAATTGTTTAAGCATATTTTTAGAAAATCGTAATTATTTTAATTTTCAAAAAATAATAAAAATGTCGAGTTAAAGTATTCAAAAGTATCCAAATATTTTACTGTGAATGTTTCATAATGATTAAAGAATCGGTTATTAAAGGAAATGCCCCCAAAATTATTGAATTTAACATGGGCTCTTATGGATGTGAAAATTTGAATATAGTTTCAGTACTTTATAAAAATCTGCTTTGTTTCTAATATGTAGTGACACTGAAATACTTTTTTTTTAAATCATATAAATGTAAAACCTCTTAAATTGTAATTTCAATAAAAAATAATTAGGCATTAATTTTACTAAAATAAAAAAATTACTTCTTTTTTCATATATATATATATATTGTTATGAATTTTTCCACTGAGGCAATGATAGCGCAGTTTTCACGGTTTAAAAATATTTATTCTCTCTTCAGAAAACTCACAAAATTTATTCACAGGCAACAGTTTAATTACTCTCAAGCTTCAACACAAGCTTCAACAAAAATAACTTCGAATTCAGCGATTATACAAGCTCACTCCAATAGGTAAACAAAGCGATCAGCTTTCAACGAAGTCCGAAGTCCATCTCAAAACTTTCCCGTTCTCCAGTCTTTTATATACACGCGCGTGAGACATTCTCGAAATTTCCAGCCAATTCATCGGAAAAAGAAATATCTCGAAACTTCTCGACTGCTTTAGGTGTTGCCACCTTTTTCTAACTTGTATAATCGCTATTAATTAATAAATAAAATAAGATAAAAATAAATTACAATAGAATTTTGAAATAATACGTCACTATTTACAATATATACA
The DNA here is from genome assembly GCA_963978545.1 of Linyphia triangularis. NCBI lineage: Eukaryota > Metazoa > Arthropoda > Arachnida > Araneae > Linyphiidae > Linyphia > Linyphia triangularis. Next base: position 11,016,314 of record OZ021732.1, read on the forward strand.
GACAATTTGTGCAACAATATATATATATGAAAAAAGGAATTTATAGCAATTTTTCTTTACTTGATATATATATTTCGAAAATCTGAAAATCTATTTTCGAGGACTAAACGAACAATTGATTCTATTTGAGACTTTTCTGTCCTCCATTTCCAGGAAAAAAATAAATTTGCAACTTCAAAAACCAGTTTTAGTATCAGTTAAAAGAGGAAAATGGTTACATTGCACTAGAAACGTTTGCGATGTTGAACATAAATGTAATAAAAACTAATATAAAGGTATTAATTAACCACTAATTAATTGCTAATCATACACTCCACGTAACAAAAACGTATGAAACAGTACGGTAAAAATACAAAGCCTATAATTACTCTAATAATTATCACAGTATCAAAACAAAGACAAGAGGCTTTTGAGCAGATTTAATTTTATGTATATTTATTTCGATTCATTTGAATAAGTCGAATTGCGTGGTTTCTTCTTGTGTTAGATGAAATGTAATTTTTATTATCAGTTGGCCAAAAAATAGATATCTTGAAATTGGAAATTAGATATTTTAAATCAGCAATATTATTTTATTCTTGTGTGGGGTAGAAATAATTACATTTTGAAAACTCATTAATCAATTATCTAATCAATTTATTCACTATTAATTAAAGCAATAAACATGACTTAAAAAAAATTCCCATAGCACAACAATGCTGGCAATTATCATTCGCCATTGATTAATCTCGATTCATAACGTTGTAAACTGGCTATTGTTACATATATTGGCCAATATCACCAAATTCTAGTTAAAATGTTCAGGAAGTAGAGAAATGTTGATACACACAGTTTTAAAATTGAATATTTTATAAGAAATGATGGAGGACAAAACAAATAAATTTTGTAGTGCTTTTGACATATTTTTTTTTTTTTTTAAATTGTCTATTTTGGGAAAATGCTCGAGTTTTGGCCAGAATTGGTCAATTTTCCGGAGGTTTCCAGAACCCTATTGAGGGCATTAGTAAGTTCTCCTGTACTACTTAGACTCCTGTACTTTTTAAACACTACCATAGTACAACAATGCTGCCCATTATCACTCTGGGAATGTTTAAAACCCATGAAACTCAAGGAAATAGTTATTAAGATAGTTTTTCTCCAATTAGTATGTATAAGAAATGTGTAATAATTAAAAATACTAATGGAAATCGTTTTACTATGTCAAAACATAATCATATTGTAATTTTTATATTAAAATGAATTAATTACAAGTGATTCATACTCTATTACTTTATAAACTTTTAGTATTTCGGTAAAAAAAAATCTGAACTGAATTATATTCCTTACAATAATCATAAAATAATAAAATATTAATCAAAGAACATAGTACAATAATCACATGATACGACACAATATAAAAATATAATACAATAGAATACATACATTTATTAAATATAGGATGCAATATCTTACAATATACCAAATCCCTTTTTAGACAAAAGAAATATTGAAAACAAACTACAATAGTTCGAAATCCTTATAATACCACTAACCATTTGTTTTAAAAATCAATTTTTATTGACCACATAGAAATCGACCTTCGAAAAAAAAAAAAAAAAAAAAAAAAAAAAAATCCAAAAAAGCCCGAATCTTCCCGGGCACATATCGAACTTCTTTTCTCTCCCGGAGAAACACTTTTCCCAAAAGAAATCCAATCGGAAAAAGCCTACTCCTCCCGAATCCCAAGGAAAAAAAAAACAAAAAAACAATCAACCGAATTAGGCCTTCAACAACGTCCCAGTCACTGAACAAGTTTTTGTTTTCAGGGTCTGACCTCCGGTTAAAATGTCCGATTAGAAATTAACGAATCCCTGTAGGAATAAGCGAATCCTTGTAGGAATAAACAGGGAAGCAGGTGAAGCTATGGATTGGGTAATAGTTGGAGATGGATGATTTGAAGCGAAGGATTTCACCATTGGGGATTCGTGGAGGCGACGTTGAGTTGTTGATGTTGATGGATAGCAATGCGGGTTTTTCGACTTTGTAAAAACATCTGCGTCTATGGATAGTGCTGTGGATTGAAAATTTATCAAGGATGTTGGATGTACTTGGAATGTTTTTTTTTTTTAGGTTGATGGGAAGTGATTGAGTACGTAAAAAGTTGTAAAGGTACTCTGCTACGAGAGATCGTCTACCTGCCCTCTCTCTCTCTCTCTCCCCATAGACCTGCATACTTTTTCGCCGTAATATCTTGAAGAGTGGTAATTTAAAGTATAGTAATTTTTGACATCAGGTTTTGAAAACAGTTATATAAAATATCGTTAGTAAAATATGATGGGACAGTATATTGTGGATTCTAATTTATGGTTTTAAAGTTTTTATAAGCCTGCTAAAAAAAAAAAGAAAAAAAAAAGTGCAGTAAAAATATGTTTTTTCCCTTTCAAAATGTTTTAATGAATTTTAATTATTGTAGTTATACCTGATAAAAACCTCATAGCTTTTTAAGCATTACCTCGGAAGATATTGTAGCTAAAAGAGTAAACAATATGTCTATGGCAGCGTTAGCCACTACGCAGCCAGCGGGCCGGATTTGGCCCGCGACTGATTTCTCTGTGGCCCGCCGGCACCACAGAAGATATAAAATCAAATTCCACGGTATTGACTTATTAATTGTATAATTAAACATAAATGTAATTTATCCGAAATAATATATGCTAACTATGCAGAACAGAGTTCTCCACTACGTGTCCGAAGAAACTATATGAAGAAGATTTCTGCAAGGTGGTTTTCATCAAGAATAAATACAAGAATAACTAAAACTGATTCTCATTTGGGCAATTTATTAAAACTGACTACAACAAATACTCCGAAAGAAATCGGATCTGTCATAAAATAAACTGAACGATTTCGACCCCCCTCGTTTTACAGTTGATATGAACTAAAACGAAGTAATCTGGAAGTATAGTTTAAATACTTTTATTAAAAGTTAGGTTAAGTCGCATTTTCACGTTGTAACAATTCAGTCACTTCTTTTTTAGACCTTGATTTACTAATACTGAAAACTATTATTTTTTTTAACTATTAAATATATATATATATATATATATATATATATATATATATATATATATATATATATATATATATAATTGTATAACAGAAACGTGTGTGAAAACGACCTTTTATCGACAGCGACAGCCCCCAAAACTTAATATCATGCATTATCATCGACATCAAATCAACCTGCCAATTCTCAGCTCAATTGGTTGGTTGTATTCAGATTATCTAGCAACACGAGGGGTATATTGTGCCGAAACAATTGTCATTAGACAAGCCAACATACATTTACAAACACCCTTGCCTTACATGGAACTCGAACCCGCAACCTCGTGGTCTAGAAGCTAGCACGCTATCAGCTCAATTGCATGATGGCAAGTGTGTCGATTAGTTATCCGAAATGAAAATAGTGGTGTGTGTAAAAGTGGTAATTTAGTGATAGCGGCCAGGTCTAAAAACTTGATAGAATGCATTGCCATCGTCATCGAAACACTCTGTCAAGTTTCAGTTCGATTCGATGACGGCTAATGGGTTAATTAGCCCTCCTCAGATTTGCCCATCAACCACACACACAAAACCGAAGCTAATATAATCGATTAAAAAATTAATTAATTCCCCATATATGCCCATATAGCACAAATCTTCTCAGGGAAATCCCTAGTCATCCCCGGGACTTCCTAGACACCTCCCTGAGATGATGTGTGTGCTATATGGGAGAAACATTGTCAACCTCCCCATAGACCAGCGTTCGGCACTAACTTTTAGAAGTGGGCCGTATGACATATGTTGGATGTTTTTGCGGGCCAGATACAGCAAAATATTTATCGCTAATTATTATCGATTTAACAATACATAGCATTTCTGATAACGTGAAAAAATGTAAAATATCGTAATAAAATTACAATTTATATATATATATATATATATATATATATATATATATATATATATATATATATATATATATATATATATATATATATATATATATATATATATATATATATATATATATATATATATATATATATATATATATATATATATATATATATATATATATATATATATATATATATATATATATATATATATATATATGACATAGCATTTCTGATAACTGGAAAAAATGTAAAATATCGTAATAAAATTACAATTGATATATATATCACGTTATCAGTTTCTGTTATCGCTTCGTAATATTAATAAACTCACTTGCTGTCTTTCAATCGATCTGAAAGGGCAGATAGACTCAATGTGAATGACAATATATTCAATTAAGTTTGGGAAGCAAAAAAAGTATAGTTCGTAGTGGATGTTTTCTTTGTAGTGGACACAAACTATGAGAACTCGATCTAGGTTGAGTAAGTTGCAATTATACATAAAAATTGGCAATGGTACATAAAATATTTATATTAAAACTTTATTTAAAAAAAAAAATATTTTATGATAAAATTGTCATACTGCTAAGAAATTTAGTATTTACCAGAGCCCCAAAAGTATTTGTTTCAATAATCCACACGCTCTCTTTTAAAACTAAATTGAAAATGGTAATGCCCCAAACTCCTGGTTTTGAATTAGGAACTTTACGTTCATTTCCTTGTTGTATTAATAACTCGAAAACCATACATCTCTTCATTTCCCCCCAAAGCAGAGGAAAACATTGTTTTTCGGGTTTAAAGCGAAAAGTAGTATTGTATGTATCCGCGAAAATAAAAGTGTGATTAGACCGAAGTGATAAATTTCACTTTACGATATACTTGTGTAAAATAATAGACTAAAAAAGTGAGTTTTTCGTTTCGGTTATTGATGTTTATAATATTAGAAATTGCGTATATGTTATGTTTTGTTTTTATGTAATAGCAAGACTTGTACTTTAAGTATGTCATAGCTTTTTTTTTTTTTTTTTTTTTTTTTAATAAAAGAACAGACGAATGTTCTAACTTTAGATGGAGTTTCTTATCATTGTAATATGGGTTTACAGGTAGGTATATACAGTAAGTTTTATAAAGAAAATTAGATCAAAACTCTGCACTTATATGTTAGAATTTGTTTATGGATACGAGTGTTAGCCATGGTTAGACTAATTCTATATTTGGAATTGAAACAAATTTATTTTTTGTGCAGTAAAATATTTTTTTGAAGTTACTGATTGATTAAGTAAACTTTTTTTTGTGGTATGATAAAAGATGTTGCACTTGTAAAATCATATTTGATACTTTATGAGTTGAAATTTAAAAGAAGTAACAAGTTTGTAAGAAGTTGTAAAGCTATTATTGATTAGTCAGAAATTGTTTCATTTGAATTTTGATCTCATTATTCGATATATATCAAAACAAGTAATATTTCATCGAAAGTTACGGAAGTATGAATAAATTAAAAAATAAAAAGTTGTTATTTACTTGATTTACGATATTTTACAAGATATAATAAACGAAGAATGTTTATATTGTTCACTAAAATTCCACTATAAGGGGAACATTCATAAAAAGATCCAAAACTGTTATTAAATGAGACATTTTTGGTTTTTGTAAAAACGATTTTTCAATTGTAATTTTATTTTTAAATGTTTATACTTTTCATTAAAATTATCTTATAAGATGACAGTGTGTTACAAACATAGTATTAAACAAAAAAGTTTTATTTCCCGTATACTGATCGTAATCTGATCAAGAAAAATTAATGCGTATCATAATTAAACACTTAGTTACTAGGCGTAATTTAAAGAATCAAAATTCTTCAAAATAAGTTTAAAATAATAAAACCCATAAAAACAAATTTTTTAATTCAAATCCTTTGTATGCTTCGCCAATTTTTATATTCATTACCATAGCGCTATTTCTGTTGTCAGCGTGTGCTTGGTGTTGGCATCTAATTTTAAATATTAAAAACATATCTATCAGCAAAATATACTGTAAACTACGTTTCAAAATTTATTAATTAAAAATAAATGCGAATTTATGCACTCATATGCATATATTTATATGGATTAAAACAATTTATATTATTCTTTATTTTTTAAAACAATTTTGACAATACGAAAGAGTTTCTTTAACGATCGGTTAAAAGCTATTTCAGCGCGATAGGATGACGGCAAGTTGGTTTATTAGTATTCCGTAAAAGTGACCTTTTAGTAACTGACACAGCCGCCAAAATTTGATAGAATGCATTGTCATCGACAGTGAATCTATTTGCCAAGTTACAGCCCGACTGGATGATGGCAAGGGGATTAAATAGACTTTCGAAGATTGCCATTCCATCATACAAAATCGATGTTGATATAAAGGATTTAAAAAACTTAAATATTTTGACTTCGAATAAACTTACATCGAAATAAAATGTAATTTTATATTACGTATTTCGTTACGTTTGTAAAAATAACAAATACGCTTTTTCTTAAATCATACATTATTAAAGTTGAACATTTGCAGCATCAGCTTTCTTCGTTCAACCCAATCATATGTCCCACAGTTAATACTGGTCTTGTTTATAGTCCCTTGGTTTATATTAGGAACGAACTATCTGCATTTATATCTTTTATGGATCTGCTTACCATCGTAGAAATAAAAGACAGCAATTTCAAGGCATCACGAAATATGAAGATACACTTATGGAGCTATTTCCCTTTCCGCTGCTAAATTGGAGCCCTGTTTCAACAGCAATTATGACACGGAGCGCGGTTCGAAAGCATCTTTCGTTATTAAACGAGACAGCAATGATTTTCCAATAAAAATTGTTTTGTTTTTGCTTCCGTACCAGAAGAATTTTCTTCGTGGACGAAATTCAATAGCCACGATGATTTTTATGTTGCTTCCGATTAAAGAGGAAGACCTAGTAAATATCATTCCTCTAAACTCGCTATGTTACAATCTTCTAGCCCAGTGCATTTGGAATCTTCTCTTAGTAAAACCTTGAAATTGGATGAGTAAGTAAGAAAAAGATCACTTAATGAAATGACATAAACTGTTTTTATTTAATGTCTATCTATTATAAATGAAAATTGAAGTAGCAAAAGACAAAACCAGGTGGAGCCACTTCATATGCATTGACGTAAGGATTTAAAATATACTGGACGCTATTTTCGAGTTTTCAATTTCTGTCATTTCATTAGCTGGTCATTAAAATATTCATTAGCTGTCATTTCATTAGCTGGTCAAATGTTAAAGTTTTACAAAGTTGTTTCTAAAATGCTCTGGGCTAGAAGATTGCAACATAGAGAGTATACTGAATGATCCTAACTAGCACTTGAAGTCTTAATTCAGATCAGATTTAAAATGTTTTGAGAGTATATTTTCAGATTGGGAATTTCTTACTTGTAGCAATAACATGGTAATAAGTTAATTTTTCGTAAATTTCGATAATAGGGGGTTTAAATAATGTCTTTTGTTTCCAGTTATTAGTTATTGCACTGTAAAAAAGAACCAATTAATGCGATACAATTTTTGTTTTCGTATTATTTTTTATTTAATAAATAAGAACATTTTACACTCATAATGTAGTTTTAAAATCACATCAAGTAATAATGTTTTAAAAATATATTACGAACTGAGTACATTAGTAAATGAATTATGTAGAAGTATGGATGACATTAATTTACTTTTGATTTTCTTTCCAAAAAACATAAGCTTGTATTTTAATGCCCAACAATTGTCATATTCTACTTAAATAACTACAAACGTAATTAAACTAATAAGTCAAATAGTTTTTTATTGAATTGATTTTTTTTTTTGTTCTTACTTAATTTTATTATTTTAACATGCTTGATAGAACAATAAAATAAGCAATGTAATATTTTTGGTTTAATTTACATGTTACCGTGTATGAAAGTAGGTATTCAATATAAATACATAAACATTTTATAGGATGCCGGGCGTTTTTATTTAAAGGTTGAAACGACTTTTGATTGCACACATTGAGGATTTAAGGGGGTCCAGTACCGAAAATAAATTTTTTTTTATTTATGTACATTTTTATGTCAAAAATTTATATTATGTATGAGACAAAAATTTATTTTATGTATTTATTTTATGTACTATTTATATATCTTTGAGAAAATGTTTTTTTAAATATTGTATTTAGTTATTTAAAAAAAATTTAAAAACCAAGAAAAATCCATAATAATTGATGTTTGCGTATTTTGATATAAGTCAAGAAAAAATAATTTTTTTTTCAAAGTGAAAGCTTTATGTAATACATAATTATATAAAGAAAATTTTGTCTTCACAGAATTTTGATAGGTGAATTAAAAAAAATTAAAAAAATTCTCAAAGTTAAAATATTGAAATTTTTGCTTTTTTTTTATGTTATCTTTTACGCTAAATGTTATATTTTAAAACAGAATTAAAAAAATAAAATTCTGCGAAGACAAAATATTTAAAACTATATAAATTAAATGCTCCAAAAATTTGAATAGCTAATTATTTATGGTTTTGAAGATATATCGATTTGAATATGCAGCTTCTGTGAAAAACACTAGTGTTCGAAAAACGCACTTTAAGCAGACGCTTCAAGGTGTTACGCCCATTAGTGAGTTTAAATAACAGGTAATTTTGTGGCGTTCTTATTACAGGAGGAATAAGATAAAAAACATCATTCTATTCAGAAATGTATGAACTATTTTTTAAGATCAGAAAAAAAATTTGGGATTTTTGAAAAAAATTCGGTACTGGACCCCCTTAAAAATAAGTTTTAGCTGTTAATTAACGTATAGTATACGGAACTCAGACAACATAAAACTACTAGCCTATTTTCCAATGGGTTTGATTTCAAGCGCTATATAAATGCCTCAACCAAGCTTCAGAAGTTAATTCTGAAAGGTAAACAAGTCTAATGGAAGTTGTGCTGGCAAAGTTTACCTCAGCACTTTTCTTCTAAACTTCCCTTCATCAATTATTGATGGAGAGGACATTTCCTAAAGTGCCGAGACTAGAGTATTTTTCTGAAAAACTTAAAAAGTTTTAGTTTTTCTGGAGTGTTTAGAAAAACATTAAAACAATAGTTTTGTTTTACGAAAAATTAGTTTCTAAAGAAGAAAAGAACTGAGTATACTAAGCCTTTCAGTTTTAATTTTGCGGAATTTCCGGAGTGGCTGTTAATAAGATGCATGCAATTATCTAGAACAAATACGGAAATCAACTTTAGTAATTTTAAAGTTTTCCGTACCTTTGAATTTTTTTTTTTTTTTTACATTGCTATATTTAATTAACCCTACTTAAATCAGAAAATAATTCGGCTGATTATAATATTAAGATTGATGACTGAAAACAAAAGTAAAATTGTGTGTCAGGGATTGTTGGAGAAATTAGTATTAAGTATTAGTTTTGGAGATGACTGAATGAAAATATTGTTTCAATTTAAATTTAATTATTAAAATATAATTTTTGATACCATTTTATTACATTATGCAGATTTCTCTAAAATAGTTAAGAATTATGTGAGCCGTTGCCTTTTGCTTATGTTAGAAAAATAGAATTCAAGAAACCACCTCCAGTTCTCAACGAACCGCCACTTTATTTTTCGAAAACTCAAAACGATACAAATCAAATGCATTTCATTGCTTATTTTTTAAATTAAAATACTCTCTCATGCAACAACGTTTACAAAATTATAAAAGCCGTTTGTTATCCCGTGGCTGGAATCTAGCGTAATAAACAAATGCAACCGCATTGTTAATTCAGAAACCTAACAAATTATTTCTTTTATAAATTTATTACTAACTAGGGGACTCTTCCCCCTGCTCGCTAACGCTCGCCAACCCCCGGGATTGCTACGCAATTCCCCTTGGTTCGCTACGATCGCTTCTTAGTGAGGCATTTAAAATATGCCCTAGAAAAAAGCTATTTCAGTTGCATTACCAAGAAAATTTTTGAAGAATGATATTGTGTAATGAAACTGAAAAAAATATGATTATTTATGATGAGCTACAATACTTGTAGATCATAGCCTAATCAGATATTATCATATTTTTTTTTTTTTTTTTAATTGTGGTTTATCTATAATGCTGAAATTCTTATTCAATCTACTGTGAATTTTCTGCATAGAAACCTTAATATTCTTAATGGAAATTCCGTGCTCAGTTTTTATCGGTATACATATTCGGAAAACGTTCGAATATAAATATGGATAAAACTTTAAAGTACTGTACGGATTCTGCGCCAAGAACTGTTTACATAAAATAACGCCAAATTATGGCAGCCATAAGCAATTCACTTGTTACTAAAAATAGGGCGTCAGCTGACATTTGCTATCAAAATTCTTGGCGAAAAATCCATACCCGACTTGAAATTTTAACTGAAATTTTTTTGAAAAAAACTGCTTTATATAGAATTTTTATCCAAACGAAACGTACACATCTTGCATCTATTTATTCTGGCATCAACGTAAATATTAAATCAATACGCTTTAAATAGCCAATAATTTGTATCAGTAAAAATAAAATAAAATATAGCAATTCAAGTTGTTGATTGATGCCAGAAGTCAAATTTCAAAAGATATATTGTGATTGGCTGGATTGCTGAATTTGGGAACTCGTGCATAAAGCACATTTAGAAGATTTGTGATTGATTGTTTGAAGTCGTTGCCATTCTGCTCACAGAAATACAGCCAAATTTGGGTGGTACGCAAGAGCATAATATATATAGATTGAAGTCGTTGCCATTTTGCTCACAGAAATACAGCCAAATTTGGGCGGCACGTAAAAGAATTATATATATAGATTAACAAAATAAGTATCTAACTAACATAACTGCTTTTCTTTCTGCCACTTCCAATGATTAAATAACAGTGTTCTTCAGAGTGCTGAAATACTCAGAACTTCCCACAGTACAAACACGTTCAATTGTGACGGTCACCAAATGATCGCATCCATGATGCGGTATTGGCCAATGTCGGAAACGATGATTCTGGGAAGAGCTCGAGCATCGTTCCAAAATACACGATTTTTAAAAAAAATAAACATGGCAAAGCCACCACAAAACATACATTTTACTCCTCTGTTCTTTCCTATAACAGTATCTTTCAATTATAAAACTTGGCATCGACATTTCAAAACTTCCAGTCAATTTTTCCCAGTACTGGGCCAGATTGGATAAGATCCGTAGCAACGGCCAGTCTACAACGGTCCTCATCGTGATTGGCCAGTATTGATTGATATTGGCCAGCGTATATGTGCTACTAGGGGATATATCAGTACTAGATATCAAACATGGTCTTTTAGGCTACTTATAATGACTGTATATCCACCAGTTAAGGCTGACGAATAATTATGATAATAGAATCCTTGCAACTTTGAATAGGCTTTTTTTAAACAAAAAAGTGCCAAATCGATGATTTTCGCTACAAACTAGGCAAGATAAAAAGTCACTGAATATCAGTGTTCTAATACGATATTCATATTTGAAACAACAATTCGAACTTCATAAATCGTCACTATGGAAGTACTGTAAACAATTATTGCCATTCAATCATTAATTCCATCTATAGATCATTTTCTAGAGGTTAGCGATATATCGATACAACGATGTTTTTATCGTAATTTTTTTCAAAATATCGATAGCAAAAATATAGATGCCAATCACCGATATATCGATGTTTTCAAACATTTTTAGTTTTTTGATGATCATTTTGTAGTTCCATGTGTTTTTTTTTTTCGATTTTCTTTATTTACTTTTCAAAAACTTCAAAACTAAAGTTTGGACTTGGCTGAGAGACAGTTAAAATGGCACCCTAACCAAAAAGAAAACATAATGTAATGGAAAGGTAAGATCATTTATTAGTAGTCATTAACATAGCGCCTTTCTGTTGAAAACGTGTGCCTGGAATTTGCATCTAATTTTAAATATTAAAAACATCTCTATCAGAAAATTTGCGGTAAACTCCTTTTCAAAATTTTTTCTTTGAAAATAAGTGTGAATTTATGCATTGACATCCAAATGCATTTTATTTATTCTGATTAATAATATAATTTATTCATTCAAACATTTTTTATGATTTATTTAGTAAAACAATTTTGGCATGAATTCATGAAAAATAGAAATTTGCTCCGAAAAACTTCGTTTCTGGCAAAATTGGGGGAAAAAAAAAAAAAAAAAAAAAAAAAAATCGAAAAAAAAAAATCATGTATCGATATTTTATCGATATTTGTTTCCATAGAACGATATAGTATCGATATTTTATCGATATTTGTTTCCATGGAACGATATAGTATCGATATTTATTTGGATCGATATTTCAGACCTCTATCATTTTCACATTTCATCGTATCTCAAGCATAATATCACATAATACAAATTCAAAAATGCCAACCAATTACAGGATCACACATGTTTCCATTCTATTAACATCCAAAAATATTCCTCAACAATGATCTTCACCATCCCATTGAACTGTCAAAAATTAAACACAATATTATTCAGCATTATCCAGGTAGAACAGCAGTATTGACCAATCTCCGAAACAGGGGTGATTGACAAAATCTGACCGAAATTCGAGCATCTTCCAAAATAAACGATTATTTAAAAAATAAACACATCAAAAATATCACAAAGCCTTTTTTGCCTTCTTTTTTATCAATGAAATATTTCAATTTTAAAACTGTGCACCAATGTTTCTAAACTTTCAATAAATTTTATACAGTCTGGGGCGATATTGGCCAATATCTAAAACGACGACCGGTTTACAACGTTCCACATCGAGAATGGCCAATGTTAAGCAATACTGGCATGGGTTGTTGTGCTACAGGGGAATTTTGTTACATAAAGCGTAATGAGTTTATTTGATTATGAGAATATATACTATTAAGTTACAATGAACAAACAACAATCAGCTTTCTCCATACCAATGTCGCAACTTGCATTCCCTACATCTTTCTAACTCTCAACTATCCAAAAGTTACATTTCATTGCTATCCAAACATCCCGCCAACAATTCCCGCCATTTCATCGCCAAGCTAGCTGTTGAAGGCTTTGCAATGGATTTCCCTCCAAAGTTCGATCGCCACAATAATCGATGGACGAGGAATGCAGGAAGTTGGACGCCGCCAAGACATCAGTCTAAGACCTTTTTAAGCAAAAGAGACGACCTTGCCCTACCCTCTTCCCCTTCCGATACCCTTCAGAGACAAACTTCCTTTTTTTTTTTTTGGTGACCGATGATGTATGGGGGACGCCCTGATAAATTCACTCATTCGGAGGAATCAGAAGATCGAATGGAAAGGAAAAGCATCGGAGTTTATTCTTATGGTGGATCTGTTATTCATGAGTAGAGAAGTTGAAAGGGAGTTAGTTGTTGGGGATGCAAAATAATTTCAGGGATATGAATAGCGTTGATAGAAAGTCTCTTATTGCAAATACCAGAATAAGAAGGATATAATTTCCACAAAAAAATATATTCCGGGAGTTAAAAAGTGCTCTGTTCCCCAGTTGCTAATTTTATCATCTAGAATCAAGTGCGGAGCATTTTCAAGAATTCAGTCTGACCAACCCTCTATCCGTTTCAGGTCACTATTCTTATCCAAACCACCAATACTGCATACTCGTGCGATGATATTTAAGATAAAAGATCTCGTTGATAGGGATTTTCATACAAATTTTCAATCATAAGCATGCACTTGAAATTACGAATAGAACTTCTAGCTACAACTATAGTTAAAGTTACAACTAGTTGGTCAATTATTGATGTTTTATGATTTAACATTATTGGTAAACTCGAACAAACGAGCGTTTAGTTGACACACGTTCTATTCAAACAATTGAAGTCCATAAGGTGTATTCCCCTTATAAAATAGTCACACTGACTCTTGACTGCGACTCTAGATGGCGTTATGCCGACCAAACGGTATAGTGGTTAGCGTGCTAGCTTCTAGACCGCGAGGTTGCGGGTTCGAGTCCCGTGTTAGGCTTGGGTGTTAGTAAATGTATGTTGGCTTGTCTAATGACGAATGTTTCGGCACATTATAGCCCTCGTGTTGCTGACGGCGCCAGATAATCTGAAAACAACCAACTAGATGGCGTTATAAGTAGTTTTATTGGATAATACATATCCACCTAACAATACTTCGACTCAAATTTTTGGCAAATAAATCTTAAAAAGTTTTAATGGGATATAATTGTAAACCCTGCTATTACTTACACATTAAGTGCAATGTCTACATTTAATACATTGCCGGTAACATATATACTAAATTTCCACTTGCTCCAAATATATGGAAAGCAATTTGAGATGTTATAATATCCATTTTAAAACTCTAACACATTAAAGAAACACAATAAGTACTAACCTAAAGCGCAGTAATACTCTCCCTATAACGATCGTTTTTATCAAAGCCTCAAACGTTACTAAAATTAATCGCCTCCTTCGGTTACTTGGCATTTATTACTACATTTAAATAATTTTAAACACTTCCCTCACTTTCAAACATATAAAATTCTATTACTTGGACCAACTATGCAAGTGACACTTGACAGTTTCTTCTAATCAGTCCCAAATTGCATAATACTTTTATCAGAAAACGAGCCATTAACCTAGTTGCATGGTCATATACATGTCAATACCATTAAAATGAATGCATTGTCGCTAGTAACTAACAAGATTTGCATAACAGATACCCACTTAAAAGATAACTCAGTGTGAGAAATGGCTTCAAAAATTAAACATCATTTGAATATTCCTTACATTAATTTTCTATACTTACAGAGAATGGTTCATTACAAACTTTTGTAGGTCGCCTTTAATTTAAAAGTCACACCATATCATAAATTATTATTGAATAGCGTCGGTGGTTCACCGAAACCAATTAAGCGATAAATAAATAACCTCAAACAAAAGCACTAGATATGCATCTTCTTTAAATATGAAATTGAAATGTAAATGAATATTCATTACCCTTTTCATTCCATTCAAATCTAATATACCACTCATTGATTCGACTGATAGAAAATATTTTCAGTTTATTTTATTCTAATATGTAAACTTTAGAAATTCCACTAATCTGTAATACCGATACTTTATATTATACAAATTAATGTGATGATGAATAAATGAATTTACACAACCATGGATTATTTAAAAAACTTTATTTCATCGAGAATTTCCATACAATCATAAAATTTCACCAACTGATTTAGAAATATAATATCTTAATCGTAGAATTCAAATTCTTCAAATAAAGAAATGTACTTTTAGTTGGTTGTATTCAAATTATCTGGCACCGTCAGCAACACGAGGGCTATAATGCGCCGAAACATTCGTCATTAGACAAGCCAACATACATTTACAAACACCCATGCCCAACACGCGACTCGAACCCGCAACCTCGCGGTCTAGAAGCTAGCACGTTAACCACTCTACCGTTTAGTCGGCAATAAAAAAAAAAATAGAAAATCAACTAATGTATATATGCGTTTCTAACTACTTATTGAAATATATTTTTTTTGAAAATTTTTCTGAATGATTGAGATATTGATGGTTCATATCTCGTAAAACAATAAAGAAAAATAAGTGAAATACCAAAACTTACATTTTTGAATGTAACCCTTAAAAATGTTCCATGAACCCTTAAAAAAACTAATGCATACAAATATGTTTGTTAGTTATAAACCGTAGAAAAATGTAACGCAAATTTAAGCAGTGTGCTGCTACTAACCTCAGTTGCACATTTAAAGAACTTTATTTGATCGTTAATGTCGCCAAATCATTACATTAAAATCTAATTAATTTATTGGAAATTAACCTTCAATATCAACAAACATGATGGTCCTTAACGAAATACTAACAACTGTTCTCCGAATTTTTGCAATTCTTTACCACCCAACAACCACAGAGCAGTTATAGTAATGCAAAGTGACTGTCATGTCTCCAGGGCATCACTTAACCAGATTTTATTTGTTATTTCTTCACCTTAAAAAACATCTCGCCAAAGTACCTGCACGCAGTACCAGGCAGGAAAAGTACCTGCAGGCCCAAACCGTTACCTAAATATTTTTTCTTTCGACACCAGGTCATTAACATAAACTAAGGCATACAAATATATATTTTTTTCCCGTCACTTTATAACTCTGCAATCCCCATAAAGCGTCAACTATAACGCATTTTAAGTAGAGCCGTGCGTATGCTAATATTACAAGACAGTTTCCTAACCATTCCAAATTCTTTAAGACACTCATTCTTTTAGCTATCAAGTCAGACACATATTTCACACCACCTTATAAATGATACCTAATGCGAGTTTCTACAATGCAATGATATGAATAACCACAAAGCAATTTAAGTAACACAAAAGACCTCTCTAATTTTTTTCAGTCTATTACATAACATTTTAAATTATCTACCAGACATTTTAAAGCTATTTACTTTAACGTCGCTTTAGGTGAAAACATTTAATCATTATTGCTGTTACAGCTTCCCAGTGTGTTACAGCCCCTAGAGTAATAGTTATAAGAGACAATAGATGGCTCTTTGATACTTTATTAATATGATATTCGAAATGTAAATGAAGTGTAAATATTTGTTCTTGTCTTCTTGTGGAATTGTGTTTGAATAAAGCTGTAGTGTGTAAACCCTTCGCTTAGTAATTTCGGGATTAGATATACCAGATATGGAGTTTGTAATTTTGTGAGAACCACATCACCCTGCCATGTGTGTGTGTAGAAACTGTTACTACAATCTACCACAATAAATAACTTTGACGCAATCAAGAAAACACAGTGTGCTCACTAATTTCTCCACGCCATCACCAGCAATTCAGACTTATTCAAACCCTCAATCCTTAAAGAGAGGCAAGTCACTCGAATATATTTGTTCTTTCATCACCTTAACAAACAAAAACATCTACCCTAAATACCCGCAATCCCTTACCACCATCACCCACAACATGATCTAAATAAAACAGCGTGCTCGCTAATGTACCCAGACCATTACCTAACCATTTCATTTTTATGCGCTCCAAACGTGCCGATCCGCCCCAGGGCGTATGTGTCCTACGTCCTTGAATATGGAATGGAATGGAGGAAAAATGGCTTACCATCGATTTTCGCGGCATTTCTCCGGCTAAACAGTATGGAAAGGCCATGGTCGGCCGCTTTCCAATTATACTCTAAATCCATTTACTATACGATCAATGAACCCATTTGCACCCTAAAGGGTGAGACTTTATATGCCAACGGAAATGGCATGGAGTCAGCTGAAAAGGACGATCGAGTTCGGTTAGAATGTCAATAGTCTTCGCAAATGGAGGAGTGTGTAGTCTGTAGCTTCTAAACTATATTTTAGAAAAAAGATTGTATAAAACGCATGCTCATCTGAACGTCTGAAGGCAAAGCTTAAAGACAATCTTAATTTCACTATTATATCAGGTTTGAATGTCAATGACGCCTATGGAAGTATACGCAGTTTGAATTCTCTAACTTGTAGAAGAAATCTTCAAGTAATGATAACGTTTGCACACAGGATATTTTACAAAGAAGATTGTACAAAAGGCATGCCCCATTTGGACATATTTGTACCCTAAAAGGGGAGACTTAATATGCCAACGGAAATGGCATGGAGTCAATTGAAAAGGATGATCAAGTTCGGTTAGAATGTAAATAGTCTTCGCAAATGGAGGAATATGTAGTCTGTAGCTCCTATACGATATTTTAGAAAAAAGATAGTACAAGAGGCATACCCATCTGTATGACTGAGTGCAAAACCTACAGACTATCTTAATTTAACAATTATGATAGGTTTGAATGTCAATGGTGTATATGGACGATTAAGCATTTTCAATTGTGTAACTTGATGAACAGATCTTTAAGAAATGATAACGTTTGCATACACTATACACTGTTAAAAATTTTGTTCCACCTTGCACCAAAAATTGGTTCCCATTTAGCTGCCACCAACATGTGGTGCTTAGTTTCACGATTTAATGGTGCAACCTCAGACCGTAAGCACCATTAAATCGCGAAACTAAGCACCAAATGTTGGTGGCACCTAAATGGGAACCAAATTTTGGTGCATGGTGGACACATTTTTTTAACAGTGTAGTTTACGAAGAAGATTGTACAAAAGGCATGCTCATCTGTATGCCAGAGTACAAAACCTACAGACAATCTTAATTTAACAATTATGGTAGGTTTGAACGTCGATGGTGCATATGGACGAATAAGCATTTTGGATTCTGTAACTTGATGAACAGATCTTTAAGTAATGATAACGTTTGCATACACTATACACTGTTAAAAATTTTGTTCCACCTTGCACCAAAAATTGGTTCCCATTTAGCTGCCACCAACATGTGGTGCTTAGTTTCACGATTTAATGGTGCAACCTCAGACCGTAAGCACCATTAAATTGCGAAACTAAGCACCAAATGTTGGTGGCACCTAAATGGGAACCAAATTTTGGTGCATGGTGGACACATTTTTTTAACAGTGTAGTTTACGAAGAAGATTGTACAAAAGGCATGCTCATCTGTATGCCAGAGTACAAAACCTACAGACAATCTTAATTTAACAATTATGGTAGGTTTGAACGTCGATGGTGCATATGGACGAATAAGCATTTTGGATTCTGTAACTTGATGAAGAGATCTTTAAGTAATGATAACGTTTGCATACACTATAGTCTACAAAGAGGATTGTACAAAAGGCATGTTCATCTGTATGCCAGAGTACAAAACCTACAGACAATCTTAATTTAACAATTATGGTAGGTTTGAATGTCGATGGTGCATATGGACGAATAAGCATTTTGAATTCTGTAACTTGATGAAGAGATCTTTAAGTAATGATAACGTTTGTCTACACTATAGTCTACAAAGAGGATTGTACAAAAGGCATTCTCATCTGTATGCCTGAGTACAAAACCTACGAGGAATCTTGCAATAACTACTTGCTTTGGTTTGAATGTCGATAGCGCTGGTGGACGAATAATCAGTATGAATACTGTTGCTTGTAGAATAGATGATTAAGTGACAACGGAAGACTCCTAGTACGACTTATTTAAAGAGTTTGTAATATTAGAAATAATAATTATCCAAGTAATTTTATTTTATAATGGTAGTATATATATTTATTTTATAAATTAATAACCACATTGGATAAAATTTAAGGATACATTTCTTCGGAATACGTATGTCTTGAAAAGCAAAAATAAATAGAAAATTATAAAGAAAAAAAAAATTAATATATTTATTAAAGCACTGAAATTGGCTTGATGAAATAAAAACAGGAACTAAGTTAAATTAATTGTTGTTTTCTACACAAACTATTCTTCAAAACTTCTTTTTTGTTGTAGTTTCCATAAAGTTTTTTACGACTTATAATATTAATGATAAAAGTTTCACAGCACATTTCTCCAAAAATTTTTACCATTATATTTAATAATCTAAGCATTAAATTAGTGGACGTAAGAAGTTTTCTTCACAATTAATCCAAAGCCCTCCTTTAAGCGAAGCTATATAATATAAAGTTATTGCTTTTCCCACCACTATAACGTGATGTTAGTGAGGCTAATGTGCAGTTGTGAAAAGTTTTATAAAAAATAGTTATTTTTAACGTGAATATATAAGTAGAACTAAACTATACGTAAAATTCTAATTTCTGTTAATATTTGTTCTTTTGAAAAAACAAAATTATTTTTTATAAGTATAGTTCTTAATGATTATTGGAATTCTTTTCCAAAATATTATTACAAAAGTTTTAGTAATTTAAAAATTAACAAATAATGTATAGTTGATTTAATAATTGAACTGATAAAGTTAAATTAAATCGAAATATATTTATGGTTCAAATGTGATTATGTAGAGTTTGTATATTAGTTTTGAGTATTGAGTTTGGGATATTACTTTTCAATGTCATTTGGAATGTTAAAATCATTGATTCTAAACAGAACATTTAGCAATTTAAACGAACACCAAAAATTTACTTTAATATGAATTTTGTATATACCTTGTAGTTAACTTTTAAAAGCAACTGATTTTAGACTACTTATTTGAGTATCACTTACATTTTATTTGTATCTATGTCTCTTTCTACTCTATAACTATAAAATCAGTTTAACACAAATGTAAAGTAAATACCAAATCAATAATGTGTACCTTTTTTTTTTATCACAGGAACAAATACGCGTGAATTTTTTTCCATTTAGAGCAAAAATTATTTCAAAACAATAATTACATAGAATAATATATATTTATGGGTCATTTTCCAGAAACGTCCAATTTTGGTTTTAAAATTTTCAGATTTTAATATCATTTGAGGTACATTTGGGCAACTTTTAGGAAACTGAAAACGATATCTTTATAAAACTAGGAAGTTCATGAAACGTATTAATTTATTTTAAGGATAATTATGATTAGACATGCATATTAGAAGGGAATTATCATTACCTTTATAAATATTGCATTGTTTTAATTTTTTTAGTTCAATAATTATGGAATAGTCGAAATGTAAGATAAATAAACCAAACAGTTAATTTTCAGCTCCATATTTTTAGGTGAAATAATATATGTTTAGTTATTATATTTGCAGAATGTAAAACATGTAGTTTTTTCATACTTAACAGAAAACTTATACTCAAAATAAAATTCTTTTCTTAAAATATTGATAGAGCAAATATTAAAAAGTCTCTCACTGAAATATTGAAGTATAAATTAATTAAAGACATTGATATTTAAATGGTAATGACCTTTCACCATATTTTAGTAATCATTAAATAAATTTTGATTGCCCTTTTAATTACAAATTTAAAACATAACTTAACAAAAGAACATAATTCATAGTAAGACTCAGTCGAATGTATAATTAAATGAGATTAAGAATGATAATGACAGCAGTAAAAATATTTTTACTAAATCTCTACTAAGCCTAAGCTATCATAACTAACATATATAGATATTTAAAGCAATATTATTATAATAATCATAACTCAAAAAGGACCAATACTCTTATAGTTTACTGTTTGAAACAATAGTATCATTTAATGGTAAGGAAAAGATGTAAAAACTATTAAATGGCATTGACACAAATTTCAAGTAACAAAAAAAAAAAAAAAAAAAAAAAAAATAAATCATAGTAATACTTCTTAAAGGAAAGGCTACATAATTTTTTAATTGAAATGCATGATATTTAATATAAATGTATATTTCAAAAGACAGATTAAATTTTACCCATTATCTGTCGATCCTGAAATACAAAATTTATGAAAAAAGACAACGGATGGTAATGGCATTTCAATATTCTATGCTTTTCAGAAAAATCCAATTCAAATATAATTCAATTGTATAATGATAGCTGCTAAATGCACAGAAGAAAAATTTCTTTTCAACTTGATCATTTTAAAGTTAGTTTTTCTTTAAAAATTTGAAATAAATCTATTTTTCGAATAAAGAAATATACCTATTCTATATTGACACTCATTTTAATAACATTTATGCTGAGTATAGATATGGATTCAACCCATGTCTTTAATGGTTTCATAAGTTTAAGTGATTTGCGATTCAAAATTACATCCTGGAACCAAGTTAGTCTTTTTATCAATATGCGTTTACACGTTTCATTGTTTGAAACTTCAGAATGCATTAGGATATAATGGAGGAAGTCAAGTTTAAAATGATTTTTCATTGTAGCTGGTGAATAAACCTAAGCGGTTGTGTAACATTTCATAGTACCCAAAAGTGTAACAGTAGGTAGTTGTAAAATAAATAATAGTGTTACATCAATGTTAGTCTTAAAATGGAGCATCAGTAATCTGTAAAACAATGAACGCTATTAATAGTTGAATGTATTTGGCTCAAAATTCCATTTCTGAAAGTATTAGAATATTTGGAAGCAAATCTAGAAATAGCTTCAATAATAAGCTTGGAGATCAAATGGACCTCACGGTGTTTCTCGAAGATTAATGATGTTACGTTTCATTTATTAAATTTAGTTTTGATTTTATATCGTGTTTTAGTACCTTTAGTAGTATAATAAACATACACTGTACGCAAATATTTAATAAATTGGTTATCGCATCGCCAATTATCAATAACTGTTAAAGTTTTTAAATATCACATTCTAATACAAAATTTATATACACACAAAAGAATTTTAGGTAGTCTACTACCTTAAAAAATCAAATTTTCATACTTCACAATTACTTTTTATTCAATTTTGTGAAAGCTTGTTTCCCAATGTTTCTAAAAATAGCTTCCAAAGTTATGATAAATTTAATACATTCATATCAACAGGTTTTCTATGCAACTTTGTACTTTAAACACTAATTTTCTGCAAAATGGAATTTTCACCATTTCGTTAACACCATTAACATGATAAGTTAAAAAATAGCAAAGTTATTACTGTGAAATTTTATACGAAAGCTCTTTCTAATGCTCATCATAAAATGACGTATGATCTAAGTGTCATGTGCAATAGTTATTAATTTATAACCGTATTTATACAAAAGTATTTTTAAAAAAAATTTCATTTTCAAGATAGTTAACTTATATGTAACTGGTTTCCAGGAAATGGCATTCTATTTATAATAATTTTGTTGCCAGTATTAACCGTAAATGTTAAATTTAACTAAAAATTATCTTAAATTTTTTCATTTTTTAAAAAATTTGTATTAGTTTTTAAATTTTCAATTATTTTCCTCTTTTTGTATGCTGTTGAGACTAATAGCATAAAAAATATATATTTGCATAATTTATCAAAAACTTTTCTCCTAAAGTAGTCAGATACATTAATAAAATGTAGGAGATACTTAATTAAAATGAAGGAAAAACATAAATGTATTTCTATATCATACTTTATCTAAAACACTCAGATGGTGATTTTATCCCATTATTTTCAATACAAGAAACTCAAAATTTAATTTAAGCAACATTTCGCTTCCTCAAAAAAAGAAAACAGTAAAATTCCATTTACTATGAATATTCACATAGGAGAGTGACATTTTAAACCAGTTTAAGCACATTCACATTTCCCATTACTTTCACTTATTATTCCATCTAGAATTTCACAACCTAAACCAACACAAAGCGGAAGGAACTCGCAACCCATTAACCAATCCCATTCCTACGTGCCTCTCGCAATTGCACCCATCACTCATACCCCTGTAACTATACCTGCCAAGCGAAAGGAAGCTGACAGAATAGAAAATCTCCAAAACTTCATCGGCAAGTTCTCGCATTTCACTTCTGGGCCCTCTTCCGTTGTTCACTTCAGTCATCGGCTGATCGAAACTTTAGAATAATTTCCTCTTCTGCCACCAAGTGTCATTCATCGGTCAAAAATGCCGACACTTTTATTGAAAAGTTACCTGTTAGTCCTTAGTACGCGAACAATATTCCCCTGGATATGGCTCTTTTGTTGAGCCTGATGTGTACTTTAGATCCTCGTAAACGCAAATGGGTATTGAATCTCCGGATTTGGCTGTCTCCCAGCTCGTATATCAGCTGCACACACCGAAGCTGTGGAAGGCTGGTTTGGCACCTTAGTTGAGAAGAATATTATAACTTTAGTGGAAAGAATATATGGCATTGGGAAAATATAAGAAAAAAAATTCTAGACCGGAAAAATAGTTTAAATTTAGGATTATTCCTTACATTTTAAAACATTATTTATGTTTTATCGAATAGTCCATCTCTGATTTTAAAATTCAGGCTCCCTTATTACAATGTTATTTGTAACCGTTTCCAGCTGCTTGTTTTTGCCACAATGAAATGCTTAACATGGCTGATCACCGTCTCATAATTTTAAACTCGATCAGATGATGAGGTCTGTACCTGAGAGAGTACCTTTTTCTTTCTCTATTGCACTTATACAACACCAATTAAAAGGGTTGTAAAAATATTTTTGAGCTAACAGGCTGCAATTTAAATGATGTCCTTTTACAGTGTTCTATTTTATTACAATGTTAGCAGATAAGTGTCACATTGTGTATACCTAAAAATGTCCATTCATTTTCAAAATTATAAAAGAAATTGTGATTCTTCAATTTTTTTCTTCGACATCATTGACATTATTCAGCCTTTTTAAATACTTAAAAGAATCGTACATTGTAAAATTAAAGCAAGAAATAATTATTCATTTTGATTATTGGTTTGATCAAGTTTATGACTCCTAAGCAGTATTTACTTTATTGTCCATCAGTTTCAAACTCTAAAAAAGACTTTTATTATGTATCCAACTCTAAATTTTTACTTTAAACTTTAATTACAATCTTTCTTCACCAAAAGCGAAATATATTAAGTTTTACAGTATGCGTTTCAAAACTTAATCTTTTAACGGGTAATATCTGGGTACAGTTCATAGACGGATAGAGTTAATTTAGTCAAATCGAAATATTTCTTTTAATATAATAATTTTAAAATTACCCAAGGAATTGTAAATATTTTACGTAAATAAATAACATCCTAAATATGGAACCAAAATTAAATTGAAGTTGAAAACAATATAAGTAATAAGCTTCAAAATCCAATCTATTGGACGGAAGTCAGAGAGATGCTACCATCTCGGAGTTTCCAACAAGCTTTGTATAACTCTACAGATGGTGTGTTCGTATCATACGGATACAGCACACATCCCTCCCAGGGATGTTCCTAGGAAGCCATTAGAAGTCCCGGGGTTGCCTGGGGCTTCCCAGGGAACTTCCCTGGGAGGGATGTGTGCTATATGGAGGCTGGACTAGTCACTTCAACACATTATGTAGAAGTTAATTGAAAATTATAAAATTTTTACTGGAAAATATGGTCATTTTGTGATTTGATGCTTATTCTACTTAAGCATGGCATAATATCAAGGCTTTTCTCAAGTTCGGGTCTTAATTCTTTATGTATTTGATGTATATCTACATAACGGTAAACAATTAAAAAAATAATAACATTGTAGCATTTGATAATTGTTGTTTTCATCATATTGTAAGATGCTACTGCCATCGATATAACTATTCTGATTGATTCAAAATACAAAACTTAGAGGCTGACTAAACGGTATAGTGGTTAGCGTGCTAGCTTCTAGACCGGGAGGTTGCGGGTTCAAGTCCCGTGTTAGGCATGGGTGTTTGTAAATGTATGTTGGCTTGTCTAATGACGAATGTTTCGGCGCATTATAGCCCTCGTGTTGCTGACGACGCCAGATAAATCTGAAAACAACCAACCAACAAAACTTAGAGTAGGTAGGAGGAATTTCTATTTGACAAAATTTAACTATCACAATATCCATATATCCACAGAGCAAAATATGCAAATTTTATAATATGATTCGATGAAATTTTTCTTGAGAATTCTTCTTCTCCGATATTTAATAGTGTGAAATGAAATTTTATAAAATTCTTCAAGATGCATAGTGATGAGTCAGATGCAAAGTGAAAAATAAGTGGCATTTGATATGATCATCTATATACAATTTGAGGCACCTTCAATCGAAAAAATACAATAGTTAATTTTAGTATGTTCACTGATAGGTAACTAGAAGAAAACAATAAAATATTGAAAATAATAATGTCAATTGACAACGGTAAATTCAGGTCAGTTTAGTTACAAATCAATATAGGTATATTTTGATATTGGTTTGCAAAGCCTTAAAAGAGCTATACATGTGATACATTAGCTCACATATTAGCTCAAATATCTCGTAAAAAAAATTGGAATATTTTAAAATCCCTAATATGTACAAATTAGTGCTCCGGTAATAATTTTGCAGAAACCGTTTTGTTTTTTAGAATCCCTTATATGTAAACTTCGATTTCATGGGTGTTTATGTCGATAGCGGGCAAATCGGGGGAGGCTTAATTAACCTCCTTGCCGTTATCCAATTGGGCTGAAACTTGGCAGATAGATTCGATGTGCTAACAATTACTTCGATAGTAATTAGCAGATTCTAATTTCCATCTTAGAATTTACAACCTCTTCATCAAAAACTTGAAACTCTTATTCCTCTCACATTCACACACTTCTGCGCACAAAATCAACATAAATCCCAACCAACTTTTTTCATAAGAATCCAACCCTTCCCTCCGAAGTAAAGTCAGCACACTTCCACAGCTCATTTATTCATGAAGCATTCGTTCTTTCACGTGCCAAGCAGCTACCATTTTACCCCCCCTCCCCCCCCACAAAACTGGAGTGAAATCCAACTCTCGAAGCAATTGGCAAAGGTGGCAAATCCCACTTCGTTTTCCCGGAAAAGGACTTTGGGATGTGATCCGAATCACAAATAGATCTTCTTCCCTCATCTTCGTTGTGCCCTGGATTACTGTTTGGGAAGAAAAGTTTTCACTTCTGATCGGTTAAAGCTTCGGAATTCTCTCGGTAACATTAGATGAATATGATTATTCCATGGATTATTTGACTTGTTTATGATCAGATGGAAAAGAATGTGCGAATAACTGATAAAATTCCAATTGGTGAACGAAAAAACGCCAAATACTGTTGTAATTCATGAAAGTTATGTTTTTTGTTTTGTTTTAATATCTTTCCGAAAAGACTCCTTATCTTTGAGATGACATAATTTCGAAGCAATGAAAGACAGAAAGAAGAGACCAGTGGTATATTGGATAGACAGGTGGGGAATTTTAATTACACAGGTGGCGATATAGATTGATGGGATTAAATTTTATGACGGCTGCATGTACATAGTTTACCGATGAAGCCCACTTTCATCTGAAGCGTTTGTTAAATAAACAAACTGGAGATATGGGTACTGAAAACTCGGCGGCGGTCTACTTGCATCTATTAAAAGTGAGCCAAGTTGGCAATAAATATTACGTCACTTATGACGTAACTGATGTCGCCAATTTGGCTTACTTTTTTAAAATGTGCAAGTTTTTCCAGCCAGAGATCAGAAATCGTCTGCGCCCTTCCTCATTGAAATGTAAGTGCTGTGGGTTACCAGACGAAAAAATGTGTTCACTTTTTGGCAAGTTATGACATATTTGGCAATCGGATTTAGTTCAACTAATTCAAAGTCGATTTTTGACTAGTTTCGGCCATTTTTAACATGGCAGACAAGTGGAATTAGTAATCTATTAACTTTTCTCCATATTCTATCAAAAATTCAGAATGACGTTCATTGGGGTACATAAAGCATAAACTCAGTCCGCTATATTCAAATTTGACAACAATTTATAACCACTTTTCAATATTGTAACTTAACTTTGCAGACCATTGCATTTCAAATTCCAAACCTGTCGACATACGTTGCCATTTGCCTCTTTTTTCCATCTCTAATTGTTTCGCAGTTCCCTAATTCTAGTATTCCCTAATTTCAAAATTAGGAAATAATTTTTTAAAGAATGTTTATATATTTTTTATTATTATTTTGAGGCAGTGTAAATATTAAAACAGAATAAAACTTTAAAAAAGTTCACGGTATCTCCATATTAATATATGATATTTGTTCAGCATCAAAAAGAAAAAGAAGAAGAAAAAAAACACAACTTTTTGAATAACAAGTTTATAATTACTTAAAGAGGGGTCTTTGGAGTTAACAAGGAAATGACTAATTGTAGTATGAAAGATCGGTTTTTCAGTCTAAGTCAAGAATTCATGTGATATGAAATGAACAGTTGTAAGTAATATTCACACATTTAAATGCAAACAAGTAAATATAAATTAATGTGTGTATACAAAGAAGTGCGACCTTAGGCATGAATGTTTGTTTCTTTTATAAGAAGCTACAGTTTTGTATCGACCTTGATGAAATTTTGCACACTTGATCTTCAACAAGTCATTTAACGTTTAGAAAACCATACTTTTTTCATTCTATAAAGAGAAAATATTTCATTCTATTATCATAACTTGAAATGTGCAGTTCGAAGCAAGTGGAAGTTAACTGGCTACTTGAGATTCCCCCCCCCCCATTCCTCATTTCCAACCGCTAGCGGGATATGATAATAATTTGAAATCTACTAATTCAAGATTTTGTTAAGGTGGTTTGGGACTCAAACATTAAAAATATTTTTAAATTTTTTTTATAATTGTAAAAATAAAAAAATTAGTTTAAAAAAAAACGACCTACACATTTTGTTTCTATCATCAGTAGAACTTGAAATATTTATGTTTGTGTTACATGATAACTGTACCTCGGAAGTGCTATCTTTAAATTTTGAAACTGTTTTTCTCGGTGATGGCTTTTTGTACCTTTTTTGAGTTTAAAAAGGATATAATTTAAACTCTACTTGTTATAAATATACGAAACTTTCCACAATTATTTTTCATACATATTTCTTCAACTTGTTTTCCTTAATTGTGTATTTTGATTTCACTTTTTTAAAAGAAGTTTTTGGAACCTTAGCATCCAATAGGTTTTATATAGTTTTTGTACAAAATATTAAAAAAAAAAAAAAAAAATTCTAAATATTTTATTAAAAGAATCATAAAGGCAATTTATGATATGAATTATAAAAAGTAATTTAATGCAAAAACGAAGTATTTTTTTTTAAATGTTTCTTAAATGTATCAAATTTAGAAAATGTCAAAATTTTGTTGAAGTTTTCAATTTAATTTTTTTTTTTTAATTTGAAAATTTGAAATAATCATAATTTGATATCTACTGCACCAATTTGAACCCGGTTTTTTTTCCTATGGGAATCTTAATTAATCCAGATTATCAGGAACACAATTTCATTCCGATGTTCTATTACTAAGGTGGTGCGTGGTGAAATCTAATATAAGTGGTTAAGGGAGGCCTTTTCTTAACTAGTAATCGACTGAACAAATTTTAACTGGGTTGCACCAGAGAATAGTTGGTTACATTTGTTTCATCTAAGGCAATGCCAAGAAATTCAGCTTTATTTATTTATTTATTTATTTATTTATTTATTTATTTATTTGTTTATTTATTTATTTATTTATTTATTTATTTATTTATTTATTTATTTACTTACTTACTTATTTATTTATTTACCTTTATACAATCTCTTTGTTGTTCCCTCTAAGCAATACAAATAGTTAAACATGCTTATTTTTTTTTTTTTATGTTGATAATATCCATTACACAACATTTGCTGCATTTTGCCAAATAAAGTTTACTTCACATCAATTCAGACTCCACCTATAAAAGCACTTTCATTATCCTCCCCACTCTATTCTATCAAAGGCAATATCTGACCTTTAGCGAAAGCTTTTAGACGTATAACGAGGGAAGAGAAATTTAATTATTAAATTTACCACGCTACCGCTGAAACGAAGAAGAAATAATCCAAAACCCAACCTCTTAATAATGGTTTTGAGTAGCAGGGAAAAGACGGAGGTTTCTGTGGAATTAAAATCGATAAAGAAAGGGGAATGAATATGCTTTTAGAGCTTAGGAGAGATATGGCACAAGGGAAAAGCGAAATCAAGGATTAGGTATACTGGGTGTTAAACAGGACTTGGTAAGACTAACAAAGGAAGAAAGTTGGTAAATATTGGTGGAGAGGAGAAACTGCTGCATGAACTTATCAGTTTTCTTAACGCATTATCTTGGAGAAGAACGAGCATATGATCAAGCCTCCAGAAAGGGAAGTATTCCTTAAATGCAAAAGCCCTTAGGTTGTGCAAGTTTGATTGGGTAGTCAGATTTAGTATGGAGGTGTTGCACTAGTTTTGTGCACTGAGATACGAATAAATATTCGTAGATGTTAATACATCGTAATTTTGCAGCACGTAAATTTGCATATGCTCGTTTTACCTTCGATAATAGCACACATCCTCCCAGGGAGGTGCCTGGGAAGTCATTCGTAGTCCCGGGGATGACTGGGGACTTCCTAGGGACCTCCCTGGGAGGATGTGTGCTATTAGGGTTGGACCTTAATCCAAAGGCTATTGTTTTCAGTTGGTGGAATGCGTGGTCCGGTGTCAGCCCCTTTTAATGTTTGGGCATGCGCAGGAGAAGCAATGAGTGGGAATGCGCCTGCTCCGTTTGCTTGTATAAAAATATATGTATACTGATGTTGCTCAGTTGTATTGATGTATCGATGTTTTATAAAACTCAAATAAAAAAAAAGCTTTGTAATGGGTCAGGATTTAAGACCCAGGGTACACTGTAAATCGGCTTTAAGACGATTATTTTCAATTAATTGGTGAAAATTATATTTCTCAATCTGGATTTTAAGTACTATACTTTTACAGTGTGATTCTAGACTTTTTAATTAAGTATTTCTTCTTTGTATCATTTTGTTACGTCTTTTTCTTCTTCTTATTTTCTATTTTTCGTTTTATTTTTTGTTATTTTATTTTTGTATTAATTTTTTTTTCTATTTTTTTATTCCTACTTTTTAATATATTTTTTCCGTTTCTTTCTTTTTTCTTTTTTAATTTTCTTATACTTATATTCTAATGTTCCAAAACGAACAATATTTAGAATGGGAATTTTACATTGCTTTGGTATGCTGATATGACACCTTTGTATGTGTTACAATATTTATAATCTCAGCGATGTCTACTTTGGGAAGGGGGCATGAGAAATGATGTTTTTATTTAATTGGAAGAATCAGTATTAAGACAACAAAAAACCCGTATAATTCTATTATATAAAATAAGATCTTCAGGATGATTATTGGTACTTAATTTTGAAATGATACATAAAAGTTTAATTTGAAAATTTTAGATCAAGACATTTTTTTTCATCAAGAAATTTTATAGTATTAAGAATTGGTTGGTAACATTAAAAAAAAAAAAGTCATGCCAATTGATAAATTTGGCAATATTCAAAGAATAAACTTCCAAAATCTTAGTGCCAAAATTTGGAGAAGAAAATATGTCTCTTAAACTGCGTCGCAATTCAAAAATATTAAGTTGACATACGCTTTTGTAAAAAAAAACACTGTTGGAGATTTGACCATCGGATTTAGTTCTAATTACTCAAAGTCTATTTTTGACTAGTTTCGGCCATTTTTTCCACGGCAGACCAGTGAATTCGTAATCTATTCACTTTTCTCCACTTACTATTAAAAAATTCGGAATGATGTTCGATGGAGTACATAAACTTACAGTCGCTTCTCAGTATACGGGTTAATAGGATCTTAAAATTTTCGTCAATACAATCCGTCCATCCTAGTCTGGCCATGCTCCTAATTTGGACTTCCGTTGGTTTATAACTGAAGATCCTTGGTGTTATAGAGGAGAAATGTATTCCGCAGATGTGTCTATCAAATTTAATGAGATAGTTTGATGTAGTTTTTGACCATTATGTTTAATTTTAATTTGTGGTTCACAGACAGTCCCTAAATATATATATATTTTTTGTAAAATTACCAGACGCCATTTATAAAGTAACTTATACATATTATCTAAGAAGTTGTTGGTATATTTAATTTTTTTTTTTTAACGATTTTTTTTTTTATGGGAAACATTTCCTAAAGACCAAGCTAAACAAAGTGGAGAACGCCCAAAGTTCGAAATTCAGTAGTAATAGTTTAGATTCAATATGGTACTTAGTCATAGCCTTAAGTACCAGATGAGTGTGCTTTTCATTTTTTGGCTCTCCTGAAAAATGGTCTTTTTTTGGACTTGGGTCGTTTTCCATTTCTAGTCCTCAATTAAGCAAGTCTTATGCACATGCTCGTTGAGTATAACTATGTTTTAATTAAGTCTTTCAGAAAAATTAATATACCTTAATTAAAATTGTTTGAACATGATACAATAAACATTTCCTCCAAAATTCACTCCTAATTTTAGCTGTAAGTCAATTGCATAGTTTTTCAACTTGCATAATTTAACATCTTAAAAATTTATACTTTTTTTAAATTACCTCTCCTTAAAAATTCCTTACGTCGTTATTTACGTACCAACAAAGCTAGAAAATTCTAAGAACGCCTGTTGAAAAATGCAGTCATATTTCATAACATTATTTCGAAACTAATGATTATGGATCTAGTACCTTATTAGTTTGGGCAGCATAAATAAAATAAAGCACAGCATAAACTAAAAAAAAACAACATCAAATTAAAACGCCTTCGTATCTCTACTTTCCATAATAATCTAGCAGGCGCCACACAACTTTATCCATCCTAAATACAGCAACAACTCAACTTAGTTTTTCTTTCTCCTCATCCCATCACGATATATGCTCCTCATATTTTGGAGATGATTCGTAAGGCATACGCCATCATTCACCCCAATAATTCAATTCCTTTTTCATATCCTTCCTCATCCATTGTAATCCCACTCCATAATCCTGGAGATTTTTTAGACGAGGAGGAATTTTTCCATCCTACCCTCGCCATCGGGTAGGATGGAATGCATAGGTGGGATTAAAAGGCCTTCCGTTCATTTCCTGCGGAGCCTTTGCTGCGGGATCGATTCGTATAAACGAAGGGAGTATCCCCGTTTAATGAAAGTGGGGTGTACCAGTATTTGCTTTGTTAGTAGTAGTGGCGGAACTGCTTGTTTGTGTTGAATGGTTAAGTATGAAAGTTTGGTTTATGAAAATATTTGTTGGAGTCGTAGCTTTTAGTTGATTGAAAGGAATTTTTTTTTTTAAAGGAGTATCGCTTAATTTATGATTTAATAGCATTGTATGTCACATACGGATGCGTCACTTTCCCAAATGAGTAAAATTGTTGTGATTTTGACTAATAGATTATTTGATACGGGCTGCAAGCTTCGGTCCCGCATCGAACATCATCTATTTTTCGTCATCAGTGAAGTAATATTTTTCGCCAACTCGACTCACTCTTAAAAGATGCACGTGTTTAGTGCCAGAGAAGTGAAGTCGTGAGTTCATTGAAAATTAGAAAGCGGTGGTTTACCAAATAAGCTAGGGGTGTGGAACATCGCACAACTTTCAATTACACTATAATACTGACGTGGATTTGTGTCATTTACCGTTTTTGTATAATTATTTTATATAGTTATTTAATTAGAATAAATGGCCAGTTTGTCAATACTTTTTACATGGGACTTAAAAAAAAAAAAAAATTAAAAAAAAAATCCTTCACCAAAATGGTGATTTTGGCGATATACTTTTCGATAATCCTTTTATGATCCTTTACTGTCAGTGAAAATGAGGGGAGAAGAAAAAATGATCTGATGAGGTTTGCTCAAAGAAAGAAAACTTTGTGTTGAAGGCATTCGTTTTTCAACTTTTTATTCCATTACAGCATTTTTGAGGGAATTTGGAGGTGGGGATGTTTCGAACACCTTGAGAGGCATTACTACAGAGATTTTGATTAAAATCATTAGAGCCGTTTTGCAGCAATTACTGAACTTTTCAATTACAGATAAGGATTCGCAAGCGCGATTTTGACGAGGTCCCATGGCCACCACCAACAAGTATACCAGATTTGAACATCGTAGGTCATTTTTTTCGGGAGTTATGCTGACCACAGACACACATGTACACAGACATAAATTTTTTCTATATAACTTTTTTGAGATCAGAATGTTCCAAAATGTGGAGGATTGCAAAAAAAAAAAAAAAAAAAAAAAAAAAAAAAAAATCGATTTTTTTTTTGGTACCGAATACTATACTTTCATTACCCTATGTATTTACATATGGGTAATTGAAAGTAAAGAGAATGCTCATTATTTGGGAAATAATGACCTAATTGGCTATCGTATTTAGTTCAACTCATTCATAGTCGATATTTGAACAGATTCGGCAATTTTTTTTCCAGAGGCAGACCAATCTATGTATAATCTACTAATATTTCTCTACATTCGGTATAAAAGAATTAAGAATAAAGTTCAATGTGGTACGTTAACTTGCAGTCGTTTCTCAGCATTAAATAATTTAGTATTTTACTTTAAAGACTACATAAGTTACTTAAGGGCAACTTTGGGAAATAAACAAAAACTTTTCTCAGTTTCGGGTTTTTTAGAAAAATATTTTTTTTTAGATTTAATACTACTTATGGCGTGAAAGACACAAATTCAGTCGTTTGCTTTTCGATTTTCTTGATTTCCATATTGCCTTGACTATTTACAACTAGAAAGACTCGACTTGAATTTTAAAACTCTTTTCTAAGACTTTTTGGTGCTTTTTAGTGATTTAGTGTTCAGCTCGAAATTCTTTTCTAAAATATTTTTAAAGACGTCTACAAAAAAAATTTCAAAATAAAAATTATGTATTATGTTGATATTTTAAATTATGATATACTTTTCACTTTAAGAATATCGGGCTTAGATATTTAACCAAAATCTTTTTTGCGAGTTTTTAGTGAAATCTTTTACGACTTTTTCATGCTGAACCAACAAAAATAATTCGTTACTAATTAAAAGATTTTTGTCAAATAGTTTTTCAAAATTGCAACCACAGGAGTGAGGATAAATATTGATCAAAATTGATAAAATGTTTGGTGAGTTCTGTTTGACTTTAAATTAAATTTTCCACACTGGTCCCAGATTGATATAAAATAATTCAGCCCATCCTATTCCATAGGATAGATACAACTCCAAACTGCTACAGTAAAATTATGATTCCATTGTACATTATTAACTATTGTACTCATTGCTTTTGTTGTGAAAAAGTGTGATTCGAAACAACCCAGACAATTTATAAACTGCCAAGATTATATACACAACAGTAAAGCGAAAGACGGGAAAATTATTGTTTTTTCAATAAATCCTTTTTGTTTCTGTGGATCTAAGCACATTAGGGAGACCGAAAAATTCAGTTTTTGGCACCTGCTTCCTTTCTGTCTCTTATTTTTTTTTCCCCTAGATTTAGAGTTTTCGTGATTTATGGAGTACGATTTGAGACGAACTTGTCTGAATTTCAAGGCGAAATCGAAATGGAAAGGATATAAGAAAGTGGAACCATATTTCATACTAAAACAATTGTAAATCATTTGCTGGAAAGAAAGTTGATAGAAGGATTAAAGAGCTTGCTTTATTTATGAAAGCTGTCGGTGTTAAAAGGGTAAAACCAGAATTATTTATTAAATGCAATGCTTATTTTTAGTTGAAGACGAAAGAATACATCTTTTTTGCGATAATCCAAACAAAAATATATACTTATTTTTTTTTACAAACCCCGCAGAGTTTGAAACAGGTATTAATTTATGGCTTTTACTATTTTTGTGAAGTATTTTTAAAGTTGGTATTTAAATTAATAACAGTTTATGTTTATTTATCGAATTCGTGTTCGAAAAAAGACTATTAATTTGTCTTATTGGGAATTACATTTCTTATTATATTAATGTTCAAAAAGTGTTTCTTGTTAATCAGGATAATTAGTTGCATATTATAAATAAAAAAAATATTAATTGTAAAAGGTTATATAAGGATGAAATAATAATATTTAAAATTGTAAATATTATGTGTCCAATATTATTTTATACTTATCTGAAGTTTACACAAGAATGTTTTTTGTCCGAAAACTGAGTTTTGTTTCTTTATTTATACTAACAATTACTAATTACATTGTTAAATCTTGGAAAAATAAATGAATAAGCCATTGCCTGAAGAAATGTCTTTCAACTTATTTTTTCAAAGTGCGTCTTCAATTTTTAATCCATTCCCATTTTTCTATCATTATTTTAAACCCATAACGTTCTCACGTTTCAAAATACTTAATATTCATGATTGCTCGTCACTGTGTCAGACTAATTTAGTTCTCCGCAGTTCTGGTATTACATTTCTTCTGACTAAATCCACGCTCTTTAGAGTACAACCTTTTTCCAGACTTCCAAGGGATGACTACGACTAAATTCATTCTACTGATATCTTCTGTCCAATAAAGACATGAACAAATCCTCCTATCTCTATCTAAGTAAATGGATAAATGGTTTCGACTGTACTTCAAAAGAAAATTCAGCGACAAGACAACCGGAAAACCAAATCAGTCGTATTTTCATTTAATTTCAAAGTTCTCTAAATAATTTAAAGTGTAACATTTTAAATTTATTTTTTTAACATAGTCAATAATAACACATTTGTTATGTTTATTACTCTGATAATTTTAATTTATTTTATGTATATTTCATGTAATAAGCTTATATTTGGATTTAGAATTTTAAAATCATTATATGCCAACCTTTGATTATAATCAAAGGTTGGTTCAGAATAAATATAAAATAAATTTGTATAAAATTTTTACCAAATGCAAATAAACTCTCTATTTCAAACAGTCAACTCGTTTCATTTACCTAATATAGTTTTAAATTATATTTAAAGTAATAATATATTTTGCGGATACAAAATTTTTCATTTTTCACAGCATAAAATATCACACATAAAATAGTTATTTTTTTCTAATTTAAGAAATATGTTAGATTTACTGGATACATCTTGTGTGTTTTCATTATCATAGAAAAAATTAGTTAAAAATATTCAATAGAATTTGAGAAATGTATACCTAACCAAAAGTTGCCATATTATAATTTTAAAATTCTAATTTTCAAATATAGGCTTTAATTATTAAGTATTTAGGCTTTAATAAATGATTAATTATTTATTTAAGTATTTATAAAATAAAATAAAAATTGCAAGTGTAATATTCATAACAAATATGTTGTTATTGACTATGTCCAAAAAATTAAATAAAAATTTTGAATTTTGGATAAGTTATGGGACTTTTTAAAATGTATGAAAATGTGATTGATTTGGTTGTCCGGGCCTTTTGCCTCCCCTTAGAATGATCTCTACATTTAATCAAATACTGTGATATTTTTATTCTATTCGCTTTTGCATCAAACTAAAACGCACCTTTAAAGTATATTTAATACGAAAAATAAGATGTGTCCTAAAGTGATAGAAATAACCCTTCGGCAATATTTTCGAACTGATATTTACATTGTATCTCTGATGGACATTGCTTGGCCTCGGGTGAAGAATAACACAATAAAACTCTGACTTGTTATCAAAGAATCTTGTTGGAAGTTTAAAGACTTCATTAATGTTTTCAGAGAGGCAGTGCCAAATAATGCGTTTTATCCTTCAACAAAAAATATGTTCGATGTAATGAGAAACATGGTAAATAGAAGAAAAGAACTAGTGTCCTTAGAGGGAGTTTGAGTTCTTATTAATTGAAGATTTATTTTTGGAATTCAGGAAAGTGAAGCGCTAGATCGACAAGGCAGCCAAAGGGCACAATTATAAAAGACGTTTGGGATCTTTTTGAGATGGAATAAATTTAAATACAAATGATGCATAGGGGCGAAATAAAATACGTTACAGAAATTGTACTTTTCTCGTGTTACTTTTTATAAAAGTGTTTTTAAATGTTTAATTAATTATATGGCCTTAAGTGCAAATGAGTATTTATTTAAATAACTGAACCAGTTTCAACAAATTTAAAAACACCCCTTTTCTAATCAAAATCTAATTTGTATCTTTATTCGATTTAATGATTTCATATGAATTCAGTAGTTCAATATTGTCGAGGCACCTTTTTTATTGACCTATTACAAATAAAAAAATAAAAATAAAATATTTGGCTATTTGACTGATTTAGAGATCCACGATACTAACCTTACACACACAGTAACTATTCCGAACTAATTGACCAGTACCTTCAGTACAAGTACTGGTTGATCAGTACCAGTACTGAAGGTACTGGTCAACCAGTTTGGAGCAGCACGTAAACTACACTTTTTAAAAATACATTTAAATATACCTCTAATTTAGTGAGATTAAAAATTTGTGCACCGTTAGATGCAAAATTGTATATATATATATACAATTTAAATATATATATATCTATACAAAAAAAATAATATATATATTTATATATATATTTATATATATATGTTATTTTTTTATTTTTTTTTATTTTTATTTTAAACAATATTAATCTCAAAATGAACTTTTTGGCGTACTTTGACTACGACTTCCCTTAAAGAAATCCGTATTAGATAAATATACATTTTTATTCTCTATTTGTTACAGATATTATGATGCAATATTTATAATTTTACTCCCTTAAATGATCCGTCGATATCCTTGTTAGAATGAAATAATTAAATCAAAAGAAAGTTCTCCTTGATTTAAAAAAGCATAGACTTTAAAATTCAATCTGTCATACATTAACACACTTTTTCTTTAAAATATCAGGAAACAATACTTATGACAAAGTTACATTGATTAGCAATATAATATTATAAAACCCAATTGTGAGGAGCGGACGATCCATTTAAATCAAAACGATTTAAAACATTGGAATAAAGTGACATTAATTCTTTTCGCGTGTCACAATAGAAAACTTTTGATCAATAATATTCTATTACGTTCAGTATTCTCTTTTTATGGGACTCATTGTTAGTGTTACCTGTTAGGAATTGTTTGATTATCACTTTAAATCAATTTCTCTACGACTTCACCGAAATACGTTTCGTCCACAGACCGTAATTTAATCTAGTTTGTTGGGTTCTAATGTATTCTTTGAAAAAAAAAAAAGAAAAAAAAAAAAAAGGATAGATGTGCTAACTCTGTTTTTTCTTGTTGTACCTCGCATTAGGATGGTAGTTTGAGTTTGGTTAAGGATCAATTCAAAGCTGAAGTGCGTTTCCTCCGTGAAACAGCTTTCTTTGTTTTCTTCTTAAGGTGTTTTTTCGAACAAAATTGCTTACTGTCAGTCTGAAAAATAACGAAACCGTAACAAATTACTTACATAAGTTGAAAATGTGATGTTAAATGTATGTCTTTGGGAAATTTGTATTCAAGATTTAATATATTTTCATACAATGTAAAAAGAATAAAAAATACCTAATTTGATAGAAAAACCAGATTTTTCCTTTTGAAATAATGTGTATTGTTCTTGTCTGATATTAGTTCTTGTCTGATATCTACAAACATTCTTAATAGTATATATTATCCTAAATTAAGTAGGAAAATTATATATTTTTCTTTTCACTTTACTTCATTCCTTTTGTACGGTAATGATTAAATCTGTATTACAATTC
Organism: Linyphia triangularis; assembly: GCA_963978545.1. Taxonomy (NCBI): domain Eukaryota; kingdom Metazoa; phylum Arthropoda; class Arachnida; order Araneae; family Linyphiidae; genus Linyphia; species Linyphia triangularis. Next base: position 11,055,137 of record OZ021732.1, read on the forward strand.
ATTGTGTTAGAACCATTAATTTATTCCCATGTGAATTTTATAAAATATTTTCAAACTTAAATTAAAATTTCGATATTTTTATATGAAATAGGCTAATAAATATTTATATTAATGAAATTAATGATTTATATGTCGAAAATCAGGTATAAAAATTTATAAACTGAAATTTTGTATCGAATATGAAATAAATGAGATTTTAGGACAGTTTTTGAATTAATAATTTTTATGTCTAAAATATTGCATTAAATTGAATTAAGAAAGAAATATTTGAATAAAATTATTTAAACATGCAAATTAAATCTAAACAAATTCTTGAGTTTTAAAAGAATATACAACTAATATTAAATATTATACTTTAAAGAAGTTTTTTCATACTCCATGCTAATTAATGCAAATTCTACAAATTCTTTCATTACTGATTTCAAAGATATTTTCCTAGTATACAACCACTTCATGTCGTTAGTCTTTACATAATATAATTAATTTACTTTACAAATTGACATTTAAAATTGTCCTCTTGTTAAAATATATTTAATTATTAGTTTACGTATAACATATTTATTTTCCCTAATAATTATAATGAATCTAAAAAATATTCAAAGATGAAAAAATTCAACAAATGATCAATCTCTTTGAGCCTACTAAACTCTACAGTACCAGTATGGTACAAATCGGGTATGAAACTTGAAGTACCACTTTGAAAAATTGGATAGAATACTGAAATGCGCCAACAAATTGTTGAAAAATCGGAGTATAACAGAAAGAGTACTGTTTTGAATGGAACATATGTGAACGTTCAGTACCTCAAATTCACCAGTTTCGTTCACTGACAAATCATACAAAATGAAATTTGACCTCATCGGTAAACCACACAAACCGTCCATACAAAACCATAAAACCGACATCAAATGTACTCTCGTCAATCTATTCTTAAAATCAGTGTATTTAAAATTCCATACCTGTCTATATCCAACATTCCACTGGTCTCTTCCTTCTGTCTTTCACTCTTTCATTTCTAAGTTAAAGAGTCCTTTCTGAAAGACCGTAAATACTTCACTTAATCTAACCTCCCAGACATCGTTAATTTCCCATCAAAACCAGTTGAAAACACAAGTAAACGTTACAAAACTCTCCCATCGCCCACCAAACATCTAATCTCTCCGACTAGTTTAAGTATTTAATCACAAATCAAAGCGGAATGATTAAATCTCGGCACCTATCACAAGCTCTATTTAATTAATTTCCCGTTTCGTGGCAACATATGTAATTGAAATCATTTCCGGTTGGTGCTCTAATGTCTACTTCTTGAGAAACTACTAAATGACGTAAGCAACCCCATCATCTTATGGAGCGGGAGGGGGGGGGGGTAGTACAGACTGATACTTAATGCGAGAACTGAATATGCAGAGATTTAATGGATTTTAGGTTTATGATTGTATCCTGAGAGACGTTTCAGCGCAAGTGTTAGTGTAATGTCTTCCTTTAGTAAAAGGGATCACTTGGAATATTATGCAAAAACTGAACTAATGTTGCTTGTTTTATGATGCAGTTTTCTTCTTTTTTGTTTTCAGCAAAAGTGGTGATTTAAAAGGAAGGGGAAACAAAAAACTATTTAGATTGTTTATTTGCAATGTGTGTCCAAATATGTGATCGTCCGTGATAAGTGAATTTTGTGAAGTCGTGAAGTTTGCGTCCTTATTTCCATCTTTAATAACTGAAGTAGAAAATTGTTGTACACGCTTAACTAGTACTGTGTTGATCAATTTGAGAGCTAATATCAACGTCATGATAATGATTGATGATATTTTAGTATTTATTTTTACTAAGTGCGGTAATGATATATTAAGTACTTTAAGGATTTGTGTTTTTCTTTTTGAAGGTATTTTTAATAATACATACATTTTCAAGTAAAATTTATTTACAGATATTATTTACCATGAAATATACTAATATTCAACACAGCCTGGTTAATTTTTTCAGTGAAAATTATTTTATCCAATATTATGCTACACTATCTTAACTTTATGTTTAGTTTTAACAACTATTCCTTCCCGGGATGATTTTGTTATCCATTACTTCATCTAGTATATTCACGACATACTTAAAATTCTTCAAAGTAACACATAGAACATTATAAGTAACTTTTAATATCCATGTATATATATATATATATATATATAAACATGGTATTATATATATATATATATATATATATATATATATATATATATATATATATATATATATATATATATATATATATATATATATATATATATATATATATATATATATATATATATATATATATATATAAAAGAAAAAAAAAACGTTTATGTAATCTTATCATTACATTAATCAAGTCCGCTAAATAACATATTTTGCAGCAGGATAATGATTCATAAGTCATACTTTTGAACACAAACTACAATTCAATATTTATAAATTTTTCTATTTCACTCCCACAACTGTTTACATGCAAATCTTAGATAAAATAATACAAAAATCATTTTACCTTATATCAATCCAAAAATAAATATATTATAGATGGATAATTTTTATACAAAGGTCATAATTTTTATTCTAACATAAAGCACGATTAAATTGCTCTATATTATTCCGCTAATAGTGTTGCTCACAGGAAAATCCCTAACAAATAAGATACAACCACCTTTCTCTAATACACATTACAGATGGTTATCAAAATAAAGGAAACACCGGTGAATAAAGTGACTTTTAAGAATGCCCTTTATAAGCGCTAAAATGTAATCCTAGTTACCAGATTATTTTTAATATAAAAAGTATATATCATGGTACCTATTCTCGAATGTTCGTGAATTATCGATAATTTTTCAAAAGGATTATAACTTCTTAACCCTGTATAAAATAATTTACTTTGAAAGCGAAAAAAACATCATGTTAAACATTAACACATTTAGTGTTAATCTATATTTTCTTCATAAATATTTACATTCACACGAGACGATAGATATGCATAATAATTTACTTTGAAAGGGAAAAACACGTATCTGATAAATATTAAAATACTTGAAGTATAAATCTATATTTTCTTCATAAATATTTACATTTACAGGAGACGATAGATATACACAATAATTTAGTTTGAAAACGAAAAAATACATATCTGATAAATGTTAATATACTTAGTGTAAATCTATATTTTCTTCATAAATATTTACATTCACATGAGACGATAGATATACACAATAATTTACTTTGAAAACGAAAAAACACGTATCTGTTAAATATTAATAAATCTATATTTTCTTCATAAATATTTGCATTCACGCAGGACGATAGATATACACAATAATTTACTTTGAAAGCAAAAAAACATATACCTGATAAATATTAATATACTAAGTGTAAATCTATATTTTCTTCATAAATATTTACATTCACACGAGACGATAGATATGCACAATAATTTACTTTGAAAGCGAAAAAACACCTATCTGTTAAATATTAATATACTTAGTGCAAATCTATAGTTTCTTCATAAAAATTTCCATCCACACGAGACGATAGACATTCGCATTTTGGTTCTAACTCAAAGCATAATTCAATATCTCTCTTTGATCCCAAAACAAATCAACCCCCAAAAGAACAATCTTCACCTACAAATCCAACACACAAAAACAATATGCCACTAACCATCCCACCCACCGAATGACCATGTACCAATAACACAAAACAAAGCGACATGAAGCGAAGGTCGCATCTAATTCCATTCTCTCTGTCTCGTTTCAGCTTGGTGATCTCCTGGTGAGCTTGATGTACGTGCCCAGAACCAGTGAACTGACCATCGGCTTTATCAAGGCCCGGAAGCTGAAGGCGAAGGACATCACGGGGGCATCCGGTCAGTCCTTTAATTCTTTCCATCTACCTTTACTCATCTAATCAGATGTCTTTAAGGACATCTCTTGTGACAGACGGTCGAGATGGATTGCGTGTTTTAGTTAGAGCCCGGGACATAATTATTATTCGTCTGTATTGGCATTAGAGTAAACACGGAGAGAGTCGGATATTTATTGAATTGATTAGAGTGTGTTCTGTATTTATAGATATCAGTTTTCAAAAATATTTTGTTCCATCAAATATTCCACTATATGAAGATAAAATAATGTAGGTTTTGTTTTCAACAAAACTTATAAATCAGTATTTGTAAACTCATCTAAAAGTTTAAATCAAAAAGGATTAGTTTTAATTTAATCAACGTGAAAAGTCACCAAAAACTCATTTTTATGGGTAGCAAAAGGTATTGAATAATTTAACCCATGAAAACAAAGTTTTTAATGTATATCTTTTATAAGCAATGCCAATTTCGATATTCATTAACATAGCGCGGTTTCAGTTGCCAACGGGTGCGAGTTGTTGGCATCTAATTCTAAATATTAAAAACATCTCTATCGACAAAATATCCGGTAAACTACTTTTAAAAATTTATTTATTAAAAATGAATGTGAATTTATGCACTCACATTCAAATACCTTATATTTATTCTGATTAAGACAATTTCATTATTTATTAAAGCAATTTTGGCTACAGGAAAGTTTATTCAATGATCGATTAAATACAATTTCAACGCGATTAGATGCTAACAAGTTGGTTTATTAGTATTCCGTAAAAGTGACCTTATAGTGAGATATCTGCCAAGTTTCAGTCCGATTTGATGACAGCAAGAGGGTAAATTAAGCCTACACAAATTTTCCCGCCATCAACATACACCCACAAAATTAAAGTTAATATAAAGGATTAAAAAAAATATCTATGCAAAATTATTATTTTGTACATATTAAAGATTTTAAAACTTTCCTATTTTTTACAATATATGTGAGTTAATGTATCCCATGTAAATCTCTTTCAAGGCTTTACAAACCAATATCAAAAGATACCGATAGTATTCGTAAGTAAACCGCCATGATTTTAGGGCTGTTAATTTAACAATATTAATTTTAATATTTTATTGTTTAATTTTACTTACCTATTAGTGATCATACTAAAATTAATTTTTCGATTTTTTTCGATTGAAGGTGCCACGAAGTGTATATCACATCAAATGCCACTTATTTTTTACTTTGCATCTTTGACTCATCCCTATGCCCCCCCCCCCCCCCCCATCTTGAAGAATTTTATAAAATTTCTTTTCACACTATTAAATATCGGATGAAAATAATTCTGAAGAAAAATTTAATCGAATGATATCATAAAATTTGGATATTTTGCTATGCCAAAATCTAAAGTACTTCAAGACTATTTTTTTTTTTTTTTAAATATCATACGCTTTTGTTACGATTTATCAAAATCATAAATTTTAGATCGAAAAAAAAAAATAATAATAATAATAATATTTGGTTGTTATATATGCCAATTTTTTTTAATTCTAAGAAAGATTAACTTTGCGTTTTAGCTGCTCATTGAATAGAATGGGAGAAATATCAAAGATCAAATGATTATTGCAACAATAAAATATTAATAAAATGACTGATGCATTATATTAAAAAAAAAAAAAAAAAAAAAAAAAAAAAAACCTTTTTTTAAACTTTTCAATTCTGTAATTATGGAGTTGGTCAACACTCTCATACACTTTTGTTTCTTCCAATTTATTTCAGATTGAAAATAAATCATCTTAAAGTTATGAAGTTTTTGGAATATTTACTGTGCAAAAATCAAAAACTTCTTAGGGGGATGAATATTACATATTTAGCTATTCTGTGACTATAATATGATAGACGTGTAGGCATAAAGATTGCAAATATGCAACATTTTAAGCAAAAACCTTTAAGAATCAGCTCAACATTTCTTTCGTGTAATTGTTATATACATATATTTTGTAACACAAATTCGTATTCTTTAATAAATACATCACCACAACTTATGATAAAAGAACGTCTAACAATTCTCATTCAATTTGAACTGCATAACTTACTAAAGCAGGAAGGGGAGTTTAAACCTTTTGATGAGTACAAAAACAGCTTTTTTTTGCGTAATATTCGATATGTTTTACAAAAAAATGTATTTGATATTTTTAATTGATATTTTTTATACAGAAATTTTTTGTTCTTGTTTTTTCCCCTTTCTTGATAAAAAAATAATAAAAAAAAATATTTTAAGCATTTTATACAGAATAATTTTTATTTCCTTCTTGAAAAACAATTTTTTTTTAAGCATAAGTATGTTTTTTTAATGTAATCAAGTGAAACGTAATGATAAAAAAAAAAAAAAAATTACAAAAAAAATAAAAAAAATATGAGTATGAGTTACACACAATACAAAAAAATTGTTTTGCTATCCCTTTAAAAAAGTCGAAGAGCATATAAACGATAGTTTAGGAATTAAGGATATAAATGAAATTTTTTTTTTATATAAAATGGCATTTATAGTTAGGGAAATTTTTAAAAATTTTAATTTTCTTTTTGAAATAAAAATATTCTTTTTATGTTGTATTAAAGGATAATTCTGCCTAAGAGAATAAAACCATAAATTAGCTTTAATTTCCATTATTAATATTGAGTTTTTTCCACAAACTTATTAAACTATCTTGTGGGTAACTTATGTTCAATTTTTTTTTTTCTAATTCATAACTCTTCTCTTGATAACTTTTTAAAAACATACTCGTGCCTAAAAACAATTATTGTTTTTCAAGATGAAATTAAACGTTGAAGTAGACACAAAATATCAATTAAAAATAAAAAGTACATGTTATTTTAAAGCATATCGAACGTTACGCAAGAAAAGCTGGGTTTTTTTTGTGCCGTTAAAATGTTCTTAACTTCCCTTAAACTTTCGTAGCGACATTTTCTTTTATATCCGATTCCAATTTTCACACCGAAGTTAAAATCCAAACATACGTCGTTTCAAAACGTCTCCTTGACACAAATTGTTAAATTTCCTTTCTTCTTTCTAACATACCCTACGTCACAAACATAACTTGGAATCGCTCTCCCATTATGTCATTTCTCCTTACGAAATCCAACCTTACCCATTATACACAGGCAATTTCCTCGCCAAGTTCTGCTAAGTGACACATTATATCGCCCTGCGGTGAAGAGATAGTTTAAGAGAGCAATTGGGGAAAGCGTTTGGCAGCAGTTAGAAGAAACTATTACTTTCCTTCTTGATAGCCCCAAAGACTATATCACTAGGTATAGAAGATTGTGTATTGGCTATCAATGGTCTGTTAGACGTCACTCTAAGAACTGCTTTCCCCAAAATGAATTTGATATTTGAACAGCTTGTTAACCTAGACGTTTTGAGTAACGTGTTTTTTTATTTCGGCGATCTGAAAAATTCTCAAAATCAAAAACACGGTAGCTAAAATTAAATTACAAAGAAAATTAAAATTTTTGCTTACGGCATATCCTGAAATTAAAATGTATTAGAATTAAAACAATGATATGCTACTTGGAAAAGGCGATATTAATGTAAATAATATAACAGCTACTCTAAAACGTTTTTAATATAAATCCTTTATGCATTGTTACTTTTTATATTAATTAACAAAGCGCCGTTTCTGTTGGAGCATGTGCTTGGAGTTGGCATTTAATTTTAAATATTAAAAATATCTCTATCAGCAAAATATGAGGTAAACTACTTTTCAAAATTTATTAATTAAAAATGAATCGGTATTTATGCATTCACATCTAAATATCTTTTTTTATTCTGATTACAACAATTTTATTATTTATTTATTAAAATAATTTTGGCTACAGGAAAGACTTTTTTCAATGATCGGTTAAATGCTTTTTCAGCGCAAATGGATGACGGTAAGTTGATTTATTAGCATTCTGTAAAAGCGACCTTTCAAGTGACAGTGATAGTCGCTGAAATTTGATAGAATGCATCGATATCGACATTGAATTGATCTGTCAAGTTTAAGCTCGATTGGATGACTGCAAGGGGGTAAATTAGGCCTCCGCTGATTAGCACGCCATCGACATACTCAGACAATCAACCACCCACCCACACATATACACACAAAGTCAATGTTAATATAAAGGATTTAATAAAAATAGACACGGACTTTTTCCAGTTACATATTTTATTATTTTTACTAAATTAATTTTAAAAATGACAGTTCCGTAGCGAATAATAACACTTAATCGTTCTGTTTAAGAGTTAATGACTAACAGATGGATTTGATAAGTTCTGTGATTTGTAAGCGACTAATAGCGCTATGTTTAAAAACTAAAACACTGCACAACATAAAAACAAAACATTAGACTGAGAAGCGGCTGCAATTTTTGGACCCCATCGAACATCATTCTGAATTTTTTATAAAAATTGGAGAAAAGTTAGTAGATTACGAATCCACTGGTCTGCCTTGGCAAAAATGGCCGAAACTGGTCAAAAATCGACTTTTAATAAGTTGAAATAAATCCAATTGCCAAATGTCCCATAACTTGCCAAATAAAGAGCATTCATTTTTATTTGGTAAGCCTCACTCTTTAATTTTCAATTAAAAAGGTTGCAGACGATTCAGATATCTGGTGACGGTCTACTTGCATTTATTAAAAGGGAGCCAAGTTGGCAAAAAATATCACGTCACTTATGACGTGACTGATGTCGCCAATTTGACTTACTTTTAAAAGATGCAAGTTTTCCGAGCTAAAGATCAGAAATCGTTTCGCTTTTTCCCATTGAAAATCAAAATGAAGTGACGTGAATGAAATGAAGTGAAAATGAATGAAGACGAATAAGTTTGTTCTATTTTTGGCAAGTTATGACATATTTGGCAATCAGATTTTAGTTCAACTCATTCCAAGTCGATTATTGATCAGTTTCGTCCATTTTTGCCACGGCAGACCAGTCTATTCGTAATCTACTCACTTTTCTATAATTTCTATAAAAAATTCAGAATGATGTTCGATGGGGTCCAAAAATTGCAGTCACCTCTCGGACTACATGTCACTCTTAACACTGTATCTCTTTAGCTTTGATTTATTCCATGCAGATATTTTTTGCTAATTACTTTCCAGTGAGTTTTTTTACTTTAACATGAATGGCGATATTTCAGAACGCGCATAGAATTAAAATCATAGCAGATAGATTGATAAGAATAATATGGATATAATTTTCAAGTATATTACGTAAGAAACAATATGTTATATTTTTTTATGCTATCTACCTCATATTTTTAAACCCATCAAGTAATATTTAAATAATAAAAGAACGAAAGTATGTTTGCAGCAAGATGCAAAATATCCAGGAACGGAGCAGTGTTCTGCCACCAAGTTCGGTAGTTGTTTTGAAATGCATGTTTTCATACATATTTATTCGCATGTAAAGGTGGTAATCCTCTATTTCGCACATCAAGCAAGTATATATATATATATATATATATATATATATATATATATATATATATATATATATATATATATATATATATATATATATATATATATATATATATATATATATATATATATATATATATATATATATATATATATATATATATATATATATATATATATATATATATATATATATATATATATATATTTTCTTTTTTTGTATGCCTCGCTTTTTTTTTATTATTACTTATTTTTAGTATATTAATTGCATGTTTTTGTACTCAAGTTATATTTTTCTCATATTTTTCATTATGAAATTTGTTCTTAGTATGGTAAGGAGGATTTCTACTTAAAATTGACAAAATGAATTTGGATTGCAAACCTAAATCTCTCTACAATATTTAATTATGATATTTAACGTCTCTCTCAGGATGAAGAGTAGTATGTGAATTTGATGGTGTTGTTGTTTACGCCATTCTGCGTTTAGAGCGACGATATGGTTATTCATGCTTAAATATCCATTGACCGTATGTTTTTTATTTAAAACATAACAAATGCAACAAAAATAATTGGTATCGCTGAAAAAACAACTACACATTGTAAAAATATTTCCCCGAGTAAAATGGTCTGCTAGAAAAAGTCGTGAAATTTAATGTTTGCCACCAAGCGACCGTATATAATTTCTTTAGGTTACTTGTACACATTCAACTTAAATTGGGATTATTGGAAGGAATTCCCATAGCCAATCAGTACTTGGCAGGCTAGAGTTTTTATAAAATTAATCTAAATTCAGTGGAATGGGTACAAAATAGCTCAAGCATATGAAATGATACTATTCTGAAAAAACTCAAGCCTAAAAAGTTTTGATTGCCTATGGGGATTCCTTCCAATAATCCCAATTTAGTTAATCGTGTACAAGTAACCTAAATAAATTATATGAGGCTGCTTGGCGGCAAACTTCAGATTTCACAACTTTTTCTGGCTGATCATTTTATTTAGAAGATTTTTTTACAACGTCTAGTTGTATTTATAGAAGATGTTATTTATAAGGGGTTGTCAGTCCCTTGCTCCATAGACCTAATCTTTTATTTTGTAGGCCACAAATCTGTAATATATCTGTAATATATTTATTTGTTAGGCCATAATATCACAATAAATGTATATAAGTATTAATTACCCCCTCCCCACTCCTCCCATGTGAAACATTCTAAAAGATAAAACAATAGTAATCATAGCTCACTAACAAGCTTTAAAAAAAATTGGTATTTGTTTAATTAATTTTTAAGGTTTTATAAGCTAGCTTAAAAACACTTATTAAAATATACTAAAAAAAAAAAAAACCTAGTTATTTTAAATCCTTTATAATAACTTCGATTTTGTGTATATGTTTGTGGGGTATGTTTATCGATGGCGGGCAAATGTGCGGAGGCCTAAATGACCCTCTTGTCGTTATCCAATCGGACTGAAACTTTGCAGATAGATTCGATAACGATGACGATTTATTTTATTAAATTGTGGGACTGTAACTGTCATTAAAAGATCGCTTTTGAGAAATACCATTGAAGAAACTCTTTAATGTTGCCAAAATCTTTTTAATAAATAAATAATAAAACTGTTTTAATCAGGAAAAAAAAAATCTGAATGTTAGTGCATAAATTTACTTTCATTTTTAATTAATACATTTTTAAACGTTGTTTGCCGCACATTTTGCTGATAAAAATGATTTTGATATTTAAAATTAGATGTAAACACCAATCACGTGTTGTTTACAGAATGTACGCTGTGTTAATGAATATAAAAATTGGCATATAAGTTATCGCTATTGTAAATTTTTTGGTTTTATGGGTTATATTATTTTCTATTTAAATTTTTTTATGGATATTGTTATGTCTGGTAAAAAATTCATATGTTTTAATCAAAGCTTCGCCAGATACTCCGACCCATAAAAACAAAAATTTTGTACATGAGAAAAGGACAAGCTGCAGATTCCTTAAACAATTTTTCTTCAGCTACAAAAACTTTTTTTTAATAAACAAAGAAAAAACTTCACTCATGGTGCGTAAGACATATTTTTAGAATAGTTGAACCTAATATAATTCAAAATAAATTGTCCTGATTAAATTCCTCGACCACTCTCGAAAATACATTTTTTTTTTTTAAAACTGCGAAAAAACTTTTTGAAGAATGAATATAAGAAAGTTTCCAAACAACTTTCGTCAACTATGTTTACTTAAAGTTTTTTTTCCAGTTGTATAATTTTGGTTTATACACGTATTTCGTATTGTAGATTTTTATAAAAAATTAATCTTTAGTAAAAAGAACAAGTAAAAGAAAAAAATCTCCAATCAATGAACAGCATTTTTGTCATGACAAATATATTAACAGTACAAGGTGGTCATAAAAAAACTTTTCCGACGGATGAAAATCTAGATTCCATTCCGTTCAACAGATCGAGATGAGATATATTAGGTATAGTTATTTAGAGGTATGAGCTCGGGATTCTGGAAATGGAAACAAAATGGCCCCCACGGTTACGGTTATAGTTACAGAAACTCGCAATTTTCAAATGGCAACACCTATTTTTTCCTGAAACAGAATGCTCAGATAATGAGAAAATTATAAAGAGCGTTGGAACGGTGAATGTATCACAAAAAATAGACGAGTTGTGCACGCACAAAAAACAGAAAAAAAAAAAAAAAAACGGCCAGCAAAAACACGACCAAGGCACACGGTGGAAATTTGCATATGACAGAGATCAAAGTTCACATGGGTGCAAAGGCAATTTTATCGGTTTTCAGCTCAGAATATCTGGCAAATTTCCTCCTTGTTCCCCAAACGTGTATTTGTTGGCCGTTCGCAGAGCTGATTTTTGTGCCTGCATAACGCGTCCGTTTTTTTTTTGATACACCTACCGTTCCAGCGTCGTTTAGGGTTTTCGTATGCGCTGAGCATTTTGAGACAGGAAAAAGTAGGTGTTGCCATTTGAAAATTTTGAGTTTCTGCAACTATAACCGTAACCGCGAGGGTCATTTTGTTGCCATTCACAGAATCTCGAGCTCATGTCATTGATCTCATACACTTATATCTCATACCATTCAAAATTTTAATAACTGTACCTGAAATATCATCTCGATCTGTAGAACAGAATGGTGCTAGAGGTCCATATATCGGCAAAGTTTCTGTATCACCCTGTATGTATGCCTAATAATGTACTCATCTTACACCAAATATATTAATAGGACCTATAATATATTAATCGTATTAATAAAATATGTACAGGTGGTTATCAAAATAATGGGAACACTGATGAAAGTGACATTTAAGAAAGCGTTTCATAAGCACTGAAATATAATCCTAGCTACCAGTGCCCGACCAAACGGTATAGTGGTTAGCATGCTAGCTTCTAGACCGCGAGGTTGCGGGTTCCGAGTCCCGTGTTAGGCATGGGTGTTTGTAAATGTATGTTGGCTTATCTAATGATGAAAGTTTCGGCGCGTTATAGCCCTCGTGTTGCTGACGGCGCCAGATATTCTGAAAACAACCAACCTAGCTACCAGTTATTTTGTTATATGAAAACTGTACGTATTGGTACATATCAGGTAGATTAAGTGAAGTTGTATACGTATTGGATTTTTTTTAAAGGCGTGAAATATCAGATCTCACAGACCTTCAAAGAAGCCAAATTGTAGGAACCCGACTTGCTGGAGCAACTGTGATCAAAACATCCCAGCTTTTAGGTGTTTCTAGAGGTACTTAGTCCAAAGTCATGGCAGCGTACACACAATGCCCCAAGACAAACTCGATAGGATAAGCTGAGTAAAAGAGAGGTTTTGAAGCGGATTGTAATGTCTAAAAACGAAATGTAGAATTTTTACAATATTCCTCTAAACACTATTCAGTACTTGTAAGATTCCCAGGCGAATTCAAGCTGTATTACATGCCAAAGGCGGTCCTACGTCATATTAGCAAGGGATTCCTTATAAATATGGGTTGTTTTCATTATTTTGATAACCAACTGTATTATTTTATGTTATAACTTATTATTACATCTTGTCTGTTACAAATTATCATTTATTTTTCTTGAAGTGAAAGGATGTCACCTATTTTATAAAAAGAGAAATCAAACATGGCCCACTATCTGATGGTTATTTTGCATACATCCACTAAAAATAATTTTATGATTAAGCTTTAGACTACCATTAATGTTTTTTAGCAAAAAAATTAAATTCCAAATTAATATATTGATAAATAAATATAAAGATAAATAAGGATTTTAATTATATAAGTCATTAACGAAAAAATTATCATATAGTTATGAATAAATTAATATTTTAACATAAAATGATCTTTGCATTTAACTTACTATTGATCATGCAAGTGCAAATTGCTGAAATAAAGCTTCAAATAAAACTGTCGCATTTACAACTCACATATTTTATTTTTCAAATATCATTCACTAGAATAAATATTTAAACCATTATAATTATCTCTCAACTAAAGTAAGAGACTTAATTAACATTTTTCTTCTTTTTATTCTTAGAACGTGACAATCGAAAAGGTGATTGCCAAGAACTGTTCTGTTTTAATTTAATAACATTCTTCTTGCTACAAAATTTCTTGTATGTTTTCTTTTAAGTTGTATGTTCAAAACTCTTTTATATTAAACTTGCGAATAATCTTAGAGATATTATCTTAAAGGACTGATTGGACTACGGAAAAGGGGTTAATTATGTCTCTGCAGATTTAACCCCAATCGAAACACACACACACACACACACACACACACACACACACACACACACACACACACACACACACACACACACACACACACACACACACACACACACACACACACACACACACACACACACACACACACACACACACACACACACACACACACACACTTAGTTCTCACTCACTAAATTGTTCTCTCTTAGTATATAGACCTGAAGTACTAACAGTACTTAGAACAGTGTAGAAGCTGTTTGTTAGTGACAGTGGATCACAGCTCAATTTTTTTGTCCATGAAATTTCTGTATCAGTTTGAGCCCTGCGATGTATAAAACCATTGGGACACGTTTAATATATTAAACAATATCAACTAAATTGATAAATATCCAACATTTAAATCTTACACTCCCAACTTATGTCATAAGTTATTAACTTAACTCATTAACTTGAAAAATATTCATTATTTATTGTCTGCAGTGTAAGTTATGGTAATCATTTATGGCATTAATAACAAGTCTTTTTTCCCCCTTCATTCTTCGCGAAACTTTTATTTCTTACAATATTTTTTGCACCACGAATAAGATTCTTAAACATTTATTTCGAAAGGAATATTAGTTTTGGGTGGGTAAACCTTCCTATTGCTGCGCCACAATGAATTTTATTCTTCCTTTAATTATGGAAGCATCTTTCTTCAATTATTTATGAAAACAGTTATGTTTTGACTATGAATAGAATGGCATTTAAAAGAGCCTCTGTTCAAAATTTCGCTTTTTAAAAGGAAAATGTAGTTATGTAAATATTTTACACGTGGATATTTTCATTCCACTTTGGGGAGTAATTTTAATACGATTAAGAGTACAAAAAAATGTAAGTAAAAAATTCAGTTTTTTACTTTTAGTTTTAAAACAAAAGTTTAGTTATATTAGCATCAATTAAAAATGGTAAAATATTACTGAAAAAAAAAATCAGACTTGATTTGCCTCGTTTGCATTTAAAAAAAAATTGAGCTACCCCAAAAAATAATTATTAAACAAAACTTTTATATATATATATATATATATATATATATATATATATATATATATATATATATATATATATATATCGTAAAATAGATTCTCAGAAAGCAAATTAAATTATCTAAAGCCATTGGATATAAATTTTACTTTTCCTAAATTCTTGTGCATTTTGCTTTAGTTTAGTTTGCATAGTTCTGGTTGTCTATTTCTGAAGCTAAGAAGTGTTTATCATAGTCAAGATAAGCTTAGCAATTTTGAGCTACGGTAAGATTACGATGTCCGAACTTATCAAGCAAACCTCTTCCTCCGACCCACCAAACCAACGAGAGGGCATTTAAGCCATGACCTATTTAATGCACACTAGCCCCCATTATTGTAAATACCAGCACTTGGCGAGGCAGGACCGAACCCACGATTTACCGCTCATACGCTCAGTGCTTTTACTCACCAAGCCTCTGGAGCCCTAAGTTCTTGTATTTATTGTTGCTATTAATGTTACACAAAATAACACATTTATAACACGTTAGTACATTGGTCAATGTTTATGTATTCACCCTCTTATCAATTCAATATTAATAATATAATATTTAATAAAATTGGCCGATTACTTAAAGTTGCATATGATGATATAAAAATATGTAATTAGATGTTATTTTGTTGGTGTTGCATCTGATTAATTTAAAAGACATATTTTATCATTAAATGACTTATTATCATTAAATTACATTAAGTGACATATGTATAATTAAATGACTAATTATCATTAAATTACATTAAGTGACATATGTATAATTAAATGACTAATTATCATTAAATGACATTAAGTTTCATATGTATAATTAAATGACATTAACTTTCATATGTATCATTAAATGACTTATTTGCACACACTTTGATAGATAGGGGATTTTTAGTATACTAGTAGTAAGTAATAATTACAGGGTCCTTTATGGTGAATAGAAACTTACACGACTTACTATCTCATCATATATCAGTGTTTCAAATTAATTTAAAGTTTCTATGTATCACCTTATTTGATGGATTACAAAGTGAACTACAGTAAAATGATTCTTGATATTCAGACGAAGCTATTTTGTCAAAAATGATTAGAATGATTAAGATTCTTTTCCAATAAAGAAAAATAGCCTTTTCAATAATAGATGGTCCTATATTTATCCTGAAGGTACTTCACAAAGCCACATTGAGAGAAACTATTTCATTCCCTATACTCGTTTTGTTACAATCTCCTAGCCAAGTGCTTTTAGAATCTACTTGGTATAAAACCATGAAATTTGGTGAGTAGGTACGAAAATCATCACTTAATGGAATGATATAAATTGTTTTCCCTTAATATCTATCTATTATAAACGAAAATTAAAATAGAAAAAGACAAAACCAGATGGAGCTACTGCTTATGCATTGATGTAAGGATTTCAAATATAAAATAAAATATATTAGACTCTATTTGCGAGTTTTTAATTTATGTATTTTCATTAAGTGATCATTTTTGTACCTACGCATTAAATTTCAATGTATTATACAAAGTAATTTCTAAATGCACTGGGCTAGAAGATCGTAAGATACCGAGTAATGAGAATGATACTTACTAGGACTTCTTCTAAAGATATGATGTAAAATGCTATGTGTTGAAAGAAAGTGCCCGAACTTATTTTGAATATTTGGAACGAAATTGTGATCATTTCTGAGTGCACTATCTTTCTACTCATAAATTATTTATTGCTTTCTCAAAATTCCTCTTATTTTTGAATCTCCCTGTATAACATGAATCTCTAAAATGTTTCCCCCCCCCCCAATCTAAAGGATATCTATAGGTAATGTTCAACTTTAAAAACACTTGAAATTTGACATGAAGAACGAAACCCAAAGAGCTAACTCCAAGAACAAGAAACGGCAAGGCATAAAAAAGAAGAAAACTATTTCAGATATTTTTTTTTCTTCTAATCCCGTACTACTTTTCCCCTTCTTCGCGTGTATTCAAGTCAAAATTTAGGTTGTTAGGACCAGTGGATTTTTTCCCAGCTTTTTGAAAGTTGAACTTCAAAATTAAAGAATACGTACTTAAATAATACTCAAAATTCTTATCATGTCGGGGGTGATTATAATTAAAGTTCAACTTTTAACTAGAATAGCATTTTTTTTTATGCCATGTCATGGCTTTCATATAGCAGAGGTACAGCGTAAGGAAAAAAAAAATGAAATACATTTTTATCTTATGCAATACCGTTTCTCTCTTCTTAGGCCGAATTTCATGTTAGCATTGTCAGTGTTTGTTTATAACCTTTTAAAGGTTGGAATTTAAGTTGTGTAGACACACCCTGTAACACGTATCTCTTTTCTTCCAGATCCCTACGTAAAGATCTGGCTGATGAGAGGCGAGAAGCGGATGGAAAAGCGCAAGACGGTCATCCACAAGGCCACCCTTAACCCAGTGTTCAACGAAGCCTTCACCTTCATCGTGGGATGGGAGCACATCCGGGACACCACCCTCTCCGTCACCGTCATGGACTGGGACAACGTGGGACGCAACGAGGCCATCGGCGGAATCGTCCTCGGCTCCAAGTCGGGACCACCAGAATCCAAGCATTGGGGAGAGATGCTCACCAAGCCCAGGACCGCCGTGGTCCAGTGGCACAAACTCAAACCGCTCTGAACACACCAACCACCTTTCGAAAAAGCAGCAAACCTTCTAACCACAACAAAAAAACAAACACCCCTTGAAGCAAATTCGTCGTCTCTGTGTCGTTCTCTCGCCTAATCTTAGGTGTGTTCGTCGTTAGCCAACATGGAAAACAAAAAAAAAATCAATCCACTTTTGCAACAAGGGTGGACGCAAACATCGAACTCATGCTCTCGTGCAACGAAACGACACTCGGTATTCTGTGTTTAAAAAAAAAAAAAAAAAAAAATCTAATGGACATTTAATGTGTGTGTTGTTGTTCTTTTGCATCCCGTTTTTGAGTTAGTCCCTCCCCCCAACCCCACTTCTTATATGTTTAATTGTCGTCTTATATTCGCAACGCACAAGATGGGTCAGTTCGCCGCGCCCGAGGAACGGCGCTTACTTTAAAAAGGGGCCAAAGATATTTGGTATACGTTCTTATCTGGCTATCCCCCGCACTGCTATGCTGTCTTTGCGTTTACTTTGTTTTCGATGGGCCGTGCTGGGGCTTGTGCTCTCTTCTCTCCCCTTGACAGACACACTGCCTTTTTGTGGGCGGTGTCATTGGATGTCTTGCATGTGATAGTTCAGTGTTGTGAGATAGCCCACGTGGGAAATCTCTTTGTATTTAGGGCTCTTAGGTTTTCCAAAGCACTTCCCGCCGGAACGAAGGCTATCGAATAAGTTGCCTTTCCTTTTGAATGGATATCTGCGACAGAGAAACTATTTAGATTTTGCGACATTAGTAACCACAACCTGTTTCCCTAATCAACATAATTCCTGTTTAACAGGTTTTACATGAGCTGCGAAATTAACGGAAATTTATCAATTACATTGTGCGTAAAACTGAAGCGATTAATCGCAACATAGTTTTTATAAGATTATTTTAAGGAATTATACAACAGTGAATGCACCCAAAATTTTATTTATTAAGAGGTAAATAACAAATTGGAAATTCACGAAAAGGGATTAATTGAAAAAAAAAAAAAAAAAAAATTCCATGGGTAATTTTTTTCACGAATTCATCGATTCTTCTTTAAAGGACTAAATTTATTTCACTTACATTTGCACAAACATCCATTAAAATGGAGTCAGTTACTAATGTCTATACAAAGGCAAATTTCTTTTTTAAAGAATACATTTTTAAAGCCATCATGGATACAAATTTTTTCATCTTTTAATGGCATATTATAATTTATACATTTATTTTTGTTTCGAATATAATTTTATTAAAAATTGTTCCAAGAAGAACGATATATTTCAATCAGTTACATTTATAAGCTGCCTCAGGCGTAATTACATCACTATTTGCAATTCCATGTACAAAATTATGGTAACTGTAGTAACTATAATCAAGGTAATTTTTTTTCTTCGACTTTAATTAGTAGAGCCTTTCATTGTGTATGAAAATGTGCAATGTGGAACTTGGCAGTTATTGAGATTCCTTGCGCTTATTGCTTTATATTTTAGCATGTTTTTAGCTTATACTGCAATTATCTAATGCCAATACAATTATATTAAGAAAACATAATTATTCAGGATGTAATATTTCAATTTCACACACAATTTTGACACAATTTTTGTTGGACACATATTTTTCAGTTTTATGTTAAACCATAAAAGGACATACATATTTTCTTTCACTGACGTATCACCATCCTAGGTTATTGCAATGTATTCCAATTTTTCCTAATACTACTACGTTAATTTATTCTTCCTGACCAATTACATATTCTAAAATTTTCTAAACTTCAAAATTATTCTCTTAAAGTAAATTATTTTAGCAACAATGATAATTTGGTAATAACACAAAGCATAATATTCCTCAAAAGTGTAATCTACCTTCTTGCCTTATCATCATTGTTTTCCTAACCGTTCACTTTACATTATAAAACATGGGCATACAATTTTTAGTCAAGTTTTAGTCCATAAAGACAGCCTAATTTTCAGAAAATCAAAAAGAAACAATTCTCAAATAACAAATAAGATTATAACAGTTGGAGATTTTAATATGAAACAAAAAATAATTTTAGACAATATAGAAGACAGGTTACACACAAATATAATGGCTTATATCATCTCTGCGAACAAACCTTTCCAAAATTTTAAAGTAGGATGAAAGAATGAACACTAATATTTTTCTTCAGAAAAATATAGATTAAAAAAAACAAAACAATAAAAGCGTATTTATATTTATCTATATGGAAATATACTTGCTATCATATAATGCATGTACTCGATTCAACACACAAAATTTGACTCAAACAAACATAACTAAAGAAATATCGGATGACATCTGATTATCATTTGTGACCATTATCATAAAACATGATAAGAAAGGATGTCATGATTGGGGGACTGGTAACTCATCCGTTTGCCTTAGAGCCGCTCTATGTCTTCCATAACATTCTTTCTCTGCGTGTCGATGTGCTATGCTAGCTTTTGCGCGTAATTGTCTTGTATGTGTGTCGCGCAGCTCCCCCTCCCCCTTCTTCCACCCCCATTCACGGGCGTTCCTCGGCGGCGTTCCAACCGCCCCTTCGAACGCGACCTCCTCCAATTATCTGTTGCGAAAAAAAAAAAACATTTTCAAGTTCATCTTACCCTTATCGATAAAAGTAACAATAATAATCGGTCTTTTACTGCCACCGCACTCATAATGCCGTATTTTCTTAAACAGGATATCGCCGAAATGTTGATTGTAATCGTTTGAGATTTTATTCAAGATAAAGTTACAAAATTACCAGGTAATTAAAGAAATGTGTAGAGATAGCATATTATGTTTTTTTTTGTTGCTATTTTCTTTAAGCAATATATTTTCCATTCTTTGAGTGATCATCTTACAATTCGTAACTAGCGCCACCTGTTGGAGAAGATTGCAAATTGCGAAAATTGGAAAAAAAAAAAGAACTATTACTTGGATGATTCGAATGAAGAGATAATACTGTCATCTAATTAACATTTAAATTATACCCAGTGCTTTTTTTTTTTTTTTTTTTTTTTTTTTTTTTTTTAATATTGTACCGTGAGGCATGTTTAACCAGTGTTAAAAAAACGGTTAAAGATACATGCCAGAAAATAACATAAGCACCATTGGCGTCAATGTTAAATAAATTTCAAGATCCTAAATAATTCTGAAAGTCATCTACAAATATGGTTGTTCCGGGATTGGAAACTTAAAAAACAGAGCTTTTCAACCATATTCAAAACACTGTTTGGCCTTGCTTCAAGGTACAGTAGAAAAGAGTTTCTAAATTTGAAGTAATATTTCGGCATTTTGAATGGTGAAATATAGCATTAGGTTATGGGACAGTGAAAGACTGACAACGACCGTAGCGCAATTATAGTGCGTCGTTTCAAACGCATAATAAGAATAATCCAAGTTCTACTGCGCTTAGATACAATTAGAACTAATGATGTTTGAACGCTAACTAAATTTTGATACAACATTCGTGAAAATACAAATCAGATGTTTTATGTGAAGGACATTTGGATTGCCCCACTTAATACACTATTTGTATAGTTTTGATGAGTGAGGGAAGATATATTTTTGGCGTCAAACTGACGGATGTTTTATTTTAAATGTAAAGTTTTTTACATATGAAGGAAAGGCGTTGAATCAAGTAAGTGAACATGTAACTTAGAACGAAAGGCTTTTCCGTCAACCCTGCTGTAGCTATTCTTCCAGTGTAGTGTTTTTCTAATAAGGCATCTTAATGTTAATTTGGTATATTAATGTAACTGAATCCTCATGGTGAAGATTGGGTTTCTGAAATTGTGATGGCTATAAACAAAGTAATGTGATTTGTTTAATACCCACAAAATAACAAGCATGGAATTTCTAGTTAGTGGTATTACATAGCAATAGAGATCAAGTTTATTTATCGCGAAATATTGCAAGTGTTTGAGCGTGATGAAGTAAATTGAATAAGAAGCCGTTTATATAATTCGATGTATATAAATAGCATTTATAGATTAATTAAAAAAAAATCTAATTCTAACAAATACTATCATCCATGTACAAATGCGTGATAATTATTATTTTTAGTATTGCAATTCGCGAAAATTATTCATATGTAAATAAAATTCAATTATTAAACTTACGAAAGGTATTTTCTGTTCGTTTTATCGTAAATTTTTTTGGAAACGTGACATTAGAAAATGTACAGTACATTTAAATTGTGCGTAAATTTAAACGCATCACTTAATAAAGGGGAACTTTACAAACTCAGAGCTAGATGGAGAGGGGGGGGGGGCTTGAAATTAGTAAATGTAATTATTAATAAAAAAGCAAGCGCGGCAACCTCCGTCTCCAAAACGAACCATATATTATTTTTATATTTGTAAAAAAAATTTTATTCAATCAATATTATTTCATAGTTGTCGCAAATTTTCATAGTGTATTAATTCATCAATATTACACAATAGTAGGCAAGTATAAAGAAACTTAAATTTAAAGAATAGTCACACATAAAGGATAAAGCAAATTTAAATTCGAATGAATCCATTGAATATCAAGGTAACTAGACGTACAGATTTCAAAAGAATAATCGCAATTTTTTTTTTTTTTTTTTTTGTAAGAAACACCAACTCATACATAAGTTCACTGTGAAGTGTATGAATACATTAATTCGCTGTAAACATTAATTTTGAAATGTTTTCTTTATTAAGATATATTTTACAAACGTAATGAGAAAGGAAGATTCAGATAATCATAACCATCCATGTAAAGATATACCATGAGCTGAACTTAAATGTCATTATTTCAAACCCAGAGTAGAAAGTAAGTGTCGAATTTTTTTAAATCGTGGATTCAGTTTAAAGCAATTATTTCATCATGAAACTCAACTAAAGAGAACATCGTAAAGCAACCCTTATCGTAAGCAACGGCTATCTCAGTCAAACCTTGACCTCTTCACCACATCAATCTTCAAGCGTGTTCTGATATACGATCCCAATCTCCAACGACCCCTCATCAATGCCAATTCAAGGACAGTAATGCGATTCCAATGGCGAAGATTTGTTAACTAAGTAGGCCTTCGGTGTTTAACATAGTCAATGCTGAACAGCGAAACCGCTGCCGTATAGTCATGGTTATACGTACCGTTAGGGTGAACCGCTTTTTGTGTCTAACCATGGATGTATTCGCAATTTGGAGGAGGTCGCTGCAAAGGGGACCTTTAGAAAAGGAAGTATACCCGCATGTAGGTGTATAAAGGGGATACATGTGTCCTTTACCCCAAATAGAGTATAGCAGGGGCCGGGGACCGTAGGGGGCCCGGACTGAATAGATTAGGCCTAGGGGCTGGGCTCCATCACCCCCTCATTCCCTTTGAGAACATAATATGTTTGTATGATGGAATTTGAAGAAATATCTCTATATTTATGTATCTGGCCGAAGTGTAAATAAAAAGAAAACAGTGTTATATGTGTATGTTGTTTGACCTTTTTTTTTTGGCAGTTTGAAGTGTGGTTTTCTTCTTGTTTATTTTCATTCATATTCATATCGTTTATTCATATCATTTGTGGTCACGAATGAATACTGTTACGAATTTTCTTCTCAGAGGAATGATGACACTGGATTACAAAAGTAAAATCTTTTATTTTTCACAAAGAAATGCACGATTCTCGACTTGACAGCAGGGAAAACACAAGCTGCCTGTCGTTCCGAAAAACCCAGAACTGCATTCATAGCAGTTAGATTCTAAAAAATTCACAGTTGGAACTGACCCTAATTCATTCTCACTCGAGCCTTTTATAGGTGGAGACGATCTCCAAAATTCTAGAAACATTCAGATAAACCTTACCGTTGCCACTACTTTAAAGCTTGTATTTACGATACTTTTTACAATTTTTACATTGATAAAAAGCTATGATTAAAGCTTGGCGTCCACTATTGCTAAGCAGAGCAGAGTGGATTAGATTAGAGAACGTGCATAGTCCTGGTTCTCTATGCTACAGTAGACATTAGCAGCCTTGTAATTGGCTCTAGTCCACTCCGCTCTGCTCTGCTCAACGATAGTGGGCGCCAAGCTTTAAAGTGATTTCAGAACTAAAATAGAATTACGATTTACCAAACATTTACATTATGTACATACAATAATTTATAAGTTCTCGTTTGGAACATTACTCATTTAATAAGCATAAATTCATGCCAAATAATTTTTTTTAATTTAATTCATTCCACATTTAATTGTCCACCTCAAACAATATATTGAAATACTTTTTATTGAATTCATTGTCCACACCTTCAGCGGGATGGCTAAAATTATAGAAAGTGGTAATCAGCTTTTGGTTTTCTGTGCCACAGACAGCAAACTACAAATACTAAGTTTAGAAAAAAAAGCTGTAACTTTTAATTTTCTGTGAAATGTTAATTTGTTTAAGCACAAATTTTTACTACGTAAAATATGCTATATGGTCATTTTATACAATGAGCAGTACTTCAATGTACTTATAATATAAAACTATTTAATAAATTGTGTATTTCTTTTCGCAAAACAAAATACTATTTGACGACGATGTATAAACCCAAAGTGGCTACATAATATAATATTTTTTAGAAAATAACAATATTAAAGTTTGCTTATTTGTCTAATGTAATATGTTTCTGAATTCACTAAAATTGCTACATTTTAGTAGCGCTTAAGAGAAAAAAGTCTTCCCTTTAGTAGTTTCTTAAATTCAAATATTACGTTTTTTTCATAACATTTTTATGGTGACTACTTACTTTACTGTATTGAGTTAAAAGTAAACTTAAAAATGTATTTTCATATGTAAAGCTCAATTTAGGCTCCCTTTTAGAGACAATAAGTAGACCATCAATAAATTCAACTAAGTCTATACTCAGACCATTAAATAAATCTTGTCGAAGAAGAAATGATTCATAAATAAAAAAAAAATTGTCTCTCCATACAACTCACTCCGTTAGTAGGATTGATGTCTGATACAGTTAGAAATGAAATCAGCCCAATATTCAATATTAAATCCCAAAATCCATCAGGTATAAAATTCTACTGAGGATACAAAGGAATACAAATATGATACAAAGTACATAATAAGAGTTTCATGCTTCATTTTTTAACCAACATTATCCCCAAAGTAAATATAAAAAAAAAAAAAAAACTATGTTACGAATTATGTAAGTATAGCATTCGGTCAAAAACATTTTTTTTTTTTTTTTTTTAAACTTCAACACGTTTTGAAAGATCTCGAATTAAAAAAAAAAAAAAAAAAGGAATTAAGATGGTTATCAAAATAATGGAAACACCGGACAAAAAAAATTACATTTAAGAAAACGCTTCATAATCATTAAAACATAATCCCAGCTACCAGATTTTTTTTAATATAAAAAGTGTGTATCGTTGTACGTATGAGAGGTAGCTTTCGTGATGTAGTATACGACTTGAATTTGTTTCGAAAGCGTAAAATCTCGGACATCACAGACTTTCAATGAGGCCAAATTGAAGGACTAACTGAAGCAACTGTGACTGAAACATCTAACTTTTTATTCATTTCTAGAGGTACGGTGTCTAAAGTAATGACAACGTACACTTACCGCGGCAAGACAAGCTCGATAAAGTAAAATAGTGGATGGTAGGAGAAGCCGAGTGAAAGAGAGCGTCGGGGTTTGCAGCGAATTGTAATGTCTAAAAAGAAATGAAGAATAGTACAATATTCCTCTACACACTATTCAGCACTTGTATGATACGATTCTCAGGCGAATCCAATTTGTATTACATGCTAAAGCCGGTCCTACGTCATATTAGTAAGTCGGATTCCTTATAAGTCTAGGATGTTCCCATTATTTTGATAACCACCTGAATATCTGTCTGTGATCAGTATAACTCCCACAAGATTGACCTACAATTCAAAGATTATCCGCTGATCAATGAAAGCGTAAAGAGCTTTAGCTATTCAATGAGAATGATCAAAATCCACTTTTCGTTGTCCATGCGGCAACACAGTATTCCACTAATTGATAAATTGCTTATTCTCATTACATTCAAGGGCTTTAGTTCTTAATCGAATAGTATCCCTACGCGTCTGGGAACGTTCTGCATTCAAATAGGCCACCTACAAAAAAAAAAAAAAAAAAAAAAAAAAAAAAAAAAAATGCCTGTGCAACTGTCTGTTGTCAGCATACGTCTCCAACGAATTGACCTACAATGTACAGTTTTTGTCTGTGGATCTAGGGACCTGTTATTAAGGTTTTCATCATAATTTTTCTCATGCTTATAAAGTAACTTCATTTAAAATATTTATGTTTTTCAAAAATTGAAATAAATAAATAAATAAATAAATAAATAAATAAATACATGAATAAATAAACTGGCTTGTTAGATTAAATTAAATTGAACAAAAAAATCCGATGAAATTTTTAACCTCAGTATTTTGTACAAGATCAATTTAATACTTAATAAAAATTTCAAACTCATTTGTTAAGAACTTTCCAAGAAAACATACATAAAAAATAAACAATTTAACATTTCGAGTATAGGAGGTACAGAGTGTCATTAAATCAGTACTACTACAGGTATTGTGGCTGACAAAAAAAAAAAAAAATTATTCATTAAGTCTAATAAGTAGGCAGACTAACAATACCTCTTAATATAATGGTGTAACTCAACATTTGTTGACTATACACAGACATATTCTTTGCTACGGAGTCTCTTGCAACCAAAGTGTACATTCTGTTTTCTACTGATGTACATTCTGTTTTCTATTGATTTACATTATGTTTTGAACTCCGGAATGAAACCATAATGAACTGTGGAAATGTCACTCTCTCACACTGTAGTGCACTAACCAAGAATTGAATTTTAATATATTTTAACTACTACTTCAAATGACCTTTGGCGTTGCGTATTATTTTGCTGTTCGAGGTGTTAGTATGCATTGTAGGGGATATGGGATTTTGTGTATGGGGATTTTAGGTGAACGAGTTGATTGGTGCAGAGAAGGGATTCGCTCATTCTTAAGAATAACTAACTAAATAATTAACGTCATTCTTAAAAAAATAATTAACTGTTTGGTGTGAGTGATGTCTTTTTGGTGTTTATTTCCGGGGTTACCAAACGTGTTTGAAGTGTTTTGAGAGTGAATGTTGTCAATTCTTTAGGTAGAACGGTTTGCTTGCCATATTTCTTGCGTAACGCATGTAAGATTTTTAACCGCTTCACGGCCATAAAGCATTTCTCGCGCATCTCAACTAACTTTAATTATTTTATGATGCTTTTAACTTTGGACGAGGATTGCAAGAGAGGCCGTTACACCACTTTGTTTCGGCGAAACACAGTGTAAAAGGTGGTTGGAATAAAACCGATTGCAGAAAGGTAAAATTGAAACACACACTTGAAATAATTAAATATATTCCTTGATGGCTAAGCAACTTTGATTAATCTTACGATGAAATTTATATGATGTATTTACAATTACTATTTACAAAAGGAGCGCGTAAGAAACTGACTCCTTGCATCTCGAACACCAGTCCGAAACTAAGTCAAATCAAAATGGCGTCGTTTTCCGAACCCCATCTTATACTCTCGCACTCAGTTGCCTTTCTCGATCTTCAATAGTCCTTCCCTTCACGTGAACTTAACAACATACGCGGTGGTTAAAATTCAATTGACGGGTACTCAGAGGGTCGTAACGGATCAGTATGAAATTTTAAATAATATGTTATTCAGATAATATGGCCGAGGTTACCAGCAGCAAAAAAAATAAAAAAATATAAATATATGCTTAAAATGTTGCCAACAGATGGCGCTGTAACGAAGTAAAAAGAGTTGTAACAGTTAAAAAAAAAAAAAAAAAAAAAAAAAAAAAAGTATAACAGACTACTTTATTTATTTACACACCTGTATGCTCTATGTACATATCTTGTCAGCCAACAATATGTTGAAAGCATACCATCACATTATAAACGGACGGATACATGCAACTTATCAATTATTGGCTGTGTGGTTAGTGTTCTGGCCTAGCAGGGGCCAGATATAAATCCTGTGTTAGGCAGGAATGTTCGTCGTGGTTCGGAATCCATGTTAAGCTGTTGGTCCCGGCCTGATTAGCCATCATTGTGCATCAAAATAGGTCGTTGAGCGTACAAACCAACCAACAGCAACATATCAATAGGTTGGTTGATTCATTTGTACCCTCAACGACCTATCCAGAGATCCGCTTTCTTCAAACTTATGAATCATGCCTTTAACTGCATTTACAGACATGGGTTTTCTAGTTTTTCATCCGTCGGTAAGTACCGAGTGCAGCTGAAGCATTGCTCTTATTATGATAAAAAAAAGTTTTATAACTAATGCGCGTTCTTTCTTGTTTAGCGACATATTCACTGCGGACAACTGATTTCTTCGACCCATATAGCGAAATTACATTAACTACTAATTTTCATATGATTTTACCAGTACAGCACCATGTATTGGCAGTATTTAAAACTAATTTTTTTCCGACGGAAACCATGACCGCATGATCTACGTAACATACATTTCAAGTTTCATTCGAATCGTTCAGTAGAACCGGAGGCACAAGCCTCTGAGTACCGTCTGTTTAATTTTCTTAACCGTGTATGTTTAGTGTATATGTGGATAAAACAAATGTTCTAATGAAAAGTCTATAGTTCCACTCTTAAAAGCCCACGATGTATCACTTTTTTTTTATATTTGCTTTTGGATCATCCGGCACTTCTAGCTATAAATTTAAATCTCTACCATTTATACAAGGTACCAAAAATGGAAAAAAAATCGGACATTCATTCCCTTTTAGAAAACACCTGACACAACTCTCTTGTAGAAAGTCTATAATAAAGTGACATGGATTTGTATCCCGCCAAGTGGCCGCCTTGGGAACTATTCTGAATCCATCCATCAATTTATGGGTAGGAAGAAGCTCTCTCGGGCATTCTTTTGCCTTAAGTCACGTGATGTCAGATTTCAGGTGACGTCAGCAAAATTCACTTCACATTTTTGAAATGCGGCGACTTCTAGAGAATTGGTTTCTCGCTAAGAAACTCGGTATCTGTTTCAAGTGATAATGTGATTCCCAGTGCCTGGAAATCAGTTTTATCCCGAGAGAAAAGTCCTATAAAAGGTTTTATTTCTTGGAATTCAAAAGTAAAAGATTACTTTCAAATATTTTATTACTGTTTTAGGTTTGCGTCAAAATATTGGTACCGTCAAATAAGTTTAGGAACAAAGAAAAATATGTATTAAAAAAAAAAAAAAAAAAAAAAAAAAAAATTCATCTCGCTCTTATTCGTTAAATATTAATTTTGTGTTGAATATAGCAGCTATCAATATTTTTTAATATATGTAGGCTTTCAATAATTTAATTTATTATAATCAATAATTTAATGTAATGATAACTAATTTAATGTGAATGTTAGCCACACATTTCATTAAAGTAACTATTACTAATTTAATTTGAATAATAATTAATAATTTAATAAGAGAAATAATTACTAATAATCACTAATTTAATGAGAGAAATAATTACTAATAATCTTTAATTCAATTAAAAAAATAATTACTAATAATCACTAATTTAGTGAGAGAAATAATTACGAATAATAACTTATCTAATGTAAATATTAACCAAATAAATTTAATGTGAGTTATGATCACTAATTTATTAAGAAGCCATCAAGGTTGGCTTAACTTTTTTAAACAATCCCCCTGTATAGATACAGCTGTCTTGTTAAACTGTTGACTTGTGCAATTTACGATGCAGTCTGGCTGATTATTCCATTTATTAAGGGGACCGGAGAGGCCAAAAATAATTCAAAAATATCAATTTTTTTTTGTCCGAAGTTATAGCCTGAACTTTTGTCTTTAAATACATACAAAAGTCAGAAAGTGTTTTTTATGGTGGTGGACTTTTTCCATGAAGCTAATATCAACAAAATTTCTCTTTGTTTATGGTAAATATTTTTTTTATTTGCGTTTTTCTCTTAAAGTATTTTCCATGATTTCAATAAATTTAAATTGTTCCTAGTGATTTAAAAATTTGTATATTTTTTTGAAATTTTCGAAAATAATTCCTGTTATTCTTTTGAATATAATTGGGCATGGATTTTAAAATATGATGGTTTTTTATTACTTTACTTCAGTTTTAGTTTTAAAATATCATGAAAGAATCAAAAATTTCTGCAGGTAACAACAATTTTTACTTTTAATTGATGAAAGAATCTGCCAAATCAAAAATCCATTCACAATTATTTTAATAAATCTTAAAATAGCATGTACAAAAAAAAAAAAAAAAAAAAAAAAAAATGAACAATTTAGGGGAAAAAATGAAACTCGAGGAACATTTTTTTTAAAATTTAAAATTTTAAAGTTTAAATATTCTAAAATGAGAAATAATAGAAGCAAATTTTTGAAATTTAAAATTTACAATTATTATTAAGTTATTAAGCTACCTACAAAATTTCATGCATTTTGGTAGGTAACTTTTTAAATTTTTTCCCCCTCCTCGGTTTTCTTAATCGTTCTATTGTAAAAGCAATGTTTTATATTCTCTACTTTTATTGCGGTTTAAATAAATTGTATGCATAACCTCATCCTATCTCCGTAGTGTACTCTAAGCCCACTTTTTGATAGAAATAGACAACTGAATGAAATCCTCTCTGGACCTTCTTTCTTCCATGTATGAGTACTGTAGCAACAGAATCCAAATTCGAGTTCACCTGTACACTTTTGTTACCATACACTGACTTTTTTTCAACAAATGAATATCGTTCCTAAGATGAGGTAACTAAAATTGCACTGCATACTCAAGATGTAGCTGAATCCATTACCTCTCTATAAAGTGATAAAATAATATCACTAGATTTAGATGAGGTAATCTTTCTGATAAATCCTAACATCCTATCAGCTTTTTACTTGAGATCCCATGAAGGTGTTCAAACTTAAATGCTCCATTAATTGTCATCCCTAGGTCGTTAATAACCTCACCTTCATTGATTTTAGCTTCTTGCCAAAAAATAGGTAGCATTCATATTCTTATGATTGAAATGTATGACGGCATTCATCTATATCAAAAAACATATCCCATTGAACATTCCAATCTTATAACTTATTTCAATCAACTTACAGCTCATTTTTTCACATGCTAAAATATTTTATATGCAAGTATTTTATTAAATTATTCCTCGTAATGAGAAGGGATTGAATCTGTCTAAATTTCTTCACGGAATAAAGCCTCAGACATTCGAGATCATTTTGACCAAGAAAGTTAGTCTACAGTAAGTAGAATAAATTTTAAAACTACGTAAATACATTTTTAAATTTTTTTTGTAAATAATTAAAAATTAATTAAATTAATATTTAGGAGAGGGAAACGACTGGAACCTGACACAATTTTTGGTGTAGGGCTGTGCAAGAAACAGAATGGGTCCTAATACTGAATCCTATGATACACCACTCACAACTTGATCCTATTGTGAATAAAATACCTTTAATAAGAACTGTTTGCTTGGTGCACAAAGTACCCAATTCACCTTATTCGTTTGGTTTTGAGTAGGTTTATCATATTAGGTTTATATTTAAATAGATGGCATGAAATGAAATAGCAAACCATTTGTTATTTTCTCATACTGTTCCAGAAATTCACTTTTCTTTTAAATATCAAAAGTTTGTTTTCCTCATATTTTTTGTAAGGGACCAATACTCACTCTCATACAGAACCAGAGGTTTTCTAGACTGCTTGTTAATTAACAGAATCATGAAGTAAATTAAATTTAGTATGAAAACTTCTAAACAGTCATTACCTACTTTTTGACAATAGCCATTTCTTTTTAAATAATTACATTAAGTCGCAAAGTGTAGCATATGCATAAAAAACATTACCTTCATGCCAATTGCTGCTGGAAAATATCAGGTTTAACGTAAAACACAAAAAATATACATAAACTTATAAGTGCATTCAGCATTTAAATATAAATAATAAAATGTCTTGATTACTAATGCAACGTAATTCTTAATTATTTTTGCATTTCACAGAAATGACAAATATGCTAAAAAAGAATAATAAATGAGATTAACATTAAAACAATGAAACTTAGTATAAAAACTCAGAAAAATAATAAAAGGATGATATGAAATTATGGTAATTTACTTCATTCGGAAGACATTGGATTAATTAAGAATGCAGATTTTTGTTGAAAAAATATGTGAAAATTTATTAAAACCACCTACTAAATCAAACATACTTTTATTCATTTTGTATAAATAAATTTGTATTTATATTTAAAATAACACCACGTATAAAAGTATTATAAAAGAAGCAATAAAACAACATAATAATTGAATTAATAAGTTTTCTCGTCGATAATAAAAGATGAAACATTGTAAAATATTTAATTTCTTTCTGTTACATATAAAGTATATCAATATTCATTATCTATGCGTATTAAACGTTTTATTTTACTCCTTTGATCAAAGATAAAGTATTAGAAGCATTTTTCAGAAATGATTTAACGGAATATTTAATGGATAAATGTCCGCTATTTTATGTTCATGGATGCATGAGAAATTTTGATGAAAACCTTAGTGTATATCACTTTTTTGGATCCAGAACGTTTTAAAACGTATAGAGATTGCATTCTATTGTGAACTGAAGCCCTTGAGTGTAATGAGAATAAGCATTCTATCAAATGGAACACTGAGGCGCCGCATGGACAAAGAAAAGGGAATTTTGCTTTTTTCTCATTGAATATAGCCTAGGCTCTGAATGTTTTCGTTGATGAGCGGATAAAAACGGTTTCTTCTTTTATATCGTAAGTCAATCTTTTGGGAGTTATGCTGATCACAGACAGATATACAGATGGTTATCACAATAATGGAAACACCTTAAAGTTATAAGGATTCCGGTTTACTAATATGACGTAGGACCTCCTTTGGCATGTAATACAGTTTGGATCCGCCCGAGAATCGAATCGTACAAGTGCTGAATAGTGTTTAGAGGAATATTGTACTATTCTTCATTTCTTTTTAGACATTACAATCCGCTTCAAAACCTCTCTTTCACTCAACTTCTTTTACTACTTTTAGCTTTACTGAGCTTTTCCTGCCTCTATGCGTGTACGCTGTGTGCACGCCTAAAAGCTGGAATGTTTCTATCATACTTGCTTCAGCGAGTCGGGATCCTGCAATTTGGTGTCTTTGAAATTTGGTGAGGTCTGATATTTTACTCTTTTGAAAAAAAAATCCAAGACATTTACTAGATCACTAAAGCCACCTCTCATACGTACCATGATATATACTTTTCATATTAAAAAAAAAAAAAAAAAATTATAGCTAGGATTACATTTTAATGATTATGAAGCGCTTTCTTAAATGTAACTTTTATTCACCTGTGCTTCCATTATTTTGATAACCATATGTACACACGGACATTTTTTCATGATTACTTTTTTTTTACTCAGGTTGTTTCAAATGTGTTTAAATTTAAAAAAAAAATCGACTTCTGTTTTTGACTTTAGTCACAATACCTCTAGAAACTTCTAAAAGCTGGTATGTTTCGGCCAAAGTTGCTTCAGTTATACTAAACTTCAACTTAACTTGACATCACTAGACGGTAGATCGTCACAGTGCTCATAGGTATTTAATCCATTTTGGCGGCGTGAAAGCATAATGTTTGCCAAACCACAACCCTGTAGAGAACAAAATGCTATAAGGTTTGGCGAGAATTATGTCTTCACTCCGCTAAATTGGATTAATTACCTATGAGCACGGTGAAGATCTATCGTCTAGTGATGTCAAGTTAAGTTGGAGTTTAGTATAGTCGGGCTCCTACAATTTGGCCTCTTTGAAAGTCTGTGAGTTCTGGCATTTTACTCTTTCGAAAAAATTCCAAGACGTTTATTACATCACTAAAGCTATCTCTCATACTTACCACGATAAATACTTTTTAATATTACAAAAAAAATCTGGTAGCTAGGATTACATTTTAATGCTTATGAAGTGATTTCATAAATGTCTCTTTTATTCACTGGTGTTTCCATTATTCTGATAACCACTTGTAACTCTGATGACCTTACAAAATAGTAATTCATTTAAGCAATCTTAAATGCGCAATCTTCTCACGGGAAGGTGTGCCCTAGTTATAAAAATTTAAGAATTAAATTACCGGAAAAATTAACAAAAAAAAACCCATCTTATTTCAACATTTTAATACACTTTCACGTCATGATTCTATTATGAAACGAAACACAACTGAAGTGTCCTATATCCTGAAAACTTAGCTCGTTGTTGATTTAAGCATAAGTGCACAACCAACTCTTATCCAGGGAAAATATTTGCACACGTGACTTCCCTTTCTGGGAACAATTTTCTGAGCAAATCCAGAAAGAACAGAAGAAATACGATAAAACAGAAGAAGATAGCGGCACGTAAAAACAAAATAAACAATCAAAAGAAATATATTCTCTTCTTTCATGGTATCGGTCTTGTATAATATTTTAGCTCCCTCGAAAAAGAAATATCTATGAATGTATTGGAAATGAAAGATTATGTTTGTATCACATATTATTCCGCGCTTCAGGATATCAGTTTCTAAGCTCAACTTTTTTTGAGCGTAGATAAAAGTTTATGTGTAATTATTATAATATTGGGTTAGTTATCTAGTTTCAATATAATGTTAAAATTTACTCAAAGCTAGTTTAAAGGTAGATCCAAAAGTAGCGGGACTTGAGAAAAAATCTATAAATTGCAAATATTTGAAGGTAGGATGAGGTGGTTTGAATAAAAATGCTGAGAGAAAATTTCGTGTCTTAGTGTTTTTTAGTCCTATTATATTAACTTCAATTTTGTGTGTATGTATGTGGATGTGGGTTACTGTGTATGTCGATGGCAGGCAAATTATTTCAAAACTTGGAAGATAGATTCGATGGCGATGACAATACATTCTAATAAGTTTTGGGGCTGTAACTGTCACTGAAAGGTTGCTTTTCAGAATAGTAATTAACTAACTTGCTGTCACAATCGTGCTAAAATAGTATTTAACTGACCATTAAAGAAACTCTTCCCACTTTCCAAAATTGTTTCAATCAATCAATCAATCAATCAATCAATCAAACAAACAAACAATCAATCAATCAATTTGTTTTAATCAGAATAAATGAAAAAATATTTGGATCTGAGTGCATAAATTCACGTTTATTTTTAATGAATACATTTTGGAAAGTAGTTTACCTCATATTTTGTTGATAG
This sequence comes from Linyphia triangularis, assembly GCA_963978545.1. Classification (NCBI taxonomy): domain Eukaryota; kingdom Metazoa; phylum Arthropoda; class Arachnida; order Araneae; family Linyphiidae; genus Linyphia; species Linyphia triangularis. The sequence continues at coordinate 11,090,112 of OZ021732.1, forward strand.
TAATTTTAATATTCAAAATTGGATGCAAATACCAAGCATAAAAATTGCCAATGCGCGTAAAGGATTTATGTTAAAAACTTTATTTTTATGGGTGATATATATTTTTTCCTTCAACAAAGAAAAAAGTATATATGTTTTCATAAATTGATGGCAACTGTAGATATCTGTTAGACACTGCACATTGTTATTTAACTGGGCTGTAGGGTGATTATCATTAAGAGCTCGATGTAAATATCATATGTTAATGGAAAATTTACCATTATTTTTATTTGATCTAGAATAAAAATCAAATTTTTTTCTAAGCAACCGTAACTTTATACTCCCTGATGATGATGAATTACAAATATTTCTCAAAAGTTCTTTACTTTAAGATTACACTATGTTTTTAATTTTCAATAAAATGTATTTTTATTTGTCCTGATAGGTAAAAAATAATTCAATAAATCGCTCACAACACAATCAATTTTATTAAACATTAAATCACCGAATCAACTGAGTAAGAGAAATTCTGAGTGTTTGAGTTAAACATTATTTTTCTAATAAATATTTATAGGTGAAGTTGATATTACGAAAAAAAACTAGGGGCGTGGAACATCGCACAACTTTCAATTACACTATAGTACTGACATGGATTTGTGTCCTTTATAGTATTCATATTTTCATCATTCATTTAGTAAAAACGGCCAGTTTTGAGATATTGTTTGAGATAATTCTTGTATGGGTCTTTAGAAAAAAAAAAAAAAAAAAAAAATCCATCAAAATGATGATTTTGGCAATATACTTATCGATAATTTTTATACTATCCTTACTTATAAGTGAAACTGAGCAGAGAAGGAAAACCGATCGTTGATGAGGTATGCTCAAGGAAAGAGAATTGTGTGCTGAAGGCATTCGTTTTCTATTTTTTACGCCATTAAAGCATTTTTACGGGAATTTCGGAGGTGGGAATGTTTAGACCACCTTAAGAAGCATTACCACAGCGGTTTTGAGCAAAATCATTAGAGCCGTTATTTTTGCAATTACTGAAGAAACATAATTTTTTCAAATTCCAGCTGCCCTATGAGCATGCGCGATTTTGACGAAAACCTTAATGGTAAGTAGGGATGGAACGGATGTGAGTTTTGCCGGATACCGGATTTCGGATATCCGGGGTACCATGTCTACCGGATACGGATATCCGAAACGGATTTCACCGGATATCCGGCCGGATATTCGGTCTATATACTAAAAACGATAGTTATACAATATGCTATACGAAAAAAATGGTCATGATATGAAGTATCAAGTAAATTATAATTAGTGGTTAACGCACCCAAGTGCATGCCACAGGTCCATGGTTTGATTCGCGGACTCGGCAAGGTTGACTTAGCTATTTATACCTGAAAGAAATAAACTGAGGAGGACCATGTATGCTTGAGAACTAAACACTGAGGTTTGGCGTCAGAATGACCATCTGACCGGAACATCTGCTATGTGACACACAAATGCCACAGTCAAGAAAGCTGAGCTGGGCCCAGCAGGCCTTGGTCCACACGGGCTGTCGCGCCACTGAGTTAATTTTTTTTTATTTAAACTTTAGTTGATGAAACGATGTTTTAGTGATGCCAATACCTACACTTGCTGAACAATTTTGAAACTTCATCACCATTCTGTTTGTGTGTTACTTAAAATTGTACCAAACATTCTGCAATGTGATGAAAATATTTCAGAAATACGTTTGTAAATTGATTCAATATCAATTTACTTCATGCATTGTTTATAATTGATAAATGATTACAAAATTATACCGGATGCATTTGTTAATAACAAAAGATTTATTTTAAATATTTTATGAAATTGAAGTCTATTTTTTTTTTTAATGCACCTAAAACATTACGGATTTAAAGAAATCTCATAGAAAACATAAATTGAATCTATCGGAATATCCCGTCTTTAAATATAAACTTAAAAAATTTCGAACCCAAAATTCATCAACATTATGTTATACCATATTTAAAATATATATTTAATATAAACAAACAAAATTAGTACTTACATATTTTTGTGGTTAAGGCTTTTGCTTAGGATCATCTAAACTCCACAATTTTGGTACAAATAATGTCGATTCCAATGTTGTCTGCGTGCATTTCTTGTTTTGATGAATTGTTTTTTCTTATTCATCAATATTTGATGCATTTACTGAGTCTTTTAAGCTTCGTAAATTTCCTTATGCACACTCATTAAATGGTTCCATAAGGGTTTTGTGGAAAAGGATTTTGGGCTTCTGCCGCGCACAATATATTTTTTAAACGATTCTGTGGAGCAAGTAACACATAGGGCTTAGCTTTCGTCACTTCCATTAATTTTAAAATACTTCTAAATGGGTGATTTTAAATGAGCCATTATTAAAAATTATAAATTGGATTATAATTGGAGAAAACTATGATTCAAGACATTCTAGAGAGCTAAATATAATTCCACATTGTGGCGCTACGTTAAAGACCTAAAAATTACAATACTTCATTTTACGTCAGAAAAAATATGCCAGCTTTCAACTTCTGCCAATGAAAAATCAGAAATTAGACCATACCATTCACAGCATAAAGGGGTAGGGTATTATCGTCGATAGAAAAAGCATAGAGGAGTGCGCATTGGCTATTTATTGCTTTTTACTTGCTAGCAAATGTCAGAAAAAAAGGAGGAAGTAAGAAGAACTTATGTTATGGAAAAAAAGTACTATTTATTAGTATTTCGTTCGTATTTTACGGAGAAGCATTCAAATATAACATCTGGAATTAATCAGATCATAAACTTGGAATGAAAAGAACATATTGCAAAACACGTATGAGGGATGTGTATGGAAAAAGATTGGAGGAATTGTTTATGCTTAGAAAGCATAGTTCTCACGAAGGAACTTTTTCGTTTTCTAACTTAACTGCAATTTATGTCCAAGAAAAAAAAATTAAAAAAAAAAAAGTGTAGGATACGGTGTCCCCTTTGTCCGAAAAATATCATTATTTTTGCAAAAAATTATTTCTTGTAGATACCTGGTGGCCGGATATATAGCCGGATATCCGAATGAAATTATCGGATGTCCGGTATTTCAAATCGGATATCCGACGGGGTTTCGGATATTGAAAAATCAGCCGGATATGCCGGATATCGGATATTTGCCGGATATCCGTTCCATCCCTAATGGTAAGTCCTTGTGCCATCACAAACCCTTACACCAAATTTGAACATCGTAGTTCAATTTTTTCGGGAGTTATGCTGACCACGTACACGCATACTCTCATACGCACATACAGACATTTTTTCTAGATCACTTTTTTGAAATCAGGATATTCCAAAGCTAGGAGAAATGCAAAAAAAAAAAAAAAAAAAAAAAAAAAAAAAAAAAAAAATCGCTTTTTTTTTTTCTTCCGTATGTATACTTTCATTATTCTATGTATACATATGAGTAAATGAAAGTAAAAAACTCTTATTTTCGTGTAAAGTAAACAACATAAGTTTATGTATATTACATAGTTTTCCTCCACTAGAAATTTCCATGAAGAGTAAGAGAGTATTGCACACGAGTGTCTTAATAGGACACTAGAAGAGTGGATTATGGATCCGGTGATTGATCAGGCGAATGCATGGGACGAAAAGACTTGACCCGAATCACTGCTGGCCAAAGTGGCATCCTAGTTAATCAGGGAGGCGAGTGCAAGTTCAGGTAACCACCATCGAACATAATTATGAATTTATCATAGAATGTGGAGAACAGTTAGTAGATTACGAATCTACTGGTCTGCCGTGACAAAAAATGGCCGAAATTTCTCGAAAATCACCTTTGAATGAGTTGAACTACATCCGATTGCCAAATACGCCATTACTTGCCAAATAATTTTTTGCAATGCTCCACGTCTTGGAACAGCCTGATTTCAAAAAAGTGATCTAGAAAAAATGTATGTCTGTGTGTACGTGATCAGCATAACTCCCGAATAAGTTGACCTACGATGTTAAATCTGGTGTGGGGGTTGGTGGTGGCACAAGGCCCAACCTTTAGGGTTTTCGTCAAAATCGTGCATGCGCATAAGGTAGCTGCCATTGAAAAAATTATCTTTTTCAGTAATTTTTAAAAACCGGTTGTAACGAATTTGATCATAATCGCTGTAGTAATGCCTCTTAATGTGTTCTAAATATACCCACCTCCGAAACTGCAATAAAATGCTTTAATGGCGCAAAAAGTTGGAAAACGAATGTCTTCAACACAGAGTATTTGCTTGAACATAGCTCATAAACGATCGTTTTTCTCTTCTTCTCAGTTTCACTTATAAAAAAGGATTATCTAAGAATTATCGAAAAGTATATTGCCAAAAACACTATTTTGGTAAAGTTGTTTTTTTTTTTTTTTTTTTTTTTTTTTTTTTTTTTTTAAAGACACATATTAGAATTATCGCAAAAAAAACCCCGCCAAACTGTCTATTTTTTTCTATACGAATGATGGAAATACAAAAATCGTAAATTACACAAATCCACATCAGTAATATAGCGTAATTGAAAGTTGTGCGATGTTCCACACCCCTAGTCTCATCTGGTTACTTTGAATTTGTGCAAGTTTTCCGAGCCAGAGATCAGAAATCGTCTGCGATCTTCCTCATTGAAAATCGAAGTGCGATGGGTTATGAGACTAAAAAGTGTGATCACTCTTTGGCAAGGTATGACGTATTTGGCAATCGGATTTTGTTCAACTTATTCAAAGACGATTATTTTCGACCACTTTCGGCCAATTTTGCCTCAGCAGACCAGTCGATTCGGCACCTACTAACTTTTCTAAACATTCCATAAAAAAAATTTCAGAATGAAGTTTGATGGAGTACCTAAACATACAGTCGTTTCTCTGTCTAAGTGGTACAGCCTACCATTTCTGTCTGATTCCGTGTCGTCTGACTGCACCATACCTCTGGAGCGAATTTGTAACCATGATTCTGAGTCTTCTTGTATATATTATCAACAATTCCTGCATTTTATAACTATATTTAAACGTAAAAGTAACCGAAATAAGTATAAACTATCTCTAGTATATTTACACTCTTTAAAGTTTCTTATTGAACATCCTGTACTGATTGAACCTGACATTCCTAATTGCAAAATCCAAATTAAATATTATTTTCCAATTAAAATAACTCCGAAAACTCCTTCACCTTCTTTACAAAGAACTCCTCACTCATTCAACAACCCCAAACACAAAACTATTTATTAAACTCAACATTGGCTGAATACTTCTTGCACTGTGCACATTAAACAAACACCATTAAAACCGAACAAGCATTTCAAAATAATAATCCCAAAAATAGCCCGCCAAGCCCACTTCAAAAAATATTCGCTACTCACACACAAAACCCCTAATCCACTAAAAAGCCATCCACCATAAAAATACACACATGTGGCCTTGTAAATGTATTATTAAATACCTCGGCTTCCTCATACAAAACACGCAACGTTTTCTTGGCTGCTCATTAGCTTAAAACGATTTACCAGACGATGGTACTTCTTTTTTTTTTTTCTTCTTTTTTTTTCTTTTTTTTTTTCTTTCTTGTACAGCTGTTGGATGTGGCATACTCGTCAGAAGACTCATCTAACAAGCTGAATAAATAAAATCAAATAAAAGAGTAAAAAAATATTTGCTTCAAAAGTTTCTCTAGGACATCGGAAGCCGGAATCGCAGGAAGGGAACCCGATTTCCGATTGGTCGATCCCACTATTTCCGGGATCGGGAATTGTTTTTGCCCATGTTCCACCCCCTCATGTGCTTCAAGGAGTAAGAAGAGTTTGTAGGTGGATCCTGAATTGATTGATTCCGACATCGACATGCTTCATGGTTTCACATAAATCACGGGTTTAAATTTGATATGAATATTCTTCCCTTCAATAAGTTTAGAAATTCCTCAGACTTTTTTAAAATAAATACTTTTGTGCTAGATTTGATTTGTCTTTTGGAAAAAACAAACGGTATAGTGGTTAGAGTGCTAGCTTCTAGACCCCGAGGTTGCGGGTTCGAGTCCCGTGTTAGGCATGAGTGTTTGTAAATGTATGTTGGCTTGTCTAATGACGAATGTTTCGGCGCATTATAGCCCTCGTGTTGCTGACGGCGCCAGATAATCTGAAAACAACCAACCAACTTTTGGAAAAAACATGCTTATGTCATTAACTTTTCTTATACGCGGATTCAGGTAAATTTGACGCTTAAAAATAATAACCCATAAAAACAAAGTTTTAATATAAATTCCTCATATGCATTGCAAACTTTTTATGTGCAATTGTAATTTTTGTAACGATTTTAATCTTAGATCAAGTTTTCATAGTGTTTGATCATTATGAAGAAAACCATCCATACCCAGACGTTCACTAACTTTTTTTTGCCCCAAAACCTTTATAAAATGGTTTGTCATCGGCATAGTGTCTATCTGCCAAGTTTCAGATTGAGCGGACGACGGGAAATGGATTTACTAGTCCTCCCCTAAAGTATATATATATTATTAAAAATCATATTATTCATATAGCTTTAAAATGTCAGTAGACAAATTTTGCTCTCAAAAAACTGAGAATACATCTATGAAAAATATGTTTAATTACCCCTAAAATACCCCTCTAATTACTCTAGATGATACCAAATGTGAAAATCTAAAGTCCAGATTTTCTATTAATAGTTAGGTAATTTAAACCTAATTATTAAATTAGGTAATTAAAACCTAATTATTAAATTAGGTAATTAAAACCTAATTATTAAATTAGGTAATTAAAACCTAATTATTAAGTTAGGTAATTAAAACCTAATTATTAAAAGGCTTTACCTAACAAACTGGTAAAAGGTAAAGGCAATACTTTCAGTAATGTTGTAAAAGGCAATACTTTCATTACTATAACAACAAAACATATGATATACAGCCAATACATTGTCGCGATAATGATATGGAGGCTGTTTGCATCAATCAGAATCGTGCATTAATCAACGGATCTAATAGTTTAATAATCATAAAATTTTGAATGCTCCAGTAGCACAACAACGCCTGTCAACATCGGTCGACATTATTAATCTCAATATGGATTGTTGTAAGTTGGTTGGTTGTTTTCAGATTATCAGGCGCCGTCAGCAGCACGAGGGCTATAATACGCCGAAACATTCGTCATTAGACAAGCCAACATACATTCACAAACACCCATGCCTAACACGGGACTCGAACCCGCAACCTCGCGGTCTAGAGGCTAGCACGCTAACTACTATACCGTTTGGTCGGCTGGAATGTTGTAAGCGGCCGATGACAGATATTTGGCCATCACGCCCAATGCTGCACAAAATATACTCACAATTTTGTAATGCCGATGCACAATTTTAAAATTGAAAAATTTAAATATTTTATGTTTAAGAAAGAAGGGGGGGGGGGGAGGGGATACGTTTTATAATGGTTTTCCTCATCATTAAAAAAAAAAAAATCATTAATTTTTTAATGTTGCTTCTAGGTTTGGCCAATATGGTCAATCTGCCATAACCCCTGTTTCCTACATTGACCAATCGGGGGTAGAATCTCCCCTTTTTTTGGCCAAATTCATTTATTGTTACCAAGTGATTCTCTGTAATTTGTTTGGGGAAGTTTAATGGTCATGTCTGCATATTAAATTAAGTTAATATAAGCTGCTTGTAAATTAAGTTAGAGAGCAACTACAGGGAATTGTTACACTTTAAACCGCTATTTCTCATTTTGAGAGAATACTGTATTTTGTCCAGCCAAAGATTCCTGTCCCTTATTTCAGCAGCCGCTGTACAGACGTTGAGAAGGATTGATCTACCTAGAGATAATATAAAAAGGTTTAAAATTCAATTTTTAAATCCTTTATATTAATTTTGATTGTGTGTGTATGTTTGTCAAAATCTGAGGAAGACTATTTAACTCCCTTGCCGTCATCCAATCGGGCTGAAACTTGGAAGATGGATTCGATGTCGATGACAATGCATTTTATAAAATCTTAAGGGTCACTATCACTAAAATGTCCTTTTTCACGGAATACTAATAAACCAACTCGCCATCATCCAATCGCACTAAAATAGCATTTAACCGATCATTGAAGAAGTTATTTCATGTTGCCAAATGTATTTCGATAAATAAACTATAAAATTATTTTTATGGGAATAAATAAAAGATATTTGTATGTGAGTGTATAAATTCATATTCATTTTTAATGAATAAATTAATTTTGAAACGTAATTTACCGCATATTTTGCTGATAGAGATGCTTTTATTATTTAAAGTTAGATGCAAACACCAAGCACACGCTGACAACAGAAACGGTGCAATGTTGATGAATATAAAAATTGACAATGCATATAAAGGATTTATATTAAAAACTTTATATTTATGGATTATCTTATTCAGTATTACAATCAATCACTTTAGCAAAACGAAAATATCGAATTATACAGCTAACTAATTTCCTTTCCAAAATAGTATTACAGAATATGTATGATAAACAGAAAATACTTAAAAAAAAAAAAAATTAAAATTGTAATTCTGGTAGCTCTTTCACCCAACTATAAATCCTCAACTACAGCAACTCAAGAAATTACATTTCCTCAATATTGTAATTCTGAAATAACCTTAGAGCAATGCATAACTGACATTCACCAGTGCTCACTTCTTATCTACTTCAAGCTGAAAATTAACTGGCTACAAAACTTGGCATTTATTGCACCCGCTAATTGTTCTGGGCAACTTTAATCAACACCCTTTCAAACAAACTGGAGGATGTGAATTTATGTAGGGAACTTTCTACTCGGAAACAAAACTTCCCACGCAATTTTCAAGACCGTTTGAACTTCAAACTAAAGCTTTTCCCAGAGGACCGGAACCGGAAATTATTTCCGTCGCTTTCCACCGCATACTAACTTTCTTAACGTGCCTTTCCACAGAAATGAAACATTCATGTTGACGCATTGCAGTTTAAAATGGCGTTGATTTTTAAATTCGATCTGCATCTGATGATTTATTTATGCATTACTAATGTGCATGCTTTATGAGGTATATTACTTACTCATCGTACAATGTTATCCAAACATGGATTCATATCATTCATGAAGGTTTTTTTAAGAGGAAACAGTGGTAGAAAAAAAAGTGGGGGGATGCCCAAAATTTGGTGATAAGTGTCCTCCCCCCCCCTTATCCTATCTTCAACGATAAATTTTATAATTTCGTAACTTATAGTAAAAATATTAACTAGTAAAGAAATAATGTATACTTCCTGACATTAACATTAAATGAGGGTCCAAAATTTATTATTATTTTAATGAATATTCGGCGACTTAGTTTGTTTTTACTTGGAAGTAAGAGATAAAGTTAAGTAATAATTCAATGTTTTATAAATAACTGTTTATTTAGATTTAAATAATACTGCATACTTTCATGAGATTAAATTAATAGGGAATTCTAAAAAGTTTTTTTTTTTTTTTAAATAGACTATCTTCATATGAAACAAGAATAGAAATTTAACTGAAAAGAAAGCTCCTCCAAAGTTAAAAGTTGACCAAGTGTAACTGTATGTGTTAGTGAAAATACTTCTATATCATACAAAGTAGTAAAATACATTTTTTACAATAATATAATATATATATATATGCCATAAATAGTTTTAAAATTTTCAAATGTAAAAATAAATAACTTTTTCACAGTGTCACTACATTTTAATGCTATTTTTCATTAGTAGTTTTTAGGCGGATTGAGTGCTTTTAAAAGTGGGGGGATGGATTTCAGTGTTTTTAGAAGTGGGGAGACGCATGGGTATTTTCTTGAAAAGTGGGGGGACGCGTCACCCTGCGTCTACACACACTTCTAGCACTGAGAGGAAATCCTAATAAGGATAATTCCCGATACTCGCTATGTTATAATCTTATAAGCCAATGCATTTAGAAACTACTTTGTAGAAGACCTTGACATTTGGTGAGTAAATACAAAAATCATCACTTAATAAAATTACATAAATCACTTGATAAAAGGATTAAAAACTTGAAAATAGCGTCTAATATATTTTATTTCATATTGAAATCATTAACCTTAAGTCTGGCGCAATATTGAACCCGACGAGTTCGGGCGCAATATGCTTGACAGGCGCATAAAAAAGAACCGCAAATTTATAATCATTATTTTTTTGTGTGTGCAATTCTCCACGTTTTGAAACACCTTGATTTAAAAAGTAGTCCTGAAAAAACCGTGTCTGTGTGTCTATGTGTACGTGGTTAGCAGAACTCCCGAAAAAATTGACCTATGATGTTAAAATTTTGTGAGCGGGTTAGTGGTTGCCATAAGAGTTTCCGTCAAAGTCCCGCATTAGCATAAGGTTGAAATCATGAAATATCATGAAAATATCATGTTTTTCAGCAATTTCTAAAAACGATTGTAATGATTTTGCTTAAGATCTATGTGCTAATGCCTCTCAAGGTGTTTTAATCATACCTTCGAAATTCTCGTAGAAATGCGATAAAATCGTAAAAAGTTGAAACACGAGTGGCTTTAACACAGAGCTCTCTGCCCTTGTGCATCATCCTTCAACGATTGATTTTTTTTTTTGCTGTTTCACTCACAACAAAGAACAATGTATTATAACTTCGTCAATTTTGCCATCTAGGCTTTTTGTTTTTGCTCCTGTAAACATTGTTGCCAAAAATATCATCACACTAGCAATTTTTATTTAAATGAATGAACATATGGACGGTTTTTATTTTTTAATTTTAACATTGACCAGTCATTTATTGGACACACTGTATATGACGACTAAAATCTATTACCTAATATTTTATGTTAAACATATTACTTTGGAATTATAACCTACTACTATATATATCACTATGAACCAAATTGCACATTGCATTATTTGCGAAAATCCATTAATTCGTTTAAGTGTCAATAACATCCAAACAAGAAATGCACACAAACGAAAATTAATTGTAGGAAGATCAAGCATCTTTCATAGAAATATTCTAAAAGTTCCTTAATGCTAAACATCCTTTGACTTAGTTAAACTTTCCCGGACGAACTATTCAGCATCTTCCTAATCACATTAACCATCCATGTCAACAATGCTGAATTTCCTGACTTCCGGTTTGGCATCGACATGACTCTTTCTCATGAAGCAACTCACGGTCAACAGGCACATTCTACCAGAGATAGAGCGATAGAATCATATCGCTTTACTGCAAACAATTAATTATTCCAAAACTATCACCACAAACTCAACCACGGAAATACAAAAGAGGCGTATAATTAAGCGTTCCGTGCATAATCACAAGGTGATCTTCAAAAAGGGAGGAACAAAGGGAGGACTTGTTTTGGGACGTTTTATGGTTCTGTAGTTCGAAATGATGGCGGAGATGGCTCGATATTTCAAAAACTTTTGTTCGATATTTGGAATGTTTCGGTACTTTTAATTAGTATTGATCTATATTAAATAGAGATAAAAATGTGAAGAACTATGCCTGGAAATACAAATTGGAAGTAATGTTATGTACTTTAATAAAATGTCCCACTATTGAGAAAATTTAAACGTTTAGAGTGGACATTATAAATTGATTTAAAATTACCTAGACTATATTTAAAACAAATGATAAGTTCTCATGGAATACCAAGAAGAGTAAACATGGGATTAGGATGGCTTTGTTCTTATATACGTCATAGCCTATGCATTCAAGTTACTGCTCCCAATTAATTATTAATTGATAACTGTGTTTACTGTAAATATATGTAAAAAGTTTTCAGTTTTTTAAGCAGTGATCGACAATTTCAAATGAAGATTAATTGGTGAGAAAACACTTGTTTTCTCTACACACTGAGTGGTCAATTAATTTGTTCAAAAACAATTTTTAGAACAGGAAAGAGTTTCTTCAATTATCTGTTAAATGCTATTTCAGCATGATTAGATGACAGCAAGTTGGTTTATTAGTAGTCCATAAAAGCTACTTTTTATTGGCAGTTACAGCCTCCAAAATTTGATAGAATGTATTGCCATCGACATCGAATCTATCTGAGAAGTTTCAGCCAGATTGGAAGACGGCAGGGGGTTAATTAGTGCTCGGAATGAGTTAGTTGCATTTTGGTGCAAAGTAAACAAGCGCTGCCACAGCAAGTGTTGATCTGTTCTGAAAGCAACTCAGCGCTTGCTGTGGCAGCTCTTGATTACCTTTGCGGTGCCTGAATTATCTCTGTGCATGAATTTGTGTGCCTTAAAGCTGTTGTTAAAGCTTGATAACGAGTTCACTGTTATTTAAAGAAGGTTTGTGCACCTCTAATTGAAGAATAAATTATAGCTTTCATTTTGTAAAAGTTGTTTCATCATTTCCGTTAAGAAAATTTGTATCAGTGGTGTAAAAAGTATGATTTTTTTTCCATCTGATTGGCGACTTGTAGAAGAATGACGGAAGACCAAATAAAATAACAAATGAAAAGAGTTTTTGAAATGAAAACCCAACAAGAACCCACCGTCCTTATTATTGCTGCCGGTCAAGCCCATCTAGAATTTATCATTTACCAATGCTAGACCTGCCGCTGGATTTAAAAGTTTACAAGAGTCAGCACCATCGGACATTAAAACTTAACATGGATCAACGTCCGTAGCCGTCGACGGATTTATCGATCTTAATGAAAATGTTCTTCAGTCAATGAGGAAAGATATTTCAAGTGTGAGAGATGTACTCTTGACTGCAAGAAATGAAATTGAAGGGACAAAAAAGCTTCCGTTGTGAAAGAAGAACTTGTGACTGCGAGTCATGAAATGGGAACAATGGCTTCCATCACGAAGAAAGAGCAGAAAAATTTCATGACGCCATGGAAGCAAGACTATGGAAACTAGTAATTCGAAGAGCTGTGACAGTTGTGACGCCGAACTGAGAGAATGTTTCCGCTAAGGTTTTAGAGCCAAGTAGTACCATCAAGAGACTTAAACTTTTGAAGGTATATCGGATTGTAGTTCTTGTAGATGTCCACTCAATGACGGATTTGGATACAGAAAGCTCTTCAGAGGCCACGAAGATCTTCGGGATTTGGAGAGATTCGAAAAGTATCCCTATCCTGGACAGAGGTTTATAGGAAACAACGTTGTGGACCTGTGTCGTTTACAGCATGTGGTCATGTGAAAATGGTCCATGTGTGGACAATGTTAGTGATGCTTCCCGAGAATTCAAGAACGAAAAAGACATCGACACCTGTACTCCTGTCACAAGTGTTAAAGATTCAGACGCTAACTGGAGATGATGCTCTGTCAAATGGGAATGCGAACGCTCTTCCCAGAAGTTCATGTCCAGAGAGCTGTCGACGTTCATCCAGGGTGGAGTCCATGTTTGGGACAACCACATTTTCTTCTCGACAAGTAACTTCAAAGACAGGCAATCAAGGAGAGGGGAGAAGGGTAGGGGGAGTTAGGAACTACCACTGCTTCTGTTGGCATATAGGACTGCAACTCACGATACCAACGGAATTACACCATCTAAACGATGTTTAGAAAGGACCTTATGCTACTCTGTGTTCTCCTTTTTGGACGACCACCGTACACTCTTTCCTTAGATGATCACCAGGAGCGTTTGGAAGAGAATAGCGAGAATCAAACTCATGATGGAGTGTATGAAGATCCGATACCAAGGACATAAGCCGATCATTCCCTCTCAAATTTGAAACTTATAGAGAAATTTGACTGACTGTTTTCAACTATTCATCAATTTAATTCATCTAAATTTTTTTAAACTTTTAATATGTTATAAAATCCATATTAAGGGACAAACAAAGTATCGTTTCTACGAGGATATCTAGTTGTGACGACACGAGGATATATTCATCCAGCTAGAGATGCACGATTATATATTTATTCTGCTACAGACTCCCCCTCTGGGTCCGAAGTCGTCCCGACCAGGAGCCAGACACAGGAATGTTTTGGCGATCTTCTTTTGGTGAAGATGAATCTGGGATTGCTGCTTTCTTTTTAGGCCGTCCGCGTTTTCGAAGAGGTACTTCTGGCTGAGAATCTTGACCTTGGTAAGAAGATAGTGCTGAACTATGATAAGTACCCAATGATACATCAAGATTGTCTTGATTAACCACTTCATATGTTGTTGGAGATCTTTGAGTCAATATTACATATGGTCCGTCTCTTCTCGGCAAAAACTTTGATGTTTTTCCATGTTTTTTGTTGCTTAGATGGTGTGATATGACCCATACCATATCGCCAGGAACGTAACGAGGTCCTGCTTTTTGAGATTTATCAGCATAGTCTTTTCGACAGTCCTGCTGTATCTCTACTCTCTCTCGAACTCCTTTCAATGTATCAGCAAATCTTTTAAGGTAGGCTGTTATTTCTGGGACAAAGCTATCATTCTGAATGATGGCTCTTAGGTCACGAGAAACATCATCAAGAGTCCTCATTTCTCTACCAAAATGTAAGTAAGCAACAGTCTGTCCTGTATTTTCACATTTCGACGAGTTCATTGCAAACCGAATGGAAAGCAACCGCTCTACCCAAGAGCTGTTCATTACCGACCAATATCGCTAGGCGCGGCTTTAGATCCCTGTTTTTTCTTTCGACTGGATTTGCTTGAGGGTGATAGAAGGGAGTGAGACTCTGTTTTATGTCAAGGAAATACAACAGTTGTTGCATCATAGCGCTTACGAAATGCGCACCTTTGTCACTAATGACACGATGGCTGAGCCCATATCGAAGAAAAACTTCATTCAAGAGAGTAAGCACACACTCTTTTGCTGTGGACGTCTCAAGGGCAAACAGTTCAATTCATCTGGTGGCACATCTTCGATTATGAAAATCCACTTTTTCCTTCCTTCTTCTTCAGGTAATGGACCAAAGAAGTCGATGGAAATGGTTTCAAACCTTTGGGCATACACAGGTGTTTGTAATAAACCTGAAGGCTTTTGGTTAGAAGCTTTGTATCTACTACAGTCAGAACAATTCTTAACATACTCTGCAATAGTTTTGCGCATTCCAGTTCAATAATATCGAGTATATATCCGTTGAAAAGTTCCTTCTATACCATAGTGAGAAGCAGTGGGAGCATCATGGTGCTCTTTCAACACCAACTCTTGTTCATGAGAGGGAACAACTAACTGAGCATATTCCGATTCTGAATCTGGAGAGTGCAGGTAAAGAATTCCATTATTCGTTAGATAACCCCGTCCTGTCCATCTGGAAACATCTGTATCTTTTCCATCATAACTTTCAATGATATTCTTTATGTCATCATCTTTCAGCTGTTCAGTTCTTATCTCTGCTGGGCGTCGAGTAGGAAAGTCAGCAATAACCATACATAGGTCACAAAATTCTTTGGATTCAACATGGCAAGTTTTACATTCCTCAATAACTCCTTCTGTCAATAATTGATTCAGTTCCTTTCGAAGAATTTCTTTCTTTGGTGGAGGAATCCTATATGGAGGTACGGCTACTGGTGCATGTGTACCGGTATCAATGTGATGTTCTATAAAAGGGGTGGCTTCTCCCCCTGGACGAAACACATCATTGAAATCCTTCAATACAGAATTCAAAGCGTCTCTTTGCTCTCCCGTCAATTGCTGACCCTCTTCGTCACGTAGAGAACACGAATTGATTTTGAAACAAGGTGGAGACGTTAAAGTTGGAACAATCTTTTTCGATGCCAATTCGTAACATTCATGGGGTCTGTCATTGTAAAACCATACATGTTCTTTTAGGTTTAAAACAACTCCAGATTCTTGTAGAAAATCGATGCCCAACAATGTTCGATTTTCTTTTGCATCTGGAAGAACAATCAACTTGATTTGGAGCGCTCTTCCTTCAAGTTCAATGGTAACAACAGTAGTGTTTACATTCACTGTAGATTTATGTTCATTGGCCCTGCTCATGACCCGTTGCTCAGGTTTGAATTGTACTCCTTGTTCTGAAAGAAGATGATGTAGAATCTCTCCTGCAATACAGTGGCTTGCTCCGCTGTCAGTGCATACGATCCATATATTCACCTTCAAGTTAGCAACTTGAAAAGTTGCACAGGATTGCAGTTGAATGTTTCCGAAAGAGGCTTCCCCATCATTTTTTGACTTGGTGCAGGTTGGACATTTGGATTTGATAACACCTGGGGATCCACATCCATAGCACTTAAAAGCATTTCCTTCTTCTGTCATGGACATTGGTTTGTCCTTCTCGTGTCTTCTAGAGTTGTAGTTATTCTTAAAAGACTTTTGTCTGACGGTATCATCACCTAGATTGGAAAAGTAGACTCTTGTTTCCAACAGATTGATCTTCTTTCCTCGTAGTTTTTCGAAGACTGCAGTAAGCATCCAATTTGTCTGCAAGCTCACTTGGAGACACCCATCCAGTCCATTCATCTAAGAAGTGATCTCTGAAATCCGGAGAAGCTTTTTTCTTGATTTGATTGGAAATTATCAAATCTTTTAAACTGCAAAAATCTTCGATCCTTAACTCACAAAGCCATCCTTCGAAGTAGCTTCTTATTTCGAAATAAAAATCCAGCCAATTTCTTTCCAGTCTTTTCTTGTGTTGGCAGAAAAGTTGCTTAAACTTTTCAGCAGAAAGTTTGAATCTCTTTAAAAGCATCTGTTTGACATTCGCGTATTCTTGTGACGTTTCTTCAGATTCTCTAGCTATTAATGTAGCCACTTCACTTGGCAGTGGTCCGATTAGGTAGAGTACCCAATGTGTTTCAGGGACCTGCAAGAATTTTAGCTGTCTCTCGAATAGATTAAAAAATATTGCCATGTCATCTTCCTTGGAATTAAAACTTGGAATAAGCCTCTTTAAATCAATTCTTTGTTGATCATATTCTGTGTGAGGGACATTTGCAGATGGTGAAGCACATTTTTGAACTTCGAACTGTATTCTTAATCTTTCTAGCCCATACTCTTCTTTTCTGCGTGTTTCCTCAATTCCTTCTTTTCTGAGAGCTTCCTCAATTCCTTCTCTTCTTAAACGATCATCTATTATAGCGGTAAACATTTCTTTAGCGAATTTGGTGTCGTAGTTCCTTGAATTAATTATTAAATCCTTCAGCTCAACTAACTTTAAATCTGTCGAATCTTCACCCAATTCTTGTGCCAACAGCTTAAGATCCTCTTTCTTTCCACGCCCCAAAAATGCCATGGCGAGAGTCAAATCTTAAATGCACTTCAGAATTAACTGATAAAGACCAGCCAATTTGTTTACTTGAAAAATGATAGGCAATATCAGAAACCACACTCGGGATTTCTGAAACACTAACTTCAAATGCGAGAGGAAATATCGCCAAATTCTCTTTATGATCCGGATGATCCAAAATCTTTAATATTCAACCAGGTCGAGTAAATTGCTTTCAAATTATTCCTCTAGGTGAGTAATAACCGAAAAATTATAAGGTTTAACTTAAAGTAGACTAGATATAACCTCCAACATTTAAATAAAACAACACTTATCTGTTCCTTTCGTTTTCATCACCGACACATAGACTCTTCTCAGGGTAGTTTTCGTATGTTTTCGAGCTTCAGGTTTGGGCGCCACTTTATAGCAGTGATGTCGATGAGATAACGAACTTGTAAATGGTTAAGTGTTTACGATTATAATAATACGAAACGGTTTAAAGAAACAACTTTATTAGTTAATGCGCCATTTCTCCAAAATCAAACTGCTATCTTCAAATCTATAGACCGCAACTCCTAAGGTAAAGCGCGAGGATATCTAGTTGTGACGGCACGAGGATATATTCATCCAGCTAGAGATGCACGAGTATATATTTATTCCGCTACAAACTGATGAACGAAGATGCGTTGAAATAACCTAGGGAATAAAAGGGCTTTACTTTTTGGAACGTAACATATGATGATACGTTCCAAAAATTCCACGTGCTTAGATTTGCCAACTGTTTGGTTATGTAACACTTGGTATTTGACCGGTTTTTGCTATGGATGCACCGAATAGTGATTTTGGCTGAATACTGAATATTCGGACAATGGACAAGCCGAATGCCGAATATTAGGCCGGCCGAATACCTGATTTATGGTTTTCTATAATTTGTCTTAATTATTACTTATTATAAAAAATAGGAATATTTTATGCTCTAAAAAACATAGATTACTGGACCTTCATTAATGGCAATTGTCATGGCACGGAAAGGTTACACAAAAAAACTGTTCTCATATCTTTAAAACTATTCAAAAGGGCACATCTTATGTCGTAGGCAAATGTAAGGACCCTGGCATTTCATAAAAAAGAAGGGGGAAAAAACATCTACAAAATGCTGTGGATACGCCTTATAAGTTTTGACACTTTTTAAATATTGTATAAGGAAAATAAATTCATATTTCTATAGAGTGATACTCTGTAAAAATAATAAATTAGCAATAAATAGAAAGAAAAAAATATTCGGCTGCCAGATATTCAGTTATTCGGCCAAACTGAATATTGGACTAAATGATCAAATACCAAATAGATACAGAATATTCGGTGCAACCCTAGATTTTGCACTTGACCGGTTTGTTTCTTCAAATATATCTGATAACTGTCACTGTGGTAGAGTAAAAAAAATTTGTATTTCAACCAAGAATAGGCTAACAAAAGAGTTTTACTATTTTATTTACAGGACTAGCTGCGTATACCCACGTTGCAGGGTAATCGTTGTGGCTTATCGGTCTTTGAATTTAACAATTCAATACTGTGTGACCAACATTATGCAAACAAAATATGTAAGTTTGAAGTTTATGCACACAAAATATCATTAATGAAAATGAAAGTAAAGTACACTGCTTTACCAGTTTTCCTAATTGTTAAAGTTCACATTTCATTTTATATTTTGTAGAAATTTGAGATTCAATTCGGAAGTTAAAAATTCTAAGTGTAATATCATTAGGGGATGACATCTAAATTAATTAAAACATAAGTTTTACAAATTCCAAACACAATATGAACTTTTTTCTGGAAAATTTAGTTTTAAACTACTTGGATAAAACTTGGGAATTTAAATGCTTAAACTTAAAAAAAAAAAAAAAAAAAAAAAAAAAAATATATATATATACATATATATATATATTTCAATGAGAATTAAGTTCTCTTAATAGAAAAATGACCAAATTTAAAACAAAATTTTAAAAATTTATCTACAATGCGGAGGCAGCGGATATTATTCAAAAAAAATATGTCCCGAATTTTTTATTACAAACACTAAAAAATCTTTCAATACTATTACAGTACCAATTAAAAAGTGTGATTTTCAGCTTTTCCTACGTTATTAGACATATTTTATTAAATTGAATGCTTAAATGTTTTTATAAAATAATGATGCTATTAGAAACAAGTCATGGAAGCAAGTTTGTATGCTCAAAGACCTATTTTTATGCACAGTAACGGCTAATCAGGCAGGGTTGGTTGGTTGTTTTCAGATTATCTGGCGTCGTCAGCAACTCGAGGGCTATAATGCGCCGAAACATTTGTCATTAGACAAGCCAACATACATTTACAAACACCCATGCCTAACACGGGACTCGAACCGGCAACCTCGCGGTCTAGAAGCTAGCTCGCTAACCACCATACCTTTTGGTCGGCCTAATTAGGCTGGGACCTACAGCTTAATACGGATTTAGAACCACAACGAACATCCATGCCTAATCCAGGATTCGAGTCTGGCATCTTTGGTATGCGAGACCAGAGAGCTAATCGCACAACCATCAAATGAGCAAACAAGTCATGGAGGTTTTAAAAGGAAGTCATAGTAAGGATCATTCATACTTACTATGTTAATATCTTCTAACCCAGTGCGTTTAGAAACTACTTTCTATAAAAACCTTGACATTTGGTGAGTAGGTACGAAAATGATCACCTAATGAAGTTACATAAATTAAGTACTCGAATATAGCATCTAATAATTTTTTTTTTTTTTTGTATTTCAAATTGTTACTTCAATGCATATGTAGTGGCTCCATCTTAATAGTATTTTGCTAATTTGATTTTCATTTACAATAGATAGACAGTAAATGAAAACAATGTATGTCATTTCACAAAGTGATCTTTTTCGTACCTACTCACCAAATGTCAAAGCTTTATGGTGAGTAGTTTTTAAATGCTGTGGGCTAGAAGGTTGTAGCTTAGCTATCAGAGGGTTGGTTGTTTTCAGATTATCTGGCGCCGTCAACAACACGAGGGCTTTAATGCGCCGAAACATTCGTCATTAGACAAGCCAACATACATTTACAAACACCCATGCATAACACGGGACTCGAACCCGTAACCTCGCGGTCTAGAAGCTAGCACGCTAACCACTATACCATTTGGTCGGCGAGCTATCAGAGGGAATGATTCTTAATTAGGACTACCACTAAGGTACTTGCCTACGTTCGGAGTACTTTCTCCAAAAAACTTTATGTGCGAATATTTTAAGTGCCTTTTTATATTTAGTACTACTATAGATTAGTAATACAGTGAAAAAAATTCAAATTTATTATTATTATTTTTCAAAAATTGCAATTTCGCATGAAATTTTGATGAAATATTTCAAAAACTTAAAATAAGATAAATAAAAAACTATTAAGTTTTTTGGTAAATAAATTGTATATAAATAAACTATATGCTTATATCTAGGTCATATACTACATTAAGAAAAAATTATTTACTAAAATCTTTTTTATGGATAGTCGAAAAATAAGTTCATGATTTTTTTAAAAATTTCACCTTGTTTTTATTCAAACTGAAGGTGGTATTTCATAAAATAACCATCCAATCTCAATTTCTATAGCAGATGCACTAGAAAATAATCAAAAAGAGAAATACAAAAAAATTTATAATGATTCATGAATAATTTTTTGAGTTATGACATTTCAAATTAGCAATATTTGTGCGAAAATCAATTCCGAGAAAAATGCATTTAAACTTTAAAACACTCAATTTCTATATAAACCATATTACTTACACATTTAAAACGCACCTTCGTTTAAATTTTTTTATTTATTAAAAATAAATAAATATTAATATTTAGAAGGAAATCACTTTTTAATTGGCAACTTTTGGTTTTGATATGCTATTACCGGTCATTTTCGGTTATAATTTACAGTTTTAGATCAGTTTCAAATTGTCATAACTTTTGTTCAAATCAACGCAGAGATAAAAAGTAGACAATTTTTGAAACTTAAAGATTTGGGCTTAAATATTCACAAATAATATTTGTTTGTCAAATTTCATCAAAATTGACATTTTCAACAAATTTTGTGTTAATTGTGATGTTTTCACTTTAATGGGTATGTCATTTTTGTGATCAGAGACTTT
The DNA here is from genome assembly GCA_963978545.1 of Linyphia triangularis. Classification (NCBI taxonomy): domain Eukaryota; kingdom Metazoa; phylum Arthropoda; class Arachnida; order Araneae; family Linyphiidae; genus Linyphia; species Linyphia triangularis. The sequence goes on from OZ021732.1 coordinate 11,111,388, forward strand.
TCCTTATATCAAATGAAAGGCAATTGGTATAAAAAAAAAGACTAATTTTTAATCGTGTGGTCACACTGAATAAAATTTAGTAACAGAAAAGCTGAAAATTGTGTATTTCGTTTGATTTTAGATAATTTTTTTTAGTAGGTGAACCAAAGTCATACTTTTATATTTTAACAATGCATGATGTGTAGTTTTGATTAATCAGTGTTGGGTCGACTGTGCAGAAAAACCAACAATGAAATTCGAATACAAGAAAATTATTAAGTACTGTTTACAGATTTTTTGCTTCGTAACAATGCCAAGAACTAACAATTACGATCTGAGTTATTTTCTTTGTTACTTCAGTTGCTCTGTAAAATTTCCAGCGGTAGGTTGGGTGTAAAACTTTGTCCAATATAACGTTGAAATGATAGTATACTCCATCTATTTTCTTGTAAGAATTACAACAGATGGATTTCATTAAAAGATTTTGAGTGTGCTTCTACTATAGAAAGTCTTTTATTTTCGGAAATTTTGTATTTTTGTATTAAAATGCCATTTCCTTTCTATATCTTTTTAAAAATATTGCTACGATTGCGAGATAGCTATTATAACGTGAAGTGACTTTTATATTCGGATTTTTTAATCTTTTTTTTTTAAGATGTTCACATTATCAAACTCAAGTCTTGCAAGTAACCGAATACTGCTGTCAAGTCGCCAAACAACTCGCCAATAGAAACTTCGTTTGAAAATGGCTGAGTAACTGGGAAACTGCTCTTAGAAGTCATATGAATGAAAGGGATCATGTAGGTATTGATTTCTTCTATTTAAAATTTGGAATAGATTTAGTGTAGGACAATCGGCATATTTTTTCATTTGGCGACCGAAGTTATCACCAAAAGTTTAAACACAATAATTTATATAAAATGAAAGTAAAAAATTAAGTGAAAATATTAATAATAATGAAACGAATATAAATGATAATAAAATTAAGTCAAATATAAATTATAATAAAATTAAGTCAAATAAAAATTATAATAAAATTAAGTAAAATATAAATGATAATAAAATTAAGTAAAATATAAATAAAATAAAAATATTACTTAAAATAAAACTAGTTGTCAGAAAACAAATTTATCTGGAAAAAAAAAAAAAAAAATCGCGCCAAAGAAATGCCATATACTTGATATGAACCTAAAATTTTGCACTTTTTCTTGTATCAATATTCTGAGCAAACTTTAATGGGGTTTCTTATGAGTCAAGCTAAAACGATTCCCATGTTCTGTAACATCATTCCCAAATTAACCATGTGTCTTTTTGAATTATTCATGGTTTTATTTATCTTAGAATTCACCCCATTAGAAAGTCAAAGGTCGTGCACTTAATTAAATTATAAACATGGAATTAATCTTTAAAAGTTGCAAATAATTGTAAATAACTGCAATTTAATATTTGATTCTAAAATAACACAGCAAGAGACAAACTTGAGATAACCTGCTAAATTAAATAAAATATCAGGTAAATTATAATGATTTTCCTTTCTGATTTTCGAATTGCCATGACACGACACGAGAAGAGTAATTTCCGTTATAATTCGTACTGAATTTCGTGCCAATATGTTTGGTAACAACTGATACTTCATTAACATGAAATGTTCCAAATAAAAAACAAAGAATTTAAAAACTATTTTCCTATCCTTTTAACTTAATTATTTTAAAGGAAAAGTGTTCAAATTTTTTCTCTAAGTAAAAATCTTTTCAAGATCGCACGCTGTTGATGTGCAATATCATTCACATTTTAGGATACTTTTCCATTTCGTCGGCACAGGCGATAAAGTCACCAAAAATTATACAACAGACGACAAACGGAATATCACCGCTTTTAACCTTTTACCATTTACATGTATTATTTCAGACATTTTTTTTTTATGTGTATATTGTGCTATTGTCGCCAATAAAGTCTACTTGGCGAGATTTGAAATGGAAAAGTACCTATCATTGTATGTATTTATCCTATGTATTGTCTCAATATATCTTGTCATAAAACTCTTTTTTTGCATTTGCTTAAGTTTAATTTCCAAAATCCTCCAGATTTGCAATGTAGCTTAACCTTACCTTAATGATTTCCATTTGTAATTATATATCATAAAAATCTGGTCAATTTCCTGATATCCGTGTCAAGGTTCCCAAGTGAATTTGTGGCCACCTAAAAATCTCAATGCTGCCTCTAATTTTCTAAAAATCATTACATCAAGTTTCTTATTTTAACTAAAGGATTCCCATTTCATTTCATATATTTTCTTTTCATTGTGTTATTTTTGTGCAATTTTCCTATTAGAATCGTAGCCTTTATGATAGATTTGACTGTTAATGTCTTTTAATTTGACTGTCACCAAAACTTTAACTTGAAATTTTAGCAATAATTTCTCACATTTATTTGTTGAGTATCAAATTATACAAATCCATCTAGGGTGAGAAGTTAAGTATCCTTTTTTTTTTTAAAGATTTATAAAAAGTACGAAAGTTAATTTAAATTTATACACATATTCAATTAGTAAATATATTGTAACTCTGATCCGTGTATTCGAAAATAATACAGTTGCAAAATAAGTCGGGGAGTTGAAATTATTTTTTTACGTATTTAATTCCGTTTTCAGTTTTGATGATTTCAGAAATCGACAGAACTGATGTCCATGTAATATTTCATACCAAATTTAGTTTTGAGCCAATAGAAATCGGGAAATCTAATAAGGGTTCAACTTTCAAGTACGGTGCGGTTTCTGCGCCAAGGTGATTTTCGCCAACAAATGATAGCCGTCGCCATTTTTTTGATAACAAGTGAACTGCCGATGGTTGCCATAATTTGGTTAGGTTTTATGCATAGACTTATTATTATCAATAGACCGCGCGTTCCCACTTCAATTATACAACGAGAATGAAACCAAAATGAATCACATGAGTAGGGACTTTTTGGGAGCAGGGTTTGGCTGGTTTCTCCTCACTCAGGCGATGAAGGATACTAAGATTATTAGATAAAGGATTAATTTTACGACGTAGTTGTCTTGTATGTTAAATTGTTGGTTGCTAGACCGCATGTTTAGAGTAACCTTGTGTAACCAAATTAAAAACAACGTGACTGATTGACGAAGGAGAACGAAGAATATAAAAAAAAAAAAAAAAAAAAAAAAAAAAAATAAAAAAAAAAAAAAACCACTCATTCCAATGGAAAACGCCGAAATGCGTCTGACGGAAAGTACGTGAATACAAGAAAAATGGTGAAATATTGTTCTGCATTTGGTTGCAAAAAAAATTCCAGAAAGGAGGCTCAATAACCTTTCACAAGTAAGTGCTATTTTTTAAATTTTCTATTTATTTAAGGTTTTACAGTACACTCATAAATATGTTTTTGTTTCGCATTCTCAGAAAGCTAGCTTTAATTAGTTTGTTACGGTCTTTATTTTGCAACTAACTTCTGAAAATTGCAAGTAATATTGAAATGGAAAAACAGACCAAGGTTATAGCTGCTTTTTGAAGAAATAAGTGGCTATTTAAGGATTTTAATTTCACTTTTAAGTATCAACAGCAAATTCCTCATTTGTCTTGCTTAGCGTAGTTTGGCGCGAATCAAAATGAAATACATTTTGACGTTTATCAAGGTTATGCTTGCTATGTTTAATCTTTTTTATTTTACCCATAAATAAATACTCCGAATCTTCAAAACTGATGATTAAGAACGTTCTTAATATTGTTTTGATACTTTCATATCGGTTTACCTTGTGTTTTTTTAAAATGAAACTTAGGTTTTTTGGCTTTAACATAACAAGAATATTGAGTGGATATAGAATATTTCGTATAATAAAACATTAATATTTAAGTTTCTTTTTCTGTTTGAGTTATAATTACGATTTTTCCTTTAAAATTATCAGAAAAGTCAATTTTTCTTTAAAGCGTACACATGAAGTACAAGTTATTTTATGCGTTTTAAACATATCTATCAGTATATTCGGTTACTTCTATATAATATAAGAGTGTTTTACACTTCATAATACAAATTCAAATTCCTGAACTTTCATATTTTGAATTTCATGTTTCTATGCAAAGCACATTGGTTGCATTGCAACATGTACTTGTTATGTTTTTTCCACTTTTATTTAGTGTTTATTTTTATTGAAAAATTCACACTTATTCGCAAAATTGTTTGAATTAAATTTTAGATTTCCTAAAAATACAGATCGAAGAGCTCTTTGGTTAAAGAACCTTCGTCGTGAAAGTTTAACAGTGACAGACTATTCCTACATTTGTTCCAAACATTTCACACCTGACTCATTTGATACAACAAAATTTGGCGGAACTTGGTTAAAAGAAGACGCGTCTCTTACTATTTTCAATTTTCCTTCTCATTTGCAACCCAAAACATGTTCCAGAAAGAAACCGAAGCAAAGAAATGAAGTAGAACAATCTACATTAGTAAGTAATTTAGCATGACTTTTTATTAAATCTTTTAAAGTATGTTTGTATATTGTGTTTACCACAATAGAGTCATTCCACGTCAAATAAACCAACTTATTTCATCTTTTTTATAATAAAAAAAAAAAAAAAAAAAAAAAAAACACACACACATCGACTCATTTTGGAAATACCTCTACTTAAGAATCGAAACCTTAGCCAAAAATCACAAATTGACATGCTTTTTCAAATTCTTATAACTGGTTTTCTAATTCAGCTGGAGAAGTTGTTCAGGTGCAGGTTATCAATAATTAAAACAGAAAAGAGTAGTTTATTTATAATTCGTATGAAATTGGGACATTTTATCAAGGAAACCGAGAACAACTTCACAAGCTTTTTTTTGCACACACGTGATCGGAAAAGTTAAAACGATTGTTCCGGAGGAATACAATCAACCAACAATTTAACATACAAGACAACTACGTCGTAAAATTAATCCTTTATCTAATAATCTTATTATCCTTTATCGCCTGAGTGAGGAGAAACCCCCCAAATCTGCAACCCTGCTCCCAAAAAGTCCCTACTCATATGATTCATTTTGGTTTCATTCTCGTTGTATAATTGAAGTGGGAACGTGCAGTCTATTGGTAATAATAAGTCTATGGTTTTATGTAAACTGTTCTTAGCGCAGAATCCGTACCGTACATGGAAGTTTTACCCTAATAAGAATACAGTCAATATGACCCATTGAATTAAGTCGATAGCAAGTTTAGGTTCTAAACATCATTAAATTCCCCACTAAACATCATTAATTTCCCCACTAAACATCATTCCAATTGGAATGATTTTTAGCTGGGTACCTAATCATGAGAAATGCTAGTAGACAATGGCCGACCAAACGGTATAGTGGTTAGCGTGCTAGCTTCTAGACCACGAGGTTGCGGGTTCCGAGTCCCGTGTTGGCATGGGTGTTTGTAAATGTATGTTGGTTTGTCTAATGACGAGTGTTTTGGCGCATTATAGCCCTCGTGTTGCTGACGGTGCTAGATAATCAGAATACAACCAACCAACTAGTAGACAATGAATACGTACTGGCTTGCCGATTCAAAAATGGCAAAAAAGTTTAAAAGTTGACTTTGAACAAGTTGAGCTAAATTCGTTTGCCATATGTATCATAATTTTCAGAATAATGAAAATTCTTTATTATTTGATAACTCATCGGTCTTTGGTTTTCAATGAAGGTGAGTGTAGATGATTTCAGATATATGGTGCTAAATACTTGAACTTTTAAGTGAACCAATTAGTCGAAAAGTATTACGTCACTGTGAAGTAATATGTATGGCCAACCTGGCTCACCTAACACATTGAGTAATGATTAAAAGAAAATCTTTGGAATTTGTGAACTAATAAAAATTATTTTAAATAGCACACCTAATGCCTCAAAGTACTAACTCAAGATATTAGAGTAAACAAGTTAATAACAAATTGCGATACATTTTTATGAAAACTACTATCTTTACAATTCTTTTTTTTTTTTTAATTTTTTTTTTAAATTGTTTTTTTATTATTATTATTATTATTTAAAAATTTTTTTTTTTAATAAAATGGATTCTTTCTCCCAATAGCGTTTTTCGTCTATGGAAAATTATGCGGAAGTAAGAGATGATATAGAGCGTAAATTTCTTTTTCTAAGAGGACTCTTTCTACTGCATTCTGCAAGATGAAATATGTATTGAAGGTATGAATTTTTAATTGTTCTCTGTGAGTTTTCTGAATAGTTAAAACATTGTTTTAAATCAATTTAATGTTAGACTTACTGGAAAAGCACGTTTTAGGTAAATTTTCAAATTTCTCTGGCAGCCATTCTCTAAGTGTCTGAGTAAAACAGTATATTAATGGTTGGTTGTATTCAGATTATCTGGCACCGTCAGCAACACGAGGGCTATAATGCGCCGAAACATTCGTCATTAGACAAGCCAACATACATTTACAAACACCCATGCCTTACACGGGACTCGGAACCCGCAACCTCGTGGTCTAGAAGCTAGTACGCTAACCACTGTACCGTTTGGTCGGCCAGTATATTAATGGAGATGAATTTTTAGTTATTAGGATTTCCAATTTTATTCTTAAAGTAGTTATCTATGTTTATAAATATTAGGGATTGAAAAATCTTCTAAATGATTGTAAAATAATATGACCCATAAAAACAAAGTTTTTAATATAAATCCTTTACATGCATTGCCAATTTTCATATTCATTAAAACAGCGCCGATTCCGTAAACAGCGTGTGCTTGGTGTTTGCATCTAATTTTAAGTAATAAAAATATTTCTGTCAGCAAAATGTGCGGCAAAATACGTTTCAAAATTTATTTATTCAAAATGAACGTGAAATTCACTCAATACCTTCTTTACCGTTTTCTTAATAAAACAACTTTATTATTTATTTAATATTTAAAAAACATTTTAGCAACAGGATAGAGTTAGTTCAATGGTCGATTAAACTATTTTAGCTCGATGGATTACGGCAAGTTGGTTTATTAGTATTCCCTAAAAGCGACCTTTTAGTGACAGTAACAGCTCCAAAATTTTATAGAATGCATTGTAATCAACATCGAATCAATCTTACAAGTTTCAGCTCGATTGGATGACGGCAAGGGGGTTAATTAGGCCTCGGCAGATTTAAAATCCATTGACACACACACGAAATCGAAACTAATATAGTGGATTTAAAAAAAGTCAATAAAATGATCTCTTAGCGCATAGCGCCCGTTTGTCAAAAGAGTGAATTAATTAATTAAAAAAAATCATTTTGGTTCTATAACGAATATTTACAAACGTTACAATTTGTATTCAAATTTTGGGAAAATCGTATTGCTTGAATCAAATCACGAATACTACCATCTGTTGATGAACAAGTTAATGCATGCCTCGAGTACTTGTCCATTAGATAAAAAAAATTAAGGACAGGATTTTAATTCTTTATTATTATATGCAGTGGGATTAGTTATGATTCTGTTTGAAAATATATTTACATGAAGGTATAAACTGAATTAAAAGTTAATTACTCGAAAGTTAGGTTCTGGAAGTTTTAACCCATTTCTTAGGTTAAGATGTCTTTCTTCTGATGATAAATGTACTAATATACGTATCAATAATTGTTCTTAAATTTTTAAACTACATCACAATTTCGGTCTCATTTAACAATTTCTTCATCTGATTAACTTTTATTATTTGAAATTTCATTACGTAATCTATTTCCAGTGTCACCAGTCACAGCTCAATTTGTAATTTATTTAGAATTAATAAGCTGCGTGGTTTCGCGCTGTTGGGAAACCATTGAAAAACATATAAGAAAAGGCGAAATGGATGTAATAGAGGACATTTGGCGATTTTTTCATTTGCATTCAGAAAAATCACCAAAATCAAAAACATGGTATCGTAACTAAAATAAAATTAAAATACATATAATAATAACAACATTAAACTAAAATATTAATAATAAAAAAATAAATTAAATTTAAATATAACTTAAATAAAAACTCAAGGCTAGAATACGCGTTAATCCAACACCTACTTAATACTCAAAGCCTGGACACTTAATCATGAAGTCACGATTCTCTGTAGAAATAAAATCTTAGTAGAGTACAGAATTCACACTAATTGAAACTTATACATTAAATTCCTTAAAAATTCAAGAATAGGAATTATTGCTTTAATTAACCTAACGTTAACAACATTTTTGCACAAAACATATTTTCAAAACTATATTAGAGAGTACTAATATATTTTAAGTGAATCTTTGTTCCTAAAAATTTGGTAAAGAATAATCAACTTCTGCAGTAAGCTTACTAAGTTAGGATTGTTTACAGTTCAAAATTTAAAAAAAGAACTATGAAGTGCATTCATTAATAAACACAAACAATTTTGTTTTTTGGTTGGACGGATGGATGGTTGGTGGAATTGTTAGAGTTTGCGTTAGTTATTTTTTAAGTGTGTTATATTTAAGTATACTTAAAAATTCAGTTTGTTAGATTCTAAATAAATTCAATTTTAAATGTATTAGTTATTGAGTGTGTGAATTTTTAAGTTTGTTAGTTTTATAATTTGTTATATTTTAAGTTTGTTTTTAATTTTGATTATTTTTAAGTTTGTCAGTTTTTAAGTGTGTTAATTTGTTGGGTGGTTGGATGGATGGTTGGTTGATTGGTTGGTTGATATATTAGAGTTTAAGTTTGTTATTTTTAAATGTGTTATTTTGTTGAGTGGTTGGATGGATGGTTGGTTGGTGGAATTGTTAGAGTTTAAGTATGTTATTTTTTAAGTGAGTAATTTTGTAGGGTGGCTGGATGGATGGTTGGTTGGTGGAATTGTTAGAGTTTAAGTTAGTTATTTTTTAAGTGTGTTATACTTAATTATATTTAAAATTATATTTGTTAGCTTCTAAATGTGTTCGATTTTAAATGTGTTAGTTATTAAGTGTGTAAATTTTTAAGTTTGTTAATTTTATAATTTGTTATATTTTAAGAATGTTTTTAATTTAATTGTTTTTAAGTTTGTCAGTTTTTAAGGGTGTTAATTTGATGGGTGGTTGGATGGATGGTTGGTTGGTTGGTGGATATGTTAGAGTTTAAGTTTGTTATTTTTAAGAGTGTTATTTTGTTTGGTTGGTTGGTTGGTGGAATTGTTAGAGTTTAAGTTAGTTATATTTTAAGTGTGTTATATTTAAGTATATTTAAAATTAAGTTTATTAGCTTCTAAAAGTGTTCGATTTAAAAAGTGTTAGTTATTAAGTGTGTAAATTTTTAAGTTTATTAATTTTATAAATTGTTATCTTATAAGTTTGTATTTAATTTCAATAAATTTTAAGTTTAACAGTTTTTAAGTAGTTTAATTTGTTGGGAGGTTGGATGGATGGTCGGTTGGGGGAAATGTTAGAGTTTAAGTATGTTATTTTTTTAATGTAAGGTGGTATATTTAATGTTAAGGTTTGTTAGTTTCTAAATGTGTTCAATTTTAGTTGCGTTAATTCATAAGTTTGTAAATTTTTAAGTTTGTTAGTTTTATAATTTGTTACATTTTAATTTTGTTTTTAATTTTTATAAATTTTAAGTTTGTCAGTTTATAAGTATGTTAATTTGTTGGGTGGTTGGATGGATGGTTGGTTGGTGGAATTGTAAGGGTTTACCTCTGTTATTTTTTTAATGTGTTATATTTAGGTATATTTAATGTTAAGTTTTTTGTTTCCAAATGTGTTCAATTTTAGATGTTTTAGTTCTTAAAAGTGTAAATTTTTAAGTTTGTTAGTTTTATAATTTGTTATATTTTAAGTTTGTTTTTAATTTCGATTGTTTTTAAGTTTGTCAGTTTTTAATTGTGTTAATTTGTTGGGTGGTTGGATGGATGGTTGGTTGGTGGAATTGTTAGAGTTTAAGTTAGTTATTTTTTATAATTTTTTTATATTTTAAGTTTGTATTTAGATTTGATAAAATTTTAAGTTTGTCAGTTTTTAAGTATGTTAATTTGTTGGGTGGTTGGATGGATGGATGGTTGGTGGAGTTGTTAGAATTTAAGTATGTTATTTTTTTAATGTGTTATAATTAGGTATATTTAATGTTAAGGTTTGTTAGTTTCTAAACGTGTTCAATTTAAGTTGTGTTAATTCTTATGTTTGTAAATTTTTAAGTTTGTTAGTTTTATAATTTGTTACATTTTAAGTTTGTTTTTAATTTTTATAAATTTTAAGTTTGTCAGTTTTTAAGTAGGTTAATTTGTTGGGTGGTTGGATGGATGGTTGGTTGGTGGAATTGTTAGAGTTTAAGTTAGTTATTTTTAATAGTTTGTTATATTTTAAGTTTGTATTTAATTTTGATAAATTTTAAGTTTGTCAGTGTTTAAGTATGCTAATTTGTTGGGTGGTTGGATGGATGGTTGGTTGGTGGAATTGTTAGAATTTAAATATGTTATTTTTTAAGTGAGTTATTTTGTTGGGTGGTTGGATGGATGGTTGGTTGGAGGAATTGTTAGAGTTTAAGTATGTTATTTTTTTAATGTGTTATAATTAGGTATATTTAATGTTAAGGTTTGTTAGTTTCTAAACGTGTTCAATTTTAGTTGTGTCAATTCTTAAGTTTGTAAATTTTTAAGTTTGTTAGTTTTATAATTTGTTACATTTTAAGTTTTTTTTAATTTTTATAAATTTTAAGTTAGTCAGTTTTTAAGTATGTTAATTTGTTGGGTGGTTGGATGGATGGATGGTTGGTGGATTTGTTAGAATTTAAGTATGTTATTTTTTAAGTGAGTTATTTTGTTGGGTGGTTGGATGGATGGTTGGTTGGTGGAATTGTTAGATTTTAAGTTAGTTGTCTTTTAAGTGTATTATATTTAGCTATATTTAAAATTAAGTTTGTTAGCTTCTAAAATTGTTCGATTTTAAAAGTGTTAGTTCTTAAGTTTGTAAATTTTTAAGTTTGTTAGTTTTAATTGTTAGTTATAATTTGTTACATTTTAAGTTTTTTTTAATTTTTATAAATTTTAAGTTAGTCAGTTTTTAAGTATGTTAATTTGTTGGGTGGTTGGATGGATGGTTGGTTGGTGGAATTGTTAGAATATAAGTTTGTTATTTTTTAATTGAGTAATTTTGTTGGGTGGTTGGATGGATGGTAGGTTGGTGGAATTGTTAGAGTTTAAGTATGTTATTTTTTTAATGTGATATAATTAGGTATATTTAATGTTAAGGTTTGTTAGTTTCTAAACGTGTTCAATTGTAGTTGTGTTAATTCTTAAGTTTGTAAATTTTTAAGTTTGTTAGTTTTATAATTTGTTGCATTTTAAGTTTGTTTTTAATTTTTATAAATTTTAAGTTTGTCAGTTTTTAAGTAGGTTAATGGTTGGTTGGTGGAATTGTTAGAGTTTAAGTTAGTTATTTTTAATTTAATTTAATAATTTGTTATATTTTAAGTTTTTTTTAATTTTGATTGTTTTTAAGTTTGTTATTTTTAGTTGTGTTATTTTGTTGGGTTGATGGATGGATGGTAAGATTGTGGAATTGTTAGAGTTTAAGTTAGTTATTTTTTATAGTTTGTTATATTTTAAGTTTGTATTTAATTTTGATAAATTTTAAGTTTGTCAGTGTTTAAGTATGCTAATTTGTTGGGTGGTTGGATGGATGGTTTGTTGGTGGAATTGTTAGAATTTAAATATGTTATTTTTTAAGTGAGTTATTTTGTTGGGTGGTTGGATGGATGGTTGGTTGGAGGAATTGTTAGAGTTTAAGTATGTTATTTTTTTAATGTGTTATAATTAGGTATATTTAATGTTAAGGTTTGTTAGTTTCTAAACGTGTTCAATTTTAGTTGTGTCAATTCTTAAGTTTGTAAATTTTTAAGTTTGTTAGTTTTATAATTTGTTACATTTTAAGTTTTTTTTTAATTTTTATAAATTTTAAGTTTGTCAGTTTTTAAGTATGTTAATTTGTTGGGTGGTTGGATGGATGGTTGGTTGGTGGAATTGTTAGAATTTAAGTATGTTATTTTTTAAGTGAGTTATTTTGTTGGGTGGTTGGATGGATGGTAGGTTGGTGGAATTGTTAGAGTTTAAGTATGTTATTTTTTTAATGTGATATAATTAGGTATATTTAATGTTAAGGTTTGTTAGTTTCTAAACGTGTTCAATTTTAGTTGTGTTAATTCTTAAGTTTGTAAATTTTTAAGTTTGTTAGTTTTGAAATTTGTTACATTTTAAGTCTGTTTTTAATTTTTATAAATTTTAATTTAGTCAGTTTTTAAGTATGTTAATTTGTTGGGTGGTTGGATGGATGGATGGTTGGTGGATTTGTTAGAATTTAAGTATGTTATTTTTTAAGTGAGTTATTTTGTTGGGTGGTTGGATGGATGGTTGGTTGGTGGAATTGTTAGAGTTTAAGTTAGTTGTCTTTTAAGTGTATTATATTTAGCTATATTTAAAATTAAGTTTGTTAGCTTCTAAAAGTGTTCGATTTTAAAAGTGTTAGTTCTTAAGTTTGTAAATTTTTAAGTTTGTTAATTTTATAATTTGTTATATTATAAGTTTGTATTTAATTTCGATAAATTTTATGTTTGTCAGTTTTTAAGTATGTTAATTTGTTGGGTGGTTGGATGGATGGTTGGTTGGTGGAATTGTTAGAATTTAAGTTTGTTATTTTTAAGTGATGTATTTTGTTGTGTGGTTGGATGGATGGTTGGTTGGTGGAATTGTTAGAGTTTAAGTATGTTATTTTTTTAATGTGTTCTAATTAGGTAAATTTAATGTTAAGGTTTGTTAGTTTCTAAACGTGTTCAATTTTAGTTGTGTTAATTCTTAAGTTTGTAAATTTTTAAGTTTGTTAGTTTTATAAATTGTTACATTTTAAGTTTGTTTTTAATTTTTATAAATTTAAAGTTAGTCAGTTGTTAAGTATGTGAATTTGTTGGGTGGTTGGATGGATGGATTGTTGGTGGATTTGTTTAAATTTAAGTTAGTTATTTTTAATTTAATTTAATAATTTGTTATATTTTAAGTTTTTTTTAATTTTGATTGTATTTAAGTTTGTTATTTTTAGTTGTGTTATTTTGTTGGGTTGATGGATGGATGGTTAGATGGTGGAATTGTTAGAGTTTAATGAATTATTTTTTATATTTTGTTATATTTTAAGTTTGTATTTAATTTTGATAAATTTTAAGTTTGTCAGTGTTTAAGTATGCTAATTTGTTGGGTGGTTGGATGGATGGTTGGTTGGTGGAATTGTTAGAATTTAAATATGTTATTTTTTAAGTGAGTTATTTTGTTGGGTGGTTGGATGGATGGTTGGTTGGTGGAATTGTTAGAGTTTAAGTATGTTATTTTTTTAATGTGTTATAATTAGGTATATTTAATGTTAAGGTTTGTTAGTTTCTAAACGTGTTCAATTTAAGTTGTGTTAATTCTTATGTTTGTAAATTTTTAAGTTTGTTAGTTTTATAATTTGTTACATTTTAAGTTTGTTTTTAATTTTTATAAATTTTAAGTTTGTCAGTTTTTAAGTATGTCAATTTGTTGGGTGGTTGGATGGATGGTTGGTTGGTGGAATTGTTAGAATTTAAGTATGTTATTTTTTAAGTGAGTTATTTTGTTGGGTGGTTGGATGGATGGTAGGTTGGTGGAATTGTTAGAGTTTAAGTATGTTATTTTTTTAATGTGATATAATTAGGTATATTTAATGTTAAGGTTTGTTAGTTTCTAAACGTGTTCAATTTTAGTTGTGTTAATTCTTAAGTTTGTAAATTTTTAAGTTTGTTAGTTTTATAATTTGTTACATTTTAAGTTTGTTTTTAATTTTTATAAATTTTAAGTTTGTCAGTTTTTAAGTATGTTAATTTGCCGGGTGGTTGGATGGATGGTTGGTTGGTGGAATTGTTAGAGTTTAAGTATGTTATTTTTTTAATGTGTTATAATTAGGTATATTTAATGTTAAGGTTTGTTAGTTTCTAAACGTGTTCAATTTTAGTTGTATCAATTCTTAAGTTTGTAAATTTTTAAGTTTGTTAGTTTTATAATTTGTTACATTTTAAGTTTTTTTTAATTTTTATAAATTTTAAGTTAGTCAGTTTTTAAGTATGTTAATTTGTTGGGTGGTTGGATGGATGGATGGTTGGTGGATTTGTTAGAATTTAAGTATGTTATTTTTTAAGTGAGTTATTTTGTTGGGTGGTTGGATGGATGGTTGGTTGGTGGAATTGTTAGATTTTAAGTTAGTTGTCTTTTAAGTGTATTATATTTAGCTATATTTAAAATTAAGTTTGTTAGCTTCTAAAATTGTTCGATTTTAAAAGTGTTAGTTCTTAAGTTTGTAAATTTTTAAGTTTGTTAGTTTTAATTGTTAGTTATAATTTGTTACATTTTAAGTTTTTTTTTAATTTTTATAAATTTTAAGTTAGTCAGTTTTTAAGTATGTTAATTTGTTGGGTGGTTGGATGGATGGTTGGTTGGTGGAATTGTTAGAATATAAGTTTGTTATTTTTTAATTGAGTAATTTTGTTGGGTGGTTGGATGGATGGTTGGTTGGTGGAATTGTTAGAGTTTAAGTATGTTATTTTTTAAATGAGTTATTTTGTTGGGTGGTTGGATGGATGGTAGGTTGGTGGAATTGTTAGAGTTTAAGTATGTTATTTTTTTAATGTGATATAATTAGGTATATTTAATGTTAAGGTTTGTTAGTTTCTAAACGTGTTCAATTGTAGTTGTGTTAATTCTTAAGTTTGTAAATTTTTAAGTTTGTTAGTTTTATAATTTGTTGCATTTTAAGTTTGTTTTTAATTTTTATAAATTTTAAGTTTGTCAGTTTTTAAGTAGGTTAATGGTTGGTTGGTGGAATTGTTAGAGTTTAAGTTAGTTATTTTTAATTTAATTTAATAATTTGTTATATTTTAAGTTTTTTTTAATTTTGATTGTTTTTAAGTTTGTTATTTTTAGTTGTGTTATTTTGTGGGTTGATGGATGGATGGTTAGATTGTGGAATTGTTAGAGTTTAAGTTAGTTATTTTTTATAGTTTGTTATATTTTAAGTTTGTATTTAATTTTGATAAATTTTAAGTTTGTCAGTGTTTAAGTATGCTAATTTGTTGGGTGGTTGGATGGATGGTTGGTTGGTGGAATTGTTAGAATTTAAATATGTTATTTTTTAAGTGAGTTATTTTGTTGGGTGGTTGGATGGATGGTTGGTTGGAGGAATTGTTAGAGTTTAAGTATGTTATTTTTTTAATGTGTTATAATTAGGTATATTTAATGTTAAGGTTTGTTAGTTTCTAAACGTGTTCAATTTTAGTTGTGTCAATTCTTAAGTTTGTAAATTTTTAAGTTTGTTAGTTTTATAATTTGTTACATTTTAAGTTTTTTTAATTTTTATAAATTTTAAGTTAGTCAGTTTTTAAGTATGTTAATTTGTTGGGTGGTTGGATGGATGGATGGTTGGTGGATGTGTTAGAATTTAAGTATGTTATTTTTTAAGTGAGTTATTTTGTTGGGTGGTTGGATGGATGGTTGGTTGGTGGAATTGTTAGATTTTAAGTTAGTTGTCTTTTAAGTGTATTATATTTAGCTATATTTAAAATTAAGTTTGTTAGCTTCTAAAATTGTTCGATTTTAAAAGTGTTAGTTCTTAAGTTTGTAAATTTTTAAGTTTGTTAGTTTTATAATTTGTTACATTTTAAGTTTTTTTTAATTTTTATAAATTTTAAGTTAGTCAGTTTTTAAGTATGTTAATTTGTTGGGTGGTTGGATGGATGGTTGGTTGGTGGAATTGTTAGAGTTTAAGTATGTTATTTTTTAAATGAGTTATTTTGTTGGGTGGTTGGATGGATGGTAGGTTGGTGGAATTGTTAGAGTTTAAGTATGTTATTTTTTTAATGTGATATAATTAGGTATATTTAATGTTAAGGTTTGTTAGTTTCTAAACGTGTTCAATTGTAGTTGTGTTAATTCTTAAGTTTGTAAATTTTTAAGTTTGTTAGTTTTATAATTTGTTGCATTTTAAGTTTGTTTTTAATTTTTATAAATTTTAAGTTTGTCAGTTTTTAAGTATGTTAATTTGTTGGGTGGTTGGATGGATGGTTGGTTGGTGGAATTGTTAGAATTTAAGTATGTTATTTTTTAAGTGAGTTATTTTGTTGGGTGGTTGGATGGATGGTAGGTTGGTGGAATTGTTAGAATTTAAGTATGTTATTTTTTTAATGTGATATAATTAGGTATATTTAATGTTAAGGTTTGTTAGTTTCTAAACGTGTTCAATTTTAGTTGTGTTTATTCTTAAGTTTGTAAATTTTTAAGTTTGTTAGTTTTATAATTTGTTGCATTTTAAGTTTGTTTTTAATTTTTATAAATTTTAAGTATGTCAGTTTTTAAGTATGCTAATTTGTTGGGTGGTTGGATGGATGGTTGGTTGGTGGAATTGTTAGAGTTTAAGTATGTTATTTTTTTAATGTGATATAATTAGGTATATTTAATGTTAAGGTTTGTTAGTTTCTAAACGTGTTCAATTTTAGTTGTGTTAATTCTTAAGTTTGTAAATTTTTAAGTTTGTTAGTTTTGAAATTTGTTACATTTTAAGTCTGTTTTTAATTTTTATAAATTTTAATTTAGTCAGTTTTTAAGTATGTTAATTTGTTGGGTGGTTGGATGGATGGATGGTTGGTGGATTTGTTAGAATTTAAGTATGTTATTTTTTAAGTGAGTTATTTTGTTGTGTGGTTGGATGGATGGTTGGTTGGTGGAATTGTTAGAGTTTAAGTTAGTTGTCTTTTAAGTGTATTATATTTAGCTATATTTAAAATTAAGTTTGTTAGCTTCTAAAAGTGTTCGATTTTAAAAGTGTTAGCTCTTAAGTTTGTAAATTTTTAAGTTTGTTAATTTTATAATTTTTTATATTATAAGTTTGTATTTAATTTCGATAAATTTTATGTTTGTCAGTTTTTAAGTATGTTAATTTGTTGGGTGGTTGGATGGATGGTTGGTTGGTGGAATTGTTAGAATTTAAGTTTGTTATTTTTAAGTGAGTTATTTTGTTGTGTGGTTGGATGGATGGTTGGTTGGTGGAATTGTTAGAGTTTAAGTATGTTATTTTTTTAATGTGTTCTAATTAGGTAAATTTAATGTTAAGGTTTGTTAGTTTCTAAACGTGTTCAATTTTAGTTGTGTTAATTCTTAAGTTTGTAAATTTTTAAGTTTGTTAGTTTTATAAATTGTTACATTTTAAGTTTGTTTTTAATTTTTATAAATTTAAAGTTAGTCAGTTGTTAAGTATGCGAATTTGTTGGGTGGTTGGATGGATGGATTGTTGGTGGATTTGTTAAAATTTAAGTTAGTTATTTTTAATTTAATTTAATAATTTGTTATATTTTAAGTTTTTTTTAATTTTGATTGTTTTTAAGTTTGTTATTTTTAGTTGTGTTATTTTGTTGGGTTGATGGATGGATGGTTAGATGGTGGAATTGTTAGAGTTTAATGAATTATTTTTTATAGTTTGTTATATTTTAAGTTTGTATTTAATTTTGATAAATTTTAAGTTTGTCAGTGTTTAAGTATGCTAATTTGTTGCGTGGTTGGATGGATGGTTGGTTGGTGGAATTGTTAGAATTTAAATATGTTATTTTTTAAGTGAGTTATTTTGTTGGGTGGTTGGATGGATGGTAGGTTGGTGGAATTGTTAGAGTTTAAGTATGTTATTTTTTTAATGTGATATAATTAGGTATATTTAATGTTAAGGTTTGTTAGTTTCTAAACGTGTTCAATTTTAGTTGTGTTAATTCTTAAGTTTGTAAATTTTTAAGTTTGTTAGTTTTATAATTTGTTACATTTTAAGTTTGTTTTTAATTTTTATAAATTTTAAGTTTGTCAGTTTTTAAGTATGTTAATTTGCTGGGTGGTTGGATGGATGGTTGGTTGGTGGAATTGTTAGAGTTTAAGTATGTTATTTTTTTAATGTGTTATAATTAGGTATATCTAATCTTAAGGTTTGTTAGTTTCTAAACGTGTTCAATTTTAGTTGTGTTAATTCTTAAGTTTGTAAATTTTTAAGTTTGTTAGTTTTGAAATTTGTTACATTTTAAGTCTGTTTTTAATTTTTATAAATTTTAATTTAGTCAGTTTTTAAGTATGTTAATTTGTTGGGTGGTTGGATGGATGGATGGTTGGTGGATTTGTTAGAATTTAAGTATGTTATTTTTTAAGTGAGTTATTTTGTTGGGTGGTTGGATGGATGGTTGGTTGGTGGAATTGTTAGAGTTTAAGTTAGTTGTCTTTTAAGTGTATTATATTTAGCTATATTTAAAATTAAGTTTGTTAGCTTCTAAAAGTGTTCGATTTTAAAAGTGTTAGTTCTTAAGTTTGTAAATTTTTAAGTTTGTTAATTTTATAATTTGTTATATTATAAGTTTGTATTTAATTTCGATAAATTTTATGTTTGTCAGTTTTTAAGTATGTTAATTTGTTGGGTGGTTGGATGGATGGTTGGTTGGTGGAATTGTTAGAATTTAAGTTTGTTATTTTTAAGTGAGTTATTTTGTTGTGTGGTTGGATGGATGGTAGGTTGGTGGAATTGTTAGAGTTTAAGTATGTTATTTTTTTAATGTGATATAATTAGGTATATTTAATGTTAAGGTTTGTTAGTTTCTAAACGTGTTCAATTTAAGTTGTGTTAATTCTTATGTTTGTAAATTTTTAAGTTTGTTAGTTTTATAATTTGTTACATTTTAAGTTTGTTTTTAATTTTTATAAATTTTAAGTTTGTCAGTTTTTAAGTATGTTAATTTGTTGGGTGGTTGGATGGATGGTTGGTTGGTGGAATTGTTAGAATTTAAGTATGTTATTTTTTAAGTGAGTTATTTTTTTGGGTTATTGGATGGATGGTAGGTTGGTGGAATTGTTAGAGTTTAAGTATGTTATTTTTTTAATGTGATATAATTAGGTATATTTAATGTTAAGGTTTGTTAGTTTCTAAACGTGTTCAATTTTAGTTGTGTTAATTCTTAAGTTTGTAAATTTTTAAGTTTGTTAGTTTTATAATTTGTTACATTTTAAGTTTGTTTTTAATTTTTATAAATTTTAAGTTTGTCAGTTTTTAAGTATGTTAATTTGCTGGGTGGTTGGATGGATGGTTGGTTGGTGGAATTGTTAGAGTTTAAGTATGTTATTTTTTTAATGTGTTATAATTAGGTATATCTAATCTTAAGGTTTGTTAGTTTCTAAACGTGTTCAATTTTAGTTGTGTTAATTCTTAAGTTTGTAAATTTTTAAGTTTGTTAGTTTTATAATTTGTTACATTTTAAGTTTGTTTTTAATTTTTATAAATTTTAAGTTAGTCAGTTTTTAAGTATGTTAATTTGTTGGGTGGTTGGATGGATGGATGGTTGGTGGATTTGATAAAATTTAAGTATGTTATTTTTTAAGTGAGTAATTTTGTTGAGTGGTTGGATGGATGGTTGGTTGGTGGAATTGTTAGAGTTTAAGTTAGTTGTCTTTTAAGTGTATTATATTTAGCTATATTTAAAATTAAATTTGTTAGCTTCTAAAAGTGTTCGATTTTAAAAGTGTTAGTTATTATGTTTGTAAATTTTTAAGTTTGTTAATTTTATAATTTGTTATATTTTAAGTTTGTATTTAATTTCGATAAATTTTATGTTTGTGAGTTTTTAAGTATGTTAATTTGTTGGGTGGTTGGATGGATGGTTGGTTGATTGGTTGGTTGATATATTAGAGTTTAAGTTTGTTATTTTTAAATGTGTTATTTTGTTGAGTGGTTGGATGGATGGTTGGTTGGTGGAATTGTTAGAGTTTAAGTTAGTTATTTTTTAAGTGTGTTATACTTAATTATATTTAAAATTATATTTGTTAGCTTCTAAATGTGTTCGATTTTAAATGTGTTAGTTATTAAGTGTGTAAATTTTTAAGTTTGTTAATTTTATAATTTGTTATATTTTAAGAATGTTTTTAATTTAATTGTTTTTAAGTTTGTCAGTTTTTAAGGGTGTTAATTTGATGGGTGGTTGGATGGATGGTTGGTTGGTTGGTGGATATGTTAGAGTTTAAGTTTGTTATTTTTAAGAGTGTTATTTTGTTTTGTTGGTAAGTTGGTGGAATTGTTAGAGTTTAAGTTAGTTATATTTTAAGTGTGTTATATTTAAGTATATTTAAAATTAAGTTTGTTAGCTTCTAAAAGTGTTCGATTTAAAAAGTGTTAGTTATTAAGTGTGTAAATTTTTAAGTTTGTTAATTTTATAAATTGTTATCTTATAAGTTTGTATTTAATTTCAATAAATTTTAAGTTTAACAGTTTTTAAGTAGTTTAATTTGTTGGGAGGTTGGATGGATGGTCGGTTGGGGGAAATGTTAGAGTTTAAGTATGTTATTTTTTTAATGTAAGGTGGTATATTTAATGTATATTTAATGTTAAGGTTTGTTAGTTTCTAAATGTGTTCAATTTTAGTTGCGTTAATTCATAAGTTTGTAAATTTTTAAGTTTGTTAGTTTTATAATTTGTTACATTTTAATTTTGTTTTTAATTTTTATAAATTTTAAGTTTGTCAGTTTATAAGTATGTTAATTTGTTGGGTGGTTGGATGGATGGTTGGTTGGTGGAATTGTAAGGGTTTACCTCTGTTATTTTTTTAATGTGTTATATTTAGGTATATTTAATGTTAAGTTTTTTGTTTCCAAATGTGTTCAATTTTAGATGTTTTAGTTCTTAAAAGTGTAAATTTTTAAGTTTGTTAGTTTTATAATTTGTTATATTTTAAGTTTGTTTTTAATTTCGATTGTTTTTAAGTTTGTCAGTTTTTAATTGTGTTAATTTGTTGGGTGGTTGGATGGATGGTTGGTTGGTGGAATTGTTAGAGTTTAAGTTAGTTATTTTTTATAATTTGTTATATTTTAAGTTTGTATTTAGATTTGATAAAATTTTAAGTTTGTCAGTTTTTAAGTATGTTAATTTGTTGGGTGGTTGGATGGATGGATGGTTGGTGGAGTTGTTAGAATTTAAGTATGTTATTTTTTTAATGTGTTATAATTAGGTATATTTAATGTTAAGGTTTGTTAGTTTCTAAACGTGTTCAATTTAAGTTGTGTTAATTCTTATGTTTGTAAATTTTTAAGTTTGTTAGTTTTATAATTTGTTACATTTTAAGTTTGTTTTTAATTTTTATAAATTTTAAGTTTGTCAGTTGTTAAGTATGTTAATTTGTTATGTGGTTGGATGGATGGTTGGTTGGTGGAATTGTTAGAATTTAAGCATGGTATTTTTTAAGTGAGTTATTTTGTTGGGTGGTTGGATGGATGGTAGGTTGGTGGAATTGTTAGAGTTTAAGTATGTTATTTTTTTAATGTGATATTGTTAGGTATATTTAATGTTAAGGTTTGTTAGTTTCTAAACGTGTTCAATTTTAGTTGTGTTAATTCTTAAGTTTGTAAATTTTTAAGTTTGTTAGTTTTATAATTTGTTACATTTTAATTTTGTTTTTAATTTTTATAAATTTTAAGTTTGTCAGTTTATAAGTATGTTAATTTGTTGGGTGGTTGGATGGATGGTTGGTTGGTGGATTTGTAAGGGTTTACCTCTGTTATTTTTTTAATGTGTTATATTTAGGTATATTTAATGTTAAGTTTTTTGTTTCCAAATGTGTTCAATTTTAGATGTTTTAGTTCTTAAAAGTGTAAATTTTTAAGTTTGTTAGTTTTATAATTTGTTATATTTTAAGTTTGTTTTTAATTTCCATTGTTTTTAAGTTTGTCAGTTTTTAATTGTGTTAATTTGTTGGGTGGTTGGATGGATGGTTGGTTGGTGGAATTGTTAGAGTTTAAGTTAGTTATTTTTTATAATTTGTTATATTTTAAGTTTGTATTTAGATTTGATAAAATTTTAAGTTTGTCAGTTTTTAAGTATGTTAATTTGTTGGGTGGTTGGATGGATGGATGGTTGGTGGAGTTGTTAGAATTTAAGTATGTTATTTTTTTAATGTGTTATAATTAGGTATATTTAATGTTAAGGTTTGTTAGTTTCTAAACGTGTTCAATTTAAGTTGTGTTAATTCTTATGTTTGTAAATTTTTAAGTTTGTTAGTTTTATAATTTGTTACATTTTAAGTTTGTTTTTAATTTTTATAAATTTTAAGTTTGTCAGTTTTTAAGTATGTTAATTTGTTGGGTGGTTGGATGGATGGTTGGTTGGTGGAATTGTTAGAATTTAAGTATGTTATTTTTTAAGTGAGTTATTTTGTTGGGTGGTTGGATGGATGGTAGGTTGGTGGAATTGTTAGAGTTTAAGTATGTTATTTTTTTAATGTGATATAATTAGGTATATTTAATGTTAAGGTTTGTTAGTTTCTAAACGTGTTCAATTTTAGTTGTGTTAATTCTTAAGTTTGTAAATTTTTAAGTTTGTTAGTTTTATAATTTGTTACATTTTAAGTTTGTTTTTAATTTTTATAAATTTTAAGTTTGTCAGTTTTTAAGTATGTTAATTTGCTGGGTGGTTGGATGGATGGTTGGTTGGTGGAATTGTTAGAGTTTAAGTATGTTATTTTTTTAATGTGTTATAATTAGGTATATCTAATCTTAAGGTTTGTTAGTTTCTAAACGTGTTCAATTTTAGTTGTGTTAATTCTTAAGTTTGTAAATTTTTAAGTTTGTTAGTTTTATAATTTGTTACATTTTAAGTTTGTTTTTAATTTTTATAAATTTTAAGTTAGTCAGTTTTTAAGTATGTTAATTTGTTGGGTGGTTGGATGGATGGATGGTTGGTGGATTTGATAAAATTTAAGTATGTTATTTTTTAAGTGAGTAATTTTGTTGAGTGGTTGGATGGATGGTTGGTTGGTGGAATTGTTAGAGTTTAAGTTAGTTGTCTTTTAAGTGTATTATATTTAGCTATATTTAAAATTAAATTTGTTAGCTTCTAAAAGTGTTCGATTTTAAAAGTGTTAGTTATTATGTTTGTAAATTTTTAAGTTTGTTAATTTTATAATTTGTTATATTTTAAGTTTGTATTTAATTTCGATAAATTTTATGTTTGTGAGTTTTTAAGTATGTTAATTTGTTGGGTGGTTGGATGGATGGTTGGTTGATTGGTTGGTTGATATATTAGAGTTTAAGTTTGTTATTTTTAAATGTGTTATTTTGTTGAGTGGTTGGATGGATGGTTGGTTGGTGGAATTGTTAGAGTTTAAGTTAGTTATTTTTTAAGTGTGTTATACTTAATTATATTTAAAATTATATTTGTTAGCTTCTAAATGTGTTCGATTTTAAATGTGTTAGTTATTAAGTGTGTAAATTTTTAAGTTTGTTAATTTTATAATTTGTTATATTTTAAGAATGTTTTTAATTTAATTGTTTTTAAGTTTGTCAGTTTTTAAGGGTGTTAATTTGATGGGTGGTTGGATGGATGGTTGGTTGGTTGGTGGATATGTTAGAGTTTAAGTTTGTTATTTTTAAGAGTGTTATTTTGTTTTGTTGGTAAGTTGGTGGAATTGTTAGAGTTTAAGTTAGTTATATTTTAAGTGTGTTATATTTAAGTATATTTAAAATTAAGTTTGTTAGCTTCTAAAAGTGTTCGATTTAAAAAGTGTTAGTTATTAAGTGTGTAAATTTTTAAGTTTGTTAATTTTATAAATTGTTATCTTATAAGTTTGTATTTAATTTCAATAAATTTTAAGTTTAACAGTTTTTAAGTAGTTTAATTTGTTGGGAGGTTGGATGGATGGTCGGTTGGGGGAAATGTTAGAGTTTAAGTATGTTATTTTTTTAATGTAAGGTGGTATATTTAATGTATATTTAATGTTAAGGTTTGTTAGTTTCTAAATGTGTTCAATTTTAGTTGCGTTAATTCATAAGTTTGTAAATTTTTAAGTTTGTTAGTTTTATAATTTGTTACATTTTAATTTTGTTTTTAATTTTTATAAATTTTAAGTTTGTCAGTTTATAAGTATGTTAATTTGTTGGGTGGTTGGATGGATGGTTGGTTGGTGGAATTGTAAGGGTTTACCTCTGTTATTTTTTTAATGTGTTATATTTAGGTATATTTAATGTTAAGTTTTTTGTTTCCAAATGTGTTCAATTTTAGATGTTTTAGTTCTTAAAAGTGTAAATTTTTAAGTTTGTTAGTTTTATAATTTGTTATATTTTAAGTTTGTTTTTAATTTCGATTGTTTTTAAGTTTGTCAGTTTTTAAGTATGTTAATTTGTTGGGTGGTTGGATGGATGGATGGTTGGTGGAGTTGTTAGAATTTAAGTATGTTATTTTTTTAATGTGTTATAATTAGGTATATTTAATGTTAAGGTTTGTTAGTTTCTAAACGTGTTCAATTTAAGTTGTGTTAATTCTTATGTTTGTAAATTTTTAAGTTTGTTAGTTTTATAATTTGTTACATTTTAAGTTTGTTTTTAATTTTTATAAATTTTAAGTTTGTCAGTTGTTAAGTATGTTAATTTGTTATGTGGTTGGATGGATGGTTGGTTGGTGGAATTGTTAGAATTTAAGCATGGTATTTTTTAAGTGAGTTATTTTGTTGGGTGGTTGGATGGATGGTAGGTTGGTGGAATTGTTAGAGTTTAAGTATGTTATTTTTTTAATGTGATATTGTTAGGTATATTTAATGTTAAGGTTTGTTAGTTTCTAAACGTGTTCAATTTTAGTTGTGTTAATTCTTAAGTTTGTAAATTTTTAAGTTTGTTAGTTTTATAATTTGTTACATTTTAATTTTGTTTTTAATTTTTATAAATTTTAAGTTTGTCAGTTTATAAGTATGTTAATTTGTTGGGTGGTTGGATGGATGGTTGGTTGGTGGATTTGTAAGGGTTTACCTCTGTTATTTTTTTAATGTGTTATATTTAGGTATATTTAATGTTAAGTTTTTTGTTTCCAAATGTGTTCAATTTTAGATGTTTTAGTTCTTAAAAGTGTAAATTTTTAAGTTTGTTAGTTTTATAATTTGTTATATTTTAAGTTTGTTTTTAATTTCCATTGTTTTTAAGTTTGTCAGTTTTTAATTGTGTTAATTTGTTGGGTGGTTGGATGGATGGTTGGTTGGTGGAATTGTTAGAGTTTAAGTTAGTTATTTTTTATAATTTGTTATATTTTAAGTTTGTATTTAGATTTGATAAAATTTTAAGTTTGTCAGTTTTTAAGTATGTTAATTTGTTGGGTGGTTGGATGGATGGATGGTTGGTGGAGTTGTTAGAATTTAAGTATGTTATTTTTTTAATGTGTTATAATTAGGTATATTTAATGTTAAGGTTTGTTAGTTTCTAAACGTGTTCAATTTAAGTTGTGTTAATTCTTATGTTTGTAAATTTTTAAGTTTGTTAGTTTTATAATTTGTTACATTTTAAGTTTGTTTTTAATTTTTATAAATTTTAAGTTTGTCAGTTTTTAAGTATGTTAATTTGTTGGGTGGTTGGATGGATGGTTGGTTGGTGGAATTGTTAGAATTTAAGTATGTTATTTTTTAAGTGAGTTATTTTGTTGGGTGGTTGGATGGATGGTAGGTTGGTGGAATTGTTAGAGTTTAAGTATGTTATTTTTTTAATGTGATATAATTAGGTATATTTAATGTTAAGGTTTGTTAGTTTCTAAACGTGTTCAATTTTAGTTGTGTTAATTCTTAAGTTTGTAAATTTTTAAGTTTGTTAGTTTTATAATTTGTTACATTTTAAGTTTGTTTTTAATTTTTATAAATTTTAAGTTTGTCAGTTTTTAAGTATGTTAATTTGCTGGGTGGTTGGATGGATGGTTGGTTGGTGGAATTGTTAGAGTTTAAGTATGTTATTTTTTTAATGTGTTATAATTAGGTATATCTAATCTTAAGGTTTGTTAGTTTCTAAACGTGTTCAATTTTAGTTGTGTTAATTCTTATTTTGTAAATTTTTAAGTTTGTTAGTTTTATAATTTGTTACATTTTAAGTTTGTTTTTAATTTTTATAAATTTTAAGTTAGTCAGTTTTTAAGTATGTTAATTTGTTGGGTGGTTGGATGGATGGATGGTTGGTGGATTTGATAAAATTTAAGTATGTTATTTTTTAAATGAGTAATTTTGTTGGGTGGTTGGATGGATGGTTGGTTGGTGGAATTGTTAGAGTTTAAGTTAGTTGTCTTTTAAGTGTATTATATTTAGCTATATTTAAAATTAAATTTGTTAGCTTCTAAAAGTGTTCGATTTTAAAAGTGTTAGTTATTATGATTGTAAATTTTTAAGTTTGTTAATTTTATAATTTGTTATATTTTAAGTTTGTATTTAATTTCGATAAATTTTATGTTTGTGAGTTTTTAAGTATGTTAATTTTTTGGGTGGTTGGATGGATGGTTGGTTGGTGGAATTGTTAGAATTTAAGTTTGTTATTTTTTAATTGAGTTAATTTGTTGGGTGGTTGGATGGATGGTTGGTTGGTGGAATTGTTGAAGTTTAAGTATGTTATTTTTTTAATGTGTTATAATTAGGTATATTTAATGTTAAAGTTTGTTAGTTTCTAAACGTGTTCAATTTAAGTTGTGTTAATTCTTATGTTTGTAAATTTTTAAGTTCGTTAGTTTTGTAAATTTAAAGTTCGTTAGTTTTATAATTTGTTACATTTTAAGTTTGTTTTTAATTTTTATAAATTTTAAGTTTGTCAGTTTTTAAGTATGTTAATTTGTTGGGTGGTTGGATGGATGGTTGGTTGGTGGAATTGTGAAAATTTAAGTATGTTATTTTTGAAGTGAATTATTTTGTTGGGTGGTTGGATGGATGGTAGGTTGGTGGAATTGTTAGAGTTTAAGTATGTTATTTTTTTAATGTGATATAATTAGGTATATTTAATGTTAAGGTTTGTTAGTTTCTAAACGTGTTCAATTTTAGTTGTGTTAATTCTTAAGTTTGTAAATTTTTAAGTTTGTTAGTTTTATAATTTGTTACATTTTAAGTTTGTTTTTAATTTTTATAAATTTTAAGTTTGTCAGTTTTTAAGTATGTTAATTTGTTGGGTGGTTGGATGGATGGTTGGTTGGTGGAATTGTGAAAATTTAAGTATGTTATTTTTTAAGTGAGTTATTTTGTTGGGTGGTTGGATGGATGGTAGGTTGGTGGAATTGTTAGAGTTTAAGTATGTTATTTTTTTAATGTGATATAATTAGGTATATTTAATGTTAAGGTTTGTTAGTTTCTAAACGTGTTCAATTTTAGTTGTGTTAATTCTTAAGTTTGTAAATTTTTAAGTTTGTTAGTTTTATAATTTGTTACATTTTAAGTTTGTTTTTAATTTTTATAAATTTTAAGTTAGTCAGTTTTTAAGTATGTTAATTTGTTGGGTGGTTGGATGGATGGATGGTTGGTGGATTTGTTAAAATTTAAGTATGTTATTTTTTAAGTGAGTAATTTTGTTGGGTGGTTGGATGGATGGTTGGTTGGTGGAATTGTTAGAGTTTAAGTTAGTTGTCTTTTAAGTGTATTATATTTAGCTATATTTAAAATTAAATTTGTTAGCTTCTAAAAGTGTTCGATTTTAAAAGTGTTAGTTATTATGTTTGTAAATTTTTAAGTTTGTTAATTTTATAATTTGTCATATTTTAAGTTTGTATTTAATTTCGATAAATTTTATGTTTGTCAGTTTTTAAGTATGTTAATTTGTTGGGTGGTTGGATGGATGGTTGGTTGGATGGATGGTTGGTTGGTGGAATTGTTAGAATTTAAGTTTGTCAGTTTTTAAGTATGTTAATTTGTTGGGTGGTAGGATGGACGGTTGGTTGGTGGAATTGTTAGAATTTAATTATGTTATTTTTTAAGTGAGTTATTTTGTTGGGTGGTTGGATGGATGGTAGGTTGGTGGGATTGTTAGAGTTTAAGTATGTTATTTTTTTAATGTGATATAATTAGGTATATTTAATGTTAAGGTTTGTTAGTTTCTAAACGTGTTCAATTTTAGTTGTGTTAATTCTTAAGTTTGTAAATTTTTAAGTTTGTTAGTTTTATAATTTGTTACATTTTAAGTTTGTTTTTAATTTTTATAAATTTTAAGTTTGTTATTTTTTAAGTGAGTTATTTTGTTGGGTGGTTGGATGGATGGTTGGTTGGTGGAATTGTTAGAGTTTAAGGATGTTGTCTTTTAAGTGTATTATATTTAGCTATATTTAAAATTAAATTTGTTAGCTTCTAAAAGTGTTCGATTTTAAAAGTGTTAGTGATTAAGTTTGTAAATTTTTAAGTTTGTTAATTTTATAATTTGTTATATTTTAAGTTTGTATTTAATTTCGATAAATTTTATGTTTGTCAGTTTTTAAGTATGTTAATTTGTTGGGTGGTTGGATGAATGGTTGGTTGGTGGAATTGTTAGAATTTAAGTTTGTTATTTTTTAAGTGAGTTATTTTGTTGGGTGGTTGGATGGATGGTTGGTTGGTGGAATTGTTAGAGATTAAGTATGTTATTTTTTTAATGTGTTATAATTAGGTATATTTAATGTTAAGTTTTGTTAGTTTCTAAACGTGTTCAATTTTAGTTGTGTTAATTCTTAAGTTTGTAAATTTTTAAGTTTGTTAGTTTTATAATTTGTTACATTTTAAGTTTGTTTTTAATTTTTATAAATTTTAAGTTTGTCAGTGTTTAAGTATGTTAATTTGTTGGGTGGTTGGATGGATGGATGGTTGGTGGATTTGTTAGAATTTAAGTATGTTATTTTTTAAGTGAGTTATTTTGTTGGGTGGTTGGATGGATGGTTGGTTGGTGGAATTGTTAGAGTTTAAGTATGTTATTTTTTAAATGAGTTATTTTGTTGGGTGGTCGGATGGATGGTAGGTTGGTGGAATTGTTAGAGTTTAAGTATGTTATTTTTTTAATGTGATATAATTAGGTATATTTAATGTTAAGGTTTGTTAGTTTCTAAACGTGTTCAATTGTAGTTGTGTTAATTCTTAAGTTTGTAAATTTTTAAGTTTGTTAGTTTTAATTGTTAGTTATAATTTGTTACATTTTAAGTTTTTTTTAATTTTTATAAATTTTAAGTTAGTCAGTTTTTAAGTATGTTAATTTGTTGGGTGGTTGGATGGATGGTTGGTTGGTGGAATTGTTAGAATATAAGTTTGTTATTTTTTAATTGAGTAATTTTGTTGGGTGGTTGGATGGATGGTTGGTTGGTGGAATTGTTAGAGTTTAAGTATGTTATTTTTTAAATGAGTTATTTTGTTGGGTGGTCGGATGGATGGTAGGTTGGTGGAATTGTTAGAGTTTAAGTATGTTATTTTTTTAATGTGATATAATTAGGTATATTTAATGTTAAGGTTTGTTAGTTTCTAAACGTGTTCAATTTTAGTTGTGTCAATTCTTAAGTTTGTAAATTTTTAAGTTTGTTAGTTTTATAATTTGTTACATTTTAAGTTTTTTTTAAATTTTATAAATTTTAAGTTAGTCAGTTTTTAAGTATGTTAATTTGTTGGGTGGTTGGATGGATGGATGGTTGGTGGATTTGTTAGAATTTAAGTATGTTATTTTTTAAGTGAGTTATTTTGTTGGGTGGTTGGATGGATGGTTGGTTGGTGGAATTGTTAGATTTTAAGTTAGTTGTCTTTTAAGTGTATTATATTTAGCTATATTTAAAATTAAGTTTGTTAGCTTCTAAAATTGTTCGATTTTAAAAGTGTTAGTTCTTAAGTTTGTAAATTTTTAAGTTTGTTAGTTTTAATTGTTAGTTATAATTTGTTACATTTTAAGTTTTTTTTTAATTTTTATAAATTTTAAGTTAGTCAGTTTTTAAGTATGTTAATTTGTTGGGTGGTTGGATGGATGGTTGGTTGGTGGAATTGTTAGAATATAAGTTTGTTATTTTTTAATTGAGTAATTTTGTTGGGTGGTTGGATGGATGGTTGGTTGGTGGAATTGTTAGAGTTTAAGTATGTTATTTTTTAAATGAGTTATTTTGTTGGGTGGTTGGATGGATGGTAGGTTGGTGGAATTGTTAGAGTTTAAGTATGTTATTTTTTTAATGTGATATAATTAGGTATATTTAATGTTAAGGTTTGTTAGTTTCTAAACGTGTTCAATTGTAGTTGTGTTAATTCTTAAGTTTGTAAATTTTTAAGTTTGTTAGTTTTATAATTTGTTGCATTTTAAGTTTGTTTTTAATTTTTATAAATTTTAAGTTTGTCAGTTTTTAAGTAGGTTAATGGTTGGTTGGTGGAATTGTTAGAGTTTAAGTTAGTTATTTTTAATTTAATTTAATAATTTGTTATATTTTAAGTTTTTTTTAATTTTGATTGTTTTTAAGTTTGTTATTTTTAGTTGTGTTATTTTGTGGGTTGATGGATGGATGGTTAGATTGTGGAATTGTTAGAGTTTAAGTTAGTTATTTTTTATAGTTTGTTATATTTTAAGTTTGTATTTAATTTTGATAAATTTTAAGTTTGTCAGTGTTTAAGTATGCTAATTTGTTGGGTGGTTGGATGGATGGTTGGTTGGTGGAATTGTTAGAATTTAAATATGTTATTTTTTAAATGAGTTATTTTGTTGGGTGGTTGGATGGATGGTAGGTTGGTGGAATTGTTAGAGTTTAAGTATGTTATTTTTTTAATGTGATATAATTAGGTATATTTAATGTTAAGGTTTGTTAGTTTCTAAACGTGTTCAATTGTAGTTGTGTTAATTCTTAAGTTTGTAAATTTTTAAGTTTGTTAGTTTTATAATTTGTTGCATTTTAAGTTTGTTTTTAATTTTTATAAATTTTAAGTTTGTCAGTTTTTAAGTAGGTTAATGGTTGGTTGGTGGAATTGTTAGAGTTTAAGTTAGTTATTTTTAATTTAATTTAATAATTTGTTATATTTTAAGTTTTTTTTAATTTTGATTGTTTTTAAGTTTGTTATTTTTAGTTGTGTTATTTTGTGGGTTGATGGATGGATGGTTAGATTGTGGAATTGTTAGAGTTTAAGTTAGTTATTTTTTATAGTTTGTTATATTTTAAGTTTGTATTTAATTTTGATAAATTTTAAGTTTGTCAGTGTTTAAGTATGCTAATTTGTTGGGTGGTTGGATGGATGGTTGGTTGGTGGAATTGTTAGAATTTAAATATGTTATTTTTTAAGTGAGTTATTTTGTTGGGTGGTTGGATGGATGGTTGGTTGGAGGAATTGTTAGAGTTTAAGTATGTTATTTTTTTAATGTGTTATAATTAGGTATATTTAATGTTAAGGTTTGTTAGTTTCTAAACGTGTTCAATTTTAGTTGTGTCAATTCTTAAGTTTGTAAATTTTTAAGTTTGTTAGTTTTATAATTTGTTACATTTTAAGTTTTTTTAATTTTTATAAATTTTAAGTTAGTCAGTTTTTAAGTATGTTAATTTGTTGGGTGGTTGGATGGATGGATGGTTGGTGGATGTGTTAGAATTTAAGTATGTTATTTTTTAAGTGAGTTATTTTGTTGGGTGGTTGGATGGATGGTTGGTTGGTGGAATTGTTAGATTTTAAGTTAGTTGTCTTTTAAGTGTATTATATTTAGCTATATTTAAAATTAAGTTTGTTAGCTTCTAAAATTGTTCGATTTTAAAAGTGTTAGTTCTTAAGTTTGTAAATTTTTAAGTTTGTTAGTTTTATAATTTGTTACATTTTAAGTTTTTTTTAATTTTTATAAATTTTAAGTTAGTCAGTTTTTAAGTATGTTAATTTGTTGGGTGGTTGGATGGATGGTTGGTTGGTGGAATTGTTAGAGTTTAAGTATGTTATTTTTTAAATGAGTTATTTTGTTGGGTGGTTGGATGGATGGTAGGTTGGTGGAATTGTTAGAGTTTAAGTATGTTATTTTTTTAATGTGATATAATTAGGTATATTTAATGTTAAGGTTTGTTAGTTTCTAAACGTGTTCAATTGTAGTTGTGTTAATTCTTAAGTTTGTAAATTTTTAAGTTTGTTAGTTTTATAATTTGTTGCATTTTAAGTTTGTTTTTAATTTTTATAAATTTTAAGTTTGTCAGTTTTTAAGTATGTTAATTTGTTGGGTGGTTGGATGGATGGTTGGTTGGTTGAATTGTTAGAGTTTAAGTATGTTATTTTTTTAATGTGTTATAATTAGGTATATTTAATCTTAAGGTTTGTTAGTTTCTAAACGTGTTCAATTTTAGTTGTGTTAATTCTTAAGTTTGTAAATTTTTAAGTTTGTTAGTTTTATAATTTGTTACATTTTAAGTTTGTTTTTAATTTTTATAAATTTTAAGTTAGTCAGTTTTTAAGTATGTTAATTTGTTGGGTGGTTGGATGGATGGATGGTTGGTGGATTTGTTAGAATTTAAGTATGTTATTTTTTAAGTGAGTTATTTTGTTGGGTGGTTGGATGGATGGTTGTTTGGTGGAATTGTTAGAGTTTAAGTTAGTTGTCTTTTAAGTGTATTATATTTAGCTATATTTAAAATTAGGTTTGTTAGCTTCTAAAAGTGTTCGATTTTAAAAGTGTTAGTTCTTAAGTTTGTAAATTTTTAAGTTTGTTAATTTTATAAATTGTTATATTTTAAGATTGTATTTAATTTCGATAAATTTTATGTTTGTCAGTTTTTAAGTATGTTAATTTGTTGGGTATTTGGATGGATGGTTGGTTGGTGGAATTGTTAGAATTTAAGTTTGTTATTTTTTAATTGAGTTAATTTGTTGGGTGGTTGGATGGATGGTTGGTTGGTGGAATTGTTAGAGTTTAAGTATGTTATTTTTTTAATGTGTTATAATTAGGTATATTTAATGTTAAGGTTTTTTAGTTTCTAAACGTGTTCAATTTTAGTTGTGTTAATTCTTAAGTTTGTAAATTTTTAAGTTTGTTAGTTTTAATTGTTAGTTATAATTTGTTACATTTTAAGTTTTTTTTAATTTTTATAAATTTTAAGTTAGTCAGTTTTTAAGTATGTTAATTTGTTGGGTGGTTGGATGGATGGTTGGTTGGTGGAATTGTTAGAATATAAGTTTGTTATTTTTTAATTGAGTAATTTTGTTGGGTGGTTGGATGGATGGTTGGTTGGTGGAATTGTTAGAGTTTAAGTATGTTATTTTTTAAATGAGTTATTTTGTTGGGTGGTCGGATGGATGGTAGGTTGGTGGAATTGTTAGAGTTTAAGTATGTTATTTTTTTAATGTGATATAATTAGGTATATTTAATGTTAAGGTTTGTTAGTTTCTAAACGTGTTCAATTTTAGTTGTGTCAATTCTTAAGTTTGTAAATTTTTAAGTTTGTTAGTTTTATAATTTGTTACATTTTAAGTTTTTTTTAAATTTTATAAATTTTAAGTTAGTCAGTTTTTAAGTATGTTAATTTGTTGGGTGGTTGGATGGATGGATGGTTGGTGGATTTGTTAGAATTTAAGTATGTTATTTTTTAAGTGAGTTATTTTGTTGGGTGGTTGGATGGATGGTTGGTTGGTGGAATTGTTAGATTTTAAGTTAGTTGTCTTTTAAGTGTATTATATTTAGCTATATTTAAAATTAAGTTTGTTAGCTTCTAAAATTGTTCGATTTTAAAAGTGTTAGTTCTTAAGTTTGTAAATTTTTAAGTTTGTTAGTTTTAATTGTTAGTTATAATTTGTTACATTTTAAGTTTTTTTTTAATTTTTATAAATTTTAAGTTAGTCAGTTTTTAAGTATGTTAATTTGTTGGGTGGTTGGATGGATGGTTGGTTGGTGGAATTGTTAGAATATAAGTTTGTTATTTTTTAATTGAGTAATTTTGTTGGGTGGTTGGATGGATGGTTGGTTGGTGGAATTGTTAGAGTTTAAGTATGTTATTTTTTAAATGAGTTATTTTGTTGGGTGGTTGGATGGATGGTAGGTTGGTGGAATTGTTAGAGTTTAAGTATGTTATTTTTTTAATGTGATATAATTAGGTATATTTAATGTTAAGGTTTGTTAGTTTCTAAACGTGTTCAATTGTAGTTGTGTTAATTCTTAAGTTTGTAAATTTTTAAGTTTGTTAGTTTTATAATTTGTTGCATTTTAAGTTTGTTTTTAATTTTTATAAATTTTAAGTTTGTCAGTTTTTAAGTAGGTTAATGGTTGGTTGGTGGAATTGTTAGAGTTTAAGTTAGTTATTTTTAATTTAATTTAATAATTTGTTATATTTTAAGTTTTTTTTAATTTTGATTGTTTTTAAGTTTGTTATTTTTAGTTGTGTTATTTTGTGGGTTGATGGATGGATGGTTAGATTGTGGAATTGTTAGAGTTTAAGTTAGTTATTTTTTATAGTTTGTTATATTTTAAGTTTGTATTTAATTTTGATAAATTTTAAGTTTGTCAGTGTTTAAGTATGCTAATTTGTTGGGTGGTTGGATGGATGGTTGGTTGGTGGAATTGTTAGAATTTAAATATGTTATTTTTTAAGTGAGTTATTTTGTTGGGTGGTTGGATGGATGGTTGGTTGGAGGAATTGTTAGAGTTTAAGTATGTTATTTTTTTAATGTGTTATAATTAGGTATATTTAATGTTAAGGTTTGTTAGTTTCTAAACGTGTTCAATTTTAGTTGTGTCAATTCTTAAGTTTGTAAATTTTTAAGTTTGTTAGTTTTATAATTTGTTACATTTTAAGTTTTTTTAATTTTTATAAATTTTAAGTTAGTCAGTTTTTAAGTATGTTAATTTGTTGGGTGGTTGGATGGATGGATGGTTGGTGGATGTGTTAGAATTTAAGTATGTTATTTTTTAAGTGAGTTATTTTGTTGGGTGGTTGGATGGATGGTTGGTTGGTGGAATTGTTAGATTTTAAGTTAGTTGTCTTTTAAGTGTATTATATTTAGCTATATTTAAAATTAAGTTTGTTAGCTTCTAAAATTGTTCGATTTTAAAAGTGTTAGTTCTTAAGTTTGTAAATTTTTAAGTTTGTTAGTTTTATAATTTGTTACATTTTAAGTTTTTTTTAATTTTTATAAATTTTAAGTTAGTCAGTTTTTAAGTATGTTAATTTGTTGGGTGGTTGGATGGATGGTTGGTTGGTGGAATTGTTAGAGTTTAAGTATGTTATTTTTTAAATGAGTTATTTTGTTGGGTGGTTGGATGGATGGTAGGTTGGTGGAATTGTTAGAGTTTAAGTATGTTATTTTTTTAATGTGATATAATTAGGTATATTTAATGTTAAGGTTTGTTAGTTTCTAAACGTGTTCAATTGTAGTTGTGTTAATTCTTAAGTTTGTAAATTTTTAAGTTTGTTAGTTTTATAATTTGTTGCATTTTAAGTTTGTTTTTAATTTTTATAAATTTTAAGTTTGTCAGTTTTTAAGTATGTTAATTTGTTGGGTGGTTGGATGGATGGTTGGTTGGTTGAATTGTTAGAGTTTAAGTATGTTATTTTTTTAATGTGTTATAATTAGGTATATTTAATCTTAAGGTTTGTTAGTTTCTAAACGTGTTCAATTTTAGTTGTGTTAATTCTTAAGTTTGTAAATTTTTAAGTTTGTTAGTTTTATAATTTGTTACATTTTAAGTTTGTTTTTAATTTTTATAAATTTTAAGTTAGTCAGTTTTTAAGTATGTTAATTTGTTGGGTGGTTGGATGGATGGATGGTTGGTGGATTTGTTAGAATTTAAGTATGTTATTTTTTAAGTGAGTTATTTTGTTGGGTGGTTGGATGGATGGTTGTTTGGTGGAATTGTTAGAGTTTAAGTTAGTTGTCTTTTAAGTGTATTATATTTAGCTATATTTAAAATTAGGTTTGTTAGCTTCTAAAAGTGTTCGATTTTAAAAGTGTTAGTTCTTAAGTTTGTAAATTTTTAAGTTTGTTAATTTTATAAATTGTTATATTTTAAGATTGTATTTAATTTCGATAAATTTTATGTTTGTCAGTTTTTAAGTATGTTAATTTGTTGGGTATTTGGATGGATGGTTGGTTGGTGGAATTGTTAGAATTTAAGTATGTTATTTTTTTAATGTGTTATAATTAGGTATATTTAATGTTAAGGTTTTTTAGTTTCTAAACGTGTTCAATTTTAGTTGTGTTAATTCTTAAGTTTGTAAATTTTTAAGTTTGTTAGTTTTAATTGTTAGTTATAATTTGTTACATTTTAAGTTTTTTTTAATTTTTATAAATTTTAAGTTAGTCAGTTTTTAAGTATGTTAATTTGTTGGGTGGTTGGATGGATGGTTGGTTGGTGGAATTGTTAGAATATAAGTTTGTTATTTTTTAATTGAGTAATTTTGTTGGGTGGTTGGATGGATGGTTGGTTGGTGGAATTGTTAGAGTTTAAGTATGTTATTTTTTAAATGAGTTATTTTGTTGGGTGGTCGGATGGATGGTAGGTTGGTGGAATTGTTAGAGTTTAAGTATGTTATTTTTTTAATGTGATATAATTAGGTATATTTAATGTTAAGGTTTGTTAGTTTCTAAACGTGTTCAATTGTAGTTGTGTTAATTCTAAAGTTTGTAAATTTTTAAGTTTGTTAGTTTTATAATTTGTTGCATTTTAAGTTTGTTTTTAATTTTTATAAATTTTAAGTTTGTCAGTTTTTAAGTAGGTTAATGGTTGGTTGGTGGAATTGTTAGAGTTTAAGTTAGTTATTTTTAATTTAATTTAATAATTTGTTATATTTTAAGTTTTTTTTAATTTTGATTGTTTTTAAGTTTGTTATTTTTAGTTGTGTTATTTTGTGGGTTGATGGATGGATGGTTAGATTGTGGAATTGTTAGAGTTTAAGTTAGTTATTTTTTATAATTTGTTACATTTTAAGTTTGTTATTAATTTTTATAAATTTTAAGTTTGTCAGTTTTTTTAAGTATGTTAATTTGTTGGGTGGTTGGATGGATGGTTGGTTGGTGGAACTGTGAAAATTTAAGTATGTTATTTTTTAAGTGAGTTATTTTGTTGGGTGGTTGGATGGATGGTTGGTTGGTGGAATTGTAAGAGTTTAAGTATGTTATTTTTTTAATATGATATAATTAGGTATATTTAATGTTCAGGTTTGTTAGTTTCTAAACGTGTTCAATTTTAGTTGTGTCAATTCTTAAGTTTGTAAATTTTTAAGTTTGTTAGTTTTATAATTTGTTACATTTTAAGTTTTTTTTAATTTTTATAAATTTTAAGTTAGTCAGTTTTTAAGTATGTTAATTTGTTGGGTGGTTGGATGGATGGATGGTTGGTGGATTTGTTAGAATTTAAGTATGTTATTTTTTAAGTGAGTTATTTTGTTGGGTGGTTGGATGGATGGTTGGTTGGCGGAATTGTTAGATTTTAAGTTAGTTGTCTTTTAAGTGTATTATATTTAGCTATATTTAAAATTAAGTTTGTTAGCTTCTAAAATTGTTCGATTTTAAAAGTGTTAGTTCTTAAGTTTGTAAATTTTTAAGTTTGTTAGTTTTATAATTTGTTACATTTTAAGTTTTTTTTAATTTTTATAAATTTTAAGTTAGTCAGTTTTTAAGTATGTTAATTTGTTGGGTGGTTGGATGGATGGTTGGTTGGTGGAATTGTTAGAGTTTAAGTATGTTATTTTTTAAATGAGTTATTTTGTTGGGTGGTTGGATGGATGGTAGGTTGGTGGAATTGTTAGAGTTTAAGTATGTTATTTTTTTAATGTGATATAATTAGGTATATTTAATGTTAAGGTTTGTTAGTTTCTAAACGTGTTCAATTTTAGTTGTGTTAATTCTTAAGTTTGTAAATTTTTAAGTTTGTTAGTTTTGAAATTTGTTACATTTTAAGTCTGTTTTTAATTTTTATAAATTTTAATTTAGTCAGTTTTTAAGTATGTTAATTTGTTGGGTGGTTGGATGGATGGATGGTTGGTGGATTTGTTAGAATTTAAGTATGTTATTTTTTAAGTGAGTTATTTTGTTGGGTGGTTGGATGGATGGTTGGTTGGTGGAATTGTTAGAGTTTAACTTAGTTGTCTTTTAAGTGTATTATATTTAGCTATATTTAAAATTAAGTTTGTTAGCTTCTAAAAGTGTTCGATTTTAAAAGTGTTAGTTCTTAAGTTTGTAAATTTTTAAGTTTGTTAATTTTATAATTTGTTATATTATAAGTTTGTATTTAATTTCGATAAATTTTATGTTTGTCAGTTTTTAAGTATGTTAATTTGTTGGGTGGTTGGATGGATGGTTGGTTGGTGGAATTGTTAGAATTTAAGTTTGTTATTTTTAAGTGAGTTATTTTGTTGTGTGGTTGGATGGATGGTTGGTTGGTGGAATTGTTAGAGTTTAAGTATGTTATTTTTTTAATGTGTTCTAATTAGGTAAATTTAATGTTAAGGTTTGTTAGTTTCTAAACGTGTTCAATTTTAGTTGTGTTAATTCTTAAGTTTGTAAATTTTTAAGTTTGTTAGTTTTATAAATTGTTACATTTTAAGTTTGTTTTTAATTTTTATAAATTTAAAGTTAGTCAGTTGTTAAGTATGTGAATTTGTTGGGTGGTTGGATGGATGGATTGTTGGTGGATTTGTTAAAATTTAAGTTAGTTATTTTAATTTAATTTAATAATTTGTTATATTTTAAGTTTTTTTTAATTTTGATTGTTTTTAAGTTTGTTATTTTTAGTTGTGTTATTTTGTTGGGTTGATGGATGGATGGTTAGATGGTGGAATTGTTAGAGTTTAATGAATTATTTTTTATAGTTTGTTATATTTTAAGTTTGTATTTAATTTTGATAAATTTTAAGTTTGTCAGTGTTTAAGTATGCTAATTTGTTGGGTGGTTGGATGGATGGTTGGTTGGTGGAATTGTTAGAATTTAAATATGTTATTTTTTAAGTGAGTTATTTTGTTGGGTGGTTGGATGGATGGTTGGTTGGTGGAATTGTTAGAGTTTAAGTATGTTATTTTTTTAATGTGTTATAATTAGGTATATTTAATGTTAACGTTTGTTAGTTTCTAAACGTGTTCAATTTAAGTTGTGTTAATTCTTATGTTTGTAAATTTTTAAGTTTGTTAGTTTTATAATTTGTTACATTTTAAGTTTGTTTTTAATTTTTATAAATTTTAAGTTTGTCAGTTTTTAAGTATGTTAATTTGTTGGGTTATTGGATGGATGGTTGGTTGGTGGAATTGTTAGAATTTAAGTATGTTATTTTTTAAGTGAGTTATTTTGTTGGGTGGTTGGATGGATGGTAGGTTGGTGGAATTGTTAGAGTTTAAGTATGTTATTTTTTTAATGTGATATAATTAGGTATATTTAATGTTAAGGTTTGTTAGTTTCTAAACGTGTTCAATTTTAGTTGTGTTAATTCTTAAGTTTGTAAATTTTTAAGTTTGTTAGTTTTATAATTTGTTACATTTTAAGTTTGTTTTTAATTTTTATAAATTTTAAGTTTGTCAGTTTTTAAGTATGTTAATTTGCTGGGTGGTTGGATGGATGGTTGGTTGGTGGAATTGTTAGAGTTTAAGTATGTTATTTTTTTAATGTGTTATAATTAGGTATATCTAATCTTAAGGTTTGTTAGTTTCTAAACGTGTTCAATTTTAGTTGTGTTAATTCTTAAGTTTGTAAATTTTTAAGTTTGTTAGTTTTATAATTTGTTACATTTTAAGTTTGTTTTTAATTTTTATAAATTTTAAGTTAGTCAGTTTTTAAGTATGTTAATTTGTTGGGTGGTTGGATGGATGGATGGTTGGTGGATTTGATAAAATTTAAGTATGTTATTTTTTAAGTGAGTAATTTTGTTGAGTGGTTGGATGGATGGTTGGTTGGTGGAATTGTTAGAGTTTAAGTTAGTTGTCTTTTAAGTGTATTATATTTAGCTATATTTAAAATTAAATTTGTTAGCTTCTAAAAGTGTTCGATTTTAAAAGTGTTAGTTATTATGTTTGTAAATTTTTAAGTTTGTTAATTTTATAATTTGTTATATTTTAAGTTTGTATTTAATTTCGATAAATTTTATGTTTGTGAGTTTTTAAGTATGTTAATTTGTTGGGTGGTTGGATGGATGGTTGGTTGATTGGTTGATTGGTTGGTTGATATATTAGAGTTTAAGTTTGTTATTTTTAAATGTGTTATTTTGTTGAGTGGTTGGATGGATGGTTGGTTGGTGGAATTGTTAGAGTTTAAGTATGTTATTTTTTAAGTGAGTAATTTTGTAGGGTGGCTGGATGGATGGTTGGTTGGTGGAATTGTTAGAGTTTAAGTTAGTTATTTTTTAAGTGTGTTATACTTAATTATATTTAAAATTATATTTGTTAGCTTCTAAATGTGTTCGATTTTAAATGTGTTAGTTATTAAGTGTGTAAATTTTTAAGTTTGTTAATTTTATAATTTGTTATATTTTAAGAATGTTTTTAATTTAATTGTTTTTAAGTTTGTCAGTTGTTAAGTATGTTAATTTGTTATGTGGTTGGATGGATGGTTGGTTGGTGGAATTGTTAGATTTTAAGCATGGTATTTTTTAAGTGAGTTATTTTGTTGGGTGGTTGGATGGATGGTAGGTTGGTGGAATTGTTAGAGTTTAAGTATGTTATTTTTTTAATGTGATATTGTTAGGTATATTTAATGTTAAGGTTTGTTAGTTTCTAAACGTGTTCAATTTTAGTTGTGTTAATTCTTAAGTTTGTAAATTTTTAAGTTTGTTAGTTTTATAATTTGTTACATTTTAAGTTTGTTTTTAATTTTTATAAATTTTAAGTTTGTCAGTTTTTAAATATGTTAATTTGTTGGGTTTTTGGATGGATGGTTGGTTGGTGGAATTGTTAGAGTTTAAGTATGTTATTTTTTTAATGTGTTATAATTAGGTATATTTAATGTTAAGGTTTGTTAGTTTCTAAACGTGTTCAATTTTAGTTGTGTCAATTCTTAAGTTTGTAAATTTTTAAGTTTGTTAGTTTTATAATTTGTTACATTTTAAGTTTTTTTTAAATTTTATAAATTTTAAGTTAGTCAGTTTTTAAGTATGTTAATTTGTTGGGTGGTTGGATGGATGGATGGTTGGTGGATTTGTTAGAATTTAAGTATGTTATTTTTTAAGTGAGTTATTTTGTTGGGTGGTTGGATGGATGGTTGGTTGGTGGAATTGTTAGATTTTAAGTTAGTTGTCTTTTAAGTGTATTATATTTAGCTATATTTAAAATTAAGTTTGTTAGCTTCTAAAATTGTTCGATTTTAAAAGTGTTAGTTCTTAAGTTTGTAAATTTTTAAGTTTGTTAGTTTTAATTGTTAGTTATAATTTGTTACATTTTAAGTTTTTTTTTAATTTTTATAAATTTTAAGTTAGTCAGTTTTTAAGTATGTTAATTTGTTGGGTGGTTGGATGGATGGTTGGTTGGTGGAATTGTTAGAATATAAGTTTGTTATTTTTTAATTGAGTAATTTTGTTGGGTGGTTGGATGGATGGTTGGTTGGTGGAATTGTTAGAGTTTAAGTATGTTATTTTTTAAATGAGTTATTTTGTTGGGTGGTTGGATGGATGGTAGGTTGGTGGAATTGTTAGAGTTTAAGTATGTTATTTTTTTAATGTGATATAATTAGGTATATTTAATGTTAAGGTTTGTTAGTTTCTAAACGTGTTCAATTGTAGTTGTGTTAATTCTTAAGTTTGTAAATTTTTAAGTTTGTTAGTTTTATAATTTGTTGCATTTTAAGTTTGTTTTTAATTTTTATAAATTTTAAGTTTGTCAGTTTTTAAGTAGGTTAATGGTTGGTTGGTGGAATTGTTAGAGTTTAAGTTAGTTATTTTTAATTTAATTTAATAATTTGTTATATTTTAAGTTTTTTTTAATTTTGATTGTTTTTAAGTTTGTTATTTTTAGTTGTGTTATTTTGTGGGTTGATGGATGGATGGTTAGATTGTGGAATTGTTAGAGTTTAAGTTAGTTATTTTTTATAGTTTGTTATATTTTAAGTTTGTATTTAATTTTGATAAATTTTAAGTTTGTCAGTGTTTAAGTATGCTAATTTGTTGGGTGGTTGGATGGATGGTTGGTTGGTGGAATTGTTAGAATTTAAATATGTTATTTTTTAAGTGAGTTATTTTGTTGGGTGGTTGGATGGATGGTTGGTTGGAGGAATTGTTAGAGTTTAAGTATGTTATTTTTTTAATGTGTTATAATTAGGTATATTTAATGTTAAGGTTTGTTAGTTTCTAAACGTGTTCAATTTTAGTTGTGTCAATTCTTAAGTTTGTAAATTTTTAAGTTTGTTAGTTTTATAATTTGTTACATTTTAAGTTTTTTTAATTTTTATAAATTTTAAGTTAGTCAGTTTTTAAGTATGTTAATTTGTTGGGTGGTTGGATGGATGGATGGTTGGTGGATGTGTTAGAATTTAAGTATGTTATTTTTTAAGTGAGTTATTTTGTTGGGTGGTTGGATGGATGGTTGGTTGGTGGAATTGTTAGATTTTAAGTTAGTTGTCTTTTAAGTGTATTATATTTAGCTATATTTAAAATTAAGTTTGTTAGCTTCTAAAATTGTTCGATTTTAAAAGTGTTAGTTCTTAAGTTTGTAAATTTTTAAGTTTGTTAGTTTTATAATTTGTTACATTTTAAGTTTTTTTTAATTTTTATAAATTTTAAGTTAGTCAGTTTTTAAGTATGTTAATTTGTTGGGTGGTTGGATGGATGGTTGGTTGGTGGAATTGTTAGAGTTTAAGTATGTTATTTTTTAAATGAGTTATTTTGTTGGGTGGTTGGATGGATGGTAGGTTGGTGGAATTGTTAGAGTTTAAGTATGTTATTTTTTTAATGTGATATAATTAGGTATATTTAATGTTAAGGTTTGTTAGTTTCTAAACGTGTTCAATTGTAGTTGTGTTAATTCTTAAGTTTGTAAATTTTTAAGTTTGTTAGTTTTATAATTTGTTGCATTTTAAGTTTGTTTTTAATTTTTATAAATTTTAAGTTTGTCAGTTTTTAAGTATGTTAATTTGTTGGGTGGTTGGATGGATGGTTGGTTGGTGGAATTGTTAGAATTTAAGTATGTTATTTTTTAAGTGAGTTATTTTGTTGGGTGGTTGGATGGATGGTAGGTTGGTGGAATTGTTAGAGTTTAAGTATGTTATTTTTTTAATGTGATATAATTAGGTATATTTAATGTTAAGGTTTGTTAGTTTCTAAACGTGTTCAATTTTAGTTGTGTTAATTCTTAAGTTTGTAAATTTTTAAGTTTGTTAGTTTTATAATTTGTTGCATTTTAAGTTTGTTTTTAATTTTTATAAATTTTAAGTTTGTCAGTTTTTAAGTATGCTAATTTGTTGGGTGGTTGGATGGATGGTTGGTTGGTGGAATTGTTAGAGTTTAAGTATGTTATTTTTTTAATGTGATATAATTAGGTATATTTAATGTTAAGGTTTGTTAGTTTCTAAACGTGTTCAATTTTAGTTGTGTTAATTCTTAAGTTTGTAAATTTTTAAGTTTGTTAGTTTTGAAATTTGTTACATTTTAAGTCTGTTTTTAATTTTTATAAATTTTAATTTAGTCAGTTTTTAAGTATGTTAATTTGTTGGGTGGTTGGATGGATGGATGGTTGGTGGATTTGTTAGAATTTAAGTATGTTATTTTTTAAGTGAGTTATTTTGTTGGGTGGTTGGATGGATGGTTGGTTGGTGGAATTGTTAGAGTTTAAGTTAGTTGTCTTTTAAGTGTATTATATTTAGCTATATTTAAAATTAAGTTTGTTAGCTTCTAAAAGTGTTCGATTTTAAAAGTGTTAGTTCTTAAGTTTGTAAATTTTTAAGTTTGTTAATTTTATAATTTGTTATATTATAAGTTTGTATTTAATTTCGATAAATTTTATGTTTGTCAGTTTTTAAGTATGTTAATTTGTTGGGTGGTTGGATGGATGGTTGGTTGGTGGAATTGTTAGAATTTAAGTTTGTTATTTTTAAGTGAGTTATTTTGTTGTGTGGTTGGATGGATGGTTGGTTGGTGGAATTGTTAGAGTTTAAGTATGTTATTTTTTTAATGTGTTCTAATTAGGTAAATTTAATGTTAAGGTTTGTTAGTTTCTAAACGTGTTCAATTTTAGTTGTGTTAATTCTTAAGTTTGTAAATTTTTAAGTTTGTTAGTTTTATAAATTGTTACATTTTAAGTTTGTTTTTAATTTTTATAAATTTAAAGTTAGTCAGTTGTTAAGTATGCGAATTTGTTGGGTGGTTGGATGGATGGATTGTTGGTGGATTTGTTAAAATTTAAGTTAGTTATTTTTAATTTAATTTAATAATTTGTTATATTTTAAGTTTTTTTTAATTTTGATTGTTTTT
The DNA here is from genome assembly GCA_963978545.1 of Linyphia triangularis. Lineage (NCBI taxonomy): Eukaryota > Metazoa > Arthropoda > Arachnida > Araneae > Linyphiidae > Linyphia > Linyphia triangularis. The sequence goes on from OZ021732.1 coordinate 11,155,436, forward strand.
AAGTTTGTTATTTTTAGTTGTGTTATTTTGTTGGGTTGGTGGATGGATGGTTAGATGGTGGAATTGTTAGAGTTTAATGAATTATTTTTTATAGTTTGTTATATTTTAAGTTTGTATTTAATTTTGATAAATTTTAAGTTTGTCAGTGTTTAAGTATGCTAATTTGTTGGGTGGTTGGATGGATGGTTGGTTGGTGGAATTGTTAGAATTTAAATATGTTATTTTTTAAGTGAGTTATTTTGTTGGGTGGTTGGATGGATGGTTGGTTGGTGGAATTGTTAGAGTTTAAGTATGTTATTTTTTTAATGTGTTATAATTAGGTATATTTAATGTTAAGGTTTGTTAGTTTCTAAACGTGTTCAATTTAAGTTGTGTTAATTCTTATGTTTGTAAATTTTTAAGTTTGTTAGTTTTATAATTTGTTACATTTTAAGTTTGTTTTTAATTTTTATAAATTTTAAGTTTGTCAGTTTTTAAGTATGTTAATTTGTTGGGTGGTTGGATGGATGGTTGGTTGGTGGAATTGTTAGAATTTAAGTATGTTATTTTTTAAGTGAGTTATTTTTTTGGGTGGTTGGATGGATGGTAGGTTGGTGGAATTGTTAGAGTTTAAGTATGTTATTTTTTTAATGTGATATAATTAGGTATATTTAATGTTAAGGTTTGTTAGTTTCTAAACGTGTTCAATTTTAGTTGTGTTAATTCTTAAGTTTGTAAATTTTTAAGTTTGTTAGTTTTATAATTTGTTACATTTTAAGTTTGTTTTTAATTTTTATAAATTTTAAGTTTGTCAGTTTTTAAGTATGTTAATTTGCTGGGTGGTTGGATGGATGGTTGGTTGGTGGAATTGTTAGAGTTTAAGTATGTTATTTTTTTAATGTGTTATAATTAGGTATATCTAATCTTAAGGTTTGTTAGTTTCTAAACGTGTTCAATTTTAGTTGTGTTAATTCTTAAGTTTGTAAATTTTTAAGTTTGTTAGTTTTATAATTTGTTACATTTTAAGTTTGTTTTTAATTTTTATAAATTTTAAGTTAGTCAGTTTTTAAGTATGTTAATTTGTTGGGTGGTTGGATGGATGGATGGTTGGTGGATTTGATAAAATTTAAGTATGTTATTTTTTAAGTGAGTAATTTTGTTGAGTGGTTGGATGGATGGTTGGTTGGTGGAATTGTTAGAGTTTAAGTTAGTTGTCTTTTAAGTGTATTATATTTAGCTATATTTAAAATTAAATTTGTTAGCTTCTAAAAGTGTTCGATTTTAAAAGTGTTAGTTATTATGTTTGTAAATTTTTAAGTTTGTTAATTTTATAATTTGTTATATTTTAAGTTTGTATTTAATTTCGATAAATTTTATGTTTGTGAGTTTTTAAGTATGTTAATTTGTTGGGTGGTTGGATGGATGGTTGGTTGATTGGTTGATTGGTTGGTTGATATATTAGAGTTTAAGTTTGTTATTTTTAAATGTGTTATTTTGTTGAGTGGTTGGATGGATGGTTGGTTGGTGGAATTGTTAGAGTTTAAGTTAGTTATTTTTTAAGTGTGTTATACTTAATTATATTTAAAATTATATTTGTTAGCTTCTAAATGTGTTCGATTTTAAATGTGTTAGTTATTAAGTGTGTAAATTTTTAAGTTTGTTAATTTTATAATTTGTTATATTTTAAGAATGTTTTTAATTTAATTGTTTTTAAGTTTGTCAGTTTTTAAGGGTGTTAATTTGATGGGTGGTTGGATGGATGGTTGGTTGGTTGGTGGATATGTTAGAGTTTAAGTTTGTTATTTTTAAGAGTGTTATTTTGTTTGGTTGGTAAGTTGGTGGAATTGTTAGAGTTTAAGTTAGTTATATTTTAAGTGTGTTATATTTAAGTATATTTAAAATTAAGTTTGTTAGCTTCTAAAAGTGTTCGATTTAAAAAGTGTTAGTTATTAAGTGTGTAAATTTTTAAGTTTGTTAATTTTATAAATTGTTATCTTATAAGTTTGTATTTAATTTCAATAAATTTTAAGTTTAACAGTTTTTAAGTAGTTTAATTTGTTGGGAGGTTGGATGGATGGTCGGTTGGGGGAAATGTTAGAGTTTAAGTATGTTATTTTTTTAATGTAAGGTGGTATATTTAATGTATATTTAATGTTAAGGTTTGTTAGTTTCTAAATGTGTTCAATTTTAGTTGCGTTAATTCATAAGTTTGTAAATTTTTAAGTTTGTTAGTTTTATAATTTGTTACATTTTAATTTTGTTTTTAATTTTTATAAATTTTAAGTTTGTCAGTTTATAAGTATGTTAATTTGTTGGGTGGTTGGATGGATGGTTGGTTGGTGGAATTGTAAGGGTTTACCTCTGTTATTTTTTTAATGTGTTATATTTAGGTATATTTAATGTTAAGTTTTTTGTTTCCAAATGTGTTCAATTTTAGATGTTTTAGTTCTTAAAAGTGTAAATTTTTAAGTTTGTTAGTTTTATAATTTGTTATATTTTAAGTTTGTTTTTAATTTCGATTGTTTTTAAGTTTGTCAGTTTTTAATTGTGTTAATTTGTTGGGTGGTTGGATGGATGGTTGGTTGGTGGAATTGTTAGAGTTTAAGTTAGTTATTTTTTATAATTTGTTATATTTTAAGTTTGTATTTAGATTTGATAAAATTTTAAGTTTGTCAGTTTTTAAGTATGTTAATTTGTTGGGTGGTTGAATGGATGGATGGTTGGTGGAGTTGTTAGAATTTAAGTATGTTATTTTTTTAATGTGTTATAATTAGGTATATTTAATGTTAAGGTTTGTTAGTTTCTAAACGTGTTCAATTTAAGTTGTGTTAATTCTTATGTTTGTAAATTTTTAAGTTTGTTAGTTTTATAATTTGTTACATTTTAAGTTTGTTTTTAATTTTTATAAATTTTAAGTTTGTCAGTTGTTAAGTATGTTAATTTGTTATGTGGTTGGATGGATGGTTGGTTGGTGGAATTGTTAGAATTTAAGCATGGTATTTTTTAAGTGAGTTATTTTGTTGGGTGGTTGGATGGATGGTAGGTTGGTGGAATTGTTAGAGTTTAAGTATGTTATTTTTTTAATGTGATATTGTTAGGTATATTTAATGTTAAGGTTTGTTAGTTTCTAAACGTGTTCAATTTTAGTTGTGTTAATTCTTAAGTTTGTAAATTTTTAAGTTTGTTAGTTTTATAATTTGTTACATTTTAAGTTTGTTTTTAATTTTTATAAATTTTAAATTTGTCAGTTTTTAAATATGTTAATTTGTTGGGTTTTTGGATGGATGGTTGGTTGGTGGAATTGTTAGAGTTTAAGTATGTTATTTTTTTAATGTGTTATAATTAGGTATATTTAATGTTAAGGTTTGTTAGTTTCTAAACGTGTTCAATTTTAGTTGTGTTAATTCTTAAGTTTGTAAATTTTTAAGTTTGTTAGTTTTATAATTTGTTACATTTTAAGTTTGTTTTTAATTTTTATAAATTTTAAGTTTGTCAGTTTTTAAGTAGGTTAATTTTGTTGGGTGGTTGGATGGATGGTTGGTTGGTGGAATTGTTAGAGTTTAAGTTAGTTATTTTTTATAGTTTGTTATATTTTAAGTTTGTATTTAATTTTGATAAATTTTAAGTTTGTCAGTGTCTAAGTATGCTAATTTGTTGGGTGGTTGGATGGATGGTTGGTTGGTGGAATTGTTAGAATTTAAATATGTTATTTTTTAAGTGAGTTATTTTGTTGGGTGGTTGGATGGATGGTTGGTTGGAGGAATTGTTAGAGTTTAAGTATGTTATTTTTTTAATGTGTTATAATTAGGTATATTTAATGTTAAGGTTTGTTAGTTTCTAAACGTGTTCAATTTAAGTTGTGTTAATTCTTATGTTTGTAAATTTTTAAGTTTGTTAGTTTTATAATTTGTTACATTTTAAGTTTGTTTTTAATTTTTATAAATTTTAAGTTTGTCAGTTGTTAAGTATGTTAATTTGTTATGTGGTTGGATGGATGGTTGGTTGGTGGAATTGTTAGAATTTAAGCATGGTATTTTTTAAGTGAGTTATTTTGTTGGGTGGTTGGATGGATGGTAGGTTGGTGGAATTGTTAGAGTTTAAGTATGTTATTTTTTTAATGTGATATTGTTAGGTATATTTAATGTTAAGGTTTGTTAGTTTCTAAACGTGTTCAATTTTAGTTGTGTTAATTCTTAAGTTTGTAAATTTTTAAGTTTGTTAGTTTTATAATTTGTTACATTTTAAGTTTGTTTTTAATTTTTATAAATTTTAAATTTGTCAGTTTTTAAATATGTTAATTTGTTGGGTTTTTGGATGGATGGTTGGTTGGTGGAATTGTTAGAGTTTAAGTATGTTATTTTTTTAATGTGTTATAATTAGGTATATTTAATGTTAAGGTTTGTTAGTTTCTAAACGTGTTCAATTTTAGTTGTGTTAATTCTTAAGTTTGTAAATTTTTAAGTTTGTTAGTTTTATAATTTGTTACATTTTAAGTTTTTTTTAATTTTTATAAATTTTAAGTTAGTCAGTTTTTAAGTATGTTAATTTGTTGGGTGGTTGGATGGATGGATGGTTGGTGGATTTGTTAGAATTTAAGTATGTTATTTTTTAAGTGAGTTATTTTGTTGGGTGGTTGGATGGAGGGTTGGTTGGTGGAATTGTTAGATTTTAAGTTAGTTGTCTTTTAAGTGTATTATATTTAGCTATATTTAAAATTAAGTTTGTTAGCTTCTAAAATTGTTCGATTTTAAAAGTGTTAGTTCTTAAGTTTGTAAATTTTTAAGTTTGTTAGTTTTAATTGTTAGTTATAATTTGTTACATTTTAAGTTTTTTTTAATTTTTATAAATTTTAAGTTAGTCAGTTTTTAAGTATGTTAATTTGTTGGGTGGTTGGATGGATGGTTGGTTGGTGGAATTGTTAGAATATAAGTTTGTTATTTTTTAATTGAGTAATTTTGTTGGGTGGTTGGATGGATGGTTGGTTGGTGGAATTGTTAGAGTTTAAGTATGTTATTTTTTAAATGAGTTATTTTGTTGGGTGGTTGGATGGATGGTAGGTTGGTGGAATTGTTAGAGTTTAAGTATGTTATTTTTTTAATGTGATATAATTAGGTATATTTAATGTTAAGGTTTGTTAGTTTCTAAACGTGTTCAATTGTAGTTGTGTTAATTCTTAAGTTTGTAAATTTTTAAGTTTGTTAGTTTTATAATTTGTTGCATTTTAAGTTTGTTTTTAATTTTTATAAATTTTAAGTTTGTCAGTTTTTAAGTAGGTTAATGGTTGGTTGGTGGAATTGTTAGAGTTTAAGTTAGTTATTTTTAATTTAATTTAATAATTTGTTATATTTTAAGTTTTTTTTAATTTTGATTGTTTTTAAGTTTGTTATTTTTAGTTGTGTTATTTTGTTGGGTTGATGGATGGATGGTTAGATTGTGGAATTGTTAGAGTTTAAGTTAGTTATTTTTTATAGTTTGTTATATTTTAAGTTTGTATTTAATTTTGATAAATTTTAAGTTTGTCAGTGTTTAAGTATGCTAATTTGTTGGGTGGTTGGATGGATGGTTGGTTGGTGGAATTGTTAAAATTTAAATATGTTATTTTTTAAGTGAGTTATTTTGTTGGGTGGTTGGATGGATGGTTGGTTGGAGGAATTGTTAGAGTTTAAGTATGTTATTTTTTTAATGTGTTATAATTAGGTATATTTAATGTTAAGGTTTGTTAGTTTCTAAACGTGTTCAATTTTAGTTGTGTCAATTCTTAAGTTTGTAAATTTTTAAGTTTGTTAGTTTTATAATTTGTTACATTTTAAGTTTTTTTTAATTTTTATAAATTTTAAGTTAGTCAGTTTTTAAGTATGTTAATTTGTTGGGTGGTTGGATGGATGGTTGGTTGGTGGAATTGGTAGAGTTTAAGCATGTTATTTTTTAAATGAGTTATTTTGTTGGGTGGTTGGATGGATGGTAGGTTGGTGGAATTGTTAGAGTTTAAGTATGTTATTTTTTTAATGTGATATAATTAGGTATATTTAATGTTAAGGTTTGTTAGTTTCTAAACGTGTTCAATTGTAGTTGTGTTAATTCTTAAGTTTGTAAATTTTTAAGTTTGTTAGTTTTATAATTTGTTGCATTTTAAGTTTGTTTTTAATTTTTATAAATTTTAAGTTTGTCAGTTTTTAAGTATGTTAATTTGTTGGGTGGTTGGATGGATGGTTGGTTGGTGGAATTGTTAGAATTTAAGTATGTTATTTTTTAAGTGAGTTATTTTGTTGGGTGGTTGGATGGATGGTAGGTTGGTGGAATTGTTAGAGTTTAAATATGTTATTTTTTTAATGTGATATAATAAGGTATATTTAATGTTAAGGTTTGTTAGTTTCTAAACGTGTTCAATTTTAGTTGTGTTAATTCTTAAGTTTGTAAATTTTTAAGTTTGTTAGTTTTATAATTTGTTGCATTTTAAGTTTGTTTTTAATTTTTATAACTTTTAAGTTTGTCAGTTTTTAAGTATGCTAATTTGTTGGGTGGTTGGATGGATGGTTGGTTGGTGGAATTGTTAGAGTTTAAGTATGTTATTTTTTTAATGTGATATAATTAGGTATATTTAATGTTAAGGTTTGTTAGTTTCTAAACGTGTTCAATTTTAGTTGTGTTAATTCTTAAGTTTGTAAATTTTTAAGTTTGTTAGTTTTATAATTTGTTACATTTTAAGTTTTTTTTAATTTTTATAAATTTTAAGTTAGTCAGTTTTTAAGTATGTTAATTTGTTGGGTGGTTGGATGGATGGATGGTTGGTGGATTTGTTAGAATTTAAGTATGTTATTTTTTAAGTGAGTTATTTTGTTGGGTGGTTGGATGGAGGGTTGGTTGGTGGAATTGTTAGATTTTAAGTTAGTTGTCTTTTAAGTGTATTATATTTAGCTATATTTAAAATTAAGTTTGTTAGCTTCTAAAATTGTTCGATTTTAAAAGTGTTAGTTCTTAAGTTTGTAAATTTTTAAGTTTGTTAGTTTTAATTGTTAGTTATAATTTGTTACATTTTAAGTTTTTTTTAATTTTTATAAATTTTAAGTTAGTCAGTTTTTAAGTATGTTAATTTGTTGGGTGGTTGGATGGATGGTTGGTTGGTGGAATTGTTAGAATATAAGTTTGTTATTTTTTAATTGAGTAATTTTGTTGGGTGGTTGGATGGATGGTTGGTTGGTGGAATTGTTAGAGTTTAAGTATGTTATTTTTTAAATGAGTTATTTTGTTGGGTGGTTGGATGGATGGTAGGTTGGTGGAATTGTTAGAGTTTAAGTATGTTATTTTTTTAATGTGATATAATTAGGTATATTTAATGTTAAGGTTTGTTAGTTTCTAAACGTGTTCAATTGTAGTTGTGTTAATTCTTAAGTTTGTAAATTTTTAAGTTTGTTAGTTTTATAATTTGTTGCATTTTAAGTTTGTTTTTAATTTTTATAAATTTTAAGTTTGTCAGTTTTTAAGTAGGTTAATGGTTGGTTGGTGGAATTGTTAGAGTTTAAGTTAGTTATTTTTAATTTAATTTAATAATTTGTTATATTTTAAGTTTTTTTTAATTTTGATTGTTTTTAAGTTTGTTATTTTTAGTTGTGTTATTTTGTTGGGTTGATGGATGGATGGTTAGATTGTGGAATTGTTAGAGTTTAAGTTAGTTATTTTTTATAGTTTGTTATATTTTAAGTTTGTATTTAATTTTGATAAATTTTAAGTTTGTCAGTGTTTAAGTATGCTAATTTGTTGGGTGGTTGGATGGATGGTTGGTTGGTGGAATTGTTAAAATTTAAATATGTTATTTTTTAAGTGAGTTATTTTGTTGGGTGGTTGGATGGATGGTTGGTTGGAGGAATTGTTAGAGTTTAAGTATGTTATTTTTTTAATGTGTTATAATTAGGTATATTTAATGTTAAGGTTTGTTAGTTTCTAAACGTGTTCAATTTTAGTTGTGTCAATTCTTAAGTTTGTAAATTTTTAAGTTTGTTAGTTTTATAATTTGTTACATTTTAAGTTTTTTTTAATTTTTATAAATTTTAAGTTAGTCAGTTTTTAAGTATGTTAATTTGTTGGGTGGTTGGATGGATGGTTGGTTGGTGGAATTGGTAGAGTTTAAGTATGTTATTTTTTAAATGAGTTATTTTGTTGGGTGGTTGGATGGATGGTAGGTTGGTGGAATTGTTAGAGTTTAAGTATGTTATTTTTTTAATGTGATATAATTAGGTATATTTAATGTTAAGGTTTGTTAGTTTCTAAACGTGTTCAATTGTAGTTGTGTTAATTCTTAAGTTTGTAAATTTTTAAGTTTGTTAGTTTTATAATTTGTTGCATTTTAAGTTTGTTTTTAATTTTTATAAATTTTAAGTTTGTCAGTTTTTAAGTATGTTAATTTGTTGGGTGGTTGGATGGATGGTTGGTTGGTGGAATTGTTAGAATTTAAGTATGTTATTTTTTAAGTGAGTTATTTTGTTGGGTGGTTGGATGGATGGTAGGTTGGTGGAATTGTTAGAGTTTAAATATGTTATTTTTTTAATGTGATATAATAAGGTATATTTAATGTTAAGGTTTGTTAGTTTCTAAACGTGTTCAATTTTAGTTGTGTTAATTCTTAAGTTTGTAAATTTTTAAGTTTGTTAGTTTTATAATTTGTTGCATTTTAAGTTTGTTTTTAATTTTTATAACTTTTAAGTTTGTCAGTTTTTAAGTATGCTAATTTGTTGGGTGGTTGGATGGATGGTTGGTTGGTGGAATTGTTAGAGTTTAAGTATGTTATTTTTTTAATGTGATATAATTAGGTATATTTAATGTTAAGGTTTGTTAGTTTCTAAACGTGTTCAATTTTAGTTGTGTTAATTCTTAAGTTTGTAAATTTTTAAGTTTGTTAGTTTTATAATTTGTTACATTTTAAGTCTGTTTTTAATTTTTATAAATTTTAATTTAGTCAGTTTTTAAGTATGTTAATTTGTTGGGTGGTTGAATGGATGGATGGTTGGTGGATTTGTTAGTATTTAAGTATGTTATTTTTTAAGTGAGTTATTTTGTTGGGTGGTTGGATGGATGGTTGGTTGGTGGAATTGTTAGAATTTAAGTTAGTTGTCTTTTAAGTGTATTTTATTTAGCTATATTTAAAATTAAGTTTGTTAGCTTCTAAAAGTGTTCGATTTTAAAAGTGTTAGTTCTTAAGTTTGTAAATTTTTAAGTTTGTTAATTTTATAATTTGTTATATTATAAGTTTGTATTTAATTTCGATAAATTTTATGTTTGTCAGTTTTTAAGTATGTTAATTTGTTGGGTGGTTGGATGGATGGTTGGTTGGTGGAATTGTTAGAATTTAAGTTTGTTATTTTTAAGTGAGTTTTTTTTAAGTGAGTTATTTTGTTGTGTGGTTGGATGGATGGTTGGTTGGTGGAATTGTTAGAGTTTAAGTATGTTATTTTTTTAATGTGTTCTAATTAGGTAAATTTAATGTTAAGGTTTGTTAGTTTCTAAACGTGTTCAATTTTAGTTGTGTTAATTCTTAAGTTTGTAAATTTTTAAGTTTGTTAGTTTTATAATTTGTTACATTTTAAGTTTGTTTTTAATTTTTATAAATTTAAAGTTAGTCAGTTGTTAAGTATGTGAATTTGTTGGGTTTTTGGATGGATGGATTGTTGGTGGATTTGTTAAAATTTAAGTTAGTTATTTTTAATTTAATTTAATAATTTGTTATATTTTAAGTTTTTTTTAATTTTGATTGTTTTTAAGTTTGTTATTTTTAGTTGTGTTATTTTGTTGGGTTGATGGATGGATGGTTAGATGGTGGAATTGTTAGAGTTTAATGAATTATTTTTTATAGTTTGTTATATTTTAAGTTTGTATTTAATTTTGATAAATTTTAAGTTTGTCAGTGTTTAAGTATGATAATTTGTTGGGTGGTTGGATGGATGGTTGGTTGGTGGAATTGTTAGAATTTAAATATGTTATTTTTTAAGTGAGTTATTTTGTTGGGTGGTTGGATGGATGGTTGGTTGGTGGAATTGTTAGAGTTTAAGTATGTTATTTTTTTAATGTGTTATAATTAGGTATATTTAATGTTAAGGTTTGTTAGTTTCTAAACGTGTTCAATTTAAGTTGTGTTAATTCTTATGTTTGTAAATTTTTAAGTTTGTTAGTTTTATAATTTGTTACATTTTAAGTTTGTTTTTAATTTTTATAAATTTTAAGTTTGTCAGTTTTTAAGTATGTTAATTTGTTGGGTGGTTGGATGGATGGTTGGTTGGTGGAATTGTTAGAATTTAAGTATGTTATTTTTTAAGTGAGTTATTTTGTTGGGTGGTTGGATGGATGGTAGGTTGGTGGAATTGTTAGAGTTTAAGTATGTTATTTTTTTAATGTGATATAATTAGGTATATTTAATGTTAAGGTTTGTTAGTTTCTAAACGTGTTCAATTTTAGTTGTGTTAATTCTTAAGTTTGTAAATTTTTAAGTTTGTTAGTTTTATAATTTGTTACATTTTAAGTTTGTTTTTAATTTTTATAAATTTTAAGTTTGTCAGTTTTTAAGTATGTTAATTTGCTGGGTGGTTGGATGGATGGTTGGTTGGTGGAATTGTTAGAGTTTAAGTATGTTATTTTTTTAATGTGTTATAATTAGGTATATCTAATATTAAGGTTTGTTAGTTTCTAAACGTGTTCAATTTTAGTTGTGTTAATTCTTATTTTGTAAATTTTTAAGTTTGTTAGTTTTATAATTTGTTACATTTTAAGTTTGTTTTTAATTTTTATAAATTTTAAGTTAGTCAGTTTTTAAGTATGTTAATTTGTTGGGTGGTTGGATGGATGGATGGTTGGTGGATTTGATAAAATTTAAGTATGTTATTTTTTAAATGAGTAATTTTGTTGGGTGGTTGGATGGATGGTTGGTTGGTGGAATTGTTAGAGTTTAAGTTAGTTGTCTTTTTAGTGTATTATATTTAGCTATATTTAAAATTAAATTTGTTAGCTTCTAAAAGTGTTCGATTTTAAAAGTGTTAGTTATTATGATTGTAAATTTTTAAGTTTGTTAATTTTATAATTTGTTATATTTTAAGTTTGTATTTAATTTCGATAAATTTTATGTTTGTGAGTTTTTAAGTATGTTAATTTGTTGGGTGGTTGGATGGATGGTTGGTTGGTGGAATTGTTAGAATTTAAGTTTGTTATTTTTTAATTGAGTTAATTTGTTGGGTGGTTGGATGGATGGTAGGTTGGTGGAATTGTTGAAGTTTAAGTATGTTATTTTTTTAATGTGTTATAATTAGGTATATTTAATGTTAAAGTTTGTTAGTTTCTAAACGTGTTCAATTTAAGTTGTGTTAATTCTTATGTTTGTAAATTTTTAAGTTCGTTAGTTTTGTAAATTTAAAGTTCGTTAGTTTTATAATTTGTTACATTTTAAGTTTGTTTTTAATTTTTATAAATTTTAAGTTTGTCAGTTTTTAAGTATGTTAATTTGTTGGGTGGTTGGATGGATGGTTGGTTGGTGGAATTGTGAAAATTTAAGTATGTTATTTTTGAAGTGAATTATTTTGTTGGGTGGTTGGATGGATGGTAGGTTTGTGGAATTGTTAGAGTTTAAGTATGTTATTTTTTTAATGTGATATAATTAGGTATATTTAATGTTAAGGTTTGTTAGTTTCTAAACGTGTTCAATTTTAGTTGTGTTAATTCTTAAGTTTGTAAATTTTTAAGTTTGTTAGTTTTATCATTTGTTACATTTTAAGTTTGATTTTAATTTTTATAAATTTTAAGTTTGTCAGTTTTTAAGTATGTTAATTTGTTGGGTGGTTGGATGGATGGTTGGTTGGTGGAATTGTTAGAGTTTAAGTATGTTATTTTTTTAATGTGTTATAATTAGGTATATTTAATCTCAAGGTTTGTTAGTTTCTAAACGTGTTCAATTTTAGTTGTGTTAATTCTTAAGTTTGTAATTTTTTAAGTTTGTTAGTTTTATAATTTGTTACATTTTAAGTTTGTTTTTAATTTTTATAAATTTTAAGTTAGTCAGTTTTTAAGTATGTTAGTTTGTTGGGTGGTTGGATGGATGGATGGTTGGTGGATTTGTTAGAATTTAAGTATGTTATTTTTTAAGTGAGTTATTTTGTTGGGTGGTTGGATGGATGGTAGGTTGGTGGAATTGTTAGAGTTTAAGTTAGTAGTCTTTTAAGTGTATTATATTTAGCTATATTTAAAATTAAGTTTGTTAGCTTCTAAAAGTGTTCGATTTTAAAAGTGTTAGTTCTTAAGTTTGTAAATTTTTAAGTTTGTTAATTTTATAATTTGTTATATTTTAAGTTTGTATTTAATTTCGATAAATTTTATGTTTGTCAGTTTTTAAGTATGTTAATTTGTTGGGTGGTTGGATGGATGGTTGGTTGGTGGAATTGTTAGAATTTAAGTTTGTTATTTTTTAATTGAGTTATTTTGTTGGGTGGTTGGATGGATGGTTGGTTGGTGGAATTGTTAGAGTTTAAGTATGTTATTTTTTTAATGTGTTATAATTAGGTATATTTAATGTTAAGGTTTATTAGTTTCTAAACGTGTTCAATTTAAGTTGTGTTAATTCTTATGTTTGTAAATTTTTAAGTTTGTTAATTTTATAATTTGTTACATTTTAAGTTTGTTTTTAATTTTTATAAATTTTAAGTTTGTCAGTTTTTAAGTATGTTAATTTGTTGGGTGGTTGGATGGATGGTTGGTTGGTGGAATTGTTAGAATTTAAGTATGTTATTTTTTAAGTGAATTATTTTGTTGGGTGGTTGGATGGATGGTAGGTTGGTGAAATTGTTAGAGTTTAAGTATGTTATTTTTTTAATGTGATATAATTAGGTATATTTAATGTTAAGGTTTGTTAGTTTCTAAACGTGTTCAATTTTAGTTGTGTTAATTCTTAAGTTTGTAAATTTTTAAGTTTGTTAGTTTTATAATTTGTTACATTTTAAGTTTGTTTTTAATTTTTATAAATTTTAAGTTTGTCAGTTTTTAAGTATGTTAATTTGTTGGGTGGTTGGATGGATGGTTGGTTGGTGGAATTGTGAAAATTTAAGTATGTTATTTTTTAAGTGAGTTATTTTGTTGGGTGGTTGGATGGATGGTAGGTTGGTGGAATTGTTAGAGTTTAAGTATGTTATTTTTTTAATGTGATATAATTAGGTATATTTAATGTTAAGGTTTGTTAGTTTCTAAACGTGTTCAATTTTAGTTGTGTTAATTCTTAAGTTTGTAAATTTTTAAGTTTGTTAGTTTTATAATTTGTTACATTTTAAGTTTGTTTTTAATTTTTATAAATTTTAAGTTAGTCAGTTTTTAAGTATGTTAATTTGTTGGGTGGTTGGATGGATGGATGGTTGGTGGATTTGTTAAAATTTAAGTATGTTATTTTTTAAGTGAGTAATTTTGTTGGGTGGTTGGATGGATGGTTGGTTGGTGGAATTGTTAGAGTTTAAGTTAGTTGTCTTTTAAGTGTATTATATTTAGCTATATTTAAAATTAAATTTGTTAGCTTCTAAAAGTGTTCGATTTTAAAAGTGTTAGTTATTATGTTTGTAAATTTTTAAGTTTGTTAATTTTATAATTTGTCATATTTTAAGTTTGTATTTAATTTCGATAAATTTTATGTTTGTCAGTTTTTAAGTATGTTAATTTGTTGGGTGGTTGGATGGATGGTTGGTTGGTGGAATTGTTAGAATTTAAGTTTGTCAGTTTTTAAGTATGTTAATTTGTTGGGTGGTAGGATGGACGGTTGGTTGGTGGAATTGTTAGAATTTAATTATGTTATTTTTTAAGTGAGTTATTTTGTTGGGTGGTTGGATGGATGGTAGGTTGGTGGGATTGTTAGAGTTTAAGTATGTTATTTTTTTAATGTGATATAATTAGGTATAATTAATGTTAAGTTTTGTTAGTTTCTAAACGTGTTCAATTTTAGTTGTGTTAATTCTTAAGTTTGTAAATTTTTAAGTTTGTTAGTTTTATAATTTGTTACATTTTAAGTTTGTTTTTAATTTTTATAAATTTTAAGTTTGTTATTTTTTAAGTGAGTTATTTTGTTGGGTGGTTGGATGGATGGTTGGTTGGTGGAATTGTTAGAGTTTAAGGATGTTGTCTTTTAAGTGTATTATATTTAGCTATATTTAAAATTAAATTTGTTAGCTTCTAAAAGTGTTCGATTTTAAAAGTGTTAGTGATTAAGTTTGTAAATTTTTAAGTTTGTTAATTTTATAATTTGTTATATTTTAAGTTTGTATTTAATTTCGATAAATTTTATGTTTGTCAGTTTTTAAGTATGTTAATTTGTTAGGTATTTTAATGGATGGTTGGTTGGTGGAATTGTTAGAATTTAAGTTTGTTATTTTTTAATTGAGTTAGTTTGTTGGGTGGTTGGATGGATGGTTGGTTGGTGGAATTGTTAGAGTTTAAGTATGTTATTTTTTTAATATGATATAATTAGGTATATTTAATGTTCAGGTTTGTTAGTTTCTAAACGTGTTCAATTTTAGTTGTGTTAATTCTTAAGTTTGTAAATTTTTAAGTTTGTTAGTTTTATAATTTGTTACATTTTAAGTTTGTTTTTAATTTTTATAAATTTTAAGTTTGTCAGTTTTTAAGTATGTTAATTTGTTGGGTGGTTGGATGAATGGTTGGTTGGTGGAATTGTTAGAATTTAAGTTTGTTATTTTTTAAGTGAGTTATTTTGTTGGGTGGTTGGATGGATGGTAAGTTGGTGGAATTGTAAGAGTTTAAGTATGTTATTTTTTTAATGTGATATAATTAGGTATATTTAATGTTAAGTTTTGTTAGTTTCTAAACGTGTTCAATTTTAGTTGTGTTAATTCTTAAGTTTGTAAATTTTTAAGTTTGTTAGTTTTATAATTTGTTACATTTTAAGTTTGTTTTTAATTTTTATAAATTTTAAGTTTGTCAGTGTTTAAGTATGTTAATTTGTTGGGTGGTTGGATGGATGGATGGTTGGTGGATTTGTTAGAATTTAAGTATGTTATTTTTTAAGTGAGTTATTTTGTTGGGTGGTTGGATGGATGGTTGGTTGGTGGAATTGTTAGAGTTTAAGTTAGTTGTCTCTTAAGTGTATTATATTTAGCTATATTTAAAATTAAGTTTGTTAGCTTCTAAAAGTGTTCGATTTTAAAAGTGTTAGTTCTTAAGTTTGTAAATTTTTAAGTTTGTTAATTTTATAATTTGTTATATTTTAAGTTTGTATTTAATTTCGATAAATTTTATGTTTGTCAGTTTTTAAGTATGTTAATTTGTTGGGTGGTTGGATGGATGGTTGGTTGGTGGAATTGTTAGAATTTAAGTTTGTTATTTTTTAAGTGAGTTATTTTGTTGGGTGGTTGGATGGATGGTTGGTTGGTGGAATTGTTAGAGTTTAAGTATGTTATTTTTTTAATGTGTTTAATTAGGTATATTTAATGTTAAGTTTTGTTAGTTTCTAAACGTGTTCAATTTTAGTTGTGTTAATTCTTAAGTTTGTAAATTTTTAAGTTTGTTAGTTTTATAATTTGTTACATTTTAAGTTTGTTTTTAATTTTTATAAATTTTAAGTTTGTCAGTTTTTAAGTATGTTAATTTGTTGGGTGGTTGGATGGATGGTTGGTTGGTTGAATTGTTAGAGTTTAAGTATGTTATTTTTTTAATGTGTTATAATTAGGTATATTTAATCTTAAGGTTTGTTAGTTTCTAAACGTGTTCAATTTTAGTTGTGTTAATTCTTAAGTTTGTAAATTTTTAAGTTTGTTAGTTTTATAATTTGTTACATTTTAAGTTTGTTTTTAATTTTTATAAATTTTAAGTTAGTCAGTTTTTAAGTATGTTAATTTGTTGGGTGGTTGGATGGATGGATGGTTGGTGGATTTGTTAGTTTTTAAGTATGTTATTTTTTAAGTGAGTTATTTTGTTGGGTGGTTGGATGGATGGTTGTTTGGTGGAATTGTTAGAGTTTAAGTTAGCTGTCTTTTAAGTGTATTATATTTAGCTATATTTAAAATTAGGTTTGTTAGCTTCTAAAAGTGTTCGATTTTAAAAGTGTTAGTTCTTAAGTTTGTAAATTTTTAAGTTTGTTAATTTTATAAATTGTTATATTTTAAGATTGTATTTAATTTCGATAAATTTTATGTTTGTCAGTTTTTAAGTATGTTAATTTGTTGGGTATTTGGATGGATGGTTGGTTGGTGGAATTGTTAGAATTTAAGTTTGTTATTTTTTAATTGAGTTAATTTGTTGGGTGGTTGGATGGATGGTTGGTTGGTGGAATTGTTAGAGTTTAAGTATGTTATTTTTTTAATGTGTTATAATTAGGTATATTTAATGTTAAGGTTTTTTAGTTTCTAAACGTGTTCAATTTTAGTTGTGTTAATTCTTAAGTTTGTAAATTTTTAAGTTTGTTAGTTTTAATTGTTAGTTATAATTTGTTACATTTTAAGTTTTTTTTAATTTTTATAAATTTTAAGTTAGTCAGTTTTTAAGTATGTTAATTTGTTGGGTGGTTGGATGGATGGTTGGTTGGTGGAATTGTTTGAATATAAGTTTGTTATTTTTTAATTGAGTAATTTTGTTGGGTGGTTGGATGGATGTTTGTTTGGTGGAATTGTTAGAGTTTAAGTATGTTATTTTTTAAATGAGTTATTTTGTTGGGTGGTTGGATGGATGGTAGGTTGGTGGAATTGTTAGAGTTTAAGTATGTTATTTTTTTAATGTGATATAATTAGGTATATTTAATGTTAAGGTTTGTTAGTTTCTAAACGTGTTCAATTGTAGTTGTGTTAATTCTTAAGTTTGTAAATTTTTAAGTTTGTTAGTTTTATAATTTGTTGCATTTTAAGTTTGTTTTTAATTTTTATAAATTTTAAGTTTGTCAGTTTTTAAGTAGGTTAATGGTTGGTTAGTGGAATTGTTAGAGTTTAAGTTAGTTATTTTTAATTTAATTTAATAATTTGTTATATTTTAAGTTTTTTTTAATTTTGATTGTTTTTAAGTTTGTTATTTTTAGTTGTGTTATTTTGTGGGTTGATGGATGGATGGTTAGATTGTGGAATTGTTAGAGTTTAAGTTAGTTATTTTTTATAATTTGTTACATTTTAAGTTTGTTATTAATTTTTATAAATTTTAAGTTTGTCAGTTTTTTTAAGTATGTTAATTTGTTGGGTGGTTTGATGGATGGTTGGTTGGTGGAACTGTGAAAATTTAAGTATGTTATTTTTTAAGTGAGTTATTTTGTTGGGTGGTTGGATGGATGGTTGGTTGGTGGAATTGTAAGAGTTTAAGTATGTTATTTTTTTAATATGATATAATTAGGTATATTTAATGTTCAGGTTTGTTAGTTTCTAAACGTGTTCAATTTTAGTTGTGTCAATTCTTAAGTTTGTAAATTTTTAAGTTTGTTAGTTTTATAATTTGTTACATTTTAAGTTTTTTTTAATTTTTATAAATTTTAAGTTAGTCAGTTTTTAAGTATGTTAATTTGTTGGGTGGTTGGATGGATGGATGGTTGGTGGATTTGTTAGAATTTAAGTATGTTATTTTTTAAGTGAGTTATTTTGTTGGGTGGTTGGATGGATGGTTGGTTGGTGGAATTGTTAGATTTTAAGTTAGTTGTCTTTTAAGTGTATTATATTTAGCTATATTTAAAATTAAGTTTGTTAGCTTCTAAAATTGTTCGATTTTAAAAGTGTTAGTTCTTAAGTTTGTAAATTTTTAAGTTTGTTAGTTTTATAATTTGTTGCATTTTAAGTTTGTTTTTAATTTTTATAAATTTTAAGTTTGTCAGTTTTTAAGTATGTTAATTTGTTGGGTGGTTGGATGGATGGTTGGTTGGTGGAATTGTTAGAGTTTAAGTATGTTATTTTTTAAATGAGTTATTTTGTTGGGTGGTTGGATGGATGGTAGGTTGGTGGAATTGTTAGAGTTTAAGTATGTTATTTTTTTAATGAGATATATATAGGTATATTTAATGTTAAGGTTTGTTAGT
Organism: Linyphia triangularis; assembly: GCA_963978545.1. Lineage (NCBI taxonomy): Eukaryota > Metazoa > Arthropoda > Arachnida > Araneae > Linyphiidae > Linyphia > Linyphia triangularis. The sequence goes on from OZ021732.1 coordinate 11,173,422, forward strand.
TTCTAAACGTGTTCAATTGTAGTTGTGTTAATTCTTAAGTTTGTAAATTTTTAAGTTTGTTAGTTTTATAATTTGTTGCATTTTAAGTTTGTTTTTAATTTTTATAAATTTTAAGTTTGTCAGTTTTTAAGTATGTTAATTTGTTGGGTGGTTGGATGGATGGTTGGTTGGTGGAATTGTTAGAATTTAAGTATGTTATTTTTTAAGTGAGTTATTTTGTTGGGTGGTTGGATGGATGGTAGGTTGGTGGAATTGTTAGAGTTTAAGTATGTTATTTTTTTAATGTGATATAATTAGGTATATTTAATGTTAAGGTTTGTTAGTTTCTAAACGTGTTCAATTTTAGTTGTGGTAATTCTTAAGTTTGTAAATTTTTAAGTTTGTTAGTTTTATAATTTGTTGCATTTTAAGTTTGTTTTTAATTTTTATAAATTTTAAGTTTGTCAGTTTTTAAGTATGCTAATTTGTTGGGTGGTTGGATGGATGGTTGGTTGGTGGAATTGTTAGAGTTTAAGTATGTTATTTTTTTAATGTGATATAATTAGGTATATTTAATGTTAAGGTTTGTTAGTTTCTAAACGTGTTCAATTTTAGTTGTGTTAATTCTTAAGTTTGTAAATTTTTAAGTTTGTTAGTTTTGAAATTTGTTACATTTTAAGTCTGTTTTTAATTTTTATAAATTTTAATTTAGTCAATTTTTAAGTATGTTAATTTGTTGGGTGGTTGGATGGATGGATGGTTGGTGGATTTGTTAGAATTTAAGTATGTTATTTTTTAAGTGAGTTATTTTGTTGGGTGGTTGGATGGATGGTTGGTTGGTGGAATTGTTAGAGTTTAAGTTAGTTGTCTTTTAAGTGTATTATATTTAGCTATATTTAAAATTAAGTTTGTTAGCTTCTAAAAGTGTTCGATTTTAAAAGTGTTAGTTCTTAAGTTTGTAAATTTTTAAGTTTGTTAATTTTATAATTTGTTATATTATAAGTTTGTATTTAATTTCGATAAATTTTATGTTTGTCAGTTTTTAAGTATGTTAATTTGTTGGGTGGTTGGATGGATGGTTGGTTGGTGGAATTGTTAGAATTTAAGTATGTTATTTTTTAAGTGAGTTATTTTGTTGGGTGGTTGGATGGATGGTAGGTTGGTGGAATTGTTAGAGTTTAAGTATGTTATTTTTTTAATGTGATATAATTAGGTATATTTAATGTTAAGGTTTGTTAGTTTCTAAACGTGTTCAATTTTTGTTGTGTTAATTCTTAAGTTTGTAAATTTTTAAGTTTGTTAGTTTTATAATTTGTTACATTTTAAGTTTGTTTTTAATTTTTATAAATTTTAAGTTTGTCAGTTTTTAAGTATGTTAATTTGCTGGGTGGTTGGATGGATGGTTGGTTGGTGGAATTGTTAGAGTTTAAGTATGTTATTTTTTTAATGTGTTATAATTAGGTATATCTAATCTTAAGGTTTGTTAGTTTCTAAACGTGTTCAATTTTAGTTGTGTTAATTCTTAAGTTTGTAAATTTTTAAGTTTGTTAGTTTTATAATTTGTTACATTTTAAGTTTGTTTTTAATTTTTATAAATTTAAAGTTAGTCAGTTGTTAAGTATGTGAATTTGTTGGGTGGTTGGATGGATGGATTGTTGGTGGATTTGTTAAAATTTAAGTTAGTTATTTTTAATTTAATTTAATAATTTGTTATATTTTAAGTTTTTTTTAATTTTGATTGTTTTTAAGTTTGTTATTTTTAGTTGTGTTATTTTGTTGGGTTGATGGATGGATGGTTAGATGGTGGAATTGTTAGAGTTTAATGAATTATTTTTTATAGTTTGTTATATTTTAAGTTTGTATTTAATTTTGATAAATTTTAAGTTTGTCAGTGTTTAAGTATGCTAATTTGTTGGGTGGTTGGATGGATGGTTGGTTGGTGGAATTGTTAGAATTTAAATATGTTATTTTTTAAGTGAGTTATTTTGTTGGGTGGTTGGATGGATGGTTGGTTGGTGGAATTGTTAGAGTTTAAGTATGTTATTTTTTTAATGTGTTATAATTAGGTATATTTAATGTTAAGGTTTGTTAGTTTCTAAACGTGTTCAATTTAAGTTGTGTTAATTCTTATGTTTGTAAATTTTTAAGTTTGTTAGTTTTATAATTTGTTACATTTTAAGTTTGTTTTTAATTTTTATAAATTTTAAGTTTGTCAGTTTTTTAGTATGTTAATTTGTTGGGTGGTTGGATGGATGGTTGGTTGGTGGAATTGTTAGAATTTAAGTATGTTATTTTTTAAGTGAGTTATTTTGTTGGGTGGTTGGATGGATGGTAGGTTGGTGGAATTGTTAGAGTTTAAGTACGTTATTTTTTTAATGTGATATAATTAGGTATATTTAATGTTAAGGTTTGTTAGTTTCTAAACGTGTTCAATTTTAGTTGTGTTAATTCTTAAGTTTGTAAATTTTTAAGTTTGTTAGTTTTATAATTTGTTACATTTTAAGTTTGTTTTTAATTTTTATAAATTTTAAGTTTGTCAGTTTTTAAGTATGTTAATTTGCTGGGTGGTTGGATGGATGGTTGGTTGGTGGAATTGTTAGAGTTTAAGTATGTTATTTTTTTAATGTGTTATAATTAGGTATATCTAATCTTAAGGTTTGTTAGTTTCTAAACGTGTTCAATTTTAGTTGTGTTAATTCTTAAGTTTGTAAATTTTTAAGTTTGTTAGTTTTATAATTTGTTACATTTTAAGTTTGTTTTTAATTTTTATAAATTTTAAGTTAGTCAGTTTTTAAGTATGTTAATTTGTTGGGTGGTTGGATGGATGGATGGTTGGTGGATTTGATAAAATTTAAGTATGTTATTTTTTAAGTGAGTAATTTTGTTGAGTGGTTGGATGGATGGTTGGTTGGTGGAATTGTTAGAGTTTAAGTTAGTTGTCTTTTAAGTGTATTATATTTAGCTATATTTAAAATTAAATTTGTTAGCTTCTAAAAGTGTTCGATTTTAAAAGTGTTAGTTATTATGTTTGTAAATTTTTAAGTTTGTTAATTTTATAATTTGTTATATTTTAAGTTTGTATTTAATTTCGATAAATTTTATGTTTGTGAGTTTTTAAGTATGTTAATTTGTTGGGTGGTTGGATGGATGGTTGGTTGATTGGTTGATTGGTTGGTTGATATATTAGAGTTTAAGTTTGTTATTTTTAAATGTGTTATTTTGTTGAGTGGTTGGATGGATGGTTGGTTGGTGGAATTGTTAGAGTTTAAGTTAGTTATTTTTTAAGTGTGTTATACTTAATTATATTTAAAATTATATTTGTTAGCTTCTAAATGTGTTCGATTTTAAATGTGTTAGTTATTAAGTGTGTAAATTTTTAAGTTTGTTAATTTTATAATTTGTTATATTTTAAGAATGTTTTTAATTTAATCGTTTTTAAGTTTGTCAGTTTTTAAGGGTGTTAATTTGATGGGTGGTTGGATGGATAGTTGGTTGGTTGGTGGATATGTTAGAGTTTAAGTTTGTTATTTTTAAGAGTGTTATTTTGTTTGGTTGGTAAGTTGGTGGAGTTGTTAGAGTTTAAGTTAGTTATATTTTAAGTGTGTTATATTTAAGTATATTTAAAATTAAGTTTGTTAGCTTCTAAAAGTGTTCGATTTAAAAAGTGTTAGTTATTAAGTGTGTAAATTTTTAAGTTTGTTAATTTTATAAATTGTTATCTTATAAGTTTGTATTTAATTTCAATAAATTTTAAGTTTAACAGTTTTTAAGTAGTTTAATTTGTTGGGAGGTTGGATGGATGGTCGGTTGGGGGAAAGTTTAAGTATGTTATTTTTTTAATGTAAGGTGGTATATTTAATGTTAAGGTTTGTTAGTTTCTAAATGTGTTCAATTTTAGTTGCGTTAATTCATAAGTTTGTAAATTTTTAAGTTTGTTAGTTTTATAATTTGTTACATTTTAATTTTGTTTTTAATTTTTATAAATTTTAAGTTTGTCAGTTTATAAGTATGTTAATTTGTTGGGTGGTTGGATGGATGGTTGGTTGGTGGAATTGTAAGGTTTTACCTCTGTTATTTTTTTAATGTGTTATATTTAGGTATATTTAATGTTAAGTTTTTTGTTTCCAAATGTGTTCAATTTTAGATGTTTTAGTTCTTAAAAGTGTACATTTTTAAGTTTGTTAGTTTTATAATTTGTTATATTTTAAGTTTGTTTTTAATTTCGATTGTTTTTAAGTTTGTCAGTTTTTAATTGTGTTAATTTGTTGGGTGGTTGGATGGATGGTTGGTTGGTGGAATTGTTAGAGTTTAAGTTAGTTATTTTTTATAATTTGTTATATTTTAAGTTTGTATTTAGATTTGATAAAATTTTAAGTTTGTCAGTTTTTAAGTATGTTAATTTGTTGGGTGGTTGGATGGATGGATGGTTGGTGGAGTTGTTAGAATTTAAGTATGTTATTTTTTTAATGTGTTATAATTAGGTATATTTAATGTTAAGGTTTGTTAGTTTCTAAACGTGTTCAATTTAAGTTGTGTTAATTCTTATGTTTGTAAATTTTTAAGTTTGTTAGTTTTATAATTTGTTACATTTTAAGTTTGTTTTTAATTTTTATAAATTTTAAGTTTGTCAGTTGTTAAGTATGTTAATTTGTTATGTGGTTGGATGGATGGATGGTTGGTTGGTGGAATTGTTAGAATTTAAGCATGGTATTTTTTAAGTGAGTTATTTTGTTGGGTGGTTGGATGGATGGTAGGTTGGTGGAATTGTTAGAGTTTAAGTATGTTATTTTTTTAATGTGATATTGTTAGGTATATTTAATGTTAAGGTTTGTTAGTTTCTAAACGTGTTCAATTTTAGTTGTGTTAATTCTTAAGTTTGTAAATTTTTAAGTTTGTTAGTTTTATAATTTGTTACATTTTAAGTTTGTTTTTAATTTTTATAAATTTTAAATTTGTCAGTTTTTAAATATGTTAATTTGTTGGGTTTTTGGATGGATGGTTGGTTGGTGGAATTGTTAGAGTTTAAGTATGTTATTTTTTTAATGTGTTATAATTAGGTATATTTAATGTTAAGGTTTGTTAGTTTCTAAACGTGTTCAATTTTAGTTGTGTTAATTCTTAAGTTTGTAAATTTTTAAGTTTGTTAGTTTTATAATATGTTACATTTTAAGTTTGTTTTTAATTTTTATAAATTTTAAGTTTGTCAGTTTTTAAGTAGGTTAATTTGTTGGGTGGTTGGATGGATGGTTGGTTGGTGGAATTGTTAGAGTTTAAGTTAGTTATTTTTTATAGTTTGTTATATTTTAAGTTTGTATTTAATTTTGATAAATTTTAAGTTTGTCAGTGTTTAAGTATGCTAATTTGTGGGGTGGTTGGATGGATGGTTGGTTGGTGGAATTGTTAGAGTTTAAGTATGTTATTTTTTTAATGTGTTATAATTAGGTATATTTAATGTTAAGGTTTGTTAGTTTCTAAACGTGTTCAATTTGAGTTGTGTCAATTCTTAAGTTTGTAAATTTTTAAGTTTGTTAGTTTTATAATTTGTTACATTTTAAGTTTTTTTTAATTTTTATAAATTTTAAGTTAGTCAGTTTTTAAGTATGTTAATTTGTTGGGTGGTTGGATGGATGGATGGTTGGTGGAATTGTTAGATTTTAAGTTAGTTGTCTTTTAAGTGTATTATATTTAGCTATATTTAAAATTAAGTTTGTTAGCTTCTAAAATTGTTCGATTTTAAAAGTGTTAGTTCTTAAGTTTGTAAATTTTTAAGTTTGTTAATTTTAATTGTTAGTTATAATTTGTTACATTTTAAGTTTTTTTTAATTTTTATAAATTTTAAGTTAGTCAGTTTTTAAGTATGTTAATTTGTTGGGTGGTTGGATGGATGGTTGGTTGGTGGAATTGTTAGAATATAAGTTTGTTATTTTTTAATTGAGTAATTTTGTTGGGTGGTTGGATGGATGGTTGGTTGGTGGAATTGTTAGAGTTTAAGTATGTTATTTTTTAAATGAGTTATTTTGTTGGGTGGTTGGATGGATGGTAGGTTGGTGGAATTGTTAGAGTTTAAGTATGTTATTTTTTTAATGTGATATAATTAGGTATATTTAATGTTAAGGTTTGTTAGTTTCTAAACGTGTTCAATTGTAGTTGTGTTAATTCTTAAGTTTGTAAATTTTTAAGTTTGTTAGTTTTATAATTTGTTGCATTTTAAGTTTGTTTTTAATTTTTATAAATTTTAAGTTTGTCAGTTTTTTAGTATGTTAATTTGTTGGGTGGTTGGATGGATGGTTGGTTGGTGGAATTGTTAGAATTTAAGTATGTTATTTTTTAAGTGAGTTATTTTGTTGGGTGGTTGGATGGATGGTAGGTTGGTGGAATTGTTAGAGTTTAAATATGTTATTTTTTTAATGTGATATAATTAGGTATATTTAATGTTAAGGTTTGTTAGTTTCTAAACGTGTTCAATTTAAGTTGTGTTAATTCTTATGTTTGTAAATTTTTAAGTTTGTTAGTTTTATAATTTGTTACATTTTAAGTTTGTTTTTAATTTTTATAAATTTTAAGTTTGTCAGTTGTTAAGTATGTTAATTTGTTATGTGGTTGGATGGATGGATGGTTGGTTGGTGGAATTGTTAGAATTTAAGCATGGTATTTTTTAAGTGAGTTATTTTGTTGGGTGGTTGGATGGATGGTAGGTTGGTGGAATTGTTAGAGTTTAAGTATGTTATTTTTTTAATGTGATATTGTTAGGTATATTTAATGTTAAGGTTTGTTAGTTTCTAAACGTGTTCAATTTTAGTTGTGTTAATTCTTAAGTTTGTAAATTTTTAAGTTTGTTAGTTTTATAATTTGTTACATTTTAAGTTTGTTTTTAATTTTTATAAATTTTAAGTTTGTTATTTTTTAAGTGAGTTATTTTGTTGGGTGGTTGGATGGATGGTTGGTTGGTGGAATTGTTAGAGTTTAAGGATGTTGTCTTTTAATTGTATTATATTTAGCTATATTTAAAATTAAATTTGTTAGCTTCTAAAAGTGTTCGATTTTAAAAGTGTTAATTCTTAAGTTTGTAAATTTTTAAGTTTGTTAGTTTTATAATTTGTTACATTTTAAGTCTGTTTTTAATTTTTATAAATTTTAATTTAGTCAGTTTTTAAGTATGTTAATTTGTTGGGTGGTTGGATGGATGGATGGTTGGTGGATTTGTTAGAATTTAAGTATGTTATTTTTTAAGTGAGTTATTTTGTTGGGTGGTTGGATGGATGGTTGGTTGGTGGAATTGTTAGAGTTTAAGTTAGTTGTCTTTTAAGTGTATTATATTTAGCTATATTTAAAATTAAGTTTGTTAGCTTCTAAAAGTGTTCGATTTTAAAAGTGTTAGTTCTTAAATTTGTAAATTTTTAAGTTTGTTAATTTTATAATTTGTTATATTATAAGTTTGTATTTAATTTCGATAAATTTTATGTTTGTCAGTTTTTAAGTATGTTAATTTGTTGGGTGGTTGGATGGATGGTTGGTTGGTGGAATTGTTAGAATTTAAGTTTGTTATTTTTAAGTGAGTTATTTTTAAGTGAGTTATTTTGTTGTGTGGTTGGATGGATGGTTGGTTGGTGGAATTGTTAGAGTTTAAGTATGTTATTTTTTTAATGTGTTCTAATTAGGTAAATTTAATGTTAAGGTTTGTTAGTTTCTAAACGTGTTCAATTTTAGTTGTGTTAATTCTTTAGTTTGTAATTTTTTAAGTTTGTTAGTTTTATAATTTGTTACATTTTAAGTTTGTTTTTAATTTTTATAAATTTTAAGTTAGTCAGTTTTTAAGTATGTTAGTTTGTTGGGTGGTTGGATGGATGGATGGTTGGTGGATTTGTTAGAATTTAAGTATGTTATTTTTTAAGTGAGTTATTTTGTTGGGTGGTTGGATGGATGGTAGGTTGGTGGAATTGTTAGAGTTTAAGTTAGTAGTCTTTTAAGTGTATTATATTTAGCTATATTTAAAATTAAGTTTGTTAGCTTCTAAAAGTGTTCAATTTTAAAAGTGTTAGTTCTTAAGTTTGTAAATTTTTAAGTTTGTTAATTTTATAATTTGTTATATTTTAAGTTTGTATTTAATTTCGATAAATTTTATGTTTGTCAGTTTTTAAGTATGTTAATTTGTTGGGTGGTTGGATGGATGGTTGGTTGGTGGAATTGTTAGAATTTAAGTTTGTTATTTTTTAATTGAGTTATTTTGTTGGGTGGTTGGATGGATGGTTGGTTGGTGGAATTGTTAGAGTTTAAGTATGTTATTTTTTTAATGTGTTATAATTAGGTATATTTAATGTTAAGGTTTATTAGTTTCTAAACGTGTTCAATTTAAGTTGTGTTAATTCTTATGTTTGTAAATTTTTAAGTTTGTTAATTTTATAATTTGTTACATTTTAAGTTTGTTTTTAATTTTTATAAATTTTAAGTTAGTCAGTTTTTAAGTATGTTAATTTGTTGGGTGGTTGGATGGATGGTTGGTTGGTGGAATTGTGAAAATTTAAGTATGTTATTTTTTAAGTGAGTTATTTTGTTGGGTGGTTGGATGGATGGTAGGTTGGTGGAATTGTTAGAGTTTAAGTATGTTATTTTTTTAATGTGATATAATTAGGTATATTTAATGTTAAGGTTTGTTAGTTTCTAAACGTGTTCAATTTTAGTTGTGTTAATTCTTAAGTTTGTAAATTTTTAAGTTTGTTAGTTTTATAATTTGTTACATTTTAAGTTTGTTTTTAATTTTTATAAATTTTAAGTTAGTCAGTTTTTAAGTATGTTAATTTGTTGGGTGGTTGGATGGATGGATGGTTGGTGGATTTGTTAAAATTTAAGTATGTTATTTTTTAAGTGAGTAATTTTGTTGGGTGGTTGGATGGATGGTTGGTTGGTGGAATTGTTAGAGTTTAAGTTAGTTGTCTTTTAAGTGTATTATATTTAGCTATATTTAAAATTAAGTTTGTTAGCTTCTAAAAGTGTTCAATTTTAAAAGTGTTAGTTCTTAAGTTTGTAAATTTTTAAGTTTGTTAATTTTATAATTTGTTATATTTTAAGTTTGTATTTAATTTCGATAAATTTTATGTTTGTCAGTTTTTAAGTATGTTAATTTGTTGGGTGGTTGGATGGATGGTTGGTTGGTGGAATTGTTAGAATTTAAGTTTGTTATTTTTTAATTGAGTTATTTTGTTGGGTGGTTGGATGGATGGTTGGTTGGTGGAATTGTTAGAGTTTAAGTATGTTATTTTTTTAATGTGTTATAATTAGGTATATTTAATGTTAAGGTTTATTAGTTTCTAAACGTGTTCAATTTAAGTTGTGTTAATTCTTATGTTTGTAAATTTTTAAGTTTGTTAATTTTATAATTTGTTACATTTTAAGTTTGTTTTTAATTTTTATAAATTTTAAGTTTGTCAGTTTTTAAGTATGTTAATTTGTTGGGTGGTTGGATGGATGGTTGGTTGGTGGAATTGTTAGAATTTAAGTATGTTATTTTTTAAGTGAATTATTTTGTTGGGTGGTTGGATGGATGGTAGGTTGGTGGAATTGTTAGAGTTTAAGTATGTTATTTTTTTAATGTGATATAATTAGGTATATTTAATGTTAAGGCTTGTTAGTTTCTAAACGTGTTCAATTTTAGTTGTGTTAATTCTTATGTTTGTAAATTTTTAAGTTTGTTAATTTTATAATTTGTTACATTTTAAGTTTGTATTTAATTTCGATAAATTTTATGTTTGTCAGTTTTTATGTATATTAATTTGTTGGGTGGTTGGATGGATGGTTGGTTGGATGGATGGTTGGTTGGTGGAATTGTTAGAATTTAAGTTTGTTATTTTTTAATTGAGTTAATTTGTTGGGTGGTTGGATGGATGGTTGGTTGGTGGAATTGTTAGAGTTTAAGTATGTTATTTTTTTAATGTGTTATAATTAGGTATATTTAATGTTAAGGTTTGTTAGTTTCTAAACGTGTTCAATTTAAGTTGTGTTAATTCTTATGTTTGTAAATTTTTAAGTTTGTTAGTTTTATAATTTGTTACATTTTAAGTTTGTTTTTAATTTTTATAAATTTTAAGTTTGTCAGTTTTTAAGTATGTTAATTTGTTGGGTGGTAGGATGAACGGTTGGTTGGTGGAATTGTTAGAATTTAATTATGTTATTTTTTAAGTGAGTTATTTTGTTGGGTGGTTGGATGGATGGTAGGTTGGTGGGATTGTTAGAGTTTAAGTATGTTATTTTTTTAATGTGATATAATTAGGTATATTTAATGTTAAGGTTTGTTAGTTTCTAAACGTGTTCAATTTTAGTTGTGTTAATTCTTAAGTTTGTAAATTTTTAAGTTTGTTAGTTTTATAATTTGTTACATTTTAAGTTTGTTTTTAATTTTTATAAATTTTAAGTTTGTTATTTTTTAAGTGAGTTATTTTGTTGGGTGGTTGGATGGATGGTTGGTTGGTGGAATTGTTAGAGTTTAAGGATGTTGTCTTTTAATTGTATTATATTTAGCTATATTTAAAATTAAATTTGTTAGCTTCTAAAAGTGTTCGATTTTAAAAGTGTTAGTGATTTAGTTTGTAAATTTTTAAGTTTGTTAATTTTATAATTTGTTATATTTTAAGTTTGTATTTAATTTCGATAAATTTTATGTTTGTCAGTTTTTAAGTATGTTAATTTGTTGGGTATTTTAATGGATGGTTGGTTGGTGGAATTGTTAGAATTTAAGTTTGTTATTTTTTAATTGAGTTAGTTTGTTGGGTGGTTGGATGGATGGTTGGTTGGTGGAATTGTTAGAGTTTAAGGATGTTATTTTTTTATGTGTTATAATTAGGTATATTTAATGTTAAGGTTTGTTAGTTTCTAAACATGTTTAATTTAAGTTGTGTTAATTCTTATGTTTGCAAATTTTTAAGTTGGTTAGTTTTGTAAATTTTTAAGTTCGTTAGTTTTATAATTTGTTACATTTTAAGTTTGTTTTTAATTTTTATAAATTTTAAGTTTGTCAGTTTTTTTAAGTATGTTAATTTGTTGGGTGGTTGGATGGATGGTTGGTTGGTTGAACTGTGAAAATTTAAGTATGTTATTTTTTAAGTGAGTTATTTTGTTGGGTGGTTGGATGGATGGTAGGTTGGTGGAATTGTTAGAGTTTAAGTATGTTATTTTTTTAATATGATATAATTAGGTATATTTAATGTTCAGGTTTGTTAGTTTCTAAACGTGTTCAATTTTAGTTGTGTTAATTCTTAAGTTTGTAAATTTTTAAGTTTGTTAGTTTTATAATTTGTTACATTTTAAGTTTGTTTTTAATTTTTATAAATTTTAAGTTTGTCAGTTTTTAAGTATGTTAATTTGTTGGGTGGTTGGATGAATGGTTGGTTGGTGGAATTGTTAGAATTTAAGTTTGTTATTTTTTAAGTGAGTTATTTTGTTGGGTGGTTGGATAGATGGTAAGTTGGTGGAATTGTAAGAGTTTAAGTATGTTATTTTTTTAATGTGATATAATTAGGTTTATTTAATGTTAAGTTTTGTTAGTTTCTAAACGTGTTCAATTTTAGTTGTGTTAATTCTTAAGTTTGTAAATTTTTAAGTTTGTTAGTTTTATAATTTGTTACATTTTAAGTTTGTTTTTAATTTTTATAAATTTTAAGTTTGTCAGTTTTTAAGTATGTTAATTTGTTGGGTGGTTGGATGGATGGATGGTTGGTGGATTTGTTAGAATTTAAGTATGTTATTTTTTAAGTGAGTTATTTTGTTGGGTGGTTGGATGGATGGTTGGTTGGTGGAATTGTTAGAGTTTAAGTTAGTTGTCTCTTAAGTGTATTATATTTAGCTATATTTAAAATTAAGTTTGTTAGCTTCTAAAAGTGTTCGATTTTAAAAGTGTTAGTTCTTAAGTTTGTAAATTTTTAAGTTTGTTAATTTTATAATTTGTTATATTTTAAGTTTCTATTTAATTTCGATAAATTTTATGTTTGTCAGTTTTTAAGTATGTTAATTTGTTGGGTGGTTGGATGGATGGTTGGTTGGTGGAATTGTTAGAATTTAAGTTTGTTATTTTTTAAGTGAGTTATTTTGTTGGGTGGTTGGATGGATGGTTGGTTGGTGGAATTGTTAGAGTTTAAGTATGTTATTTTTTTAATGTGTTATAATTAGGTATATTTAATGTTAAGTTTTGTTAGTTTCTAAACGTGTTCAATTTTAGTTGTGTTAATTCTTAAGTTTGTAAATTTTTAAGTTTGTTAGTTTTATAATTTGTTACATTTTAAGTTTGTTAGTTTTATAATTTGTTACATTTTAAGTTTGTTTTTAATTTTTATAAATTTTAAGTTTGTCAGTTTTTAAGTATGTTAATTTGTTGGGTGGTTGGATGGATGGATGGTTGGTGGATTTGTTAGAATTTAAGTATGTTATTTTTTAAGTGAGTTATTTTGTTGGGTGGTTGGATGGATGGTTGTTTGGTGGAATTGTTAGAGTTTAAGTTAGTTGTCTTTTAAGTGTATTATATTTAGCTATATTTAAAATTAGGTTTGTTAGCTTCTAAAAGTGTTCGATTTTAAAAGTGTTAGTTCTTAAGTTTGTAAATTTTTAAGTTTGTTAATTTTATAAATTGTTATATTTTAAGATTGTATTTAATTTCGATAAATTTTATGTTTGTCAGTTTTTAAGTATGTTAATTTTTTGGGTATTTGGATGGATGGTTGGTTGGTGGAATTGTTAGAATTTAAGTTTGTTATTTTTTAATTGAGTTAATTTGTTGGGTGGTTGGATGGATGGTTGGTTGGTGGAATTGTTAGAGTTTAAGTATGTTATTTTTTTAATGTGTTATAATTAGGTATATTTAATGTTAAGGTTTGTTAGTTTCTAAACGTGTTCAATTTAAGTTGTGTTAATTCTTATTTTTGTAAATTTTTAAGTTCGTTAGTTTTGTAAATTTTGAAGTTCGTTAGTTTTATAATTTGTTACATTTTAAGTTTGTTTTTAATTTTTATAAATTTTAAGTTTGTCAGTTTTTAAGTATGTTAATTTGTTGGGTGGTTGGTGGAATTGTGAAAATTTAAGTATGTTATTTTTTAAGTGAGTTATTTTGTTGGGTGGTAGGATGGATGGTAGGTTGGTGGAATTGTTAGAGTTTAAGTATGTTATTTTTTTAATGTGATATAATTAGGTATATTTAATGTTAAGGTTTGTTAGTTTCTAAACGTGTTCAATTTTAGTTGTGTTAATTCTTAAGTTTGTAAATTTTTAAGTTTGTTAGTTTTATAATTTGTTACATTTTAAGTTTGTTTTTAATTTTTATAAATTTTAAGTTAGTCAGTTTTTAAGTATGTTAATTTGTTGGGTGGTTGGTTGGATGGATGGTTGGTGGATTTGTTAAAATTTAAGTATGTTATTTTTTAAGTGAGTAATTTTGTTGGGTGGTTGGATGGATGGTTGGTTGGTGGAATTGTTAGAATTTAAGTTTGTTATTTTTTAATTGAGTTAATTTGTTGGGTGGTTGGATGGATGGTTGGTTGGTGGAATTGTTAGAGTTTAAGTATGTTATTTTTTTAATGTGTTATAATTAGGTATATTTAATGTTAAGGTTTGTTAGTTTCCAAACGTGTTCAATTTAAGTTGTGTTAATTCTTATGTTTGTAAATTTTTAAGTTTGTTAGTTTTATAATTTGTTACATTTTAAGTTTGTTTTTAATTTTTATAAATTTTAAGTTTGTCAGCTTTTAAGTATGTTAATTTGTTGGGTGGTTGGATGGATGGTTGTTTGGTGGAATTGTTAGAGTTTAAGTTAGTTGTCTTTTAAGTGTATTATATTTAGCTATATTTAAAATTAGGTTTGTTAGCTTCTAAAAGTGTTCGATTTTAAAAGTGTTAGTTCTTAAGTTTGTAAATTTTTAAGTTTGTTAATTTTATAAATTGTTATATTTTAAGATTGTATTTAATTTCGATAAATTTTATGTTTGTCAGTTTTTAAGTATGTTAATTTTTTGGGTATTTGGATGGATGGTTGGTTGGTGGAATTGTTAGAATTTAAGTTTGTTATTTTTTAATTGAGTTAATTTGTTGGGTGGTTGGATGGATGGTTGGTTGGTGGAATTGTTAGAGTTTAAGTATGTTATTTTTTTAATGTGTTATAATTAGGTATATTTAATGTTAAGGTTTGTTAGTTTCTAAACGTGTTCAATTTAAGTTGTGTTAATTCTTATTTTTGTAAATTTTTAAGTTCGTTAGTTTTGTAAATTTTGAAGTTCGTTAGTTTTATAATTTGTTACATTTTAAGTTTGTTTTTAATTTTTATAAATTTTAAGTTTGTCAGTTTTTAAGTATGTTAATTTGTTGGGTGGTTGGTGGAATTGTGAAAATTTAAGTATGTTATTTTTTAAGTGAGTTATTTTGTTGGGTGGTAGGATGGATGGTAGGTTGGTGGAATTGTTAGAGTTTAAGTATGTTATTTTTTTAATGTGATATAATTAGGTATATTTAATGTTAAGGTTTGTTAGTTTCTAAACGTGTTCAATTTTAGTTGTGTTAATTCTTAAGTTTGTAAATTTTTAAGTTTGTTAGTTTTATAATTTGTTACATTTTAAGTTTGTTTTTAATTTTTATAAATTTTAAGTTAGTCAGTTTTTAAGTATGTTAATTTGTTGGGTGGTTGGTTGGATGGATGGTTGGTGGATTTGTTAAAATTTAAGTATGTTATTTTTTAAGTGAGTAATTTTGTTGGGTGGTTGGATGGATGGTTGGTTGGTGGAATTGTTAGAATTTAAGTTTGTTATTTTTTAATTGAGTTAATTTGTTGGGTGGTTGGATGGATGGTTGGTTGGTGGAATTGTTAGAGTTTAAGTATGTTATTTTTTTAATGTGTTCTAATTAGGTAAATTTAATGTTAAGGTTTGTTAGTTTCTAAACGTGTTCAATTTTAGTTGTGTTAATTCTTAAGTTTGTAAATTTTTAAGTATGTTAGTTTTATAATTTGTTACATTTTAAGTTTGTTTTTAATTTTTATAAATTTAAAGTTAGTCAGTTTTTAAGTATGTTAATTTGTTGGGTGGTTGGATGGATGGATGGTTGGTGGATTTGTTAAAATTTAAGTATGTTATTTTTTAAGTGAGTTATTTTGTTGGGTGGTAGGATGGATGGTTGGTTGGTGGAATTGTTAGAGTTTAAGTATATTATTTTTTTATTGTGTTATAATTAGGTATATTTAATGTTAAGGTTTGTTAGTTTCTAAACGTGTTCAATTTTAGTTGTGTTAATTCTTAAGTTTGTAAATTTTTAAGTTTGTTAGTTTTATAATTTGTTACATTTTAAGTTTGTTTTTAATTTTTATAAATTTTAAGTTTGTCAGTTTTTAAGTATGTTAATTTGTTGGGTGGTTGGATGGATGGTTGGTTGGTTGAATTTTTAGAGTTTAAGTATGTTATTTTTTTAATGTGTTATAATTAGGTATATTTAATCTTAAGGTTTGTTAGTTTCTAAACGTGTTCAATTTTAGTTGTGTTAATTCTTAAGTTTGTAAATTTTTAAGTTTGTTAGTTTTATAATTTGTTACATTTTAAGTTTGTTTTTAATTTTTATAAATTTAAAGTTAGTCAGTTTTTAAGTATGTTAATTTGTTGGGTGGTTGGATGGATGGATGGTTGGTGGATTTGTTAAAATTTAAGTATGTTATTTTTTAAGTGAGTTATTTTGTTGGGTGGTAGGATGGATGGTTGGTTGGTGGAATTGTTAGAGTTTAAGTATGTTATTTTTTTAATGTGTTATAATTAGGTATATTTAATGTTAAGGTTTGTTAGTTTCTAAACGTGTTCAATTTAAGTTGTGTTAATTCTTATGTTTGTAAATTTTTAAGTTTGTTAGTTTTATAATTTGTTACATTTTAAGTTTGTTTTTAATTTTTATAAATTTTAAGTTTGTCAGTTTTTTTAAGTATGTTAATTTGTTGGGTGGTTGGATGGATGGTTGGTTGGTGGAACTGTGAAAATTTAAGTATGTTATTTTTTAAGTGAGTTATTTTGTTGGGTGGTTGGATGGATGGTTGGTTGGTGGAATTGTAAGAGTTTAAGTATGTTATTTTTTTAATATGATATAATTAGGTATATTTAATGTTCAGGTTTGTTAGTTTCTAAACGTGTTCAATTTTAGTTGTGTTAATTCTTAAGTTTGTAAATTTTTAAGTTTGTTAGTTTTATAATTTGTTACATTTTAAGTTTGTTTTTAATTTTTATAAATTTTAAGTTTGTCAGTTTTTAAGTATGTTAATTTGTTGGGTGGTTGTATGGATGGTTGGTTGGTGGAATTGTTAGAATTTAAGTTTGTTATTTTTTAAGTGAGTTATTTTGTTGGGTGGTTGGATGGATGGTAGGTTGGTGGAATTGTAAGAGTTTAAGTATGTTATTTTTTTTAATGTGATATAATTAGGTATATTTAATGTTAAGTTTTGTTAGTTTCTAAACGTGTTCAATTTTAGTTGTGTTAATTCTTAAGTTTGTAAATTTTTAAGTTTGTTAGTTTTATAATTTGTTACATTTTAAGTTTGTTTTTAATTTTTATAAATTTTAAGTTAGTCAGTTTTTAAGTATGTTAATTTGTTGGGTGGTTGGATGGATGGATGGTTGGTGGATTTGTTAGAATTTAAGTATGTTATTTTTTAAGTGAGTTATTTTGTTGGGTGGTTGGATGGATGGTTGGTTGGTGGAATTGTTAGAGTTTAAGTTAGTTGTCTCTTAAGTGTATTATATTTAGCTATATTTAAAATTAAGTTTATTAGCTTCTAAAAGAGTTCGATTTTAAAAGTGTTAGTTCTTAAGTTTGTAAATTTTTAAGTTTGTTAATTTTATAATTTGTTATATTTTAAGTTTGTATTTAATTTCGATAAATTTTATGTTTGTCAGTTTTTAAGTATGTTAATTTGTTGGGTGGTTGGATGGATGGTTGGTTTTTGGAATTGTTAGAATTTAAGTTTGTTATTTTTTAAGTGAGTTATTTTGTTGGGTGGTTGGATGGATGGTTGGTTGGTGGAATTGTTAGAGTTTAAGTATGTTATTTTTTTAATGTGATATAATTAGGTATATTTAATGTTAAGGTTTGTTAGTTTCTAAACGTGTTCAATTTTAGTTGTGTTAATTCTTAAGTTTGTAAATTTTTAAGTTTGTTAGTTTTATAATTTGTTACATTTTAAGTTTGTTTTTAATTTTTATAAATTTTAAGTTTGTCAGTTTTTAAATATGTTAATTTGTTAGGTGGTTGGATGGATGGTTGGTTGGTGGAATTGTTAGAGTTTAAGTATGTTATTTTTTTAATGTGTTATAATTAGGTATATTTAATCTTAAGGTTTGTTAGTTTCTAAACGTGTTCAATTTTAGTTGTGTTAATTCTTAAGTTTGTAAATTTTTAAGTTTGTTAGTTTTATAATTTGTTACATTTTAAGTTTGTTTTTAATTTTTATAAATTTTAAGTTTGTCAGTTTTTAAGTATGTTAATTTGTTGGGTGGTTGTATGGATGGTTGGTTGGTGGAATTGTGAAAATTTAAGTATGTTATTTTTTAAGTGAGTTATTTTGTTGGGTGGTTGGATGGATGGTAGGTTGGTGGAATTGTTAGAGTTTAAGTATGTTATTTTTTTAATGTGATATAATTAGGTATATTTAATGTTAAGGTTTGTTAGTTTCTAAACGTGTTCAATTTTAGTTGTGTTAATTCTTAAGTTTGTAAATTTTTAAGTTTGTTAGTTTTATAATTTGTTACATTTTAAGTTTGTTTTTAATTTTTATAAATTTTAAGTTAGTCAGTTTTTAAGTATGTTAATTTGTTGGGTGGTTGGATGGATGGATGGTTGTTGGATTTGTTAAAATTTAATTATGTTATTTTTTAAGTGAGTAATTTTGTTGGGTGGTTGGATGGATGGTTGGTTGGTGGAATTGTTAGAGTTTAAGTTAGTTGTCTTTTAAGTGTATTATATTTAGCTATATTTAAAATTAAATTTGTTAGCTTCTAAAAATGTTCGATTTTAAAAGTGTTAGTTATTATGTTTGTAAATTTTTAAGTTTGTTAATTTTATAATTTGTTATATTTTAAGTTTGTATTTAATTTCGATATATTTTATGTTTGTCAGTTTTTAAGTATGTTAATTTGTTGGGTGGTTGGATGGATGGTTGGTTGGTGGAATTGTTAGAATTTAAGTTTGTTATTTTTTAATTGAGTTAATTTGTTGGGTGGTTGGATGGATGGTTGGTTGGTGGAATTGTTAGAGTTTAAGTATGTTATTTTTTTAATGTGTTATAATTAGGTATATTTAATGTTAAGGTTTGTTAGTTTCTAAACGTGTTCAATTTAAGTTGTGTTAATTCTTATGTTTGTAAATTTTTAAGTTTGTTAGTTTTATAATTTGTTACATTTTAAGTTTGTTTTTAATTTTTATAAATTTTAAGTTTGTCAGTTTTTTTAAGTATGTTAATTTGTTGGGTGGTTGGATGGATGGTTGGTTGGTGGAACTGTGAAAATTTAAGTATGTTATTTTTTAAGTGAGTTATTTTGTTGGGTGGTTGGATGGATGGTAGGTTGGTGGAATTGTTAGAGTTTAAGTATGTTATTTTTTTAATGTGATATAATTAGGTATATATAATGTTAAGGTTTGTTAGTTTCTAAACGTGTTCAATTTTAGTTGTGTTAATTCTTAAGTTTGTAAATTTTTAAGTTTGTTAGTTTTATAATTTGTTACATTTTAAGTTTGTTTTTAATTTTTATAAATTATAAGTTTGTCAGTTTGTAAGTATGTTAATTTGTTGGGTGGTTGGATGGATGGTTGGTTGGTGGAATTGTTAGAATTTAAGTTTGTTATTTTTTAAATGAGTTATTTTGTTGGGTGGTTGGATGGATGGTAGGTTGGTGGAATTGTAAGAGTTTAAGTATGTTCTTTTTTTAATGTGATATAATTAGGTATATTTAATGTTAAGTTTTGTTAGTTTCTAAACGTGTTCAATTTTAGTTGTGTTAATTCTTAAGTTTGTAAATTTTTAAGTTTGTTAGTTTTATAATTTGTTACATTTTAAGTTTGTTTTTAATTTTTATAAATTTTAAGTTAGTCAGTTTTTAAGTATGTTAATTTGTTGGGTGGTTGGATGGATGGATGGTTGGTGGATTTGTTAGAATTTAAGTATGTTATTTTTTAAGTGAGTTATTTTGTTGGGTGGTTGGATGGATGGTTGGTTGGTGGAATTGTTAGAGTTTAAGTTAGTTGTCTCTTAAGTGTATTATATTTAGCTATATTTAAAATTAAGTTTGTTAGCTTCTAAAAGTGTTCGATTTTAAAAGTGTTAGTTCTTAAGTTTGTAAATTTTTAAGTTTGTTAATTTTATAATTTGTTATATTTTAAGTTTGTATTTAATTTCGATAAATTTTATGTTTGTCAGTTTTTAAGTATGTTAATTTGTTGGGTGGTTGGATGGATGGTTGGTTGGTGGAATTGTTAGAATTTAAGTATGTTATTTTTTTAATGTGTTCTAATTAGGTAAATTTAATGTTAATATTTGTTAGTTTCTAAACGTGTTCAATTTTAGTTGTGTTAATTCTTAAGTTTGTAAGTTTTATAATTTGTTACATTTTAAGTTTGATTTTAATTTTTATAAATTTTAAGTATGTCAGTTTTTAAGTATGTTAATTTGTTGGGTGGTTGGATGGATGGTTGGTTGGTGGAATTGTTAGAGTTTAAGTATGTTATTTTTTTAATGTGTTATAATTAGGTATATTTAATCTCAAGGTTTGTTAGTTTCTAAACGTGTTCAATTTTAGTTGTGTTAATTCTTAAGTTTGTAAATTTTTAAGTTTGTTAATTTTATAATTTGTTATATTTTAAGTTTGTATTTAATTTCGATAAATTTTATGTTTGTCAGTTTTTAAGTATGTTAATTTGTTGGGTGGTTGGATGGATGGTTGGTTGGTGGAATTTTAGAATTTAAGTTTGTTATTTTTTAATTGAGTTATTTTGTTGGGTGGTTGGATGGATGGTTGGTTGGTGGAATTGTTAGAGTTTAAGTATGTTATTTTTTTAATGTGTTATAATTAGGTATATTTAATGTTAAGGTTTGTTAGTTTCTAAACGTGTTCAATTTAAGTTGTGTTAATTCTTATGTTTGTAAATTTTTAAGTTTGTTAGTTTTATAATTTGTTACATTTTAAGTTTGTTTTTAATTTTTATAAATTTTAAGTTTGTCAGTTTTTAAGTATGTTAATTTGTTGGGTGGTTGGATGGATGGTTGGTTGGTGGAATTGTTAGAATTTAAGTATGTTATTTTTTAAGTGAGTTATTTTGTTGGGTGGTTGGATGGATGGTAGGTTGGTGGAATTGTTAGAGTTTAAGTATGTTATTTTTTTAATGTGATATAATTAGGTATATTTAATGTTAAGGTTTGTTAGTTTCTAAACGTGTTCAATTTTAGTTGTGTTAATTCTTAAGTTTGTAAATTTTTAAGTTTGTTAGTTTTATAATTTGTTACATTTTAAGTTTGTTTTTAATTTTGATAAATTTTAAGTTTGTCAGTTTTAAAGTATGTTAATTTGTTGTGTGGTTGGATGGATGGATGGTTGGTGGATTTGTTAGAATTTAAGTATGTTATTTTTTAAGTGAGTTATTTTGTTGGGTGGTTGGATGGATGGTTGTTTGGTGGAATTGTTAGAGTTTAAGTTAGTTGTCTTTTAAGTGTATTATATTTAGCTATATTTAAAATTAAGTTTGTTAGCTTCTAAAAGTGTTCGATTTTAAAAGTGTTAGTTCTTAAGTTTGTAAATTTTTAAGTTTGTTAATTTTATAATTTGTTATATTTTAAGTTTGTATTTAATTTCGATAAATTTTATGTTTGTCAGTTTTTAAGTATGTTAATTTGTTGGGTATTTGGTTGGATGGTTGGTTGTTGGAATTGTTAGAATTTAAGTTTGTTATTTTTTAATTGAGTTAATTTGTTGGGTGGTTGGATGGATGGTTGGTTGGTGGAATTGTTAGAGTTTAAGTATGTTATTTTTTTAATGTGTTATAATTAAGTATATTTAATGTTAAGGTTTGTTAGTTTCTAAACGTGTTCAATTTAAGTTGTGTTAATTCTTATGTTTGTAAATTTTTAAGTTCGTTAGTTTTATAATTTGTTACATTTTAAGTTTGTTTTTAATTTTTATAAATTTTAAGTTTGTCAGTTTTTAAGTATGTTAATTTGTTGGGTGGTGTGATGGATGGTTGGTTGGTGGAATTGTTAGAATTTAGATATGTTATTTTTTAAGTGAGTAATTTTGTTGGGTGGTTGGATGGATGGTTGGTTGGTGGAATTGTTAGAGTTTAAGTTAGTTGTCTCTTAAGTGTATTATATTTAGCTATATTTAAAATTAAGTTTGTTAGCTTCTAAAAGTGTTCGATTTTAAAAGTGTTAGTTCTTAAGTTTGTAAATTTTTAAGTTTGTTAATTTTATAATTTGTTATATTTTAAGTTTGTATTTAATTTCGATAAATTTTATGTTTGTCAGTTTTTAAGTATGTTAATTTGTTGGGTATTTGGATGGATGGTTGGTTGTTGGAATTGTTAGAATTTAAGTTTGTTATTTTTTAATTGAGTTAATTTGTTGGGTGGTTGGATGGATGGTTGGTTGGTGGAATTGTTAGAGTTTAAGTATGTTATTTTTTTAATGTGTTGTAATTAAGTATATTTAATGTTAAGGTTTGTTAGTTTTTAAACGTGTTCAATTTAACTTGTGTTAATTCTTATGTTTGTAAATTTTTAAGTTCGTTAGTTTTGTAAATTTTTAAGTTCGTTAGTTTTATAATTTGTTACATTTTAAGTTTGTTTTTAATTTTTATAAATTTTAAGTTTGTCAGTTTTTAAGTATGTTAATTTGTTGGGTGGTTGGTTGGTGGAATTGTTAGAATTTAAGTATGTTATTTTTTAAGTGAGTAATTTTGTTGGGTGGTTGGATGGATGGTTGGTTGGTGGAATTGTTAGAGTTTAAGTTAGTTGTCTCTTAAGTGTATTATATTTAGCTATATTTAAAATTAAGTTTGTTAGCTTCTAAAAGTGTTAGTTCTTAAGTTTGTAAATTTTTAAGTTTGTTAATTTTATAATTTGTTATATTTTAAGTTTGTATTTAATTTCGATAAATTTTATGTTTGTCAGTTTTTAAGTATGTTAATTTGTTGGGTATTTGGATGGATGGTTGGTTGGTGGATATGTTAGAATTTAAGTTTGTTATTTTTTAATTGAGTTAATTTGTTGGGTGGTTGGATGGATGGTTGTTTGGTGGAATTATTAGAGTTTAAGTATGTTATTTTTTTAATGTGTTATAATTAGGTATATTTAATGTTAAGGTTTGTTAGTTTCTAAACGTGTTCAATTTAAGTTGTGTTAATTCTTATTTTTGTAAATTTTTAAGTTCGTTAGTTTTGTAAATTTTTACGTTTGTTAGTTTTATAATTTGTTACATTTTAAGTTTGTTTTTAATTTTTTAAATTTTAAGTTTGTCTGTTTTTTTAAGTATGTTAATTTGTTGGGTGGTTGGATGGATGGTTGGTTGGTGGAACTGTGAAAATTTAAGTATGTTATTTTTTAAGTGAGTTATTTTGTTGGGTGGTTGGATGGATGGTAGGTTGGTGGAATTGTTAGAGTTTAAGTATGTTATTTTTTTAATGTGTTGTAATTAAGTATATTTAATGTTAAGGTTTGTTATTTTTTTAATGTGATATAATTAGGTATATTTAATGTTAAGGTTTGTTAGTTTCTAAACGTGTTCAATTTTAGTTGTGTTAATTCTTAAGTTTGTAAATTTTTAAGTTTGTTAGTTTTATAATTTGTTACATTTTAAGTTTGTTTTTAATTTTTATAAATTATAAGTTTGTCAGTTTTTAAGTATGTTAATTTGTTGGGTGGTTGGATGGATGTTTGGTTGGTGGAATTGTTAGAATTTAAGTTTGTTATTTTTTAAGTGAGTTATTTTGTTGGGTGGTTGGATGGATGGTAGGTTGGTGGAATTGTAAGAGTTTAAGTATGTTCTTTTTTTAATGTGATATAATTAGGTATATTTAATGTTAAGTTTTGTTAGTTTCTAAACGTGTTCAATTTTAGTTGTGTTAATTCTTAAAGTTTGTAAATTTTTAAGTTTGTTAGTTTTATAATTTGTTACATTTTAAGTTTGTTTTTAATTTTTATAAATTTTAAGTTAGTCAGTTTTTAAGTATGTTAATTTGTTGGGTGGTTGGATGGATGGATGGTTGGTGGATTTGTTAGAATTTAAGTATGTTATTTTTTAAGTGAGTTATTTTGTTGGGTGGTTGGATGGATGGTTGTTTGGTGGAATTGTTAGAGTTTAAGTTAGTTGTCTCTTAAGTGTATTATATTTAGCTATATTTAAAATTAAGTTTGTTAGCTTCTAAAAGTGTTCGATTTTAAAAGTGTTAGTTCTTAAGTTTGTAAATTTTTAAGTTTGTTAATTTTATAATTTGTTATATTTTAAGTTTGTATTTAATTTCGATAAATTTTATGTTTGTCAGTTTTTAAGTATGTTAATTTGTTGGGTGGTTGGATGGATGGTTGGTTGGTGGAAATGTTAGAATTTAAGTTTGTTATTTTTTAAGTGAGTTATTTTGTTGGGTGGTTGGATGGATGGTTGGTTGGTGGAATTGTTAGAGTTTAAGTATGTTATTTTTTTAATGTGTTATAATTAGGTATATTTAATGTTAAGTTTTGTTAGTTTCTAAACGTGTTCAATTTTAGTTGTGTTAATTCTTAAGTTTGTAAATTTTTAAGTTTGTTAGTTTTATAATTTGTTACATTTTAAGTTTGTTTTTAATTTTTATAAATTTTAAGTTTGTCAGTTTTTAAGTATGTTAATTTGTTGGGTGGTTGGATGGATGGTTGGTTGGTTGAATTGTTAGAGTTTAAGTATGTTATTTTTTTAATGTGTTATAATTAGGTATATTTAATCTTAAGGTTTGTTAGTTTCTAAACGTGTTCAATTTTAGTTGTGTTAATTCTTAAGTTTGTAAATTTTTAAGTTTGTTAGTTTTATAATTTGTTACATTTTAAGTTTGTTTTTAATTTTTATAAATTTTAAGTTAGTCAGTTTTTAAGTATGTTAATTTGTTGGGTGGTTGGATGGATGGATGGTTGGTGGATTTGTTAGAATTTAAGTATGTTATTTTTTAAGTGAGTTATTTTGTTGGGTGGTTGGATGGATGGTTGTTTGGTGGAATTGTTAGAGTTTAAGTTAGTTGTCTTTTAAGTGTATTATATTTAGCTATATTTAAAATTAGGTTTGTTAGCTTCTAAAAGTGTTCGATTTTAAAAGTGTTAGTTCTTAAGTTTGTAAATTTTTAAGTTTGTTAATTTTATAATTTGTTATATTTTAAGATTGTATTTAATTTCGATAAATTTTATGTTTATCAGTTTTTAAGTATGTTAATTTGTTGGGTATTTGGATGGATGGTTGGTTGGTGGAATTGTTAGAATTTAAGTTTGTTATTTTTTAATTGAGTTAATTTGTTGGGTGGTTGGATGGATGGTTGGTTGGTGGTATTGTTAGAGTTTAAGTATGTTATTTTTTTAATGTGTTATAATTAGGTATATTTAATGTTAAGGTTTGTTAGTTTCTAAACGTGTTCAATTTAAGTTGTGTTAATTCTTATTTTTGTAAATTTTTAAGTTCGTTAGTTTTGTAAATTTTTAAGTTCGTTAGTTTTATAATTTGTTACATTTTAAGTTTGTTTTTAATTTTATAAATTTTAAGTTTGTCAGTTTTTAAGTATGTTAATTTGTTGGGTGGTTGGATGGATGGTTGGTTGGTGGAATTGTTAGAATTTAAGTATGTTATTTTTTAAGTGAGTAATTTTGTTGGGTGGTTGGATGGATGGTTGGTTGTTGGAATTGTTAGAGTTTAAGTTAGTTGTCTCTTAAGTGTATTATATTTAGCTATATTTAAAATTAAGTTTGTTAGCTTCTAAAAGTGTTCGATTTTAAAAGTGTTAGTTCTTAAGTTTGTAAATTTTTAAGTTTGTTAATTTTATAATTTGTTATATTTTAAGTTTGTATTTAATTTCGATAAATTTTATGTTTGTCAGTTTTTAAGTATGTTAATTTGTTGGGTATTTGGATGGATGGTTGGTTGGTGGATATGTTAGAATTTAAGTTTGTTATTTTTTAATTGAGTTAATTTGTTGGGTGGTTGGATGGATGGTTGGTTGGTGGAATTATTAGAGTTTAAGTATGTTATTTTTTTAATGTGTTATAATTAGGTATATTTAATGTTAAGGTTTGTTAGTTTCTAAACGTGTTCAATTTAAGTTGTGTTAATTCTTATTTTTGTAAATTTTTAAGTTCGTTAGTTTTGTAAATTTTTAAGTTCGTTAGTTTTATAATTTGTTACATTTTAAGTTTGTTTTTAATTTTTATAAATTTTAAGTTTGTCAGTTTTTAAGTATGTTAATTTGTTGGGTGGTTGGATGGATGGTTGTTTGGTGGAATTGTGAAAATTTAAGTATGTTATTTTTTAAGTGAGTTATTTTGTTGGGTGGTTGGATGGATGGTAGGTTGGTGGAATTGTTAGAGTTTAAGTATGTTATTTTTTTAATGTGATATAATTAGGTATATTTAATGTTAAGGTTTGTTAGTTTCTAAACGTGTTCAATTTTAGTTGTGTTAATTCTTAAGTTTGTAAATTTTTAAGTTTGTTAGTTTTATAATTTGTTACATTTTAAGTTTGTTTTTAATTTTTATAAATTTTAAGTTAGTCAGTTTTTAAGTATGTTAATTTGTTGGGTGGTTGGATGGATGGATGGTTGGTGGATTTGTTAGAATTTAAGTATGTTATTTTTTAAGTGAGTTATTTTGTTGGGTGGTTGGATGGATGGTTGGTTGGTGGAATTGTTAGAGTTTAAGTTAGTTGTCTCTTAAGTGTATTATATTTAGCTATATTTAAAATTAAGTTTGTTAGCTTCTAAAAGTGTTCGATTTTAAAAGTGTTAGTTCTTAAGTTTGTAAATTTTTAAGTTTGTTAATTTTATAATTTGTTATATTTTAAGTTTGTATTTAATTTCGATAAATTTTATGTTTGTCAGTTTTTAAGTATGTTAATTTGTTGGGTGGTTGGATGGATGGTTGGTTGGTGGAATTGTTAGAATTTAAGTTTGTTATTTTTTAAGTGAGTTATTTTGTTGGGTGGTTGGATGGATGGTTGGTTGGTGGAATTGTTAGAGTTTAAGTATGTTATTTTTTTAATGTGTTATAATTAGGTATATTTAATCTTAAGGTTTGTTAGTTTCTAAACGTGTTCAATTTTAGTTGTGTTAATTCTTAAGTTTGTAAATTTTTAAGTTTGTTAGTTTTATAATTTGATACATTTTAAGTTTGTTTTTAATTTTTATAAATTTTAAGTTAGTCAGTTTTTAAGTATGTTAGTTTGTTGGGTGGTTGGAGGGATGGATGGTTGGTGGATTTGTTAGAATTTAAGTATGTTATTTTTTAAGTGAGTTATTTTGTTGGGTGGTTGGATGGATGGTAGGTTGGTGGAATTGTTAGAGTTTAAGTTAGTTGTCTTTTAAGTGTATTATATTTAGCTATATTTAAAATTAAGTTTGTTAGCTTCTAAAATTGTTCGATTTTAAAAGTGTTAGTTCTTAAGTTTGTAAATTTTTAAGTTTGTTAATTTTATAATTTGTTATATTTTAAGTTTGTATTTAATTTCGATAAATTTTATGTTTGTCAGTTTTTAAGTATGTTAATTTGTTGGGTGGTTGGATGGATGGTTGGTTGGTGGAATTGTTAGAATTTAAGTATGTTATTTTTTTAATGTGTTCTAATTAGGTAAATTTAATGTTAAGGTTTGTTAGTTTCTAAACGTGTTCAATTTTAGTTGTGTTAATTCTTAAGTTTGTAAGTTTTATAATTTGTTACATTTTAAGTTTGATTTTAATTTTTATAAATTTTAAGTTTGTCAGTTTTTAAGTATGTTAATTTGTTGGGTGGTTGGATGGATGGTTGGTTGGTGGAATTGTTAGAGTTTAAGTATGTTATTTTTTTAATGTGTTATAATTAGGTATATTTAATCTCAAGGTTTGTTAGTTTCTAAACGTGTTCAATTTTAGTTGTGTTAATTCTTAAGTTTGTAAATTTTTAAGTTTGTTACTTTTATAATTTGTTACATTTTAAGTTTGTTTTTAATTTTTATAAATTTTAAGTTAGTCAATTTTTAAGTATGTTAGTTTGTTGGGTGGTTGGATGGATGGATGGTTGGTGGATTTGTTAGAATTTAAGTATGTTATTTTTTAAGTGAGTTATTTTGTTGGGTGGCTGGATGGATGGTAGGTTGGTAGAATTGTTAGAGTTTAAGTTAGTTGTCTTTTAAGTGTATTATATTTAGCTATATTTAAAATTAAGTTTGTTAGCTTCTAAAAGTGTTAGTTCTTAAGTTTGTAAATTTTTAAGTTTGTTAATTTTATAATTTGTTATATTTTAAGTTTGTATTTAATTTCGATAAATTTTATGTTTGTCAGTTTTTAAGTATGTTAATTTGTTGGGTGGTTGGATGGATGGTTGGTTGGTGGAAATGTTAGAATTTAAGTTTGTTATTTTTTAAGTGAGTTATTTTGTTGGGTGGTTGGATGGATGGTTGGTTGGTGGAATTGTTAGAGTTTAAGTATGTTATTTTTTTAATGTGTTATAATTAGGTATATTTAATGTTAAGTTTTGTTAGTTTCTAAACGTGTTCAATTTTAGTTGTGTTAATTCTTAAGTTTGTAAATTTTTAAGTTTGTTAGTTTTATAATTTGTTACATTTTAAGTTTGTTTTTAATTTTTATAAATTTTAAGTTTGTCAGTTTTTAAGTATGTTAATTTGTTGGGTGGTTGGATGGATGGTTGGTTGGTTGAATTGTTAGAGTTTAAGTATGTTATTTTTTTAATGTGTTATAATTAGGTATATTTAATCTTAAGGTTTGTTAGTTTCTAAACGTGTTCAATTTTAGTTGTGTTAATTCTTAAGTTTGTAAATTTTTAAGTTTGTTAGTTTTATAATTTGTTACATTTTAAGTTTGTTTTTAATTTTTATAAATTTTAAGTTAGTCAGTTTTTAAGTATGTTAATTTGTTGGGTGGTTGGATGGATGGATGGTTGGTGGATTTGTTAGAATTTAAGTATGTTATTTTTTAAGTGAGTTATTTTGTTGGGTGGTTGGATGGATGGTTGTTTGGTGGAATTGTTAGAGTTTAAGTTAGTTGTCTTTTAAGTGTATTATATTTAGCTATATTTAAAATTAGGTTTGTTAGCTTCTAAAAGTGTTCGATTTTAAAAGTGTTAGTTCTTAAGTTTGTAAATTTTTAAGTTTGTTAATTTTATAATTTGTTATATTTTAAGATTGTATTTAATTTCGATAAATTTTATGTTTGTCAGTTTTTAAGTATGTTAATTTGTTGGGTATTTGGATGGATGGTTGGTTGGTGGAATTGTTAGAATTTAAGTTTGTTATTTTTTAATTGAGTTAATTTGTTGGGTGGTTGGATGGATGGTTGGTTGGTGGAATTGTTAGAGTTTAAGTATGTTATTTTTTTAATGTGTTATAATTAGGTATATTTAATGTTAAGGTTTGTTAGTTTCTAAACGTGTTCAATTTAAGTTGTGTTAATTCTTATTTTTGTAAATTTTTAAGTTCGTTAGTTTTGTAAATTTTTAAGTTCGTTAGTTTTATAATTTGTTACATTTTAAGTTTGTTTTTAATTTTTATAAATTTTAAGTTTGTCAGTTTTTAAGTATGTTAATTTGTTGGGTGGTTGGATGGATGGATGGTTGGTGGATTTGTTAGAATTTAAGTATGTTATTTTTTAATTGAGTAATTTTGTTGGGTGGTTGGATGGATGGTTGGTTGGTGGAATTGTGAAAATTTAAGTATGTTATTTTTTAAGTGAGTTATTTTGTTGGGTGGTTGGATGGATGGTAGGTTGGTGGAATTGTTAGAGTTTAAGTATGTTATTTTTTGAATGTGATATAATTAGGTATATTTAATGTTAAGGTTTGTTAGTTTCTAAACGTGTTCAATTTTAGTTGTGTTAATTCTTAAGTTTGTAAATTTTTAAGTTTGTTAGTTTTATAATTTGTTACATTTTAAGTTTGTTTTTAATTTTTATAAATTTTAAGTTAGTCAGTTTTTAAGTATGTTAATTTGTTGGGTGGTTGGTTGGATGGATGGTTTGCGGATTTGTTAAAATTTAAGTATGTTATTTTTTAAGTGAGTAATTTTGTTGGGTGGTTGGATGGATGGTTGGTTGGTGGAATTGTTAGAGTTTAAGTTAGTTGTCTTTTAAGTGTATTATATTTAGCTATATTTAAAATTAAATTTGTTAGCTTCTAAAAGTGTTCGATTTTAAAAGTGTTAGTTATTATGTTTGTAAATTTTTAAGTTTGTTAATTTTATAATTTGTTTTATTTTAAGTTTGTATTTAATTTCGATAAATTTTATGTTTGTCAGTTTTTAAGTATGTTAATTTGTTGGGTGGTTGGATGGATGGTTGGTTGGTGGAATTGTTAGAATTTAAGTTTGTTATTTTTTAATTGAGTTAATTTGTTGGGTGGTTGGATGGATGGTTGGTTGGT
Organism: Linyphia triangularis; assembly: GCA_963978545.1. Taxonomy (NCBI): domain Eukaryota; kingdom Metazoa; phylum Arthropoda; class Arachnida; order Araneae; family Linyphiidae; genus Linyphia; species Linyphia triangularis. The sequence continues at coordinate 11,203,008 of OZ021732.1, forward strand.
GGAATTGTTAGAGTTTAAGTATGTTATTTTTTTAATGTGTTATAATTAGGTATATTTAATGTTAAGGTTTGTTAGTTTCTAAACGTGTTCAATTTAAGTTGTGTTAATTCTTATGTTTGTAAATTTTTAAGTTTGTTAGTTTTATAATTTGTTACATTTTAAGTTTGTTTTTAATTTTTATAAATTTTAAGTTTGTCAGCTTTTAAGTATGTTAATTTGTTGGGTGGTTGGATGGATGGTTGGTTGGTGGAATTGTTAGAATTTAAGTATGTTATTTTTTAAGTGAGTTATTTTGTTGGGTGGTTGGATGGATGGTTGGTTGGTGGAATTGTTAGAGTTTAAGTATGTTATTTTTTTAATGTGTTATAATTAGGTATATTTAATGTTAAGGTTTGTTAGTTTCTAAACGTGTTCAATTTAAGTTGTGTTAATTCTTATGTTTGTAAATTTTTAAGTTCGTTAGTTTTATAATTTGTTACATTTTAAGTTTGTTTTTAATTTTTATAAATTTTAAGTTTGTCAGTTTTTTTAAGTATGTTAATTTGTTGGGTGGTTGGATGGATGGTTGGTTGGTGGAATTGTTAGAATTTAAGTATGTTATTTTTTAAGTGAGTTATTTTGTTGGGTGGTTGGATGGATGGTTGGTTGGTGGAATTGTTAGAGTTTAAGTATGTTATTTTTTTAATGTGTTCTAATTAGGTAAATTTAATGTTAAGGTTTGTTAGTTTCTAAACGTGTTCAATTTTAGTTGTGTTAATTCTTAAGTTTGTAAATTTTTAAGTATGTTAGTTTTATAATTTGTTACATTTTAAGTTTGTTTTTAATTTTTATAAATTTAAAGTTAGTCAGTTTTTAAGTATGTTAATTTGTTGGGTGGTTGGATGGATGGATGGTTGGTGGATTTGTTAAAATTTAAGTATGTTATTTTTTAAGTGAGTTATTTTGTTGGGTGGTAGGATGGATGGTTGGTTGGTGGAATTGTTAGAGTTTAAGTATATTATTTTTTTATTGTGTTATAATTAGGTATATTTAATGTTAAGGTTTGTTAGTTTCTAAACGTGTTCAATTTTAGTTGTGTTAATTCTTAAGTTTGTAAATTTTTAAGTTTGTTAGTTTTATAATTTGTTACATTTTAAGTTTGTTTTTAATTTTTATAAATTTTAAGTTTGTCAGTTTTTAAGTATGTTAATTTGTTGGGTGGTTGGATGGATGGTTGGTTGGTTGAATTTTTAGAGTTTAAGTATGTTATTTTTTTAATGTGTTATAATTAGGTATATTTAATCTTAAGGTTTGTTAGTTTCTAAACGTGTTCAATTTTAGTTGTGTTAATTCTTAAGTTTGTAAATTTTTAAGTTTGTTAGTTTTATAATTTGTTACATTTTAAGTTTGTTTTTAATTTTTATAAATTTAAAGTTAGTCAGTTTTTAAGTATGTTAATTTGTTGGGTGGTTGGATGGATGGATGGTTGGTGGATTTGTTAAAATTTAAGTATGTTATTTTTTAAGTGAGTTATTTTGTTGGGTGGTAGGATGGATGGTTGGTTGGTGGAATTGTTAGAGTTTAAGTATGTTATTTTTTTAATGTGTTATAATTAGGTATATTTAATGTTAAGGTTTGTTAGTTTCTAAACGTGTTCAATTTAAGTTGTGTTAATTCTTATGTTTGTAAATTTTTAAGTTTGTTAGTTTTATAATTTGTTACATTTTAAGTTTGTTTTTAATTTTTATAAATTTTAAGTTTGTCAGTTTTTTTAAGTATGTTAATTTGTTGGGTGGTTGGATGGATGGTTGGTTGGTGGAACTGTGAAAATTTAAGTATGTTATTTTTTAAGTGAGTTATTTTGTTGGGTGGTTGGATGGATGGTTGGTTGGTGGAATTGTAAGAGTTTAAGTATGTTATTTTTTTAATATGATATAATTAGGTATATTTAATGTTCAGGTTTGTTAGTTTCTAAACGTGTTCAATTTTAGTTGTGTTAATTCTTAAGTTTGTAAATTTTTAAGTTTGTTAGTTTTATAATTTGTTACATTTTAAGTTTGTTTTTAATTTTTATAAATTTTAAGTTTGTCAGTTTTTAAGTATGTTAATTTGTTGGGTGGTTGTATGGATGGTTGGTTGGTGGAATTGTTAGAATTTAAGTTTGTTATTTTTTAAGTGAGTTATTTTGTTGGGTGGTTGGATGGATGGTAGGTTGGTGGAATTGTAAGAGTTTAAGTATGTTATTTTTTTTAATGTGATATAATTAGGTATATTTAATGTTAAGTTTTGTTAGTTTCTAAACGTGTTCAATTTTAGTTGTGTTAATTCTTAAGTTTGTAAATTTTTAAGTTTGTTAGTTTTATAATTTGTTACATTTTAAGTTTGTTTTTAATTTTTATAAATTTTAAGTTAGTCAGTTTTTAAGTATGTTAATTTGTTGGGTGGTTGGATGGATGGATGGTTGGTGGATTTGTTAGAATTTAAGTATGTTATTTTTTAAGTGAGTTATTTTGTTGGGTGGTTGGATGGATGGTTGGTTGGTGGAATTGTTAGAGTTTAAGTTAGTTGTCTCTTAAGTGTATTATATTTAGCTATATTTAAAATTAAGTTTATTAGCTTCTAAAAGAGTTCGATTTTAAAAGTGTTAGTTCTTAAGTTTGTAAATTTTTAAGTTTGTTAATTTTATAATTTGTTATATTTTAAGTTTGTATTTAATTTCGATAAATTTTATGTTTGTCAGTTTTTAAGTATGTTAATTTGTTGGGTGGTTGGATGGATGGTTGGTTTTTGGAATTGTTAGAATTTAAGTTTGTTATTTTTTAAGTGAGTTATTTTGTTGGGTGGTTGGATGGATGGTTGGTTGGTGGAATTGTTAGAGTTTAAGTATGTTATTTTTTTAATGTGATATAATTAGGTATATTTAATGTTAAGGTTTGTTAGTTTCTAAACGTGTTCAATTTTAGTTGTGTTAATTCTTAAGTTTGTAAATTTTTAAGTTTGTTAGTTTTATAATTTGTTACATTTTAAGTTTGTTTTTAATTTTTATAAATTTTAAGTTTGTCAGTTTTTAAATATGTTAATTTGTTAGGTGGTTGGATGGATGGTTGGTTGGTGGAATTGTTAGAGTTTAAGTATGTTATTTTTTTAATGTGTTATAATTAGGTATATTTAATCTTAAGGTTTGTTAGTTTCTAAACGTGTTCAATTTTAGTTGTGTTAATTCTTAAGTTTGTAAATTTTTAAGTTTGTTAGTTTTATAATTTGTTACATTTTAAGTTTGTTTTTAATTTTTATAAATTTTAAGTTTGTCAGTTTTTAAGTATGTTAATTTGTTGGGTGGTTGTATGGATGGTTGGTTGGTGGAATTGTGAAAATTTAAGTATGTTATTTTTTAAGTGAGTTATTTTGTTGGGTGGTTGGATGGATGGTAGGTTGGTGGAATTGTTAGAGTTTAAGTATGTTATTTTTTTAATGTGATATAATTAGGTATATTTAATGTTAAGGTTTGTTAGTTTCTAAACGTGTTCAATTTTAGTTGTGTTAATTCTTAAGTTTGTAAATTTTTAAGTTTGTTAGTTTTATAATTTGTTACATTTTAAGTTTGTTTTTAATTTTTATAAATTTTAAGTTAGTCAGTTTTTAAGTATGTTAATTTGTTGGGTGGTTGGATGGATGGATGGTTGTTGGATTTGTTAAAATTTAATTATGTTATTTTTTAAGTGAGTAATTTTGTTGGGTGGTTGGATGGATGGTTGGTTGGTGGAATTGTTAGAGTTTAAGTTAGTTGTCTTTTAAGTGTATTATATTTAGCTATATTTAAAATTAAATTTGTTAGCTTCTAAAAATGTTCGATTTTAAAAGTGTTAGTTATTATGTTTGTAAATTTTTAAGTTTGTTAATTTTATAATTTGTTATATTTTAAGTTTGTATTTAATTTCGATATATTTTATGTTTGTCAGTTTTTAAGTATGTTAATTTGTTGGGTGGTTGGATGGATGGTTGGTTGGTGGAATTGTTAGAATTTAAGTTTGTTATTTTTTAATTGAGTTAATTTGTTGGGTGGTTGGATGGATGGTTGGTTGGTGGAATTGTTAGAGTTTAAGTATGTTATTTTTTTAATGTGTTATAATTAGGTATATTTAATGTTAAGGTTTGTTAGTTTCTAAACGTGTTCAATTTAAGTTGTGTTAATTCTTATGTTTGTAAATTTTTAAGTTTGTTAGTTTTATAATTTGTTACATTTTAAGTTTGTTTTTAATTTTTATAAATTTTAAGTTTGTCAGTTTTTTTAAGTATGTTAATTTGTTGGGTGGTTGGATGGATGGTTGGTTGGTGGAACTGTGAAAATTTAAGTATGTTATTTTTTAAGTGAGTTATTTTGTTGGGTGGTTGGATGGATGGTAGGTTGGTGGAATTGTTAGAGTTTAAGTATGTTATTTTTTTAATGTGATATAATTAGGTATATATAATGTTAAGGTTTGTTAGTTTCTAAACGTGTTCAATTTTAGTTGTGTTAATTCTTAAGTTTGTAAATTTTTAAGTTTGTTAGTTTTATAATTTGTTACATTTTAAGTTTTTTTTTAATTTTTATAAATTATAAGTTTGTCAGTTTGTAAGTATGTTAATTTGTTGGGTGGTTGGATGGATGGTTGGTTGGTGGAATTGTTAGAATTTAAGTTTGTTATTTTTTAAATGAGTTATTTTGTTGGGTGGTTGGATGGATGGTAGGTTGGTGGAATTGTAAGAGTTTAAGTATGTTCTTTTTTTAATGTGATATAATTAGGTATATTTAATGTTAAGTTTTGTTAGTTTCTAAACGTGTTCAATTTTAGTTGTGTTAATTCTTAAGTTTGTAAATTTTTAAGTTTGTTAGTTTTATAATTTGTTACATTTTAAGTTTGTTTTTAATTTTTATAAATTTTAAGTTAGTCAGTTTTTAAGTATGTTAATTTGTTGGGTGGTTGGATGGATGGATGGTTGGTGGATTTGTTAGAATTTAAGTATGTTATTTTTTAAGTGAGTTATTTTGTTGGGTGGTTGGATGGATGGTTGGTTGGTGGAATTGTTAGAGTTTAAGTTAGTTGTCTCTTAAGTGTATTATATTTAGCTATATTTAAAATTAAGTTTGTTAGCTTCTAAAAGTGTTCGATTTTAAAAGTGTTAGTTCTTAAGTTTGTAAATTTTTAAGTTTGTTAATTTTATAATTTGTTATATTTTAAGTTTGTATTTAATTTCGATAAATTTTATGTTTGTCAGTTTTTAAGTATGTTAATTTGTTGGGTGGTTGGATGGATGGTTGGTTGGTGGAATTGTTAGAATTTAAGTATGTTATTTTTTTAATGTGTTCTAATTAGGTAAATTTAATGTTAATATTTGTTAGTTTCTAAACGTGTTCAATTTTAGTTGTGTTAATTCTTAAGTTTGTAAGTTTTATAATTTGTTACATTTTAAGTTTGATTTTAATTTTTATAAATTTTAAGTATGTCAGTTTTTAAGTATGTTAATTTGTTGGGTGGTTGGATGGATGGTTGGTTGGTGGAATTGTTAGAGTTTAAGTATGTTATTTTTTTAATGTGTTATAATTAGGTATATTTAATCTCAAGGTTTGTTAGTTTCTAAACGTGTTCAATTTTAGTTGTGTTAATTCTTAAGTTTGTAAATTTTTAAGTTTGTTAATTTTATAATTTGTTATATTTTAAGTTTGTATTTAATTTCGATAAATTTTATGTTTGTCAGTTTTTAAGTATGTTAATTTGTTGGGTGGTTGGATGGATGGTTGGTTGGTGGAATTTTAGAATTTAAGTTTGTTATTTTTTAATTGAGTTATTTTGTTGGGTGGTTGGATGGATGGTTGGTTGGTGGAATTGTTAGAGTTTAAGTATGTTATTTTTTTAATGTGTTATAATTAGGTATATTTAATGTTAAGGTTTGTTAGTTTCTAAACGTGTTCAATTTAAGTTGTGTTAATTCTTATGTTTGTAAATTTTTAAGTTTGTTAGTTTTATAATTTGTTACATTTTAAGTTTGTTTTTAATTTTTATAAATTTTAAGTTTGTCAGTTTTTAAGTATGTTAATTTGTTGGGTGGTTGGATGGATGGTTGGTTGGTGGAATTGTTAGAATTTAAGTATGTTATTTTTTAAGTGAGTTATTTTGTTGGGTGGTTGGATGGATGGTAGGTTGGTGGAATTGTTAGAGTTTAAGTATGTTATTTTTTTAATGTGATATAATTAGGTATATTTAATGTTAAGGTTTGTTAGTTTCTAAACGTGTTCAATTTTAGTTGTGTTAATTCTTAAGTTTGTAAATTTTTAAGTTTGTTAGTTTTATAATTTGTTACATTTTAAGTTTGTTTTTAATTTTGATAAATTTTAAGTTTGTCAGTTTTAAAGTATGTTAATTTGTTGTGTGGTTGGATGGATGGATGGTTGGTGGATTTGTTAGAATTTAAGTATGTTATTTTTTAAGTGAGTTATTTTGTTGGGTGGTTGGATGGATGGTTGTTTGGTGGAATTGTTAGAGTTTAAGTTAGTTGTCTTTTAAGTGTATTATATTTAGCTATATTTAAAATTAAGTTTGTTAGCTTCTAAAAGTGTTCGATTTTAAAAGTGTTAGTTCTTAAGTTTGTAAATTTTTAAGTTTGTTAATTTTATAATTTGTTATATTTTAAGTTTGTATTTAATTTCGATAAATTTTATGTTTGTCAGTTTTTAAGTATGTTAATTTGTTGGGTATTTGGTTGGATGGTTGGTTGTTGGAATTGTTAGAATTTAAGTTTGTTATTTTTTAATTGAGTTAATTTGTTGGGTGGTTGGATGGATGGTTGGTTGGTGGAATTGTTAGAGTTTAAGTATGTTATTTTTTTAATGTGTTATAATTAAGTATATTTAATGTTAAGGTTTGTTAGTTTCTAAACGTGTTCAATTTAAGTTGTGTTAATTCTTATGTTTGTAAATTTTTAAGTTCGTTAGTTTTATAATTTGTTACATTTTAAGTTTGTTTTTAATTTTTATAAATTTTAAGTTTGTCAGTTTTTAAGTATGTTAATTTGTTGGGTGGTGTGATGGATGGTTGGTTGGTGGAATTGTTAGAATTTAGATATGTTATTTTTTAAGTGAGTAATTTTGTTGGGTGGTTGGATGGATGGTTGGTTGGTGGAATTGTTAGAGTTTAAGTTAGTTGTCTCTTAAGTGTATTATATTTAGCTATATTTAAAATTAAGTTTGTTAGCTTCTAAAAGTGTTCGATTTTAAAAGTGTTAGTTCTTAAGTTTGTAAATTTTTAAGTTTGTTAATTTTATAATTTGTTATATTTTAAGTTTGTATTTAATTTCGATAAATTTTATGTTTGTCAGTTTTTAAGTATGTTAATTTGTTGGGTATTTGGATGGATGGTTGGTTGTTGGAATTGTTAGAATTTAAGTTTGTTATTTTTTAATTGAGTTAATTTGTTGGGTGGTTGGATGGATGGTTGGTTGGTGGAATTGTTAGAGTTTAAGTATGTTATTTTTTTAATGTGTTGTAATTAAGTATATTTAATGTTAAGGTTTGTTAGTTTTTAAACGTGTTCAATTTAACTTGTGTTAATTCTTATGTTTGTAAATTTTTAAGTTCGTTAGTTTTGTAAATTTTTAAGTTCGTTAGTTTTATAATTTGTTACATTTTAAGTTTGTTTTTAATTTTTATAAATTTTAAGTTTGTCAGTTTTTAAGTATGTTAATTTGTTGGGTGGTTGGTTGGTGGAATTGTTAGAATTTAAGTATGTTATTTTTTAAGTGAGTAATTTTGTTGGGTGGTTGGATGGATGGTTGGTTGGTGGAATTGTTAGAGTTTAAGTTAGTTGTCTCTTAAGTGTATTATATTTAGCTATATTTAAAATTAAGTTTGTTAGCTTCTAAAAGTGTTAGTTCTTAAGTTTGTAAATTTTTAAGTTTGTTAATTTTATAATTTGTTATATTTTAAGTTTGTATTTAATTTCGATAAATTTTATGTTTGTCAGTTTTTAAGTATGTTAATTTGTTGGGTATTTGGATGGATGGTTGGTTGGTGGATATGTTAGAATTTAAGTTTGTTATTTTTTAATTGAGTTAATTTGTTGGGTGGTTGGATGGATGGTTGTTTGGTGGAATTATTAGAGTTTAAGTATGTTATTTTTTTAATGTGTTATAATTAGGTATATTTAATGTTAAGGTTTGTTAGTTTCTAAACATGTTCAATTTAAGTTGTGTTAATTCTTATTTTTGTAAATTTTTAAGTTCGTTAGTTTTGTAAATTTTTACGTTTGTTAGTTTTATAATTTGTTACATTTTAAGTTTGTTTTTAATTTTTTAAATTTTAAGTTTGTCTGTTTTTTTAAGTATGTTAATTTGTTGGGTGGTTGGATGGATGGTTGGTTGGTGGAACTGTGAAAATTTAAGTATGTTATTTTTTAAGTGAGTTATTTTGTTGGGTGGTTGGATGGATGGTAGGTTGGTGGAATTGTTAGAGTTTAAGTATGTTATTTTTTTAATGTGTTGTAATTAAGTATATTTAATGTTAAGGTTTGTTATTTTTTTAATGTGATATAATTAGGTATATTTAATGTTAAGGTTTGTTAGTTTCTAAACGTGTTCAATTTTAGTTGTGTTAATTCTTAAGTTTGTAAATTTTTAAGTTTGTTAGTTTTATAATTTGTTACATTTTAAGTTTGTTTTTAATTTTTATAAATTATAAGTTTGTCAGTTTTTAAGTATGTTAATTTGTTGGGTGGTTGGATGGATGTTTGGTTGGTGGAATTGTTAGAATTTAAGTTTGTTATTTTTTAAGTGAGTTATTTTGTTGGGTGGTTGGATGGATGGTAGGTTGGTGGAATTGTAAGAGTTTAAGTATGTTCTTTTTTTAATGTGATATAATTAGGTATATTTAATGTTAAGTTTTGTTAGTTTCTAAACGTGTTCAATTTTAGTTGTGTTAATTCTTAAAGTTTGTAAATTTTTAAGTTTGTTAGTTTTATAATTTGTTACATTTTAAGTTTGTTTTTAATTTTTATAAATTTTAAGTTAGTCAGTTTTTAAGTATGTTAATTTGTTGGGTGGTTGGATGGATGGATGGTTGGTGGATTTGTTAGAATTTAAGTATGTTATTTTTTAAGTGAGTTATTTTGTTGGGTGGTTGGATGGATGGTTGGTTGGTGGAATTGTTAGAGTTTAAGTTAGTTGTCTCTTAAGTGTATTATATTTAGCTATATTTAAAATTAAGTTTGTTAGCTTCTAAAAGTGTTCGATTTTAAAAGTGTTAGTTCTTAAGTTTGTAAATTTTTAAGTTTGTTAATTTTATAATTTGTTATATTTTAAGTTTGTATTTAATTTCGATAAATTTTATGTTTGTCAGTTTTTAAGTATGTTAATTTGTTGGGTGGTTGGATGGATGGTTGGTTGGTGGAAATGTTAGAATTTAAGTTTGTTATTTTTTAAGTGAGTTATTTTGTTGGGTGGTTGGATGGATGGTTGGTTGGTGGAATTGTTAGAGTTTAAGTATGTTATTTTTTTAATGTGTTATAATTAGGTATATTTAATGTTAAGTTTTGTTAGTTTCTAAACGTGTTCAATTTTAGTTGTGTTAATTCTTAAGTTTGTAAATTTTTAAGTTTGTTAGTTTTATAATTTGTTACATTTTAAGTTTGTTTTTAATTTTTATAAATTTTAAGTTTGTCAGTTTTTAAGTATGTTAATTTGTTGGGTGGTTGGATGGATGGTTGGTTGGTTGAATTGTTAGAGTTTAAGTATGTTATTTTTTTAATGTGTTATAATTAGGTATATTTAATCTTAAGGTTTGTTAGTTTCTAAACGTGTTCAATTTTAGTTGTGTTAATTCTTAAGTTTGTAAATTTTTAAGTTTGTTAGTTTTATAATTTGTTACATTTTAAGTTTGTTTTTAATTTTTATAAATTTTAAGTTAGTCAGTTTTTAAGTATGTTAATTTGTTGGGTGGTTGGATGGATGGATGGTTGGTGGATTTGTTAGAATTTAAGTATGTTATTTTTTAAGTGAGTTATTTTGTTGGGTGGTTGGATGGATGGTTGTTTGGTGGAATTGTTAGAGTTTAAGTTAGTTGTCTTTTAAGTGTATTATATTTAGCTATATTTAAAATTAGGTTTGTTAGCTTCTAAAAGTGTTCGATTTTAAAAGTGTTAGTTCTTAAGTTTGTAAATTTTTAAGTTTGTTAATTTTATAATTTGTTATATTTTAAGATTGTATTTAATTTCGATAAATTTTATGTTTATCAGTTTTTAAGTATGTTAATTTGTTGGGTATTTGGATGGATGGTTGGTTGGTGGAATTGTTAGAATTTAAGTTTGTTATTTTTTAATTGAGTTAATTTGTTGGGTGGTTGGATGGATGGTTGGTTGGTGGTATTGTTAGAGTTTAAGTATGTTATTTTTTTAATGTGTTATAATTAGGTATATTTAATGTTAAGGTTTGTTAGTTTCTAAACGTGTTCAATTTAAGTTGTGTTAATTCTTATTTTTGTAAATTTTTAAGTTCGTTAGTTTTGTAAATTTTTAAGTTCGTTAGTTTTATAATTTGTTACATTTTAAGTTTGTTTTTAATTTTATAAATTTTAAGTTTGTCAGTTTTTAAGTATGTTAATTTGTTGGGTGGTTGGATGGATGGTTGGTTGGTGGAATTGTTAGAATTTAAGTATGTTATTTTTTAAGTGAGTAATTTTGTTGGGTGGTTGGATGGATGGTTGGTTGTTGGAATTGTTAGAGTTTAAGTTAGTTGTCTCTTAAGTGTATTATATTTAGCTATATTTAAAATTAAGTTTGTTAGCTTCTAAAAGTGTTCGATTTTAAAAGTGTTAGTTCTTAAGTTTGTAAATTTTTAAGTTTGTTAATTTTATAATTTGTTATATTTTAAGTTTGTATTTAATTTCGATAAATTTTATGTTTGTCAGTTTTTAAGTATGTTAATTTGTTGGGTATTTGGATGGATGGTTGGTTGGTGGATATGTTAGAATTTAAGTTTGTTATTTTTTAATTGAGTTAATTTGTTGGGTGGTTGGATGGATGGTTGGTTGGTGGAATTATTAGAGTTTAAGTATGTTATTTTTTTAATGTGTTATAATTAGGTATATTTAATGTTAAGGTTTGTTAGTTTCTAAACGTGTTCAATTTAAGTTGTGTTAATTCTTATTTTTGTAAATTTTTAAGTTCGTTAGTTTTGTAAATTTTTAAGTTCGTTAGTTTTATAATTTGTTACATTTTAAGTTTGTTTTTAATTTTTATAAATTTTAAGTTTGTCAGTTTTTAAGTATGTTAATTTGTTGGGTGGTTGGATGGATGGTTGTTTGGTGGAATTGTGAAAATTTAAGTATGTTATTTTTTAAGTGAGTTATTTTGTTGGGTGGTTGGATGGATGGTAGGTTGGTGGAATTGTTAGAGTTTAAGTATGTTATTTTTTTAATGTGATATAATTAGGTATATTTAATGTTAAGGTTTGTTAGTTTCTAAACGTGTTCAATTTTAGTTGTGTTAATTCTTAAGTTTGTAAATTTTTAAGTTTGTTAGTTTTATAATTTGTTACATTTTAAGTTTGTTTTTAATTTTTATAAATTTTAAGTTAGTCAGTTTTTAAGTATGTTAATTTGTTGGGTGGTTGGATGGATGGATGGTTGGTGGATTTGTTAGAATTTAAGTATGTTATTTTTTAAGTGAGTTATTTTGTTGGGTGGTTGGATGGATGGTTGGTTGGTGGAATTGTTAGAGTTTAAGTTAGTTGTCTCTTAAGTGTATTATATTTAGCTATATTTAAAATTAAGTTTGTTAGCTTCTAAAAGTGTTCGATTTTAAAAGTGTTAGTTCTTAAGTTTGTAAATTTTTAAGTTTGTTAATTTTATAATTTGTTATATTTTAAGTTTGTATTTAATTTCGATAAATTTTATGTTTGTCAGTTTTTAAGTATGTTAATTTGTTGGGTGGTTGGATGGATGGTTGGTTGGTGGAATTGTTAGAATTTAAGTTTGTTATTTTTTAAGTGAGTTATTTTGTTGGGTGGTTGGATGGATGGTTGGTTGGTGGAATTGTTAGAGTTTAAGTATGTTATTTTTTTAATGTGTTATAATTAGGTATATTTAATCTTAAGGTTTGTTAGTTTCTAAACGTGTTCAATTTTAGTTGTGTTAATTCTTAAGTTTGTAAATTTTTAAGTTTGTTAGTTTTATAATTTGATACATTTTAAGTTTGTTTTTAATTTTTATAAATTTTAAGTTAGTCAGTTTTTAAGTATGTTAGTTTGTTGGGTGGTTGGAGGGATGGATGGTTGGTGGATTTGTTAGAATTTAAGTATGTTATTTTTTAAGTGAGTTATTTTGTTGGGTGGTTGGATGGATGGTAGGTTGGTGGAATTGTTAGAGTTTAAGTTAGTTGTCTTTTAAGTGTATTATATTTAGCTATATTTAAAATTAAGTTTGTTAGCTTCTAAAATTGTTCGATTTTAAAAGTGTTAGTTCTTAAGTTTGTAAATTTTTAAGTTTGTTAATTTTATAATTTGTTATATTTTAAGTTTGTATTTAATTTCGATAAATTTTATGTTTGTCAGTTTTTAAGTATGTTAATTTGTTGGGTGGTTGGATGGATGGTTGGTTGGTGGAATTGTTAGAATTTAAGTATGTTATTTTTTTAATGTGTTCTAATTAGGTAAATTTAATGTTAAGGTTTGTTAGTTTCTAAACGTGTTCAATTTTAGTTGTGTTAATTCTTAAGTTTGTAAGTTTTATAATTTGTTACATTTTAAGTTTGATTTTAATTTTTATAAATTTTAAGTTTGTCAGTTTTTAAGTATGTTAATTTGTTGGGTGGTTGGATGGATGGTTGGTTGGTGGAATTGTTAGAGTTTAAGTATGTTATTTTTTTAATGTGTTATAATTAGGTATATTTAATCTCAAGGTTTGTTAGTTTCTAAACGTGTTCAATTTTAGTTGTGTTAATTCTTAAGTTTGTAAATTTTTAAGTTTGTTACTTTTATAATTTGTTACATTTTAAGTTTGTTTTTAATTTTTATAAATTTTAAGTTAGTCAATTTTTAAGTATGTTAGTTTGTTGGGTGGTTGGATGGATGGATGGTTGGTGGATTTGTTAGAATTTAAGTATGTTATTTTTTAAGTGAGTTATTTTGTTGGGTGGCTGGATGGATGGTAGGTTGGTAGAATTGTTAGAGTTTAAGTTAGTTGTCTTTTAAGTGTATTATATTTAGCTATATTTAAAATTAAGTTTGTTAGCTTCTAAAAGTGTTAGTTCTTAAGTTTGTAAATTTTTAAGTTTGTTAATTTTATAATTTGTTATATTTTAAGTTTGTATTTAATTTCGATAAATTTTATGTTTGTCAGTTTTTAAGTATGTTAATTTGTTGGGTGGTTGGATGGATGGTTGGTTGGTGGAAATGTTAGAATTTAAGTTTGTTATTTTTTAAGTGAGTTATTTTGTTGGGTGGTTGGATGGATGGTTGGTTGGTGGAATTGTTAGAGTTTAAGTATGTTATTTTTTTAATGTGTTATAATTAGGTATATTTAATGTTAAGTTTTGTTAGTTTCTAAACGTGTTCAATTTTAGTTGTGTTAATTCTTAAGTTTGTAAATTTTTAAGTTTGTTAGTTTTATAATTTGTTACATTTTAAGTTTGTTTTTAATTTTTATAAATTTTAAGTTTGTCAGTTTTTAAGTATGTTAATTTGTTGGGTGGTTGGATGGATGGTTGGTTGGTTGAATTGTTAGAGTTTAAGTATGTTATTTTTTTAATGTGTTATAATTAGGTATATTTAATCTTAAGGTTTGTTAGTTTCTAAACGTGTTCAATTTTAGTTGTGTTAATTCTTAAGTTTGTAAATTTTTAAGTTTGTTAGTTTTATAATTTGTTACATTTTAAGTTTGTTTTTAATTTTTATAAATTTTAAGTTAGTCAGTTTTTAAGTATGTTAATTTGTTGGGTGGTTGGATGGATGGATGGTTGGTGGATTTGTTAGAATTTAAGTATGTTATTTTTTAAGTGAGTTATTTTGTTGGGTGGTTGGATGGATGGTTGTTTGGTGGAATTGTTAGAGTTTAAGTTAGTTGTCTTTTAAGTGTATTATATTTAGCTATATTTAAAATTAGGTTTGTTAGCTTCTAAAAGTGTTCGATTTTAAAAGTGTTAGTTCTTAAGTTTGTAAATTTTTAAGTTTGTTAATTTTATAATTTGTTATATTTTAAGATTGTATTTAATTTCGATAAATTTTATGTTTGTCAGTTTTTAAGTATGTTAATTTGTTGGGTATTTGGATGGATGGTTGGTTGGTGGAATTGTTAGAATTTAAGTTTGTTATTTTTTAATTGAGTTAATTTGTTGGGTGGTTGGATGGATGGTTGGTTGGTGGAATTGTTAGAGTTTAAGTATGTTATTTTTTTAATGTGTTATAATTAGGTATATTTAATGTTAAGGTTTGTTAGTTTCTAAACGTGTTCAATTTAAGTTGTGTTAATTCTTATTTTTGTAAATTTTTAAGTTCGTTAGTTTTGTAAATTTTTAAGTTCGTTAGTTTTATAATTTGTTACATTTTAAGTTTGTTTTTAATTTTTATAAATTTTAAGTTTGTCAGTTTTTAAGTATGTTAATTTGTTGGGTGGTTGGATGGATGGATGGTTGGTGGATTTGTTAGAATTTAAGTATGTTATTTTTTAATTGAGTAATTTTGTTGGGTGGTTGGATGGATGGTTGGTTGGTGGAATTGTGAAAATTTAAGTATGTTATTTTTTAAGTGAGTTATTTTGTTGGGTGGTTGGATGGATGGTAGGTTGGTGGAATTGTTAGAGTTTAAGTATGTTATTTTTTGAATGTGATATAATTAGGTATATTTAATGTTAAGGTTTGTTAGTTTCTAAACGTGTTCAATTTTAGTTGTGTTAATTCTTAAGTTTGTAAATTTTTAAGTTTGTTAGTTTTATAATTTGTTACATTTTAAGTTTGTTTTTAATTTTTATAAATTTTAAGTTAGTCAGTTTTTAAGTATGTTAATTTGTTGGGTGGTTGGTTGGATGGATGGTTTGCGGATTTGTTAAAATTTAAGTATGTTATTTTTTAAGTGAGTAATTTTGTTGGGTGGTTGGATGGATGGTTGGTTGGTGGAATTGTTAGAGTTTAAGTTAGTTGTCTTTTAAGTGTATTATATTTAGCTATATTTAAAATTAAATTTGTTAGCTTCTAAAAGTGTTCGATTTTAAAAGTGTTAGTTATTATGTTTGTAAATTTTTAAGTTTGTTAATTTTATAATTTGTTTTATTTTAAGTTTGTATTTAATTTCGATAAATTTTATGTTTGTCAGTTTTTAAGTATGTTAATTTGTTGGGTGGTTGGATGGATGGTTGGTTGGTGGAATTGTTAGAATTTAAGTTTGTTATTTTTTAATTGAGTTAATTTGTTGGGTGGTTGGATGGATGGTTGGTTGGTGGAATTGTTAGAGTTTAAGTATGTTATTTTTTTAATGTGTTATAATTAGGTATATTTAATGTTAAGGTTTGTTAGTTTCTAAACGTGTTCAATTTAAGTTGTGTTAATTCTTATGTTTGTAAATTTTTAAGTTTGTTAGTTTTATAATTTGTTACATTTTAAGTTTGTTTTTAATTTTTATAAATTTTAAGTTTGTCAGCTTTTAAGTATGTTAATTTGTTGGGTGGTTGGATGGATGGTTGGTTGGTGGAATTGTTAGAATTTAAGTATGTTATTTTTTAAGTGAGTTATTTTGTTGGGTGGTTGGATGGATGGTTGGTTGGTGGAATTGTTAGAGTTTAAGTATGTTATTTTTTTAATGTGTTATAATTAGGTATATTTAATGTTAAGGTTTGTTAGTTTCTAAACGTGTTCAATTTAAGTTGTGTTAATTCTTATGTTTGTAAATTTTTAAGTTCGTTAGTTTTATAATTTGTTACATTTTAAGTTTGTTTTTAATTTTTATAAATTTTAAGTTTGTCAGTTTTTTTAAGTATGTTAATTTGTTGGGTGGTTGGATGGATGGTTGGTTGGTGGAACTGTGAAAATTTAAGTATGTTATTTTTTAAGTGAGTTATTTTGTTGGGTGGTTGGATGGATGGTTGGTTGGTGGAATTGTAAGAGTTTAAGTATGTTATTTTTTTAATATGATATAATTAGGTATATTTAATGTTCAGGTTTGTTAGTTTCTAAACGTGTTCAATTTTAGTTGTGTTAATTCTTAAGTTTGTAAAATTTTAAGTTTGTTAGTTTTATAATTTGTTACATTTTAAGTTTGTTTTTAATTTTTATAAATTTTAAGTTTGTCAGTTTTTAAGTATGTTAATTTGTTGGGTGGTTGGATGGATGGTTGGTTGGTGGAATTGTTAGAATTTAAGTTTGTTATTTTTTAAGTGAGTTATTTTGTTGGGTGTTTGGATGGATGGTAGGTTGGTGGAATTGTAAGAGTTTTAGTATGTTATTTTTTTTAATGTGATATAATTAGGTATATTTAATGTTAAGTTTTGTTAGTTTCTATACGTGTTCAATTTTAGTTGTGTTAATTCTTAAGTTTGTAAATTTTTAAGTTTGTTAGTTTTATAATTTGTTACATTTTAAGTTTGTTTTTAATTTTTATAAATTTTAAGTTAGTCAGTTTTTAAGTATGTTAATTTGTTGGGTGGTTGGATGGATGGATGGTTGGTGGATTTGTTAGAATTTAAGTATGTTATTTTTTAAGTGAGTTATTTTGTTGGGTGGTTGGATGGATGGTTGGTTGGTGGAATTGTTAGAGTTTAAGTTAGTTGTCTCTTAAGTGTATTATATTTAGCTATATTTAAAATTAAGTTTGTTAGCTTCTAAAAGTGTTCGATTTTAAAAGTGTTAGTTCTTAAGTTTGTAAATTTTTAAGTTTGTTAATTTTATAATTTGTTATATTTTAAGTTTGTATTTAATTTCGATAAATTTTATGTTTGTCAGTTTTTAAGTATGTTAATTTGTTGGGTGGTTGGATGGATGGTTGGTTGGTGGAATTGTTAGAATTTAAGTTTGTTATTTTTTAAGTGAGTTATTTTGTTGGGTGGTTGGATGGATGGTTGGTTGGTGGAATTGTTAGAGTTTAAGTATGTTATTTTTTTAATGTGATATAATTAGGTATATTTAATGTTAAGGTTTGTTAGTTTCTAAACGTGTTCAATTTTAGTTGTGTTAATTCTTAAGTTTGTAAATTTTTAAGTTTGTTAGTTTTATAATTTGTTACATTTTAAGTTTGTTTTTAATTTTTATAAATTTTAAGTTTGTCAGTTTTTAAATATGTTAATTTGTTAGGTGGTTGGATGGATGGTTGGTTGGTGGAATTGTTAGAGTTTAAGTATGTTATTTTTTTAATGTGTTATAATTAGGTATATTTAATCTTAAGGTTTGTTAGTTTCTAAACGTGTTCAATTTTAGTTGTGTTAATTCTTAAGTTTGTAAATTTTTAAGTTTGTTAGTTTTATAATTTGTTACATTTTAAGTTTGTTTTTAATTTTTATAAATTTTAAGTTAGTCAGTTTTTAAGTATGTTAATTTGTTGGGTGGTTGGATGGATGGATGGTTGGTGGATTTGTTAGAATTTAAGTATGTTATTTTTTAAGTGAGTTATTTTGTTGGGTGGTTGGATGGATGGTTGTTTGGTGGAATTGTTAGAGTTTAAGTTAGTTGTCTTTTAAGTGTATTATATTTAGCTATATTTAAAATTAGGTTTGTTAGCTTCTAAAAGTGTTCGATTTTAAAAGTGTTAGTTCTTAAGTTTGTAAATTTTTAAGTTTGTTAATTTTATAATTTGTTATATTTTAAGTTTGTATTTAAATTCGATAAATTTTATGTTTGTCAGTTTTTAAGTATGTTAATTTGTTGGGTATTTGGATGGATGGTTGGTTGGTGGATATGTTAGAATTTAAGTTTGTTATTTTTTAATTGAGTTAATTTGTTGGGTGGTTGGATGGATGGTTGGTTGGTGGAATTATTAGAGTTTAAGTATGTTATTTTTTTAATGTGTTATAATTAGGTATATTTAATGTTAAGGTTTGTTAGTTTCTAAACGTGTTCAAATTAAGTTGTGTTAATTCTTATTTTTGTAAATTTTTAAGTTCGTTAGTTTTGTAAATTTTTAAGTTCGTTAGTTTTATAATTTGTTACATTTTAAGTTTGTTTTTAATTTTTATAAATTTTAAGTTTGTCAGTTTTTAAGTATGTTAATTTGTTGGGTGGTTGGATGGATGGTTGGTTGGTGGAATTGTTAGAGTTTAAGTATGTTATTTTTTTAATGTGTTATAATTAGGTATATTTAATGTTAAGGTTTGTTAGTTTCTAAACGTGTTCAATTTAAGTTGTGTTAATTCTTATGTTTGTAAATTTTTAAGTTTGTTAGTTTTATAATTTGTTACATTTTAAGTTTGTTTTTAATTTTTATAAATTTTAAGTTTGTCAGTTTTTTTAAGTATGTTAATTTGTTGGGTGGTTGGATGGATGGTTGGTTGGTGGAACTGTGAAAATTTAAGTATGTTATTTTTTAAGTGAGTTATTTTGTTGGGTGGTTGGATGGATGGTAGGTTGGTGGAATTGTTAGAGTTTAAGTATGTTATTTTTTTAATGTGATATAATTAGGTATATTTAATGTTAAGGTTTGTTAGTTTCTAAACGTGTTCAATTTTAGTTGTGTTAATTCTTAAATTTGTAAATTTTTAAGTTTGTTAGTTTTATAATTTGTTACATTTTAAGTTTGTTTTTAATTTTTATAAATTATAAGTTTGTCAGTTTTTAAGTATGTTAATTTGTTGGGTGGTTGGATGGATGGTTGGTTGGTGGAATTGTTAGAATTTAAGTTTGTTATTTTTTAAGTGAGTTATTTTGTTGGGTGGTTGGATGGATGGTAGGTTGGTGGAATTGTAAGAGTTTAAGTATGTTCTTTTTTTAATGTGATATAATTAGGTATATTTAATGTTAAGTTTTGTTAGTTTCTAAACATGTTCAATTTTAGTTGTGTTAATTCTTAAGTTTGTAAATTTTTAAGTTTGTTAGTTTTATAATTTGTTACATTTTAAGTTTGTTTTTAATTTTTATAAATTTTAAGTTAGTCAGATTTTAAGTATGTTAATTTGTTGGGTGGTTGGATGGATGGATGGTTGGTGGATTTGTTAGAATTTAAGTATGTTATTTTTTAAGTGAGTTATTTTGTTGTGTGGTTGGATGGATGGTTGGTTGGTGGAATTGTTAGAGTTTAAGTTAGTTGTCTCTTAAGTGTATTATATTTAGCTATATTTAAAATTAAGTTTGTTAGCTTCTAAAAGTGTTCGATTTTAAAAGTGTTAGTTCTTAAGTTTGTAAATTTTTAAGTTTGTTAATTTTATAATTTGTTATATTTTAAGTTTGTATTTAATTTCGATAAATTTTATGTTTGTCAGTTTTTAAGTATGTTAATTTGTTGGGTGGTTGGATGGATGGTTGGTTGGTGGAATTGTTAGAATTTAAGTTTGTTATTTTTTAAGTGAGTTATTTTGTTGGGTGGTTGGATGGATGGTAGGTTGGTGGAATTGTAAGAGTTTAAGTATGTTCTTTTTTTAATGTGATATAATTAGGTATATTTAATGTTAAGTTTTGTTAGTTTCTAAACGTGTTCAATTTTAGTTGTGTTAATTCTTAAGTTTGTAAATTTTTAAGTTTGTTAGTTTTATAATTTGTTACATTTTAAGTTTGTTTTTAATTTTTATAAATTTTAAGTTAGTCAGTTTTTAAGTATGTTAATTTGTTGGGTGGTTGGATGGATGGATGGTTGGTGGATTTGTTAGAATTTAAGTATGTTATTTTTTAAGTGAGTTATTTTGTTGGGTGGTTGGATGGATGGTTGGTTGGTGGAATTGTTAGAGTTTAAGTTAGTTGTCTCTTAAGTGTATTATATTTAGCTATATTTAAAATTAAGTTTGTTAGCTTCTAAAAGTGTTCGATTTTAAAAGTGTTAGCTCTTAAGTTTGTAAATTTTTAAGTTTGTTAATTTTATAATTTGTTATATTTTAAGTTTGTATTTAATTTCGATAAATTTTATGTTTGTCAGTTTTTAAGTATGTTAATTTGTTGGGTGGTTGGATGGATGGTTGGTTGGTGGAATTGTTAGAGTTTAAGTATGTTATTTTTTTAATGTGTTATAATTAGGTATATTTAATCTTAAGGTTTGTTAGTTTCTAAACGTGTTCAATTTTAGTTGTGTTAATTCTTAAGTTTGTAAATTTTTAAGTTTGTTAGTTTTATAATTTGATACATTTTAAGTTTGTTTTTAATTTTTATAAATTTTAAGTTAGTCAGTTTTTAAGTATGTTAGTTTGTTGGGTGGTTGGATGGATGGTTGGTTGGTGGAATTGTTAGAGTTTAAGTTAGTTGTCTCTTAAGTGTATTATATTTAGCTATATTTAAAATTAAGTTTGTTAGCTTCTAAAAGTGTTCGATTTTAAAAGTGTTAGTTCTTAAGTTTGTAAATTTTTAAGTTTGTTAATTTTATAATTTGTTATATTTTAAGTTTGTATTTAATTTCGATAAATTTTATGTTTGTCAGTTTTTAAGTATGTTAATTTGTTGGGTGGTTGGATGGATGGTTGGTTGGTGGAATTGTTAGAATTTAAGTTTGTTATTTTTTAAGTGAGTTATTTTGTTGGGTGGTTGGATGGATGGTTGGTTGGTGGAATTGTTAGAGTTTAAGTATGTTATTTTTTTAATGTGATATAATTAGGTATATTTAATGTTAAGGTTTGTTAGTTTCTAAACGTGTTCAATTTTAGTTGTGTTAATTCTTAAGTTTGTAAATTTTTAAGTTTGTTAGTTTTATAATTTGTTACATTTTAAGTTTGTTTTTAATTTTTATAAATTTTAAGTTTGTCAGTTTTTAAATATGTTAATTTGTTAGGTGGTTGGATGGATGGTTGGTTGGTGGAATTGTTAGAGTTTAAGTATGTTATTTTTTTAATGTGTTATAATTAGGTATATTTAATCTTAAGGTTTGTTAGTTTCTAAACGTGTTCAATTTTAGTTGTGTTAAATCTTAAGTTTGTAAATTTTTAAGTTTGTTAGTTTTATAATTTGTTACATTTTAAGTTTGTTTTTAATTTTTATAAATTTTAAGTTAGTCAGTTTTTAAGTATGTTAATTTGTTGGGTGGTTGGATGGATGGATGGTTGGTGGATTTGTTAGAATTTAAGTATGTTATTTTTTAAGTGAGTTATTTTGTTGGGTGGTTGGATGGATGGTTGTTTGGTGGAATTGTTAGAGTTTAAGTTAGTTGTCTTTTAAGTGTATTATATTTAGCTATATTTAAAATTAGGTTTGTTAGCTTCTAAAAGTGTTCGATTTTAAAAGTGTTAGTTCTTAAGTTTGTAAATTTTTAAGTTTGTTAATTTTATAATTTGTTATATTTTAAGTTTGTATTTAAATTCGATAAATTTTATGTTTGTCAGTTTTTAAGTATGTTAATTTGTTGGGTATTTGGATGGATGGTTGGTTGGTGGATATGTTAGAATTTAAGTTTGTTATTTTTTAATTGAGTTAATTTGTTGGGTGGTTGGATGGATGGTTGGTTGGTGGAATTATTAGAGTTTAAGTATGTTATTTTTTTAATGTGTTATAATTAGGTATATTTAATGTTAAGGTTTGTTAGTTTCTAAACGTGTTCAAATTAAGTTGTGTTAATTCTTATTTTTGTAAATTTTTAAGTTCGTTAGTTTTGTAAATTTTTAAGTTCGTTAGTTTTATAATTTGTTACATTTTAAGTTTGTTTTTAATTTTTATAAATTTTAAGTTTGTCAGTTTTTAAGTATGTTAATTTGTTGGGTGGTTGGATGGATGGTTGGTTGGTGGAATTGTTAGAGTTTAAGTATGTTATTTTTTTAATGTGTTATAATTAGGTATATTTAATGTTAAGGTTTGTTAGTTTCTAAACGTGTTCAATTTAAGTTGTGTTAATTCTTATGTTTGTAAATTTTTAAGTTTGTTAGTTTTATAATTTGTTACATTTTAAGTTTGTTTTTAATTTTTATAAATTTTAAGTTTGTCAGTTTTTTTAAGTATGTTAATTTGTTGGGTGGTTGGATGGATGGTTGGTTGGTGGAACTGTGAAAATTTAAGTATGTTATTTTTTAAGTGAGTTATTTTGTTGGGTGGTTGGATGGATGGTAGGTTGGTGGAATTGTTAGAGTTTAAGTATGTTATTTTTTTAATGTGATATAATTAGGTATATTTAATGTTAAGGTTTGTTAGTTTCTAAACGTGTTCAATTTTAGTTGTGTTAATTCTTAAATTTGTAAATTTTTAAGTTTGTTAGTTTTATAATTTGTTACATTTTAAGTTTGTTTTTAATTTTTATAAATTATAAGTTTGTCAGTTTTTAAGTATGTTAATTTGTTGGGTGGTTGGATGGATGGTTGGTTGGTGGAATTGTTAGAATTTAAGTTTGTTATTTTTTAAGTGAGTTATTTTGTTGGGTGGTTGGATGGATGGTAGGTTGGTGGAATTGTAAGAGTTTAAGTATGTTCTTTTTTTAATGTGATATAATTAGGTATATTTAATGTTAAGTTTTGTTAGTTTCTAAACATGTTCAATTTTAGTTGTGTTAATTCTTAAGTTTGTAAATTTTTAAGTTTGTTAGTTTTATAATTTGTTACATTTTAAGTTTGTTTTTAATTTTTATAAATTTTAAGTTAGTCAGATTTTAAGTATGTTAATTTGTTGGGTGGTTGGATGGATGGATGGTTGGTGGATTTGTTAGAATTTAAGTATGTTATTTTTTAAGTGAGTTATTTTGTTGTGTGGTTGGATGGATGGTTGGTTGGTGGAATTGTTAGAGTTTAAGTTAGTTGTCTCTTAAGTGTATTATATTTAGCTATATTTAAAATTAAGTTTGTTAGCTTCTAAAAGTGTTCGATTTTAAAAGTGTTAGTTCTTAAGTTTGTAAATTTTTAAGTTTGTTAATTTTATAATTTGTTATATTTTAAGTTTGTATTTAATTTCGATAAATTTTATGTTTGTCAGTTTTTAAGTATGTTAATTTGTTGGGTGGTTGGATGGATGGTTGGTTGGTGGAATTGTTAGAATTTAAGTTTGTTATTTTTTAAGTGAGTTATTTTGTTGGGTGGTTGGATGGATGGTAGGTTGGTGGAATTGTAAGAGTTTAAGTATGTTCTTTTTTTAATGTGATATAATTAGGTATATTTAATGTTAAGTTTTGTTAGTTTCTAAACGTGTTCAATTTTAGTTGTGTTAATTCTTAAGTTTGTAAATTTTTAAGTTTGTTAGTTTTATAATTTGTTACATTTTAAGTTTGTTTTTAATTTTTATAAATTTTAAGTTAGTCAGTTTTTAAGTATGTTAATTTGTTGGGTGGTTGGATGGATGGATGGTTGGTGGATTTGTTAGAATTTAAGTATGTTATTTTTTAAGTGAGTTATTTTGTTGGGTGGTTGGATGGATGGTTGGTTGGTGGAATTGTTAGAGTTTAAGTTAGTTGTCTCTTAAGTGTATTATATTTAGCTATATTTAAAATTAAGTTTGTTAGCTTCTAAAAGTGTTCGATTTTAAAAGTGTTAGCTCTTAAGTTTGTAAATTTTTAAGTTTGTTAATTTTATAATTTGTTATATTTTAAGTTTGTATTTAATTTCGATAAATTTTATGTTTGTCAGTTTTTAAGTATGTTAATTTGTTGGGTGGTTGGATGGATGGTTGGTTGGTGGAATTGTTAGAGTTTAAGTATGTTATTTTTTTAATGTGTTATAATTAGGTATATTTAATCTTAAGGTTTGTTAGTTTCTAAACGTGTTCAATTTTAGTTGTGTTAATTCTTAAGTTTGTAAATTTTTAAGTTTGTTAGTTTTATAATTTGATACATTTTAAGTTTGTTTTTAATTTTTATAAATTTTAAGTTAGTCAGTTTTTAAGTATGTTAGTTTGTTGGGTGGTTGGAGGGATGGATGGTTGGTGGATTTGTTAGAATTTAAGTATGTTATTTTTTAAGTGAGTTATTTTGTTGGGTATTTGGATGGATGGTAGGTTGGTGGAATTGTTAGAGTTTAAGTTAGTTGTCTTTTAAGTGTATTATATTTAGCTATATTTAAAATTAAGTTTGTTAGCTTCTAAAATTGTTCGATTTTAAAAGTGTTAGTTCTTAAGTTTGTAAATTTTTAAGTTTGTTAATTTTATAATTTGTTATATTTTAAGTTTGTATTTAATTTCGATAAATTTTATGTTTGTCAGTTTTTAAGTATGTTAATTTGTTGGGTGGTTGGATGGATGGTTGGTTGGTGGAATTGTTAGAATTTAAGTATGTTATTTTTTTAATGTGTTCTAATTAGGTAAATTTAATGTTAAGGTTTGTTAGTTTCTAAACGTGTTCAATTTTAGTTGTGTTAATTCTTAAGTTTGTTAATTTTATAATTTGTTATATTTTAAGTTTGTATTTAATTTCGATAAATTTTATGTTTGTCAGTTTTTAAGTATGTTAATTTGTTGGGTGGTTGGATGGATGGTTGGTTGGTGGAATTTTAGAATTTAAGTTTGTTATTTTTTAATTGAGTTATTTTGTTGGGTGGTTGGATGGATGGTTGGTTGGTGGAATTGTTAGAGTTTAAGTATGTTATTTTTTTAATGTGTTATAATTAGGTATATTTAATGTTAAGGTTTGTTAGTTTCTAAACGTGTTCAATTTAAGTTGTGTTAATTCTTATGTTTGTAAATTTTTAAGTTTGTTAGTTTTATAATTTGTTACATTTTAAGTTTGTTTTTAATTTTTATAAATTTTAAGTTTGTCAGTTTTTAAGTATGTTAATTTGTTGGGTGGTTGGATGGATGGTTGGTTGGTGGAATTGTTAGAATTTAAGTATGTTATTTTTTAAGTGAGTTATTTTGTTGGGTGGTTGGATGGATGGTAGGTTGGTGGAATTGTTAGAGTTTAAGTATGTTATTTTTTTAATGTGATATAATTAGGTATATTTAATATTAAGGTTTGTTAGTTTCTAAACGTGTTCAATTTTAGTTGTGTTAATTTTTATGTTTGTAAATTTTTAAGTTTGTTAGTTTTATAATTTGTTACATTTTAAGTTTGTTTTTAATTTTTATAAATTTTAAATTTGTCAGTTTTTAAGTATGTTAATTTGTTGGGTGGTTGGATGGATGGTTGGTTGGTGGAATTGTTAGAGTTTAAGTATGTTATTTTTTTAATGTGTTATAATTAAGTATATTTAATGTTAAGGTTTGTTAGTTTTTAAACGTGTTCAATTTAAGTTGTGTTAATTCTTATGTTTGTAAATTTTTAAGTTCGTTAGTTTTGTAAATTTTTAAGTTCGTTAGTTTTATAATTTGTTACATTTTAAGTTTGTTTTTAATTTTTATAAATTTTAAGTTTGTCAGTTTTTAAGTATGTTAATTTGTTGGGTGGTTGGATGGATGGTTGGTTGGTGGAATTGTTAGAATTTAAGTATGTTATTTTTTAAGTGACTAATTTTGTTGGGTGGTTGGATGGATGGTTGGTTGGTGGAATTGTTAGAGTTTAAGTTAGTTGTCTCTTAAGTGTATTATATTTAGCTATATTTAAAATTAAGTTTGTTAGCTTCTAAAAGTGTTCGATTTTAAAAGTGTTAGTTCTTAAGTTTGTAAATTTTTAAGTTTGTTAATTTTATAATTTGTTATATTTTAAGTTTGTATTTAATTTCGATAAATTTTATGTTTGTCAGTTTTTAAGTATGTTAATTTGTTGGGTGGTTGGATGGATGGTTGGTTGGTGGAATTGTTAGAATTTAAGTTTGTTATTTTTTAAGTGAGTTATTTTGTTGGGTGGTTGGATGGATGGTTGGTTGGTGGAATTGTTAGAGTTTAAGTATGTTATTTTTTTAATGTGATATTATTAGGTATATTTAATGTTAAGGTTTGTTAGTTTCTAAACGTGTTCAGTTTTAGTTGTGTTAATTCTTAAGTTTGTAAATTTTTAAGTTTGTTAGTTTTATAATTTGATACATTTTAAGTTTGTTTTTAATTTTTATAAATTTTAAGTTAGTCAGTTTTTAAGTATGTTAGTTTGTTGGGTGGTTGGAGGGATGGATGGTTGGTGGATTTGTTAGAATTTAAGTATGTTATTTTTTAATTGAGTTAATTTGTTGGGTGGTTGGATGGATGGTTGGTTGGTGGAATTGTTAGAGTTTAAGTATGTTATTTTTTTAATGTGTTATAATTAAGTATATTTAATGTTAAGGTTTGTTAGTTTCTAAACGTGTTCAATTTAAGTTGTGTTAATTCTTATGTTTGCAAATTTTTAAGTTCGTTAGTTTTGTAAATTTTTAAGTTCGTTAGTTTTATAATTTGTTACATTTTAAGTTTGTTTTTAAATTTTATAAATTTTAAGTTTGTCAGTTTTTAAGTATGTTAGTTTGTTGGGTGGTTGGAGGGATGGATGGTTGGTGGATTTGTTAGAATTTAAGTATGTTATTTTTTAAGTGAGTTATTTTGTTGGGTGGTTGGATGGATGGTAGGTTGGTGGAATTGTTAGAGTTTAAGTTAGTTGTCTTTTAAGTGTATTATATTTAGCTATATTTAAAATTAAGTTTGTTAGCTTCTAAAAGTGTTCGATTTTAAAAGTGTTAGTTCTTAAGTTTGTAAATTTTTAAGTTTGTTAATTTTATAATTTGTTATATTTTAAGTTTGTATTTAATTTCGATAAATTTTATGTTTGTCAGTTTTTAAGTATGTTAATTTGTTGGGTGTTTGGATGGATGGTTGGTTGGAGGAATTGTTAGAATTTAAGTTTGTTATTTTTTAAGTGAGTTATTTTGTTGGGTGGTTGGATGGATGGTTGGTTGTTGGAATTGTTAGAATTTAAGTATGTTATTTTTTTAATGTGTTCTAATTAGGTAAATTTAATGGTAAGGTTTGTTAGTTTCTAAACGTGTTCAATTTTAGTTGTGTTAATTCTTAAGTTTGTAAATTTTTAAGTTTGTTAGTTTTATAATTTGTTACATTTTAAGTTTGATTTTAATTTTTATAAATTTTAAGTTGTTCAGTTTTTAAGTATGTTAATTTGTTGGGTGGTTGGATGGATGGTTGGTTGGTGGAATTGTTAGAGTTTAAGTATGTTATTTTTTTAATGTGTTATAATTAGGTATATTTAATCTCAAGGTTTGTTAGTTTCTAAACGTGTTCAATTTTAGTTGTGTTAATTCTTAAGTTTGTAAATTTTTAAGTTTGTAACTTTTATAATTTGTTACATTTTAAGTTTGTTTTTAATTTTTATAAATTTTAAGTTAGTCAATTTTTAAGTATGTTAGTTTGTTGGGTGGTTGGATGGATGGATGGTTGGTGGATTTGTTAGAATTTAAGTATGTTATTTTTTAAGTGAGTTATTTTGTTGGGTGGCTGGATGGATGGTTGGTTGGTGGAATTGTTAGAGTTTAAGTTAGTTGTCTTTTAAGTGTATTATATTTAGCTATATTAAAAATTAAGTTTGTTAGCTTCTAAAAGTGTTCGATTTTAAAAGTGTTAGTTCTTAAGTTTGTAAATTTTTAAGTTTGTTAATTTTATAATTTGTTATATTTTAAGTTTGTATTTAATTTCGATAAATTTTATGTTTGTCAGTTTTTAAGTATGTTAATTTGTTGGGTGGTTGGATGGATGGTTGGTTGGTGGAATTTTAGAATTTAAGTTTGTTATTTTTTAATTGAGTTATTTTGTTGGGTGGTTGGATGGATGGTTGGTTGGTGGAATTGTTAGAGTTTAAGTATGTTATTTTTTTAATGTGTTATAATTAGGTATATTTAATGTTAAGGTTTGTTAGTTTCTAAACGTGTTCAATTTAAGTTGTGTTAATTCTTATGTTTGTAAATTTTTAAGTTTGTTAGTTTTATAATTTGTTACATTTTAAGTTTGTTTTTAATTTTTATAAATTTTAAGTTTGTCAGTTTTTAAGTATGTTAATTTGTTGGGTGGTTGGATGGATATTTGGTTGGTGGAATTGTTAGAATTTAAGTATGTTATTTTTTAAGTGAGTTATTTTGTTGGGTGGTTGGATGGATGGTTGTTTGGTGGAATTGTTAGAGTTTAAGTTAGTTGACTTTTAAGTGTATTATATTTAGCTATATTTAAAATTAAGTTTGTTAGCTTCTAAAAGTGTTCGATTTTAAAAGTGTTAGTTCTTAAGTTTGTAAATTTTTAAGTTTGTTAATTTTATAATTTGTTATATTTTAAGTTTGTATTTAATTTCGATAAATTTTATGTTTGTCAGTTTTTAAGTATGTTAATTTGTTGGGTATTTGGATGGATGGTTGGTTGTTGGAATTGTTAGAATTTAAGTTAGTTATTTTTTAATTGAGTTAATTTGTTGGGTGGTAGGATGGATGGTTGGTTGGTGGAATTGTTAGAGTTTAAGTATGTTATTTTTTTAATGTGTTATAATTAAGTATATTTAATGTTAAGGTTTGTTAGTTTCTAAACGTGTTCAATTTAAGTTGTGTTAATTCTTATGTTTGTAAATTTTTAAGTTCGTTAGTTTTGTAAATTTTTAAGTTCGTTAGTTTTATAATTTGTTACATTTTAAGTTTGTTTTTAATTTTTATAAATTTTAAGTTTGTCAGTTTTTAAGTATGTTAATTTGTTGGGTGGTTGGATGGATGGTTGGTTGGTGGAATTGTTAGAATTTAAGTATGTTATTTTTTAAGTGAGTTATTTTGTTGGGTGGTTGGATGGATGGTAGGTTGGTGGAATTGTTAGAGTTTAAGTTAGTTGTCTTTTAAGTGTATTATATTTAGCTATATTTAAAATTAAGTTTGTTAGCTTCTAAAAGTGTTCGATTTTAAAAGTGTTAGTTCTTAAGTTTGTAAATTTTTAAGTTTGTTAATTTTATAATTTGTTATATTTTAAGTTTGTATTTAATTTCGATAAATTTTATGTTTGTCAGTTTTTAAGTATGTTAATTTGTTGGGTGGTTGGATGGATGGTTGGTTGGAGGAATTGTTAGAATTTAAATTTGTTATTTTTTAAGTGAGTTATTTTGTTGGGTGGTTGGATGGATGGTTGGTTGGTGGAATTGTTAGAATTTAAGTATGTTATTTTTTTAATGTGTTCTAATTAGGTAAATTTAATGGTAAGGTTTGTTAGTTTCTAAACGTGTTCAATTTTAGTTGTGTTAATTCTTAAGTTTGTAAATTTTTAAGTTTGTTAGTTTTATAATTTGTTACATTTTAAGTTTGATTTTAATTTTTATAAATTTTAAGTTGTTCAGTTTTTAAGTATGTTAATTTGTTGGGTGGTTGGATGGATGGTTGGTTGGTGGAATTGTTAGAGTTTAAGTATGTTATTTTTTTAATGTGTTATAATTAGGTATATTTAATCTCAAGGTTTGTTAGTTTCTAAACGTGTTCAATTTTAGTTGTGTTAATTCTTAAGTTTGTAAATTTTTAAGTTTGTTACTTTTATAATTTGTTACATTTTAAGTTTGTTTTTAATTTTTATAAATTTTAAGTTAGTCAATTTTTAAGTATGTTAGTTTGTTGGGTGGTTGGATGGATGGATGGTTGGTGGATTTGTTAGAATTTAAGTATGTTATTTTTTAAGTGAGTTATTTTGTTGGGTGGCTGGATGGATGGTAGGTTGGTGGAATTGTTAGAGTTTAAGTTAGTTGTCTTTTAAGTGTATTATATTTAGCTATATTAAAAATTAAGTTTGTTAGCTTCTAAAAGTGTTCGATTTTAAAAGTGTTAGTTCTTAAGTTTGTAAATTTTTAAGTTTGTTAATTTTATAATTTGTTATATTTTAAGTTTGTATTTAATTTCGATAAATTTTATGTTTGTCAATTTTTAAGTATGTTAATTTGTTGGGTGGTTGGATGGATGGTTGGTTGGTGGAATTTTAGAATTTAAGTTTGTTATTTTTCAATTGAGTTATTTTGTTGGGTGGTTGGATGGATGGTTGGTTGGTGGAATTGTTAGAGTTTAAGTATGTTATTTTTTTAATGTGTTATAATTAGGTATATTTAATGTTAAGGTTTGTTAGTTTCTAAACGTGTTCAATTTAAGTTGGGTTAATTCTTATGTTTGTAAATTTTTAAGTTTGTTAGTTTTATAATTTGTTACATTTTAAGTTTGTTTTTAATTTTTATAAATTTTAAGTTTGTCAGTTTTTAAGTATGTTAATTTGTTGGGTGGTTGGATGGATATTTGGTTGGTAGAATTGTTAGAATTTAAGTATGTTATTTTTTAAGTGAGTTATTTTGTTGGGTGGTTGGATGGATGGTTGTTTGGTGGAATTGTTAGAGTTTAAGTTAGTTGTCTTTTAAGTGTATTATATTTAGCTATATTTCAAATTAAGTTTGTTAGCTTCTAAAAGTGTTCGATTTTAAAAGTGTTAGTTCTTAAGTTTGTAAATTTTTAAGTTTGTTAATTTTATAATTTGTTATATTTTAAGTTTGTATTTAATTTCGATAAATTTTATGTTTGTCAGTTTTTAAGTATGTTAATTTGTTGGGTATTTGGATGGATGGTTGGTTGTTGGAATTGTTAGAATTTAAGTTTGTTATTTTTTAAGTGAGTTATTTTGTTGGGTGGTAGGATGGATGGTTGGATGGTGGAATTGTTAGAGTTTAAGTATGTTATTTTTTTAATGTGATATAATTAGGTATATTTAATGTTAAGGTTTGTTAGTTTCTAAACGTGTTCAGTTTTAGTTGTGTTAATTCTTAAGTTTGTAAATTTTTAGTTTGTTAGTTTTATAATTTGTTACATTTTAAGTTTGTTTTTAATTTTTATAAATTTTAAGTTTGTCAGTTTTTAAATATGTTAATTTGTTAGGTGGTTGGATGGATGGTTGGTTGGTGGAATTGTTAGAGTTTAAGTATGTTATTTTTTTAATGTGTTATAATTAAGTATATTTAATGTTAAGGTTTGTTAGTTTCTAAACGTGTTCAATTTAAGTTGTGTTAATTCTTATGTTTGTAAATTTTTAAGTTCGTTAGTTTTGTAAATTTTTAAGTTCGTTAGTTTTATAATTTGTTACATTTTAAGTTTGTTTTTATTTTTTATAAATTTTAAGTTTGTCAGTTTTTAAGTATATTATTTTGTTGGGTGGTTGGATGGATAGTTGGTTGGTGGAAGTGTTAGAATTTAAGTTTGTTATTTTTTAAGTGAGTTATTTTGTTGGGTGGTTGAATGGATATTTGGTTGGTTGAATTGTTAGAGTTTAAGTATGTTATTTTTTTAATGTGTTCTAATTAGGTAAATTTAATGTTAAGGTTTGTTAGTTTCTAAACGTGTTCAATTTTAGTTGTGTTAATTCTTAAGTTTGTAAATTTTTAAGTTTGTTAGTTTTATAATTTGTTACATTTTAAGTTTCTTTTTAATTTTTATAAATTTAAAGTTAGTCAGTTTTTAAGTATGTTAATTTGTTGGGTGGTTGGATGGATGGATGGTTGGTGGATTTGTTAAAATTTAAGTATGTTATTTTTTAAGTGAGTAATTTTGTTGGGTGGTTGGATGGATGGTAGGTTGGTGGAATTGTTAGAGTTTAAGTATGTTATTTTTTTAATGTGATATAATTAGGTATATTTAATGTTAAGGTTTGTTAGTTTCTAAACGTGTTCAATTTTAGTTGTGTTAATTCTTAAGTTTGTAAATTTTTAAGTTTGTTAGTTTTATAATTTGTTACATTTTAAGTTTGTTTTTAATTTTTATAAATATTAAGTTTGTCAGTTTTTAAGTATGTTAATTTGTTGGGTGGTTGGATGGATGGTTGGTTGGTGGAATTGTTAGAGTTTAAGTATGTTATTTTTTTAATGTGATATAATTAGGTATATTTAATTTTAAGGTTTGTTAGTTTCTAAACGTGTTCAATTTTAGTTGTGTTAATTCTTAAGTTTGTAAATTTTTTAAGTTTGTTAGTTTTATAATTTGTTACATTTTAAGTTTGTTTTTAAATTTTATAAATTTTAAGTTAGTCAGTTTTTAAGTATGTTAGTTTGTTGGGTAGTTGGATGGATGGATGGTTGGTGGATTTGTTAGAATTTAAGTATGTTATTTTTTAAGTGAGTTATTTTGTTGGGTGGTTGGATGGATGGTAGGTTGGTGGAATTGTTAGAGTTTAAGTTAGTTGTCTTTTAAGTGTATTATATTTAGCTATATTTAAAATTAAGTTTGTTAGCTTCTAAAAGTGTTCGATTTTAAAAGTGTTAGTTCTTAAGTTTGTAAATTTTTAAGTTTGTTAATTTTATAATTTGTTATATTTTAAGTATGTATTTAATTTCGATAAATTTTATGTTTGTCAGTTTTTAAGTATGTTAATTTGTTGGGTGGTTGGATGGATGGTTGGTTAGTGGAATTTTAGAATTTAAGTTTGTTATTTTTTAATTGAGTTATTTTGTTGGGTGGTTGGATGGATGGTTGGTTGGTGGAATTGTTAGAGTTTAAGTATGTTATTTTTTTAATGTGTTATAATTAGGTATATTTAATGTTAAGGTTTGTTAGTTTCTAACCGTGTTCAATTTAAGTTGTGTTAATTCTTATGTTTTTAAATTTTTAAGTTTGTTAGTTTTATAAATTGTTACATTTTAAGTTTGTTTTTAATTTTTATAAATTTAAGTTTGTCAGTTTTTAAGTATGTTAATTTGTTGGGTGATTGGATGGATGGTTGGTTGGTGGAATTGTTAGAGTTTAAGTATGTTATTTTTTTAATGTGTTATAATTAGGTATATTTAATGTTAAGTTTTGTTAGTTTCTAAACGTGTTCAATTTTAGTTGTGTTAATTCTTAAGTTTGTTAATTTTATAATTTGTTATATTTTAAGTTTGTATTTAATTTCGATAAATTTTAAGTTTGTAAGTTTTTAAGTATGTTAATTTGTTGGGTGGTTGGATGGATGGTTTGTTGGTGGAATTGTTAGAATTTAAGTTTGTTATTTTTTAATTGAGTTAATTTGTTGGGTTGTTGGATGGATGGTTGGTTGGTGGAATTGTTGGAGTTTAAGTATGTTATTTTTTTAATGTGTTATAATTAGGTATATTTAATGTTAAGTTTTGTTAGTTTCTAAACGTGTTCAATTTTAGTTGTGTTAATTCTTAAGTTTGTAAATTTTTTAAGTTTGTTAGTTTTATAATTTGTTACATTTTAAGTTTGTTTTTAAATTTTATAAATTTTAAGTTAGTCAATTTTTAAGTATGTTAGTTTGTTGGGTAGTTGGATGGATGGATGGTTGGTGGATTTGTTAGAATTTAAGTATGTTATTTTTTAAGTGAGTTATTTTGTTGGGTGGTTGGATGGATGGTAGGTTGGTGGAATTGTTAGAGTTTAAGTTAGTTGTCTTTTAAGTGTATTATATTTAGCTATATTTAAAATTAAGTTTGTTAGCTTCTAAAAGTGTTCGATTTTAAAAGTGTTAGTTCTTAAGTTTGTAAATTTTTAAGTTTGTTAATTTTATAATTTGTTATATTTTAAGTATGTATTTAATTTCGATAAATTTTATGTTTGTCAGTTTTTAAGTATGTTAATTTGTTGGGTGGTTGGATGGATGGTTGGTTAGTGGAATTTTAGAATTTAAGTTTGTTATTTTTTAATTGAGTTATTTTGTTGGGTGGTTGGATGGATGGTTGGTTGGTGGAATTGTTAGAGTTTAAGTATGTTATTTTTTTAATGTGTTATAATTAGGTATATTTAATGTTAAGGTTTGTTAGTTTCTAACCGTGTTCAATTTAAGTTGTGTTAATTCTTATGTTTTTAAATTTTTAAGTTTGTTAGTTTTATAAATTGTTACATTTTAAGTTTGTTTTTAATTTTTATAAATTTAAGTTTGTCAGTTTTTAAGTATGTTAATTTGTTGGGTGGTTGGATGGATGGTTGGTTGGTGGAATTGTTAGAGTTTAAGTATGTTATTTTTTTAATGTGTTATAATTAGGTATATTTAATGTTAAGTTTTGTTAGTTTCTAAACGTGTTCAATTTTAGTTGTGTTAATTCTTAAGTTTGTTAATTTTATAATTTGTTATATTTTAAGTTTGTATTTAATTTCGATAAATTTTAAGTTTGTAAGTTTTTAAGTATGTTAATTTGTTGGGTGGTTGGATGGATGGTTTGTTGGTGGAATTGTTAGAATTTAAGTTTGTTATTTTTTAATTGAGTTAATTTGTTGGGTTGTTGGATGGATGGTTGGTTGGTGGAATTGTTGGAGTTTAAGTATGTTATTTTTTTAATGTGTTATAATTAGGTATATTTAATGTTAAGTTTTGTTAGTTTCTAAACGTGTTCAATTTTAGTTGTGTTAATTCTTAAGTTTGTAAATTTTTAAGTTTGTTAGTTTTATAATTTGTAACATTTTAAGATTGTTTTTATTTTTTATAAATTTTAAGTTTGTCAGTTTTTAAGTATATTATTTTGTTGGGTGGTTGGATGGATGGTTGGATGGTGGATTTGTTAGAATTTAAGTATGTTATTTTTTAAGTGAGTTATTTTGTTGGGTGGTTGGATGGATGGTTGGTTGGTGGAATTGTTAGAGTTTAAGTTAGTTGTCTTTTAAGTGTATTATATTTAGCTATATTTAAAATTAAATTTGTTAGCTTCTAAAAGTGCTCGATTTCAAAAGTTTTAGTTCTTAAGTTTGTAAATTTTTAAGTTTGTTAATTTTATAATTTGTTATATTTTAAGTTTGTATTTAATTTCGATAAATTTTATGTTTGTCAGTTTTTAAGTATGTTAATTTGTTGGGTGGTTGGATGGATAGTTGGTTGGTGGAAGTGTTAGAATTTAAGTTTGTTATTTTTTAAGTGAGTTATTTTGTTGGGTGGTTGAATGGATGGTTGGTTGGTTGAATTGTTAGAGTTTAAGTATGTTATTTTTTTAATGTGTTCTAATTAGGTAAATTTAATGTTAAGGTTTGTTAGTTTCTAAACGTGTTCAATTTTAGTTGTGTTAATTCTTAAGTTTGTAAATTTTTAAGTTTGTTAGTTTTATAATTTGTTACATTTTAAGTTTCTTTTTAATTTTTATAAATTTAAAGTTAGTCAGTTTTTAAGTATGTTAATTTGTTGGGTGGTTGGATGGATGGATGGTTGGTGGATTTGTTAAAATTTAAGTATGTTATTTTTTAAGTGAGTAATTTTGTTGGGTGGTTGGATGGATGGTTGGTTAGTGGAATTGTTAGAGTTTAAGTTAGTTGTCTTTTAAGTGTATTATATTTAGCTATATTTAAAATTAAATTTGTTAGTTTCTAAAAGTGTTCGATTTTAAAAGTGTTAGTTATTAAGTTTGTAAATTTTTAAGTTTGTTAATTTTAGAATTTGTTATATTTTAAGTTTGTATTTAATTTCGATAAATTTTATGTTTGTCAGTTTTTAAGTATGTTAATTTGTTGGGTGGTTGGATGGATGGTTGGTTATTGGAATTGTTAGAATTTAAGTTTGTTATTTTTTAATTGAGTTAATTTGTTGGGTGGTTGGATGGATGGTTGGTTGGTGGAATTGTTAGAGTTTAAGTATGTTATTTTTTTAATGTGTTATAATTAGGTATATTTAATGTTAAGGTTTGTTAGTTTCTAAACGTGTTCAATTTAAGTTGTGTTAATTCTTAAGTTTGTAAATTTTTAAGTTTGTTAGTTTTATAATTTGTTACATTTTAAGTTTGTTTTTAATTTTTATAAATTTTAAGTTTGTCAGTTTTTAAGTATGTTAATTTGTTGGGTGGTTGGATGGACGGTTGTTTGGTGGAACTGTGAAAATTTAAGTATGTTATTTTTTAAGTGAGTTATTTTTTTGGGTGGTTGGATGGATGGTAGGTTGGTGGAATTGTTAGAGTTTAAGTATGTTATTTTTTTAATGTGATATAATTAGGTATATTTAATGTTAAGGTTTGTTAGTTTCTAAACGTGTTCAATTTTAGTTGTGTTAATTCTTAAGTTTGTAAATTTTTAAGTTTGTTAGTTTTATAATTTGTTACATTTTAAGTTTGTTTTTAATTTTTATAAATTTTAAGTTTGTCAGTTTTTAAGTATGTTAATTTGTTGGGTGGTTGGATGGATGGTTATTTGGTGGAATTGTTAGAGTTTAAGTATGTTATTTTTTTAATGTGTTATAATTAGGTATATTTAATGTTAAGGTTTGTTAGTTTCTAAACGTGTTCAATTTAAGTTGTGTTAATTCTTATGTTTGTAAATTTTTAAGTTCGTTAGTTTTGTAAATTTTTAAGTTCGTTAGTTTTATAATTTGTTACATTTTAAGTTTGTTTTTAATTTTTATAAATTTTAAGTTTGTCAGTTTTTAAGTATATTAATTTGTTGGGTGGTTGGATGGATGGTTGGTTGGTGGAATTGTTAGAGTTTAAGTATGTTGTCTTTTAAGTGTATTATATTTAGCTATATTTAAAATTAAGTTTGTTAGCTTCTAAAAGTGTTCGATTTTAAAAGTGTTAGTTCTTAAGTTTGTAAATTTTTAAGTTTGTTAATTTTATAATTTGTTATATTTTAAATTTGTATTTAATTTCGATAAATTTTATGTTTGTCAGTTTTTAAGTATGTTAATTTGTTGGGTGGTTGGATGGATGGTTGGTTGGTGGAATTGTAAGAATTTAAGTTTGTTGTTTTTTAATTGAGTTATTTTGTTGGGTGGTTGGATGGATGGTTTTTTAGGTGGAATTGTTTGAGTTTAAGTATGTTATTTTTTTAATGTGTTATAATTAGGTATATTTAATGTTAAGGTTTGTTAGTTTCTAAATGTGTTCAATATTAGTTGTGTTAATTCTTAAGTTTGTAAATTTTCAAGTTTGTTAGTTTTATAATTTGTTACATTTTAAGTTTGTATTTAATTTTGATAAATTTTAAGTTTGTCTGTTTTTAAGTATGTTAATTTGTTGGGTGGTTGGATGGATGGATGGTTGGTGGAATTGTTAGAATTTAAGTATGTTATTTTTTAAGTGAGTTATTTTGTTGGGTGGTTGGATGGTTGGTTGGAAGAAGGAATTGTTAGAGTTTAAGTATGTTATTTTTTTAATGTGTTTTAATTAGGTATATTTAATGTTAAGGTTTGTTAGTTTCTAAATGTGTTCAATTTTAGTTGTGTTAATTCTTATGTTTGTAAATTTTTAAGTTTGTTAGTTTTATAATTTGTTACATTATAAGTTTGTTTTTAATTTTTATAAATTTAAGTTTGTCAGTTTTTAATTATGTTAATTTGCTGGGTGGTTGGATGGATGGATGGTTGGTGGAAATGTTAGAATTTAAGTATGTTATTTTTTAAGTGAGTTATTTTGTTGGGTGGTTGGATGGATGGTTGGTTGGTGGAATTGTTACAGTTTAAGTTAGTTGTCTTTTAAGTGTATTATATTTAGCTATATTTAAAATTAAGTTTGTTGGCTTCTAAAAGTGTTCGATTTTAAAAGTGTTAGTTCTTAAGTTTGTATATTTTTAAGTTTGTTAATTTTATAATTTGTTATATTTTAAGTTTGTATTTAATTTCGATAAATTTTATGTTTGTCAGTTTTTAAGTATGTTAATTTGTTGGGTGGTTGGATGGATGGTTGGTTGGTGGAATTGTTAGAGTTTAAGTATGTTATTTTTTTAATGTGTTATAATTAGGTATATTTAATGTTAAGGTTTGTTAGTTTCTAAATGTGTTCAATTTTAGTTGTGTTAATTCTTAAGTTTGTAAATTTTCAAGTTTGTTAGTTTTATAATTTGTTACATTTTAAGTTTGTATTTAATTTTGATAAATTTTAAGTTTGTCTGTTTTTAAGTATGTTAATTTGTTGGGTGGTTGGATGGATGGATGGTTGGTGGAATTGTTAGAATTTAAGTATGTTATTTTTTAAGTGAGTTATTTTGTTGGGTGGTTGGATGGTTGGTTGGATGGTGGAATTGTTATAGTTTAAGTATGTTATTTTTTTAATGTGTTTTAATTAGGTATATTTAATGTTAAGGTTTGTTAGTTTCTAAACGTGTTCAATTTTAGTTGTGTTAATTCTTAAGTTTGTAAATTTTTAAGTTTGTTAGTTTTATAATTTGTTACATTTTAAGTTTGTTTTTAATTTTTATAAATTTTAAGTTAGTCAGTTTTTAAGTATGTTAATTTGTTGGGTGGTTGGATGGATGGATGGTTGGTGGATTTGTTAGAATTTAAGTATGTTATTTTTTAAGTGAGTTATTTTGTTGGGTGGTTGGATTGATGGTTGGTTGGTGGAATTGTTAGAGTTTAAGTTAGTTGTCTTTTAAGTGTATTATATTTAGCTATATTTAAAATTAAGTTTTTTAGCTTCTAAAA
The DNA here is from genome assembly GCA_963978545.1 of Linyphia triangularis. Classification (NCBI taxonomy): domain Eukaryota; kingdom Metazoa; phylum Arthropoda; class Arachnida; order Araneae; family Linyphiidae; genus Linyphia; species Linyphia triangularis. Next base: position 11,241,239 of record OZ021732.1, read on the forward strand.
GTGTTCGATTTTAAAAGTGTTAGTTCTCAAGTTTGTAAATTTTTAAGTTTGTTAATTTTATAATTTGTTATATTTTAAGTTTGTATTTAATTTCGATAAATTTTATGTTTGTCAGTTTTTAAGTATGTTAATTTGTTGGGTGGTTGGATGGATGGTTGGTTGGTGGAATTGTTAGAGTTTAAGTTTGTTAATTTTTAATTGAGTTATTTTATGGGTGGTTGGATGGATGGTTGGTTGGTGGAATTGTTAGAGTTTAAGTATGTTATTTTTTTAATGTGTTATAATTAGATATATTTAATGTTAAGGTTTGTTAGTTTCTAAATGAGTTCAATTTTAGTTGTGTTAAATCTTATGTTTGTAAATTTTTAAGTTTGTTAGTTTTATAATTTGTTACATTATAAGTTTGTTTTTAATTTTTATAAATTTAAGTTTGTCAGTTTTTAATTATGTTAATTTGCTGGGTGGTTTCGTGGGTGAATGGTTGGTGGATTTGTTAGAATTTAAGTATGTTATTTTTTAAGTGAGTTATTTTGTTGGGTGGTTGGATGGATGGATGGTTGGTGGAATTGTTAGAGTTTAAGTTAGTTGTCTTTTAAGTATATTATATTTAGCTATATTTAAAATTAAGTTTGTTAGCTTCTAAAAGTGTTCGATTTTAAAAGTGTTAGTTCTTAAGTTTGTAAATTTTTAAGTTTGTTAATTTTATAATGTGTTTTATTTTAAGTTTGTATTTAATTTCGATAAATTTTATGTTTGTCAGTTTTTAAGTATGTTAATTTGTTTTTGGTTGGATGGATGGTTGGTTGGTGGAATTGTTAGAATTTAAGTATGTTATTTTTTAAGTGAGTTATTTTGTTGGGTGGTTGGATGGATGGTAGGTTTTGGAATTGTTAGATTTTAAGTATGTTATTTTTTTAATGTGATATAATTAGGCATATTTAATGTTAAGTTTTGTTAGTTTCTAAACGTGTTCAATTTTAGTTGTGTTAATTCTTAAGTTTGTAAATTTTTAAGTTTGTTAGTTTTATAATTTGTTACATTTTAAGTTTGTTTTTAATTTTTATAAATTTTAAGTTTGTCAGTTTTTAAGTATGTTAATTTGTTGTTTGGTTGGATGGATGGTTGGTTGGTGGAATTGTTAGAATTTAAGTATGTTATTTTTTAAGTGAGTTATTTTGTTGGGTGGTTGGTTGGTGGAATTGTTAGAGTTTAAGTTAGTTGTCTTTTAAGTGTATTATATTTAGCTATATTTAAAATTAAGCTTCTAAAAGTGTTAGTTCTTAAGTTTGTAAATTTTTAAGTTTGTTAATTTTATAATTTGTTATATTTTAAGTTTGTATTTAATTTCGATAAATTTTATGTTTGTCAGTTTTTAAGTATGTTAATTTGTTGGGTGGTTGGATGGATGGTTGGTTGGTGGAATTGTTAGAATTTAAGTATGTTATTTTTTAAGTGAGTTATTTTGTTGGGTGGTTGGATGGGTGGTTAGTTGGTGGAATTGTTAGAGTTTAAGTTAGTTGTCTTTTAAGTGTATTATATTTAGCTATATTTAAAATTAAGTTTGTTAGCTTCTAAAAGTGTTCGATTTTAAAAGTGTTAGTTCTTAAGTTTGTAAATTTTTAAGTTTGTTAATTTTATAATTTGTTATATTTTAAGTTTGTATTTAATTTCGATAAATTTTATGTTTGTCAGTTTTTAAGTATGTTAATTTGTTGGGTGGTTGGATGGATGGTTGGTTGGTGGAATTGTTAGAATTTAAGTTTGTTATTTTTTAATTGAGTTATTTTGTTGGGTGGTTGGATGGATGGTTGGTTGGTGGAATTGTTAGAGTTTAAGTATGTTATTTTTTTAATGTGTTATAATTAGATATATTTAATGTTAAGGTTTGTTAGTTTCTAAATGTGTTCAATTTTAGTTGTGTTAATTCTTATGTTTGTAAATTTTTAAGTTTGTTAGTTTTATAATTTGTTACATTATAAGTTTGTTTTTAATTTTTATAAATTTAAGTTTGTCAGTTTTTAATTATGTTAATTTGCTGGGTGGTTGGATGGATGGATGGTTGGTGGATTTGTTAGAATTTAAGTATGTTATTTTTTAAGTGAGTTATTTTGTTGGGTGGTTGGATGGATGGTTGGTTGGTGGAATTGTTACAGTTTAAGTTAGTTGTCTTTTAATTGTATTATATTTAGCTATATTTAAAATTAAGTTTGTTAGCTTCTAAAAGTGTTCGATTTTAAAAGTGTTAGTTCTTAAGTTTGTAAATTTTTAAGTTTGTTAATTTTATAATTTGTTATATTTTAAGTTTGTATTTAATTTCGATAAATTTTATGTTTGTCAGTTTTTAAGTATGTTAATTTGTTGGGTGGTTGGATGGATGGTTGGTTGGTGGAATTGTTAGAATTTAAGTTTGTTGTTTTTTAATTGAGTTATTTTGTTGGGTGGTTGGATGGATGGTTGGTTGGTGGAATTGTTAGAGTTTAAGTATGTTATTTTTTAATGTGTTATAATTAGGTATATTTAATGTTAAGGTTTTTTAGTTTCTAAATGTGTTCAATTTTAGTTGTGTTAATTCTTAAGTTTGTAAATTTTCAAGTTTGTTAGTTTTATAATTTGTTACATTTTAAGTTTGTATTTAATTTTGATAAATTTTAAGTTTGTCTGTTTTTAAGTATGTTAATTTGTTGGGTGGTTGGATGGATGGATGGTTGGTGGAATTGTTAGAATTTAAGTATGTTATTTTTTAAGTGAGTTATTTTTTTGGGTGGTTGGATGGTTGGTTGGATGGTGGAATTGTTAGAGTTTAAGTATGTTATTTTTTTAATGTGTTATAATTAGGTATATTTAATGTTAAGGTTTGTTAGTTTCTAAACGTGTTCAATTTTAGTTGTGTTAATTCTTAAGTTTGTAAATTTTTAAGTTTGTTAGTTTTATAATTTGTTACATTTTAAGTTTGTTTTTAATTTTTATAAATTTTAAGTTTGTCAGTTTTTAAGTATATTAATTTGTTGGGTGGTTGGATGGATGGTTGGTTGGTGGAATTGTTAGAGTTTAAGTATGTTATTTTTTTAATGTGTTATAATTAGATATATTTAATGTTAAGGTTTGTTAGTTTCTAAACGTGTTCAATTTTAGTTGTGTTAATTCTTAAGTTTGTAAATTTTTAAGTTTGTTAGTTTTATAATTTGTTACATTTTAAGTTTGTTTTTAATTTTTATAAATTTTAAGTTAGTCAGTTTTTAAGTATGTTAATTTGTTGGGTGGTTGGATGGATGGATGGTTGGTGGATTTGTTAGAATTTAAGTATGTTATTTTTTAAGTGAGTTATTTTGTTGGGTGGTTGGATGGATGGATGGTTGGTGGAATTGTTAGAGTTTAAGTTAGTTGTCTTTTAAGTATATTATATTTAGCTATATTTAAAATTAAGTTTGTTAGCTTCTAAAAGTGTTCGATTTTAAAAGTGTTAGTTCTTAAGTTTGTAAATTTTTAAGTTTTTTAATTTTATAATGTGTTTTATTTTAAGTTTGTATTTAATTTCGATAAATTTTATGTTTGTCAGTTTTTAAGTATGTTAATTTGTTGGGTGGTTGGATGGATGGTTGGTTGGTGGAATTGTTAGAGTTTAAGTATGTTATTTTTTTAATGTGTTATAATTAGATATATTTAATGTTAAGGTTTGTTAGTTTCTGAACGTGTTCAATTTTAGTTGTGTTAATTCTTAGGTTTGTAAATTTTTAAGTTTGTTAGTTTTATAATTTGTTACATTTTAAGTTTGTTTTTAATTTTTATAAATTTAAGTTTGTCAGTTTTTAAGTATGTTAATTTGCTGGGTGGTTGGATGGATGGATGGTTGGTGGATTTGTTAGAATTTAAGTATGTTATTTTTTAAGTGAGTTATTTTGTTGGGTGGTTGGATGGATGGTTTGTTGGTGGAATTGTTAGAGTTTAAGTTAGTTGTCTTTTAAGTGTATTATATTTAGCTATATTTAAAATTAAGTTTGTTAGCTTCTAAACGTGTTCGATTTTAAAAGTGTTAGTTCTTAAGTTTGTTAATTTTCAATTTGTTATATTTTAAGTTTGTATTTAATTTCGATAAATTTTATGTTTGTCAGTTTTTAAGTATGTTAATTTGTTGGGTGGTTGGATGGATGTTTGGTTGGTGGAATTGTTAGAATTTAAGTTTGTTATTTTTTATTTGAGTTATTTTGTTGGGTGGTTGGATGGATGGTTGGTTGGTGAAATTATTAGAGTTTAATTATGTTATTTTTTTAATGTGTTATAATTAGGTATATTTAATGTTAAGGTTTGTTAGTTTCTAAACGTGTTCAATTCAAATTGTGTTAATTCTTATGTTTGTAAATTTTTAAGTTTGTTAGTTTTATAATTTGTTACATTTTAAGTTTGTTTTTAATTTTTATAAATTTTAAGTTTGTCAGTTTTTAAGTATGTTAATTTGTTGTTTGGTTGGATGGATGGTTGGTTGGTGGAATTGTTAGAATTTAAGTATGTTATTTTTAAGTGAGTTATTTTGTTGGGTGGTTGGATGGATGGTAGGTTTTGGAATTGTTAGAGTTTAAGTTAGTTGTCTTTTAAGTATATTATATTTAGCTATATTTAAAATTAAGTTTGTTAGCTTCTAAAAGTGTTCAAAATATGGATGGATGGTTGGTTAGTGGAAATGTTAGAGTTTAAGTATGTTATATTTAAGTGTGTTATTTTGTTGGGTGGTTTAATGGATGATTGGTTGGTGGAATTGTTAGAGATTAAGTTAGTTATCTTTTAAGTGTATTATATTTAGGTATATTTAAAATTAAGTTTGTTAGCTTCTAAAAGTGTTCGATTTTAAAAGTGTTAGTTCTTAAGTTTGTATATTTTTAAGTTTGTTAATTTTATAATTTGTTATATTTTAAGTTTGTATTTAATTTTGATAAATTTTAAGTTTGTCAGTTTTTAAGTATGTTAATTTGTTGGGTGGTTGGATGGATGGTTGGTTGGTGGAATTGTTAGAGTTTAAGTATGTTATTTTTTTAATGTGTTATAATTAGGTATATTTAATGTTAAAGTTTGTTAGTTTCTAAATGTGTTCAATTTTGTTTGTGTTAATTCTTAAGTTTGTTAATTTTTAAGTTTGTTACTTTTATAATTTTTTACATTTTAAGTTTGTTTTTAATTTTTATAAATTTTAAGTTTGTCAGTTTTTAAGTATGTTAATTTGTTGGGTGGTTGGATGGATGGTTGGTTGGTGGAATTGTTAGAGTTTAAGTATGTTATTTTTTTAATGTGTTATAATTAGATATATTTAATGTTAAGGTTTGTTAGTTTCTGAACGTGTTCAATTTTAGTTGTGTTAATTCTTAGGTTTGTAAATTTTTAAGTTTGTTAGTTTTATAATTTGTTACATTTTAAGTTTGTTTTTAATTTTTATAAATTTAAGTTTGTCAGTTTTTAAGTATGTTAATTTGCTGGGTGGTTGGATGGATGGATGGTTGGTGGATTTGTTAGAATTTAAGTATGTTATTTTTTAAGTGAGTTATTTTGTTGGGTGGTTGGATGGATGGTTTGTTGGTGGAATTGTTAGAGTTTAAGTTAGTTGTCTTTTAAGTGTATTATATTTAGCTATATTTAAAATTAAGTTTGTTAGCTTCTAAACGTGTTCGATTTTAAAAGTGTTAGTTCTTAAGTTTGTTAATTTTCAATTTGTTATATTTTAAGTTTGTATTTAATTTCGATAAATTTTATGTTTGTCAGTTTTTAAGTATGTTAATTTGTTGGGTGGTTAAATGGATGTTTGGTTGGTGGAATTGTTAGAATTTAAGTTTGTTATTTTTTAATTGAGTTATTTTGTTGGGTTGTTGGATGGATGGTTGGTTGGTGAAATTATTAGAGTTTAAGTATGTTATTTTTTTAATGTGTTATAATTAGGTATATTTAATGTTAAGGTTTGTTAGTTTCTAAACGTGTTCAATTCAAATTGTGTTAATTCTTATGTTTGTAAATTTTTAAGTTTGTTAGTTTTATAATTTGTTACATTTTAAGTTTGTTTTTAATTTTTATAAATTTTAAGTTTGTCAGTTTTTAAGTATGTTAATTTGTTGTTTGGTTGGATGGATGGTTGGTTGGTGGAATTGTTAGAATTTAAGTATGTTATTTTTAAGTGAGTTATTTTGTTGGGTGGTTGGATGGATGGTAGGTTTTGGAATTGTTAGAGTTTAAGTTAGTTGTCTTTTAAGTATATTATATTTAGCTATATTTAAAATTAAGTTAGTTAGCTTCTAAAAGTGTTCAAAATATGGATGGATGGTTGGTTAGTGGAAATGTTAGAGTTTAAGTATGTTATATTTAAGTGTGTTATTTTGTTGGGTGGTTTAATGGATGATTGGTTGGTGGAATTGTTAGAGATTAAGTTAGTTATCTTTTAAGTGTATTATATTTAGGTATATTTAAAATTAAGTTTGTTAGCTTCTAAAAGTGTTCGATTTTAAAAGTGTTAGTTCTTAAGTTTGTATATTTTTAAGTTTGTTAATTTTATAATTTGTTATATTTTAAGTTTGTATTTAATTTTGATAAATTTTAAGTTTGTCAGTTTTTAAGTATGTTAATTTGTTGGATGGATGGTTGGTTGGTGGAATTGTTAGAGTTTAAGTATGTTATTTTTTTAATGTGTTATAATTAGGTATATTTAATGTTAAAGTTTGTTAGTTTCTAAATGTGTTCAATTTTGTTTTGTTAATTCTTAAGTTTGTTAATTTTTAAGTTTGTTACTTTTATAATTTTTTACATTTTAAGTTTGTTTTTAATTTTTATAAATTTTAAGTTTGTCAGTTTTTAAGTATGTTAATTTGTTGGGTGGTTGGATGGATGGTTGTATAGTGGAATTGTTAGAGTTTAAGTTAGTTATTTTTTATAATTTGTTATATTTTTAGTTTGTATTTAATTTTGATAAATTTTAAGTTTGTCAGTTTTTAAGTATGTTAATTTGTTGGGTGGTTGGATGGATGGTTGGTTGGTGGAATTGTTAGGGTTTAACTCTGTTATTTTTTTAATGTTTTATATTTAGGTATATTTAATGTTAAGTTTTTTGTTTCCAAACGTGTTCAATTTTAGTTGGTTTAGTTCTTAAATGTGTAAATATTTAAGTTTGTTAGTTTTATAATTTGTTATATTTTAATTTTGTTTTTAATTTTGATTGTTTTTAAGTTTGTCAGTTTTTGAGTGTGTTAATTTGTTGGGTGGTTGGATGGATGGTTGGTTGGTGGAATTGTTAGAGTTTAAGATAGTTATTTTTTATAATTTGTTATACTTAAAGTTTGTATTTAATTTTGATAAATTTTAAGTTTGTCAGTTTTTAAGTATGTTAATTTGTTGGGTGGTTGGATGGATGGATGGTTGGTGGAATTGTTAAAATTTAAGTATGTTAATTTTTAAGTGAGTTATTTTGTTGGGTGGTTGGATGGATGGTTGGTGGAATTGTTAGAGTTTAAGTTATCTTTTAAGTGTATAATATTTAGGTATATTTAAAATTAAGTTTGTTAGCTTCTAAAAGTGTTCCGATTTTAAAAGTGTTAGTTCTTAAGTTTGTAAATTTTTAAGTTTGTTAGTTTTATAATTTGTTACATTTTAAGTTTCTTTTTAATTTTTATAAATTTAAAGTTAGTCAGTTTTTAAGTATGTTAATTTGTTGGGTGGTTGGATGGATGGATGGTTGGTGGATTTGTTAAAATTTAAGTATGTTATTTTTTAAGTGAGTAATTTTGTTGGGTGGTTGGATGGATGGTAGGTTGGTGGAATTGTTAGAGTTTAAGTATGTTATTTTTTTAATGTGATATAATTAGGTATATTTAATGTTAAGGTTTGTTAGTTTCTAAACGTGTTCAATTTTAGTTGTGTTAATTCTTAAGTTTGTAAATTTTTAAGTTTGTTAGTTTTATAATTTGTTACATTTTAAGTTTGTTTTTAATTTTTATAAATATTAAGTTTGTCAGTTTTTAAGTATGTTAATTTGTTGGGTGGTTGGATGGATGGTTGGTTGGTGGAATTGTTAGAGTTTAAGTATGTTATTTTTTTAATGTGATATAATTAGGTATATTTAATTTTAAGGTTTGTTAGTTTCTAAACGTGTTCAATTTTAGTTGTGTTAATTCTTAAGTTTGTAAATTTTTTAAGTTTGTTAGTTTTATAATTTGTTACATTTTAAGTTTGTTTTTAAATTTTATAAATTTTAAGTTAGTCAGTTTTTAAGTATGTTAGTTTGTTGGGTAGTTGGATGGATGGATGGTTGGTGGATTTGTTAGAATATAAGTATGTTATTTTTTAAGTGAGTTATTTTGTTGGGTGGTTGGATGGATGGTAGGTTGGTGGAATTGTTAGAGTTTAAGTCAGTTGTCTTTTAAGTGTATTATATTTAGCTATATTTAAAATTAAGTTTGTTAGCTTCTAAAAGTGTTCGATTTTAAAAGTGTTAGTTCTTAAGTTTGTAAATTTTTAAGTTTGTTAATTTTATAATTTGTTATATTTTAAGTATGTATTTAATTTCGATAAATTTTATGTTTGTCAGTTTTTAAGTATGTTAATTTGTTGCGTGGTTGGATGGATGGTTGGTTAGTGGAATTTTAGAATTTAAGTTTGTTATTTTTTAATTGAGTTATTTTGTTGGGTGGTTGGATGGATGGTTGGTTGGTGGAATTGTTAGAGTTTAAGTATGTTATTTTTTTAATGTGTTATAATTAGGTATATTTAATGTTAAGGTTTGTTATTTTCTAACCGTGTTCAATTTAAGTTGTGTTAATTCTTATGTTTTTAAATTTTTAAGTTTGTTAGTTTTATAAATTGTTACATTTTAAGTTTGTTTTTAATTTTTATAAATTTAAGTTTGTCAGTTTTTAAGTATGTTAATTTGTTGGGTGGTTGGATGGATGGTTGGTTGGTGGAATTGTTAGAGTTTAAGTATGTTATTTTTTTAATGTGTTATAATTAGGTATATTTAATGTTAAGTTTTGTTAGTTTCTAAACGTGTTCAATTTTAGTTGTGTTAATTCTTAAGTTTGTTAATTTTATAATTTGTTATATTTTAAGTTTGTATTTAATTTCGATAAATTTTAAGTTTGTAAGTTTTTAAGTATGTTAATTTGTTGGGTGGTTGGATGGATGGTTTGTTGGTGGAATTGTTAGAATTTAAGTTTGTTATTTTTTAATTGAGTTAATTTGTTGGGTTGTTGGATGGATGGTTGGTAGGTGGAATTGTTGGAGTTTAAGTATGTTATTTTTTTAATGTGTTATAATTAGGTATATTTAATGTTAAGTTTTGTTAGTTTCTAAACGTGTTCAATTTTAGTTGTGTTAATTCTTAAGTTTGTAAATTTTTAAGTTTGTTAGTTTTATAATTTGTAACATTTTAAGTTTGTTTTTATTTTTTATAAATTTTAAGTTTGTCAGTTTTTAAGTATATTATTTTGTTGGGTGGTTGGATGGATGGTTGGATGGTGGATTTGTTAGAATTTAAGTATGTTATTTTTTAAGTGAGTTATTTTGTTGGGTGGTTGGATGGATGGTTGGTTGGTGGAATTGTTAGAGTTTAAGTTAGTTGTCTTTTAAGTGTATTATATTTAGCTATATTTAAAATTAAATTTGTTAGCTTCTAAAAGTGCTCGATTTCAAAAGTTTTAGTTCTTAAGTTTGTAAATTTTTAAGTTTGTTAATTTTATAATTTGTTATATTTTAAGTTTGTATTTAATTTCGATAAATTTTATGTTTGTCAGTTTTTAAGTATGTTAATTTGTTGGGTGGTTGGATGGATAGTTGGTTGGTGGAAGTGTTAGAATTTAAGTTTGTTATTTTTTAAGTGAGTTATTTTGTTGGGTGGTTGAATGGATGGTTGGTTGGTTGAATTGTTAGAGTTTAAGTATGTTATTTTTTTAATGTGTTCTAATTAGGTAAATTTAATGTTAAGGTTTGTTAGTTTCTAAACGTGTTCAATTTTAGTTGTGTTAATTCTTAAGTTTGTAAATTTTTAAGTTTGTTAGTTTTATAATTTGTTACATTTTAAGTTTCTTTTTAATTTTTATAAATTTAAAGTTAGTCAGTTTTTAAGTATGTTAATTTGTTGGGTGGTTGGATGGATGAATGGTTGGTGGATTTGTTAAAATTTAAGTATGTTATTTTTTAAGTGAGTAATTTTGTTGGGTGGTTGGATGGATGGTTGGTTAGTGGAATTGTTAGAGTTTAAGTTAGTTGTCTTTTAAGTGTATTATATTTAGCTATATTTAAAATTAAATTTGTTAGTTTCTAAAAGTGTTCGATTTTAAAAGTGTTAGTTATTAAGTTTGTAAATTTTTAAGTTTGTTAATTTTAGAATTTGTTATATTTTAAGTTTGTATTTAATTTCGATAAATTTTATGTTTGTCAGTTTTTAAGTATGTTAATTTGTTGGGTGGTTGGATGGATGGTTGGTTATTGGAATTGTAAGAATTTAAGTTTGTTATTTTTTAATTGAGTTAATTTGTTGGGTGGTTGGATGGATGGTTGGTTGGTGGAATTGTTAGAGTTTAAGTATGTTATTTTTTTAATGTGTTATAATTAGGTATATTTAATGTTAAGGTTTGTTAGTTTCTAAACGTGTTCAATTTAAGTTGTGTTAATTCTTAAGTTTGTAAATTTTTAAGTGTGTTAGTTTTATAATTTGTTACATTTTAAGTTTGTTTTTAATTTTTATAAATTTTAAGTTTGTCAGTTTTTAAGTATGTTAATTTGTTGGGTGGTTGGATGGACGGTTGTTTGGTGGAACTGTGAAAATTTAAGTATGTTATTTTTTAAGTGAGTTATTTTTTTGGGTGGTTGGATGGATGGTAGGTTGGTGGAATTGTTAGAGTTTAAGTATGTTATTTTTTTAATGTGATATAATTAGGTATATTTAATGTTAAGGTTTGTTAGTTTCTAAACGTGTTCAATTTTAGTTGTGTTAATTCTTAAGTTTGTAAATTTTTAAGTTTGTTAGTTTTATAATTTGTTACATTTTAAGTTTGTTTTTAATTTTTATAAATTTTAAGTTTGTCAGTTTTTAAGTATATTAATTTGTTGGGTGGTTGGATGGATGGTTGGTTGGTGGAATTGTTAGAGTTTAAGTATGTTGTCTTTTAAGTGTATTATATTTAGCTATATTTAAAATTAAGTTTGTTAGCTTCTAAAAGTGTTCGATTTTAAAAGTGTTAGTTCTTAAGTTTGTAAATTTTTAAGTTTGTTAATTTTATAATTTGTTATATTTTAAATTTGTATTTAATTTCGATAAATTTTATGTTTGTCAGTTTTTAAGTATGTTAATTTGTTGGGTGGTTGGATGGATGGTTGGTTGGTGGAATTGTAAGAATTTAAGTTTGTTGTTTTTTAATTGAGTTATTTTGTTGGGTGGTTGGATGGATGGTTTTTTAGGTGGAATTGTTAGAGTTTAAGTATGTTATTTTTTTAATGTGTTATAATTAGGTATATTTAATGTTAAGGTTTGTTAGTTTCTAAATGTGTTCAATATTAGTTGTGTTAATTCTTATGTTTGTAAATTTTTAAGTTTGTTAGTTTTATAATTTGTTACATTATAAGTTTGTTTTTAATTTTTATAAATTTAAGTTTGTCAGTTTTTAATTATGTTAATTTGCTGGGTGGTTGGATGGATGGATGGTTGGTGGATTTGTTAGAATTTAAGTATGTTATTTTTTAAGTGAGTTATTTTGTTGGGTGGTTGGATGGATGGTTGGTTGGTGGAATTGTTACAGTTTAAGTTAGTTGTCTTTTAAGTGTATTATATTTAGCTATATTTAAAATTAAGTTTGTTGGCTTCTAAAAGTGTTCGATTTTAAAAGTGTTAGTTCTTAAGTTTGTATATTTTTGAGTTTGTTAATTTTATAATTTGTTATATTTTAAGTTTGTATTTAATTTCGATAAATTTTATGTTTGTCAGTTTTTAAGTATGTTAATTTGTTGGGTGGTTGGATGGATGGTTGGTTGGTGGAATTGTTAGAGTTTAAGTATGTTATTTTTTTAATGTGTTATAATTAGGTATATTTAATGTTAAGGTTTGTTAGTTTCTAAATGTGTTCAATTTTAGTTGTGTTAATTCTTAAGTTTGTAAATTTTCAAGTTTGTTAGTTTTATAATTTGTTACATTTTAAGTTTGTATTTAATTTTGATAAATTTTAAGTTTGTCTGTTTTTAAGTATGTTAATTTGTTGGGTGGTTGGATGGATGGATGGTTGGTGGAATTGTTAGAATTTAAGTATGTTATTTTTTAAGTGAGTTATTTTGTTGGGTGGTTGGATGGTTGGTTGGATGGTGGAATTGTTAGAGTTTAAGTATGTTATTTTTTTAATGTGTTTTAATTAGGTATATTTAATGTTAAGGTTTGTTAGTTTCTAAACGTGTTCAATTTTAGTTGTGTTAATTCTTAAGTTTGTAAATTTTTAAGTTTGTTAGTTTTATAATTTGTTACATTTTAAGTTTGTTTTTAATTTTTATAAATTTTAAGTTAGTCAGTTTTTAAGTATGTTAATTTGTTGGGTGGTTGGATGGATGGATGGTTGGTGGATTTGTTAGAATTTAAGTATGTTATTTTTTAAGTGAGTTATTTTGTTGGGTGGTTGGATTGATGGTTGGTTGGTGGAATTGTTAGAGTTTAAGTTAGTTGTCTTTTAAGTGTATTATATTTAGCTATATTTAAAATTAAGTTTTTTAGCTTCTAAAAGTGTTCGATTTTAAAAGTGTTAGTTCTCAAGTTTGTAAATTTTTAAGTTTGTTAATTTTATAATTTGTTATATTTTAAGTTTGTATTTAATTTCGATAAATTTTATGTTTGTCAGTTTTTAAGTATGTTAATTTGTTGGGTGGTTGGATGGATGGTTGGTTGGTGGAATTGTTAGAGTTTAAGTTTGTTAATTTTTAATTGAGTTATTTTTTTGGGTGGTTGGATGGATGGTTGGTTGGTGGAATTGTTAGAGTTTAAGTATGTTATTTTTTTAATGTGTTATAATTAGATATATTTAATGTTAAGGTTTGTTAGTTTCTAAATGAGTTCAATTTTAGTTGTGTTAAATCTTATGTTTGTAAATTTTTAAGTTTGTTAGTTTTATAATTTGTTACATTATAAGTTTGTTTTTAATTTTTATAAATTTAAGTTTGTCAGTTTTTAATTATGTTAATTTGCTGGGTGGTTTCGTGGGTGAATGGTTGGTGGATTTGTTAGAATTTAAGTATGTTATTTTTTAAGTGAGTTATTTTGTTGGGTGGTTGGATGGATGGATGGTTGGTGGAATTGTTAGAGTTTAAGTTAGTTGTCTTTTAAGTATATTATATTTAGCTATATTTAAAATTAAGTTTGTTAGCTTCTAAAAGTGTTCGATTTTAAAAGTGTTAGTTCTTAAGTTTGTAAATTTTTAAGTTTGTTAATTTTATAATGTGTTTTATTTTAAGTTTGTATTTAATTTCGATAAATTTTATGTTTGTCAGTTTTTAAGTATGTTAATTTGTTTTTGGTTGGATGGATGGTTGGTTGGTGGAATTGTTAGAATTTAAGTATGTTATTTTTTAAGTGAGTTATTTTGTTGGGTGGTTGGATGGATGGTAGGTTTTGGAATTGTTAGATTTTAAGTATGTTATTTTTTTAATGTGATATAATTAGGCATATTTAATGTTAAGTTTTGTTAGTTTCTAAACGTGTTCAATTTTAGTTGTGTTAATTCTTAAGTTTGTAAATTTTTAAGTTTGTTAGTTTTATAATTTGTTACATTTTAAGTTTGTTTTTAATTTTTATAAGTTTTAAGTTAGTCAGTTTTTAAGTATGTTAATTTGTTGGGTGGTTGGATGGATGGATGGTTGGTGGATTTGTTAGAATTTAAGTATGTTATTTTTTAAGTGAGTTATTTTGTTGGGTGGTTGGTTGGTGGAATTGTTAGAGTTTAAGTTAGTTGTCTTTTAAGTGTATTATATTTAGCTATATTTAAAATTAAGCTTCTAAAAGTGTTAGTTCTTAAGTTTGTAAATTTTTAAGTTTGTTAATTTTATAATTTGTTATATTTTAAGTTTGTATTTAATTTCGATAAATTTTATGTTTGTCAGTTTTTAAGTATGTTAATTTGTTGGGTGGTTGGATGGATGGTTGGTTGGTGGAATTGTTAGAATTTAAGTTTGTAATTTTATAAATTTTAAGTTTGTCAGTTTTTAAGTATGTTAATTTGTTGGGTGGTTGGAGGGATGGTTGGTTGGTGGAATTGTTAGAATTTAAGTATGTTATTTTTTAAGTGAGTTATTTTGTTGGGTGGTTGGATGGGTGGTTGGTTGGTGGAATTGTTAGAGTTTAAGTTAGTTGTCTTTTAAGTGTATTATATTTAGCTATATTTAAAATTAAGTTTGTTAGCTTCTAAAAGTGTTCGATTTTAAAAGTGTTAGTTCTTAAGTTTGTAAATTTTTAAGTATGTTAATTTGCTATGTGGTTGGATGGATGGATGGTTGGTGGATTTGTTAGAATTTAAGTATGTTATTTTTTAAGTGAGTTATTTTGTTGGGTGGTTGGATGGATGATTGGTTGGTGGAATTGTTAGAGTTTAAGTTAGTTGTCTTTTAAGTGTATTATATTTAGCTATATTTAAAATTAAGTTTGTTAGCTTCTAAAAGTGTTCGATTTTAAAAGTGTTAGTTCTTAAGTTTGTAAATTTTTAAGTTTGTTAATTTTATAATTTGTTATATTTTAAGTTTGTATTTAATTTCGATAAATTTTATGTTTGTCAGTTTTTAAGTATGTTAATTTGTTGGGTGGTTGGATGGATGGTTGGTTGGTGGAATTGTTAGAATTTAAGTTTGTTATTTTTTAATTGAGTTATTTTGTTGGGTGGTTGGATGGATGGTTGGTTGGTGGAATTGTTAGAGTTTAAGTATGTTATTTTTTTAATGTGTTATAATTAGATATATTTAATGTTAAGGTTTGTTAGTTTCTAAATGTGTTCAATTTTAGTTGTGTTAATTCTTATGTTTGTAAATTTTTAAGTTTGTTAGTTTTATAATTTGTTACATTATAAGTTTGTTTTTAATTTTTATAAATTTAAGTTTGTCAGTTTTTAATTATGTTAATTTGCTGGGTGGTTGGATGGATGGATGGTTGGTGGATTTGTTAGAATTTAAGTATGTTATTTTTTAAGTGAGTTATTTTGTTGGGTGGTTGGATGGATGGTTGGTTGGTGGAATTGTTACAGTTTAAGTTAGTTGTCTTTTAATTGTATTATATTTAGCTATATTTAAAATTAAGTTTGTTAGCTTCTAAAAGTGTTCGATTTTAAAAGTGTTAGTTCTTAAGTTTGTAAATTTTTAAGTTTGTTAATTTTATAATTTGTTATATTTTAAGTTTGTATTTAATTTCGATAAATTTTATGTTTGTCAGTTTTTAAGTATGTTAATTTGTTGGGTGGTTGGATGGATGGTTGGTTGGTGGAATTGTTAGAATTTAAGTTTGTTGTTTTTTAATTGAGTTATTTTGTTGGGTGGTTGGATGGATGGTTGGTTGGTGGAATTGTTAGAGTTTAAGTATGTTATTTTTTAATGTGTTATAATTAGGTATATTTAATGTTAAGGTTTTTTAGTTTCTAAATGTGTTCAATTTTAGTTGTGTTAATTCTTAAGTTTGTAAATTTTCAAGTTTGTTAGTTTTATAATTTGTTACATTTTAAGTTTGTATTTAATTTTGATAAATTTTAAGTTTGTCTGTTTTTAAGTATGTTAATTTGTTGGGTGGTTGGATGGATGGATGGTTGGTGGAATTGTTAGAATTTAAGTATGTTATTTTTTAAGTGAGTTATTTTGTTGGGTGGTTGGATGGTTGGTTGGATGGTGGAATTGTTAGAGTTTAAGTATGTTATTTTTTTAATGTGTTATAATTAGGTATATTTAATGTTAAGGTTTGTTAGTTTCTAAACGTGTTCAATTTTAGTTGTGTTAATTCTTAAGTTTGTAAATTTTTAAGTTTGTTAGTTTTATAATTTGTTACATTTTAAGTTTGTTTTTAATTTTTATAAATTTTAAGTTTGTCAGTTTTTAAGTATATTAATTTGTTGGGTGGTTGGATGGATGGTTGGTTGGTGGAATTGTTAGAGTTTAAGTATGTTATTTTTTTAATGTGTTATAATTAGATATATTTAATGTTAAGGTTTGTTAGTTTCTAAACGTGTTCAATTTTAGTTGTGTTAATTCTTAAGTTTGTAAATTTTTAAGTTTGTTAGTTTTATAATTTGTTACATTTTAAGTTTGTTTTTAATTTTTATAAATTTTAAGTTAGTCAGTTTTTAAGTATGTTAATTTGTTGGGTGGTTGGATGGATGGATGGTTGGTGGATTTGTTAGAATTTAAGTATGTTATTTTTTAAGTGAGTTATTTTGTTGGGTGGTTGGATGGATGGATGGTTGGTGGAATTGTTAGAGTTTAAGTTAGTTGTCTTTTAAGTATATTATATTTAGCTATATTTAAAATTAAGTTTGTTAGCTTCTAAAAGTGTTCGATTTTAAAAGTGTTAGTTCTTAAGTTTGTAAATTTTTAAGTTTTTTAATTTTATAATGTGTTTTATTTTAAGTTTGTATTTAATTTCGATAAATTTTATGTTTGTCAGTTTTTAAGTATGTTAATTTGTTGGGTGGTTGGATGGATGGTTGGTTGGTGGAATTGTTAGAGTTTAAGTATGTTATTTTTTTAATGTGTTATAATTAGATATATTTAATGTTAAGGTTTGTTAGTTTCTGAACGTGTTCAATTTTAGTTGTGTTAATTCTTAGGTTTGTAAATTTTTAAGTTTGTTAGTTTTATAATTTGTTACATTTTAAGTTTGTTTTTAATTTTTATAAATTTAAGTTTGTCAGTTTTTAAGTATGTTAATTTGCTGGGTGGTTGGATGGATGGATGGTTGGTGGATTTGTTAGAATTTAAGTATGTTATTTTTTAAGTGAGTTATTTTGTTGGGTGGTTGGATGGATGGTTTGTTGGTGGAATTGTTAGAGTTTAAGTTAGTTGTCTTTTAAGTGTATTATATTTAGCTATATTTAAAATTAAGTTTGTTAGCTTCTAAACGTGTTCGATTTTAAAAGTGTTAGTTCTTAAGTTTGTTAATTTTCAATTTGTTATATTTTAAGTTTGTATTTAATTTCGATAAATTTTATGTTTGTCAGTTTTTAAGTATGTTAATTTGTTGGGTGGTTGGATGGATGTTTGGTTGGTGGAATTGTTAGAATTTAAGTTTGTTATTTTTTATTTGAGTTATTTTGTTGGGTGGTTGGATGGATGGTTGGTTGGTGAAATTATTAGAGTTTAAGTATGTTATTTTTTTAATGTGTTATAATTAGGTATATTTAATGTTAAGGTTTGTTAGTTTCTAAACGTGTTCAATTCAAATTGTGTTAATTCTTATGTTTGTAAATTTTTAAGTTTGTTAGTTTTATAATTTGTTACATTTTAAGTTTGTTTTTAATTTTTATAAATTTTAAGTTTGTCAGTTTTTAAGTATGTTAATTTGTTGTTTGGTTGGATGGATGGTTGGTTGGTGGAATTGTTAGAATTTAAGTATGTTATTTTTAAGTGAGTTATTTTGTTGGGTGGTTGGATGGATGGTAGGTTTTGGAATTGTTAGAGTTTAAGTTAGTTGTCTTTTAAGTATATTATATTTAGCTATATTTAAAATTAAGTTTGTTAGCTTCTAAAAGTGTTCAAAATATGGATGGATGGTTGGTTAGTGGAAATGTTAGAGTTTAAGTATGTTATATTTAAGTGTGTTATTTTGTTGGGTGGTTTAATGGATGATTGGTTGGTGGAATTGTTAGAGATTAAGTTAGTTATCTTTTAAGTGTATTATATTTAGGTATATTTAAAATTAAGTTTGTTAGCTTCTAAAAGTGTTCGATTTTAAAAGTGTTAGTTCTTAAGTTTGTATATTTTTAAGTTTGTTAATTTTATAATTTGTTATATTTTAAGTTTGTATTTAATTTTGATAAATTTTAAGTTTGTCAGTTTTTAAGTATGTTAATTTGTTGGGTGGTTGGATGGATGGTTGGTTGGTGGAATTGTTAGAGTTTAAGTATGTTATTTTTTTAATGTGTTATAATTAGGTATATTTAATGTTAAAGTTTGTTAGTTTCTAAATGTGTTCAATTTTGTTTGTGTTAATTCTTAAGTTTGTTACTTTTATAATTTTTTACATTTTAAGTTTGTTTTTAATTTTTATAAATTTTAAGTTTGTCAGTTTTTAAGTATGTTAATTTGTTGGGTGGTTGGATGGATGGTTGGTTGGTGGAATTGTTAGAGTTTAAGTATGTTATTTTTTTAATGTGTTATAATTAGATATATTTAATGTTAAGGTTTGTTAGTTTCTGAACGTGTTCAATTTTAGTTGTGTTAATTCTTAGGTTTGTAAATTTTTAAGTTTGTTAGTTTTATAATTTGTTACATTTTAAGTTTGTTTTTAATTTTTATAAATTTAAGTTTGTCAGTTTTTAAGTATGTTAATTTGCTGGGTGGTTGGATGGATGGATGGTTGGTGGATTTGTTAGAATTTAAGTATGTTATTTTTTAAGTGAGTTATTTTGTTGGGTGGTTGGATGGATGGTTTGTTGGTGGAATTGTTAGAGTTTAAGTTAGTTGTCTTTTAAGTGTATTATATTTAGCTATATTTAAAATTAAGTTTGTTAGCTTCTAAACGTGTTCGATTTTAAAAGTGTTAGTTCTTAAGTTTGTTAATTTTCAATTTGTTATATTTTAAGTTTGTATTTAATTTCGATAAATTTTATGTTTGTCAGTTTTTAAGTATGTTAATTTGTTGGGTGGTTGGATGGATGTTTGGTTGGTGGAATTGTTAGAATTTAAGTTTGTTATTTTTTAATTGAGTTATTTTGTTGGGTGGTTGGATGGATGGTTGGTTGGTGAAATTATTAGAGTTTAAGTATGTTATTTTTTTAATGTGTTATAATTAGGTATATTTAATGTTAAGGTTTGTTAGTTTCTAAACGTGTTCAATTCAAATTGTGTTAATTCTTATGTTTGTAAATTTTTAAGTTTGTTAGTTTTATAATTTGTTACATTTTAAGTTTGTTTTTAATTTTTATAAATTTTAAGTTTGTCAGTTTTTAAGTATGTTAATTTGTTGTTTGGTTGGATGGATGGTTGGTTGGTGGAATTGTTAGAATTTAAGTATGTTATTTTTAAGTGAGTTATTTTGTTGGGTGGTTGGATGGATGGTAGGTTTTGGAATTGTTAGAGTTTAAGTTAGTTGTCTTTTAAGTATATTATATTTAGCTATATTTAAAATTAAGTTAGTTAGCTTCTAAAAGTGTTCAAAATATGGATGGATGGTTGGTTAGTGGAAATGTTAGAGTTTAAGTATGTTATATTTAAGTGTGTTATTTTGTTGGGTGGTTTAATGGATGATTGGTTGGTGGAATTGTTAGAGATTAAGTTAGTTATCTTTTAAGTGTATTATATTTAGGTATATTTAAAATTAAGTTTGTTAGCTTCTAAAAGTGTTCGATTTTAAAAGTGTTAGTTCTTAAGTTTGTATATTTTTAAGTTTGTTAATTTTATAATTTGTTATATTTTAAGTTTGTATTTAATTTTGATAAATTTTAAGTTTGTCAGTTTTTAAGTATGTTAATTTGTTGGGTGGTTGGATGGATGGTTGGTTGGTGGAATTGTTAGAGTTTAAGTATGTTATTTTTTTAATGTGTTATAATTAGGTATATTTAATGTTAAAGTTTGTTAGTTTCTAAATGTGTTCAATTTTGTTTGTGTTAATTCTTAAGTTTGTTAATTTTTAAGTTTGTTACTTTTATAATTTTTTACATTTTAAGTTTGTTTTTAATTTTTATAAATTTTAAGTTTGTCAGTTTTTAAGTATGTTAATTTGTTGGGTGGTTGGATGGATGGTTGTATAGTGGAATTGTTAGAGTTTAAGTTAGTTATTTTTTATAATTTGTTATATTTTTAGTTTGTATTTAATTTTGATAAATTTTAAGTTTGTCAGTTTTTAAGTATGTTAATTTGTTGGGTGGTTGGATGGATGGTTGGTTGGTGGAATTGTTAGGGTTTAACTCTGTTATTTTTTTAATGTTTTATATTTAGGTATATTTAATGTTAAGTTTTTTGTTTCCAAACGTGTTCAATTTTAGTTGGTTTAGTTCTTAAATGTGTAAATATTTAAGTTTGTTAGTTTTATAATTTGTTATATTTTAATTTTGTTTTTAATTTTGATTGTTTTTAAGTTTGTCAGTTTTTGAGTGTGTTAATTTGTTGGGTGGTTGGATGGATGGTTGGTTGGTGGAATTGTTAGAGTTTAAGATAGTTATTTTTTATAATTTGTTATACTTAAAGTTTGTATTTAATTTTGATAAATTTTAAGTTTGTCAGTTTTTAAGTATGTTAATTTGTTGGGTGGTTGGATGGATGGATGGTTGGTGGAATTGTTAAAATTTAAGTATGTTAATTTTTAAGTGAGTTATTTTGTTGGGTGGTTGGATGGATGGTTGGTGGAATTGTTAGAGTTTAAGTTATCTTTTAAGTGTATAATATTTAGGTATATTTAAAATTAAGTTTGTTAGCTTCTAAAAGTGTTCCGATTTTAAAAGTGTTAGTTCTTAAGTTTGTAAATTTTTAAGTTTGTTAATTTTATAATTTGTTATATTTTAAGTTTGTATTTAATTTCGATAAATTTTAAGTTTGTCAGTTTTTAATTGTGTTAATTTGTTGGGTGGTTGGATGGATGGTTGATTGGTGGAATTGTTAGAATTTAAGTATGTTATTTTTTAAGTGAGTTATTTTGTTGGGTGGTTGGATGGATGGTTGGTTGGAATAATTGTTAGAGTTTAAGTATGTTATTTTTTTAATATGTTATATTTAGGTATATTTAATTTTAAGGTTTGTTAGTTTTTAAATGTGTTCAATTTTAGTTGTATTAATTTTTAAGTTTGTTAATTTTTAAGTTTGTTAGTTTTATAATATGTTACCTTTTAAGTTTGTTTTTAATTTTTATAAATTTTAAGTTTATCAGTTTTTAAGTATGTTGATTTGTTGGGTGGTTGGATGGATGGTTGGTTGGTGGAATTGTTAGAGTTTAAGTATGTTATTTTTTTAATGTGTTATAATTAGGTATATTTAATGTTAAAGTTTGTTAGTTTCTAAATGTGTTCAATTTTATTTGTGTTAATTCTTAAGTTTGTTAATTTTTAAGTTTGTTAGTTTTATAATTTTTTACATTTTAAGTTTGTTTTTAATTTTTATTGTTTTTAAGTTGGTCAATTTTTAATTGTGTTAATTTGTTGGGTGGTTGGATGGATGGTTGGTTGGTGGAATTGTTAGAGTTTAAGTTAGTTATTTTTTTAATGTGTTATAATTAGGTATATTTAATGTTAAAGTTTGTTAGTTTCTAAATGTGTTCAATTTTGTTTGTGTTAATTCTTAAGTTTGTTAATTTTTAAGTTTGTTAGTTTTATAATTTTTTACATTTTAAGTTTGTTTTTAATTTTTATTGTTTTTAAGTTGGTCAATTTTTAATTGTGTTAATTTGTTGGGTGGTTGGATGGATGGTTGGTTGGTGGAATTGTTAGAGTTTAAGTATGTTATTTTTTTAATGTGTTATAATTAGGTATATTTAATGTTAAAGTTTGTTAGTTTCTAAATGTGTTCAATTTTATTTGTGTTAATTCTTAAGTTTGTATATTTTTAAGTTTGTTAATTTTATAATTTGTTATATTTTAAGTTTGTATTTAATTTTGATAAATTTTAAGTTTGTCAGTTTTTAAGTATGTTAATTTGTTGGGTGGTTGGATGGATGGTTGGTTGGTGGAATTGTTAGAGTTTAAGTATGTTATTTTTTTAATGTGTTATAATTAGGTATATTTAATGTTAAAGTTTGTTAGTTTCTAAATGTGTTCAATTTTGTTTGTGTTAATTCTTAAGTTTGTTAATTTTTAAGTTTGTTACTTTTATAATTTTTTACATTTTAAGTTTGTTTTTAATTTTTATAAATTTTAAGTTTGTCAGTTTTTAAGTATGTTAATTTGTTGGGTGGTTGGATGGATGGTTGGTTGGTGGAATTGTTAGAGTTTAAGTATGTTATTTTTTTAATGTGTTATAATTAGATATATTTAATGTTAAGGTTTGTTAGTTTCTGAACGTGTTCAATTTTAGTTGTGTTAATTCTTAGGTTTGTAAATTTTTAAGTTTGTTAGTTTTATAATTTGTTACATTTTAAGTTTGTTTTTAATTTTTATAAATTTAAGTTTGTCAGTTTTTAAGTATGTTAATTTGCTGGGTGGTTGGATGGATGGATGGTTGGTGGATTTGTTAGAATTTAAGTATGTTATTTTTTAAGTGAGTTATTTTGTTGGGTGGTTGGATGGATGGTTTGTTGGTGGAATTGTTAGAGTTTAAGTTAGTTGTCTTTTAAGTGTATTATATTTAGCTATATTTAAAATTAAGTTTGTTAGCTTCTAAACGTGTTCGATTTTAAAAGTGTTAGTTCTTAAGTTTGTTAATTTTCAATTTGTTATATTTTAAGTTTGTATTTAATTTCGATAAATTTTATGTTTGTCAGTTTTTAAGTATGTTAATTTGTTGGGTGGTTAAATGGATGTTTGGTTGGTGGAATTGTTAGAATTTAAGTTTGTTATTTTTTAATTGAGTTATTTTGTTGGGTTGTTGGATGGATGGTTGGTTGGTGAAATTATTAGAGTTTAAGTATGTTATTTTTTTAATGTGTTATAATTAGGTATATTTAATGTTAAGGTTTGTTAGTTTCTAAACGTGTTCAATTCAAATTGTGTTAATTCTTATGTTTGTAAATTTTTAAGTTTGTTAGTTTTATAATTTGTTACATTTTAAGTTTGTTTTTAATTTTTATAAATTTTAAGTTTGTCAGTTTTTAAGTATGTTAATTTGTTGTTTGGTTGGATGGATGGTTGGTTGGTGGAATTGTTAGAATTTAAGTATGTTATTTTTAAGTGAGTTATTTTGTTGGGTGGTTGGATGGATGGTAGGTTTTGGAATTGTTAGAGTTTAAGTTAGTTGTCTTTTAAGTATATTATATTTAGCTATATTTAAAATTAAGTTAGTTAGCTTCTAAAAGTGTTCAAAATATGGATGGATGGTTGGTTAGTGGAAATGTTAGAGTTTAAGTATGTTATATTTAAGTGTGTTATTTTGTTGGGTGGTTTAATGGATGATTGGTTGGTGGAATTGTTAGAGATTAAGTTAGTTATCTTTTAAGTGTATTATATTTAGGTATATTTAAAATTAAGTTTGTTAGCTTCTAAAAGTGTTCGATTTTAAAAGTGTTAGTTCTTAAGTTTGTATATTTTTAAGTTTGTTAATTTTATAATTTGTTATATTTTAAGTTTGTATTTAATTTTGATAAATTTTAAGTTTGTCAGTTTTTAAGTATGTTAATTTGTTGGATGGATGGTTGGTTGGTGGAATTGTTAGAGTTTAAGTATGTTATTTTTTTAATGTGTTATAATTAGGTATATTTAATGTTAAAGTTTGTTAGTTTCTAAATGTGTTCAATTTTGTTTTGTTAATTCTTAAGTTTGTTAATTTTTAAGTTTGTTACTTTTATAATTTTTTACATTTTAAGTTTGTTTTTAATTTTTATAAATTTTAAGTTTGTCAGTTTTTAAGTATGTTAATTTGTTGGGTGGTTGGATGGATGGTTGTATAGTGGAATTGTTAGAGTTTAAGTTAGTTATTTTTTATAATTTGTTATATTTTTAGTTTGTATTTAATTTTGATAAATTTTAAGTTTGTCAGTTTTTAAGTATGTTAATTTGTTGGGTGGTTGGATGGATGGTTGGTTGGTGGAATTGTTAGGGTTTAACTCTGTTATTTTTTTAATGTTTTATATTTAGGTATATTTAATGTTAAGTTTTTTGTTTCCAAACGTGTTCAATTTTAGTTGGTTTAGTTCTTAAATGTGTAAATATTTAAGTTTGTTAGTTTTATAATTTGTTATATTTTAATTTTGTTTTTAATTTTGATTGTTTTTAAGTTTGTCAGTTTTTGAGTGTGTTAATTTGTTGGGTGGTTGGATGGATGGTTGGTTGGTGGAATTGTTAGAGTTTAAGATAGTTATTTTTTATAATTTGTTATACTTAAAGTTTGTATTTAATTTTGATAAATTTTAAGTTTGTCAGTTTTTAAGTATGTTAATTTGTTGGGTGGTTGGATGGATGGATGGTTGGTGGAATTGTTAAAATTTAAGTATGTTAATTTTTAAGTGAGTTATTTTGTTGGGTGGTTGGATGGATGGTTGGTGGAATTGTTAGAGTTTAAGTTATCTTTTAAGTGTATAATATTTAGGTATATTTAAAATTAAGTTTGTTAGCTTCTAAAAGTGTTCCGATTTTAAAAGTGTTAGTTCTTAAGTTTGTAAATTTTTAAGTTTGTTAGTTTTATAATTTGTTACATTTTAAGTTTCTTTTTAATTTTTATAAATTTAAAGTTAGTCAGTTTTTAAGTATGTTAATTTGTTGGGTGGTTGGATGGATGGATGGTTGGTGGATTTGTTAAAATTTAAGTATGTTATTTTTTAAGTGAGTAATTTTGTTGGGTGGTTGGATGGATGGTAGGTTGGTGGAATTGTTAGAGTTTAAGTATGTTATTTTTTTAATGTGATATAATTAGGTATATTTAATGTTAAGGTTTGTTAGTTTCTAAACGTGTTCAATTTTAGTTGTGTTAATTCTTAAGTTTGTAAATTTTTAAGTTTGTTAGTTTTATAATTTGTTACATTTTAAGTTTGTTTTTAATTTTTATAAATATTAAGTTTGTCAGTTTTTAAGTATGTTAATTTGTTGGGTGGTTGGATGGATGGTTGGTTGGTGGAATTGTTAGAGTTTAAGTATGTTATTTTTTTAATGTGATATAATTAGGTATATTTAATTTTAAGGTTTGTTAGTTTCTAAACGTGTTCAATTTTAGTTGTGTTAATTCTTAAGTTTGTAAATTTTTTAAGTTTGTTAGTTTTATAATTTGTTACATTTTAAGTTTGTTTTTAAATTTTATAAATTTTAAGTTAGTCAGTTTTTAAGTATGTTAGTTTGTTGGGTAGTTGGATGGATGGATGGTTGGTGGATTTGTTAGAATATAAGTATGTTATTTTTTAAGTGAGTTATTTTGTTGGGTGGTTGGATGGATGGTAGGTTGGTGGAATTGTTAGAGTTTAAGTCAGTTGTCTTTTAAGTGTATTATATTTAGCTATATTTAAAATTAAGTTTGTTAGCTTCTAAAAGTGTTCGATTTTAAAAGTGTTAGTTCTTAAGTTTGTAAATTTTTAAGTTTGTTAATTTTATAATTTGTTATATTTTAAGTATGTATTTAATTTCGATAAATTTTATGTTTGTCAGTTTTTAAGTATGTTAATTTGTTGCGTGGTTGGATGGATGGTTGGTTAGTGGAATTTTAGAATTTAAGTTTGTTATTTTTTAATTGAGTTATTTTGTTGGGTGGTTGGATGGATGGTTGGTTGGTGGAATTGTTAGAGTTTAAGTATGTTATTTTTTTAATGTGTTATAATTAGGTATATTTAATGTTAAGGTTTGTTATTTTCTAACCGTGTTCAATTTAAGTTGTGTTAATTCTTATGTTTTTAAATTTTTAAGTTTGTTAGTTTTATAAATTGTTACATTTTAAGTTTGTTTTTAATTTTTATAAATTTAAGTTTGTCAGTTTTTAAGTATGTTAATTTGTTGGGTGGTTGGATGGATGGTTGGTTGGTGGAATTGTTAGAGTTTAAGTATGTTATTTTTTTAATGTGTTATAATTAGGTATATTTAATGTTAAGTTTTGTTAGTTTCTAAACGTGTTCAATTTTAGTTGTGTTAATTCTTAAGTTTGTTAATTTTATAATTTGTTATATTTTAAGTTTGTATTTAATTTCGATAAATTTTAAGTTTGTAAGTTTTTAAGTATGTTAATTTGTTGGGTGGTTGGATGGATGGTTTGTTGGTGGAATTGTTAGAATTTAAGTTTGTTATTTTTTAATTGAGTTAATTTGTTGGGTTGTTGGATGGATGGTTGGTTGGTGGAATTGTTGGAGTTTAAGTATGTTATTTTTTTAATGTGTTATAATTAGGTATATTTAATGTTAAGTTTTGTTAGTTTCTAAACGTGTTCAATTTTAGTTGTGTTAATTCTTAAGTTTGTAAATTTTTAAGTTTGTTAGTTTTATAATTTGTAACATTTTAAGTTTGTTTTTATTTTTTATAAATTTTAAGTTTGTCAGTTTTTAAGTATATTATTTTGTTGGGTGGTTGGATGGATGGTTGGATGGTGGATTTGTTAGAATTTAAGTATGTTATTTTTTAAGTGAGTTATTTTGTTGGGTGGTTGGATGGATGGTTGGTTGGTGGAATTGTTAGAGTTTAAGTTAGTTGTCTTTTAAGTGTATTATATTTAGCTATATTTAAAATTAAATTTGTTAGCTTCTAAAAGTGCTCGATTTCAAAAGTTTTAGTTCTTAAGTTTGTAAATTTTTAAGTTTGTTAATTTTATAATTTGTTATATTTTAAGTTTGTATTTAATTTCGATAAATTTTATGTTTGTCAGTTTTTAAGTATGTTAATTTGTTGGGTGGTTGGATGGATAGTTGGTTGGTGGAAGTGTTAGAATTTAAGTTTGTTATTTTTTAAGTGAGTTATTTTGTTGGGTGGTTGAATGGATGGTTGGTTGGTTGAATTGTTAGAGTTTAAGTATGTTATTTTTTTAATGTGTTCTAATTAGGTAAATTTAATGTTAAGGTTTGTTAGTTTCTAAACGTGTTCAATTTTAGTTGTGTTAATTCTTAAGTTTGTAAATTTTTAAGTTTGTTAGTTTTATAATTTGTTACATTTTAAGTTTCTTTTTAATTTTTATAAATTTAAAGTTAGTCAGTTTTTAAGTATGTTAATTTGTTGGGTGGTTGGATGGATGAATGGTTGGTGGATTTGTTAAAATTTAAGTATGTTATTTTTTAAGTGAGTAATTTTGTTGGGTGGTTGGATGGATGGTTGGTTAGTGGAATTGTTAGAGTTTAAGTTAGTTGTCTTTTAAGTGTATTATATTTAGCTATATTTAAAATTAAATTTGTTAGTTTCTAAAAGTGTTCGATTTTAAAAGTGTTAGTTATTAAGTTTGTAAATTTTTAAGTTTGTTAATTTTAGAATTTGTTATATTTTAAGTTTGTATTTAATTTCGATAAATTTTATGTTTGTCAGTTTTTAAGTATGTTAATTTGTTGGGTGGTTGGATGGATGGTTGGTTATTGGAATTGTAAGAATTTAAGTTTGTTATTTTTTAATTGAGTTAATTTGTTGGGTGGTTGGATGGATGGTTGGTTGGTGGAATTGTTAGAGTTTAAGTATGTTATTTTTTTAATGTGTTATAATTAGGTATATTTAATGTTAAGGTTTGTTAGTTTCTAAACGTGTTCAATTTAAGTTGTGTTAATTCTTAAGTTTGTAAATTTTTAAGTGTGTTAGTTTTATAATTTGTTACATTTTAAGTTTGTTTTTAATTTTTATAAATTTTAAGTTTGTCAGTTTTTAAGTATGTTAATTTGTTGGGTGGTTGGATGGACGGTTGTTGGTGGAACTGTGAAAATTTAAGTATGTTATTTTTTAAGTGAGTTATTTTTTTGGGTGGTTGGATGGATGGTAGGTTGGTGGAATTGTTAGAGTTTAAGTATGTTATTTTTTTAATGTGATATAATTAGGTATATTTAATGTTAAGGTTTGTTAGTTTCTAAACGTGTTCAATTTTAGTTGTGTTAATTCTTAAGTTTGTAAATTTTTAAGTTTGTTAGTTTTATAATTTGTTACATTTTAAGTTTGTTTTTAATTTTTATAAATTTTAAGTTTGTCAGTTTTTAAGTATATTAATTTGTTGGGTGGTTGGATGGATGGTTGGTTGGTGGAATTGTTAGAGTTTAAGTATGTTGTCTTTTAAGTGTATTATATTTAGCTATATTTAAAATTAAGTTTGTTAGCTTCTAAAAGTGTTCGATTTTAAAAGTGTTAGTTCTTAAGTTTGTAAATTTTTAAGTTTGTTAATTTTATAATTTGTTATATTTTAAATTTGTATTTAATTTCGATAAATTTTATGTTTGTCAGTTTTTAAGTATGTTAATTTGTTGGGTGGTTGGATGGATGGTTGGTTGGTGGAATTGTAAGAATTTAAGTTTGTTGTTTTTTAATTGAGTTATTTTGTTGGGTGGTTGGATGGATGGTTTTTTAGGTGGAATTGTTAGAGTTTAAGTATGTTATTTTTTTAATGTGTTATAATTAGGTATATTTAATGTTAAGGTTTGTTAGTTTCTAAATGTGTTCAATATTAGTTGTGTTAATTCTTAAGTTTGTAAATTTTCAAGTTTGTTAGTTTTATAATTTGTTACATTTTAAGTTTGTATTTAATTTTGATAAATTTTAAGTTTGTCTGTTTTTAAGTATGTTAATTTGTTGGGTGGTTGGATGGATGGATGGTTGGTGGAATTGTTAGAATTTAAGTATGTTATTTTTTAAGTGAGTTATTTTGTTGGGTGGTTGGATGGTTGGTTGGAAGGTGGAATTGTTAGAGTTTAAGTATGTTATTTTTTTAATGTGTTTTAATTAGGTATATTTAATGTTAAGGTTTGTTAGTTTCTAAATGTGTTCAATTTTAGTTGTGTTAATTCTTATGTTTGTAAATTTTTAAGTTTGTTAGTTTTATAATTTGTTACATTATAAGTTTGTTTTTAATTTTTATAAATTTAAGTTTGTCAGTTTTTAATTATGTTAATTTGCTGGGTGGTTGGATGGATGGATGGTTGGTGGATTTGTTAGAATTTAAGTATGTTATTTTTTAAGTGAGTTATTTTGTTGGGTGGTTGGATGGATGGTTGGTTGGTGGAATTGTTACAGTTTAAGTTAGTTGTCTTTTAAGTGTATTATATTTAGCTATATTTAAAATTAAGTTTGTTGGCTTCTAAAAGTGTTCGATTTTAAAAGTGTTAGTTCTTAAGTTTGTATATTTTTAAGTTTGTTAATTTTATAATTTGTTATATTTTAAGTTTGTATTTAATTTCGATAAATTTTATGTTTGTCAGTTTTTAAGTATGTTAATTTGTTGGGTGGTTGGATGGATGGTTGGTTGGTGGAATTGTTAGAGTTTAAGTATGTTATTTTTTTAATGTGTTATAATTAGGTATATTTAATGTTAAGGTTTGTTAGTTTCTAAATGTGTTCAATTTTAGTTGTGTTAATTCTTAAGTTTGTAAATTTTCAAGTTTGTTAGTTTTATAATTTGTTACATTTTAAGTTTGTATTTAATTTTGATAAATTTTAAGTTTGTCTGTTTTTAAGTATGTTAATTTGTTGGGTGGTTGGATGGATGGATGGTTGGTGGAATTGTTAGAATTTAAGTATGTTATTTTTTAAGTGAGTTATTTTGTTGGGTGGTTGGATGGTTGGTTGGATGGTGGAATTGTTAGAGTTTAAGTATGTTATTTTTTTAATGTGTTTTAATTAGGTATATTTAATGTTAAGGTTTGTTAGTTTCTAAACGTGTTCAATTTTAGTTGTGTTAATTCTTAAGTTTGTAAATTTTTAAGTTTGTTAGTTTTATAATTTGTTACATTTTAAGTTTGTTTTTAATTTTTATAAATTTTAAGTTAGTCAGTTTTTAAGTATGTTAATTTGTTGGGTGGTTGGATGGATGGATGGTTGGTGGATTTGTTAGAATTTAAGTATGTTATTTTTTAAGTGAGTTATTTTGTTGGGTGGTTGGATTGATGGTTGGTTGGTGGAATTGTTAGAGTTTAAGTTAGTTGTCTTTTAAGTGTATTATATTTAGCTATATTTAAAATTAAGTTTTTTAGCTTCTAAAAGTGTTCGATTTTAAAAGTGTTAGTTCTCAAGTTTGTAAATTTTTAAGTTTGTTAATTTTATAATTTGTTATATTTTAAGTTTGTATTTAATTTCGATAAATTTTATGTTTGTCAGTTTTTAAGTATGTTAATTTGTTGGGTGGTTGGATGGATGGTTGGTTGGTGGAATTGTTAGAGTTTAAGTTTGTTAATTTTTAATTGAGTTATTTTTTGGGGTGGTTGGATGGATGGTTGGTTGGTGGAATTGTTAGAGTTTAAGTATGTTATTTTTTTAATGTGTTATAATTAGATATATTTAATGTTAAGGTTTGTTAGTTTCTAAATGAGTTCAATTTTAGTTGTGTTAAATCTTATGTTTGTAAATTTTTAAGTTTGTTAGTTTTATAATTTGTTACATTATAAGTTTGTTTTTAATTTTTATAAATTTAAGTTTGTCAGTTTTTAATTATGTTAATTTGCTGGGTGGTTTCGTGGGTGAATGGTTGGTGGATTTGTTAGAATTTAAGTATGTTATTTTTTAAGTGAGTTATTTTGTTGGGTGGTTGGATGGATGGATGGTTGGTGGAATTGTTAGAGTTTAAGTTAGTTGTCTTTTAAGTATATTATATTTAGCTATATTTAAAATTAAGTTTGTTAGCTTCTAAAAGTGTTCGATTTTAAAAGTGTTAGTTCTTAAGTTTGTAAATTTTTAAGTTTGTTAATTTTATAATGTGTTTTATTTTAAGTTTGTATTTAATTTCGATAAATTTTATGTTTGTCAGTTTTTAAGTATGTTAATTTGTTTTTGGTTGGATGGATGGTTGGTTGGTGGAATTGTTAGAATTTAAGTATGTTATTTTTTAAGTGAGTTATTTTGTTGGGTGGTTGGATGGATGGTAGGTTTTGGAATTGTTAGATTTTAAGTATGTTATTTTTTTAATGTGATATAATTAGGCATATTTAATGTTAAGTTTTGTTAGTTTCTAAACGTGTTCAATTTTAGTTGTGTTAATTCTTAAGTTTGTAAATTTTTAAGTTTGTTAGTTTTATAATTTGTTACATTTTAAGTTTGTTTTTAATTTTTATAAGTTTTAAGTTAGTCAGTTTTTAAGTATGTTAATTTGTTGGGTGGTTGGATGGATGGATGGTTGGTGGATTTGTTAGAATTTAAGTATGTTATTTTTTAAGTGAGTTATTTTGTTGGGTGGTTGGTTGGTGGAATTGTTAGAGTTTAAGTTAGTTGTCTTTTAAGTGTATTATATTTAGCTATATTTAAAATTAAGCTTCTAAAAGTGTTAGTTCTTAAGTTTGTAAATTTTTAAGTTTGTTAATTTTATAATTTGTTATATTTTAAGTTTGTATTTAATTTCGATAAATTTTATGTTTGTCAGTTTTTAAGTATGTTAATTTGTTGGGTGGTTGGATGGATGGTTGGTTGGTGGAATTGTTAGAATTTAAGTTTGTAATTTTATAAATTTTAAGTTTGTCAGTTTTTAAGTATGTTAATTTGTTGGGTGGTTGGAGGGATGGTTGGTTGGTGGAATTGTTAGAATTTAAGTATGTTATTTTTTAAGTGAGTTATTTTGTTGGGTGGTTGGATGGGTGGTTGGTTGGTGGAATTGTTAGAGTTTAAGTTAGTTGTCTTTTAAGTGTATTATATTTAGCTATATTTAAAATTAAGTTTGTTAGCTTCTAAAAGTGTTCGATTTTAAAAGTGTTAGTTCTTAAGTTTGTAAATTTTTAAGTATGTTAATTTGCTATGTGGTTGGATGGATGGATGGTTGGTGGATTTGTTAGAATTTAAGTATGTTATTTTTTAAGTGAGTTATTTTGTTGGGTGGTTGGATGGATGATTGGTTGGTGGAATTGTTAGAGTTTAAGTTAGTTGTCTTTTAAGTGTATTATATTTAGCTATATTTAAAATTAAGTTTGTTAGCTTCTAAAAGTGTTCGATTTTAAAAGTGTTAGTTCTTAAGTTTGTAAATTTTTAAGTTTGTTAATTTTATAATTTGTTATATTTTAAGTTTGTATTTAATTTCGATAAATTTTATGTTTGTCAGTTTTTAAGTATGTTAATTTGTTGGGTGGTTGGATGGATGGTTGGTTGGTGGAATTGTTAGAATTTAAGTTTGTTATTTTTTAATTGAGTTATTTTGTTGGGTGGTTGGATGGATGGTTGGTTGGTGGAATTGTTAGAGTTTAAGTATGTTATTTTTTTAATGTGTTATAATTAGATATATTTAATGTTAAGGTTTGTTAGTTTCTAAATGTGTTCAATTTTAGTTGTGTTAATTCTTATGTTTGTAAATTTTTAAGTTTGTTAGTTTTATAATTTGTTACATTATAAGTTTGTTTTTAATTTTTATAAATTTAAGTTTGTCAGTTTTTAATTATGTTAATTTGCTGGGTGGTTGGATGGATGGATGGTTGGTGGATTTGTTAGAATTTAAGTATGTTATTTTTTAAGTGAGTTATTTTGTTGGGTGGTTGGATGGATGGTTGGTTGGTGGAATTGTTACAGTTTAAGTTAGTTGTCTTTTAATTGTATTATATTTAGCTATATTTAAAATTAAGTTTGTTAGCTTCTAAAAGTGTTCGATTTTAAAAGTGTTAGTTCTTAAGTTTGTAAATTTTTAAGTTTGTTAATTTTATAATTTGTTATATTTTAAGTTTGTATTTAATTTCGATAAATTTTATGTTTGTCAGTTTTTAAGTATGTTAATTTGTTGGGTGGTTGGATGGATGGTTGGTTGGTGGAATTGTTAGAATTTAAGTTTGTTGTTTTTTAATTGAGTTATTTTGTTGGGTGGTTGGATGGATGGTTGGTTGGTGGAATTGTTAGAGTTTAAGTATGTTATTTTTTAATGTGTTATAATTAGGTATATTTAATGTTAAGGTTTTTTAGTTTCTAAATGTGTTCAATTTTAGTTGTGTTAATTCTTAAGTTTGTAAATTTTCAAGTTTGTTAGTTTTATAATTTGTTACATTTTAAGTTTGTATTTAATTTTGATAAATTTTAAGTTTGTCTGTTTTTAAGTATGTTAATTTGTTGGGTGGTTGGATGGATGGATGGTTGGTGGAATTGTTAGAATTTAAGTATGTTATTTTTTAAGTGAGTTATTTTGTTGGGTGGTTGGATGGTTGGTTGGATGGTGGAATTGTTAGAGTTTAAGTATGTTATTTTTTTAATGTGTTATAATTAGGTATATTTAATGTTAAGGTTTGTTAGTTTCTAAACGTGTTCAATTTTAGTTGTGTTAATTCTTAAGTTTGTAAATTTTTAAGTTTGTTAGTTTTATAATTTGTTACATTTTAAGTTTGTTTTTAATTTTTATAAATTTTAAGTTTGTCAGTTTTTAAGTATATTAATTTGTTGGGTGGTTGGATGGATGGTTGGTTGGTGGAATTGTTAGAGTTTAAGTATGTTATTTTTTTAATGTGTTATAATTAGATATATTTAATGTTAAGGTTTGTTAGTTTCTAAACGTGTTCAATTTTAGTTGTGTTAATTCTTAAGTTTGTAAATTTTTAAGTTTGTTAGTTTTATAATTTGTTACATTTTAAGTTTGTTTTTAATTTTTATAAATTTTAAGTTAGTCAGTTTTTAAGTATGTTAATTTGTTGGGTGGTTGGATGGATGGATGGTTGGTGGATTTGTTAGAATTTAAGTATGTTATTTTTTAAGTGAGTTATTTTGTTGGGTGGTTGGATGGATGGATGGTTGGTGGAATTGTTAGAGTTTAAGTTAGTTGTCTTTTAAGTATATTATATTTAGCTATATTTAAAATTAAGTTTGTTAGCTTCTAAAAGTGTTCGATTTTAAAAGTGTTAGTTCTTAAGTTTGTAAATTTTTAAGTTTTTTAATTTTATAATGTGTTTTATTTTAAGTTTGTATTTAATTTCGATAAATTTTATGTTTGTCAGTTTTTAAGTATGTTAATTTGTTGGGTGGTTGGATGGATGGTTGGTTGGTGGAATTGTTAGAGTTTAAGTATGTTATTTTTTTAATGTGTTATAATTAGATATATTTAATGTTAAGGTTTGTTAGTTTCTGAACGTGTTCAATTTTAGTTGTGTTAATTCTTAGGTTTGTAAATTTTTAAGTTTGTTAGTTTTATAATTTGTTACATTTTAAGTTTGTTTTTAATTTTTATAAATTTAAGTTTGTCAGTTTTTAAGTATGTTAATTTGCTGGGTGGTTGGATGGATGGATGGTTGGTGGATTTGTTAGAATTTAAGTATGTTATTTTTTAAGTGAGTTATTTTGTTGGGTGGTTGGATGGATGGTTTGTTGGTGGAATTGTTAGAGTTTAAGTTAGTTGTCTTTTAAGTGTATTATATTTAGCTATATTTAAAATTAAGTTTGTTAGCTTCTAAACGTGTTCGATTTTAAAAGTGTTAGTTCTTAAGTTTGTTAATTTTCAATTTGTTATATTTTAAGTTTGTATTTAATTTCGATAAATTTTATGTTTGTCAGTTTTTAAGTATGTTAATTTGTTGGGTGGTTGGATGGATGTTTGGTTGGTGGAATTGTTAGAATTTAAGTTTGTTATTTTTTATTTGAGTTATTTTGTTGGGTGGTTGGATGGATGGTTGGTTGGTGAAATTATTAGAGTTTAAGTATGTTATTTTTTTAATGTGTTATAATTAGGTATATTTAATGTTAAGGTTTGTTAGTTTCTAAACGTGTTCAATTCAAATTGTGTTAATTCTTATGTTTGTAAATTTTTAAGTTTGTTAGTTTTATAATTTGTTACATTTTAAGTTTGTTTTTAATTTTTATAAATTTTAAGTTTGTCAGTTTTTAAGTATGTTAATTTGTTGTTTGGTTGGATGGATGGTTGGTTGGTGGAATTGTTAGAATTTAAGTATGTTATTTTTAAGTGAGTTATTTTGTTGGGTGGTTGGATGGATGGTAGGTTTTGGAATTGTTAGAGTTTAAGTTAGTTGTCTTTTAAGTATATTATATTTAGCTATATTTAAAATTAAGTTTGTTAGCTTCTAAAAGTGTTCAAAATATGGATGGATGGTTGGTTAGTGGAAATGTTAGAGTTTAAGTATGTTATATTTAAGTGTGTTATTTTGTTGGGTGGTTTAATGGATGATTGGTTGGTGGAATTGTTAGAGATTAAGTTAGTTATCTTTTAAGTGTATTATATTTAGGTATATTTAAAATTAAGTTTGTTAGCTTCTAAAAGTGTTCGATTTTAAAAGTGTTAGTTCTTAAGTTTGTATATTTTTAAGTTTGTTAATTTTATAATTTGTTATATTTTAAGTTTGTATTTAATTTTGATAAATTTTAAGTTTGTCAGTTTTTAAGTATGTTAATTTGTTGGGTGGTTGGATGGATGGTTGGTTGGTGGAATTGTTAGAGTTTAAGTATGTTATTTTTTTAATGTGTTATAATTAGGTATATTTAATGTTAAAGTTTGTTAGTTTCTAAATGTGTTCAATTTTGTTTGTGTTAATTCTTAAGTTTGTTAATTTTTAAGTTTGTTACTTTTATAATTTTTTACATTTTAAGTTTGTTTTTAATTTTTATAAATTTTAAGTTTGTCAGTTTTTAAGTATGTTAATTTGTTGGGTGGTTGGATGGATGGTTGGTTGGTGGAATTGTTAGAGTTTAAGTATGTTATTTTTTTAATGTGTTATAATTAGATATATTTAATGTTAAGGTTTGTTAGTTTCTGAACGTGTTCAATTTTAGTTGTGTTAATTCTTAGGTTTGTAAATTTTTAAGTTTGTTAGTTTTATAATTTGTTACATTTTAAGTTTGTTTTTAATTTTTATAAATTTAAGTTTGTCAGTTTTTAAGTATGTTAATTTGCTGGGTGGTTGGATGGATGGATGGTTGGTGGATTTGTTAGAATTTAAGTATGTTATTTTTTAAGTGAGTTATTTTGTTGGGTGGTTGGATGGATGGTTTGTTGGTGGAATTGTTAGAGTTTAAGTTAGTTGTCTTTTAAGTGTATTATATTTAGCTATATTTAAAATTAAGTTTGTTAGCTTCTAAACGTGTTCGATTTTAAAAGTGTTAGTTCTTAAGTTTGTTAATTTTCAATTTGTTATATTTTAAGTTTGTATTTAATTTCGATAAATTTTATGTTTGTCAGTTTTTAAGTATGTTAATTTGTTGGGTGGTTGGATGGATGTTTGGTTGGTGGAATTGTTAGAATTTAAGTTTGTTATTTTTTAATTGAGTTATTTTGTTGGGTGGTTGGATGGATGGTTGGTTGGTGAAATTATTAGAGTTTAAGTATGTTATTTTTTTAATGTGTTATAATTAGGTATATTTAATGTTAAGGTTTGTTAGTTTCTAAACGTGTTCAATTCAAATTGTGTTAATTCTTATGTTTGTAAATTTTTAAGTTTGTTAGTTTTATAATTTGTTACATTTTAAGTTTGTTTTTAATTTTTATAAATTTTAAGTTTGTCAGTTTTTAAGTATGTTAATTTGTTGTTTGGTTGGATGGATGGTTGGTTGGTGGAATTGTTAGAATTTAAGTATGTTATTTTTAAGTGAGTTATTTTGTTGGGTGGTTGGATGGATGGTAGGTTTTGGAATTGTTAGAGTTTAAGTTAGTTGTCTTTTAAGTATATTATATTTAGCTATATTTAAAATTAAGTTAGTTAGCTTCTAAAAGTGTTCAAAATATGGATGGATGGTTGGTTAGTGGAAATGTTAGAGTTTAAGTATGTTATATTTAAGTGTGTTATTTTGTTGGGTGGTTTAATGGATGATTGGTTGGTGGAATTGTTAGAGATTAAGTTAGTTATCTTTTAAGTGTATTATATTTAGGTATATTTAAAATTAAGTTTGTTAGCTTCTAAAAGTGTTCGATTTTAAAAGTGTTAGTTCTTAAGTTTGTATATTTTTAAGTTTGTTAATTTTATAATTTGTTATATTTTAAGTTTGTATTTAATTTTGATAAATTTTAAGTTTGTCAGTTTTTAAGTATGTTAATTTGTTGGGTGGTTGGATGGATGGTTGGTTGGTGGAATTGTTAGAGTTTAAGTATGTTATTTTTTTAATGTGTTATAATTAGGTATATTTAATGTTAAAGTTTGTTAGTTTCTAAATGTGTTCAATTTTGTTTGTGTTAATTCTTAAGTTTGTTAATTTTTAAGTTTGTTACTTTTATAATTTTTTACATTTTAAGTTTGTTTTTAATTTTTATAAATTTTAAGTTTGTCAGTTTTTAAGTATGTTAATTTGTTGGGTGGTTGGATGGATGGTTGTATAGTGGAATTGTTAGAGTTTAAGTTAGTTATTTTTTATAATTTGTTATATTTTTAGTTTGTATTTAATTTTGATAAATTTTAAGTTTGTCAGTTTTTAAGTATGTTAATTTGTTGGGTGGTTGGATGGATGGTTGGTTGGTGGAATTGTTAGGGTTTAACTCTGTTATTTTTTTAATGTTTTATATTTAGGTATATTTAATGTTAAGTTTTTTGTTTCCAAACGTGTTCAATTTTAGTTGGTTTAGTTCTTAAATGTGTAAATATTTAAGTTTGTTAGTTTTATAATTTGTTATATTTTAATTTTGTTTTTAATTTTGATTGTTTTTAAGTTTGTCAGTTTTTGAGTGTGTTAATTTGTTGGGTGGTTGGATGGATGGTTGGTTGGTGGAATTGTTAGAGTTTAAGATAGTTATTTTTTATAATTTGTTATACTTAAAGTTTGTATTTAATTTTGATAAATTTTAAGTTTGTCAGTTTTTAAGTATGTTAATTTGTTGGGTGGTTGGATGGATGGATGGTTGGTGGAATTGTTAAAATTTAAGTATGTTAATTTTTAAGTGAGTTATTTTGTTGGGTGGTTGGATGGATGGTTGGTGGAATTGTTAGAGTTTAAGTTATCTTTTAAGTGTATAATATTTAGGTATATTTAAAATTAAGTTTGTTAGCTTCTAAAAGTGTTCCGATTTTAAAAGTGTTAGTTCTTAAGTTTGTAAATTTTTAAGTTTGTTAATTTTATAATTTGTTATATTTTAAGTTTGTATTTAATTTCGATAAATTTTAAGTTTGTCAGTTTTTAATTGTGTTAATTTGTTGGGTGGTTGGATGGATGGTTGATTGGTGGAATTGTTAGAATTTAAGTATGTTATTTTTTAAGTGAGTTATTTTGTTGGGTGGTTGGATGGATGGTTGGTTGGAATAATTGTTAGAGTTTAAGTATGTTATTTTTTTAATATGTTATATTTAGGTATATTTAATTTTAAGGTTTGTTAGTTTTTAAATGTGTTCAATTTTAGTTGTATTAATTTTTAAGTTTGTTAATTTTTAAGTTTGTTAGTTTTATAATATGTTACCTTTTAAGTTTGTTTTTAATTTTTATAAATTTTAAGTTTATCAGTTTTTAAGTATGTTGATTTGTTGGGTGGTTGGATGGATGGTTGGTTGGTGGAATTGTTAGAGTTTAAGTATGTTATTTTTTTAATGTGTTATAATTAGGTATATTTAATGTTAAAGTTTGTTAGTTTCTAAATGTGTTCAATTTTATTTGTGTTAATTCTTAAGTTTGTTAATTTTTAAGTTTGTTAGTTTTATAATTTTTTACATTTTAAGTTTGTTTTTAATTTTTATTGTTTTTAAGTTGGTCAATTTTTAATTGTGTTAATTTGTTGGGTGGTTGGATGGATGGTTGGTTGGTGGAATTGTTAGAGTTTAAGTTAGTTATTTTTTTAATGTGTTATAATTAGGTATATTTAATGTTAAAGTTTGTTAGTTTCTAAATGTGTTCAATTTTGTTTGTGTTAATTCTTAAGTTTGTTAATTTTTAAGTTTGTTAGTTTTATAATTTTTTACATTTTAAGTTTGTTTTTAATTTTTATTGTTTTTAAGTTGGTCAATTTTTAATTGTGTTAATTTGTTGGGTGGTTGGATGGATGGTTGGTTGGTGGAATTGTTAGAGTTTAAGTATGTTATTTTTTTAATGTGTTATAATTAGGTATATTTAATGTTAAAGTTTGTTAGTTTCTAAATGTGTTCAATTTTATTTGTGTTAATTCTTAAGTTTGTATATTTTTAAGTTTGTTAATTTTATAATTTGTTATATTTTAAGTTTGTATTTAATTTTGATAAATTTTAAGTTTGTCAGTTTTTAAGTATGTTAATTTGTTGGGTGGTTGGATGGATGGTTGGTTGGTGGAATTGTTAGAGTTTAAGTATGTTATTTTTTTAATGTGTTATAATTAGGTATATTTAATGTTAAAGTTTGTTAGTTTCTAAATGTGTTCAATTTTGTTTGTGTTAATTCTTAAGTTTGTTAATTTTTAAGTTTGTTACTTTTATAATTTTTTACATTTTAAGTTTGTTTTTAATTTTTATAAATTTTAAGTTTGTCAGTTTTTAAGTATGTTAATTTGTTGGGTGGTTGGATGGATGGTTGTATAGTGGAATTGTTAGAGTTTAAGTTAGTTATTTTTTATAATTTGTTATATTTTTAGTTTGTATTTAATTTTGATAAATTTTAAGTTTGTCAGTTTTTAAGTATGTTAATTTGTTGGGTGGTTGGATGGATGGTTGGTTGGTGGAATTGTTAGGGTTTAACTCTGTTATTTTTTTAATGTTTTATATTTAGGTATATTTAATGTTAAGTTTTTTGTTTCCAAACGTGTTCAATTTTAGTTGGTTTAGTTCTTAAATGTGTAAATATTTAAGTTTGTTAGTTTTATAATTTGTTATATTTTAATTTTGTTTTTAATTTTGATTGTTTTTAAGTTTGTCAGTTTTTGAGTGTGTTAATTTGTTGGGTGGTTGGATGGATGGTTGGTTGGTGGAATTGTTAGAGTTTAAGATAGTTATTTTTTATAATTTGTTATACTTAAAGTTTGTATTTAATTTTGATAAATTTTAAGTTTGTCAGTTTTTAAGTATGTTAATTTGTTGGGTGGTTGGATGGATAGATGGTTGGTGGAATTGTTAAAATGTAAGTATGTTAATTTTTAAGTGAGTTATTTTGTTGGGTGGTTGGATGGATGGTTGGTGGAATTGTTAGAGTTTAAGTTATCTTTTAAGTGTATAATATTTAGGTATATTTAAAATTAAGTTTGTTAGCTTCTAAAAGTGTTCCGATTTTAAAAGTGTTAGTTCTTAAGTTTGTAAATTTTTAAGTTTGTTAATTTTATAATTTGTTATATTTTAAGTTTGTATTTAATTTCGATAAATTTTAAGTTTGTCAGTTTTTAATTGTGTTAATTTGTTGGGTGGTTGGATGGATGGTTGATTGGTGGAATTGTTAGAATTTAAGTATGTTATTTTTTAAGTGAGTTATTTTGTTGGGTGGTTGGATGGATGGTTGGTTGGAATAATTGTTAGAGTTTAAGTATGTTATTTTTTTAATATGTTATATTTAGGTATATTTAATTTTAAGGTTTGTTAGTTTTTAAATGTGTTCAATTTTAGTTGTATTAATTTTTAAGTTTGTTAATTTTTAAGTTTGTTAATTTTTAAGTTTGTTAGTTTTATAATATGTTACCTTTTAAGTTTGTTTTTAATTTTTATAAATTTTAAGTTTATCAGTTTTTAAGTATGTTGATTTGTTGGGTGGTTGGATGGATGGTTGGTTGGTGGAATTGTTAGAGTTTAAGTATGTTATTTTTTTAATGTGTTATAATTAGGTATATTTAATGTTAAAGTTTGTTAGTTTCTAAATGTGTTCAATTTTATTTGTGTTAATTCTTAAGTTTGTTAATTTTTAAGTTTGTTAGTTTTATAATTTTTTACATTTTAAGTTTGTTTTTAATTTTTATTGTTTTTAAGTTGGTCAATTTTTAATTGTGTTAATTTGTTGGGTGGTTGGATGGATGGTTGGTTGGTGGAATTGTTAGAGTTTAAGTTAGTTATTTTTTATAATTTGTTATATTTTAAAATTGTATTTAAATTTGATAAATATTAAGTTTGTCAGTTTTTAAGTATGTTAATTTGTTGGGTGGTTGGATGGATGGATGGTTGGTGGAATTGTTAGAGTTTAAGTAGGTTATTTTTTTAATGTGCTATATTTAGGTATATTTAATGTTAAGGTTTGTTAGTTTCTAAATGCGTTCAATTTTAGTTGTGTTAATTCTTAAGTTTGTAAATTTTTAAGTTTGTTAGTTTTATAATATGCTACATTTTAATTTTGTTTTTAATTTTTATAAATTTTAAGTTTGTCAGCTTTTAAGTATGTTAATTTGTTGGGTGGATGGATGGATGGTTGGTTGGTGGAATTGTTAGGGATTAACTATGTTATGTTTTTAATGTGTTATATTTTTGTATAATTAATGTTAAGTTTTTTGGTTTCCAAATGTGTTAAATTTTAGTTTTGTTAGTTCTTAAGTGTGTAAATTTTTAAGTTTGTTAGTTTTCTAATTTTCTATATATTAAGTTTGTTTTTAATTTTGATTATTTTTAATTTTTCAGTTTTTGAGTGTGTTAATTTGTTGGATGGTTGGATGGATGGTTGGTTGGTGGATATTTTAGAGTTTAAATTTGTTATTTTTTAGTGCGTTATTTTGTTGGGTGGTTGGATGGATGGTTGGTTGGTTGGTTGGTGGATATATTAGAGTTAAAGTTTGTTATTTTTAAGTGTGTTATTT
This sequence comes from Linyphia triangularis, assembly GCA_963978545.1. Lineage (NCBI taxonomy): Eukaryota > Metazoa > Arthropoda > Arachnida > Araneae > Linyphiidae > Linyphia > Linyphia triangularis. Next base: position 11,282,681 of record OZ021732.1, read on the forward strand.
TGTTGGGTGGTTGGATGGATGGTTGGTTGGTGGAATTGTTAGAGATTAAGTTAGTTATTTTTTAAGTGTTTTATATTTAAGTATATTTAAAATTAAGTTTGTTAGCTTCTAAAAGTGTTCGATTTTAAAAGTTTTAGTTATTAAGTCTGTAAATTTTTAAGTTTGCTAATTATATAATATGTTATATTTTAACTTTGTATTTAATTTTTATAAATTTTAAGTGTGTCAGTTTTTAAGTATGTTAATTTGTTGGGTGGTTGGATGGATGGTTGGTTGGTGGAATTGTTAAAATTTAAGTATGTTATTTTTTAGGTGATTTATTTTGTTGGGTGGTTGGATGGATGGTGGAATTGTTAGAGTTTAAGTGAGTTATTTTTTAATTTAATTTTATAATTTGTTATATTTTAAGTTTGATTTTAATTTTGATTGTTTTTAAGTTTGTTATTTTTATTGTGTTATTTTGTTGGGTGGTTGGAGGGATGGTTGGATGGTGGAATTGTTAGAGTTTAAGTTAATTAATTTTTATAACTTGATATTTTATGTTTGTATTTAATTTTGATCAATTTTAAGTTTGTCAGTTTTTAAGTATGCGAATTTGTTGGGTGGTTGGATGGATGGTTGGTTGGTGGAATTGTTAGAGTTTAAGTTAGTTATTTTTTAATTTAATTTTATAATTTGTTATATTTTAAGTCTGTTTTTTTTTATTGTTTTTAATTTTGTTATTTTTAATTGTGTTATTTTGTTGGGTGGTTGGATGGATGGTTGGATGAATGGATTTGTAGACTTTTATTTTTATTCTTTAGTTCAAAGTTTCGCTATAGAAAACTCGTCCTTAATTGGAAAGTTACAAGTTTGAATGTGTTACAATTATCGCTGCAATTTTGCGATTCTCATCCGATAACCATCTAGTGGAAGAATACCTTAGTTTATATTTCATATTGTTCTTATGACACATGTAGAAAATTGTTTCATAAATGTTCGGTCATCCAAAATACCTCAGTCCCCCTCCTCAATTGTTTCGCATAATGCATTTTACTTTACATACTAACTATGACTCTGCATTTATTCGAATCACTAAATTTTGTCTCGTTTTTAAATGTTTAAACAATATTTAAAGTCCTGAGAATTTGGTCAAAACGTTGAAATCAGCATTTCAATTGGACTGTACCGAATTTGTATGTATTACAAATTATATAGCAACTTGTTAACAGTACAAATACTTTTTAAGAAAAAATAAGTTAGAGAAAATCTTAACACAACACAATATGATCTTATGAAGTACCTAGTTAATCACAAGAAAAATTACAATAACAAATTGTTTTCCCTACTATAATGTTTTTAGGAAAAACTTTGCAAATTCAGATCTTACAATTTTAAATTGCAACCTAATGACTGCTACACATACATCTCTAAAAATAGGACAGCTTTAATGACATTTAACCTATCTGCTATTAGTTCTTAAATCAACTATACACATGCACTATCATACCTAACATAAATTGAAATTATTTACATTCAATTAGAATAGAATACGGTTGGCAAAATTTGCATTTACCAACAAACAATTGTTTTAATAAAATTATAAATTACACTGGGCAACACATTTTCTTCTTCCGACATGAAACTATTCATAGTCTGATTAATTCAATGTGCTGAATAGGGCAAACAAAAAGCTGAATTATCTACAGTTTCTTTTTTAGCAGTGTGTGGATAATTGAGAAATAATGTACTATATATGTAAATATTATAATACATTTTAAGACTTACCTTAACTTTCTTCAGAGTTTTGATTTCTTTTGCTTGTTGTTTTTGTGATGGATGTCCAACAATATAGCCAGCCAATACTAACATCATCCACTTGCCCTGGAATCTTTGCTCCATCTAGGCAATGTCCAGATAAAAATGAACATGATGAAATAAATTCAATATGTAGAAAACCACCTTGAGAACTCTATACACAGCTGCCATTTGCAGAACAAAGTTCAATGCTAAAGTGGGTCATCTATATTACAGTACAACATTTAAAGGTTTTTTCATTTTCAAAGATTTAAAGTTATTTTGACATCAAGTCTGTAACTAACAGAAAGTTTCTATTAAGTATTGTGAGACAAGATGAAGAGCAGACAGAATCTTGAATTGAAAAGTCGCTTTTTTTTTTTTTTTTTTTTGGTGATGCCTCGAAGAACTGGTGCAATGCAGAAATGCAGTCGTCAATGTGATTGGTCCGCTACTTCTGACCATGGGCACAGAAATGAGCACTTGAGCAGATAGCCTTCATACTCGAGCCTATATTAACAAAAAATCAAAAAGAATCATGATTCTAACAATATCTACATAAAAATAAAGTCATTTTGCACTTGTGTAGTAACACAACTGCCTTGGTGCAGATTTTGCATATTAATGCCACTAAATTTAGTAGCAGTAGCAAGTGAAATGGCTAATTAAGCTCTGGTTTTATGTAAACAATGACATCGGAATCTTTCCAAATCGGAATTAATTCCTAGACTGCACGATCAGGATGGGTGACATTTGGCAAAAAAAAAAAGCTCATTATTTTTTGCCAACTCTAATTGTTGAATTGTGACAAACAAATTTCATTTTGAACTTAGCACTAATTTTCAGAAATCTCTCCAAATCAAACCTAATTAATTACAGGGTTGCCACTCAATATGCAGAAAAAAATTCCCTGACTCTTCCAGATTTTCCAGACATTTTTTTTTTACATTTCCACGTTTCATTTCAAGCCGAAGTAAACAAAACTTGGTGCATACAATCCAGTTATAATTGTAATTTTAAACAATTATTATACAGAAACAATTTTATGATACTTTAATGTGCATTCGTATCAATTAAACAAATTTTTGGTAAAAAAAGCAGAAATCCACTTTTTGGCGGAATAGTAAAATGTTAGCGAATTGTGTTGCTAAACACTGATGTACTTGCACACGAAGATTAGTTGATTAGATGATATAATTAGCAATCTGCGCATGCATCTACCTTTATATTTCCCTGGTGGGAAAATATTCAAAATATAAAAAATGAGAAAAATATATATGCAGTGTTATTTTGAGCTACAAAATACCTGGATAAGAATATATTTGTGTGTACGGAACAGTGGTGCAGCTAGAAATTTTTTCTGAGGGGTGTTTTAAGCAAGTTTAGTCTGATAAAACCCAACAAAGTCCATTAAAAATAATAAAATATAGAAAAAGTGAAAAATCTCAGAAAAAAAGTAGAAATCTGCTTAAAAGCAAAAGATTTCCACCAGTTTTTCAGATAATTTGCTTTCAGCGGGTGCTTTTTACACATTTTTACAAGAAAATATCAAATTTTCAGAGCGCCGATGTGCATTCTGAAAAAAATTACTGAACTTCTCAGAAGAAAACTTAAATTTGAAAGAAATTCCCTGACTTTTCCAGAAAATATCCCATTTTTTAGTTTTCCCCCACCATTTTTAGGCATTTTCATTTCCCCTGACAATTCGAGGTGCGTGTCAACCCTGTAATTAGGCTTGCTTTTAACATCTGATTATTTTATTAGTGAATAAAACAATTATCATCATCTTATAAGTGAAAAACACTATGTCAATAAACCTTACTTTTCAGAAACGAAAAAATTTCATGTTTTGCAAACATTTTTCTTCAATACCTTAAGTTCTTTTTAGATCAAAATTTTATTTTCAGTGAACATGCAACTTTTACAGGCAGATGATTTAAAAATCTAGACTTGTTAAGTAAATAACTCTAAAACTGAAAATACTGAGACTTAGTTTGTTTCAATTGTAAGCTGATGACATGACAGTGGTACAAGTGTAGTGAAGGGTACCATTTGGATTGGCTTTTGCTCTAAATGGTAGGCGATGTAGTAATACTTTCTGAAAAAATATTGTTACATTGGAAACTACAACCAAAAACGTTCACTTATATTTTATAATTCATTGTTTATTGTTATGGCATATCTTATTGATGTTTTCAGAAGTTGCTTACTTTTAACGGCCATTTGAATCAGCTGCCATTTTGACTAGACAACGAAAGGAAACCACTTCTCATGTAATTTTAAAAATTGTGCCAACAAACCAAGTAAATCAGGAATTTACCCAGAATCTATTGTACTTAACCAGGATAACAAAAGATTACCTTTGCTTACGTTTTTTGAGTGTCTGCCATGTTGGAAATATCTCTTCTTAGCGCCAAAACAAATTTGTCAATATCAATGGTGTAAGCGATTCTGCACTTATACCGTATCAGTAAAGATATTAAAAACATTGAACTTACCATTGACTTTCAAGTTATAAACATGTTTTTTTTTATAACTATGTCGTTTCCATCGATGATCATTTCTTGCTGGCTGGTGGTCAGCCCCCCGCTGGTTGTCGAAAATATTTCCCTTCAATTCATGACTTCGAGATGCGAGATGGGAGTTTTATGAAATCAGCAATTAAAACTAATAACTACATTCTAAGTAATAATTTTTTTCGCTTTTCAAACTAAATCGACAACAAATGAAACTTCTTAGGATTTTTAAACTAAGATTTTTCGTATGAACTTAAATAGCTAAAAGATTGGAAGTGGTTAGCCCAATTGAATCGATATGGATTGCCCATATAGACCCATGTTGTACTGTATAAATTTCCCTTTCAATAAAGAAAACATATACATTACTTATTTTCAACCCCTTTTTTAGTTTATTTCATTCTTAAACCAACGAATATACAACCATTAATAGAAACAACTAGTATTACGTTTAAACCAACCAAGCATGCTAATGTATAAATTTGAACAAATAGTTTTCGTATGGGTTGGTAATGGGCAGATGAACCCAACATTGCCCATCTATCTCACATGGGTCCCATGCAAGCCCATGTGAATCTGCTTCCGTGTGCTACACTGTTAAAAATTGTGTCCTACCTTGCATCAAAAGTTGGTTCCCATTTAGCTGCAACCAACATTTGGTGCTTAGTTTCACGATTCAGTGGTGCTTACGGTCTGAGGTAGCACCATTCAATCGTGAAACTAAGCACCAAATGTTGGTTGCAGTTAAATGAGAACCAATTTTTGGTGCAAGGTAGATCCAAATTTCTAACAGTGTACCTGGGTAGTTACTGAACAGTTCAATTGCTAGACGCGCCATGTCTTTGCTCTGCAAACTCTGTTTTTGATTATAATCGGACACAGCACTGATTGTGACATATATGGCATAGAGTGGTTTACTCGGATTCCTGGAGATTTGATTTTCTTCCGCAAGGAAAGGCGATTATCACCCTTGAAATTTGTAATATTTTCAGATCAATTTCGTGTGGGTCAATTGAAATCCTATGCATTAGGTACATATTGCTGGTACATTTTATGCAGATTTCACATGGGAGAATTCACTGTATAAAAAGTTCTTTCGAGTTCAAAAATATTTTTAAAAAAATACGCTAGATTAGATTTGCTATCATTAACTAAAATGCTTCCCTTCGCCAAAAGCGACGGCCTTTCTTTTTTCATGTTCTTTTCCTCCTTTCTCTCAAAGTCCATCTTTCCCTCAAAGCTCAAAAAGAATGAACTTTGAACACTTAACAACTTGAGGTGGGATCATAAGGTATCTGAATATAATACACTCTATGATGCCAGCATGCGTTGATAAGGAGCGAAGTGAAAATTATTTCACTTTTAAATTCGCACTCGCCTGTTATGTAACGAGTTTTCCCGGGTTAAGGACATGACTCAACATTTAAAAAGGATCTTCCACGCTTTCGACATTTTCGAATATCATGTTCAAATCCAAACTCAATCATGAAGCCACAGTATTCGAGTGGTGCTCTTCACGAGATATCCAATCGATTTCAACCTCCCCAGCAATCCACTTTCCGCGGTGGCATCATTAAAAATCACGGCTGAAATTGATGTCATGGAGGGGTACCCTCCCCCCCCCCCCATACTCCAAAATTTGAAAATCGTTTGCCCGAAGCCCTAACGCGGCATTAACGAGTTCGTCCATCTAGCCAATGGTCAATTAAAAGGGAAGCTCCTACCAACAGCGTTAAGGGGAATGATCGAGGCCTACTTATGAATAACGTCGACCTTGCTATATGGGAGATGCTGGGCTTTCACGCGTGATTAGTGACGCTGAGTTTAAGGTAATTAGCTTCAGATATTGGTTTGGGAAGCTGGCGGAACTGGTTGGTATAGGTTAAAGGATCTAGGGATGCAGATTGAGTAGGGAGGAATATAAATTCCTGGAAAAGAAGAAGATGTGTTTGCAACCGTTTTAATGGCCTGTTGGGTGGTACATTAAATCAACTGATACTTGGAGGTAGAAACACACTAACGAGAAATTTATACCTGCCTTCCAAATGTTTGGAATAATGTTTTATTACAGAAGCAGATAATAGACAAATACTTGTTGTTTTACTCATACCAGGTTGAAACCCATGACAGAATTTCAGTGTTTGGTGAACTAATTTCTTATCTTGTTATTGTAATGTCGTTTAAACGTTATATTGGAAAGATGGAAAAACTGGCTAGGTAGGTATTGACCCTTGGGTAGGCGCGCAACCTTTTATATCGCTGTGTCGCGTGGGGGACATATGTCTCCCAAATTAAAATTTTCGTGCATACCATTAAATTCGTGATCGAATATCAAAGTAAGTGGGTGTTTAAATGAAAAGCACAACATTATTGAACAGAATAAAGTAAATATTTAAAATAACTTCAAAAAAAAAAAAAAAAAAAAAGTATAAGGAGACTTTGACCATGGGCTTCCATCTCTCGAGAAATTGATTGTAGTTGACAATTGTCAACTGCGCGACTAACCAAGGGTTAATGTATTGTTAAATTGTTAAAAATCTAGGGATGCAGTTCAGAAATGGAAGGAGGAAAACACGTTTAAAGAGAACCGTAAAAGGCATGAATATATGAATTTTATCTTCCAAATATTTCAAGGGAATGATTTGAAAAGCCGAGAGAGAAATGACATAGCATAAGACATTACAGCTCTCTGAAAGTTGAACTTTAATTGTAATCATCACTGGGAGATTACAATTTAAATTAAACTTTCAGAAAGCTGTCAAATAGAGCCTTGTTATCATGACCTTAAATGTGACCTGAATATTTGTGAAGAAGAGAAAATTGGTCTGACATAAGAAAAAAAAAAAAAAAAAAAATTCGAAATGGTATTTCTTTCTTATACCATAACGCTCAAAACATATCTTTATTCTCCGTTTATGTTCAAGTCAGATATCAGCATTATGACCAAAGGTTCTTTTTTCCAGTTTGTTGGAATTTAATTACTATCACCCTGCGTATCATATTATGCATGAAAAGAGGGAGAGGGGGGGGGGAGGGGTATAGGAGACATTCTTCCAGTCAAATATACTTTTCGGTCTTTAATTTTCAGAGATGAAAGTAAAAGATAATTTTACTCACCTGTTACCAGAAGCTTTTAAAAATTGAGATTAGTTGACAAGAAATATGACATCATTAAAGATATAAATAAAGGAACAATATGTTTGCCAGTTTGACTCATGTTTACAAGGTGCAAGTAATTAGGACTAAAGGAGCCACATTGAAAATTACTGACAAAAAAGGATACTCTCTTTTTGGCAAGTTAAGCCATATTTAGTTATCGGTATCTATTCAGCTGATACGAATTTAAATTTTGGAAATAAAAAGCTACAATTTTTTCATAGGCTGACCATATATACTTTATCTACCAGTATTTCTCTACGATCTGCGAAAATTTAAATTGTTTTTCGGGGAAGTACCAAAACTTGATTCAATGCTATCTATGTTGGACGCAAAATTTATTGTTACTCATACTTTTTATAAATATTTTCTGTTAGGACTATTGGCGTAGCCATAAAATAACTTCGGGTGGGGATATGAAATCAAATGTTGTGATATGAAATTTAATTTTTAAATTCAATCTCGCATATGCATAATTATTAATTATGCGTGATAATTTTTCTTTGCGCCCCTTTAAAACAAGTAAAAATTTGTTCGAATCCAATAATTTATTACATATAAAAATTACAGAGTCAGTTAGGTATGCATTGGAAATCAATAAGGAGCATTTCAGAAACAACAACTATTTTTAATACAAAAAATAGGCCAGAACATTGCTGACTATTTCTAACATTAGGGAATGATTTCAGTACATCATTGGCCTGGTGATGAGGTGATGAAGCCCTTCAATACAGACATAAGAATACTTCTTAGCATGAATTATATTAATTAAATAACTCAAAAAATAGGGGCATTGCATATAAATGCAGCCTAGAACTAAACCTATGTTTTGTATAGATATAAGAAATGTCTTAATTTGTAATTTTAATCTCTTTCATTACATTACCATGGTTTCACTTGTAGCATTAAACTTCATAGGTCTTGTCAAACAATAGAAAATATCTATGTGTTAAATTCATACAGTCAATTCAATAATTTCGGGAGGGGATATATCCCTATATCCCACCCCCTGGCTACGCGCCTGATTGATATAAACAAAGTATTTTTAAGCAGAACGATGTATCTTCAACTATGCTATAGGAAATAAATTCATTAGATGTGTCGATATTTTTAGTTTTGAAACCAAAGCACTAAAAATTCTTACGAATTCATTTTAAAAGCTAGACTGTAACGATCCTTATGCAAAAAGAAACCGATTCTTGAACAAGTTTAAATCAGAGGGATACCTTTTCATGGAGCAGTTTCAATTGAAAGCAGTTTAGGATTCTTCCAACTGAGGAAAGAAATGCATTTTAGAAAACTGATAAAAATCAAGTTTTAGAACACCGTAGCATTGATTATCAATATCCAATATCCAATAACCTGTAAAGCGTGTATCGTGTAAGCCTTCTAAACTTTGTGAATTCTTTGACAACTAGTGTATGAAAGTATAAAACTGAATTGATATTCAGAACTTCTTCGTTATTTAAATTTGTTCATAATAAGTGTTTTAAAAAGTTGCTGCTATTGAGAGCATCTCAGTACATACTTATTATTTTTAATAATTTTATTTCCAATCATGTAATGAAAGTAAAGTATATCCTTTTTTTTTCCAATATTTATATCATTTTAATTTGTGCTTGGGTAAGTTGCTTGAATTTATTTTGATTAGTATATTACTAAAGAAATTGGGAAGGAATTGGTATTGTTTATCAATATCTATAATAAATGTTTGGGAAGCGATGTGTTTAATATTTGAAAGCAATTTAACGTTAGAGACTAGTAGAATAGTGTTTTTAAGAATTCAACTTTAACAACTTTAATTAATAGGGCATTTGTTATATACAGAAAAAAAATTTCACCCTTACAAATGAAAATCTGATGAAAAAGTATGTCAGATAGTAGAAAAGGAATGTTAGAAAATAAATTTAAGAAAATGATATTTCATACAACTATACATTAAATATTTAGTAAAAGTATTTCTTATAGTCAATAAATGATAAACCTAAATAAATCTTAATGAAAAGGTTCCTATTTGTTATAATTAAAAAAATTACGAAAATAAATATAATAAATTGTGTTAAGGCAATACACCAGCATTAATGAAATTAACTTTTTTGTCAAATGACATACAAATAGTATGTTAAACTGTATATTAAAGTTACTGTTTCCACATGAAAAAAAAAACCCACCCTGAAATGTTGTCATTTTTAATTAGTCATTACCCTCAAATGAAATAATGAGCTCAAATTATTTGGCTTTTGTTGACACAATTAACTAACTTCAAAAGACTTGACTAAAAAATACACACACGCCTTTCAAATATTTGTCTTCCTTCTGTTAATTCGTTAATGGTTTAAAGCGCAAATTAATGATGACAGAGGGATTTCACAATTGAAGTTAATTTGTCTTGATTGCATACGAGACAGAACATTTGCTAGGGGAAGTTTTAGTGGTTGAAAATTAATTACAGTTTAATACGGGTTTGATACTTATTTTATACAAAGCAGTGTTTCTCACTTATTGGTTATAAAAGCTTCTTTTTAGTGATTAAAATTATGACAGATGAGCAAGAAAACAATATAGTTTATTGCTTTAATATATTTTAAAACGATTTTACAAGACGTTATTTAAAAATTGGTATCTGGAGAGATTCTTGAACTGTTTTGTCTTAGGAGAAATTTAAAGGATAGAAACAAAAAATAAAATTCAAGTTCTTGATTATTTTGATGCGTTATTTTAATACAAAATGTGTCACCAAATTGGCATCCACGCACACTGAGGATTTTTCAAAATCCCACCTAGACACTTGAATTTTTGCACATACATACTTTATTAAGTATAGAACCTTAACCCGTATCAATTTTTTTAATCTGAGATTCCTAATGTCATAGCGATTAATCGAAAGTTGACTTTTTCACGAAGTGTGCATTTCTCTTTTCTATTACCAATGCAAGCACACTACTTTAACAAGCAAATTACACTTTTTGTTTCAATTTTCATTTCAACATGATATATGTGTCTTCTTAAGGTCTATAATTAAAGATTTTACCACTTAAAATTTAAATGTTTCTAAATTTAATGAGCAATTTGAATTTTGTTCAGTCACAAAACTCAGTTAATTTTTCTTGCAAAATTTTAGTTTCATGAGTGTTTTTGTTATACGATTGAGTCTTATTGAGTAATGGTTTTGATACCATTTTAAAGACCACATATTCTAGTTCCTTAAAAACATTTTGCTGATTTTTGCGGATGCGAATATTACAAGTGTTGACGCAGATTATGAAATTTTGACGTACTTGCAGAAACTTCACTTTTGTTTCGTTATTTATGATAACTTACAATGAAAATCACGCATGATATTTCAATGACACCATTTAAAATCGTAAAATAACTAATTTGATGAAAAAGTTTAAATATAATGAATATTTTAGATAGTTTGTTGGTTTACCACTAAAAAGCCTGTAAAGAAAGTTAAGATAGTAATGAAATTAAGCTTATTATGAGAATCAAAGGGTACATTTAAAGTAAGTTCACTTATAAAGAGTGGGAATTCTTAAATAGATAACTACGAAAAAAAATATTGATAAAAAATGATTTTTACCATTCTCCTCTGAGAACACCGTTCCAGATTCTTTGGTAGAATAAATATGCAGGGTCAATTAGATCGCACCAATACACTTATACTTACATATTTGTAGAAAGTTATGCAAAAAATTAGTTTTAACGAGAGAAAGTCATTCGGATTAATAACGAAATGTGGTTGTGACAGATCCCAACAAATGAAATACAAACACTTTAAAAATTCTAAAGAGTTAAAAGTCAATATTTTTCAAAGTTTTTTGATGCCTTTACGATTTCTTTGGAGTAAAACTGAAAAAAAAAGAAGTAATTTTTAAAAACCCTACAACTTATCGCCCTGGTATTGTCGAACAATGATATTTCGTTTCGATAAGGGAACCATAGATATAACAAAACGCGAGGTAGTTTACATCCAAACAAAAATCTGTACACTCAAAAACACAAAAGATAATGGAGGAGGTGTAGAAGTTAAACAAACATGATCTTTTAGCATGGTTGATTCCCATGTGTGTAATGTTGTTGCTTGGCTTGATTGGATGAATCGAAGTGAATATAAAGGATTATTTTTTTTTACAAAAAAGGGGGCGGGGAAGGGCTTGTTGTAATAAAATGACAATCCAATCTTCTGTGGATATTTATGCTTAGGGAGTGTAAAAATGTTCGTAAGTTTAAGTAGATTTAAAATTAACTATTACTCAAGATGGTTTATTTAATATTTTCACATGAAATAAAAAATCAATAAAGGGTTTAATCTTCATGTTTTAGTTTTTTACATAAAATGCAATTAATAACGTAATTAATATGATCGCAGTACAAGTAAAGGATTGTCTTTATTTGGTGTTATTAAGACGACTCGAAAACCGATCAACCCTAATGTTTTTCAGTGTTTCTCATTATAGCCATCAGATCTTAGAAGTGCACAAAGTAGTAAGGGGGCCTGTGACTCAAAATTAAAAAAAAAAAAAAAAAAAAAAAAATCTCATTTTTTTTTATTGTAAAAAAATAATAAAATATTTCTGAATAAAATGAGAAAAAAAATGTGTTTCTATCATTACAGGGAACATGAAATATTAAAGTTTTTGTTACATGACAACTGTATCTCGGAAATGCTATCTTGACACTTTAAAACTATTTTTCTCGGTGATGACTTTGTGTCCCTTTTTTGAGTTTAAATGGGTATAACTTAAAAACTACTTGTTATAAATATATGAAACTTTCCACAATTATTTTTCAATTAAAATTGCTTTAATTTGTCGTCAGGAAATGTGTATTTCAATTTAACTTTTTTTTAAAAAGTTTTTGGATCTTAGCGTACATCTTTCTTATCTTAGTATACATCAACATCGTATCTATCTACCAAATTTCAGCCCGATTGGATGATGCCAAGTGGGTCACACACACACACACACACACACACACACACACACACACACACACACACACACACACACACACACACACACACACACACACACACACACACACACACACACACACACACACACACACACACACACACACACACACACACACACACACACACACACACACACACACACACACACACACACACACACACACACACACACACACACACACACACACACACACACACACACACACACACACACACACACACACACACACACACACACACACACACACACACACACACACACACACACACACACACACACACACACACACACACACACACACACACACACACACACACACACACAATCAAAGTTAATATAAAGGATTTAAAAATAGTACTTTTTCTTTCCAACACATGCCTCTTTAAATCAATATCTTACGGAATAATTAATAATTTGAAATCTTCTAAAGTAATGCTCGGCAGCTGTTCACAAATATCCACTGCTCCATATCTTGACAGAAAAAAATTCTACTTTTACTTTTCTTTTCGAGGAAAATGACTAAGATTTCTTTTCAAAGCGTTTCTGCGAAAACCCCCACATCCAACTTTCAAATATTTATGAATTATTATTGTTTTTTCAAATGTCCTACTACTTGTGATTCACATTCTTTATTTTATCTGGTTTTGAATGATCTGCGATTAATAAGCTACTAAAAGTTCTTAGATAACAATAATACATTAGTACCTACGTATTATACCATTGACCTTTTAAGACACAAATTCTGTTAGTTTATCGAAATGGTCGATCTAGACAAATGCCCCGTCCGTCGCTCATCTGAGGCATTCCACGTAAAGATCGACACTATTCAGACCCAAACCTGGCCACCGAGGAGGCCAGGAACTCTTAATCGATAACAAAAAGTTCCTCAACGGCTGACGGGATAATACGTCAGTACTAATAATTGGTTTTAATCACATTTTGTCAATATTTTTCAATGCTCTTTGTGCTCGATAAAACACGTGTTCTCAAAATATTCCGTTTTGTAAACTTAAATATATTTCCAATACCAATACTATCCTCTGATAAATAGAGCCGCTGATATTCTAACTACAATTTCTGTTTGAAGAATTCCTTTTGTCGATGAATTTATGTCTGAGGAGACGTGACTAAAGAAATTCCTGTAGTGGAAAAGCGTGGAATAGAAATTTCTCCTTTTAAAATTGTCAAATATTTTGCATCCTGAATTTAAAGTTTTGTCGTTGAGTTCAAGCTGCCATATAATTTTTTTTTTTTTTTTTTTTTGATTCTGGAATATATTTCCTTTCGATTCATGTCTTCAGAAGCTACTAGCTATGAAAATAAAATATTTGAGATAGCGTACTTTTTTTCTTCTTGTTGCACATGTAGGCTTTAAAGTTGTTTTTCCCTCCAAAAAAATTGAAAAGCCAGTTTCAGTTTTGTTTTGAAATATATGGAAAAACAATTGAATCTAGTTAGTATTTTTTTTTTTTTTTTTTTTTGTAAGTTATTCTTAAGGGAACTTGGTACCCTTGTTTTCACAAAAAAATAAAAATATGTATAAATTTCCTATTTTTTGCGTGTTTATAATCTTTGAAACCTTCTCCTTATTCTGGCAAGTTTTTAGCTGATCCGATAACTGCAATTGCAGAAAAACTGTATGTTTATGGAGAATTTAGGATTGCTGCAATAGCTCCTTTGATGCTTCGAACGCATTTTTCTCAGTTCGTAATTTTTTAAGTTCCCAACTTACTCAAAATTCTAAAACTTCAGTAAATATGGATTAAATAACTTGAATTTTTGTGTGTGTCATTCTTAATATCTATTTGACAAAAATAGGCATGTATTTTTGAATAAAATAAAAACTTCTTTTACAAATTTAAAATTTGAAAATTTCCATTCTTTTACGCTTTCACAGGTACAGTAATTATCATTTTTCTTGAAAACTATTCTAATTACTCTAAATCTGATGCCTAAAATGTTAGAGTATATTACTAGAAACATTAAAAAAAAATCAGGAAAAAATATTGAAACATAAAAAAGAAGATAGAATTTGATATTCGAAATTTTTTAAATTTTTTTTTTAAATTTTGAATATTTAGAGCACTATGGGAATTTTTTTAAAAATAAATTTAGTTTTTACATAGTAATACTTCCAAATCTGAAAAAAATATAATTTTAAAGGCTTAAATTAAAAAAAAAAAAGTTTGAAGGGTACCATGTTCCCGTAAGGATAATGATGGTTTGGATATAAAAAAGAAATTCAATTACGTAGCATGTCAAGAATAAAAATCTACTTGACCTTTACTAAAATGATTTAGTTCGAAAAACATAAAACTGCAATTAAAGTATAAAGAATCGCATATGAAAGACAATCATCGTTAATTTATTTAAGTAATAATTCTTATAACTATTAATTATTGACATCACCATCGTGCTTTTCAAAAAAAAAAAAAAAAAAAAAAGTAATAGAGAATAGTTAAGAAATATAATGCTTATTCAATTTATCATAATCAACAAATTACACAAGAAAATTAAAAAGAAACATGGACCGTTTTTAAAATTTATCTTTGTATTAGTTAAATGTTTAAAAATTTAGTTTAAAATTATTCAAAGAAAAAAATTGAATTTTACAATGGGTTTAAATTTTTTATTAAAAATAAAATATACTTTTTTATTGAATGCGGTTTTTGTTTTATAAATTTATCACTGAATGAATCATCAGGAAATGTAATAATTTACTTTTCATTAGTTTATAATTTTGTATTTTAGTTTATATATATATAACTAGCAAAACTATCTCAGTCATAAATTTGGGCAATTGTTATAATTAACGAATACAAAAAAGAGTCATTATAAGCGTATATGCACGATTGCTTGCATAGCGTATTACCGGTCGAAGGGTGAGATATTTAAAACCATCTCGCTGACCCAATGTTAGAACTAAATAAGTCTATGGAAATTATGGTTTAATGCTTATTTAACGGGACATTTTTTAACTAAATGCGACCTATTGGGAAATTCACTAACCTTCGTAATCCTAATTTGTACCTGAAAGGCGAAATCATTGAGTGATTTGTCACAGCTAACTGATGACAGTTTAGTCGGGAACTGTCTGGACTGCCATGAATAGCTGCGATATTAGTAATCAATTAAAATGTGTTTTCAATCGATTTTAAACAAGGCAAAATAAACGCTTTGAGTTTTTAACTTGGCTAATACCATGCGAAAACTTAGTTGATGCTAGATGATTTGAATTTATAGCTACATTTTTATTACAAAGGAAGTTTACAAAATTTAAAATATTTGTTATCGTGATTTTTTTTCTTGTTACTTTTATATAGCATGAAAACTGCTTAATGTAAATACTGAAATCGCCTTTTAAAAATAGGATTTGCAATATAATGAAATTTATACTAATGCTGTTGTTGTTGGATAAGTAATTTAAAGTTCATCTTAACCTAAACAGAATATTTAATTTTAAATCTATACATTAAAAAAGTCTTTCCTTATGTTGATGTACGTTTTTTAAAGGAAGCTACAATTTTATTCTGGTTTTATTTGAATATCTTAATTAATATAGTGTCATTTTAAAGCTACCAAGCTGGATAATCTTTTACGGTAAAAAACTCACATGGATATCTTCAACGAATTTCAAAATTTCAAAGTGTACTGGTACCATAAATAAGTTACAATTGTTCTTAAAAGTTGACAATAATGGTGGTTATCAAAATAACACCCTATATCTGTAAGGAATTCTTCTTCACTAGTATGGCGTAAGACCGCCTTTGGCATGTACTACAGCTTGGATTCGCTTAGGAATCGAATCATACAAGTGCTGAATAGCGTTTAGAGGAATATTGTACAGTTCTTTATTTTTTTAGGCATTGCAATCCGCTTCAAAATCCGTCACTCTCTTTCACTCAGCTTGCCGAGCTTGTCTTGAAGCGTTGTTTGTACGCTGTCATGACTTTAGACAACGTACCTCTGGAAGTCACCTCATAGTACCTCTCCTAAAAGGAGGGATGTTTAGCTCCAGTTAATCAGGTTGGTTGTTTTCAGATTATCGTTCACCGTCAGCAACACGAAGGCTATAATGCACTGAAACATTCGTCATTACCAGTTAATCAGGCTACTATAATTCGATCTCTTTAAAAGTCTTTGAGTTCTGACATTTCAAGCTTTAAAAAAAAAAAAAAAAAAAAAAAAAAAAAAAACCTCAAAACGTATACAACTTCACTAATGCTGCCTCATAAGTACTTTTTATATTTTTAATTGATAGCTTTTTAAATTTTATATAACTTTTTATATTAAAAAAAACCTGGTAGCTAGGATTATATTTTTATGCTTACGAAACGCATTATTAAATGTCACTTTTATTCACAGGTGTTTCCATTAATAACCACCTGTATATATAAATCATTTATAACAAAAATATTTTTATGAGTTAATTATTATTACCTGTTTCTAGCATGAATCAAAACAGTATTTACTTCGATATTTAAGCTTCAAATCTCACCTTCCACCAACAAGAAACTACGTCCCGAACCTCTCCAAGCGTCAAAAATCGCTTTGTATTTAATCCGAAGTCAACTGCGTCAACGATCATGTTTTGTCCGAGCCAGAGGACACAATTTAGCTTGTTCTCGGGTATCCACCACTAACTTTATCTTCTTGCATGCTACTTAACGATCGGTGGGAAGATCTTCTCCAGAATGTAATTGCCCTTAAGTAATGGTTCCACCACCACCTCAAGTGGGGTCCACGTGCCAATTATTGCTTGGGAAGATGTGGATGGATGGACAATGCTTGCTTTTACTGAAGACAAGAGATATAATTTCCTGTGAATTGGGTCAGGAGAAACGAATATATCACTTAATTCTATTATGCGGAATGAAAAATGAATCTCTTTACGAATGGGAACTTTGATATGTTGGCTAATGCACTTACAATGGTATGAAAGATGAATTTGTTACTTTTCAGTTGCAAGTTTTTTTTTTTTTTTTTACATCTAGAGTTACTTTTGTTGTCATATTTCAGGTGAATAAACTTAAGAATAAATAATCATATTCAAAAGAAATATCGATCTTAAGAAGCAATACAAATGTTTAACTTGTAAATATTTTATTTTTTACTTTTGATAAAATCATAACATCTATATGGTATATTCTTACGAGAATAGTTGACTGAACTATATGTAGCACTGAATTTTCAGTAGTAACACCATACTATTGGTGACACACCAAAGGTGACCAATAACAATACTTTCTTTAAACCAAATTCAAGATTTCACATTTCATTAGGTAATCATAATGCGTATTTCATTTTCCTAAATTTCAATTAACTGTAAACATCACTAATCACAAGACTTATACATTTATTTTTAAACCTATTATAGCAATCTCAAACCAAAGTTTAAAAAATATATAGAAAATTTTGTTAAAAAAAATATCCCTTGTAATTCGACGCTCATTGGCTGATTCCAGTGAAATCAATAACCCGATAGGTTCAAACATATATTTTACAAAGTTGTTCATAAATGAACCCCTAACTTATAAATGGTATAACGGCAAAACAGACAATTGGTATATTAAATACACAAGTTTTCAAAAACAATTACAGTATTGAAATGTGTCTACCAGTTATTGAAAATCCGAACATAGTGTGCCGACCAAATGGTATAGTGGTTAGTATGCCAGCTTCTAGACCGCGAGGTTGCGGGTTCCGAGTCCTGTGTAAGGCGGTGTTTGTAAATGTATGTTGGCTTGTGAAATGACGAATGTTTCGGCGCATTATAGCCCTCGTGTTTCTGACGGCGTCAGGTAATCTGAAAACAACTTACCGAATATAGCGTAGCTAATTTATCGTTTCTCTCTTTGAAAATGACCTTATGATCTCTTTACTGGATAGTGCAGCTCTAAAGGCCACTTTTACAGAATGCAGTCGTTTTTCAAGACACCCAAATGCGTTCTCAGTAAGGGGATTGTAGGGATGTATGGGACGGTTTTGAGGGATGGAATACCTGCAATAACTTCTAAATAAAACATTTTATTTCTGATTCTTCCGCTAGTTGAAGTACCCAGATTTTCATACTTCTAGCTAGGCACAACACTTAAAGTAAGTACTTTTCTATTTTTTCAATATAAGTTTTCAATATCTTTAATTATTGCTAAAATAATTGATTTTAATGTTTTGCAGACCTAATAATATAACTTCTATGAATTAGCATTTAGGTTATGCTTAAAACCAGCATGTTTTTAATAATAAGCTATTTTATTGAAAAGTTGAGTGTGCGGAGGGATAGGACAGCAAGCCGGAGGTAGGGATTGGGTCCCATTCCTCCCAATGATATTTTTATCCAAATGATTGTGCTTATTATGCACATTTTTTAGTTTGCACAGTCAGCATAATCATTTGGCTCAATATATCATAGAGGAATAACTTTTTTAATTGTGTAACAAATAAGACAATATATTTTTACAGCTTGAAATGATGTTAGACAAAATAATTAATCAAAAATAGACCATAAACTTTAAGTACAAATGGTAAAACTGTTTCTGTCCTTTTTTCATAATATTTAAAAAAAAACAAAAAAAACTATGCATGTATTTTAATTTTCACGCACATGTCATATCCCTCCCTTCACATGAGAGAGAGGGATGTGACATTTGTCTTGATCTTTTAATTTGCTTATTAAACTAATATAAAAATATCTACCATTACATTTATATTTTTTTAAGTGAGTTAAAATGTTTCAAGTTGTTATTCTTAAAATTTCAATGTTTTATCAACAGGAAATAATTAATTTGAGATCTTTTTTGTAAAAAGGTTCCCATCCCTTCCTAATCTCCCCTCCCCTATATTCACTGGTTTTGTTTGATGTCAATTCCGTCCAAATGAAAATGGGCATCATCGGTAAACCATATGAATCCCTCATCAAATTTACTGCCATTAATTGATTTCCCCATTGATAATTCATTGATTTCATCATTGATTTTGTATTGAAAATTCCATACATGTCTCTCCATCATAGCACTTGTCTCTTCTTTTAATAATTTACTCTCAAAATTAGAGATTCCTTACTCCGAGACCCTGTATGCCGGTTTATAAAAGATTATTGAGCATAAAAACTCTAAACTAAAAATTATCCAACAAAAATTCATTATTTTCTAATTTTACTTTTCATATCCTTTTAAAACCAGTGTTTTATATAACAACTCTCGCCTTCAATTTACATTAGAGGTAGGCGATCTATCGATACGACGATATTTGTATCGCTATTTTTTTTTAAATATCGATTGTAAAAATATCGATACAAGTCACCAATATATCGATATTTTGAAACATTTTTAGTTTTTTGATGATCGTTTTGTAGTTCCATGTGTTTTTTCGATTTTCTTTATTTCCTTTTCAAAATCTTCAAAACTATAGTTTGGACTTGGCTGAGAGACAGTTAAAATGGCACCCTAACCAAAAAGAAAACATAATGTAATGGAACGATATAATCATTTATTAGTAGTCATTAACACAGTGCCGTTTCTGTTGCCAGCGTGTGCCTGGAATTTGCATTTAATTTTAAATATTAAAAACATCTCTATCAGCAAAATATGCTATTAACTACTTTTCAAAATTTCTTCTTAGGAATTTATGCATTGACATCCAAATGTATTTTATTTATTCTGATTGATAATATAATTTATTTATCAAAACAATTTTTATAATTTATTTTTTAAAACAATTTTTATAATTTATTTATTAAAACAATTTTTATAATTTATTTATTAAAACAATTTTTATAATTTATTTATTAAAACAATTTTGGCATGAATTCATGACAAGTAGAAATTTGCCCTGAAAAACTTCGTTTCTGGGAAATTGAAAATCAAATAAAAAAAATAAAAAAACATGTACCGATATATCGATATTTTATCGATATTTTTTCTCTGCAACGATATAATATCGATATTTATATTGATCGATACTTCTCAACTCTAATTTACATGCTCAATCTGCAATATTTTTACATTCTATCTAATCAATAAAACGTAGCTAACAAATTTAAGTTATTTGAATGATAAATACCATAGCAAATATTTGAACATTGCACAACAGTTGATAGACCACAAGTTCGGGTAAATTGTTTACGATGATAAAAAACAGTCTTAGATAACAAGATCTCCTGTTTTAATGAGCCCCTAACCCACATTACACACTTTTCCTATTCAATAAATTCAGAAACTTACTTTTACTAAACTCACATCACTTACTCCCACCTTTGACATTGACTAGGCAAGTAACTATACTTAACTTGAGAAATGGTCTCTAACCTTTACTCCTGCTAACTCATCCTCAACCCTCCACTGATAAAATGATATAGTCAAACCGGAAACCCCAGCCATCAGGTGAACAAGAAGTTCAGAGTTTAGCAACCATTCGGTCCATTTCGAAGGGAAACAGCTGAAGCTGCAACTAATGTCCCGTGATCACTCATCTTGCAACAGCTGCTGCCAAGGACGCTGAATATGCAGAGAATATGGAAGATTTAACCCTTCGGAATGCCTTAACGAGTGAATAGACTTATGGCGAAGAGTAGTTAAACATCTGCTCACTTCAAGTACATAAACCTCTTTAAATATGTTAAGGACACATGAGACTTGTTCATGAACAAGCTATTTTCAGGGTTGACATTTTCAGTTTCAAGTGTATTTAAAAGTAGATTAATTTACCTGTGATTACTTGATATAAAAATAATCAAACGAGGTATCATGTGTGTCGATGAGAGGCAAATCTGCGGACGTCTAATTAACCTTTTTGCCGCATCCAGCCGGGTTGAAACTTGGAAGATAGGTTCGATGTTAATGACAATGCATTGAATATAATTTTGAGGCTGTTACTGTTACTAAAAGGTCACTTTTACGGAATACTAATATACCAACTTGCCATCATCGAATCGCATTAAGTTGGTTGTTTTCAGATTATATGGCGCCGTCAGCAACACGAGGGCTATAATGCGCCTAAACATTTGTCATTAGACAAGCCAACATACATTTACAAACACCCATGCCTAACACGGGACTCGAATCCGCAACCTCGCGGTCTCGAATCGCATTAAAATAGCCTTTAACCGATCATTGTTAAAACTCTTTCCTGTTGCCAAAATTTTCAAATAAATAAATGAACAGACAAATAAATAAACAAACAAACAGACAAATAAATAAATAAATAAATAAATAAATCTACAAGCAGAGAAATAAATAAATAAATAAATAAACAAACAAACAAACGAACAAACAAACGAACGAACGAACGAAAGGATAGACGGACTGACGGACGGACGGACAGACAGACAGACAAACACTCAACAAACAAACAAACAAACAAACAAACAAACAAACAAACAAACAAATAAATAAATAAATAAATAAATAAATAAATAAATAAATAAATAAATAAATAAATAAATAAATAAATAAATAAATAAATAAATAAATAAATAAATAAATAAAATTACTTTATTCAGAATAAATAAATGGTATATATATATATATATGTAATGCATAAATTTACGTTCATTTTTAATAATTAAATTTTAAAAAGTAGGTTTCCCCACATTTTCCGGATAGAAATGTGTTTGATATTTAAAATTTGATGCAAACACCAAGCACACGCTGTTTACAGAATCGGTGCTGTGTTAATGAATATAAAAATTGGCAATGCATATAAAGGATTTGTATTAAAAGCATATTTTCAAAACCTATTTAAAGTTTTAAGTAATAATTTTCGAAACTAACCTACAACTATCTTGAATATTAAACAATATAATTTAATTCTTTGAACTTTAAACGTTTTAAGAAAACAAAATCATTTTCTTTGAAACCATTAAGATTTATATACTTTACAATTTTATTTTTTTTTAATTTTTCTGTCTCTAAGTTTTGAAATATTGCCGAGGATAGATATTTTTCTGTCAGTTAATTTGATTATTTTCTTTCAGAAATGTATTAAGACCTCACGTATTGCATATTTTTTAAATAGTTTCAACTGTATTTTATGTGGTACCGAACACAACACTCCTAAGAAAATCATTATACTTGAAAAGAGAAATTTAAAGAAAAATCGTTTATTCTTGAAAAAACTAACTTATAAATTCATATTTTTTCTGTCTTTGGTTATACAAGACATTCTATAAGTAATATACGTAAAAAATATATTATACGCAAAAGTCGCATGCGTAATTCCACTTTCTTTTACACAACACTAAAAATAATTTCATAATACTTAATATTCAACGTTTTCATTTAAATAGTATTATACTTTTTTCTACACAAAAATTGATTCCTCTTGGAAGAGAAACAAATATTTTTGTAAAGATAATGGTGAGTGGACTGAAATCAAAGAATGAATTGAATTTTTTTATTTTTGTGGTTGAATGTGGCTTAATTTGTTTTTGTGGTTGAGTAGTTATTTTTTCCTTGGTATAAGATGTTTAATAACGCCAGTCTGAGATTAAAAAAAGTGTCTTGAAAATAAATTGGTGTATTTTATAGTGTTTTTGATGGTAATTACTAGAAAATTAATTAAAAATATCATTCACGTACACTTTGATCACAAATCATAGGTTTAATATGTATGAATTTTGAATTTTTAAAAGTATGGTTATTTTATTTATGTGATCTTTTTAAACATATTGTTGTATTTAAAATAAAAATGTGGTTTATGTTAATTCTATTCCAAGGAAGAAAAGCTTTCATATAATTTTTTTTATTTTTTTATTTTCTATTTATTTATTTTTGTATTTGTTTGTTTATTTTATTTTTTTAGTTTTATTAATTTTATTAATTTACGAATTTAATTTTATTTAATTCGTTTAATTTGTTTATTTATATTTTCCTCTAAACTATTAAACTGCTAAATACAGCCTTGAAAGTAAAGAAAAGGAGTTAAAATCGGACCACTAGCCATTTGGTGTATGTCTGTCCTGCCTTGCCGATTAACAAATATTCGCCTTTTATGAGCCTGTAAATCTTCTTACCCCCCTCATTATCTTTCCAATCACTGAAGAAAAAGTGCTTTGCAGTTTGAGTTTTTGATTGCATGAAATGGCTTTCAGAGGATGTGGTTATTCACTAGCTTTTTTCTATTCTTTAATAGTAATTCTACAGCAAAATACAACTAAGAAACATTTTGAGGAAAAGTGTATTTTGCTTTTATTCGCATGAAATCGGAAGATCCAGTGAAGGAAAGCGTAGGAACATCGAGTCAAAAGACAAGTTTGATTAATCCAATACACACTTTTTCTTTTCCACCACTTCAAATAAAATGACGTCTTATAAGATAATATAAAAACATCACCGGAATAAGGAAACAGTTTAAAATACCTTTGTAAATAATTCTTAGGTTTATCTGAAGAAAAGTTGAAGTAATCTGCATTGGTAGGACTTGACAACAGGAAATTGGCGATCGAGAAAAATGTCCAGTTCTCAATAGAGACAAACGACAGGAAAGCCTGGAAATATTTCAAACTAGCAATTAAGGAAATTTATGGAAACCAAGGAGACCGAAACTATAAATCTTTTGCAAAGGAGTTGTTAGCAAATTATAAGATATAAGAGTGCTGTACAGGGCATCTCAGCACCAGGGATCCAATCTCCAAGGAGGAACAAGGTACACCTAGACCAGGATTCGCCAGTAACTTTTAGAGCCGAGCCGTATCACTTCTTTTTGAACTTTTCGCGAGCCGGATATACCAATATACGTATCCTTAATTATAATTAAACTGTAGAAATATTGATTTTTTTATCTTTATAAAATTACAATTCATAGATCATTATTATTTTCAAATAATTTAAAAATTATTCTTTTTTTATTATTAGTAAATCAAAGTCTAAAAAAGGAAGTGATTCTTTTGTTTCAACGCGAAAATGCGACAATGTCCTAACTTTTAATAAAAGTATTTAAACTGTACTTCCAGATTACTTTAAGATTTAGTCGATATCAATTGTGAGACGATGGCAATGGAAATCGTTCAGTTTATTTTATGATAGAGTCGATGTCTGTCACAGTATTTATTACAGCCAATCTTAATAAATTGGCCAAAATGAGATCCAGTTAAGTTATTCCTGCATTTATTCTTGATGAAAACCACCTTGCTAAATGCTTCTTCATACAGTTTCCTTCGGGCACGTAGTCGAGAACTCTCTTTTATATAGTATTTTTTTTTTTCCTAATGACGTGCCCAAATATTTACAGTCACTTTTACTGCTCACAGTCACTTGGCCACTACAAGGCCGGTAGCGATGGCCACTTGTGAAAGGATACCCAAGGGAGGGACATCGTTGCCCCTAACTTAGGACATCTACGTCTTACATCCATGTCTTACCCCGCATTCAAACCGAGACACACCAGCGTGGTAGTCTGATGCACTGACCACTCCATTGAATGGGCGACATCTTCAATAAAGTTAACACATACTATTTCGGATAAATTATAATTAGTAAAAAAAAAAAAAAAGAGTCCGTACAGTGATATTTGATTTTTTTTATCTTCTGTGGTGCCAGCGAAAAATAAGTCACCCACAATCTGGCCAGCATAATCTGGCCCACGGGTCTTGTAGCTAACCTAGATGACTCGGAAACCTTATAAATATTGCTGGGTCGAAAATGAAGTACTGCAGTAGTGTCCTTTCCTTTCTTGTATTTTACATAATCTGACTTTCAGCAATCGCCACTAATTTTGAAAGACGTGCCTCATGACTTATGTTGGAGGTTCTCAAGGACCGCCAATTTATACTGAACACGCCAATAGATATCTCAGGTGTTCCCTATATAGTTTCAACACTAGAAATGTGGTAATTACTATAGATTTAACAATATAAAACATTTCAGAAAAATAAAAAAAAAATAATAATTGAACTTTTTTTTTATCTCAATAAATTAACAATTGATACTTGAATTTTTTTTTTTTTTTTTTCAAATTAATAAGAAAATATTTTTATTATTATATCGTAAAATCAAAGTCTAAAAAAAGAATTAAATCTTTGGCTACTAATGTTGGATGTCATTATTAAGTTACGGAGTTCAAGGCACTTTTCTTTGCTCCGAATCAAAAACTATCCTAGAAAAGAGATCTTCATTCCCTCTTCCCCCAATCAGATTCAGAAGTTCAGAAATCGAACTGATCCATTCATGAACCAAGGAGTAGATTATATTAAGTATAAAAATAAGCAAATGGAAGGAATTTAACCATTGAATAGGTAAAAATTTAAACATTTGCATTTCTATTTTTTTCTTCTCTCTAGTAGTCTCAGAGAAGAATTAATGATGGACGAGGTTACTGCTTGGTGTTGAAAAGACACAATCCCTTGAAAGTTAAGAAAAGTGGTTAAGTTATAAGAATAGGAGAAAATGTTACTCTGTAAGGAGGTTAGTAACATTTTTCATCAACTCATTTATCATTTAAATTATTACAGAGTTATTATATAAATGTAACGTTTATATTTATGAGGCGATAAAATAAAAATAAAATGCCTGAAATTTTTTAGTTTAGTTATCACATGGAAGCCATGAAATCGTTTTGAGAAACAACCTTACGTAATAGAAAAAAAAAGTGATTTGATGTATGGTATCAGTATTGGAAGTAATATAAAATAAGTTATCAAAACTAATAATTTTTTTAATTTTTTTTGTAGAAAAGTGAAATGTATCAAAAGGAGAAAATATACAGGGAGCGATTATAAATTAACAGAATTAATTTAATATTATGTGAATTACACACCCATTAAAGGGGAGATGGTACCCTACAATTTATAAATAATCGATTTTGAGTTTATTATTATTTATAAAAATTTAAATTCTCCCTTTTAAAAGGATACCTCATTTGTTATAACACCTCAAATAGAAGTATTTTTAGTAATTTTTTGAAGCAGAAATTGGTAACTATTTCTATAAGGTAAAGTTTTCTTTAAAATGCGTTTTTCTCAAAATGAAGTTTTTCATTATTCATGTACTCTTTTTTCATAAACTTCACAAACTATCTTCCTAAATTTTTACCACATATTCTTTTTATATATCTGTATGTACTGAAGTGAGATTTTTTTGTTATTTTAAAAATAATTTTTGTTTTGGCTTATTTTACAAAAAAAAAAAAAAAAAAAAAAAAACTTGTGATTTTTAACAAATTCGAGTGACTTCACAAAAATATTTTTATAAAAAAATGTAAATGAATTACAATCAAAAGATAACTATAATAAAATAACAAAAGTCTGCACAATGCACCGAAAAAAAATAATAATTAGGCCTCTATGGCAATTACTTTCTGAGAATAAGTACATGTACTGGTATAGAGGGTACCAACTCCGGTTAATATGTTTCTAAGTAATCTTCATCTACCTTATGGGATCAGCTGCCAAAGTTTCGGAACCTGTTACAGGTCAGTTTTACAAAGAAGTTCTCGTCCTTCGCAGAGTAAGCCCTCATTTTCGACAGAAACTGACTTGGCTTCTATTGCACGACATTGATCGGCCCCGCATTGCTTTGTCTGTGAAGCGGTGTTTGTTCCAGCTTTAGGTCGTGGGGAGGAATTACCTTCCTTAATCTCCAGAATTAACACTCACACACCTTTTTTTTTCTTCTTCTTCTCCAAACTGAGAAATGTGTTGAAGGGAACAAGCTTTTGAGGATGTTGAAGACAAGAAGAGAGTAACGTTAAAATTAAAGAAGATTTCAAAAGGGGACTTAAAAAGTTGTTTCTGTAACTTTTATAGTCCATCACAGAAGTGCATTACTGTAAATGAGGATAACTTCCGAACATATGAAATGTTCATCTATTTCACGTAATATTTTCTAGAACTTGGCTAGCCCTGGAATTTAATAACTGCACTTTGTAAGATAACATTTGAAAAATCACATCAAAATGTAATTAACAATCGTCTTTGAAATCTTTCGAAGTTCCATAAGGGATTGAATGATCTAAATTTTAAATATGCATGTATGAATTACAAATACTCTATTGCCTCATTGTATAAAAACATGTATAATTTTGTTATAGCAAACAATCTTGCAGATTTTTTTCTTTAAGTTCCGAAATTTTTTCTTGAGATTCCAAAAACCTTAAAAAATTTACGCTCTCCCATCAAGAACTTATTTTAAAATCTCATTTGTATAAATTCCTAAACTTTCTTGAACTGAAGGGATGCAAGGAAAAATCAGTTGCACTTACCCTTATTCAGTAACAGGCCATCACGAAATCGCTAACTACGCCATTGTAAATCAATTCCATTAGGCTAAACTAGCTGATTGGTTCTTCGCTTATCATAGTTAACTACATATTTGTTTACTTTATTAAAAAACAATCTGCTCTACTTGTAGGGCTTGTTTCTCCTTGCCTTAATAAGAACAACCTCCCTGAAAAATGCGGAATTAACGACGCTTCATTATACTCTATGTAAACCAATGTCTGATCGATTTTTGATCGATTTCTTTTTGTTTTGTGTACTTAATATCCTGTATTAAATTTCGCGTGTTGGGAATGACTAATTGAGGAATCCCTTCCCCGGGATGCTCAAGTAATTAAGGTAAATGAAGTGGACTATATTTAGCATATTTTAATGACTTAAGATGTTGGCGCGAATAACTTTGTAACTTCGTGGCATCTTTTGCGTATACTTTCTACGGCATTCAAAAACACTTAAGAGTTTTAAAAATGAAAATGTCTTCTTTTTTTTTAAAAAAATCGCTGCAATTTAAAGATTTAACATCTGGGACCCAGAGACAAACCCCATCTGTATCTTTTGGAAACTTCCAATTTATGGTTGCGGTATTATGTGGTTCGTGCTGATTTTAAATCTTTTACATTAACCTGGATTTTATTTGCATGTTTGAGGTGGTCAAAATCTTTGGAAGGCTAATTAACCCACTTGCCGCCATCAAATCTCGCTGAAACTTGACAGATAACACTCGTTGTCGATGACAATGCATTCTTTGAAGTTTTTGGGGCTGTTACTAAAATGACGCTTTTACCCACGTTTCTATTACATGACTGAATTCATCCCGCCATAAGCTTGACGACATAAAAAAAAAAAAAAAAAAGAAAGAAAGAAAGAAAAAAAAGAAACTCCCATTCTGATGTTTTAAAGTCTTTTACATTGAAAGTTGGCTAAGAGACCCGTTATCGACGGTAATGCAATCTATCGAATGTTGAGAAAAAAATGTGGGTCGGAATCCATGTTTTCTTTGTAGAAGACGAAAACTATTAAAAATCGATATGAACACAAAATCACTTAAACAAGTTTTAAGTACACATAAAAGTTTGCAATGCTTGTAGAGGATTTATCTTAATTTTTTTATTTTTTTTATTTTTTTTTAGGCCTATATCTTTGTACGGTACCCCCCCCCCCAAAAAAAAACAACAACCCCAGAACGATGGCTATATCTTCGGTTCTAATTATCGTAGAATCTTACGGTTTGCACATAAATGTTTTGCATACGATTTTCTATATATCTGATGCAATTTCTTTTTCTTGAGGGACCGTATACTAAGTAAAAGTAACGCTATCTTCGAAAATTTCAATACGAACCCTTATTTTTTATCATTTCATTCGATTCAGAATACATCATTTACTCTATATACCAAATTTCATTGCATTTTGTTGAAAAACATGTCACTTATGAGTGAAAATGTTTCGACCATTTTTTGACCGATCTTCAGGGAGAATTTCCATAAAACGAAAGGTATTTTTAAGATTCTACTTCACAGCGGGAGAAATCGAACGGTCAGTGAGGCGTTTCACGACGTTATAAAATACAAATATTCTAAAATTGCATAGAAACTACTTGGATTTATAGTGACATGTTTAAGATTAATACAAAAATAGCAAGTAAACGCAAAAGTAACATAATTTATTTACAACGTTAAAGATGTGCATTCTTCACACGAAATAAATAAAATATCGAAAACTGTAATTGCAGAAGTATAACGTATACTACTGATAATTAGAAAATTAATAAATATAAAATGTAGGCATTAGTAAACAATATTCAGCAAAGTGTGATTATTTTATAGAAACATTTCACTGTAAACACAAATGTAACTTGATCGTTGAAATTATTTATAAAATGAAAAAATCACCTGATTCAGTAAAATTTTTAAAGGATAACTTATTGAAATTGCTTAAAAAATGTGGTTTTGAATAAATGTAATTTAAGGAAGTAAATTTTTTTTTAAAAAAAGACACTGTTGAAAACCCCACAAAACATATGTTCCATGATTCCAAACACGTTAGGCAGATTAAAAATATACATACAAAAAATAAAACTGCTTTGTTTGTATAAAATAATATTTTTTTTTGTAATCTCAAGAAATTCTGTTCCGATTCACCCCGCTGTTCCTATTCACCCTATTTTAAGACAATTGAACGTTGTGTGATTTTCCACACCTCTAGTTTACCTTGAATTAATTTTTGATAGTTTTCAAAAGTCGTCTACTATACGGTCCCTTAAAGTGAGCGTTTTTTACATTTTCGCTAAAAAATCGAGAACTAAAAGTCAAAATGAAAAGAAAAAAATCGTGGTGGGGTTTCAGACATCATGGCGAATCTAATGAAAGCAAAAAGAATATATGTTTCTATTCAAAAGTTTTTTTAATTGTTTTATTAATTAATAATTAATTATTAAAAAAGAAATTGATGCAAAAGTTGATTGCTATTTATGTTTGGCCATTTACAAACTATCTTTTGAAAAAAAATTACTGAAATATATCAATTATTTAAGTATTTATGGCCAAAAAACCAACTTTTTTATTTAACATTAATTTATCATTTTCGTTTTATCATTTAAATTACAAACAATTCATTAGAAAATTACGAATTTTTGTATTTCGCATTCTTTTTTAATGCTGAATCCAAATATGGAATAATATTACGAGGTTGCTATTGAACTTTTTAAAGTTTGGTTCTGTTTTAATATGTAGATGACCCCTCATTATAAAAAAAAACTACATACAATTATTAAAAACCTTCCACGATTTACAACGGTACCTTTTGTTTGTTATTTCAACAATTAGAACAAAAGATATAGCCATCGTTCTGATTTTTTTTTGGGGTACTGTACCATACAAAGCTATAACATTTATAATTTTTAAAGAGCCGTCAAATAGAAAGATGCGAATAAAAGTTTTTTTTTTTACTTTAATTAGCTCACCTTCAATATTTCCTAAGATAATGTATTTTATCATTGTTTTCTAGAAATTGTAACATATACATTGGTTATATTGGTGAATAATTGTGAAAAACATATGCAGACATTTGTACAATATAGGACAATCATTTACTGATTTGTGCGGAAACTCATTCAAAAATAGATTAAGATTATTCATATTTTAACTATTGTGTATCTAAACATCGACATGTGAGATTCAATGAAATAAAACGATTATTTTCTAAGGGCAAATCAGAAAGTGTCAAAATATGCAAATGAATATGTTTGGTATAAATGTCTTTAAACTAACGAGTGCAGAATATTTTACCGTTTGCATTTTTATTATTTTTTATTTCAATATATTTTATATATTTTACATTGTTTTACACATTTTACATTGTTTTACACATTTTACATTGTTTTACACATTTTACATGTATTATATATTTTATTTTTATATATTTTATTTTTATATATTTTTATTTTTATATAATTTAATTTTATGTTTTATATTTTTTAAATATTTTATATCTTTTATTTATTTCGTATATTTATATTTTTTGTATTTTTATACTTCTATTTTATATTTATAATTCTATTTTTTTTTATTAACATACTTTTGAATTTTTTTGTGGTTTTTATTTATTTGTATACTTTTTTTTTTTTTTAATTTTATTTATTTGTATAATTGTATATCTTTATATAGTGTGATAATTTTTTATACATATTATACTTTTTGTACTATTTATGTATGTAAAATTTTTATTTTCTTCAACCTGATTATGCTCCTAACATAATCTCATATTGATTTTTATTTAGTTTTTACCCTCTTAGTTAAGAACCAACGAGGAGAATAATTTTTGTAACGTTCATTTAGATGTTTTGGAAAGAAAATTTATAACAAGCTCCTCAATGTAGATGTTTTAATCTCATAATTGGCTTTCTTTCTCTACAAACAAAATGCATTTGAGAGAGAAAAAAGTTCAAAATAACTGGAGATTTATAACAAAGTTTTTATTTCTCAAAATATGGATTTTAAGTTATAACCTTTTGCGACCATAGACCAAAAAAAAAAAAAAAAAACCTTAATCTACTCTACACACAATATTGCACTTTATCCTCAAAGATTTTTATTTCAAATTTTAGAATTATTTTTATACACAAATTACTATTTCAAAACAAAAATTTACAATATAAAGCTTTTAATTAAAATTTGAAATGATAGATTGCGGAAATTAATTTTTTGCTAAATAACTTCCTTATACATTCCAGTTAGTTTGTAGAGAAATATAGAAAAGAAAGATAATGCAAATTAAAGTAAATCCTTGTAGACATTTGTCTTTAATAGTTTTGGAGTAAATGTTCTTTACGTCTCCAAAATTGCATTTGGAGATATGGGCCGCTAAAGTTGAAAAACATGATACAAATTGATGAACAACACTTTCTTTTTTTAAATACATAAAAAGTACTTTTAATATAGCTAGATTCAAACTTTTTGAATCACCGGATTCAAAATTGAATGAAGTGTTCATTCTCTGAATGAGGAGTCAATTACCGATTCCTCTAAATGTTATATATTTACGTTATAATTTTGCAACGTTTTCAAAATACAGGCCGATTTCAATCAAAAAATGGTAACAATAGGAACACATCCAAAACTACATATTTGGTTTAATAGCTCCCATGTGGAATATTAATGTATAATATTAAGGATTTAAAGTTAGTTTTCGGATAAGATGATGTATCAGTAAAAAAAAAAAAAAAAAAAAAAAAAAAAAAAAACATGGGAGAGGATTCGATAAAAAAAAATTGGGGTATACTTTGAAAGGTATATATTTTGAGCCTACCGGTCAGATTAAAAGTAAAAGTAAATTCTATCGAGAAATTAGCAGATTTCTGAATAGTCACATGTTCAGAATCTATTTGAAAGGAATCCATAACTTTGAAATGACATATCTCTAAAACAATGAGAAATAGAAAGGGGAAAAAAAAAAAAAAAAAAAAAAAACACCGAGACAAGTGTTATGATGTTACATAGACAGGTATTGAATTTAAATATATCAGTTTGTTAAATTGTATGAAGGGAGTAAATTTGATGAAGATTGTATATTGTTTACCGATGAAGCCTGTTTTAGTTTGGACGGTTTTATCTACAATAATAAAACAAACTGTGTGTGTGTCTGTTGAACTGTGGTTAAGTTTATCTAAAGAAAGCTACTTATAATAGACGTAGAGATCAGAAATTTAAAACATAAGTAGTTTTGACTTTCTAATTAAACTTAGAAAACACATAGAATTTTAAAATTTTGATTAGTTTTCCAAATATATATATTTTTTAATTAAATAACAAATATTTTACAAAATGTTTTTTTATAGGGGTACAGTTCTGAAATTTTTAACATAAGTAATTTTTGGCCTTCTAATTGGCCTTTTAATCTGTTTATCAATTAATTTTTTCAATTAATATTTTCATGTATGTGGTTTTGACCTTCTAATTTTCCTTTTCACAAACCCGTGTTAAAATATTTTCATAGTGGTATTATTGTATTAGCAGAGATTTTTTTTTTTTTTTTTGGTTTTTGGGCAAGAGAGGGACTTCTAATATTAAGGTTTTTACATATCAATTAATATTTTTGGTGAGTGAAGTGAGCTTATGCTTATGCAGCAATGAACCTTTCAGCGAGTGAAGTAAGACTGAGCTTATCTGTCAATGAACTTTTCAACGAGTGCAGCGACTTTTAGTGTAGAGAAGCGAGTTTGGTTTTCGTAGGCAATGAATCTTCCTACGAACGAAGCGCCAAAAGCTGGAACCTATACAACAATGACGAGTCTCCGCAAAGCGGGGCCACGCAGCTAGTAATTTCAATAAAAGTTTTTGGTTGTTATCACTCTCGAAATACAATTTTAAAATGTTTTTTTTTTACTATATTCTTGTTTTTCTTGACAAGCCAATAAATCCATTAACTTCAAATTGAAAAATAAATAAAGTTCATCGATGCTCTCCATCTAGTAGAACGAATCCAAATAAATAAATAAATAAATAAATAAATAAATAAATAAATAAATAAATAAATAAATAAATAAATAAATAAATAAATAAATAAATAAATAAATAAATAAATAAATAAATAAATAAATAAATAAATAAATAAATAAATAAATAAATAAATAAATAAATAAATAAATAAATAAATAAATAAATAAATAAAAAATTAATGTAAATTTAAAATTAACTAGTGGAAACTATTCTTGAAACGCAATTAAAGTAGAAACTCTCAAAAAACCTAAACATATATTTTATTATTCTAGACACTTGTCTAAAAACCGTAAAATGCTTCCTATTAACCCCAGTTTAAATAAGTTCACTTCAGAGATGAGCAAAAAAGCTTAAATATATTTCACACATATCAAATAGACTAATGCATGCTTCAAATATCCCAGCTTATGTTAATTATCCCCGTTAGTGCAATAAAATGAAGTACTTCAACACATATATCCAAACATTCACTGTGCATCACAAACAAAATATTTCCCTCTTTTATATTTAACATGTGCATACTAAGTACTGCAGTATTATTTTAAACCAAATAAATCTTTGAGAATTACGTGACTATTTTACACAATTGTTCAACTTAAAACAATATCCTTTAAACCTCAAGATATATTTACATTTATTTAACCTTGATAACAGTTAATCTTTGTGAATATAAATATTTTTAAAAGTAAGATAGGAAAATTTTACTAATCCCTATTAGCTTAAGATCAACAGCCTTTCTTTTCAATTAAAGAATGCCCTAGCGGCGAAACTAAAATCCTCTTTTAAAATATTTTCTACTTTGTAAAATATTCCAACTACGAAATGTGCCGATATGTTTTCGTTCCCTAACAAAATAATTAACTCTTGAATTTCAAATGAGAAACTTTGTTCTTTCTTTTAACAATCTAAATTATACCAACAACTAATCAACGAAAGAGGAATTTGCCATCGCCTTGGATTAATTCGGAATCCTCCCAAGAGACCAGTTATTGCTTCATTTACGTTTTCAATTGTTTGTATAAGATAATTGGGTACTCCTTTCTGCTTTTCGGAAATTACTAGAACTTTAAGTAAACTAGGAATTTTTCCAAATGCAGATGAGTTCAGCTTTCAGCAGGTTTTTTTTTTTTTTTGTACAATTTCATGTTTTCTTTTTAAGTTATTATATATTCAACTCTATAAATATTGTTAAGCAATTTTTACTTTCAATTATCCGTATCTTAATATTGAGTAATGAAAGTATTGCATTAAGTCTCCGAAAAAAAAAAAAAAAAAAAAAAAAAAAATGTTTACTTTCAATTACCCATATGTTTACATAGGGTAAAGAAAGTATAGTATTTGTTAAAAAAGAAATCGATTTTTTTTTCACTTCTCCCAGTTTTGGAACTCTCTTATTTAAAAAAAAAAAAAAAAATTATCTAAAAAAAATGTCTGTCTGTGTGGTCATCATCCAGGACAAATAGACAAACGATGTTCAAATGTGTTCAAGCGATATTAGTGGTGGCCATGGGATCCACCATTAAGGTTTTCGTCGTCAAAAACGCGAGCGCGTATAAAGTTGAAATTATGAAAAAATCATGTTTTTCCGCAATTGCTAAAAAACGGATCAAACGATTTTGATTAAAATATCTGTGCTAATGCCTCTTAAGGTGTTTTAATCATCCCCACCTTCGAAATTTCATTAGAAATGCAGTAAAAGAGTAAAAAGTAGAAAAGCAAGCCTTTAACACACATCTCTCTGCCCCTGAGCATCGCTCATCAGTGGTTGATTTTTTTCCTATTTCGTACACAAGAAAGGCCAGTGTAATGTCAATCGAATAACATCACCAATTTCGCAATCTTGGACTTTTTTCCAATGTAAACATTATTGCCAAACATATCGCCAAACTGGCCGTTCTCATTTAAACAAGTGAAAATATGAAAACGGTAAATAACACCTTAAAATTTCATGCAATGGCGTATATTACAGTGTAATTGGAAGTTGTGCGAGGTTCCACACCCCTAGTTTTTTTTATTTTTTATTTTCGCATTTTTACACTTTTTGAAGCGTGGTGAGTTCAAGAAAGTGATCTAGAAAGATGTCTGTATGTCTGTCTTCGGTTAGAATGAAGATCAGCATGGTGGCAATAGAACCTGTTGTTAGGGTTTCAATAAAATTGCTAATGCGCATGAATTATATGCCATTGAAAAATTTATGGTTTTTATCAATTGCCACAAAAACGGCTTTAAATATGTTGATCAAAATCGCCGTAGTAATGCCTTTTAAGAGGTTATAAACATCCCCACCTCCGAAATTTTCATAGAAAAGAGTAAAGGTGTAAAAAGCTGAAAAAAGAATATCTTTAACTCTAAGTCTTCTTTCTTTGATCATCACCCAACAGCGACTGTTTTTCCTCTGTTTCACTTGTTAGAAAGGATAATTTAATATTTATCTAAAAACATATCGCCAATTTCACCGTTTTGGTAGTGTTTTCTCCGATATAATAATCGTCAAAAATATAACCAAACTAGCAAATTTTTAAATGAAAACTTGAAAATGAAGACGGTATATTTCACCAATCCATGGTTAATTTAAGTGCAATGACCAGTATTAGGTATAAATGAAAGGTGTGTGATGTTTCACATCGCTAGTTCCATATATATATATATTTGCAAATAGTATATATATATATATATATATATATATATATATATATATTTTAAGTTATATTTTCTGAAATTTATTTGTTAACAGTGCAAATACAAGCATGCAAATGTGGCAACACTCGAGTGAATCAATATATTTTGAGTTGTGGTCCTTCTTGTTCTGATTGCTAGATCGTTTGCTCTGGTTTTTTGAAAAAGTATAGACGCGCGGGTATAAAAACTGCCAAGACGTAGAATTTGATCTGTCGGAGGTATAGAGACGCAATTTAAAGGATTTCTGCGCTAATTTGCCTGAGTCTGAATTATCGCTGTGTCTGAAATTGTTCGCGCTGACGCTTCTGTTAAATTGGATAGCGAGTTCAGCTTTGTAAACCTCTGAGACAAGGAATAAGCTATCAGTTTTTATTTTGTGAAAGCTATGTCGTCGTTTCCAATGAGAAAATTCGTAATACTAAAGTATAATTTATTTTAATACTTCTATAATATGCATATGTAAGAAAGATGTTTTGTCCATAGCAGAGTGATTACATCCCTTATAGATTGGTTTTATACTTTGGCTTTAAACTAGAAGAAAATTTATGCTTTTATTAAGACTTATTGACTTTAAAAAACATTCTTATGACTGATCAATTTTCAACATGTTTTTCATTTTTTATTTTAGTTTTATGGATAGGGAAGCGGTTAAAGATTTATTTTTGTAGTGGTAATGATAAATATGCATGATAAATAAATAAAAGTGACAAATATATTTAATTTTTAATAAAATTTTATTAAATTTTTAAGTTTGTAATCCAGATTCAATCGTGACTGGAACAAAAGCTACACTAGCCAGAAAATCATCTCATTAAGATAAGGATTACTTAAAACAACCCGAGTGTCAGGGAGAATGTCTTTTCAAGAGTAAAGCGCTCCGTAATTTCTTCTGGAATAGGAAAAAAAAAACTATTTTAGATTGGTGGTTTGTTAAATAAGAATTCATATGTGGTATTATTGAAATTTCTGTTATCAAACGGAGAGTATTTTAGAAAAATCTGAATAAATTATCCTTAAAATACAATTCTCGACGAAAAAATCGTAGATTAAGGTAATTAAACGGTTGTAACAATAACAATTTCTGTTCATTAGCAACAATAAAATATTAGTATCTAAATATATTAGTAGGATAGTGTTTCTTTTTATCTTCAAGAGTTTCACTGAAAGTGCAGTGTGATATAAGAAAGTAAGAACTTATTATGAAAAATCAATAATTCACAATCATTTAAGAGTAAGAAAATATAATTTTCAAAGAAAAGCTCAGAAAAAATTGCTGTTGGCTCATATTATTAAGATGTTTCTGAAAAAAGGCCTGTATATTGCTAAAAAAATATTTGTTTAAAAATAATCCAATTATTTCTAAGGATTTCCGACTTTTAGTTCACTTATACCTTTGTTGTTTATAATTTTAGTTCACCGTGTAGTTGACATTTTTTATATAATAAACAATAATTTTTATATTCAGTTAATAGAAAAAGCAATATTCACTAAACTTCTGTGAAGAAAATTATGCTGAATGAAATGCATTATTGCTTAAGAAACGAAATTTTAATGTTGACTATTCGATTCTACATATTATAAAAACATATTTTGTTCACATTTTAGCTTCGACAAAATTCTCAAGTTAAACAATTATCATTCATGAATTTCAATGTGTTAATTTAAATAATAAAAGGATCAATAAAATTTTTTTTTTAATTTTTGAAGGAGATTGGTCAGAATACCTGGCAGAAGAAATATAATAAACACAATTTTATTAAATAAAAAAAGTTGTTTTTATCCCTGTATCAAATAGTCTTGACACCTCAATCTTCAGCTTTTTAATTTGATACAATTTCCTCGATTATATTCTCTTTTTTATTTTTTCACCACACAATTCAATCAAAACAACAACATGTAATAAAATGTATCTAAAAGTATAATTTATTTATTTTAACAAATATATTAATTGTTGGTGTTTTATTATAAAAATCAATAGCAACCGAATGCATGCAATTTAATAATAAAATTATGACATCTAAAAGCTATGTGATACAAAGAACAAGCTTAGAAGTTATATAAAATATATCCTGGAATCTACTTGAAATAGTATTGTAATCATATTATTGAAAATTTTAAAAAGTCTCACACCGAATTAGTGAGGAAGTAAGTAAACTTGCGGTAAATAGTGTAACCCATAAAAAAGTTTTTAATATAAATCCTTTATATGCATTGCTAATTTTTATATTCGTGAAAACAGCCTCGGTTCTGTAAACAACGTGTGCTTGGTATTTGCATCTAATTTTAAATATCAAAAACATTTCTATCAGGAAAATGTGCAGCTCACTACGTTTCAAAATTTATTTATTAAAAATGAACGTGATTTTATGCACTCGCATCCCAATATAATTTATTTATTCTGATTAAAATAACTTTATTATTTATTTATTAAAAAAAAGTTTGTTAACAGGAAAGAGTTACTTCAAAGGTCGGTTGAATGCTATTTTAGCGCGATTGGATGACGGCAACTTGGTTTATTAGTTTTCCATAAAAGCGGCCTTTTAGTGACAGTTACAACCCCAAAATTTAAAAGAATGCTTTATCATCGACATCTACCTTCCAAGTTTCAGCCCAATTGGGATTGGAACTTCACATATCCGCCGCTATCAACACACCAAATTGAGGTTAACATAAAGAATTTAAAAATAAAAGGAAATACTTAAAAGAAACAGGAATAATTCTGAGAAAAAGTCACTCGACTATTCAAGGTATCATCAATAAGACATCGTGTGACTGGAACTATTTAGATGTGCCCGCGTACTGGCTACCAAAGAAATTTTCACAAGTGGATGTAAGCACAGTTCTTTGTAAAGTTAAACTGTGCCTCAGAATTAATGCTGTCAGAATCGCGAAGGACATTTCCTGTGTGAAAGGATCACTGGTTAGGTTAAGTTACTAGAAGAAGAACACTGAATTCTGTTGGGTGTACTGTCAGAGGAAATTCTTTAAATCCTTAGAATATTGTAGTAAAGGTTGTATAGTTTTAATGCTAGTTTTATAGTTTTCTAAGAATAATCTTACTACAGTATATATCTGTTTTAAAAATAAAAATGAGAAGTTTGTTTATATATAACAATACAAACCGAGGCTATTTACACAACTTAAATATGTAGCGTTTATATATGTAAATATATAAAACGTTAAATATATACTACGTTTTAAATATATCAAAATAAGCGGCTCTATTTGTAATTTAAAATTAGAGTTGTGCAACATCACATAACTTTTAATTGATCATCTTTCAAACATTTTACATGCTTTTTTGAAATTTAACATTTTTGCTTACAGATTTTTATTAATGGTACTAGGGATGTGGAACATCGCACAACTTTTTACGAGCTTTTTACGTCTTTATCTCATTTCTGCGGAAATTTCGGTGGTGAGGACGTGTAGAACACCTTAAAAGGCATTAGCACAGAGATTTTTATCAAAATTGTTAGAGCCGGGTTTTTTTTAGCATTTACTGAAAAACAGGATTTTTTCATGATTTCAACCTCATGAGTATGCGCGATTTTGACGAAATCCTTAATGGTAGATCACATGGCCACTACTAACCCAAACACCAAATTTTAAGATCATAAGTCAGTTTGTTCGGCAGTTATGCTGATCACATACAAACGAAACGCTTTTTTTAGACAACTTTTCTTATATCAGTATGTTCCAAAAAGTAGAAACAAACGAAAAAATTTAAATTTTTATGTGACCAAAAACAATACTTTATTATCCTATACAAACAAATGGATAATTCAAATTAAAAATGGACAGTTTGGCGTTATTTTGGATACGATTATTACATTGGCAAAAAAAAATGGGAAAATTGGCGATAAGGTTTTTGATATTTCTTACAGGAAAGTAGAACAGAAAAGGAACAGTCGTTGAGGGGCAATGTTCACAAAGGTAATGGCCTCTATGTTAAAGACATTCGTTCTTCAACTTTCTGTGTCTTTATTGGATTCCTATGGAAATTTGGGAGGTGTGGATGTTTAGAACACCTTAGAATTAAAATGTATTACCGGAGCAATTTTGATGAAAATCGTTACACCGTTTTTTTGGCAAGTGCTGAAAAACATACATATTTCAATGGTAGCTACCTAATGCGCTATTTTGACGAAATCATGAATGACATGTCCCATGGGCACCATTTACCCTATACGAACGATGACCATCATTGGTCAATTCCTTCAGGAGTTATGCTGACAACAAACATACCGATTCACGCACAGGAATTTTTTCTATAGCACTTTTTTGAACTCAGGACATTCCAAAAAGGATAGATATGCAAGGAAAAACAATATTTTTTTTTAACAAAGCAATACTTTCATTATTCTATGTTACATATAGGAGAGTTGAAAGTAAAAATATAAAGAAAAAAATACAAATTAACGAATTACACTCGAAATCCAAATTACATCGATCGACCTATCAAATTAATAATATTGACGACCAATCCTTTGTGAACTAAAGCACTTTACTGGAATAGGGATAAGCATAATATCAATATATGGAACGCTGAGTTGCCACACGAACAAAGGAATGGGGATTTTACTCTTTCCCTTTGAATAGCCAAGCCACTTCACCTTTTCATTGGTCAGCAGATAAAAAAGGATCTTGTACACTCCAGCATTTTCTTTACTCCGATATCGGCCATAATGGATTTCATTTAGAGTTGTCCTGAATAAAGAGATGGACATTCCATTACAATAAACTTTTTAAAATTAAAAAAAAATATCCTGAAATACATGCATTCAAAAATGTTGCTAATTGCAACGACAATCGGTGTCAAAGACCTAATAAGCGCTGATATATAAACATTTCAGCAGTCTATGTATAACTTTTCATAAGTGACTAAACTCAAAAAGTTACAAAAAGAAGGATACTCAGTCAAGACCTTTTGAGAAATAAAGTTTCTGTTTCAATATAGCAAGAGTATTAATTAGTACCTTCCTGTATTCTAAACATTGCATACATTTCAACGCGGTAGGTGATTTAGGTAACGCAATCAATAACGAGTTATCTCGTAGTTGGCAAGTAAACTCAGTTTTTTAAGTATGAGTATTCTCGTAGTTGGCTGTGAAGGTGTTAACCAACTTAAAACAAAAATCGAAGTTAAAAAGAATTCTGTTTTAACTATTTAGTCGATTTAACTAACTAATATTAACTAAAATTCCACAATTTGAAAGAATTCATTATGAATTATTCCAATTAAGTAATTAATTAACAGTTTGTATTGTGAGTAATGAAAATAGAAAGTTAATACTTTTTAGAAAAGGACTAATTTGATAAATTTCTTCTCAACAAGATTTCACTGGTTAACAAAATCAAGAAGTACGAACGAGACTTTGCGGGAAACAAAGAGAAAAAGAAGAACGAAAAGGTTATCATCTGAATTGAATGCTTTGAAGTTAATTAACAGCATAAATACTACTGCTTCTCATCGTGTGCAGCTACATCTTACATAGCGATATTTACAATGTTAAGCACTTCCACTCTAAGAAAAACTCGTCATTAATATTTAATATTTAAACAAAATAACGACAAACATTAATAGAACCATCTTTTCCTTACGTGCAACCTAAACCAATTAAACATTTACGTTGGATGTATGAGTAATATATTAAACTTATTCATTAAAGTAACATATCTTAGGCAAACTGACATAAAATCTATTTTAAATATTAAATAACTGTCTGTTTCACTAACGGATCATGAAAAGCCATCTACTTGAGAATAAAAAATTCAAACAACGGTATAATATTTCAGTGCCTTACATCTCCTCAGAGACATTTCTCGGAAGAATTTCCTCAAACGATCTATATCCAGGCATCTTCTTAATCACATTACCCCCCCCCCCCCCGTCAACATGCCTGATTTCCCTTGTCCCGGTTTTAGTATCGACGTGGCTCATCTTGAGGAAGACTAACTTTCGGTCAACAACGCATCCAGTCTGCGATTGAGCGATATGATCGCATCGCTTTGCTGCGTACTATTAATTATTCCGACCATATCCTACAACTCAACCACGGAATTAACAAAAGAGGCATAATTAAGTATTCCTTGCATAATCAGAAGGTGATCTTTGAATAGGGGAAGGAACAATGGAAGGAGCTGTGTGGAACGTTTTAGGGTTCTGTTGTTCGAAATTAAGCCGATGGAGAGCTTTTGTTCCATAGAGTCGAAGGCAGGCTTCACTACTTGTAATTAGGTGTAATCGATATTGAACAGAAGTTAGCTTGAAGCAAATAAAGATGACTATATGTCTGACCTTTTCTAAATTTTAATAAGCTTGTTTAATTTACTTCATTAGTAAGTTTTGCAATCGATATCAAATATAATATTTTGTAATACAAAAGTCGCTCAAATTAATTGATCAGTCTTGTGAAACTATCAGTGTCTAAAAATAAATCAATATCAATTTCCTATTATCTACGTAAACTATCAAAATCATATTTAATAAGAAATATTAGTACACATTGTTTAAGTTTTTAATTTCAATGAGCTAATTACCGATATAAGTCAAATTAAATATGGAGTAAAAAAAAAATGTTGATAATTTTTTTACCTCCACGTTTTGAAAAACCTTAAGTAAATTTTTTTTTTGTTTCTTTTCAGTTGGTATGTATAAGTGTCTGGTCAACTTGACATCAGAATAGTTCTTGCTGTGTAGTCCAAATGCAGTCCAAATACAAGTCAATAGTTGACATGACTATAAGGATAACATCACTCTTCGTGAAAAGTTCTATTTTCGCCATGATTTCTAATTAAAAATTATTAGATAAAGTTCAGTTATTTGCACGTTGTTATAAAAAAAATATAATTTTATCTGTAGCTTTTCTGCATTATTTTTATAGATAATCTGATGCATAAGTTTTGTTTGTGCTTTTCGTTAGAGTGAATTTTTTTCTGCCAAAATTAGAAATGTTTCATTCTTTTTTTAACAAAAAAGAGTCACCAACTAGACATGGTTTGTGAAAAAGTTATTGTCAAACTCACCACATTGACGAGTTTTTTTCTATCCATTTTAATTTTCAATGAGGTGAGAAGTATTATATGGAAATAGCAGGTTACACTATGTTCCACACCCTTGGTTTATAAGCGTCATTAGCCAATTTTCTTCATAAAATAATGCAACAGCAGTGCCTATATTTGTAACTTTATTTACAGTGCCTTCATTTGTAACTTTTATTTGTAAGTTTCATTTGTAAGCCTTCATTTGTAAGTTTATTATTCATATACAACCTTACTAAGAGTAAAATTTTTTTTTCTATGATAGTTATACCTTAAGTAATGTTACACCTTCAAACGTGGAAAAAGTTTTACTCAACAGTCAAGAGCGAATCTTTCATATTTATTACATAGCAAATTTTAATCTAATGGTATTGTTAACAGGAAGTCCTAGTAAAGATCATATCCTATACTCACTATGTTGCAATCTTCTTGCCCAGTGCATTTAGAAACTACTTTCTAAAAAACTTTGAAATTTGGTGATTAGGTACGAAATAGATCAACTAATGAAATGACATGTATTCTTTTCATTTAATGTCTATCTATTATAAATGGAAATTAAAGTAGCAATCGATGAAACCAGGTATTTTATCAAATCATTAAGTGATCTTTTTCGTACTTATTCACCAAATGTCAAGGTCTTAACAAAGTAGTCTCTAAATGCCCTGGGCTGGAAAATTGTAACATAGCATGTATAAGGAATGGTCCTTAATAGTATTGAAAGAATTGCTATAATTATTATGAAACTAACATATGTTCTTGTAAATTATGAATTCAAATGAATTGTAATTGAAGAAAGTAGAATAAAACATTAAGGTGCTAAACATTTTATATCTGCTGCAAAAATACAAACACAGAAAAAAAAACATTCTGAAACTGTTTAATCCACATCACACAAAATGTCCCTGTACTCAAATACTAGCATATACCATTCCCTGTTGAATTCGCTTTCACCGCTATATTTACACAAGGGAATACCTCCGGGCTTGCTGCAGCAGAATAAAAACACACACACACAAAAAAAGGATGTCTACTCACATTGTTGTTTTGCCTTTTCGCTCCATGCATATAAAGTTTTTGTCGCCGGATTGCAGCTGAGATCAGCATGCGACCAGAATAAATTTTCGTAGCAATGGTGATTAGAATATTTTTGAGTGTGAAAAGAAATACGCTATTCGGAATAAAATGAAACTATTTGCTTTTTCAACAAACATAAGGATTTTGGTATATTTTCTTTCATCTTCAAAACTTTAATACTTAACGCCTATACCTAACAGCAGTATAACAGCGATGGCCAATATCACTCGACATTAGCAAATCGCGATGGGGAACTTTGTAAACCCTACGTAGATACAGATATTGGCCAATCTCGCTCAGTGCTGCATGAAAATATACTGGAAGTTTTAA
This sequence comes from Linyphia triangularis, assembly GCA_963978545.1. Lineage (NCBI taxonomy): Eukaryota > Metazoa > Arthropoda > Arachnida > Araneae > Linyphiidae > Linyphia > Linyphia triangularis. Next base: position 11,327,442 of record OZ021732.1, read on the forward strand.
AGCATTAATGCATTGTTTAATATGAATATTTTATTTATGAGAAAAGGCAGAGGACGAAACATATGTTTTGTGTTATTTTCAACTAGTTTATTCATAGAAATTCGTGTATTTTAAAATCGAATTATACTTGGATTGGCCAATATACCAATATCCAATATAATGGAAGTTATTTCGTTCGTTATTGTGTTTTTACGTTCCTTAGTTATACTCTAGAAGGAATGACGCATTTAGTGAATGCGCTTAAAAAATGGATAGACAACATTGTATAGTTTACATAGAGTGGTTCCCAAAAGTCTTTGCAGACTTATAAATTTCAATCAAATACTACAATATCTATATCAAAAATTAATATTTCTGAGTATGTTTTTCTAATAATATAGCTAGTTTCATCTTAATAAAACTACATAAAACATTTTTATTGCGTAGTAAAACTATTTTAATTAAAAAAATCGTTACCTATAATTAACGCATAAGATATCTCCCAAAAGTCTTCGTACACTTACATTTTTTTTTTTACATATTAGTATTTATATAGTAATATTTTGGTAAATTAGTAATTCGAAGGACATATTTTAGTAATTACAAGATCTTTTGAGTGTCTGGGCATAAATTTTACTAATTTAAAAACAAAAAAAAAATTTAAATTTCCACATCAATCTTCCTCTATTCTCGGATCAATACTGATTTTAGTTAGATTTCCTTTTTACTGTCGTATCTTCTTACTTCAGTCTTCATTCTCTCCAAATCTGTTCTTTTGGGTTCAGTTCTGTCGACTGAGGTGGTGTTTTTAGAATTTGTGGGCAATTACTGTGGCTATGGAGGTGATCATTTAATGTTGTGTGCTCGAATCATTATCTTGATAAAATTTGAATTAATTTGCAATATCCAAATTTTGAGATGAGAAATTTAATTTATGATTCAAAACATTCAAATAGAGTTCATTATTCATTATTCCATCATTAAAAACCAAATGATCAAGTCCTCATGCTGAAAAGCACCTACATGCAATGGCACTTCAACATCAATGCTTTACTTCTTTCACATAATTCTTGGGAATAAGTTCAGAATGTTTTTCTTCTCCACACAATAATGTGGCCATCGAAACCAAAACTGTAAAATTTGTTTTTACCTTCAAATAAGACATGATTCCATTCCATTTCTGGCTTATTCATCATTGCCTTTACAAAGAAAAGACAAAAACTTCATTTTTTAGCATTTGCGAAATATTTTCTTAGGGTAAAACACCCATGTAGTCCAGCTGATATGACGACTACTTTTCAAACAGTTTCAAGCGAAATTGAAGTCAGAAGTTTTCCCCCTACATTCAGAAGACACTTTAATAGCACGCAAATGGGGATTTTTCTTCAATTTTCTCACAATAAATCCCTTTTCACATTCAGATAACCTTGTTGGGCAATCCCTTCAATTCTATTTTTCTACTTCTTCCCTTCTTGTCTTCTATCTCTTCTATCCTTTCTTGTATTCTATTTTATTGTTTAAAACTTTTATCACACACTAAAGAGATAAATCGAATAAATTTAATATATTAGCCATACATGGAATCATTTACTACTATCATCACGACGAAATAATGTCAATTTTAGACTGTTGTTTGTTTATTATTTACGGCTACAAGCGATTTTAAAAATAAGTAGATTAAAACCAATATAGAAGGAAAATATTACCTACAAACCATTGTTTAAATATCGCCACGTTGTAAAAATTAAAAAAAAAAAAAAGCTTAAAAAATAATTTTATTAATGAAATTATCAGAAAATGTTTTGAAAGTACGGACCCTTTTGAGGTATTTTTTTTCTGTTGTTCTATAAATATATATTTTTATAAAAATAAAACAATTCAATACTTCTTTTAAAAATGTTTGGTTTCATTCAGAATTAAATAAACATTCTATAGAAAAAAATATTGAAGTTAGTATTCGAATTTAATTCCAGACTAAGCACTTTTTCTACAAATTTTTAAAGTGTACGAAGACTTTTGGGAGCCGCTGTATATGTTACTAGAATGCATTATTCTTTTAACGTTGTATTAAAAGAATGGATAATGTAACCATCATAATTTCATTAATATTAGGAAGTAATTAATATTTATATTAAATTTATCTTGACTAGTATAATTTCTAATGCCTATATATACTAGTATCTTACTAATACTTATACTTATCTTTTTACAACCCTGGTGGCACTCTTCATCTATGTCACTTTTTACGAAAAAAAAGTATTGTTACTACTTTTTAAAAAGTTCGTTATTCGTTCATTATGTTCGAATCAGGAATTTTTAATTTATTAAAGCAATTTAATAAACACTATTCACTAAATCAAGGCTGGTAAACTTTTAGACCCAAATTATACCTGTTTATTGTTTAAAAACACACATTAACTGTAATTGTACATCATTCAGTCTTTTCCTAAACAATTAGTGAAAGCAATGAGCGAAAATAAATGGATGCTAATCCCAATGGTAATATTACAAAGTAACTCGTTTTATATTAGGAATTGCAGCAACAATTTTCTCTCAATTAATTTTAATTTGCAATGGAACTCGGTTTAATCATGACAACAAATAACGAATTCAACACAGGTACAGAATATCCAACATTTTTTTTTTTTAATTCACTGAAACTAGATGTATGAATAAGTAGACTAATTTGATGATCAAAAAAGATAGTTTAGAATAATATATCATATAAGAAAATATAAATCCCTATTAGAATCAATAGAGATTTATTATTCATTACATTATTGCATTTTTATGAATATAATAAAGAGATTAATGCAGAAAACCACGAAAATTCACAATTTCGACATTAGTTATCGATTTGAAATATTGTTGCGTGGACGGTTTCGAAAGATTTGAAGCCAAAGCAGATCAAAACTTGCAGACATTTATTCCAAAATAACTCTTCACAGTTCTCTTACAGTTCCAGAACTTCTCGTTCTAGTAGACACAATACAGCTCTTTTCACAACAATAGAGCACAAAACAGCAGTTAAAAATTTTACAACACAACTGCTCAATCGCCGCAAAAGACAATGCAATACAGTTCGCTTCAGAACTACTCAGTAATTCCAGTCAACTAATGGACTCAGCTAATAACTAACTCAGTGACTCAAAATCAGTCAACTAACTCTCCCGCTCTCTTGGTCAGCCTTTTATAGGACAGGTGAACATACGTGAACCTTCCAGAGATAGACATTTGGAGAACTTTCCAGATCGTAGTCGAAAAGTCCTATACAAGTACATGGGGACCGAAAATGTCGCCAAAAAATCGCCAAGTTTGGCGACATTTGGCGATTTTTCGACAAATTTGGTGACAAAAATTAGTCGCCAAAACCGTTGTCAACTTGGCTCTATCTCGCCAATTTGGCTAGATTGCCATTACCAAAATGTTAAATGCCCTGCTCCATGTAAAACTCGCTTCCTAGCGTTACCTCTGTAAAACTCGTTATCAAGCATCAAGAGGCTCACTGCAGGGAAGCCAAATTAAGATGAACTATTGCACTCCTTATGCAAAATGTACATAAATTTTCCTATTTACAAAATTAACACTACGAAATATTTACAAATATACCAAAATTCGTAACATATATTTGCACAACTTTTATTAAAAAAAATTCAAAAAACCGAAACAGGACTTTTTTTGGGGGCGGTGGGGGGGGGGGGGAATAAACAAATATGTAAAAAGTGTTCTAGAAAGCTATTGTTCTGTTAACATGTCATGAATTTTTTAAAATTCAAATAAGAAAAGTCGATTTATTGTTTGATTTTATGGTTTTAATACGGTTGATGTTATTTTAAAATTATTGTACATGATTTGTTGAATAGCTTCAAGGCGGAGCAATACTTCCAAATAAATATATATCCCATTCAAATATGAAGTTTCCAGGCTATACACTTTAGAATACTAGGGGTGTGGAACATCGGCAAACTTTCACTTACATTATAAGATCGGTCACTGCATTTAAATTTGACATAGATTGGTCGAGTTTACCCTTTCTATTTTTATATTTTCATTAATTAAAAAAAAAAAAGAAGAAAAAAAAAGCACTAATTGGGGAAATGTCTATATGTTTTTCGATACTTAGGGCATTACCTTATCGGGTAAGTAAAACAGAGAAGGAAGAGTCCCCGAAGGGCAATTCTTATGTGAAGAAAACTTTGTACTAAAGACATTCGTTACTTTTTACAACATTATCGAATTTCTACGGAAATTTCGTACCCGGGGATTTGTAGGGATGTTGATCAAAATCGTTAGACCCATTTCTAGGAAATAGCTGAAAAACATATTTTTTTTATGGTAGCTACCTACTTATGCCCAATGCGCATGCCCAATTTTAACTAAAACCTTAATGACAGATCCCACGGTCATCACTAACCAGCATACAAAAAAATTCAAATCGTAGGTCAATCGGATTGAGAGTTAGCCGATCACAGGCAAACGCATATACGTTTTTTCTAGACCGCATTTTTTATCTCAATGAGTTCTAGAACGTGTAGCAATGTAAAAAAATCGGATTTTTTTTTACCCAATGCAACGCTTTTATTACTCTTTGTTAATATATGGGTAGTTGAAAGTAATACGTAATATGAAAAATGTAGTTTTTATTAAACTGTTTTCAGAAATTAAATGAAACTAAAGGGCTCAACACCCTTTTCTCTAACGCTAGCCAACTCCCGTACAAGTCAATTAAACTTTTGAAATGCTGATAAAATTGTGCCTAAAAATTAGGCAGCATGAAATCCTGAAAAGTATTTAAAATAAGCTCTTTGTAACCCTAAATACTAAATAGTGGTGTGGTGTGATATGTTTCCACAGTTTTTTTTTTTTTATTTATTTATCCATCTAACCGAACATTACAGTACCACTTGATGAAATCTTTTGTACAACGAAAATGGTCGGTTGGAAAATACGTGAACAACATAATTTCCCTTCAGATTATTAATTAACACTCAATAAAGAGTGGAGAAACAATTATAAATATTGTCAAACATGTTGCTCTATTCAAATGTTGATTTTCAAACGACACTCTTCTCCGAGCAAAAAAAAAAAAAAAAAAAAAAAAATACAATTCAAATCAATCGAATAAACAGTTATTAACATCTAAAAATGCGGGTTATGTCTGAAAATTGTAAACAATGCAAATCCTCTTCGACGTTACCAGGCAGATTAGCGAAACCAAGAGCCATAGCAGAAGCATGTCTCATAACACAATAATGGAAAATATAATTCAATATATTAATTAATAAAATATTTTTTGCACCTTTGATACCTTTTAGTAAATCTACATTTCAAGTCCTTTCAAACGACGTCTTTATCATACAAATTGATTCATTAGTTTAGGGGTAGTAGCTATCACATAAAAACATCTTGCCTATCAAATTTATAGATTAATTAGATATATAATTGATACTTATTGTGTGGTCCAGCATTTCGGAGGCTTCTCAAAGTATATACATCCTAGTCTTTGATGCTTGGTGAACCAAGCTGACTTCATTCGCAAATATGTTTACTACTATGCATTAATACCCCCCCCCCCCTTTTACATTCTAAGAACAAATGTATTTCCCTGTCAATACAATACGCAGAACAACTTCTCCTCCAAAAAACAATTTTTTATAACTTTAGCAGTTAATACTACAAAAGAATTACTTTAGCAAGATATAAGTATTTAAGATTTAACAACTGTCCCTTGGCGGGAGTTTTGAGAACTGATGGTCGTGCGATGTTGTTTTTCCGGGGAAGAAACTTTACAACAAGTTTCCGGGTTGTTATGAGAATTATAGACATTTTTAACCTTAGAATTCAGAATCAATAACAAATTATCTGTTAGTGTAAAGTACTTTTTATTAATCATACGTATTAAGTAATGGAGCTTTTACTAAAAGCAATGACAAATGAAGAAAAGGTCACACATATGAACGATCTGTGGTAATCCAAACACTGTAAAAGAATACTATAAAAAATTCATTGATATGTATACTTTTCAAAGATATCTATTTTTCTGAAATATTTTGTGGCCTTTGAGCTTTCTTTCAGGAAAAAGTTCGTGACTTCTGACAGCATAAAGATATTTGAATGATTCAAAAACTTTCAGAATTTCCAAAGCAAAGACTACCATTCACATGCCTTATTGTTTATTTGGAAGTATTTTAAAATAAAATTCCTGAGCCAGGATGCACAAGTCCAAAACCCTGAGGTAAGTGCAGTGTAAATGGGTTAATAATAATAATAATAATAATAATAATAATAATAATAATAATAATAATAATAATAATAATAATAATAATAATAATAATAATAATAATAATAATAATAATAATAATAATAACAACAATAATAATAATAATAATAATAATAATAATAATAATAATAATAATAATAATAATAATAATAATAATAATAATAATAATAATAATAATAATAATAATAATAATAATAATAATAAAAAATATAAAAAATAAAAAAAAATAAAAAAACGTAACCCAATTTTAGAAATTGTATACATTAAATCTTATTAAACGAAAATTAACCAAATCATATTTTATTCATCTAAACCTGTATTTAAAAATCAACCATTGCAATATATAATTGCATTTGTCTCGCTTCACCCTACCATCCAAACGTAGTCTGAATAATTTCCCTTACTACATTCCATAGAAGAACAACATAAAACATTTTTTGCTAATCCGACGGTGATTTATTTTCTTTGAACTTTTCTTGAGAGGTAAAATATATTATTTTCAGCAGAAAAAAAATAAACGTGTCAGTTGCTTGCTACTAGTAGTTCAGTTTTGTGGTTACAGCAATACATGAGGTTGTGTTTGGCACGCTGATATTTGACAGATAGGCATGCTTATTATCGGATATCTGACAGCGTTGTCAATTATGAATCATGCATGCCAGGAAAACATTAATATAGGATAAATTTATCGTAGGCCTTACATAACTTAGAACCTTATATATATGGAGAAGGTTTTGAGTATATGCTTTTGATAGCTGTTGTAAATGACTATTTTGCATTTTCGGATAATTTTTATTAAAGTATTAACTTTATTGTAAGTATTACAAAGTTGAAAGTATTTCAAAATAATCCATGATTATTTTACTAAATATTTAAATTTCATCTTCTAGTTAGTATTTAAGTTTGATAAATGAGTAAAATATTATATAATGTAACGTATGATTGTCATCGCATTTTCAGAGATTTTTTTCTGAACTATTAGTATTCTATTTGAAAATTAAAAGTATTTTTAAATATCAAATTTTTATTTTCAGAAATATTTAAATTTTAGTTTATAGTTGAAATTAAAATTTGATAATGGAAATACACGTTATTATACATGGACTGGTTGACTATCAGTATTTCACTATGAAATTTTACCATGTGCATTTAGCAATCAAAAGACATAAATTAATATCACATTTGGAACGTTTCATCCCTTTGGTTATTCGAGATCGTAATAGTTTCTTTTCCATGATTGACCTTGCTGACCTCTACGTCAAACGACAAAGTAGAGGCTACATTGGACGTAAAAAGTTTTAATATCCCCCGTTTGGATATTTGCACTTCTTAAAATTAGTTATTTGCGATCGAAATAACTAACTTCTTAAGCCAACCTTTGTTGACATTTGTATTTGAGAATGCATTGGATGTTAGATATTTAAATATTCTTCGCTTGAAAGGTTTGGGCCTTTTTCCGATCCCTCAAAATAAGTTAATCGTGAACGAAATAGCTTTTTCTATGCTTACCCTTCTTGACAAATTTCAGTGTTGTGGTTGCATGGGAAGTGAGAGAATTGGTAACAAGTCTATCAGTAAGGGCTTTGTTTTCTATATATAGAGATCACAGTAGTTTCTAAAAGTTCATCAACAAAGATTAACAAAAATGGTAAATACATAAATAATTTCATTTCAAATTTACTGCTTTCAAATAACTGTTACATAAGATCAGAACAAATTACTCTGTTATAAATCATTCATAAAAAATCATCCTCACTTTAAAATAATTAAAACTATTCCGAACATTACTGCATCGAATACACATCAAGCTTTAAGATACGCACAAATAAAATCCCTCGAAACATCAATTCCCTTAAGAAGCCCTTATTTTAAAACTTACAGTTTTGAATCCTTACCCCATATCACTATCGTCGCTAACCAATATCTGATACTAATTACCTCAGATTCGGGTCACTTATCACTTCGGAGCATAACGGCAAAAGATCTTTCGACAGGACGTCGGTATTCATTAATAGGTGCTTTTTTTTTTCTTCCCCGATACAGTTTCAGTTAGTACCTTCCTCCTCCTTTTTTATTAACGACAGCCATCCGGAACGAGGTCATTATGTTATGATGTAACGATTTGAACATGTTTTTCAAACTTTTAAGCCTTTGGGAATGACGTATATATTATCCGTAAAGCTTCAAACTTCAAATTTAAATTATGTCATTTTTGAAATGCCCCTGAGGGAGAAGATTTTGAAAGTGGTACCATTTTTTGACGGGGATCGATGTTAGCCAAAGGGCGACAAAAACTTGTTGAGGAATTTGGGCGGGATTAGATTTGAGGTTTTGGATAAACTAAAGAATACAGTAACAAAGAATTGCGAAAGTTTGAATAGTTCCGTGCTATATCTTTTGTAGTAGGTTAGAAGAGCATGATAGAGTAAATTTTAAATAAAATTAGTTATTTTGATGGAGTATTAAAAAAGTACAAACATATTTATTCAAAATGCCAAAGCTTTACAGCCGACCAAACGGTGTAGTGGTTAGCGTGCTAGCTTCTGGACCGCGAAGTTGCGGGTTCGAGTCCCGTATTAGGCATGGGTGTTTGTAAATGTATGTTGGCTTGTCTAATGACGAATGTTTCGGTGCATTATAGCCCTCGTGTTGCTGAAATGTGCCAGATAATCTGAAAACAACCAACCAAGCCAAAGCTTTATATGCATACATAACATATAAAGGTATATGACTCAAAAGTAATAGAAATGTAAATGTAATGGTGAGGAGAAGTAATGCTGTTAATTTCACAGAAAAAATTGGAATTTTGTTTTCACAAAAAGTGTTTTGTTTTTTCTCGCGTTAAATAACGCGTTGCAAATCATAAGACTTTAGGTTGAGAACCGCATATACCGATTATAAAAAGAAACTGTTTTTCTTAAAACAAAACAAAAGAAATTTTTTTTTAAATACAATTATAGAATTTCTGAGAGAACGGCATTGTCTTGGTCATAAGTGCTTAGGAAATGTCAATTTTTCAAAATTATTTTTACGTTTGAATTATTCATATATAATTACTCTATTATCAAGAGACTTTATTCCAAATATTTGACTGAAAATTTTTATAAGGCATTAATATACACATTTTAAAATACAAATATATAATAATAATACAAATATTTAATATTCAAATTTTGTAATATTTTTTTTTTTTTTTTTTTTTTTAAATAAGCAGTTTTTTTAAAACAAAACAAAAGCAATTTTTTTTTTTTTAAATACAATTATAGAATACCCGAGAAAAAGGCATTGTCTTGGTCCTCAATGTTCAGGAAATGTCAATTTTTAAAAATTATTTTGACTTTTGAATTATTCATATATAAATACTCTATTATCAAAAGACTTTATTACAATTATTTGACTGAACAATGTTGTGAGGCATTAATATACACATTTTAAAATACAAATATACAAATAATACAAATATTTAAATCAAATTTTTTAATAAACAAAGCATGAAATAGTTAAATAATTTTTCTTTATTTGATGAACAATTAGTTTCAATTTGAATCTGAGCATCCAAAAGAGTAAATTTAATTGCTTACTGCTTATTTAAAAGTATAATACAAATTCATTGTTTTCCAAAGTCTATCTGATAAATAACTTTAAATATCTCTATATAAAACAAATAAGGACTGCTCCTGTTTGGTAACGCTTAACAAATCAATTTATCTCTTTTAACTTGTAATGCATAAATAAGATAAAACAAGTTGTAGGTAAACTAATAGTCATTGCGTTATTCAGTGCCTATAAATCCTGCAAACAAGAGTAAATCCTGATAAATCGTGCCATTGATATTAAACACTTTTCTCTATACTCTGGTGATCTGGTAATACCATAAATAAATCTTGAGGGTTTAAATTAACTTCTCAAATAATACAAAATCGTTACGTTTTTTTTTTTTTTTGTTTTTTTTTTTTTTGGACATTAGAAAATATAATATAAAAGCTAACAAAAAGGCATTTAAATAACTATATTAAGGTATAAGTATTAAGTTAATATTAAGACACTATGAGAGTTAAACATTATTGTGAATTCAAATATATAACGGCGCATTCTAGAAGGTATAAAGCTACTCACTTTATTTTTGGAAATTTTTGCTACAGATATAAACTGCAAGGTAAACCAGAAGCATATAAACTCAAGTTTTTCATCGATTATTGATTAGGGTGGTTTGAAAAAAAATATTTTTTTTATTTTTGAAACGCATGAGGCGAAAAAAGTTGATACACCATCTTGATAAGAAAAACTGTAAAAAAAAATTCCGATCGCGCGTTCACCTCAAAGTTTGGAGAAAATACAAAAAATAACTCTTTTTCCTAAATTTTTTAAAATTTCTTGATGAAAGGCAATAGTTTGTAATGTGTAGTGAAAGGGTGGTATAACACAGGAAATGCATTTTCAAAATATATATTAATATCTAAAAATACTTAAAAGTAACGTTTTTTGTAAGAAATAATGATTTTTCTCTAAAATGGGTACGAATGTTATTTCTTACATTTTTTTTTTTTTTTTTAAACTTTCTATTATTTATTTGAATCACTTTTTTCTCTAGCTTTCTATTGCAGTGATGCACTTAGAACAAAACTTGTGTAGAAAAGTCGGGCATTATGGATCTTTAAAAAAAAAGTATTGTTCTAACGTCTTTTGCGTCAGCGTGAACCACTTTTTGTCTTGTCTCTCTACATAAGCGTTCCACAGCTTGTGAGTGACAAGGAAACGAGTTGCAGTCTGATTTAAATGGTCCCTAGTAGCACAGATACGCTAGGCAATTTCGTCAGACATAGGCTAATCCCGATGTGGAACGTTGTGAATCGGTTGTTGGAAACAATATTAGCCAATCTCGCCCAATTCTGGATAACATATAGAAGAGGTTTTGAAACGCCGAGGCACAGTTTTAAACTTTGGATATCGTATTTATGAGAAACAAAACAATGTGATGGTTTTGGCTAGTTTGTTTGTTGAAAAATCGTGTATTTTGTAATTATGCTTGGCCCAACCATCCAGTCTTCCTCTGTTTCCTCCAATACAGCTGTGCTACCTCGGATGCTCCAATCTTTTCTAACTAATGTTCGCTTGTTACTCTTAACAAAGTAGGAGTCCTATTACAAGCATTCCAATTAATTGTGTCCCCGTAATCAGTAGCAATAAAGTTAAGTTTAGTTGCCTTGTAATGCCTGATTGTCTTTCTCTAGGAAAATTTTCGGGATTTCAGAGATCGGAGCCTTAGTTCTCTTCCATCTCTCTTTTCGAACAAAATCATTGCCGAAATCAAATTTTTTGGGTGAGGGAAGGAAGCATTTCATTCAATAACTGAGTTTAAAACTTCAGTAAATATTCAGGGAGGTATCGGGACAATCGAATTGCCTCATATATGTTCTTAGGTCCTACAGAAAATTATTATTATTTTTTTTAATTCGAAATCAATGTGGCATGTAACAATTTAAAATAAAGAATACCACTTGCTTGAGTTCATCCGATGGTTTACATTCACTCGCATATACTCTAAGTACTCTGCTCTCTGTTGTTAATCATCTGGAGTGTTAAAGGGGATTGGGTTTGCGAGCTTCCTAGTCACTGGCCTGATCTAAACGCTGCTAAAATATCAAGAAGATATAACTGATCTGTGCTCAGTACTTTCTTCTCAGCTTGAGGAATTGAACATTCACCACGTAAAAAATCAGTCGAGGGAAATTTTTCAGAGTTCTTTAATTGTTGAACTATGAATCTTCAATTTTTGATCTCACTGGAAGATGTTGGTCCTGTTATAGTACTATCTTACTGGAAGATGTTGGTCCTGTTGTAGTACTATCTACGTGTTTAAAGAGGCGTCTGAATGATAGTTCATTGGAGTATATATCCCAATGTAGTGGTCTCCCAACGTGGAATTTGATTTGTCAGATTATTTCCAGCCAGTATTAATAGCAGTCCTAATTACAGTCAAGTGCGCTATGATCGAATGAATAAGCAAGTAAGTTTATGAGCTTGAAATGAAGAGAAGGCACCACGAGAAAGGCCACCCAGATTGAAACCTGCCAAACATAGTTTTTATCAATGTTTCAAAGGTTATATGCGAACGATTATTATTGAATTATTACTAATTCGATTTTTTCCAAGTTCTATCTACTTCATTCTTATTCCACACTATACAAACTAATGTACGTTGATAATTTAGTGATTGGTGTATTCTACAAATTGATGGAAAAAAGGTATTTTTTGTACTTATTCAAAATTTTGTAGTGAATGCGTGATGTCAATAAAGCATTTTTAACAAAAATATGTAAAAAATAACGTTAGTATGCCCATTTTATAGAAAAGTATTTTTCTTTTTTTTTAAACAAAAAAATGTAGTTTTGAATATTTTTAATTATTAATATATGTTTTAAAAATGTATAGAATAGGGTTTTCCTGTGTTATACCACCCTTTCACTACTCATTGCCAACTATTGCCTTTCAAATATATAATGTTTCGAAATTTTAAGAAATTTAAGAAAAATAGTTATTTTTTGTATTTTCTCCAAAATTTGAGGTGAATGCGCGATCGGAAGATATTATTATTATTATTTATTTTTTTTTCAAATTTTTTTTTTGCAGTTTTTCTTATCAATTTGTGTATGCGTTTCAAAAATGTATATATATATTTTTTCGAATCACCCTATTATTGATATATGGTATCATGGGAATTGTCAAGTCTTGCATCACACATTTCAAATTGGATATAGAAGTGACGCAAAGTTAGAAAGAACCTTAGAAATAATATAATTATCGAAAAAATTGCATAAATAGATTTCCGAAAAATTTATAGAGAAAATTAATTTTATGCAAATTTCAATTTGCAGTGAGTGACGTAAGTGAAGATATACGATAGTGCCAAATAATCTTGTTTAGTGAAGGAAAACACAATATAATCTATTTAAAATAAGATCTATCTGTTGAAAAGGTAACGATATTCTTCAGCTTATAAAAGTAAGGCACAACTGAAATTAGTGTCAGAAATAGTACTAAAAAGTTGTAAAAACATAATTTATCAAAACTCTAGCAGTCAAAGCAACAAAACTTACAGACCCTTATAAATATCAATATGAATGCAGGAAAACGCAAGTTTTCTTGTCTAAACTGAAAAAAAAATAAAATACTACAACTAAATAACAGGAATTTCAAATAGGTGTATTTGTGTTACTCAATATTTTTTTTTTTATTTTTCAAAAATGTCATTCTTTTTTTACTTCAATATGTACCTTCCTTAGCTAAACATATTGCTATATTTAGCTAATCTATAGTAGTTTAAGTTATCTGCTCAATTTATTATGAACATAGCTAGTTAAAAAATAGTGTTTTTGTTGTGCAAACGGTGTTAAGTTTCTGTGCATCCCCCCCCCCCCACGCATACTTGTATTGCATCAACTCTGCCAGTGAATAGTGTGCTCTGCACATGACTATGACATTGCCACACAGAGCAGTGAAGAAGATCATCCCTTCTTCTATTAACCAACTATATAAAGTTTAAGGGGAAATCCTAGTAATGATCATTTCCTATATTCGCTATGTTACAATCTTTTAGCTCAGTCTATTTAGAAACTGCTTTGTTTAATACGTTGACAATTAAGTGAGTGGGTACGAAAAATTTCACTTAATGAAATGACATAATTAAAAACTCGAAAATAGAGTCTAATATATTTATTTTTTATTTGAAATCCTAACGTTAAGGCACATGCAGTGGCTCCACCTGGTTTTGTTTTTTGCTACTTTAATTTTCACTTATAATAGATAGACATTAAATTTAAAAAAATTTGTGTCTTTTCATTATAGACTGAGAGGCGACTGCAATTTTTGGACCCCATCGAACATCATTCTGAATTTTTTATAGAAATTAGAGAAAAGTGAGTAGATTACAAATCCAATGGTCTGCCGTGGCAAAAATGTCCGAAACTGGTCAAAAATCGACTTTAAATAAGTTGAACTAAATCCAATTGCCAAATGCTCCATAACTTGCCAAATAATGAGCATTTTTTTAATTTGGTAACCCTCACCCTTTAATTTTCAATTAAGAAGGTTGCAGACGATTCGGATTCATGGCTATAGCTTACTTGCATCTTTCACAAATAAGCCCAATAAACATTACGCCACTGATGACGTAACTGATGTCGCCAATTTGGCTTACTTTTAAAAGATACAAGTTTTCCGAGCCAGAGATCAGAAATCGTTTGCGCTTTTTCTCATTGAAAATCAAATGCAGTGTGTTACCAGACGAAAAAGTTTGTTCTCTTTTTTGGCAAGTTATGACATATTTGGCAATAGGATTTTAGTTCAACTCATTCCGAGTCGATTTTTACCTAATTTCCGCCATTTTTGCCAAGGCAGACTAGTGGATTCGTAATCTACTTACTTTTCTCCAATTTCTTTAAAAATTTCAGAATGATGTTCGATGAGGTCCAAAAATTGCAGTCGCCTCTCGGACTATTAGGTGATCTTTTTCGTACCTACACACCAAATTTCAAGGTTTAATAGAAAGTAGTTTCTAAATGCACTGGGCTAGAGGATTGTAACATAGCGATTATAGGAAATAATCCTTACTAGGACTTCCTCTTAAAGAAAGCATGTCATGTACGAGCTTCATGTTATATCATTCCTAATTAAATTATTCTTTAATTAAACCTTAACTGCATAACCCTCTATCAAGATCATTAATAGATATTGGCTTTATATATCAGCTTTGTTATTCAACATCTACTAAACTCCAGACAACAAAGCTTTAAAATAACGTCGGATGTTTGCTAACAGATAACATATCAACGAAAGATAAAATTCTTTCTCCATAATGAAAATGAAAATATGTATAGTTTGGTTGCTATGACAATCGTAGTCAATATTAACAAAGAAAACTGTTGCCACATAAAAATATGACGTAGAACTAAATCAAAATATTAATATATAGAGTGATTATGACTTGAAATTTTGCCTGAAGTTGACCAAAACATACGTAAAGAAAAAGTAATTTGTTTGACAAAAAACTATTTCAAATCTTTTTTTTTTCTTTCTGCGATATAATTTCCTCCTGATTTGTTTATATTCAGTTCATTATGGCCAGTGGTTACTTTTTGTCGGCTTTTTGAAATACGAATCTTAAATATATTCAACCTATAAAAGAAAGTGTATGGAAAATAATGTTTATTGTCGCTACAATTTGAACAAATATGGCGAAATTATTGAGAATACAATTTCAACCCTAAATTCTAACTCAAAGTTAATTAAATTTAAAATAATGAGTTTTGAGAGCGCGAATATTTTGTAACACTTTTGTACTGGTAAAATGCTGACAAAAGTTATAAATTAAAACAATTTATAACTATTGTTGACATCTGTTGTCTTCAAAAATGTCACACAGTTCCCCGAATAGTACAGAGTGTTGTTCCAAAATGTCTTATAATTAGTTTCACTTTCTCAACAGTGTTTTCTAACTTTCCAATAACACAATAAGCACCGTAGAACTCCACTGCATGTTTCAAAACAGTTATCGATTAGAATTAACTGAGACTTTATTTCTCAATATTAAATTAATTATAAGAACAATCATTTTAAAAAGGGATACTTTACCCAAACAAAATTGTAAATTTGTCCATTTTTTCTTTCTTCTTTTTTGTTCTATTACTGGAATCTTCTAAATGCACATGCGAAATTTTGAAATTGTATCAACTTTTTTAATGAGTTAAGTATCATTTTATGCTGGGTTATTAGATGATTTTCTTAAAATGAAAGTTTTAAGTTGATTTTTCTCACTGTTTTTTATTAATATAAGGCTTTTTTTAATAAATGGAGAAATCTTAAATTTTTTGAGCATGTTGTAAAATATGTCTATTTTATGAATTAGCATTCTAATTAATAAAATATGTTGCAGTTTTCATTTTTTAGCACTAAAGTAAAATTATTGCAGATTTATAGAATTTTTTTAAGAACTTAAACAAACATTTATGTTATAATAAATTTCTAAGAATATTCCATATTTTAATGAAAATTCTTATGTAATAAAGTTTGAAAAATGTTAGGAGAAAATTGTGAGAAAAAATATTAGTATTTAAATAAGCCTTTAGCATTTTAAAAATTATGTCAAAAAAATTAAATTTAAAATAAAAAATTAAATGTTTTTTTTTTTTTTTTTTTTTTTTTTTGTGTCATATAAAATTCAAATAAGGGACATCTATTTTTTTATTTAAAAATACAATTATAAAAAAAAAAAAGTGCAATGGTAGAGTTTCTCTGTAAATAATTAAAAATCAGCTCTTGATAATGCTATTGCTCTTATCTCAATTTTGCTTATAATACTTTAACACCAAAATAACATTCTGTTAGGTAAGGTATTTACTATAAATACCAATTGGCAATTTCCTGCCAGAAAATGCGACCTGTCATCACATAAAACTTGTTACCACACCAACTTCAAATTCCGAGCATAGAATTCTGTCAAGAAATGGGGTCTGATTATATGGTCTTAGATGTGAAGCCAACTGACTCATTGAGTTGTACAAGAACGAAATATTACAATATTTTGAAAAGCTTCGACACGATTTTTTTTTCAAAAATTACGATATTGGAATTTACTGTTATGAAGTATTTTTCTTTTGATCTTGATACTACGGAAAGTTCGGAGACAATTAATCATTGATCTCAGTGTACATTTTTGAAATATCGCTGATATACTTCAAAGTATCTTATAATATTTTACACCATTGTTAAAAATGCTTAATTAATGATGCGCACAGCTATAGAACAAAGGAGGGCTGCAGTCACTCCAATCCTTCCACTTCTGCCTTGACTTTTCTTGAATTAAAATCATGAAAAAAGTTACAAATTTCAGTGGATTGGAGAGCCCCCGCCCATCATTGCTATAGGGATAAAATCCCGGGAATAACTTTAGACGTTCAGTGTGACAGATGCTCACGAACTGCAATTTATAGACTATCTAGCAGTTGCATCAAGTGTCTCACATTCATCGAGGGCAAGAAGGTCTTCACCACCTGCTCCAAGAGCCACGACCACTAGACTTCAACAGAGCATTTGGTAGACAGTTTGAACTGCTGAAGGGAGGACATCTATCATGATCATATTCTTGTACTCGACTTTCTTTTAGAGTCAACGGACTCTCGTCTGACTCCGTCTGACATGGAAGATAAGAAACATCAAGAACATCTACTGAAAAGCCTTGTTTGATTTTTTTAAGCGTAAGCTTAATTTGTTATTACGGAGACACTGGACAACATAATTGAAAACGTTGGATAATTTCCAAATTTATGATGCCACTCCTACAAGATCTCAAATTAGTGTTGTCTTTTTCAATTTAATTGTTTGGAGAATTTAAATACTCTGATCATTTAGTTTATGTTACAATTTCAATGTTTTCAATAAATATTTGTCCAGTGACTTATTTAACCTTTAAACTTTGCCTTTATACCAATATTAGGATTTACAGGCCTTACTACAGGCCTTACCAGTGTTCAAGTTTCATAGTTTTAAATGTGCTGCATAAGGGTTAAATTTGTTTTAAATCTTACTTTACTTTTAAAAGTCGCTTAAAATCCCATTTCATACAAAATACGCCCGTATCTCAACCGACAATGACTCTCTGTTTTGAATAACACATTTCCCTTTGTTAAGACTGAAATTGTTTGGAAAAAGTGTCATATTATTGCGGACTTACCCTAAAGTTTTAAATTTGTATTTGTGAATTTCTTAAAGAGATACGCTAGAACGATAATTTTTTTTTTACTGTTGTATTTTCTGAAACTATTAACAGTTATACATTCAGTAATATTTAAATTTTAAATTCAGCTACTCTAGAAGTATTTGTGTTTAATTCCTTAAATAGTTGTTATTATTATGCATTAAATATTTGTAATTTTTTCTTTAAAACATTGTTTTCTCAAAATATGTTCGTTATTTAAAAAGTAAAATTTTTATAAAAACTACTTATTCATTTACCCTAAAATTTTACAAAACTAATAATCAGATGTTATTTAATATTTTAAGCCATGCATCTATGAATGAAACTGCTAAAAAAATTGTAGGCTGTAAAAAGTGTTGAAATTTTATAATCATTATTATTATTTTTTTTTTTTAAATACTCGTACCCATACAATAGTTTTTAATAATAAGATCTACCAAGCCTTGAAAATGTAATTGCATGGGTAAATATTTAAAAAAAAAAATACATAGAATTCATAGGGAAAAATTAGATGCTTAAGTTAAAAAGTTTATTTAAAGTAGCTTAAATACAAGTAATTTTAACATTATTTAGATACAGAATCTCTCTTGCGTAAGTAGTAAGTATCAGAACTATTTATCATTATTAAGCTTCTAAAAGCCAAAAAGAAATGTACAAAAGGATAAGTGACATGATGTGTTGAGTAATACTAGTGTATCTGTTAGGATGTCAAAAGCCAAAAAATAGAGAATGACAGCGATCCTTTTTTTTTATCAAGAGCCAACTCAAGAAACCTTTGAGGAAAACGAATTATTGTTCTGTTTACAATTCTGAAAACTGATTCCTGATATGTCAGAAGATGGTGAAAAGGAGAGAAAGCAAAAAAGAAAAATCAAAGTCAGCAGCCGGTGGTAAAAGATGATGCCGAAAGTGCTTTATAAGAGACGAAGAAACTCCTTTTGAAAACGAAACGAAATGAATGGGACCAGGCGATGCGGTAGAGATGGCATTAAGGAATACATTTCATCTTAAAGTGTTATTTCTTCTTAAAATCGATAGATTTCAGACGATATATTTGTGATAGAGATATATTTCTGGTAACCAGGCAAAAATCTTTCTTCTGTGAAAAGTTAAGCGTTTCGATTCACATAGTTACGTATTTGCAAAAGAAGATTTAAAGTTGTGTCGTGGTATTTTTATGTTCATATTTACTGTGCAGCCATCTTTTCCATAGGTATAAAAGGATATATATATATATATAAGGAAAAACACCTTATAAAACTTTAATAGCTCAGAGAGCGAAACATTTATAAGATTTGTCACTATGCTAGTAGGGACAGTTGAAGCCTAAATATAATGTAGTGGAGTGATGTGTCTTATCAACATAACCCTGTATATGCATATTAAGCAGCTGACAATGGGACTTTGCTAATTAACTCTATCGATATCCTGTAAGAATACATTTAGGTCATGATAATTCATCACATTCAGATTTGCAGCCGACCAAACGGTACAGTGGTTAAGGTGCTAGCTTCTAGACCACGAGGTTGCGGGTTCGAGTCCCGTGTTAGGCATGGGTGTTTGTAAATGTATGTTGGCTTGTCTAATGACAAATGTTTCGGCGCATTATAGCCCTCGTGTTGCTGACGGCACCAGATAATCTGAAAACAACCAACCAACCATTCAGATTTGAAAATAGATATTTTATTTATCTACGAGGGTGAGTCAAAAATTATCCGCAATGTTGATACAACTCATCTTACATTGTTCATACTGATCCATCCTCGTTTATTGTATTGTTATGTTGCAGTTGTACTGCTATGGAATTTCTATCCTAATTCCTCCATTTGTCTTCCTTTTATTGCAGATAGATCATGGCCGCTCCATCAGAAGTTTACACCAAAGAAGAACAGCGAGCAGTGATCCAGTTTTTGTGGTTGGAAGGTGTATCAGGGGTCGCATTCCATCGAAGACTTGTGGCACAATACGGGAACAGTGTCTTACTGCAACGGAGTGTCTACGAATGGATTGAAAAATTTGAAAATGATCGCATGTGTGTTACGTATGAGGAAGGAACCTGAAGACCATCTACGGTCACAAATTATTACAACACTTAGTGTGCACGTGACATGGGTTCTGTTTGACAGGCGAGTGACTATTGATGATGCACCTTCCCACCACAAAAACCGAATAACTGCTAGTTGTTCCTCTTTGGTGCAAACTTCTAATGGAGCGGCCATGATCTATCGGCAATAAAAGGATGACAAATGAAGGAATTAGGATCGAAATTCCATAACAGGACCACAGCAACATAACAATAAAATATACGAGGAAATATTTCAGTATAAACAATGGAAGAAGAGTCTTTTCTTAAAAATTCAAAATAAAAAAGGCATTAAAATAATAACAAGTTACAAGTCAGCAGACCACATTTACATCATGAGATGGTTTCCTTAAGTCAATAACACACAAGCCACAAGTTTATTGTTTACCAATATTTATTATTCTGGATTATTAGTTTTCTATAACATTAAGTTTTAATCTATAAACATAATGTTAAGAAATGAGGGCAAGTTTTTAGTGTATTTCGAGAAGCTTTCAAATTTATCTGTTAAAAAAGTTCAAAAATTTAATTATTATGTTTAATTAATTCAGGCAAAAAGAAACTCAAATTTGTCTATCTAAATTTCTATAAATATTGAGTTGAAGGATTCTGAAAGATAATGAAAACAATGTTTGAAGTATGAAAAAAAAAAAAAAAAACTTAATTAAATGACACACAAAAAGGAAAATATTGATGTTAAAATTTGACTATCAATTACCCTATATATAATTAAGGATAATCAAAATATTACATTAGATAAAAAAAAGAAGCTTTTTTATTGCATTTCGGTACGTTTTAGAATGCCCAGAGTTCAAGGTAGTGGTTTAGAAAAGAGGTCTATCCTTGGTCAGCATGGCACTCAAACGGATTGACCTACGATGCTCAACTTTTGTGTACAGGGCTGGAGGGGTCGATCTGACAAAAAACGGCTCAAACGATTTTGATCAAAACTATTGCGATGATTTTAAAAATATGTAACAGTTGTATCTCCCTTCAACGACTGTTCCTACTATATTCATTATTTTACTCAAAAATATCACCAAGTTAACATTTTTATATTTTTTTTAAATTGAAAAAAAAAAAAAAAAATACGAAAAAGAGAATTGTATATTTCATCAATCCATTTAAAGAAATGATCAGTATTAAATTGCATTTGGAATTTATGCAATGTTATGCGCTTAATATGGAACCCTGGGTATTTACAAAGACTTTAGGACATGTAAAATAAAACAAACACCATCAAAATCATATTTATTCGTCTAAAATCTTTTCTAGTGTTTGAGCTACAATAACAGCACAAAGGAAATGTTTGAGAAATCTATAAATATAAATACTAGAAATCTCATAATTTAATTATTCGGTTCAACTCTCTAATTCGTCCTTTAGTTGGTATGGTTTAGAAATTATTACTAAGACAATATGTAAAAATAACACACCCTTTGTTAATTAAAGATACAGATTTGTAGGTTGTTATTAATCAATAGTGCACGATTGCAAAGATGAACTTTATGATTTAAATGGCTCCACGTTTATATCTAAGTTTCATTTCAATGAATAATCGTGCATTCATTCCATAAACTTAGTAAATTATTTGAACTTTATGCATTCTCTTTTTATATAAGCCCTTTAAATAACCAATAATTTTCTGCATTTATTACGTCACAAATCAAGTACAAAGTGATACTTTTCTTTCGAAGACCTAAGACTCCTGAGGCTTAAGTATTGTAACCTATTTCAAGTTCAATACCGCTAAAGCAATTAGGACTTGTTTGAAATATATTAAATATTAATTATGATTAAATGCTTATTGTTATATGAATAAATAGAAATTTACAATGTATTTTATAATATTCAGTATATATCCATGAATATCTATATGTGTATCGCAAAATAACGATTTGCATACTTAAACGAAAAAGGCATATTGCATAAGTTGAAAATAAATATAAAACTTTTTTTAAACTTCATCGAAAAATACTTTTGAAACAGAATATTTTGCAGACATCTTTACATTTTTAAAGAAGTCTTCAAATGCAGCACTCCTAAAGTTTTGTAAATAGTTTTATTTTTAATATTAAAGTAGGCAAGAAGAAGCAGATATCTTTTTCGTTGTGAACTATACAGTTGGTATAAGTTTCTGAACATTTTAAGATTTCTTTGGATTTTTCTTTTAATTTTTTGTGTTTTAAAAGGGGATTATTCTGCCTTTTGCAAGTAGCACAACATTTAAAGAAGATTATTTTTCCCTTATGAAATGAGATGAAGTAAAAATGTAAATTCAAGTAATTCCAAAGAATTATAAAAAAATTAAAAAAATAAAACATTAATAATAATACGTATACAAAAACGACAATAGTTAGAAAAATAAATAAGAATAACAATGGCATTAAATTCAATAATACCCTAACAATAATGACGTTAAAAACAACAATAACATTAGAAACAAGAATAATATCAACTACTACAATAATTTATACGACTAAGTGCATTAAGTTACTTAAGTAATCGATATTTATTTCAGTATTCGTTTTTTTTTTTACGATCTAATGTAGTTTTCAATACGATAAATTAGCCAAATTTTTCAAATTGGGCAAGTTATTGTTATCATTACTATAATAATAATAATGATTATAATGACTGGATAATTTTTACTGATTAGAATAATAGTTCATATTGCATTAAACTATAAAAAAACTTAAAAAAACCACAAAAGAAAACCCCCAGAAAATATTTTTCTTCTAGTTTGTAATTTCAAACACACTATAACAAGCACTGTATTATTGAAATTTAGCTATAACTACTACAAGTGATTGAAGCACATAATCTCAACACCATATTTACTTTAACATCATTTAATACTCTCAATATTGGTATAAACTTAAGCATGGAATTATGAAAAATTGCTTTTCTACTTTTATAATCATACGATGATGCTTATATGATACCAAAAGAGAGTAACAATAAAAGATATCTGGAAGTAATTATTTTCAATATTCAGTCGGTACTTTAAACGGCTCCAGAAAAAAAAAGCTTTGGTTTGAAAATCGATGGCATAATCTAGATTATTTACGTGCAGGTTAAACAGAAAACCTAGTAACAATCATTCCCTATACTCGCTATGTTACAATCTTCTAGCCCAGTGCATTTAGAAACTACTCTGTATGAAACCTTGATATTTGGTGAGTAGGTACGAAAATTATCACTTAGTGAAAGGACATAAATTAAAAACTCGAAAATAGCGTCTAATATATTTTATTTTGTATTTGAAAACCTTACGTCAATGCATATGCAGTGGCTCTACCTGGTTTTATCATTTGCTATTTTAATTTTCATTTATAATGGATAGGCATTAAATGAAAACAATTTATGTCATACCATTAAGTGATCATTTTCGTACCTACTCGCCAAATTTCATGGTTTTATAGATAATAGTTTTAGAAACTATTATCTATAAAACTATGAAATTTGGCGAGTAGGTACGAAAATGATCACTTAATGAAATAACACAAATTGTTTTCATTTAATGTCAATCTAATATAAATGAAAATGCACTGGGCTAGAAGATGGTCGCATAGAGAAAAATTCTTACTAGAACTTTCTGTTAAACGGTTCCAGAAAAAAAAAATAAGCTTTTAACTGAAATTCGAAGACATAGTCTAGATTATTTACGTGCAGGTTAATCCATTATTAAATATTTAAAGTATGAGGTTCTTTTTTAAATTTACTTTGAAATTTTTTGTCAATATACATTGTATTACTTTAATAAGATCTATTTTCAGAAAATAGAAAAGTAATTTTACACAATTTCATTCTGTATTGCTATGCACTGTATCATTGTGCAGTCAGGTAGTTTGAGAAAATCATTAATGAAGGCGTGTAGTAATAAGGGGACAAGTATGTTCTCCTAAGGAGCACCTCTTTGTACTCTAGTTGGTTGGTTGGTTGTTTTCAGATTATCTGGCGCAGTCAGCAACACGAGGGCTATAATGCTCCGAAACATTCGTCATTAAACAAGCCAACATACATTTACAAACACCCATGCCTAACACGGGACTCGAACCCGCAACCTCGCGGTCTAGAGGCTAGCACGTTAACCATTATACCGTTTGGTAGGCCTTTGTACTCTGACCACAAGGTTTGATTGACGGGAATACAAACAGTTCTATCTTTGAGAAATGAATTTTGAATATGGATAACCTCCATTGGGAAGTGGAGTCCAAAAAGGTTTTTAATGAACTCATGAAGCCATATTGAGTTTAAAGCTTTTTCTATATCAAAGATGCGACCTACTATCATGACTTTGTTGTTGAAAACTTTTTGTGATTCATTAAAATAGATGTTGGACTTGATGCGTTTTTGAATGCCCTGAAGTGAACCCGTATTCAATTGGGCGGATGAAGTTTGAGTCCTTAATAAACTTGTCAATTCGTAGTTTGATGGCTTTTTCAAAGAGTTTAGAAAGGCCAGCACATTAATTGATCTGTATCGTGAAACGTGTACATAACTTATTAGACATTTGAAGACAACGATGATTGCCATTTTCCAATTATTAAAGGAATATTTTAGTCTAGAACATACAAATATATTGGTGATAAGGATGGCCTATTGTAGCTAAGGCATTTGTTGGCTCTGTAAGAAAAATAATCATATCCTGATGCTTCCTTTGCATTGAGTGTTTAAATTAGGTTTTTAACATCCTTACGATAGGCTGGTTCCTCACTGAGGCAGCACTGTTATTGAGGAGAGAGAACATTCACCTCATCCCTAACAGATTTCGTTAAGTCCAAATCCATGAAGTCTTGGTATGGAGTAAATTGAAGGTTCAATTTTTATTTTATATTGTGCTGACATCTGCTGTAAGCTGTCACAATTTCCCACAATGCTTTGACTTTTCTTGATTTATTTAACTTCCATTTTCAATGTTCAGTTCGAAATAAATATTTCGTAGAAGCGGAGAGGTTAGTCATTAAATTAGTAAATCAATTGTTAATTGTGGTTTTGTCTCTTCACAGAAAAACGTTATTTATAAATAATATATAAGATCACCAATGTTTTTGATATAGAAATTTCGCGTTAAATTTTTCAAAGTTAATCTCGTTTCAAGATAGTCGATTCAATTATAGAAGATTCTTTCTGTACAGATTTAAGAAAGAAAAACGAAAAATATAAATAATGCATAAGACAGTATACAAATATTTTTGATGAGTAAGAGCAAAAGAAACTATAGTTAGATACTAAACTAGATTTGAAAAAAATAAATAGTTGCTTTTCGAAATATAATATTTACAAATCAAATTAATTTGAGTAATTTTACTTTGTTATGAAAAAGGAATTTACTTGACAAGGCAAAGTAAATCAAAGAGCCTTCGGATAAATAGCATGGTTTTATAGAAAATTCTTTCTGTCAAAAATAATAACTTAACTATGTTAATAAATTCTGGCATTCACTGATTTATGCAGTTTTGCATTTCTGATCAAGAAAAATCTTTTCCTACATTTCCGTATTCCTATACACAGCTATCACATTAGAAAACAGTTTTTCACAACTAGATAGTTGTAAGGCGCCTACGACGTCCATTAAAAAATGGTGAATAAAACAACCACACGAGTACAAATTTGCTTCTCCCGTTTTTCTATCGATGGATTTAGAAGAAAGTAATGGTCTAAATAAATAGATCATAGACTTCATTCAACAAACTTAGCCACCTGGCAACTTAACCCCATAGAAATATTACTCGTTTTGTGTATGCATCATAAAGTTCTTCTCGATTGAAAATTTAGTTTACGAGCCAAATTCTTGGCATTTGTGGGAAGTTTTATTTTCCTGAGTCAGTATTAAGAAACCTGCAACTGAGGCTCATCAAATACTCTCATTATTTATGGTGAAGCCTCTACTAGTGAAAAAACGTGTCGTGAGTGGTTTCAAAGCTTCAAGAACGGGGACTTTGACGTCGAAGTTTGGCTTAGCGGTGGAAGAAGGAAGGTTTTCGAACATTCGGAATTGGTGGCATTATACTTCATCAAGACTTGTGCCAAAGTCAAGAATAATTGGCACAATCATTGAGAGTGAGTCAACAAGTGATTTCAAAGCGCATCCAAGCCTTGGGAATGGTTGGTTGTTTTCAGATTATCTGGCGCCGTCAGCAACACGAGGGTTGTAATGCGTCGAAACATTCGTCATTTGACAAGCCAACATACATTAACAAACACCCATGCCTTTACACGGGACTCGATCCCGCAACTTCGCGGTCTAGAAGCTAGCACGCTAACCACTATACCGTTTGGTCACCTTTGGAATGATTCAGAAGCAAGAAAATTGGGTGTCGTACGAGATGAAACCGACAGATGTTAAACGGCGTTTGCTTGCTTGTAATCAATTGCTTGAAAAGACAAGAGAGGAAAGGATTTCTTCATCGCATTGTGACTGGGGACGAAAAATGGCTTCATACGATAACCTCAAGAGCAGAAAATCGGATTTCCCGGTTGTGCTTACACGTTGATGGCCAAACCGAGAATCCGCTATTCCGAGGTCATACTCTGTATTCGGTGGAACCAACTCAGCGTAATGTATTATGAGCTTTTAAAGCCGACTGAAACTGACTGTCGCGAAAATGGTCAAGGCATACTTGAAGACGTTTAAATGGAAAGTCCCACCCTCCTCGCAATAAAGTGTTCTTTTCGCCGCAATTTATGATTTAAAAAAAAAGTATAATTTTTTTGACGCTTTTATAAAATATGTATAGATATATATATACATATTTTAAATTTTCAATTCCTCAGACTCTTTTACATCAACCAATTTTTCCCTCAAGGCTATTTCATCCTCCACTGTTGCCATGTTCATTATAACAGTGAAAAAAAAAGTTATGTTGAAATTAATATTTTCTTTTTGTAATTTTGTACACGTGAGCGTAATTCTTTATAATGCTCATATATAATTCCTCATAATCTTACAAAAAAAAAAGATAATTCCATTCTCCACTGACCACTTTCATTATACCTGTGAAACAAATTATGCTAAAATTAAAACATTGCTCTGAGAAGAATATTTCGTAACAATAACAAGGACATTTCGATATCACGTGAACAGAAATAAATTAAAAGCTTTAATAATAAAAAAACTGCTTTAAATTTATTCGTAACAAAACGTTGATATATGTTGAGGGTCTTTAGGAAAGGCTATGGGGGGGGGGGGGGATCCTGGCTAGTCCTAGCTATAAGAACTTTTTTCGTGGTTGCTCGGTCCTTAAAATCCTCTCAATGGTAGAGCGCCTGTTCACAAACTGTATATGGTGTTAAAATTAAAGAACATCTATCACTATTAAAATAACATCGTGGTTTCTTGGATTCAGAAAATCAGACCAATTTATATGCAAATATATTATCCCTCTAAAACTTTAAAGTCTAATTTAAATACTTTTCCCTCACACTAAAAATCTTATTTATCTTCGTGAAAAAAGTACCCGTAAAACTAATTCACTTTAGATTCTAAGTAAATACAAAAATGTAAAATCTCAAATTGTCAACTCAGATAACTTGTATTTTTTTTTTTCTTCTTTTTTTTGCGATCAATAATGTTTACCTTTTGATGAGTAAAGTTTGGATGCGATTGCTTATTTTATTTTTTTTATTTTTAAAGTGAAAAAGCTTTTAACTGAAGCCAAGGGACACATTTTATTCTATGCACGCAACCACTTCCATGTAAATGCACTTCAGCATCAAAGCCGAATGCCGAAGTTCAGCATGCGCTAAAACCAGAAATAGAAAACGTAAGGAATATCAATGTTTGAACACGTCCATTTGCAAGGGAGCAATATTCAAGCTCCTCGAGGCAATTATTTAAATGTCCCCAGTAAAATTTCTACGAATCGTTTCTTGAATTTGAAATACCTCCCGACTCTTGATTAGTTTTCGGAGGAGATTTATGATTCTAAATCCACTTCATTAAAAAAAGCTGGCAAAATAAAAAAGGGAAACAGTATAATTTGGAATAAAAAGCACTCATTCCGGAAATCCCAAATGTTTTCGTCGGAAGAAGGATAAATGAGAAAAGTTATCAGTAGGTGTGAGGATAGCGTTTTATGCTGCAATTGAGAAGATCAGAACGAAATGATTTGCACATTTAGTTTCTTTTGAATTCACAGACATAATTACGTTATTTAAATGTTAAGTAGAATTTTGTAGTCTATTTTTTCCATTGAAATGCAATTCGTTTGTATTTTATTAAACGTTTATGAGAAACTCTTGTTGATTAAGCGTGTTTTGCTATTAAATTTCACTATTTAGGTATTTTAAAATTTCAGTTTTTTTAACCTAGAGTTAAAACGTTTCAAATCCTTACAAATGATTAATATGGTTGAAAACTGTTACAAAATGCTAATCCTTATTGACTTACAAATATATTGATACTCATCAATATCAGCTTGATGCTAATTATAAATAATGTGACCAGATTTTTCTGTTACCAGAAACTTCATCAGTAGTTAGTTTTCTTAATTAACGAAGTTCTGAAGATATTTTTGTTTTATTTAGAAGGACTTCAGGGGGACTATGAAACGCGAAAACGGGACAATTTGGTGAGACATTCGGTCAGCGGAACAGCGAGGTGAGAAGTGGGACTGATCCGCCAAAGTCGGGAAGTCTGGTCACATTAAATATAAAGCATACTGTCAACTATACTCTAATCAAAAAAAAAAAATGAAATTTTCTTCCAAAAACAACACGTAATTTTCCACAAAGAGACTCGTTCTTTTCAAAAACGAAACCCACCCTAAAGAATTCAATAAAAAATCCCTCTTTCATACTACGGAAAATTATATGGCTTCGAGCATCTATTCCAGAAGATAAGCAATCTGGAGGATGCACTTCACTTGTTCGTCTGCTTGGAACTTTTTTTTCCCCCTCGCCTAATTCCATTTCACAACCCCCGCGAAACCTTCCCAGGGTGGGAGGTGCGGCTATTGATCGGCAACGCCTCAATAAGGAGGCACAAGTGAAAATGAGCGTTAATATGTAATTGAAATTGACTTCAGGAATCAATAAGTCCCAAGGGCAATCTTCTCATACACAGGGTCATCGTATTGGGGAATTATGAAGAATTTTATAGATAGGGAGATAAATCTATTAAAGATGTCCATCGATTAGGAATATGTACGTTCTTGTGAAATTAGGCTATTATGTACCTTGATGAAGATAGGTTCCATATCGTAAAGGGATATTGCGACTTAATTATTTCGTACATGTATGATAACTATTTAAAACTTATTTGGTTAATGAATGCAATTATGAATACCATAGGTTAAAGAACATTATATATTTTTAAATTGTTTACATTAACTTCGGTTTTGAATTTCTGTGGCGGGAAAATCTGCGGAGGGCTAATTAACCCATTTGCCGTCATCCAATCGAGTTGAAACTTGGAAGATGTATTCATTGACGATAAGAGGGCATTGTGTCAAGTTTTGGAGTAAAAAAAAAAGTCAGTCAATGGCACGGAAACGATGGTTTTCTTCGTAGTGAAGAAACACTATGAAAGTTCTATCTACGCTCAAAATCAGTGAAATAAATTGCAATTACACATTAAAAGTTGGCAAGTCATAATAGGTTATATATTGAAAACTTTGTTTTGATGTATTAATTTTTTATGTATATAGATGTTCATCTTATCATAATGTGTGTGTTTTTCTTTCCAGAAGTATACAACATTTTATAAAACGAGTCTAAATAAAGAAGATAGTTATTTTTAAAAGATTGCTAATTCCCCAGTAACACAGTGGTATAGTCCAACGCCGGAAACAGGAGTTCTGGGAAGATTGGCCAATCCAAGCTCTGAAACTCGAGCATCGTTCCAAAAAAAAGTGATTTTTTAAAAACGTGTGAAAAATCAGAAACCCCGCATGTTCTTATAAAATATGTTTCAATTTCAAAACTCTGCATCAGTATTTCAAAACTTCCAGTATATTTAATTAACAATATATTCACGTAAAGGCATAGAATGAAATCTGATATGAGTCTGGTTGAGATATCTGAAGCTCGAAACTTCTTAAACTAATCCAAAATAGACAATACGCAACGCCATATACTGTATTATTTAGTTTAACAGTGAAATACATTATGTATGATTTAACCTTAATCGCTATTATTGTACTGTCTTCATAACTGTCAGTGTTACTAACCGTAAAAGCGTATTTTTCTTTGTTATTTTTTATTTATCAATCACCCAATCAATGTACAAATGTACTCCAGTCACATATCAGCAGTGGCGGCTCGTGGTGTACAGCAAGTACAACCGGGTTGCATCTAAATTATTAGTTAAAAATTATAATGTACGAATTGCTAGTCAACTTGGATTATTTATTTTATTAATTTTCTTAAATGTAGATTATAATCGCAAATTAATATGGAATTTCTACTGTAAGTAAAAAAATCTCCTATAAATAGAAAACCTGTTGCTCGATGCACAATTTAGGGAGAAAAAAACCTGCTCAAATCAACTAAATCTGACGATGGTCCAGCGAGTATAGCCAGAAAGTGAAAGTTCCAAATAACTGCACCGTTGTCATGGAAACGACTGCTAGTATGGAATCTCCCTCCACGCTAAATGCATATGGTGTGGTGTCAAATGCAGCCCTTACGAATTTTCGGACTTCTGCTGTACTTGTAAATTCCATGTATTTGATTGACTCGTGTGTGATTTAGTCGGGACGTGTGGGTGGGAGCGAAACGAGCATTTTTAGAATATTCTCCACGAAACGGAAATAGTTTCCATAATAAATTTACACATGTGTTTTCTTGTTACTTTCTTAAGTTAATACTAAAAACTTATAATTGAACCATTTTCAAACATGGAGCACAGTTAAAAGTAAATTTAAATATTTTTTTTCTTTTTTTTGTATTTTCTCTCTCATGTCATTTTGTAAATATTGAAAGGCAACTTAGGATTTGAGTAATTAAGATTAAAGAATTTCCATTCATGAATGCTTTGGGAGAAGCGGAAGGGAGAAGGGGGGGGGATAGTGTCACTATTCCAGCTGCATTAATATTTTTAATCATGGACCACCACTGCCTGCTGGATAATGGCACCGAGCTCATGATCGGATGATCATGGGTTCTGTCCTGGCCCGCCGAATACCCGTGCGTGTGGTAATGGGGGATCCGGATTATTAAATAAGTCCTAATCTCAATGTCCTCTTTTTAGTGTGGTGGGGTTGGAAGGAGAGGTATGAGCGATACTGTTTCAACCTCGAAATCTTATTGTAGTTCAAAATCATAAAGCGTATTTGGTTGTGATAAGCACTTCACAGTGACAGAAATAGAAACTACTAAACTACTTGTACGAATAATGGTAATGAATGTATTTTGAATTGTTTTATTGTAATAAAATAATTTAAATTGTCTTTCAAGTCTAAAAGAAAATCTTAAGTACAACATATATTTAAATGACACTTAAAAAAATTCTTTATTATTACGATACACAAAAAATATGTATAATAGGATTTCAACTTTTGAATTATTTATTATTTTTATAAGTTCTTAATACGAACTGCGAAAAAATTATCACAATTCCCATAGGCTTTAAATCTTTCTCAAAAACTAATATGTTTCCTTATCTAAACTCCTGTCTGCATTGTTTATCATCATTCTTGTTAAACTTCGAAGTGTATTAAACGTCGGGTTGATCTCCGTCTTAAGTACCCACGCAATTTTCTTCACATTTCTTGCTTATTTCTAATCTTCTTAAAATAAATCTCTAGAATTACTGAGTTTTTTTTTTTTTTTAGTGTGAATAATGCTTCTTCTTTCACACTTTTTGGTAATTCGATTCGACCGAAATATTTATACTTCCGAGAATTTTTTTTTTTACATCCGAAGTACTTTTATGCACCACATTAAGAAAACGTCTCTTCTGCCAAATAAAGCATAAAAATCCTCTCAGACCTCCAATCCAATTTGGGAGGCATTTTATTATTTCTATTTTGTGGTAAAATATCTTTCGCTATAAGAACTTATTCCACTGTTCTTAAATTTTGAGAGTGGATGCATGTATTTTATTCTTTATCAGAGATGAAATATACTTAAAGTCAAACTCACTTCCCTTCGATTCCAAAAGATGCGTACTTTTGAAACAAGCACAAGCATAAATATGGTAATTTTGAATCTAGTTCTGTTTAAAAATTTAATTCAAATGATATTCAGTTCTTTAAAAAGATTAAATGAGAGCGGAAAAGTACATGACACAGGGTTATTGTGAATGGGACTAGAAACTATATTTTAGTTATGAATAATGTTTAGTGGTTATATTATGCTCCGTCACGAAATCAAGTACTTCTTGTGCTGCATTATTTGGGGCTCATTAAAAAGAAATCATCTTGAAGTGGAATTTTTTGCAATTGATCTGTGTAATACGATCTATTTATGTCAGTTTTAAAATGGTTTTCAATGAAATATATATATTTTATCTTAATTTATTAATGATCAAGTTTCAACTTATCGATTGGCTATAGAAAAAAAATTCACTAACAAGATCCCATTAATTAATTCTTTATCAAATACATAAAATGACAGTAACTGCATTAATACAGTAAAATGCAGTTTCTAAAGCAGTAAAATTAAACATAAAAAAAGTGCATTCAATTTCATTAATTACTCAATTAAAATATGACATAATATTTGAAGTGGAAATGTTAGTAAATAATTCTAGATTTAGAAATCAATTTAATGTTCTTTGGCACAATCATTTCAACGCTTGCTCAATATCTAAACAACTTTTGCTAATTTGGTAAGCCCTGCAGAAATAAATTTAAATTCATCTTTTTTTTTAAATTTATAATCCTCAGAATGTTTATTTCTGCATTGCATTACAAACGTAAATTCAATGTTACTTGTATTTACCTTCACGTTTAATATAACCTTTAAAATTAGAACAAATATATATTCGGGATCGTTTTAAAATTTAAATGCCCGATTTGAACCTGAAAGTATTTAATTACATTATTTACCATTGAAACTTTCTAATCTTTATCCAACGTAACATTTCATTTCCCATATCATCCTTTGAAGCATCGCAAAGTACTTATCCAAATGAGTCTAAACTTGGTTGATTACTATTTCTAAAACATCTTATCGGCAAAGTGCAACCATCTACAATGCTGTGCAAATTCATCGCGACAGGTTAATCCTACCATTGATGCTTAAATGGCCCCATAACCTTAGATAGACCGATCAATACTGGGAAATACAATAGGAAATGATAATTAAACTATTCTGTAATGTAGGGAATGCAGCTCGGGAGCGATTCAAAGCTTCTAATTCATTCGAACTTGCCAATGTATATTCAACAATTATATCTTAAAATGAAATTGCAACTTTTAAATTGATAATCCATGTAACTTTTAAATTGATAATCAATGTTACTTTTAAATGATGAAATAAACTTGTAAATGATGAAATTAAACTTGTAAATGATGAAATAAACTTGTAAATGATGAAATAAACTTTTAAATGATGAATCTAGGGTTTATTCGCAGTGTTCTGTTTCAAGTCCAAAGTAGAAGACCAATAAGTGGAAACAATATTAATCTGCAGCCATTCAATATCGATAAGCTTGCCATAAATCAAAATATAATCTCGTATACAAAAGCTATGCCTCTTTCAGGTATATCCGCTGTGCAGGAAATTAATAAACTTTTTAAAAACCTCTTTTTAAAAAACGTAAACATAAGAAACAAGCCAAACTGGCTCAATCACATCTCACCATCTATCTATCCATTCAGACTTCAATCGTATCTATTTTTTATACGCACAACAAGCAAAAACCAGAATGAAATAAGTATGTCAAATATGGAACGAAATGTTGCCACTCATAGAAATTATAACTAAAGATTCATTTCTCAATTACGGCACTTGCTTGTGGTAGTAAAGAAAGATTTCATTGCAACAAACGAGCGACTTGTAAATTTTACCAACAGATGAAATGTAACTTTTAAATTGACTGTTATTTTATACATTTATGTATACAAATAATTAAATTGGTATAAACACAAATTCACGATGCATTTGGCACAGCATGACGCTGTAGTGGAGGTAAATTCAATCAAGGATCAGGCTCAGAAGCAGTAGCTTAGGGGTTTTAAGCTATCATTAAGATTTTTTAAACTTCCACAAAATATATATAATTTGTTCAATGCACTTTATATTCAAAAATGGTATGTAAATTTATATAATATGTTCTTCGTATTTGGCTTGCACCACAAGTTCTACGCCGACTCCTTGCTTTTTCTTGTCATGCTTTCTCCTGTTAGCAAGGAATCATCATCGTTTACTGTTTATTTATTTTTATCACGATAAACTTAGGTTTATAACTTTTTAATAAATAAGAATTTAAATTTGGAGACCTTTTGCCTATTTTTATGCAACATTTTAAACCTGGTCATAGTATAGCTGGTAAATTAAAGGTAGTTTTAAGTGCACTCTAATCCCATGTAATTTTAAATTTCCAACGCATTCAAAAGTGCACTGAAAATATTAAAATTAAATAT
This sequence comes from Linyphia triangularis, assembly GCA_963978545.1. Lineage (NCBI taxonomy): Eukaryota > Metazoa > Arthropoda > Arachnida > Araneae > Linyphiidae > Linyphia > Linyphia triangularis. The sequence continues at coordinate 11,362,073 of OZ021732.1, forward strand.
AAATATGTGTTTAATTTCTAAAAGTCGAGCTAGTTTTTCAGTAAAAGATGACCGACGTATGCGTGTATCTTAATTTAGTCGAAAATGTTCTAAAAAATATCAATTAAATAATCAACAATATTTTTAAAAATACCAATTATTATATCATACACATCCCGAATCTTATATTAGGAAATCTAGCGACTTCATTTCGTCTCATTACTTTGTTTATTTTATCAAGAAAGTTTTTAAAATTGTGGTATTTTCAGATAACTGTTTAAAACTAAAACATTTAAATATACACAGAGTATCTTTTAAATCATTAATATTAACTTCTATTGTGTGTGTGTGTGTGGGGGGGGGTATGTGTGTGTGTGTGTCGATGGCAGGCAAATCTATGGATGCCTAACTAACCCCTGGCCGTCGTCCAATCGGGCTGAAACTTGGTAGATAGATTCGATGTCGAAGACAATGAATTCTATGAAGTTTTGGGGCTGCAACTCTCACTAAAAGGTCACTTTTACACATGCTTCTACATTTGATTTGGAATACTAATAAATCCCATTTAACCGATTATTTGCTGAAACTCTTTACTGTTGCCAAAATTATTTTAATCAAAATAAAAAAAAGATAATTGAACTTGAATTGAATGCATAAATTCAATATGGAGTGAAGTCCAGTCAATTTAAGTTTGCATTGCGTAGCAACTCGAGTGAAATAATTTTAATCGATCAATGTTGAAACTCTTTCTATTACCATTTTTTTTAATCAAAATAAATAAAAGATATATGTTTTGATTTCACACTTATCAGCTTTCGTAGATCGTTGACACGTTGTAGATGGCAATGTTTTTAATAGAGTTTATGGTGAAAAAAAGAAGTTAGTAAATAGTTCGCAATGTATCTTTAGTTTGTAGTTGTCAAACACTATGAAAATTCGATCTGAGCTCAAGAAGTTGTTATTGCGCATAAAAATTGGCAATGCATATAAAAGATTTATATTAAACATTTTGTTTTCATGGGTAAAGCTTGGCATCCACTATAGCTGAGCAGAGTAGAGCAGATCGGAGTGGATTAGAGCCAATTAAAAGTCTGTCAACGTCCATTGTATCACGAGCCTCGCACTACAGTAGACGTTGGGAGACTTGTAATTGGCTCTAATCCACTCCGCTCTGCTCTGCTCTACTCTGCTCAGCTATAGTGGACGCCAAGCTTGACGCTTGGCGTCCACTCTCGCTGAGCAGAGCAGAGCGGAGTGGATTAAAGCCAATTACAAGGCTGCCAACGTCTACTGTAGCACGAGCCTCGTGCTACAATGGAAGTCGACAGCCTTGTAATTGGCTCTAATCAAGTCCACTCCACTCTTCTCTGCTCAGCAATAGTGGACGCCAAGCTTTATATTATTATGAACTGACCTCTATCTGTTTAAATTTATTGGCTTCAAAATAGAATTTAAGTGGAAAATTTCTCCTATGGTTCTTCTACTTTAGAAAGAGTACTCAAAATCACTATTTAAATTGAAATTTAGTTTTAAGGAATAACAACAATCTACAAACATAGAAAATACTCAATTATAAATACCTCAACACTGAACCTTCATTTTAAGAAAATGTTGCATAATTTACCAGTCTGAATTTTTAATGTACTAAAATTTCAATAAATGAAATATACAGAATATTTAATTATTTTTTAATTTAATATCATATTAAAAAATATTACTTTACAAAAAGGGGCGACCGTGCGAGAGCTTGGCGAAAATGATTCTTTTACAAAATTTAGTCGCGGAAGCTTATTTAGAATGAAAAATTAACATTTTGTGTAGCTAAAAATGCGCCATGCGCATTATAAATTGCTTTTAAACCACTTGTATAAAGAAAATAAACTTATGCATCTTGAGTAGAAAAATAATTCTTTCCAAATTGGAAGATTAAGTTATGAATCAAATCTATAGATAAAAGTTTTACAGCATATTTACGGCAAATATCCAAAATCCTGTCGTTTCAAACATCATTTAATAAGGCACTCTCTAATAGGCTAAGATGTATATTAGACCGTAGTTTACTTAAGTACAACGTCAATGCTTGCCCTTTTTGTACTTTAAAAAGCAGTTTTGATACTATAAAAAAATCTCAGTTTTATTAGTTATGACAGAAAAAATATCATGTATTTATTATAAAAGCATTGAATTTATGTATAAAAAGAATTTAATTCAATGAAAAATATTCTACGTTTTAAATTATACGTAAGATTCTTTATCTAGCTCATCATTGAGTGTACCTCAAATATTACACAGTAACCGGATTATATAAAAGATCAATAAAGAGATTTCACGAATTAAATTATAACGAGTGCAATTTTATGAATAGAATGAAGTTACTTCTTTACTTCATCATAAGAAAAGAAAGACATTTTACGTTTTAATGAGCCGCTGTAAGCTTTTTAACCTATCTTTGGTTTGAGACATTGCCTACTTATAAAAGGATATCTCGTAATGAATTGAAAAGAGGAATAATGTCAAAATATATACTTTCACTTAATTAGGGGAAAACTCGTATGACGCTATATTTATGTAGTTGTCTCAGTTAACAATGGTATGTAATGATATCTTTTGAAAACCATTGATGAAAATTCAGAGAAAACCCAAAGATTTTTTGTACTTTCAGATTTCATCTTATTGCGTTATTCTTTTGTTTTGGTTTTTCTGGATTTTTTTCTTTTTCGAGAGGGGGTGATGTTGGGGGGGGGGGGGGTTCTAAATAAGAATATAGGATAAAATGTTTCCAAAGACATTTTAATCTTTTTACTCCTCATTTTTGATGTATAGATAATAATACATTTATAGCAAAATTTGCAATTTCAAATGGTACTTTCATATAACTATTATCGAAATTGTCTTTAAATATTGTTCATAACCTGGTAGTTCATCAAAGTTTTTTGTTGTAGTTAAATGCCCAAAAAACCCAGACTTTTTTTACATAGTCACTTAAATTTTCACCTACCAAAAGTCAGAACAGAAAGAAAAAAAAAAAATCTCTGGGAGTTTTTTACCATGATTAATCTGATGGGAATAAAAAAAATATGTATGTTTTGTTGATATATTTTTTTAAAAAATTGTTTAATTAATTTAGATATTTTCTATACAAAACACCCTTTTTAAGCTAATATTTACATGCTATTTATTTTTGAACTTTAACAGACTATTGTTTGGACAAAAAAATACTAAAAACGTGTTATTTATTGTCATTTTTATGTATCATTTTTACTATCATCTTTTTTATTTTAAAATCATAGAGGAGAAAGCTGTGACAAGTTATTAGTGGAAAACGTTTTTATATGGTCTGCAGTAACATTTTGCAGATCATGTCTTTTATTGTTTTACAAAATTAAGTCAAATACTTTTATTTGGATTCTATTAAATATTTTTTTTTTGTAACATTAAGTACTAAATGAGTTGTTTAAATAAGATCTTTCTCCATGTGCATTTTTAGTAGAAGAAATTTTATATGAAATTACCGAGTCGTGTACCTAAGGCTACATAGTTGCTTATTGTGTTCAAATTGCCAAAACCAAAATCTTTTGGCGCTTCGAAACGATAATGCATGCAGCCCATTTTTTTTTTTTTAATTAGTTTTTCAAGTTATGAAAATACTTGTAATTCACAAATAATTTGACACATTGCAATTTATTAAAGTTATTGTAATTATTTGATATTGTTTCTTTTGTAAAATTCTTTTGTGTATGTTTGTATTCTATTCATTACGTACTGAAACCTCATTTAAAGAAAATGGCCCTAGATACATCAGCTACTGGCCCTTGGTACAACGAGGTCTTGTACCTAGGGCCATTTGTGAAATTTCTTTAAAAACTTTCTATTTGACAGAATCTATTATTTTAAGGTATACGTATAGGTTTCAACATTTTTTTTAAATTTTCAATTTAAAAATTAGATCTTTGCACCTCGAAAAGTACATTATTTGCTAAACTGTTTCCAATATTTTTTTTTTTTTTAATTTCTTCAATTTTAATAATTAATTAACATTTAATCAACTAATTAGGCTAATTTCGAACTGCAATGTCGGAAATTCCAATTAACCCACAGATACAATTTTGGTGTTCAATAAAGAAGAATACCCTGCTCTATGTTTTGACACTGTTAACAGAATTTTACAGTGTGTATATTTTGTGATATCTTGTTTTAACTGAATCTATCAGAAAAATCCAAGTTTTTTTATACAGAATCTTATCTTTGAAATTCAATTAAAAAAAATATTTATTTACAAATCACTTAGTATTTAGAGTCAAAACATTCAACAATGTATGTAGATTATATAGCAAAAAACAAATTTCAAAAAATATTATTTAAACTGGAGTTATTACTGTTTGAATGAAATGCAAAATAGAAAAAAATACAATCTGAGAATAACTTTTAAAAAAGTAATTTTATATAAAAAACATGTTGTTATTATTATACTAATTATTATATAATTCCTTTTTAGTATGCTCCTCCACCATAGGGTTTACTTCTTTTGTGTTGTTTTTATTTTGCTTTTGTTTCTTACGGCCTTACAAATCTTCCCCGATTTTTGCGAGTTTTGCAATTTGAAGCCTATACGTATACCTTAGGTATTTATATGAATCCCAATGGGAAGTAATTACTATAACGATGTATGCATATCAGTTTTACATTTTTAAATGGCTCTGGGGCTCATTTTTTGTGCATTGAAAAAAGGCTGCACCAGACACAGGTCTCCCCTACTGACAAACTCAAATTAAATAATATTACCCATAAAAAAGTATTAAATATAAATCCTTTATATGCATTACCAATTTTTATATTCATTAATAAAGCACCATTTTTGTTGCAATTGAGTGCTTGGTGTTGGCATCTAATTTTAAATACTAAAAACATCTTTATCAGCAAAATATGCAGCAAACTACATTTCGAAATTTATTCATTCATTAAAATGAATTTACGCTCACAACCATCTTTTTATTCATTGTGATTAAAACAATTTTATTATTTATTCTGATTAAAACAGTTTTATTATTTATTTTGATTAAAACTATTTATTATTTATTCAGATTAAAACAATTTTATTATTTATTCTGATTAAAACAATTTTATTATTTATTTTGATTAAAACAATTTATTTATTCCGATTAAAACAATTTTATTATTTATTCTGATTAAAACAATTATATTATTTATTCTGAATAAAACAATTTTATTATTTATTTTGACTAAAACAATTTATTATTTATTTTGATTAAAACAATTTATTTATTCCGATTAAAACAATTTTATTATTTATTCTGATTAAAACAATTTTATTATTTATTCTGATTAAAACAATTTTATTATTTATTTTGATTAAAACAATTTATTATTTATTCCGATTAAAACAATTTTATTATTTATTCTGATTAAAACAATTTTATTACTAAAATAAATTTGACATAGAAAATAGTTTCTTCAATGATCGGTTAATTGCAATTGGAGAACGATTGGATAACGGCAAGTTAGTTTATTAGTATTCCGTAAAACCGACATTTTAGTGAAAGTGACAGCCGCAAAAATTTGATAGAATGCATTTTTATCTACATTGAATCTATCTGCTAAGTTTCAGCTCGATTGGATGACGGTGAGGTTAATTAGGCTTCTGCAGATTTGTCCGACATCCACATACTCAGCCAACCACCCACCCACACACACAAAATCGAAGTTAATATCAATGTTTTAAAAAACAAATATTTAAACGAATGACTTTCCTTTACATAATCAGTCCTTCCACAATTCTTTAGAATTTGAAAAATCTCAAAGGTATCTAGAGTTTAATTTCCGTTTTTTTCATTCATTAATCGCCATAAACGGCACAAAAATCGAATCCGCTTCTACTGAATGGGAATGAACAAAATAAAATTTGTGCCTTAAAGTAAAGAAACAAACTCGTGAACGGTATCTGGGTTTTGAAATGATCACAATGCATTTAATTAGTTTAAAACTTAGGAAGTCGCAAAAATCGAAGCTTAATTTCAAGGGTTGATAGGAATCCCATTTCTAGTAATGAAGCCCATGAAACCCTCAAGGGGATAAATGAATAAGGGAATTTGCGAATCAGGAAGTTAACCTTTTAGTGAATTTAAAAAAAAAAAGATAAAATACTTCCCATTAATGAGATGTGAAGTCATCTGTGTTAAAAGGACATTTTTAACCGCATTTTATCTTTTTTTTTTTTATTGGAGATTTTTCTCAAGTATTTTTTAAAGTAATTAAAGTGGTTTATCAAGTATTTATAATGCAGTTCTTGACAAACGATTTTGTCTCGGAAGATTTCTTTTTAAAAACTAAAGGATTTAAAAGGGCTGTTCAGGAAATTTGAAAGCACTTAGAAACTAATTGTCGTTAAGAATGAATACGAATTTTATCGTCTTTTAATAAATAAAAGAAAAATATCCCTTTCCACCATTTTTTTGTGTGTAGATTTTTGCAATAACAAATTGATAAAATATTAGCCAAATGTTACTTAATGATGAGCTATTTAACTGCTTTCGAAATTTACTTAAACAAATACAATAAAAGTATCTATTTTGATGTTAATTCAGTAGTCATGGAATGCTTCATAAAGCAATGCAAATGTATGCATTTTATACAAATTCAAAACTGGCGACCAACACACGCATAAGGTATAATCTTATATTAAAAATAGTTTGTACAGTAGTAGATAAAATAATAAGTCCAACTGTAAAATATCTGAATTAGAACAAATTACATGGGTGAAATGTTAGTTTTTTAGTAGGTATACTTTTTGGATAGTATATCGAGAAAATACAAAATATGAGTTTCATTATAATTGTATTTTCTGGTATGATGTGAATAGGATAAGACCACTATCAGTACTGACGTTACATGTAAAATTTTCATATATTTAAGAGACAGTCCTAGAAAGGCAGGCAATTCCAATATTCACTATGTTACTTTCTTCTAGCCCAGTACATTTAGAAGCTACCTCATATAAAACCTTGAAATTTGGTGAGTAGGTACGAAAAAGATTACTTAATGAAATGGCATTAATTGTTTTAATTTAATGTCGATCTATTATAAATGAAAATTAAAATAGCAAAAGACAAAACCAGGTGGAGCCACTACATATGCATTGACGTAAGGATTTAAAATATAATATAAAGTATATTCGAAGCTGTTTTCGAGTTTTTAATTTATGTCATTTAATTAATTGATCATTTTCGTTCCTACTCACCAAATGTCAAGGTTTGATAGAAAGTAGTTTCTAAATGCACTAGATTGTAATATACTAAGTATAGGGAATGATCCTTACTAGGACTTCCTCTTAATTTTAAACGTCCTACTGTTAATCGATATTTTTTGGGCAAGAATTACCACTTTTTTAAGATGGGTAAAAGCCGTATGGTATCGGAAAAGGAAAGACTAGACATTCTAGTATTGAAACAAATCGGATTAAATGCTTGAAATATTTCCCTTCGAATCAAACAATTTAAGTCCCCACTTCAAAATTTCCATACAGACCTTAAAGTTAAAATAAAAGGCAAAGAAGAGGTAGACAATCTTACTAAGTATTAATCGTTAGCCTTCCCCTTCTTCATACAGTTAATGCTTTATTTTTTTACCCAAATATCTGCCTAAGTATTGCTTTAAAAACAGGGCTTCCCATCAAGACCCACCAAACTCTACACAGCAAGATTCCTCGACAATAATACATAAAAAATTTCCAAAAAATTTTAACTCTACTACCCATAGTCTTCGAGAAAAATACAAAAGAAAGTATAACGTTATATCCGTTTCAAAGACTAAAACTTTGTTGGAAACATGAACATCGGTATTTACAAAGGAAGAAGTTCATGTCCACTGTATTTTATGTCAATATATGCAAATAACAATGATCATGTTTTCAATAAAAAAAATTCTTGGACCGGGTATGATGTAATATGTTGGAGTGAGAATAATTCAACCATAGATCCATCACAAATGTGGCAACCACTCTAACAAGAACTGTATTCTTATTTTGAACTGTAATCACATCTATTCCTGTCCTTTCACTACGATGTAAGCGTAGGTAACCTTAAGAGTCATTTGAGATCAATCTCTATTATTAAATGCCATCTTGATACAAGCTTGTAGATACCTTTATTTACATTGTGTTAAATTCAATTCCACTACTGTCTCACAATGCAGCAACAATCCGCTAAGGGAGATAAGTATAACTAACTTTATTCACCATATTCTAGGTAAGAGGCATATCATTGATCCTAGAAAAGTTGTCTAATTACATCAACAGTAATCTTACCCATTTTCTTCGAAAACTAAGGGTTGTAGAAGTACATTTTTCATGTATTTCAAGCAAGGAATCTGGATGCTCAGAGTTTGGTCAATCTTGATGGGACACCCTGTATATGAATTTTTATACATATATAACAACTCTAATGAATATCGTTAGCAAAATTTTAGAGCAAAATAACTAGAAGTATTTTATTATATTTTTTAATAGAAATAGTTGAATAATAAAAACTTTTAAGGTATACATATACATAAGGAATTGCCAAATTTGACTCAAGTATGCGATTTTGTTTTTTTGCTTTAAAATATTCCCGAATTCATTACTTATAAAATAATACCATTTTCTCTCTGAGAATAAATTTACTTTTTAAATTACAGTGGGTTTTGTGAACCTATTTTGTATCACGTTCAGTAGTGTAGTACAATTTAAACGCGTTTTCTGAAAAATGACATTTTGGTTTTATATGACTTTACGCCAATGGTCATAACTTCATAATAAATTGTCCGATTTACAAAATTTTAATTTTGTTTTGAAGGCACAAGTTGTGAATGTGTTTCCTATGGAGAATCTAACATGTATTGTTATAAACAAATTTTTTATGACTATTTTATCTTAATTTTTTGTTAAAAACTAAGTATTTTTTTAAAACTTTTAATTTAAAAATTTATAATTAAATAAACATTGCAGCCAAATTCAAAATTCTCCATAGGAACATTCATCAATATAACATATTTTATTTGCAATATAAATCATACCTTTAAGTTAATTACAAGTTTATTTATGTATGTTCTAATAACGTCCTAATTAGTTCCTTTAATTGCAATTAGCTGAATAAAAAATTGACGGAAAAAAAAAGTTTATATTTATAAATGTATCATTTTTAATTCTGATATACGGCCAAAAAGTTTGAAATTTTTACTTTAAAATTAAAGAAAATCATCTCAATTGTAAATGTATACCTTAAATGTGTAATATAAATATAACACGATATTTTTTAGTTACATTTCATTAATAAGCCTTTATTGATGTTTTTATACCGGGTATACCAAATTATATGCATATTTTAAAACATTACTTCTGAAGATATTGTGACTAAAAAATAAAGCATCATGTTTCTGGAGCACGTACTTACAAGATGGTCATTCCTCTTAAGTGCTCCGCAAAAGTGACGAGTTGCAAGATGTGCAAGCAATAAAATTGCTATCGGCACGAATTCTAAACGATCTGAAATTTTATTGTTCAAATAGAAGTAAGAGAAGAGGGGGCAAACCAACAAATCTTATTTTTAAAAAATACCAAAAGCAAAAGATCAAGTGCAACTTTAAGTGTAGCATAAGAAGTACCAACTATAATTCTTACATACATATATGGTTCATGAAAAAACAAATAGGTATTAATTCCTTTTCTATGAATATAAGTAAAAACTGGATGGTCCTTGAAGTACTTATACATTTTTGGTGCTCGATACTTCGTAAGGGTAGATGCGATTTTCCAGGTTTTAGTTAGAAGAAGGTCGTGAAAAGAGTGGGAAAAGTTTGCTTCTAAAGGAACTCTTCCATCAGCTGTATCGATTCAACTACTTACTCAGATCGTCAACAAGATGCTCTAGAAAAAAAAAATATTTAGAAAGAACTATTGGTAGTTACAAAATCAGCTATGGCAATGCCGCTGTTGGTGGCTCTAGTTCAACTAAATCACTATTAAAAGTAAAATAAGTTCTTAATTGATTGGTCGAAAGGGACGATCCCGTTACAGACTCAATAAAAACTCATGGACTATTCTGTGGAGTGAAATTTATGAAAAGAACAAGCCTTGAAGTAATAAAGAATCGAAAACATCGAAAGATCATGTAGTCTTTTGAGAAGAAAAATAAAGCCTTTTGAAAAACTGCAAGATTCCATGACATACAAACAGTACAATGAAAGATCAATGACATAATAAAGTAAAGATTCAATTTATTGACTGCAAATAAGAGATAAATGCTAAGCTATATTCATAATTTTATCCATACATTAAAAATATTTTAATAGAAATTAAACGCAGGATTTGATTAGCTGATTACCATTTCCATTTCGGTAATCGATTAACAAAGCGTACATTTTCCTAATGAAACTATTCTTCATCTAACCTTGCCATTTTATCCAAGACAATTTATAAAGCTCAATGGTTTGTATTTAAAAAAAAAAGAAAGAAGAAAAAAAAAACCGTTTCATTTTTATTATTTGTTTAATAAAAATACATTGCTAACACAGTTTGTTTAAGTTATCTTTTTAATTACTCATTTAATAAGTCCTTCACGTGGTCTGTAGGAATATTTATGTAGTTTCATACTATACTACTACTAAAGAAAAACGCAACTTGAAAAAGTTACCTAACGTAACTGAAAAAATATTTAATTTAATCCATAACAAATTTAACTTAATAAACCGACTAGATAAATTAATAAGATTGTTTAACAAAAAAGTTTCATAATTAAAAAATAGGGTTTTTAGCTGTTTTAGCTTTCAGAGAATAATTTTATTCTGTTTTTCATCAAGAACTATTTCGAATGCATTCGTTCCTTAACAATAAAATTAGTTCTTTATTTATATGTTGCTGCTAATTTGATAAATCTGCTATTATGTAAAACTATCTGTTATTTTGTAATAAAACCAAAACGACTGGTTAATATGACAAATTAAAATAAATTCCTTACATTTACTAGTTATTTTATAAAATACCAAATGTGTGCAGCAAATATGATTAATTTACTAGGATTTATAAAATTAACTACTTATTTTATACAGTAACCAAACCGAAGGCTAACAGTTATACGTAATACATGGTTAGTGTGATTAATTTGAGATAAATATATATATTGTGATAAATATATATATATATATATATATATATATATATATATATATATATATATATATAACAACTGGTTCGTATGATAAATATTAAGAAACTTTTAATAATTTGTCATATTAACCAATAGTGAAAGTTAGTTTGTAAAATAATCCATTTATTATGTATAATATCCAAATTTATCCAATTAGCCTTAACGCATATAATATAATAAAAAACAGCTTTATAGCTCAAACACTTATAAATTGTTTATAATTTCCAGACCCAATCCCAAAGACTGACAAATCTAAAAACCCATTCTCGTTTATACTCAACGTTAAACAACCAATCCATGAAAAAGTAATCTAATCATGTAGTATATTTTCAAAAACCTTGCATCATTTTTTTATTTTTTTTTTAATATTTAAAATTCCTCTTCAGTCAATTAGTTAAAATGCAACAGATAACCAGATAAATATTAGAAGACCCTAGAAAGGGGCTATTTTCTTTTACAAAACAACTTATGGAGAAATCATTATATGTATGTAATGTATTTCCCATAACCCATTTACTTTTTAGATTTTGTAAATCTTTTCTAGTGTTTCGGATCTAAATCTCACTTGTTGGGAGATGTTCTATATAATTGGCTGGTTCAGTTCAATTCTGTTCAAACAGGTTTCCAGGAACGCTGTACCTTCCACACATGCACCGTCTATAATTCGTGTAAAAGAGCTAGATTCAACCTAGGCTTGACACTTTATATTTTACTTTTATAATGCATACTGTTTATCTTATAATGTTCCTGCTTCTCTCTCTCCTTTACTCTATCTCTTACTCCCTCTCTCGTACACTCTTTCTCTCTCGTACACTCTCTCTCTCTATTACAATATATCCCTTACCCTTTTTCTTACTCTCTCTTTTACTATATCTCTCTATAACTCTCTATCTATTACCCTTTATCTTACTATCTCTCCTTTACTTTCGCTTTCTCTTACTCTCTCTCTTATACTCTCTATTACTCTCTATCCGTCTCTATGTCTCTCTTATTCTCTTTCTTGCTCTCTCCTTCTTAAAATCTCTCTCTCTCTCACTTATACTCTCTATTACTCTCTATCCGTCTCTGTGTCTCTCTTATTCTCTTTCTTGCTCTCTCCTTCTTAAAATCTCTCTCTCTTTTATACTCTCTATTACTCTCTATCCGTCTCTATGTCTCTCTTATTCTCTTTCTTGCTCTCTCCTTCTTAAAATCTCTCTCCCTCTCACTTATACTCTCTATTACTCTCTATCCGTCTCTGTGTCTCTCTTATTCTCTTTCTTGCTCTCTCCTTCTTAAAATCTCTCTCTCTCTCTTTTATACTCTCTATTACTCTTTATCCGTCTATATGTCTCTCTTATTCTCTTTCTTGCTCTTTCCTTCTTAAAATCTCTCTCTCTCTCTCTCTCTATATATATATATATATATATATATTATCCCCTCTCTCCTACCCTCTCTATCTTATTCTCTCTTTCACTCTCTTACTCTCTCTCTCTTTTATCCATATCTCGTACCCTCTATATCCTACTCATTCTATCTTTATCTCTATCTTCCTCTTCCTCCCTCTCTTTTACTATCTCTCACTCTAATGATATATTTCTTACTCTTACCCTCTCTCTCTTTTCGATTTCTTACTCTTTATCTTAATATCTCTACTTTACTCTCCCTTTCTCTAATTCTCTCTTACTCTCTCTATCTTATTCTCTATCTTATTCTCTATCTTAAACTCTCTCTTATTCTCTCTCTTACTATATCTCTCTATCTTTATTTCTCACTCAAATAAATTCTTGACAGTATGTTTCTTAACTATGACACGCTTACTTGAGATGGTATAAGTCGTCTATACTTACGCCGTTTTAAGTATCTGCACTTTTAAGACTACAAGTTAAAAAAATTATATATTTCGAAAATAAAAATTGCAAATCGTACTCCGTATCTTTCAAACACTTTAAAAAATTACTATATTTAATCCTTATTTAATCCTTATATGAAAGAATTACATCCTAAATCAAAGTTGTAAAGCATCTTAAATGAACATTTACAATCAAAACTTACTGAATTTTCCTGCAACTTACGATAAAAAAATAGTCATTTATTTTGATTATCACAAAGTTGCATTTTAAGTTGTGCACTAATAATGTTCTCAATGGAACTTTTCAAAATATTCGTCTTATCTATACTTCTTAATTGCATACCATCACAATAAACTAAACACTACAGTTAAACAAATCTAAATACTTCGCTGTTTTGAAAGACTAAAGCTGAATAAACCAAATACCAGACAAATTCATTAATTATAGGATTACGGCTTATATCTGAAAGGGCGATCCATTTTAATCACGGGTGATTACACGAATGTACATCGATTTTCGTTCTCGATTATATTAATTAGGTGGCAATTGAAATGCACAATAGGTCGCGTAGTTATGTAAATGGACATCTTACATTTGGGCATTATAATTATGTAAGAGAATTATCCAAAGTAAAGAGGAATGAATATTTTACTGCAACATGCTAACTACTATTCAATTTTAGCAAATGAATTGAAAATTCTAATAAGATCTTATAAACATTAAATTCAATCCTTTAGCTTCCACAATACATAATTCACAACATAAATTTCAACACAGTTAGAGAAGCAAAAGGTATGTCTGTATGTACACACATGTGTGTATGCATGTATGGATGTGTGTATGAATGCATGGATCAATGCATGCATGGATCAATGCATGGGTGTATATATGTCAAAATTCCCATACAAAACTAGAAGTACTGCAGACCAGTGCGATTTGACAAAATACAACAAGATCAATTGAAAGAAACGGAAATGCAACCGAATATAATTTTGCAATTCCTTACGCCTAAAGTATAAATGCTGCAGACATGTATAATTTTTCACATTGAAAGCCTCGAGAATATTATTGAGACTACATAAATTTTTACTAAAAGCTCGAACTGGGAAGGAGTCAAAGTCCGAACAGAAAAATACCTTCTTTCGTGACTTTATGGAAAGTTCACATTTTGGGTTCAACTATAATTATTGTACTAAACTATCATTCGGTTACCAGTTTTTTCACTAGTTTGTTTCCAAACTCAACAAGTAAACGCCATTTTTTTTGCAAAACTCTCAATTGGATAGTTATCGCATGTCATCAACCTTAAAATGTGGAGGTTTCAGTCAATCAATGTTGCCAAAGAGTTCGTGATTGATATTTGGATTTGATATATTAATACAAACGCGTACAAGAGCGGGTAATTAGTGAAAGAGACTGTTGCAAAACCTTGCATTTTTATTTTTTGTATTATTTCAATAAAACGTTTAAATGAAAAGTAGTTTTTTATTTTTTATTTTTAAAGTCAGTCAACTCGCGATAACTCGAAGTTCAAGAGACTGGCCAAATTCTTCGAGTTATCCGAAGTTCGAGTTATCGAGAGTCACTCGGTAGATATTTTCTACTCAAGTCATATTCTAGGGACCTAATGAAAACTTCGAGATAAACGAATATTCGACTTACGAGAATTCAAGTTATCGTGAGTTGACTGAATTTTTAAAACAAATCTTTTTTATTTAATGAATTGTATTTTAAAAAACAAAGGATTTATCAAAAACTAATTTTAAAATCCACAAACTTGTTTATAATGAAGTAATAATTTGCCGTCAGTGTTCACATGATAAGGTAATTTTTACGTCCAGATTCGCCCTCCTGATGACTGTGGAGTTAACGTTCTTGCCTCGCATGCCATAGGTACCGGGTTCGAATCCTGGCTAAGCATGGATGTTTGTTGTGGTTCAGAATCCACTTTAAGTTGTAGGTCCCGGCCTGATTAGCCGTTATTGTACACAAAAAATAGGTCTTAGAGCTCAAACCAACCAACCAACGTCCAGATTCCAACCAGATGTCTTTCCCTTATCATGTGACTTTGAATACTAACGCCACCTACTGGAGAATTGATCCCACTGCTAAAGAAACGCATTATAATTTTTAAGTAAGACAAATTTTCAAGTTATATGTATATAAGAGGATATACATAACTAATTTTAAAAATAGTTTACATACCATTTAAATCTTTGTATTTAAAAATATCAGCACATCTATATTAAATAAATTGCCACAATTTCTTTCTCTATTTTGCACTCGTTAATGAAATATCTTTATACATGTATAAGCAGAAAGTATCAGATTTTCTTATCATAGCTTGAACGTAATCGAATGTTAATAAGTTATATTTATTTTCTTATAAGTATTACTTGAGTAATAAGATAAGATAATTTTTTCTTCGATATTCTAGCGAATTCGATTAGATATTTGTCAATTTTTATCAATTTATCCAACGCTGACATTTAACGCTCGTGAACCACGCAATTAGAGAGTAATTCTTGGGCACAATTGCTGCGACATATCAATAGTCGCTCTTTCTTCAAGTGCTTTTTTTTATGTCTTCTCAGCTAATTAGTGAAAGGAAACTAATCAAATTTATTTATCGAGTCGATAAGGGATGTCGAACCACGAGGGAAGTCCAAAATAACAGAGCATTGGCGGCGTAAACATTCGAGAAGAGCTTAGAAGACGCCGAAAGGAATTAGATCTCCGGATTCGTTTAGACGAGCAATTAATGATCTTAAGGATTCGAATGACAGTATATCTTGAATAAAAAATAAAGAACTAAAGCAAATCATTCTAACGCTGCTAATTTAATAAATGGCGACGTGTAAATAGTTTATTTGATTGGTTGTTATAAAAAAAAGACAGAGGGAACTGCTCTTCATTTTTTTTTTTTTTTTTTTTTTTTCATTTTTTCATTTTTTTCCCCAAGATAAATTTAAAATTTTTATGCTCAGCAAGATAAATTACCATTATAAATCCAAAATTGAGAGTCCATGCTAATTGCCATGTGAAAATTCTTCGAACTCATTACTATATTTATTATTTTACTAGTGATTTTGGTTATTGTTTATTGGCGTACTATTTTTCGAAGCTCAACACATTTATACCACATCTTCCTCCCTTTACAATTACCACTATTATTTTTAATGTATCCTCTTAAGAGCGATTCTTAGTCATATATATTGATCTGGTTTTTGAAAAATCTAAATATTTCGGGTAAATACTTACATCGCAAGCTCTATATTCCGTTTGATCACCATTACTAACTTATATACCAAATGTAAACATCGTAGCACATTCTATTCAGAAGTTATGCTTATCACATGCATGCATACTTACATTACATACATACATACATACATACATACATTCATACAATGAGCATTTTCCTAAAAACCACTTTCTAGGACTCAAGATTTTCCAAAACATAAAGATAGTCAAACAAATCTATGTACTTTTTGATCCCAATGCAAATATTTTATTTTCCTATATTACATATCGGTTAGTTGAAAGTAAACATGTATTTTTTCCTTGTAACATGTATTGTGTATTTACGTATACGTTTATAATACATGTAACATTTATTTATCGTGATTTAACACCTGTATTACTAGGGGACCTATGCGCAGCTTGTGCATTTATAAAAGCTTAACTTAGTTACTATTTTGAAATATTTCAGAGTTCGATATTGTATTCTATAGCTGAAAGGCCTAATGAAATTTGATTTGGACGGTAGAACTCGGAAAATCACAATTATTGTAGCTGGTAGGTCTAGTGATAAAACGTGTCCTGTATATCCATCATAGAATATCGGATTGAACTTTTATAAATCCCTTTTATTAACTTCGATTGTGTGTGTATTGCTGGGTATGATGTTGATGTTTGACAAATCTGCGAAGGCCTAATTAACCCACTTGCCATAATCCAATCAGTCTGAAACTTGGCAGATGGATTCGATGTCGATGACTATGCATTCAATCGAATTTTAGGACTTAGTCTCTCTCACTAAAAGGTCGCTTTTACACGCGCTTCTACAATCACTGAGTTAAGCTTGGCGTCCACTATCGCTAAGCAAAGCAGAGCAGATCAGAGCGGAGTGGATTCGAGCCAATTACAAGGCTGTCAACGTCCATTGTAGCACGAGGCTCGTGCTATAGTAGACATTGGCAGCCCTGTAATTGGCTCTAATTCACTCCGCTCTGATCTGCTCTGCTTAGCGATAGTGGACGTCAAGCTTAATACTAATAAATCTCATTTAACCGATCATTTGTGTCCTGTTGCCAAAATTGTTCGATTCAAAATGCATAAAATATAATTGAACGTGAAAGCATCAATTCATTATAGAGTTAAGTCCAGTCAATTCAACTTTGCGTTTTGAAGCAAAGCTATAAGTGAAATAATTTTAACCGACCATTGTTGAAACTCTTTCCTATTGCCAAAATTATTTTAATCAAAATAAATGAAAGATAAGTGTTTTTATTTTTTTACGTCAGACATATCAGCTTTCGTAGATAGTTGTGGATTACAATGTACTCAATCAAGTTTTGGGGCTGAAATAAGTTAGTAAATTCTTCGGAATGGATCTTTTGTTCTTAGTGGTCAAACACTATGAAAACTCAATCTGAAATCAAGAAGTACTAATTGTACATAAAAATTGGCAATGCATATAAAGGATTTATATTAAAAACTTTTGTTTTCATGGGTTTTATTATTAACATATTATTTCGATTTATCAATGAATAATGAAGGACATTTTTTTAAACTGGAGGACTGCCTCTTTAAAATAACATTTATTTCTTGTCGTTTAAAGTTTGATGGGAGTAGTACGATGCAACGTAAGGATCACATCTGGGAGTGCACTCATTTTAAAAACATCAAAGCATTAAAAAAAAAAAAAAAAAAAGATTTTTCATCCCATTATATATTATTTTCTGAAAAATATTTAGTAAACTCGAAGAGGAGAATGTAGTTTTTTCAAAGTTAGAAATTTATATATTTTATCGAATCATTTCAAATTGCAGTAGACGTTAAAATGAAAAAAATATATATAAAATATGTACTTGAATTTTGTATTAAAGACATTATAATAAATTATTATTAGTTAAATTGATGTAATAATATAAAAAACGTATAATTTAATCCAATTAAAATAACTCATACAATTATTACAAAGTCATGCAAATTTACATCCTACTAAAATTTATACAACATAAATTATTACAGTTTAATCCTCCAAGAAAATAAATTCTTAAATCTGATTAAGAAATTAATGCTTAATAATACGATGAAACTGAAAACAAAATCCGAATTTGAATGTAAGCTGCTTAAATTAATAGGATTAATTCAAAAGAGTATATAAAATTAATTATTTTAAATTTGAATTCCTCAGTATCTGAAAGAGTATCAATTGAGTGTAGCATTTTTAAATATTTTGTTTTGTTTCTCGAAAGAAAAAAAAAAAGTCTGACATTCTATAGAATTTAACAAAATTTTCATTTTTGAAGTTAATAAAACTGTATTAAATCTTTAATTTCGAAAAAAAAATTAAAAATGCTACTCTCAAATTGTGAAATATATTGGCAAAAATATATGTTAAAAATTTTAGACATTTATCTTTAAAGTAAATTTGAGTTGTAGTTTATTGATAATACGTTGTTTAGTAAATGTTCGTTGTAGTTTCTGAGTAAATGTTCCAAAATTGCGTTTGGAGATCTTGCCCGTTATAGCTGAAACCGATAATTTAAATTAATGCAAACCACTTTTTAAAAAAAAATATATATATATATATATATATATATATATATATATATATATATATATATATATATATATATATATATATATATATATATATATATATATATATATAAAATACTTGTAATTTAGTGAGATTAAAACTTTTTGCCATGGTTGGAATCATTTTTTTTTTTAAACATTATTTTTTAAATTGACATTTTGACGTTCTTAAACTCCGACTCTCCTTAAAAGAATTACTTTTTTGAAGTTCTTCAAGGTTAGATATTCTATTCTATTATTAAAAGACACTATAACGAAACTTGGTCTGGAAGGTAGAACTCCGTGAAGCACGACTCGTATGATGCTAATTGGTAATACATCCCATACATCCATCAGAGAGTAATACAATGAAGCTGTTCTTAACATTTAACAGTATCAACGCATGATGCATCTTTATAGCAATAATACATTCATTTTTGTTTCAAGTACAATGGATGAAGTGGGAATCATTGCCGGCCCGAGTCGATGCATCTTCTACACAATGTTCTCTCCTACCTGAAATTCCCTCTCATCAAGTATCCTCTACATAGAATATCCTCTCATTAAGTACCGAATACCCTCTACACAGAGTCCAAACTCATAGAGCATCGCGATATTCTCTACATAGAATATCCTCTCATAGAGTACCAAATGCCCTCTACATAGAGTTAAAACTCGTAGAGTATCAAGATATTCTCTACATAGAATATCCTCTCCCATAGAGTAACAAATGCCCTCTACATAGAGTCCAAACTCATAGAATATCAAGATTTTTTCTACATTGAATTGAGGGTCCTCACATAGAGTACCAAATGCCCTCTACATAGAGTCCAAACTCATAGAGTGTCAAGGTATTCTCTACATAGAATATCCTCTCATAGAGTACCAAATGCCCTCTACATAGAGTTTAAACTCGTAGAGTATCAAGATATTCTCTACATAGAATATCCTCTCCCATAGAGTAACAAATGCCCTCTACATAGAGTCCAAACTCATAGAATATCAAGATTTTTTCTACATTGAATTGAGGGTCCTCACATAGAGTACCAAATGCCCTCTACATAGAGTCCAAACTCATAGAGTGTCAAGGTATTCTCTACATAAGTCCCCTTCTCATAATATACAAGACAGTCGTCAACATAGAGTCTTCTCTCATTGAGTACCAACATATTATCTACAAAGAGTCCTTTGTAGTAGAGCACCAAAATATCTTTTACATAGAGTCGCATTTCATATAGTATCAGCATATTCTCTATAGTGAATCTCCTCTCATATAGAGAACCAAAATATCCTTTACGTTGAGTCTCCAGAGTGCCAAAATACCATCTACTTAGAGTTCCCTTTCATAGAGTGTCACAAAATATAATTACTTTCCGTTACGCAATGTGCGACTCTAATAAATTACTCGTCAGAAGCGGTCTCAGCTTTAAATTGGTGTATCATTTATCAATTTTGGTTTCATACAAAGAAAGGGGATCTTTGTAATAAAGAAAAACATCCTACAGAAACAATATATGAGATAATATGAAAATAAAAATTGTATTAACCTATTAACGATGCAAAAGAACTTGGTAATCGAAATTTTAGTTTTTTTCTGCTAATAAAGTGAGATTGCGGTTCCACTTAGTGCTTTTTAAAAACCAAACAAACAATTTTCCAAAACATCCGTAAACTTCAAAATATACTTCAAATGATCTAAATCAACAAGATAAAAGTTAAAAAATATGACTGTGCATCCATTTCAAAGTCATCTGTAATAAGTAAATGCGTACTAAAATAAAGAATAAAAGATAATGAAATAAGTTAAATGTATTCAAATATCATTTCGTAAAATCCATTATCTCCTATTTGTTAAAGTTGTGAACGAATTCTTAAATCTCTTATTCACAATTTTAATCTGAACTAAGAACTTACTTCTCCATCAGCCGAAAAATAAAATCCCTTAAAAGCCTCTATTCAATAAAAGCGAACATGTTTTCGAAGCGTCCATTCATATTCTATTGGATCATTTCAATGAATAGAAGGGGATTGTAAAATACTTCTAGTTTAAAAGTTTTTCCAAGACGCCTCTTGAAGAGCTATTGTCATACACATTTATTACGTTGAATTTCTTGAGTACCCACCTTCTTCGAAAGATTTTAGACGCGTATGTTCGCTTTTCTAAATTATGCATTAATTCGGTTCTACATTTTATTCAGTAGGAACTCTTCTATTTTCTTAGCAAATCGGTTTTTCGAAATTCGTTTAGAAAAATTTAAGGATTGAAAAGAGGTGTACTTTTCATTTGTAGAATTATATTTCAGAAATGTGATTGCGCAATGCCATTTGCTAATATTCAAGTAAAAATATTCAACAATTATCATAGGCAATTGCATCCTTAACTTAAACCCGCTATGCTGGTGGCCAGTGTATCAAACTTATGATTGCAGGGTTATGGGTTCGATCCTGTGACGGCAACTGAAGATCTTTTCGTGCTGGAGTACATTGAATCCGTCGTGACCTCAATGTCCTCTCGTTGGTGTGGGGAGGGGGGGGGTTAGGAAAGAGGGGTTTACAATTGATGATTTCGTATTCTTCTAGATGCTCAAAATTACGAGATGTATTTGGCTGTGCTATGCACTTAAATGTGGCAGAAATAGACAGTCGGAAATTACAAACAAATAAAAAAAATCAATAAAAACAAACTATTCCATGCAGGCACAACACAATATTGTTTTTAAAAATTCTTCATTACCAATTCAGTAACATATTGTGCAATTTAATAAATGACTCAAATCCAAAAACTTTTCCTAACAGTAAACTTTAACCTACCTCAAATGCAAAATAATATTTTTTTCCCCTCAACATCCATTGAATAAGAAAAAAAGTTAAGAATGAATCTGATTGGTTGGTTGTTTTCAGATTTTCTGGTGCCGTCAGCAACACGGAGGGCTACAATGCACTGAAACATTCGTCATTAGACAAGCCAACATACATTTACAAACATCCATGCTTTACACGGGACTCGAACCCGTAACCTCACAGTTAAGAGACTAGCACGCTAACTACTATACCGTTTGGTCGGCAAGAATGAATCTGAAACATTAAATTTAATAATTAAAAAAAAAAAAAATACGCAAACACTTTTCGACGAAGGAAGTTAACAAACTATTAAATTGTATCCCATCTCTTCACAGAAGAATTTTTTTAGAGCTGGATATCTTTGATAGTAGTATCTCGGTAAAGATAGTATTATAACTTTCCCACTACTTTATCATTGATTTGATCATAATAATTTGTGTCTCAAACTGTTCCTGAAAGATGCACGCATGGCTCTAGGCAATTAATGTTTAATATATATGTCTGTTATTTTACTTATGGCAAGGGAGATTGAAGTACATTAATCACGTAAAACACTCAACATACGACCCATATAGCCTACATCTTCCCAAGGTAGTCCCCAAGTATCCCCGGAACTCAAATGACTTCCTACGGACCTCCCTGGGAGGATGTGTGCTATATGGGAGAAAACTTAAAATAAAATTACAAAATGATAAGTAGACTCCGTTGAAATTGTGTAATACAATATGTTATTTGTGAATTTATAAAAACATTCTTACCACACTTGGTAAATGTATTTATTTATGTTTACATTATTTTTTATTGATTAATATTTGAAAGTACGTATTGCTGAAAACGTAATTTTAAATTATGCACTGCAGAAAAAGGATAAAAGAAACTATCTCCATTTTTCCTGATTTTACAAGAGCTTGAATTAAAATTAAGATAGTGTTGTTTTCTTAATGCAATTTTTGTCTCTTTATTCAAAAGACTAAAGTCCTCTCATACTCCTCATTAACTATCCCACTTCACAAATAAACAACAATTCTAAAAATTTGGTACAAATGTCACCACAAGCAAGCGTAGAAAAAGTAAACTATTCATCTAAATTAACTGATTTGAAAGGATCGAAACGTTTCAAACGATGAATATCCTAATATATCACCATCAATGTAATTACTACTCTAAAATGTGGTGCAATTGCCAACAAGGACAAGACAAGAACAAATAAGTTATTTTTATCTCAACTAATCAACTTTGAGGAATCAAAAAAGGTCAAAAATTCCAAGCTCAGAATATTCAAATGACGCACTTCCAATGCAATCACGACTGTGAAATTTCGGTACAAATGTCAACACGATCAATCGTAGAAAAAGTAAGCTATTTCGATTTTGATGAACCAGTTTTCATGGGTTAAAATGGTGTTAAAAGTTTTGGAAATGTGGAATATCTGTATATATTTTAATCGCTAAAAGCCCTTGTTAAAATTTCTTAACAAAGACCAAGTGTTAACAAAGCACGAGTATTAAGCTAATTCTTTATAGCTGAATATCTCCGTATCAAGATATAAATCTTTATGAGATAGCTCTGTACACCTCTTAAAAAAACGAATCACATCTAATAGCAATTATAAAAAAAAATGACATTGTGTCATTTACTACTTAATTGGGGACACAAAACACATCATCAGCCGCAATACCATCAACTGTCGAACACACCCAACCAAATACCCTGAGGAGCTGGTACACTAAAAAAAAAAAGTACCCGCATCTACTAATTAGAAATCATCCAATACCCTGAAACATATTCTGCCCTTCGCCACTTCTAATTTATTCTTAAAACAAGTAATCTTCAACCCCTATAATAAATATAAATCATTCTCCAGTGATTAACAACTTCAAGTGCAGGCTTTGGCATCCAAACTTATTCATAAAGACTCATCATCTCCGGTGCTCTTCCTGTCGCCATGCACTGCTGAAGCATGACACTTCATCCATCTATAATTAGTTATTAGAATCCATTAGCACACTTTCCCATTTCCACAACATAAACCTCATTTTCACTTAAGCTGATTCGGTACATTTTACACACGAAACGAGTTTCACAAATTAAATCATTTATCTTTTTAATAATAATAGTTATAGAAGTGTAATTACATTGAATCGTTTCAAGTATGAGGCAGATGTACTAAGTGGTCATAAAGAAACCTCCTCGATACATGAATCACTAGTGGCCTATTCGCTCAACCAATCAAAAGGAAAATTTACCATACTTTTATTTGAATGGTTAGAGTGAAAAAAATTCACGGAATTTTCGAATGGCAACAACTTTTTTTTTAAGCAGATTTATTAGAACATTAAAAAACCACAAATTGAATCAGAACGATACACGTATGACGAAAATCGTCAGCCTAAAACATTTTAAAGAAAAAGTATTGTTAAGGGCCAATGTCAACACAGAGGAGAGATGCTTCACACTTTGATCCTGTACAATGCTCTTCTTTACAAATGTTTTACGCCGACAATTTTCTTGGTATGCGCATCGTTCAAACGCCATTTGTGGTTTTGTTGCTCTGATCAATTTACGCATAAAAAAAAAAGAGAGGGGTTGCCATTCAAAAATTAGTAAATTTTTTCACTGTAACTGTAACCTTACGAGTTTTATTGTTTGAAATCATTCAGTGTCGAGCGCTTATCTTCAAACAGCAATGTGGGTAATTTCCTTTCGATTAGTTGAGCGATTCACTATGTGCTGTCAAGATAGTAATAATCCATTTAGAATTGCTTTAAGTACATCAGAATAAAACACTTCCTTGAGGAAACTATAATATTATGAATAATTCTTCTCTGGATGATCTGTTAACATAGGCAACTACTTGACAAGCGGATGGCAGGGTTGCCAACTAATTCTTGATAAATAGCAATATATTGCACACACAAAAAAAAAAAAAAAAAAAAAAATGGCAAAGAAGTATCAAACCCTACGGCCAAACTCTGATGGTCTCTCCTACTATTTACAAATTGACCACTTTTCTTAAAATAAACTCTTACAAACCCTTCAGGCTAGCATCTTAAAGCTTCTAAATCGGACCGATAGTAATGTACTAAAATCCTTCAAGAATTTGTATGTAAGAATAATTGTATAGAATACCATTGCAAATCAATTTTTAACATAAAGACTGGGTGAAACTTACTTCGCCCATTCAGAAAGTTGTCACCTAGAATATGAAAAACCAAGTCCCTGGGTTATCCCTTTGAAGCTCAGCGGTTCCACAGGGAGATCACTTAAATTTGTATTTCTATACTCAGACTGGTTTACATCGAAACCACATAACATATCATAAATAATCTATGTAATTTTTCGATTCTGTATGACCTGAAACAAAGTGCAATTTTTCTATGCACAAAATAATTAGTTAGGTATTTTAGGTCATTTGTGTTTACTATTACTTGCATTATGGTTTCATAGCGTAACCACTTGCAAAAGTTAAAATAAATACTTTTTTTGTAAAAAGAAAGTATACTCCATCATTTTTCTACATTGCACATAAAGACGGTCCATAGCAAATGCCATTAAAATCGGAAATAAAATATAAATTCGTGCTCCAAAGGTTCACAATGATGACTATCCGGAAATTCAAGTATAACAAATTGAAGGGGGAAATTCAAGCAGCATCATCATGCCAGTCAGTAACTCATCACAATAACAATTTTATAGAAAATTGGTGGTAGAAGTATGGTTTGGGTTTTTATACTGGAAAATAGTTTGAGACGTTGACCTTGATGTAAGAGTTGTTTACAAGTTAGGAAGTGCCCCTCCCCCTTCCCTATCCATCCCGCTAGTCTTCTTTCCAACATCACTTATGTGGGCCGCCCAGTGAACTTTATCACCAGTCAATAAAACTCCATAAATAATTAGTACCATGAACACTACGAGGGTTAATCTTTCAATTGTACCTCCAGCCGTCAGAAATTGCAACTTATTTAATCGATTTTGAGCTCAGATTGACTATTCATACTGTTTAACCACTACGAAAACCATGAATTACATGCTATTTTAACTCTAAATCTAGTAAGAATGCAGTGTCATTGCCAACGAGTTCATCTTACCAGTTTCAGATCAATTCAATGACAGCAAATGGATAAATTAGACCTCCGAAACCTGCACAGAAGCGTGAGTAAAATCGGCTTTTAGTGTCAGCATCCAAACCTTGAAAGAAGCATTGTCATTGACATCGAATCTATCTGCCAAGTATTAGCTTAATCGGATGATGGCATGTGTTATTAAATAGCCCTTCGCACAGATTTTCCCACCACGAGCACACAAACAAAATCGAGGTTAATTTAAGGGAAATTAGGAAATCAATACATTTAATTATATTTCATTAGGATATTTAATTAGCATTTTTGAAAAATCAAGTTTTGTACAATCCTCCCTACATCCCCCCCACCCCTTCCCCCTATTCCACCGTTTGCGATCTTCACGCCGCTGCATCCACTCCCCCCCCCCCTTCTCCCACAATTAGTGATCTGTAAAATAATCTGCCGGTACACACGCTTAATACCATTGGTAGTTGTGATCGGACTTATCCGAATTTTGGGTGACGTAGAAACGGTTTTCGTTTTCATAACAATTACCCTTAGAATCCAACTTGTTTAAATCAAAATTACCAATCATAAGATTCAACCCATTACCTCACTCACACAAACTGTCCCACAGAATCGAAAATCAACTTCAACTAATTTCCTTCGAAACCTTAGCATCTCTCTCTCCCCCAATGAACTTCTTTGCAAAGCCAGTGAATGGATCGAGTGGAGGAAGGTTTTATCTTTATGATGCAAGGTGGTTTTAAAGTTTTGGGAAGAGCCTCCAAGGGGGCGTTTGGCTGTTCCGGGCCACAGGTTCTCCGGGTGCGAGAAAATCGATGCCAAGCCCCCTCCCCTATTTCGAATGCGAGAAATCGTCTGCTAGAAAATAACAACCACCGTATGATGAGAATAATGGAAATGGTGGCTGCGTCTTTTCTAGAAATGAGAGTTGTCTCTCTGGTTATGAGTTTTGTTTTTGATTTAAAAATATGCATTATGGATAAGGAGCTGAGATGGGTTGAAAAGTAAAGAAGTTTTTATGCCTTGGTGTATTATAATAGTAAAAATGGTAATGCTTATGGGTTGAGACATTTTCTTTTGATAGTATACTTTTTTTAGTATTGATTTTCGTAATTGTATATCCTCCTGGATATTTATTTGCTTTTTTCTCTGATTGTAGCGTAATAAAAACTCTTCCTTACGGAACTAGGTAAAAATAATAGTAAAAAAAAATAGTAATTAGTTTTCTATTATTAACTTCTGGGGTTTCGGTGTGTTTCAAATGAAACTTAAATTTATTGGAATATATGTTTAATTTACAGCAGGACGAACTGCTCTTGCCGTCGATGCTCAAGAATTAAATTAACTTTTTATGGTGGTAAATAATTTTAGGCTAGTTGAAAGAGGTCGTATATTACAATAGAAAGGTAATCAAAGGACAATATTAGCAGATACTAGGAAAGAGGATGCCATCTTTGTATGGATATCGTATGGGAATTACCATTAAGGGTCTTTTGAAAGACTATATTATGCAAGATGTTATTAAGTTATTTTAGCCATATATATGATTATTGCTAAATAACTTAATAGTTCAGAAAAGCAATTAAGTTACGGAACAGCTATCTTATATGTTCTCAGAATTTTTTTAAATAGACGTGCAAACATGTGGGAATATGGTATGCTATTGCATTATTTCATCCAATTTAAAGATTGCTAACATTTTAATTATCAGTCTTCACCAAGTAAATCTATCCATGTTTAGTCTAAAACTTCAAGAAAAATAAATCCGTCCAAGAAATGTAACAACAATCCCAGAAAATTTAATGATCATAACTGAAAGTTACAAGGTTTGCAAATTGATTAAAATTAAAAATTAAATTTATTTTAAGATGAATATGACTTATATGAACATATGCAACTTTATTTTTACAATATGATGAACATCCTGGAGGTTGAAAACTAAAATTAGCCCGATATTATACATAAGAACTGTCTTTGCAATATTCCCTAACAAATACTTTGAAAACTAATGTATTGAAGAAAAAGTATCAGACAAAGTGCAATTCAAGTTAGTAAAATATTTTTTCAATTCATTGTAACCGTGGGGTCGTAGATTACTCATTGAAAGATTTTCACTATGCACTAGAAACCAATCTACCACTTATTTCGGATGAGCCTATGAATAGAGAACCTATTATACACAAGTTATTTAAATACAAGAAAATAAAAGAAAATTAAAAAAAAAAAATTAAAAAAGACCTTGTTTAAGATATAGGAAACTACTCTACCTGAGGTAAACTTTTACATTTTGATTTTTCTAATGCTTACCGAAACTGCGTTCTATTTTGTTTGAAGGAAAATTTATCTGGCTCATAATATATTTTCAGTTTTCTAAAATTGTCCATGTGTTTAACAACCTTGTTTTATTCCCGAGAAGAGGTAGCCGAACCAAGGGGCAGGTATGTGGGGTTGTAGAAGGAAAATTTACACAAATTTGTAAACTTTTAGAAGATATTCAATATAAAAATCCTACTATTTTCTAATCAGTTATTTGAACTATGAAGTTGGTAACAAAGAAATTTGAGTATACTTATGGCATCAAATAATATATCGATTTATGTGTTAAACAAAGTGACCGGTTTATTAATTTAAAAATATGACCATACAATTATGGTCTTTCCAAATACTTTTAAACATAACAGAATACTTTTTCAATTGTTAAATTGAATTAAACTTGTATTAAAAGGAAACATAATTCAATCCGACAAACATAAAAAAATTCAAAAGGAAAATAAAACTTATTTTAATTTCTGTCAGTGCCACCTACCACTCTAAAAGTGATAAACATGGAAATAATGTAAATTTTGAGAACTTGGTACTCATCCATGTTGTTATACAAACACTGGTTTTCCAATCGTATCTTCTGCGTAACGGATACTAATGCGGCAGTGTCAACTTTTTCTCTAATTACTACCACATACATTTTAATTATCTTTTTTTTAGATACATTTACAAGTATAAAATATCCTGTATTCGGCTTTGTACAATTCACTCTTTCCTCCACTGATTGAAGCCGAGCTTCCGCTTTTTCCTCATTAAAATCTTGTTGACACAAGTTATCAAACTCGACACGGAATTCATCCTCAGGAAGAAGTTACTAGACTCCTCTCCATCTGATGAAGTTTCATGAGATCGTTGTTTTCTTGCTACTTAGTTTTTGTTTCCCTACAGGATCTTTTTTTTAGCTTTTTGCAAGGAGGTCTAAAGTGTCGGTCAATACTCCTGATTTCCCCTTCCTGGCATTTACGGTAGCAGTGTCATTGCTTAATGCTGCTTTGAGAAAAGATTGTATCCTTTCTTGTTCTTTGGTAAATCAGTAAGAACTAATGTAATAAACCTTGGTAAAACGCTTTGACGTGTCCCTTGATATGCCTTCTAGACATTTTGAATAGCATGGTGGTTTGCGGGTATTATTTGGTATAAAAGCTTGATGTAAAATTGCAAAATGATCACCATGCTACACAGAGCTAAAATAATCTAACCACGGTTTTTCAGTTTTTATTATTATCATTATTATTCGTAGCACTACAGACTGATACAGTCCAAGGCTGTCTCGGTCAGTTTCCTCCATAGGGTTCTGTCAGTCGCTATGACTCTCCATCGGTTTTATGATTCAGTATTATTAATAGCAAAATTCAATAACAAAACTTTACTTTGAGCATTAAAACTGAGAAAAAAAGTTTCAGCGTCTTACCTACACTTGAGATTGCGTTGAAAACACATACACGTCTGAAAGGACGAGTGTTAAAGTGTTGCCAATATGCCCTACTCTAAAATCCCATAATTTCCCTATTTTTAAGAGACAATGCCCGTTGGTAAGACTGTAACCCTCGTAGGGTAGTCCCTCCTACTTTTAAAATATTCTTGTAACACAGCTTTCATTTTATATCCAACAAACACATCATAACTGAAAAAGGAAGGTTACTTGGTTGGTTGAAGATTATCTAGAGTAAAAGAAACAAAAGGGATATACTGCGCCGGAACCATAAAAACATTTAAAATTTGTTTAGGAACAGTGAGTGGAAGGTTACTTAAACATGATAATGCAGATATCAAATTTTTGTATTTATGTATTTTAAATTTGCTACGTCTTAATTCAATACTCTTTTCCCGTGTGAAATATCTATTCAAATAATCCAAGTAGAGTTTACGGTAATTGGATGTTTGCAATAAAACAAAAATATCGATATAGAAATTATGTAAAAAGTATTTCGTTTTATATCTTCACGTAGGAAACCCTAAGTGATCCCTTGGTTATTTTAGGATTAGCTGAAGTGCCCGGTTTAATCCTGACCCAAACAGCTGTGGCCCAGTGTTGTACTGTATAGCACGGTTCAAACTGGTTCAGTTGATAGTAAGTCATGATTAGCATGCATGCCTTGACCCCATGTTCCCGATTTCTCCACATTAACAACAAAACATCGAAATGAAATTTCTTCCCCGATAACCTTGATTACTCAAGATACATGTAGAAGAAAAAAAATATTTATTGCAATTGGTTCATTATTTTTCAAATTAAGCTACACTCTTTCACACCCCATCTACGATTTCACTCTCCTAATTACAAAACATGGACATAAAATTGCGCTCCCGATAATCTGAATTAATTAGGGTATCTATATAAAAAACTGATTCAAGTTATTACCATAACCCATAAAGGGTAAAAAAAAAAAAAAAAGGAGAAGGGGTTGAGGGATTTTTTCAATTTTATTCAGCCAGGAATCTTTTTTTTGTTTAGAGATCAAGTGAGTGAAATTTTATTACGATCGGAATAAAACTAATTTCCTATGAAAAAAAGAAACATACATAGATGCATAAAAACACTCTTCTTCTTTATATTTATAAATTCCAGTACGTCGAAGAGCAATATTTTAGAACTCTGGAATAATTTAATTTTTCTTGGAATCAGCGAGAATCCTCCATTAGACAATTAGTAAATATTACGACTATTTTAACCTTCAACTTTCATCCTCTGATAAATTCTTCTGTTAATAATAAGTACTGCTTATCTAATGAGCCCTCCCCACAGCGTTGAACCCATCTTCACTATATTGTACTTAGCGTCTTATGGATGCAACTCATCTTCATATTAGCGCCCCGTATTCCTCTAAGTGCTAATTTTCTAGAATTATGTGACGGAAGGAAGTTAAGTGGCTGTATTTTGCCTCATTAAACTCTTAATTGTAGCAAGAAGAAAATTGCATTTATAACACAGAACCTCTCTTGTTCTCCCTGAGAAACAATTAAAAGTTAACAGTTGAATGTAATTCAATTGAATTTTAGATATTTTCGTACACAAATTAAAAATACAATCCATAAAAACAAAGTTTTTAATATAAATCCTTTATATTCTTTGCCAACTTTTATATTCATTAATACAGCGCCGATTCTGTAAACAGCGTGTGCTTGGTGCTTGCATCTAATTTTAAATATCAAAACATTTCTATCAGAAAAATATGCGACAAACTACGTTTCAAAATTTATTAAAAATGAACGTGAAGTTATGCACTCACATGCAAATGACTTATTTTTCTGAATAAAACAATGTTATTATTTATTATTTAAAAAAATATGGCAACAGGAAAGAACTTCTTCAGTGGTTAATTAAATAATAGTTTAGTGCGATTGGATGACGGTGAGTGGGTTTATTAGTATTCCGAAAAATCGACCTTTAATAACAGTAACATCACAAAACTTTGGTACAGTGCTTTGTCACCGACATCGATCTATCTGCCAAGTTTTAGCCCGATTGGATGATGGCAAGGGGGTTAATTAGGCCTCCGCAGGTTTGCCTGAAAATCGACATATATACCCACACACAAAATCGATATTAATATAAATGATTTAAAAATGCATATTAATAAGTCAAGACATATTTTTCAGTCTCAAAAGGTTGACTTTTTCAAAACTTATTCTTTCTTTTAAGGTATTACTTATTTCTTTATAGATAAAAAAAATCTCATGCTGTATATTAGCTCGTGTTTCTTTTATGTACTTGCGGCAGGATTTGATGAAACTAGTATACCTAGAAACATCATTTTCTGTTCTTAAGTTACAATTTACTAGAAAATAGGGAAAGAAACTAAACTCTTTATTTGAATGTAAAATAACACTAATAGACAATACATGCATTTTTAAATAGATGGATATAACGGAATTTAAAATATTTAAATTGTTCATACAGGATAAAATATTAATATCAATTAACTAAAAGTTGTCTTTCTCTATACCTTAAGAGAAAAAACAACAACATAGGAATAAGGAACGTTCAGAAAATACTTTTGCCAAATGATTGTAATTCCTGAAATAATCACACAAAATAGACTAGTGGAAAGTATACAGTTGAACGTCAATCAGCATCTAATTAAAATAATTGTATTAGAGATAGACCCTTGGGTAACCTTTTCCAACACTATAAGAGTATTTCAATGTTTAACAGTTGGCAGTACAGCAGGAATACTCCTTCGGTCTCAAACAACAATTTCAATCTCCCTTGTGAGTTAGCTTGCTATAAAAGAACAAAACAAAATGTTGCTTGTTTTTTTTCTTGAACCATTTTGATGGGACTGTCATTTCAGTGATTTTGTAAGTCTCAAGGTAAGTGTTTTTGTCATATTTGTTTCTTTAGCATTATTAATCAAGACATAATCCAGAATGTCCTACTTTATTTTGCACTTGCATTCCTGTGTCTTGAGGTTAGAATAGACAATCCAGCTACCCCTTGATCTTTTACAGAGTAAGTGGGCTTATATATCAGAGGTAGCTGAGCCGGGTATGTAGTAATATGCAGTTTGTAATTACGAAGGTGAATTAATGCCAACATCAAAACAAAGTCTCATATGCCTAAATATCAACAATTTAATCTTATATTACCAAGTCTTAGAGTTTAGTAAAAACTTAAGGGTATATTTTTAAGTATATATAAATACTTTTAAGTCAAAAATGTATCTTATGTATGATATACTATTTATAGATCTTTGAGATAATGTTTTTTTAAATGTTGTGTATATTTATTTAAAAAAGAAAAAAAAAATCCATAATAATTGATGTTTACGTATTTTGGTATAAGTCAAGTCTTTCTGTAATACATAATCACATAAAGAAAACTGAATCTTCCCAGAATTTTGATGGGGATTTAGAAAAAATTAAAATAAATTCTCAAAGTTAAAATAATGAAGTTTTTGCTTTTTTAATGTTATCCTTTACTCTAAATGTTATATTTTATAACATATTTTAAAAAATAAAAGTATATGATGTGAAAATGTTTAAAACTACATAAACTAAATACTCCAAAAAATTTGAATACGCAATTGTTAATGGCTCTGGAGATATATTGATGTGAATTTGTAACATCTGTGAAAAACACTAGTGCTCGAAAAGTGCATTTTATGCAGACGTTTCAATGCGTTACGCCCATTAGTGACGTTTAAATAACAGGTAATTTCGTGGCTCTCTAATCACCTGAGGAATAAGATAAAAACATCATTCTCTTCAGTAATGTTGGTAATTTTTTTAAATAATAATAATAAAAAAAAAAAATTGGGATTTTTGATGAAATTTCGGTTCTGGGTCTCTTAAAGTTTGAGTATCAGATCGGTAATAATACCAGAAAGGCATAACCTTGTTGCAAAATCTTGGCCTAGAAACCCCAACTAAATTTAAAGCAATTTTTTTTTTTTTGTGTATTATAAAATTGAACTTTTTACTCTACCTCTGAAGTCTATTTGAAGTGAAGTCTTTTGAAAAGAGTTTAATATCAAAAAATGTATCGGTCATTATCGAGTATATGTTATGCTTTTGTTTTTTTATATGCAGTATTTTAAAACGGGATACGAGCAAAATGATAGTTCTTAACTTTTACTAATAATTCTAAAAAAGTTGACTAAAATCTTTTAGAAAAACGTTTTAGTTCTTTCTAAACTTTCGCAAAAACTACGAGCTATCAGTAATGTTAAAATGCATTTTACTCTAATTCATTTCTAAAACTGACACTTTACATTTCATCATTCATAAAATCAAGAATTCGATATCATTAAGTCAAACGAAAAATATTATTTCATTCATAAATTAGAAGCAACCATACTTCAAACTGAAAGGTCTACTTACCACAGAACACGTATCCTCCAGTGGATAGAAAAGATACATTATACTTTAATACATGAGGTAGTGGAAAGCAGCTTTCCATTTGATCCATCTACCTGACAAAAGTGGGCGGTTTATTTTCATTAGACGGTAATATCTTTATATCACTTGAGACATTTAAGTGCGTCGACGGGGCAGAAAATTAACTTTACTAAAGTTAAATTGTTGGATAAAGAGTAAAGATGACATTCTTGCATACATTTGCAAAAGATGAAAGATCGTGTATGAGTAGTGGATAAAATGGTATTTTATAATAATTACATAAAGAGAGGTTTATAGCTGAACCGGAATCAATTATTGTTTTCATTATTGGGTGAAACGTTTTTGGCGAAGTTCAACTGTGTTTCGTATGGAAAGAACTATTTGAATGAATAAAATGGCAGTGTCTTTAAGAAAGCTTTTATTTGAATCCTGATGTGAAAATGTACAGAATTTAGCAGTCCATCAAAAAATCCATGATTACCAGTCACTTCGATGCCAAAATTAGTATGAGCTATTCATAACAATTAAGATCATTCCCTATACTCGGTGAGTTACGTTCTTCTAGCCCAGTGCATTTAGAAACTTCTTCGTGTAAAATCTTGAAATTTGGTGAGTAGGTACTAAAATGATCACTTAATAAAATGACATTTATTAAAAACTCAAAAATAGCGTCTAATATATTTTATATTTGAAATCCTTACTTCAATGCATATGCAGTGGTGGCTCCACCTGGTTTTATCATTTGCTATTTGAATTTTCATTTATATTAGATAGACATTAAATGTAAACAATTAATGTCATTTCCATTAAGTGATCTTTTCTATACCTACTCGTCAAATGTCAAGATTTTATTCAAAGTAGTTTCTAAATGTACTGGGCTGGAAGATAGTAACATTGCGACTATAGGTAATGGTCCTTACTAGTACTTCCTCTTACCTTCAAAGTAATGAAATATGTAGTTCGAAAATTGTTAAATTAAATTGTCACTAAAGTACTGCTTGTACATACTCTTTGCCAACTATAAATGCGTTCGGGACTTCCTGTTTAGCTTATCTAAATGATAAAATTATAGCAAAGATGTATTTTACATAAACTCCTTGTTAATATACTTTTAAACAAAAGTAAGTTAAGTAAAAATAAAAGTTTTAAGCATCGGTAAAAACGGTATAAATTGTTTGGTAATATATGTTTTGCTTGCGCTTTAGGAGAGTAAATACAAGTTAAAAACCAAACAGCGAAATATATACCGAAACGAGTTCCAGGTTATTAGAAAGCATTAGTCATTTTTTTAGATGAACTTACTAAAAATAAATAAGATTGATATATTTTAGGTCACGTTCATGTTGCATTTCTTGCTCTATTCTCAAATACTCACGTAGACTAAAGTTTTGGCCACGTTAAAATTAGATAACATGGGATAAAGTTACCATTAGTGCACATAAAACCATCTCACTGATAAGTAAAGATTAACTAAAACACATTCATTAATACATAATCATGTTTATTTAAAGACATGATTTTTTACAACTATTTTTCCGCTATAAATTGTGAAGTAATCTTATAAATACATTTATTATAGCAATTAAGGTTATTGATTAAATGGACTTCAAAATTGTTAGTGTAACTGTAACTTTTATTATAAGGGTTCATTGTGATTGCAACAGATATTCATTGTTTTTAGTGGCACGTGACTTGGCACAGTTCCAGAAGAGGTCATCTTTGGGGTTTGTACTTTTGTGTAGTTTTCGACTGAATGGAGGACATGGCTATCTTTTTTCTACCTTGTTGAATAAGTAATACATATTGTTATAATGTAAAAATCTGGATATATGATCAGAAGTTGACCCGAAAAAGAACATTAAAAAGGTGTCTGATTGTAACGTGTTTTCAGACAAAATAATATGTAATATGCGTTTATTTTATACATTGTTACCGTTATCGATTGTTTTAGCGATATGATTTTGCCAAATTAATGCAACCCACGTTGTAACGTAATTGATTTACTTATGCACTTACTTATGATTAATGAAGGCTTCAAAAATGAGCTTTGCATTGAAGATATTTTGTGTTTAATAACTTTGCGTATCTAATACATTGTCCGTTACAGGTATTTACAACAATATTTTCATACGTATTGCAAGAACTCCTCATAGTTTACAGCAAAGTTTAATAACCTTTTTGAAAAGTTTTGAACAAGGTTGTAAAACATTTTCTACAGAGCATTAAATATGTTTTTAAATCTATGTGTAAAATATTTAAAGGACGTTAATCGTATCAATCACATCTAAGATAATTGTAGAATATGTATTTAAAATTTAAGCAAACATTGCTGAATGCATTTTTGAGCCTCTTTTCTGCAAAAAAGTAGAGCGACTCAACTTGTATTTGGTACATTGATTTCTACTACAACTTCTGGATTGCTTATATGAGGTTTCTACACTGTAAGCAGATTATGTGATTTGAATGATTCCCTCCATAATGCTTTGAAATAGGTTGCTCCTAGTTACAAACAAATTTTAACTATTTTTGGGAGAAGTTGCTAGTATAGATCTTTATAGTGATTACTAAGCCTTCTTCGACTGCAAATCAATAACCAAGCATGTACAGTCCAAAAGTTGCTGTGGAGATCAGTGATTAAACATTGTTTAAAACAATTAAAATTAAGTAGCTACTTGAAAAGAATCTCATTTGATTAGTTCAAAATTTATGAGATGGTTGATAGCTTTCATTGTCCTAAAACTTCCGGCATAATAATTTCTCAAGAGTATGCAATTCAAAGTTTGATTTAAAAAAAAAAAAAAAATTGAAATCAATTTGTTCATGAAATCTTATTTGTTAAACATTAACTTCCTGTTAAAATGAAATCCTTTTTTTTATCTGGCCCATAACTTCTTTTCCTGGTTACAGTTATCCTACAGTTATCCACTTTACTTTTTAAAACCCAGGGGGTGGAAGCGTACCTTCTTTACTTTACCTGTCGGTGCACTTGTAAGCTCTTCCAGATGTAGAAAGTTGGAAAAAAATCGGAATATCTTTGCCATATATCTTACAGTGGTTGGACTCCGAAAGGATATATTCATGAAATAGCGTAGCATTTGATATTGAAACTGTAAAAAAAAAAATGTTGGAGGAATATGAGATATGAAATTTTTAAACATCGATATGCTTGTGGATGAATGCGCTTACTACAGAATAAGATAAAAATATTTTCTACACATGTAGTATTTTATTCATCTGAAATTCGTTTTTTTGTACTTTATCACACGAAGAATATTTTATAAGTATGTTGGAGCCATTTCCAGCCTTACATGTACACTTTCTTTAGTATTTAACTTATTTTTTGTATGAAAAACGTCTTTGCACTATATTAAAGTCCAGTTGTTATCCTTTAAAAAGAAAGTAACAAACTGAATTTTTTACATGCTGATCCTATAAATTACAGAAAATTAAGAATTGCGGAAGAACTATTAAAAATGTTTAAAAAATTTCTTGGCGGTATTAACGAGAATCACAAACGTCCTCACATTCTACAATTTTAATTGATCGAGCAAATTAAAATTAGTTCCATATGTAATAAAATAGATGGCGTAGCATTATGAAAGTTCATTAAAATGGAATGAAACTCTTAAATATTTTATCCTGTTATTAAATATCAAACAAACCTTTTTAACCATTGAAACCAAACTAGGAAAATATTAATTCGACATCAAAGTCAATAACTCTTATTCGACATGTTTAAGATAAATTACACACTAAATTCTTGGTGGCTATATCAGTGTCCTCTCTTTGGAGAGAGAGAGAGAGAGAGAGAGAGAGAGAGAAAGAGATAGGGTATCGACCACGTTATCGTATCTGAAATCTAACTTCCGAATAGTATTTGGCCGACCAAACGGTAGAGTGGTTAGCGTGCTAGCTTCTAGACCGCGAGGTTGCGGGTTCGAGTCCCGTGTTGGCATGGGTGTTTGTAAATGTATGTTGGCTTGTCTAATGATGAATGTTTCGATGCATTATAGCCCTTGTGTTGCTGACGGCGCCAGATAATCTGAATACAACCAACCGAATCGTATTTGGCTGTGGTAAGCACTTTGGCAGAAATAGGCAGCCGGAACTGTGCATAAAAAACAACCCCAATAACTTCCGCAAAGTTTGACTAATCTAACAAATCGACAACTAATCAATTTTATTAAAATAATTCAGATGCACTACAAAAGAAACAAATTAAAAAGGAATATAATCCACAATCATTTGAGCAACATATTTCTGAAAGGCATGTAACAATCGCTGTCCGAGTAAATCATTACAAGAAGATTCGGGCTCTTTCATAGAAAAAAACTGAAAAAAAAGCAAACACATTAAAAATGATACAGATATAAACAATCAGTTCTACCAAATATAAACATCACCTAATAATCTACTACTTTGCGAAATAGAATGCACGATATAATATAAATTTTTTGTTGGTTTTACAGAGAGAAATAGAAACGATAAACAAATTAAAACAGATACAGATGAAACACATCCATTTAAATAAATAAAAATACCGATTAAATATCCACTCTGCTACAAAATGAAGGACGTTATACTAAAGAAATAAATTAAAATGGAAATAAATCTATATTTATTTGTCCAACAGATTTCTAAAAGAAATGAAGACACTATCGTTTTTGATGAATTAATTACCAGTAAATTCGATCTGATTTCAAGAGAGAAAAATAATTTAAATCGATAAAAATTAAGAATATACGTTTTGATTTACTAAACAAAAACATCGAGTATACAACACGCTACAATATTTTATATGCACTACATTAAAAAATAAGAAAGAAAAAACCACAACGAATAAATCCATTTACCTTTTAGCCCTTTAGGATTAATTAAATATATTAAGGAATTACCTTTCATTACTTCAACATAATTACATAGAATTTTATTCCGCTTTGCAGAGAAAATTTGGAAAACACTTTTAGATTTCGTATAGATTATCTTATAATTCAAAGAAAGAAAACCATCGACTACTAATCCGAAGAGCCACGAAATCAATGATGTGCTTCAATTTATACGGATTAAAAATATCTTTCGCGTTTAACTAAACAAAAACACCGGCTACTAAACAACCTTGTTAGGAAATTAATTATGCATTCCATTTTAAATAAATTCAAATCAACTAGTTTCCTATATCCTTTTCCAACAGATTTCTTTAAAAAAAAAAAAAAAAATGACGATATAGATATCCCAAGTATATAATTTCAAACTATTCGGTTGTACCGAGAGACACTAGAAAAATCATAGTTTTGAACTGGTATAGATCCCCAAATAAATCTGTTTAACTAAACAAAAACATCAAAAATAATAGTCCATCACTCTAAGAAATAAATAAAGCGATGTTAGCGAAGCAACATGTTATGAAATTAATTATGCATTCCATTTTAAATAAATTCCAATTAACTAATTTCTTATATCCTTTTCCAACAGATTTCTTTAAAAAAATGACGATATAGCCATCCCAAGTATATAATTTCAAACTATTCTGTTGTACCGAGAGACACTAGAAAAATCAAAGTTTTGAACTGGTATAGATCCCCAAATAAATCTGTTTAACCAAACAAAAACATCAAAAATAATAGTCCATCACTCTAAGAAATAAATAAAGCGATACAATAGAAAAAAAAGAAAGAAAAAAAAAAAACGTTTAAGTGAAAATTATAAGTCTTTATCCCACGTATTTAGGAAACAACCGAGGAAATCATCGTATTGAGTATTTAATTACCTACATAAGTTTGCGTCTGTTCTAGATCAACTGTAAAAAAGCGAACAAATTCGAAGTAACACGAGATAATAACGATCTACAGTAGTGTAACAATAAAAATCAACGAACGATCATCTAGAGAAGAGTCAAATAAAAAGGTTTTTAGATAGAGATTTTCCTTGGACCGCACAATAGAGGCCTGGAAATGTTCTGTAAGTGTTTGAGTAGAACAGATCTTTTCTCTTAACAACTGTGTTGTTAGTTGGGAAAATAGTTCTTGGGAACTTTTATCTGAACTGTTATTCCCTTTTTTTTTTCCCCTCGTTTTTTTCCCCTTTTATATTTGACCTTTGATTTTATCACGTTGTGGATGATGTTGTGATTTTTGATAGCTATACACAATCAGTTTAGTTATAAGTAAATAGCTCAATGCCAAAATAATCTCGAACAATTTATGGTGGGAAGATGCGGTTCTGAAAAAAAATTATGCTTACCTCCAAGGTCAAAAGTTGTCCTTTTTATGAACATATTAAGATATTAATGACTTTAATGTTAACAATATGGTCAATCCATTGATGTCTATGCAATCAGTTTAATATTAACCATTGGTTAGTTGGGCGACTTTTTATCTCGCGGTTAGTTGCGTGGGAGACAAAAATTTCCCAAATTCAAATTTTCGTGCATATCATTAAAATCGTGACAAATTTCATAGTAAGTGGGTAATAAAGTTAAAAAACATTATTCAACAGAATAAAGTAAAAATTTAAAAATATTTTAAAAATAACTTGAAAAAAAAAAACTGTGAGAATAAAAAACATATAATTATTGAAATGAAATCTGTGAAGATTCAAATTTATTTTTAAAATTGTATTTAAAAAAAATAAACATAATTACATTTAACACTGTTGATAAAATTATTGTGAAAATATAAATTTACATCTAAAATAGTATGAAAACAATTAATGTTAGGCAGAGAAATAGATTTTATCAAAAAACATCTTCGACAAATGCACAATTTACACATATTTCAATTTGAATTGAACAATCCTTGCAGACCCATTTGCAATTTTTTTTTTCATTATCAGTATAACTTAAAATCTTTAAAAAAAAAAAAAAAAAAAAAAAAAAATGTGAATTCATGTAAAAAAAAATGTTTTTTTTTTTAATTTCTGAAAAATAATGTGTAAGTTAAATCATATCATAAAAAATAACATGCCCCCTCTCACAAAACATAAAAACTATAAAAATGTAATAAAAATAAAAAATTAACTTTTTTATTTTCTACCAAAATTAGAATACAGAGTTGGTCGCGTGGGGGACAAACGTCAACCAAATGGGTTCTGTGTCACCTAAGTACACGCGTGGAACTAAATAAATACATTAAATGAAACGTCAAGGTTAAATAGAAAGGTACTCGGACGGGCTTTGATCATGAGCTTCTATCTATCGAGAAATTGACTGAACAATTTTTGTGGGAGACATTTATCAACCGCATGACTAACCAATGATTAATGAACCTTGACGCCATCTATATATAAAAAGTCAGATATTTTATCATTATAGGAAAAATGTTACTTCTTTCTTACTGCTTTTGTGAAAACCTATCGTATGACTTTCAAATATTTGTGACTTATTGATATTTCAAATGTAATTATGGTAAAATAGGATAATTTTTTTTTCAAATATAAAGAAATTCAAAACCTTAGATATTAAAAGCTCAGAAATCAAGATTTTCGTTTCTTTCAACATGGTAACCATAAAAAATGGTTTGTCATGATCATTGATTAAAAAACAGTTAACTTAATGTTATCTATAAAATGGTTTAACTTGGTGGGCAATGTGCTCATCCAAAGTATTTTTTAAAAAAATTTGAAAAAGTAACTTTACTGAAAAAAAACCCCTTCTGTTGTGTGCTTTAAACGCCGTTTTCTCAAAATGCTGTTTTTTCATACAAATGTACCTTTTTCTCAGAATCTACTACATATTTTTCTTTGAAATTTTTTTTCCTGGTAAATATTGTATTTTTACACACACAGACATATGCTTTTACATAAATTTTGATTAGATTTTTTAAAAAAAATTCATAACTATGTTTTTTTGTGGAAAATTTTATAAAAAAAATGTCAAAACATCATAAATCCTAAACAAAATTTTGTTTCTGCAAAAGCATAGGTCTATGTAAAAGTGTCTAAATATTGGCTGTACCAAATTTTAAACCAATGCTATGAGTAGTTTCTGAGAAAAAGGTACATAAATAAGGCCTTTTTAACACGGACTAGATAGAGTCTTAACACTCCCCGCTTAAATTGATAAGTATTTATGTTGATGTTTAAAGGATAAGAAAATTCTGAGTCCCCATCAGACTTCAATTTTTA
This sequence comes from Linyphia triangularis, assembly GCA_963978545.1. Lineage (NCBI taxonomy): Eukaryota > Metazoa > Arthropoda > Arachnida > Araneae > Linyphiidae > Linyphia > Linyphia triangularis. The sequence goes on from OZ021732.1 coordinate 11,404,100, forward strand.
TTATTCTATTAAAGATTTTTCAAATAATTTGCTGATGAAATATTTTAGAAACACTGAATACTATATTATAAAAGCTTATAAAAAGATATTCAAAACTTTTTTTTTTATAAATGGGTATGGATCTCAGAAATACAATGACAAAAAGATTCATATAAGAGCATTGCAAATTGAATCCACGCGCAGCATATGCTCTCAAAGAATGAGACATGATGATGTTGAACATATCACACGTAATGATAATTTTCACAAAGAGGAGTGTACGAAACATTTCTAACTCTTAAGGATCATTCTCTATACACGCTATGTTACAATCTTCTTGCCCTGTGCATTTAGAATCTACTTTGCATAAAGCCTTGAAATTCGGTGAGTAGGTACGAAACAGATCATCTAATGAAAAGAACATCAATTGTTTTCATTTAATGTCAACCGTAAACCTAATATAAATGAAAATTAAAATAGCAATATGATAAAACCAAGTAGATCCCCTTCATATGCATTGACGTAAGGATTTCAAATATTAAAATAAAATATATCAGGCGCTATTTTCAAGTTTTTAATTTATGTCATTTCATTAAATGATCTTATTCGTATCTACTCACCCAAATTTCAAGGTTTTATAAGAAAGTAGTTTCTAAATGCACTGGGCTAGAAGATTGTAACATAGTGAGTATAGGGAATGATCATTACTAGGACTTCCTTTTGAAGCTGGTTTAACAATTTCGGTCTGCATAGCATAATCGACTATGCAAACACATAAATTACTCTTCCCGTCACTTCATCTTGGAAATCTTACCTCCAGGCATTCAGCATTTTTTTATGCTCCGAGCATGCGCATGCGACCTTATGATTTTTGCTTCTTTTTTTTTTATCATGATATTCGTCTTCATGCACATGAAACATTGAATCATTCTTCTGATTAATTCTATATTTCAATTCCACCCGGTGTTAATTTCTTCAACAATTACTTTTTAAATACGTTATTTGCAGCATTTAATTTAAAGAAAGGTTTCTTGAATATGAAAAGTAAGTAAATGCAATCACTCACCATAGATATTATGTAAATAAATCGCAGAGTTATTCTGAAAAAAAAACAACAAAAAACAAAAAAAAAAACTAGTATTCCCTTCCCAATTAAGTGAAGCTAAGAATTATAACTACTATTTTGAAAATTTGTAAGTCTTAAGCAATCAAACCAATTCTTCCGAGCCTAATTTAAAATCGAAAAGAAATTCCTTCTCCCTTAAGAGTTTCAAAGCAAACACCGAACTTATTTAAAGTGGTATAATTAGAGAAAATTGTTATCTGCGAAATGAAATGCAATAAGTGTACAGCCTATTCTTAGTTAGCGATATCTAATTGTAATAATACATAATTTTTTTAAATATAATAAAATTTTCAACATTTGAAGATGTTGCGTAGGTTGATGGTGGAATTTCATTTTGAAATTGTTGCGTAGGTAGGTGAGGAAATTACATTTTGAAATTATGATGAGTTCTAATTGACTAAGATATCTTCAATGCCGTAATTTCTCATATGAAAAATAAATTTCAATGTTTCTTATAGTTATAATTTCATGTTCTTTTTTCTATAACATTAATAGATTAATATAATCATTTTTATTACACTTCTTAATTCAAAGAAGTTTTTAACAAGTTAAGTTCTAGCAGTTGAATGACGTTGTACACATGGTTATCAAAATAATGAAAACACTGTTGAATAAAAGTGCCATTTAAAAAGGTGCTTCGTAGAAATATAATCCTAGCTACCAAGTTTTTTAATATAAAAAGTATACATTATGATACGTATGAGAAGTAGCTTTAGCGATGTGGTCTTGTTTTTATTTCAAAAGCGTAAAATCTCAGGCCTCAAAGACTTTCAAAGAGACCATATTGTAGGAGCCCGACTAGCTGAAGCAACTGTGGCCGAAACATTCCAGCTTTTAGGCATTTCTACAGGTACTGTGTCTAAAGTCATGACAGCGTATACACAATGAGGCAAGACAAGCTCAGTAAAGCAAATAGTGGACGGTAGGAGAAGCTGAGTGAAAGAGAGCGATGGGTTAAAAAGCGAATTGAACTAGTTTTGAAGCGAAGCACTTTTCATCACACTGTATGATTCGAATCCAAGCTATATTACATGCCAAAGGCGGTCATATCATAAGTAAACATGGTTCCTTATAAATCTAGGGTGTTTTCATTATTTTGATAATCACCTGTATTATATACTAAGCTCCAACTTAACTTGACATTACTAGACGATAGATCTTCACCATGCTCATAGGCATTTAATCCATTTTAGCGGAGTGAAGAAATAATTCTCGCCAAACCTTACAGCCATTTGTTCTCTACATGGTTGTGGTTTGGCGAACATTATGCTTTCACGCCGCCAAAATGGATTAAATACCTATGAGCACTGTGACGATCTACCGTCTCGTGATGTCAAGTTAAGTTGAAGTTTAGTATAGACATTGTTTCCTTACTATAAGGGTTTTAGAAAACAAGCCATTCGATTCACTAAGATTGATCCGTATAATTTTCCACCTGTAAATGCTAAACATAAATGGTATGTTCTTAAGTGAAATGTTCTATTTTATGTAAAATTTAAACAATAATCCCTGATTAACATTACTTGTCATTTGATTAGGTCGCAGAAATATCAAGTAACGCAAATCCAAATCAACCATTGTCAGAAATAACCAACGCCACTTACCAACCCAACAATCAGGAAAATGCTTATTTCACTTAGAACTAAATATTTCATCCATTAGAATATATTTAAATCGAAGGACATAATATGAAGTATAGTAACGGAGAAATATGGAATACAAATAATATACCGTGCCCAAACAAGCCAAACAAGCTCTTTTCTTGAATCGGAAATGCCATTACTTCAGCATCACTATGGGACATTTAAGAGCTTCTCGAAATAAAAAAAAATAAAAAAACACAAAGATAAAATTTTTGCAAAAATATGTTCTTTCAAATCATTTCCACCAAATTGAATGGCCATTCTTTACGCTTTAAGTTATGGATAGAAGTCCCGGTGTTCCTCTAAAGATGTTAAACCACTCGTAAAATACCGTTCCTTATCTTATTTTTGTCCAGCCGATGTTCCTTGTATTCAATGAACCGAAAAATATGTCGACATCGGGAAAAAAATTGAGTCTGCATGATCTTTTTTAATGGCAGTTTTTCACGTATCTAGTTGTATGGCAGAAGTGTACGTGATAAAGTACACTTTTCCCAAAATGAATACACAAAAAAAAAAAAAGTTCTATATTATTGAGGAATGTGGGAATTTGTCCCAAAGTTCTTTATTGAATAATACCGTTTTAAGTGACTACATAATTTAATGTATTAAATGGATAGTTTGAAGTTAGATATTGTATATATTCTTAGTTAGATTTATATGGCATTAAAAAAAAAAAAAAAAATTCTGTAATATTGTATTATGTAAAAACCTTAATTTAAAAAAAAGAAATCTAGTATTCCCTTCCCAATTAAGGGAGGCAAACTATTATAACTACTATTTTGAAAATTTGTAAGTCTTAAGCATTAAAACCAATTCTTCCGAGCCTAATTAAAAATTGAAAAGAAATTCCTTCTCCCTTAAGAGTTTCAAAGTAAACACCGAACTTATTTAAAGTGGTATAGTTAGAGAAAATTGTTATCTGCGAAATGAAGTGCTTAAAATGTACAGCCTATTCTTAGTTAGCGATATCTAATGGTAATACTACATATATGCCCAAATTTATCTCACGAATGTTCTATTAAAGATATACTTTCACTTGTATTACATGCTCTTAAGTTTTTGCCATGAGTTTGTGTCGTACTTTGTAAGTTCTTTTTTTTTTTTTTTTTTTTTTTGTCTTTTATTTGCGTTTTTGAAATATTTGGCGAACCATGTACAGGAAATCTTTATTACAAATTTACAAATCAATTAATTTGCCCTTTTAGTTTTGATGTAGTTACACATGCCATATACATTTTGCAAACTCATGAATTCGTATTACACTCCTACAACTTCTGTCACTTTACTTCATCTTAATTTATAGAGTTTTATATGAGGCATATCAACTGTTTAAAACCCTTTCAGTCCCAGTGATGCCAATTGGAATCACAACATTTACGAATTTTTTTCTCCTCACCTAATACTCCCAGTGAATTCGAATCAACGTTTTTACAAACATCAAACTATTCTCTGCTCAAATATATTTTTCTTTTTCACTAATATATGGCTGCACGGGTTCTGATGATGAATGAAATGAGGCTTTTTTATAATTTCTCAATTCCGAAAAAGATGCCGAAATTAATTTCATTTTTTAAGTAATTTAAATTAAATAACTCTTTCAAATATGTTCGTATTATTTTCTTTAATATTTAAAAATTGTATATTAACCATTTTTAGCATATAAATATTTTAAAATTTTAACATTTGCAATGATTGAAAAGTGATGATTCCATTTGGCATCAGTGGGGGTTGAGTGCAACTCAACACCTTTTCCCGGTTATATTATTTATTTTAGATTCGTACTGTTATTACCACGTTTTTGCCATTTTTTTCTAGCAGTATTCACTACGTTAAGATATATTTACGACTAAATAGAAAATTTCAAATTTTATTTGATTTATTTAGAAATGCCGAAGCGAAATAACTTAGATTTGTCCGATACCTAATGCCCAGTGATGCCATTTGGAATCATTTTTAATTTTAATTAAAAAATTAAACAAAAAACAATTTGCTTTCAACCCTGTTATTCTGGATACCAAATGAGTATATTTTATAAATTTCGGATTTTTAAAAGGAAAAATAAATAATTGGGACTGAAAGGGGCTTAAATCACGATTTAGTAATATATCATATGTAAGAATCTGTATTTGTGAAAAGAAATCGCGAAATATTTCTACTCTCATGATAATTCATTTTGGATATTTTCGTGATAGATTTTGTATACTAAAAGTAGTTAAAGTAACTTAAAAAAAAAAAAACTTTCTATGTGATTCATTTAGACTTCAATTGTTTAAAAGTCGAACTTGAAGATACATTCTCTAACCTAAAGGTTTTTATTCATTGTAAGAGTGGTCAAGTGCGGCATGAGACCTAAGTGTAACTCTTGCGTGGTAATATTCAATAGTCTTAAGTTAATACTTCTATATCTAAACACAGCAATTTATTCATGTTGGAAGGGAATAATTTATTAAATTCAAAACCGAGATAGAGACGAATTCAAGTTCATTGAACACTTTGACTTACGTTAAAAAGGGATCAGTATGATGCATAAATATCCCAGAAACTAGATAAATAGAATGGTTAAGGGAACCGGGGAGGGGGAAAATATTAAAAAGTTACCTACCAAAATGCATGAAATTTTGTAAGTAACTCAATGACTTGATAATAATTGTAAATTTTAAATTTCAAAATTTTATTTCAAATATTTCTCATTTTAGAACATTTAAACTTTAAAATTTTAAGTTTTAAAAAAATGCTCCTGGTGTTTCAATTTTCCCTCAATTGTTCATTTTGTTTTGTCGAGGATATTTTAATGTATATTAAAATAATTGTGCATGGATATTTGATTTGGCAGAATCTTTCATCAATTAAAAGTAAAAATTGTTGTTACGCGGAGAATTTTTTGATTTTTTCAATACATTTTAATACTAAAATTGAAGTAAAGTAATAAAAAATAATCAGATTTTAAAATCCATGCCCAATTATATTCAAAATACAGGAACTATTTCTCAAAATTTCTAGAGAATATGCAAATATTTAAATCGCAAGGAACAATTTAAATTTATTGAAATCATGGAAAATACTTTAAGAGAAAAATGCAAATATTTCTTATCCTACAATATTTACTAATAATCTAGAGTTTTTATTTATCAAAATTATTCATTCTTAAAGTTAGGGCATAGTTTTTTTTTTTTTTTACCTTTTCTACAAACTACTTTATTTTACTGTTATACACGCACTCTTTCTAAAAAAAAAAAAAAAAAAAAAAAAAAAAAAACCTACCTTAATTTAAAGTAAACGTGCTTACATCATCATTAAAAAGGGTTTATTTCATATCAATTGCTTTGGAATGCGCCCAGTTGATTGATGATTAGATATTGATAAATGATCCTTTTTAGCGTGAGCCGAATCCTTTTGTGTCATGCTTTGAAATACGAAGTTGATTCTGTGTTTTCTTTTTATCTCTCAAATTTAAATGAACGTACAGAAACAAAACAATTTAAAGAAAGCGGAGCATCTTCAAAAACTAAGTCCACATAAAATGTTATCTACGCTTTTAAGAGCAGGCATTTTTATATGAACGCGTATCTATGATAACTGTAAAATAAGTCTCTATCAAAAATTATTTCATTTAGGAGGAGGTCTTAGTAAAGATCAATCTCTATAGTCGCTATGTTGCAATTGTCTAGCCCTGTGCATTTATAAATTATTGTGTATAAAATCTTAAAATTTGGTGTGGAGGTACGAAAATGATCACTTAATGAAATGAAATAAATTTAAAACTCGAAAATAGAGTCTAATATATTTTATTTTATGATTCAAAATCTTACGTCGATGCATTTGCAGTGGCTCCACCTGGTTTTGTCCTTTGCTATTTGAATTTTGATTTATAAAAGATAGACATTCAATGAAAACAATTTATGTCATATCATGAAGTTGACTGTTCTGTACCTACTCCCCAAATTTCAAGATTTTTTAGAAAGTAGTTTTTAAATGTACGGGACTAGAAGACTGTTGTTACACTGGGAGTATATTGAATGGTTCTTACTAGGACATTCTCTTAAAAAATACTGCATTACTTCGTGGAAGAGAAAAATCTATCATGGAAACTTTCTCCAGATCTTGATACAGTTTTACAAAGACGATAAGTTCCAATATAATGAACCCGTAGAAATAATACGTTTATTTGAAAATTATTTTGCTGATAGAAATAATGGATACTAAGTTATACTTGAAATATTAAGATACCAAAACCAAAGCACTCTTAGAAATGATTTAAAGTTATATGCTTTTCATCTATGACTAACCCATTAATCTTACATTTTCTTATTGAAAGTAAAAATTCTCTTTCGTGAAACCATCCAGTCCAGCTTCTCCGCCTAATCGGCTTACAAGAGATTAAATAACGGAAATAATCTTTGCCATGAAACCCCCGCTAATGTCATCGAAACCACATAATACTATAATACCCGTATTCTAAGGGCTATTAAGGTCACAAATAAAAAAGGAGAAGTTTTCAGTAAGGAATCTGTTGGACAGAACAGTGCGACTGCAATGAAATGAAACTTAACTATTTTTGTTAAATGTTACATTCCAACCGATTTTTGGTTTAAAAAAAAAACCTTTTGAAGGAACTACTTAATGAAGAAAATAATCATTTAGTATAATACTCCACAGGTGTGAGAGCATAAATTCACATTCATTTTTAATAAATAAATTTTGAAACGTAGTTTGCAGCACATTTTTCTGATAGAAATGTTTTTGATATCGGCGCTGTGTTAATGTATATAAAAATTGATAATACATATACGGGATTTTTTTTTAAATTTGGTTTTATGGTTTATATTACAGTCAGGCTTCGTTAACTCGAAATCGTTTAACATGAAATCTCGTTTAACAAGAAACAAAAGCAGTTCTCCGAACTTAAAACTTAAGGTTAATTTATTCGTTTAACATCAAATTAGGTTAACGCGAAAAATTTCAGTGGCCCAATCTACTTCGCATTAACAGGGTTTGACCTGAAATGAGTAGTGCTTTCTACTTATCATAGTATATTATAAAATGTAACCACATATTTACAAGCAAATGGCTTGCTTTTTGGTTTAAGTGGTTTGGATAAAATTACGATGTGTATACGATACGTAATAACAATGTGTGTTAATGATGTTTTACTGATACTAGACAAAGAATATCGTTTTTCATTATTATATTTACATTTTTGTCAGTAATAGTTATATTGAGAATTTTTAAATAAAATGAATTTGAGAGTATTTTTATATTTTAGCAAATAATTTAGAAATCAAACAAACAGTTTGACACACTGTTTATTGAAAATGAGAAAATTTTAATTAAAGTTCCACCTAACTAGAATGGTGTATTTGCTTTTCCTTTAATTTTTAAAAGTTGATGTATCTAGCTTAATGAACTGTTTAAGTTTTGCATGAATGCTTTCTGCAATTGAGAAACTCACCAATAACAATCAAAATTAATGAGAGGAATTTCAAATTCGTTATGTGGCATTTCAAAATATGAAGAACATTAGTTTAATGATTTGTCATATCAAGTAAAATTAATTTTCTCCTTGTTTAAATTTCAAAGATGTTCGACGTGAAAAGTGTTTGAAAATAGGTCGCTACTTTTAAAGCATTCAACACTCATTTGTTCAGGTTTGCTTAGATAATATTTAACACTACAGGGAATTTATTACCTTGTTTACATCTGTGCAGACAGAGTATTGTTATTCAACTTTCATTGTTATGTAAGACCATTCAAAGGTTATTCATATTTCATTGCAGTATTTTTATTTTATAGTACAGGGTGATTATAATTAAAATTTAAACTTTCAATACGTTAAAAAAAAAAAAAAAAAAAAAAAAAAAAAAACCACTGGTCATAATAACCTGAAATGATTGTCATTCAAACACAAATAATTTATTAAGTTTGACTTCGGATTTATTCAAAAATTATAAGCCCTTCTCATGCTTCATTACCTCGAGTCACGGAAAGTGGATTGCTTGATAATATTTTTAAATAAGCTTAAGTTTAAATACGCAGAAAGCTTTATTAATCTCCCAAATCAAGTTTATGACCATCTTTTGGGCAAATTTTAAGTGTAGATACTTTAGATAAACCTTATGTGCAATATATATTTTTAATCAAAATCCGAAGGTATATGTGTTTGCACAAATATCTGCTATCCTAAAAACTGTTGTGGTTTTTTCCCGATTTTAAAAACTGCAACTGTCAATTCTAATTATAATTTAAATTATAAATTCCTACATTTACTCTTAAAAGTATTGCAACCCATATATTGTTATTTTTAAATCCTTTGTGGTAACTTCGATTTTTTTTTTTTTTTTTTTTTTTTTTTTTGCGCGCTTCTTAGTTTGCCTGATTGTGGCGTGCAAATCTGAGGAGGGATAATTAACCCACTTAACATTCATCCAATCGAATTCAAACTTTGCAGATAGATTTGTTTTCGATGATAATGCATTCTATCAAGTTTTTGGGTGTATTACTAAAAAGGAGTTTTTACACACGGTACCTTTGTATTACCGTTTCGTGGATAAATTATCCCATTTGAAGGGTTGCGGCAAAGAACCATATGAGTCTGTTTTTCTCAATTCTCCTGAAAAGCTGATTTAAAGTTTCAAGTCTCACGACTGGCATCAGTGTTACGGTAAATGGTTGCTCAAAATATCACGTGGCATGATATATATTTGCCAGAGAACTCCGCGTGGTTAAACTAGCTGCTATAACCCATCGATATAGATAAACAGCTAGATAGACTGCTCTATTGTCAATGCAATGAGAAAAACGCGCCGGGGATTGCGAAGCTGGTGGGAAGATTAACCAATCACAGTTCACTTTTATAGTTGGATGGGAATGCGAAAAACCTTCTAAGGTGTTAGAGTATATATTTTTGTGCACATTATTACTAATTAAGGTCTACTATTGACATTTCTGCTGTGTACAACCCAACATTTTATTTTCAATCCTCGGCAATCCGTATTTTTTATCCCACCAATGGCATCTGGCAACGGCTACATTTTCCCAGCGTTAAGCAGTCTATCCAGTTGCTTATTTATATCGATGCTATAACCTTGAGAGGGAAAGCTCGATTTCGTAAAAAAAAGTATCATTATTTGCAGTGTCTCTGCAATTAGGTTCATTCCAAAGCGATTGATATGAAATAAAACCATTTTCAATGCAGGCGAAAGCATATTTTTCGGATGTATGATAGATTGAGTGTAATTCCTATTATAACTCAATTTAAAAATTTAAATATCTATAGATTGATACCGAATGATTCAACGTTTAGTTAGCTTCTGGCATCTTACGGATTTTCAGACAAGCCACTCTCAGGGCCGTATTTCTAAATGGGCAAAGTAGACTGCAGCCTAGAGCGGCAAATTTTCAAGGGGTTGCAGTTTGGCAGTTTATTCAAAAGTTAAATAGGAGTGTTTCAAACGTTAATAATATTGTCCATAAGAATTTAAGGTATACATATACATTAGGAATCGCGAAATTTGACTCAAGTCTGCGTTTTTGTTTTTTGATTTTAAAATATTCCCGAATTCATTACCATTAAAATGATATCATTTCTGTTTTGGTTGGTTGTTTCAGATTATCTGGCACCGTCAGCAACACGAGGGCTATAATGCGCCCATTTCTGTTTTGTATCACGTTCATTAGTGTAGTAAACTTGAACAGCGTTTTCTGAAGAATGGCATTTCGGTATTATATGACTTTACGCCAACGGTCATAACTTCATAATAAATGGTCCAGTTTACAAAATTCTAATTTTTTTTTTTGTAGACAATAGTCGTGAATGTGTTCTCTATGGAGAATCTAATTTATATTATTATAAACACATTTTTATGCATATTTTAATCTTAATTTTTTGTTAAAAACTATGCATTTTTTAAAACTTTTTATTTCAAAACTTATAATTAAATAAATATTGTAGCCAAATTCAAAATTCTCCATAGGAACATGCTTCAATATAACATATCTTATTTACAATAAAAATAATGCCTCTAAGTTAATTACAAGTTTATTTATGTATGTCCTAATTATGTCCTAATTAGTCACTTTAATTGCAATTAGCTGATTAAAAAATTTGACGGAAAAAAAGTTTTTATATAAAAATACATAACTTTTAATTCTGATATACTGTCAAAAAGTTTGAAATTATAACCTAAAAATTAAAGAAAATCATCTCAATTGTATATGTATACCTTAAGAATACATGTTACTTAAAAATATGTTTTAGTCCTTCTACATAGCCTATTTTCTAAAACTATAAAAATACAAATTCACAGTCCGTAACATTGTATTATAACTTTTTTGTAGTGCAATTTAACTGAAAAAGATTAAAACACCAATGAATTCTATCCGTTTGTTGTGTAAAACAAATGTATTAAGCAAATATGAACTATAGTGGTAGCGGCAAATGGACTTAAAGCCTATTGGCGGTATACCCTTTAACCTTTATATTTGAAATCCGTACGTCAATGCATATGTAGTGGCTGTACATGGTTTTATCTTTTGCTATTTTAATTTTCGTTTATAATAGATCGACATTAAATGAAAACAATTTATGTCATTTCATGAAGTGATCTTTTTCGCACCTACTCACCAAATTTCAAGGTTTCATAGAAAGTAGTTTATAAGTGCACTGGGGTAGAAGATTGTAACCTGACGAGTATGGGGAATAATTCTTACTAGGACTTTCTCTTAAACAAATTTTCAGCACCAGGTGGAAATATGGCACTTTAAAGATTGATATGGAAGCTAACTTTACCTGGCTCGAAAGTTGTGAATGAAGTTTAAGATCAAAAATAAAACATTTATAAAAAAAAAAAAAAAAAAATTAAATATCCGTAATATAATTATAATCTTAGAAGCTTCGTTTTCAATATTTTAACTAATTTTTTCCATTAATTTATATTTGAATTTTAAAGAATTCATTTTTCACATGGTATTAATACAAAGCATTCAAAGTTTTATGAATATATGATGATATCTACAAGATACAGGCAGTTGTAAACCACTCCATATTAATTACATCATCACTGCAACTCATACCACTCCAGATTACACTCACATATAACGCAACTTCCTTTCCACCAATGAGCATCAAAAGATACAGTATGTTACTCATTTCCCATAGGTACATTGCCAGGGGTTCCAGATGCAGCAATCCATTTATCTGATTGATAGTGATCACGAGAGAGACACCAAGTATTCTGCCGTAAAAGAATTGAAACTGAATAAAACACGGCTTCGTTTACCTATGGAACAACTAAACCCGAGAGTAACAAGATTGTGGTTGTTGACTCGGTTGGCTTTCGAATTTCTCGAGGACAGCGTTCGTGTTTTGTCGGTGGAGGAATCGAATTACTTTAATGCATGTACGTCGGGGTTTTGATTTATTTTTGGAAATGAAAACCGTATTTTAGTATGCTCGAGAATATGTTTTTACTGAGAATGTTGTGTTGCTTCTTTTTCTTGTTTTTACTGGGTGCGCAAATGCGTGTTTGGGTGGATTTGGGTTCATTTTTAGAAATGAAATGGTGGTTTTACTGGGAATGATACCATTAGAGGATTTTTCTCGTTATGTTTGGAGTGACAATGAGTGGAAATGCATTTTGTTGCTGGGTTTCACAAACTGATCTCTAATACAGCTTCTGATCACTAACTGCCTTTTCGGATCACAAACTATAGCTTTTGATCTCTAACTACAGCTTCTGATCACTAACTGCATTTTCGGATCAAAAACTATAGCTTTTGATCTCTAATTACAGCTTCTGATCACTAACTGAATTTTCAGATCACAAACTACAGCTTTTGATCTCTAACTACAGCTTCTGATCACTAACTGCATTTTCGGATCACAAACTATAGCTTTTGATCTCTAACTACAGCTTCTGATCCCTAACTGCATTTTCAGATCACAAACTACAGCTTTTGATCTCTAACTACAGCTTCTGATCACTAACTGCATTTTAGGATCACAAACTATAGCTTTTGATCTCTAACTACAGCTTCTGATCACTAACTGCATTTTCGGATCACAAACTACAGCTTCTGATCACTAAGTACAGTTTCTGATCACAAATTATAGCTTATGATAACTAACTACATTTTCTGATCTCTAATTACAGCTTCTGATCACTAATTACAGCTTCTGATCACAAACTATAGCTTCCGATCTCAAACTACAGCTTCTGATCACTAACTACATTTTCTGAATACAGCTTCTCTTATTACAGCTTCTAATGATTTACTACAGCTTCTAATCACAAACTATAGCTTCTGATGTCTAACTACTAGAACCTCTGAATCTCTAACTACTTCTACAACATCTAAATCTTTAACAAGGTTGTAGTGCTAAAATAAATTCCACGGAACGCAAGATTCCCGATTGTGGCAGTAACCCCAACTGAAGCTTAAGATTTTTTAATTATAAAACGCAAATTCACAATATTTTACATAATTTATGATATAAAAAAAGCTACATACTCTTAATTTACGTTTTTATTTTCTCATGAATTTATCATTAATTTATATTACAATACAGGCATACAGATTTGAGTTATGATTAATTGGCTATAATTAAAAAAATTCAAAAAAAAAAAAAATAAATAAAAAAATACTGGTACTCCATACCAGCTCTAAAAAAAAGTAACGGAACGGCGTACCCACTACACCCGTGATCTTTCACTACTTCTACAGCTTCGATAAGCGGTTTCTGCTCTACAAGCAGATGAAGCCAATTCAATAGTGTCCTCATGATACTAAATACGAATTGGATTTTACTAATTTGTGGAAGTTTCTGATATAGGTTTCTATAGTGATTGCTAAGCCTTCTTTGGTTTCAAGCTGGGGAACTATTCCTTTCTTCAGTTGATCAAGCCAGATCATAACTTTAGTGACAATCTCACAATTTCAACTCTCGTTGATATATTTTTAAATACACAGTACAATGAATAAAACACACTTCATACATATTTCGCAAAAACTTTGCAAATTAGAATCCTAATTTTGAAAATCTAACGGTGATGTTATTTATGTATTAAAAACTTAAACATTTATATAAGAGACATAAAATTTCATTCTAGTAAACGACAAACATCGGGTTATACAAATGTAAATGCTCTCAACACACATACTTCTGATTACAAATATATCTGTGACAAAAGTTCTAGGAAACAATTGCAATTATATAAAAATAATATATTCAGTTTAAATAATAAGAAATAAAAAGTATCATAGAAACTTCTAAATATTTTCAAAAGTCTTTCCATGTAAATATTATAAAAGATTCAGAAATATTCTACTGACAGTTAAATCTCCATTTTATTACAAAATTAGATAATTATTAATACAAATAAAAAGCACCAAAAGATGAAACTTTTTTCTCAAGTTTTATCTAAAGTTGACGGATGTGAAAATAATAACAATTGGAACACTATCATCAACCAAAATGAACAATTTCATTTACGCTCGTAATATCTACCTACGTTATTTCAAAACTAAAAAAAAAAGTACACTGACTTATTATTCTTATTGTATAAAAAGAAAGCTTAATGTCAGATGTTTTAGTTTCCAATCTCCCAAAACAGCAACGCATTAAAAGCATGAATGGATAATTTTTTCACTTATATTTTATTTCTCAGAAAAGTACTTCCCGCTTTCAATACACATGCCATTTTACTTTACATCTTTAAGGACCAAGATACTCTTATACTGAAAATACGCAACACATTATTTAATTATACAAACCCAAATACCCTTTTTTTTCCTTTTTTCAAATCCACAAACGGGAGTTTCGTACTCCGTTTTCGCTCCATTGTTTACACATGCCTTCCTTACAAAGAGGAGGTTTTCTCCACAATGGATAATTAGATTCTTCGTTTATTAATATTAATGCACATCGCCATGCATTCGCTTTTGTTGGGGCACATGTTTAATATGGGAGCATTGGCGGAATTGGGCGGCAGTTTAATGACGTTTTTATTATTTTTTTTTTATCTTTTTTTTTGCTTGAATAGGGGGAGTAACTCAAAAGTTTCTGGTTTAGTTAAGTGCCCTGTCGTAAGGGTAAGATAGTGTCGTAATACTTGAGGATGGATTAAGCTGGCGTTAAAAGATTTTCATTTGGTTAGCTAGTTAAGTTGGTATTTGAGTGTTAATAGTGTATAAAATAGTAGAATTTGTTGAATATTTTACAGTAAATGAATTTTGTATGTGTACGAGACTTATGAGTATGTAAACTTATGAGTCATAATCTATACGTTTTAAATAATAATCAGTATGTTTTAAACTTAGAAGTCAAAAAGTAAAACTTTTATTTAAAATCAAACTTAAAATTGTATCGCCTTACATAAAATACGTTCGATGCTTAAAGGAAATTATGAGCGAACACTACACAGTCAATTTCTTTACGAGAGAAAAACGAAACAAGTACTGTGATTGGTGATTATTGGCTTATAGGAATGTGATGTTTCGAATTTGGTTTTAAAGGTGTGTTGTGATTAATCACAAGCGCATTTCAAATGTGTCCATCCGATGCATCCGCATAAATAATAATGGTGCGCAAATAATTCTCAATTAGTTTTTATTACAAAATTTGGTACTTACGTATTAAACCTCCTACTTTTGTCGTAGCGGAAATCTCGCGAATTGTGAAATTTCTTTCCTATTAGTAAAATGACAAAAAAAGAAAAGGAGAAGAAGAATGTAACTTATTGGGTGCTTGACCATGACGTTCTTCCCAAATCGATCGTGCATTCTTGCTTGTATTTCATTTAAAGATCAAGAAAAGCGAACGACTACATTTTTATTTCTTTATTGTATTTGTAATTTTGTTAAAATGAAATAGAAATTCAAGCCATTCCGTAGACTATGTTGATTTGTTTAAAAAACCGACGAAATCATTACATTGTCTACTATACGATGGACTATGCTTGGCAAACTTTTTGTGACAATAAAAAGATTGCAGGTATAATACGTATGATGCCAAGATATTAAATATTTGACCATTGACGAAGTTTTGGCTGTCGACAGTGAAAACTACATGATTGGTCACCTACTTCATTATCAAAATTAGAGTTATTCAAATTTAAGAAAGTTTAAAAAATTGTATCAACAAAATTTAACTATAGTAATTTTTCTCACAAAGTTCAATTTACTGGCTAACAGTTCATAAAATATTTGGCATTCAATGATGATGATGATGATGATGATGATGGCGATATAATATGGATTTCAAAAACAGTTAATACGATTGTAAAAAAAAATTGGCAACTGGAGAGAAACTCAACAACTGGCGAAATTTTCACTACGATAATAAAGTAGGTTTTATACGTTAGTACCCATAGTTTGAATAGAATGTTCTCCCATTGGTTTGCGCTGCACAATAAATTCTTGAATTTTTCAGAATTTTTTTTATACTACAATAAAAAAATCAAGTAAATGATTTACGAAAGTGCAGTTTACGCTAAAATGCTTCTCACAATGAAAAGTGTTTTTAAGTAAATAAAAAAAAATGGTTCCAAATGTTTCACTCAACAAACAAACAAATCCGTTAAAATCAGTTATAAAAGTTAAAGTGTAAAAATTCAGCATTTGAATCTAATTCAACCAAATAGATTGTCTTGATTTTCTGATGCATTGTTTATTATTTTAAAGAAAAAGTACCAACTATGTGCAATATTTGTTGTTGTTTTTTTATTTGCTTCATAAATTTGATCATGAACAACATTTTAATGCAAATCGAACTCTCATACGCCGAAGTAATTTGTTGAAATTACAAATGTGTGTGGGACTTTTGGGACACCCTGTATATTCTCGAAAACTCTATTTAATATGCACATTAATTTCATGGCTGGTCAAAAGTACCAGTTGTCGTGGTTAGTTTAGGACTATCAGTAAAAACATTTAATTAGAAATGGCCGAAAATTGTGATCATTAGTTTCGTTGAAATTGGGTTGGGAGCAAGGAAGTGAAACATTAAAAGTGCTAACTAATATTTATTCGCAAGTCATAATAGTTAGTGGAAGCTAAGTGCAACTAATTCTGGGAATAGCAAGGTACATCTAATAATAAATAACCCACACAAAAAAAAAAAAAAACATTTTCAATATAAATCCTTTATATGCATTGCCAATTTTTATATTTGCTTACACAGCGCCGATTCTATCATCAGCATATGCTTAGGGTATTTGCATCTAATTATGAACATCAAAAACATTTCTATCAGAAAAATGTTCGGCAAATTACGTTTAAAAATTTATTTATTAGAAATGAACGTGAATATATGCTCTCACATCCAAATACCATTTATTTATTGTGTTTAAAGTAATTTTATTATTTTTTTGTTAAAAAATTTGTGACAACATCATAGAGTTTCAGCAATAATCGGTTCAATGATATTTTAATGCAATTGGATGACGGTAAGTTGGTTTAATAATATTCCATAAAAGCAACCTTTTAGTGATAGTAACAACTCCAAAATTTGATGGAATACATCGTCGTCGATATCAAATCTATCTGCCAAGTATCAGCCCGATTGGATAACGGCAAGGAGGTTAATTAGGCATATAGGCATATGCAGATTTGGCCATCTACACACACACAAAATCGAAGTTTATAAAGGATTTTTTAAAAAAAAGGAGAGCTGACACTTTGGTGCTGATGAGGATTGCAAAACCACATCATCTACCAATGCAGCTGATGATGTTTGAACGGGATATATGGGTCCAACCTTCAAGAAAGTACTGGAGCATGTAGATGGTAAGGCCATCGAGTGATATATGATGGGTGGATCTGGACATCCGTCAGGAGAGGCTTCGGAACAGTTAGATGAGGTCTCCTACGGAACTCCGTAACCTTGGACTTTTATTTGGCTTCACAGTTAGACCTCTTGCATCTCGTTCACAGACACGCCCCTTCGTACCCTTCGGCTTGGAAATTAAGATCAGAATCCATATTATTTGTGTAAAATTATCCTAGTAGGAAAGGGGGCAAAGTGGTATCATAGAGCTTGCTCCGCCTTCTTTAACCAACATAATTAGACGTTTCCAAGTTTTTAGAAACATCCATTGGCCACTTAAAGTCCTCCCTCAAGAAATCACTTCATGTAACTCTCTGCTCATGTAACATCGGCCGTAAATCCTGAATCAGCCCTTTTGACCTCTTGGACACCAAGTTTATTCCACTCAAATACAAATTACCATTAAATCAAGAGTAGGTCTTTACCTGAGCACCCAATAACATATACACTTCATGAAAGTATGCATACTCTATCACAATATTTAAGTGCAGTTATCTAAAAAAAAAATTCACCATTGTACCACTACACTTTGCAACAAATATTACATTACGTTAATTCAATGCATATAATTATTACTTCACACTTCAGAGGACAAGTCCTTGGTCTAACTACAAGAATCCCAAATAACGATGCACACAATGTGTGATCAATATTACTATTCAGCAATAAATATATTCCAAAGATGCTTTACAAATTAATTTGCTTACAAACTCTGAAGATAAAAATTATTTTAAGAAAAAATCGCAAAACGAAAGCGTTGAATACTATAAAATTAAGTTTTACAATTTTGCAACATCCTGCCATTTCTAGAAATTGTACTAACATGTTATATAAATTACATCTGCAGCTAAACAATAAATGTTACTTATATTTATAACCTCGTCATTGAACTTTGAAAATAAATGTTACCCTAGCCATGTATCCAGAAAACACTATGCAAACAAATAATTTATTATGAATTCGGATGGAGATCTCCATTTGGTACTACATATTTTTACAATTGTTACTAGCACTTAATTTAAGTTATTCTACTTTCATAATCATTCTGTAACTCATTGCAAGCCAGAAAACTCTTTGGCACACAGCCAAACGAATGCTTGCAGTGGAAGATCAAAAATAGTAATTTTGGAGACAATTGCATTTGAATTGCTAAACAAGATTTCAATTCCCACTTTATTCATTCTTATGCTTAAGATGCTGAAGTACAATGTAAGGAATAATATTATACAGTATAGAACGAATCAACAGGGTTACATAGTAACGATACTAATAGACATAAGCGCCAGCTTTTCTCTTTCTGCGGGGGCGGGGGGGGGGCGGAGGAACTCGATGAGGGAGTAGGGGTGGAATTACCCCAAAATTTCTGCATATCATTTTTCTCATGATCTACCTAACAAACATGTTGAACTTACCTCCACACCATGCAATATTTTTTTTTCTCGAACTGTTTCTGAATTACGTGGCAAAGTCATCTGTATAAAATCAGTTCAAAACGTTTTATGGAGATAAATGCTCTACAACTCTTGGTGATAAATGAAATTAGTTTTTTCTTTGTTGTTCAGCGTCATCATCAACTATGCTTGAAACTGATGTATGAAAACTATGATTGTCTCTCTATCGTATGCGCAAGTGTATCTGTTACCGCTAAAGCTTGAAATCTGTTAATTTGCTCACTACCTAGCTGATCTGCAGATTAACTTATTTGCTCTGTTAACATGCAGAATCAAGAGTTTTCCGAATTTTGCATATGTTCACATTAACAACTTCCGTATCGTTAAAGTTAAAAAGTTTCTTTCTCAAAGATTTATTCTATCAACTTATTTATTGATTGTCTTATTGTATTATCTCGGATCTTTAGATATCGAAAATTTACCAAAAAAAAAAAACTATGCTCATTTTATTGATTGGAATAATATTTCAAACAGTTTGATTCTTTATATTGTAGATAGATTTTTAATTGATTGATGATTGATTCTATCAATTAATTTGTTGATTATTTTGTTGTATTAACTTGGTTCTTTAGACATCGCCGATCAAATGGTATAGTGGTTAGCGTGCTAGTTTCTAGACCGCGAGGTTGCGGGTTCGAGTCCCGTGTAAGGCATGGGTGTTTGTAAATGTATGTTGGCTTGTCTAATGACGAATGTTTCGGAGCATTATAGCCCTCGTGTTGCTGACGGCACCAGATAATCTGAAAACAATCAACCAACCAACCAATCTTTAGACATCGAAAAATAAACAAACAAACAAATAAACGACATTATGTTAATTTAAGCGTACAGAAACGTTGCTGTTGTTCAAGCAAAGATCTTATTTTCCCTTTAACATGTGCCTAGTAGGTAATGTGTAGATTATTTAAGAAATTTTCAGATTTCCTAAGTAATTTGAGAAATGAAACAGTGTTCGCCACTTTAACGCATCACACTCGTTAATATGCACATCACAGAGATAATCTGTAAAATAATTGATTTCTGGCTTTTAGCGGTAACATATCCAAAACTAAAAATTCTCAATTTTTGGCAACAGTTTTTGTTAATATTGCTAATGCATATTCTTGTCCACTATATAATCGTGTTTTACTGTGTTGTTCCTGTTCTAACAAGATTTATTATTCTCCCATCTATACAAAAAGCAGATCGTTTCTTAAGATGACATTTTTATAACTTTGGGATAAAGTTTGAAATCACATGCTTCAATATCACATGCTAAACTCTATTTCTGATTTCAAGATTGGATTGGATTCTTTGACAGAAAGTTTTCAGTTTCAGTTCATTTTAAAATTGAATTCGATTTTCACTTGTATTATTTTCAGACTGCATTATTTCAGGCTTATATTTTAATACTTTTATTTAATCTTTTTTAAGGTATTTTATGAAAATTTTAAAATTGCTTTCCACTATGCTTACAATACTTTTGTAGAGAAATCATCAACTTTATTGCAATATTCTACCTGATGTCTTAAGTATTAACAGCATTGTAATTGATAAAAAATCATTAAAAAAGACATGAATAAAGGTTATCTGCTTTCACAAAAAAATTATGTGTCTAAATATTTAACAGTATGGTCATAAAAAATTCTTACCCGATAACTAATTTGCGAATGATTTCGATTTCATAATTTAAAAAGAAGTACATGTATTTGAGTATTTTCTTGCCATATGACTGAATCTGACACCTAGGTTAATTTAGGTGAGAATTCGTCCAGTAAGTAATTCATTTAGATTGACATTCATTTTGATTTCATCGAGCCTTCTTTAGTGTAATTTTCACTTGAACTGCACAGCCTTTTCTAAATTTACATCCCACAGTCATTTTAAATTTTAACGTTTTCTCTAGAGTAAATTCTATAAATTTGTGAGTACATTCTTGCTTGCGATAAGTATGTCATATTGGGCTATCTTATCTTTGTAAAAATAAGAAGGCACCAAATATATCAGATGGTATATCTTCATAATAGTTATTTGTAAACGCACGTATTGTATAGTTCTACCCATGATTTTACCACTCAATAGAGCTTATGTGTGGCGGTGTCTCAGTCAACTGCTACGGTTGCGGGAAAGTGAAATATGCTGGAAGTGAAAGTGAAAATACCGATAACTTGTAAAATGTCACTTGGTTGCAACATTTCTGAATGCATCTAGACAATAGGAACCTATTAATGAAGCCAAATTGTTTGCAAAAATATTTTGCTTCTGAAAGCACCCTTGAATTTATTCCTTTCACTTTCTAAGATATAAAATTTGTAAACTTTGACCATCACTACATAGTTTTTTCAGACGGCCTTCCAATTTTATCAGCTCTTAGTCATATGAACAACAAATCTCATAGTTCCATCACTCTAACTACTAATCAAACACACTCAGCTTCAGACAAAATTTCTTTAAGGGGGGGTTGGGACCCTAAAATTTACAAATTATTGATTTTGGGTTTATTATTGTTGATCAATATTTAAATTCTCCCTTTTAAAAAGATATCTCATTTGTAATAATACCTCAACTAAAAGTATTTTTAATAATTTTTTTAAGACAAAATTGCTAACTATTAGTGTAAGAAAAGTTTTATTTAAAATGTGTTTTTCTCAAAACTACATTTTTCATTATTCATGTACCTTTTTCTCAGAAACTATACATGTCATCGTCTTAAAATTTTTACCACATATTCGTTTTATGTATCTCTATATACTGAGGAGAGATTTTGTTGTTATTTAAAAAAAAAAAATAATAATATTTTGGTTTATTTCTGCAAAAAAAACTTGTGATTATTAACAAATTTGAGTAACTTTCACAAAAATCCATTAAAAAAAGTAAATGAATTAAAATTAAAAGCTAACTTCAGTAAAATAACAAGTATCTGCTAAATGCACTGAAACAAAAATTAGGCTTCTATGTCAATTACTTTCTGAGAAAAAGGTACATGAAATATACCAAACTAACATTACCGGTAGAGAGGGTACCAACTTCCCTTAAGTTGGACTCCAGGTCACAAAGGTTTTATCGAAAATGAAAAAGTTGATATTACAACTAAGAATTCTCCTGATAATGTAATCACAGATTCAATTTCATTAGAAGGGATCAACAAATCTCTAAGCAAAAAATTCTTGGAAGAAAAACCCACCATAGGGACCACAAGTAAATATTCCAATAACTATCAAACCTGGACTTCGCCTTCTTCAACCTAAAAGAAAAATTGCTGTCCTTCTCCCTAGGTTTCGCACAAAATATTTCCCAATAAATTTCATACTCCACAAATTCAATCTTGTTTGATCTTCAGCTTGGCTTATTGTAACAATGAACAGTCCATTGAACATTTATTTCCCAGAAAATGCCAGAGGAAAATTCAGAAATAATCTGAAAATTGTTCATCTTTCTTACTCCAGAGCTATCGTAAAATTCTTTTGTAGTATTAAGAAAGTTCTGTAAATCACCTTTTTCTTTTTTTTTTTCTATTCCCTCCGTTTTAATTTTTTTTTTTTTTTGTCTTTTTAAATTGATTTTGCCCAAATGAACAATCGGATGAAACAGCCAGTAAGCGTGCAAATAATTTACGACTACCAAGCAATCAATTAATCAATCTAAACAATAAATATCTCTTACGTATAATGTGAATTGTAGCATTCATTTCATGATTTATATCGACTGTTAAGTTATTTGGTCTCAGTCGAGCATCTAGACACATCCTTTCATTGAGCGGGGCCGACCAAACGGTATAGTGGTTAGCGTGCTAGCTTCTAGACATCGAGGTTGCGGGTTCGAGTGTTAGGCATGGGTGTTTGTAAATGTATGTTGGCTTGTCTAATGACGAATGTTTCGGTGACGGCGCCAGATAATCTGAAAACAACCAATCATTGAGCGGGGAAGGGAGGAGGTGAGACAACCTTACTATTTTTAAAATTATAAGCATTTTTTAATATTTCATGAAAATGAAATAGCAAAACTTTTTTTTTCAATTAACACACACTTTAATTAAACTAATTTTTTAATTAATAAATGAAGAACAAATTAAGCAAACAGTTAAATTGTTTTTCAATAAATAATCTGTTTACTAACTACTCGTTTACAATATTAAGTCCAACCTTTTAGCTTTTTCGGAAATTATCTAGAGCCATGTCATTAGATATTCTTATGTCTCCTTCCATTTTTATGTCTTCTCCTTATGCACAAAAGTACTTGTCCATTTAACCTTGTTTCGCTCATACAATTTCTTTAATATGATTTTAATGATCGCAAAGTTGAAAAGTTTTTTTTTTTAAGAGTTGACAACTGACACAGTGCAAATATTTCTTTATTATTCAAAAATACGTCAACAGAACATTCAACGAAAGCTTCAATGGTGATAGAAGGTTTTTCTAAACAATGGATACAAACTTAATTTTCTCTTCCACATTTCTCATTCTTCTGCTTCGATGAAGCTTGAAAATCAGGCTAATCGCTTTCATAAAATTTTACCAAATTTTCTATGCCAGAAAATTCTGTATTGTCGGTGTTTATTAGTATGACTTTAAAGTTTCTTCATGAGTTAAAAATCTATCTTCTAAAGATGAAAGAATGTTACCTAAGTACGGTATGAAGAGAGTTCATCTGTAGTATTATTTAGCTGTTTTATAAGGAATAGCACTTTTCCTGTGACAATCACATTATAGACATTGCGACCCTACACTCTACGCCACTGCCTGATTTTCCATCATATTTTAGGGGGAACGATCAACGGCATTCAACTTGGCTTCGCAAAAGTGGCAACTAAAAAATAAGTTTAAAATCTTACCTTTGATTATTGTTGACTAGATTTTTTTTCTATTCCTTACAAAGTATATATAGTTTTCTTCTTCGTAATGAAAATACATTCTCTATTTAAGAAACCATTTCTCTATTTAGAATCTCTCTCTCTATTTAGAAACTAACTCTCTATTTAGAAAACTATTTAATAGTGTTGCACAAATTGTCTGTATATATTGTAAATAGGGACGTATTATTTTAAAATTCTATTGTAATTTATTTTTATCTTATTTTATTTATTAATAGCGATTATACAGGTTAGAAAAAGGTGGCAACACCTAAAGCAATCGAGAAGTTTCGAGATATTTCTTTTCCGACGAATTGGCTGGAAATTTCTCGATTGTTCTCTCGCGCCATGTATAAATAAGACTGTAGATCGGGAAAGTTTTCAGATTGACTTCGGACTTCGTTGAAAGCTGATCGCTATCGCTTTGTTGACCTATTGGAGTGAGCTTGTATAATCGCTATATTCGAAGCTGTTCTTGTTGAAGCTTGTATTAAAGATTAATAGTGATTGCACTGTTATCTGCGAATAAATTTTGTGAGTTTTCTGAAGAGAATAAATACTAGTTTTTATCTGAAAAACTGTGCCGTCATTGCCTCAGCGGAAAAATTCATAACAATAGCGTGAAGGGGGAAGCTCGTTTTGTTGCCTGAAAATGAGCGTAAATAATATAACCCATACAAAAAAGTTTTAATATAAATCCTTTATATGCATTGTCAATTTTTATATTAATTAACAAAGTGCCGATTCTGTAAACAGCGTCTGCTTGGTGTTTGCAATAATAATTTTAAACATCGAAAGAAATTCTATTTGCAAAATATGCTGCAAACTACATTTCAAGATGTACTTATTAAAAATGAACGTGACTTTAGGCACTCAGATCCAAATATCTTTTATTTATTCTGATTAAAACAGTTTTATTATTTATTAAAAAAAATGGTATCACGAAAGAATTTTTTTTCAATTTTCGGTTAAATACTTTTTCAGCGCGATTGGATGACGGCAAGTTTGTTTATTAGTATTCCTTAAAACCGATCTTTTAGTGAAAGTTACAGCCCCAAAATTTGATAGACTGCGTTGTCATCGACATTGTATCTATCTTCCAAGTCTCAGCCTGATTGGATGACTTCTTCAGGGAACCTGTTCATTTTCTCTCCTCTGACCATCTAAGGAACACCATGACTCCAGCATATGGAAACGGAAAAAAAAGTGTAAAATCGCTTGAGTTTGAAGTAAAATAGGAGTGTTCGTGTTTTTGTGTTCGTTTCTCATAGTTATAATTATTTTGATAAAAAATGACTGAATTGGAAAGTTTTTTAAACGAGGAAATTATTGTCTATTTGCGAATAACTCCAACAATGTATTAAATTGGTAATTTTTTCTCGATTTCTGGGAGTCTGCATCCCTATTAATCCCTCTCTGGACAAGCCTCTGTTTGGTTTATAATTCCAACATTTTTATTTGTAACACTGCTAATTATTCAGTTATAAGCATAGCATTGCATGTTCTGTCCCTTTATGCATTAGAAATCTAGACAAATTTACATAGGCTACAGACACAGGCGGATTTGTCAATTGGATCGCTTCAGGAAAAATTCCTTTACAGGGTGTTACAATCGAAAATACCAGAATTGCAACTGAAAGTCTATTTTCAATTAATAAAAGCTAAACTACAAGTTGCAAAAGACATGTGATGCAAATTAGTTGAAATTCGTGATAATATTAATAAGATTACACAAATTTCAATCAAAAGTATTTTAAAATTTAATCAGGAATGTTATTCCATAGAAACTCTGGGGAAGGTTCACAGCTTGGTTCTGAATAGAGATATCAGAGAAGCACTTGTACATATATTTCAGTGACAAGATTCCTCTCCAAGCTTGTCACAAACTCACTAACTTGGCGGTATTTTTGTTTATAATTCAACTTTAAATCACTATGTTTTTTTTGTTTTTTTTAATCTGATGTCGTCATCCTTAACAGAAGGTATTAAAATTATTAAATGTGGCCAACGTGCTTGGTATATGAACATGATGCACCGCAAAAGAAAAACTTACTGTCATAATCCAACTTGTTTTGGAAATTCCCTCGAGAAATCAATAGACACTAGATCTCATTCAAGTAATCATGGGAATTCATATTTTCAGCAAAAACGTATTCATTCTACTTAACCATCATAACCATGATATAAATTTCTTTTCTATACCAAGAACAACTGCGTATTTTATTGTCATCTTTGATGGTGCTTCATCGAAATGCTTTTTCTAAATAGCATTTCTAAGTGAGATATTTTATTACAAAAGACATAAAAAGAGCTTATAAACGATTTCTGAAAACCGCCATTGAAGTATGATACGCTTTCTAAAAGTCCCCAAATACATTAATACTGAGTGAAAAGTGTATCTTATTTTCTCTATACAAGGCTATATTGGCGATTAAACTGTAAGCTACGATTTCAAAAGTGTAGGGAGAAAATATTTTAGCAACCAAAGAAACGAAAATTCCATACCACTTTCTTTTGGATCCCTTCAATAAAATCCTCTAACGTTTTAAGGCCTGGTTGGAAAAATAAGCATCAGGGATGAAAGTTTAGTAGAAAAAGAAGTCTGAAGATAACAATAAATATTGACGCGATCAAAGTTTTTCAGATTTGTTTAAGAATATCCGCAAAGAAGAATTTGTAGATTTTCCTCGCATTCTCGGGGAAAAAAGAACGGCTTTAGAATTCTTTCGAAAATGGAAATATCTTTATAAAAAGTGTTATAACAGACTAAGAAAGAACACGATTCCAATTGAGCTTCTTTAACATTATTTCTCGAAAAAACATTCTACGATTTCTCTTTCCAACGGTGTTTTCAATTTGGTGAGTAACACTTTTTGCCCTCTAAAACTTCTAAGGTTGCACGCAAAAACTTTTTTTTTTTTTTTAGCAACACTTAGAATGCCTCAAAGAACTATTAATCTTTTCCTATAAATCCTTCTTTTTTGTGTAAGGACATACTTGATTTATTGTTGCAAGAATTTAAGCATAGTAATTTCAGTTTATATTTTTCGGTTCACTGTTTTAGTTAGAACTTTATACATAATTTCTGTCCATCTGACGTTAATCAAAGTCTGTCTGTCCATCAATGCATGTCTGTCCATCTGAGATCAACAATCCAGTACAAAACAACAAATTCTACAGTTTTATCAATCCAGTACATACTTGTACTGGTCCAGCATACTTGATTTATTGTTGCAAGAATTTAAGCATAGTAATTTCAGTTTATCTTTTTCGGTTCACTGTTTTAGTTAGAACTTTATAAATAATTTATGTCCATCTGACGTCAATCAAAGTATGTCCGTCCATCAATGCATGACTGTCCATCTGAGATCAACAATCCAGTACAAAACAACAAATGCTACAGATTGATCAATCGACTACATACTTGTACTGGTCCAGTATACTTGATTTATTGTTGCAACAATTTAAGCATAGTAATTTCAGTTTATCTTTTTCGGTTCACTGTTTTAGTTAGAACTTTATACATAATTTCTGTCCATCTTACTTTAATCAAAGTCTGTCCGTCCATCAATGCATGTCTGTCCATCTGAGATCAACAATCCAGTACAAAACAACAAATGCTACAGATTGATCAATCGACTACATACTTGTACTGGTCCAGTATACTTGATTTATTGTTGCAAGAATTTAAGCATAGTAATTTCAGTTTATCTTTTTCGGTTCACCGTTTTAGTTAGAACTTTATAAATAATTTATGTCCATCTGACGTCAATCAAATTCTGTCCGTCCATCAATGCATGTCTGTCCATCTGAGATCAACAATCCAGTACAAAACAACAAATGCTACAGTTTTATCAATCCAGTACATACTTGTACTGGTCCAGTATACTTGATTTATTGTTGCAACAATTTAAGCATAGTAATTTCAGTTTATCTTTTTCGGTTCACTGTTTTAGTTAGAACTTTATACATAATTTCTGTCCATCTGACTTTAATCAAAGTCTGTCCGTCCATCAAGCATGTATGTCCATCTGAGATCAACAATCCAGTACTAAACAACAAATGCTACAGATTGGTCATAGGCGATTGGTGCTATTCATTGTGACATTCCCATACCCTAATTCAACAGGAAATACGAGAAATGGCAACTGAAAGGCAATTTTCAATTCATATAGCTTTAAACTATAAGTTATTTTATTAAGTCTCTTGAAAGGGAAAAAAAGTCTCTCGACAAGAAAAGATGGCAACGCTATTTATGATCGAGAAAGGCAACTGCGAGCTAAAATATTAGATGATGTTCAAAAAAACTACGCCATTTTGATATAGCTTAGATTGGACGGGTGTTCGTAATCTAAGAAATTTTCGTAGGCGCTCCTTTTGTAAATTGTACTTGTAAAAATACGTTATGCAAATTTCATCTTCAGACACATTAAAGTAAATATCCATTAAGAAATGTTTTTAATTATTTGAAAATCTGCGTTTTATTTTTACCTTTCAGCCAGCACTTTTATTCGTTCCACATTTTTACTTTCAATTACCCATATGTATACATAGGGTAATAAGAGTATAGTATTCAGTTAAAAAAAAAAAAAATTACATTTCTCCACGTTTCGGAACATCTTGATTTCAAAAAAGTGATATAGAAAAAAGCTGTGTGTGTGTGCCCGTGTGTCTGTGGTCAGCATAACTCCAGCACAAATTGACCTACGATGTTCAAACTTCGTGTGCGGGTTGATTCTGCACAGAGACCTACCATTAAGATTTTCGTCAAAATCGCGCATGCGCATAAGGTAGCTGCCATTGAAAAAATCTCATTTTTCAGTTATTGTTAAAAAACGACTCAAACGATTTTGTCAAAAATCGCTGTGGTAATGCCTCTTAAGGTGTTCTAAACAGCCCCACCACTGAAATTCCCGTAAATATGCTTTAATGGCGTAAAAGGTTGAAAAACGAATGCCTTTTTATTTTATTATATTTCTTTGAGCATACCTCATCAACGTTCAGTTTTTCACTTCTCCTCAGTTTCACTTATGAGAAAGGATAATATAAGAATTATTGAAAAGTTTTTCTCCAAAATCATCTATTTGTCGATTTTTTTTATTTTTTTTTTTTTTATTTTAATTTTTTAGAAAGATCCATACAAGAAATATGGTAAACAAATATTGCCAAACTTGACTTTTTTTCTAAATGAGTGACGAAAATATAAAAGTGGTAAATGACACAAATTGATATCAGTATTATAGAGTAATTGAAAGTTGTGCGATGTTACACACCCCAGTTAAACTTTCTTTCGCTGAAACATAATATATTTATGTATAAGTTTGTGGGTCCCGATAACATTAACTAGATTGGATAAAATTGAAAAAGGATCTAATTGAGAGTGCTATAGAATCAGTGCCTCCTTTCAAAATCTATGGAATGTTCATATTTTGGAAAGATAAACACCCGTATTTCTAATTCATGTGATTTATTATCTTTGATGTCTTACTCAAGTTCTGTAACTAAAAAGGTGTGCAAAGCATCTTCAATAATAAGCTCGTGATATTCATTTGCATGAAAGGATTCTGTTCTATCAGAAAATAAAATATTGTCTGTGGAAAAAAAAAAAATTAATCTGAAACTAACGAAATTTATTTCATTAATACATCCAAGTGTGAATTACAGTCTGGAACAAATCACCTGAAGGGATAATTTGGCATTCAAATTGCTTTGCTATGCATTTCACTGATGTATTATAGTTGATAATCTGCCAAGAGTTCATCGATTGATCAGGTTGACATTTCAATTTAATCAGAAAGCCAATTTGAATGATTTGTTCTTAGTTCAGTGAACAATGGAATTGATTGTCTATTACTATTTAGAAGTTGGTTAAAATTTATAATAAGAAACATTTATAGTATTTTTGGAATAAATATTTATTTTAAAACTAATTTAACACAATTCAGAAATCCATATTCATAAAAACATATATATAAAATAAGACAAAAATCCTAGATAAATTCCAAAATAATTTACTTTGATAAAAATTTGTATGTGTTTTTTTATGCTAAGGTCTTTCATTTATGATTTATCGTCCTGTTGCTAAGAATAAGAAGTAATTAAACAAAAAAATTATCATCAACGTCCATTTGGAACAATTAAGTTTATAAATTTGTAGCTCACGCATGGCAACATCTCAAAAGAGATGAGAACATTTTAATTCCCTCTGTTCAAAAAGCGAGAAGCCAAAACTATTCAATTCCAAAACACTTTTAAATGTTAAAGAAAATAGCAATCTAAAACTCGCAAAAAAAAAAAAAAGAAGAAAAAAACACGATTGTAGCAACGCAAATTAAATCTATTCTTATTTCTTCTTAACGTGTCAGAGCCAAATAGAAAAAAGCATACACTAACTAGACAAAGGGTTGAGATATGCGCACGGATCGTTTAAAGTGGTTTTCCTAAGAAAAAATAAACTTTAGGGAAGAGCTGCAAGAAACTTCATCTGCGTTTACGCAAAACGTTTTAACAAATATGCTTCCAGATTTGGCGACTAAATTGCTTCTGGAAGTTTAATGGGCTTTACATAATTTTCTATACACAGGGTATCAAATAAAGTTACTTTCCACAATCTAAATTTATTACATCAAATTTTACAGTCATCTGAATGGTGTCTATACCTCAGGACAACATTACTTGAGCATTGATTAGGATGTATCCTTCCGCTTAAAGATGTAGTCCCCGGGACAAATCGCAACTTTTATAATAATATTGATAGCCTGTGCATATAGTTTTGTAAAGTTAAATATATGTTGATAACAAAAAGAAAATAAGCGCTTTTAAGTTTAAGTTTTAAATAATATTTTACTTATCTAATTACGGTTACTGTAAGAGTTTTAAGAAGATCCAGGCGCAAATATTTTTAAAATTATATATATATATATATATATATATATATATATATATATATATATATTTAATAATATGTTCAATTACGATCATTTTGATATCTCATTTATAATGCTACCCCTTTCCGTTGGCTTTGGCTTGCAGTTGTCAAATTAATATCTGACAGGTGACGTTGACTTAGTTTCTGCATGAACTTTAAATAGCTTTTTCTCCCTGATGAGTTTTTTACCTATTTTTTTTTTTTTTTACATAATTGGAAATAATTTCATTTGTAATTAAGTAACATACACTAACTTTCCCATGTACATTGTATTAACTCTTTACAAGATATTTACCAAAATTTGTTTTTGAAATTTGTTTTTTACTTTAGATTTGATTTTTTTTTATTATGAAAGAAAAAAATATGAACTTTTATAGTTAAAATTTTTATTTTAATATTCTTTATAAATATCAAAATTGTATTTGGTAAATTTGTTGTTACATATTTGTGAACACATACATACAATTTTTAAGTTCATTAAGATATTTTTTATCAAGTTATATCAAAATATTGAATGCGTGGTTTTATAGTAATAATAAAATTCCAATTGAAAAAAAAAAATTTTAAATATATTTTTTAGACTAGTACACTGTTCTACAGTTACTTAAAAAAAATTACATTGATCGAACAAATATTAAAGAAATTAAAATTTTGGGCCCCGGACCCCCTTAACGAATCGGCCACACAACTTTACAATCAGCCAATCAGGGCGTATTAAAACCGGCTCACACATCATTGTAGCGTATTCAAAGAGCTCACGTAAGCTTCTCGTAATGTATTGTCTAGGTATAGAAAAGCGAATAAGAGCTATCCGAACTCCATTTAACAGCAGTTAGCATGATGATTGAATAGAAGGAACACAATAAAGAAGTTAACATGAATACTGTAAAATGTATGCACACTGCGTAAACATAAATAACGAAAAAGTTGGAATGCTGCGTTATTGCAGTTGGAAAAAAATACGTTATACAAATTTAAATGCTTCGAACGTGCACAATACTCGTTTGTTTGTGCTTACAATCAGTTTTACGATATGAAATGTTTTATTCCGAGCTTTCATTACTTTACTTTTTAAGACTTCCAAAGAATATACTGCCAAATCCCGCTTACGCAAAGCCGACGTGCTGTCGAAATTGTTCGCGTTAACCGAATTTCGTGTTAAACGAATAAATTACCACTAAGTTTTAAGTACAAAGAACTGCTTTTACTTCGCTTTAAATGGGATGTCATGTTAAGTGATTTCGCTTTAACGAGGTTTGAGTACTATATATATACTGAGTATGTAATTCATCTGAACTTATTGAAATACTTGTTAAAACACAATGAACCACTTTATTCTAATTAACCTATAAGTTTACATGCCTGGATCGTGGCTTAATAAAAGAAGCAGTTTAATAATATTATTATTATTTTTTTTTTTTTAATTTAGTGACTATTCATGAAAAGTAAACTCGATTGAAATAAATCGTAACAGCAAAAAACACTAAAGTTGTAAGGAGGTTCCGGTCAAATTGTCACTTCAAATTCATAGCCCCACCCCCACATACCCTCTTTTCTCCCTGTATCGAAACCATATGAGTCTTATTTAAAATGGGAGTTAAAGAACTTTTTAACGGCAACAAATACATCTTTTTTTAATAATATTCGATATGCTTTAAAATAAAATGTATTTTTAATTCATATTTGTTTTACGGCACAATGTTTAATTCCTTCTTAGAAAACAATACTTATTTAAGACGTAAGCCAATTTTTTTTAAAAAAGTTATCAAGTGAAACGTGAAAATTTAGAAAACAGTTTTTATAAGTTACTCACAAGATATTTGAATAAGTTTCAAGAATAAACTCAATATTAATAATTAAATTAAAGATAATTTATGGGTTATTCTCTAAGGCATAATTATCTTTTAATACAATATTAAAAAAAATATTTTTATTTAAAATGGGGAAATTTAAATTTAATTTTTTTTTCTAACTATAAATGTCAATTTAATAAACAATTATCATTTATATTATTAGTTCCTGCTTCTGAAAATGTAAAAATATCATATGTATACTTATGCATTTTTTTGAAAGTATAGAATAATAACTTTTTTTTTTTAATATTGTGGGTAACTTGCATTCAGAATTTGTTTTTCTAAATTTTCCATCATTACGTTTCACTCGATAACTTTAAAAAAACATACTAAAATAATTATTGTTTTTCAAGAAGTAAATAAACATTACGCTGCATAAAAATATCCAAATAGCAAATGCATTATATTTTAAAGCATATCGAATGCAATTTGTAGGAACCGTTTTGTATTTCATGACTTTTTGAAGGAACTTTTTTACCACCTACTTGTTTTTTCGCTTACATGTCCGATCTCTTTTAAGTTGATTCATTTTATGTTCTATTCTGTCTAAAAATAAGCTAAAGCACAATTTCTGAAATCTTTCAAACTATCGAAAAGATTTAAAGTAAAAAAAAAAAAAAAAAAATTAACAAACGACATTTTTTTTCGTTTTCTAGGTTTATATTTGTACAATAAGTTACGAAATACTGTTTAAGTGTTTAAAAAGGTGTGTAGTAACAAAGACTAGAAAGATAATTTAATATTTTCATTCTATCTCTTAAGAGATTCGGAGTGGTAATTTGCCAAGAAGTTTCCCAAAGTTAGAGAGTGGAAGATGAAGAAAATTTAACAAAAAAAAGATCTTTTCACACACCTTATTCCCCACTTTAACTATATCGATGTTAGATATATTATATTTTTCCCCTATCAGCTTTCCCCAATGGTTACAGATGTGAAAAAATTAAGTCTATTTTCAGTGATCAATTCTCAACCTTTCAAAATCGGTTCGTGGGAAACAGCTTGCACAGACGGGCTGCATTTCAATCATTAGTTTAAAATTCATATTTACTAATTGCAAGTCAACTTTGATTATTTATTTTACTAATTTTCATAAATGTAGATTAAACTCGCATATGAAGCTAGAATGTCTACGGTAGATAAAAATCATCACCATTAAATAGCAAACTTGTTGCGCAATGCACAATTCAGGGGGAAAACAAGCCGCTCAAATCAACTAAATCTGACGATAATCGAGCGAGGTGCAGCCACAGGAGTGAACTTTCAAATAAACTTCACTG
This sequence comes from Linyphia triangularis, assembly GCA_963978545.1. NCBI lineage: Eukaryota > Metazoa > Arthropoda > Arachnida > Araneae > Linyphiidae > Linyphia > Linyphia triangularis. The sequence continues at coordinate 11,438,009 of OZ021732.1, forward strand.
TTGCCATGGTGACGGCTGCTAGTAAGGAATTTCTTACCACACTAAATGGATACGCCGTTGTAGCGAAATACAGCAAGTTACGAATTTTGCGACTTCTGTTGTACTTGTGAATCCGATGAACGTATTGGCTCGTGCGGAAATCGGGATGTGTAGGTGGAAGAGAAACGAGCATTTCTTATAATTTTCTCTACCAAACGGAAGTAGTTTCTGTGATAAGTTTACACATCTGTTTTCTTGTTATTTCTTAAGTTAATACTAAAACTTATAATTGAACCGTTTTGAAACACGAATTATATAACTAAGTTAAAGTTATAACTAAGTTAAGGTAAGTTTTTTTTTTTTCCTTCTATTTTCTTTCTCGTATCATTTTGTAAATATTGAAACGAAACTTAAAATTAGTTACTTAACTATTAAGAAAAGAAAATGCCTCAAAACCGAGCCCACAATAGTCCAATCAAAACAGTCAACAAAATCTGTGACGTCAAGGATTCCTACCGTTTCTATGGTTATAGTGATGTTTCTGCCAAATAGTTGGCGATGATAGATCATTGTCATATCCCGTTCAGGTTGGCGCGATTTCATAGAAACTTGCAAAACTGGTTTCCTCTGCCGCATTTTAAGCCAAGATGTTTGGGAAGCCTTGACGTCACATTAGCTTCGAGCTGAATGTGTCGATTTTCCCGCCAAAATTTAACAGGCGAACATTGATTGTAAATTAAGGGGGTCCAGTACCGAAATTTCTCTAAAAATCCCAATTTTTTTTTCTGATTTTAAAAAATAGTTCATACATTCCTGAAGTTAATGATGTTTTTATCTTATTCCTCTGGTTATTAGAAAGCCACAAAATTACCTGTTATTCAAACATCACTAATGGGCGTAACACCTTGAAGCATCTGCTTAAAATGCGTTTTTCGAGCACTAGTGTTTTTCACAGATGTTGCATATTCAAATCGATATATTTCCAGAACCATTAACAATTGGCTATTTAAATTTTTGGAGCATTTGATTTATATAGTTTTAAATATTTTGTTTTCACATAATTTTATTTTTTCTTTCTGTTTTAAAATATAACATTTAGCGTAAAAGATAACATAAAAAAAAAGCAAAAATTTTAATATTTTAACTTTGAGAATTTTTAAATTTTTTTTTAATTCACCTATCAAAATTCTGTGCAGACAAATTTTCTTTATATAATTATGTATTACAGAAAGCTTTCACTTTGAAAAAAAAATTATATTTTCTTGACTTATATCAAAATACGCAAACATCAATTATTATGGATTTTTCTTGGTTTTTAATTTTTTTTAAATAACTAAACACAATATTTAAAAAAACATTCTCTCGAAGATATATAAATAGTATCTCATACATAAAATAAATTTTTTACATAAAAATGTACATAAATAAAGTTTTTTTTTTATTTTCAGTACCGAACCCCTTTTTTTAAAAAAAAAAGAAAAATCGCATTGAGTAGAAATGTTTCTGTTAATGTCTTTTTCGAAACATTTAGAATTGGAAAAAAAAATAAAAAAATCGGGAATTGTCCATTGTCCTAGGGACCTAAATTTGTCACTGCATTTAACAGACACTTGTTATTCTACTAAAGATAGCTTTAATTTATAATTCATTTACTTTTTTTTTAAATGAATTATCGTGCAAGTCGAGCTTCAAAAATCATCATTGGTGCAGTCTCTTCAACTAACAACCTGACTGCTGAGATTGAATGCGGTCTCACACCACTTGAAAGTAGGCGAAAACTGGCCACTGTTAAATTTACCAATAAGATCAGGTGCAGCAGCGTGGAACACATCTCAAATGTTACTTTTCTCGCCTGGAACAACAGGGAACGGTTAAAGAGATCCTCCACGCTCCAATACGACAAAGATATCAGAAATAACATCAGTCTGAATCACTCATGCCTTGACATTATTGAAGAACCATATTTTGCTCTCAAACCACCTTCTACTGTTAAGATCAATTTAGGCCTGCTGGAACCGTGTTCGAAAAAAGAACCACAAGCAACCATTAAGAGAAAGGGTATGGAAACTATAGCGAAGCTCTCTAAACCTGACCTTGCCACTGCTTACACTGACGGCTCCTCCAACTCAGAATGCGACAGAAGAGGTTCTGGTATCTTCCTTCTCCTTCCAGATCAAACATCCCTCAAACATCGGGTCGCAGCCGGAAAAATCGCTTTCAACTTCACTAGTGAACTGATCGCCACTAAATCCGCTCTAGCCTTTTACCTCTCACAGTCAGTTCCCTCGAATGGCATCATCATTTTCTCAGACTGTAAGTCTGCTCTGGAGGCCATTAAAGGAGGTAAATCAAGACTAGCCCACGAAATCAACGCGCTTCTGTCCACCTTAGTTGCCAGGGAGAAAACATGCACCATCCAATGGGTCCCCGCTCATGTCAACATCGAGGGGAATGAACAAGCGGACTCCCTTGCTAAGGAGGCTAGGAACATGGGTCCCCCTCCCATGCAAATCACTTGCTTCGATGCAAATGCCGTTGCAAAACATCACCTCTGCGGCGGACTTCGGAAGAAATGGTGCCTTCCGGAGCTTAATCTTGACCGCGAAATCACCACTACCATCAGCAGATAGGTGACGGAGCACATGAGAGGTATGAAGATCATGCCCGACGGCTCCAGAACTTATGCAGAATGCAGGCACTGCCCAGGAGTTCAGCTGGATCCGAGGCATCTCTTCAGTTGCATCTCTGTTGCCTCGACCCTCTTTAACATCGATCTCAACTGCTGCCATGACACCCTTTATACCAATAAAGTCGGAGATGTGGCCAGGGCTGTGCTCAGTGCCTTTGGTCCCATTTGACTTGTCCTATCACCTTTTTTCTGCACTTGTCACACGACAACAACAACAACAACATCGTGAAAGTCACTCAAATTTATTAAAAATCACTCGTTCTTTTGCTGAAATAAGCCAAACAAAATATATTGTAAAACAACAACAAAATCTCACTTCAGTATATACAGATACATAAAAGGAAGATGCAGTGAACAATTTAGGTTGATAGTTTAAGCAGTATCTGAGAAAAGGCACATGAGTAATGATACATTTAGTTTTGAAAAAAAAAAGAAAAAAAACATTTTAAAGAAAACTTTACCTACATTAATAGTTACCAATTTTGTCTTCAACAATTTATTAAAACTACTTGTAATTGATGTATTATTACAAATGAGGTATCATTTTAAAGTGAAGAATTTAAATTTCAATAAGCATTAATAAACTCAAAATTGAATTTTCATAAATATTAGGGTACCAACTCCCCTTTAAAAATATAAAAAGCCATTAAACGTTCCCTTTTAAATCCTCATTAAATTTATGAAATTGAATATAATGTTTCACTTTTTACAGTTGGCAAGATTTGGCGAGCTTTTAATATCTTAACGGTTGATGTAGAATTCTGGTAACCCTTTTACCAAAAGAAAAATGAAAAAATGGCGTTTAAGAAAAGTGTAGTATCCTTTGTTCGAAGAACCCAATTCGGGCGTTTTTCTTCTTCCGATTTTTTTTTTTTTTTTTTTTTTCAAAACGCAAAAACAGTTTTCTTTTTTCTTCAAAAGAGTATTAAGTTCCCGAGGCGCTAGGAAACTGTCTTAAAGTAGTAATAGGTTGGGAGAATATTTTTCTAACATTTTCTCTTTTTTTTTTGTAACTTAATTTTTGCCGTCTTTGCTTAAATTAGTACGAACTGGGACTTTTTCCATCTCATCAAATTTCCATATTAATTGAAGTCGTTTTAGAGGAAACATCTGTAAAGGACTTCAGATCATTTGCAGCAAAAGGTACATTTATTTTCTCGCCGCCAAAGTTAATTGCATTTTTTTTTTTATGACCCTGGCATTGAAATGAAACTTTTCATTGCTACTCCTCAAGTGGTTTTAATGTTTTATAAAAACAAATGTTTTTTGTTATGTTTTATAACAATGTCTCGTAGCTCGGTGCTTCTCGAAAAATAAAAAGCAGACAAACATGCTAACACATTTAAGAGGAAATCTTAGTAAGGATCATTCCCTATACTTGCTAAGTTACTATCTTCTAGTCCAGTGCATTTAGAAACTACTTTCTATAAAACTTTGAAATTTGGTGAGTATGTACACGAATGATCTCTCAAGGAAATGACTTGAACTAAAAACTCGAAAATAGCGTCTAATATACTTTATTTTTAAAATCCTTACATGAATACATAGGCAGTGGCTGAGTTTGTTTATTTTGCTGTTTTAATTTTTATTTACAATTGGTAGACATTAAATGAAAACAATTTCTGTAATTTCATAAGTGATCTTTTTCGTACCTATTCCCCAAATTTCTAGATTTTCTACAAAGTAGTTTTTAAATGCAGTGGTCTAGAAGATTGTAACATGCCAGTATAGGGAAGGATCCTTATTAGAACTTCCTTTTAAAAATTGTAATAAATAAATAAATAGATGGATGGATGG